>OW387145.1:27384033-28705513 GCA_936440205.1 Lepidonotus clava | reverse complement strand
GGACAATTTGAGCTGAGCATTGGATCCTCTTCCAGGTGATGTCAGGAACGTCCCCAAGTGGGTCCAAGGTGCCTACGGCCATTTTCCGGCGCTGGAGAGCTCTTTGAAGCAAACCCCCAAAGTCGACAGGGACGGTCCTGACGAAAACTAGCCTTCTGGGACGACTTGGGCTGAGCATTGGATCCTCTCCCAGATGATGTCAGGGATGTCCCAAAGTGTGCCCAAGGCCCCCCTGACCGTTTTGGTGCTGTTATTTGGGCCTGGGGAGCTTTGAACCAAAAAAGCCAAAATATTAAGGTCCGGTCCTGACGAAAAATGGCGATTTGGGACAATTTGAGCTGGGCATTGGATCCTCCTCCAGATGCTGTCAGGGACGTCCCAAAGTGTGCCCAAGGCCCTCCTGACCGTTTTGGTGCTGTTATTTGGGCCTGGGAAGCTTTGGCCCAAAACGCTCAAAATCGTAAGGACCGGTCCTGTCGATAAATTTGGGGTGACCTGGGACAATTTGAGCTGAGCATTGGATCCTCCTCCAGATGATGTCAGGGACGTCCCAAAGTGGGTCCAAGGTGCCTACGGCCATTTTCCGGCGCTGGAGAGCTCTTTGAAGCAAACCCCCAAAGTCGACAGGGACGGTCCTGACGAAAACTAGCCTTCTGGGACGACTTGGGCTGAGCATTGGATCCTCTCCCAGATGATGTCAGGGATGTCCCAAAGTGTGCCCAAGGCCCCCCTGACCGTTTTGGTGCTGTTATTTGGGCCTGGGGAGCTTTGAACCAAAAAAGCCAAAATATTAAGGTCCGGTCCTGACGAAAAATGGCGATTTGGGACAATTTGAGCTGGGCATTGGATCCTCCTCCAGATGCTGTCAGGGACGTCCCAAAGTGTGCCCAAGGCCCTCCTGACCGTTTTGGTGCTGTTATTTGGGCCTGGGAAGCTTTGGCCCAAAACGCTCAAAATCGTAAGGACCGGTCCTGTCGATAAATTTGGGGTGACCTGGGACAATTTGAGCTGAGCATTGGATCCTCTTCCAGGTGATGTCAGGAACGTCCCCAAGTGGGTCCAAGGTGCCTACGGCCATTTTCCGGCGCTGGAGAGCTCTTTGAAGCAAACCCCCAAAGTCGACAGGGACGGTCCTGACGAAAACTAGCCTTCTGGGACGACTTGGGCTGAGCATTGGATCCTCTCCCAGATGGATGTCAGGGATGTCCCAAAGTGTGCCCAAGGCCCCCCTGACCGTTTTGGTGCTGTTATTTGGGCCTGGGGAGCTTTGAACCAAAAAAGCCAAAATATTAAGGTCCGGTCCTGACGAAAAATGGCGATTTGGGACAATTTGAGCTGGGCATTGGATCCTCCTCCAGATGCTGTCAGGGACGTCCCAAAGTGTGCCCAAGGCCCTCCTGACCGTTTTGGTGCTGTTATTTGGGCCTGGGAAGCTTTGGCCCAAAACGCTCAAAATCGTAAGGACCGGTCCTGTCGATAAATTTGGGGTGACCTGGGACAATTTGAGCTGAGCATTGGATCCTCTTCCAGGTGATGTCAGGAACGTCCCCAAGTGGGTCCAAGGTGCCTACGGCCATTTTCCGGCGCTGGAGAGCTCTTTGAAGCAAACCCCCAAAGTCGACAGGGACGGTCCTGACGAAAACTAGCCTTCTGGGACGACTTGGGCTGAGCATTGGATCCTCTCCCAGATGATGTCAGGGATGTCCCAAAGTGTGCCCAAGGCCCCCCTGACCGTTTTGGTGCTGTTATTTGGGCCTGGGGAGCTTTGAACCAAAAAAGCCAAAATATTAAGGTCCGGTCCTGACGAAAAATGGCGATTTGGGACAATTTGAGCTGGGCATTGGATCCTCCTCCAGATGCTGTCAGGGACGTCCCAAAGTGTGCCCAAGGCCCTCCTGACCGTTTTGGTGCTGTTATTTGGGCCTGGGAAGCTTTGGCCCAAAACGCTCAAAATCGTAAGGACCGGTCCTGTCGATAAATTTGGGGTGACCTGGGACAATTTGAGCTGAGCATTGGATCCTCTTCCAGGTGATGTCAGGAACGTCCCCAAGTGGGTCCAAGGTGCCTACGGCCATTTTCCGGCGCTGGAGAGCTCTTTGAAGCAAACCCCCAAAGTCGACAGGGACGGTCCTGACGAAAACTAGCCTTCTGGGACGACTTGGGCTGAGCATTGGATCCTCTCCCAGATGATGTCAGGGATGTCCCAAAGTGTGCCCAAGGCCCCCCTGACCGTTTTGGTGCTGTTATTTGGGCCTGGGGAGCTTTGAACCAAAAAAGCCAAAATATTAAGGTCCGGTCCTGACGAAAAATGGCGATTTGGGACAATTTGAGCTGGGCATTGGATCCTCCTCCAGATGCTGTCAGGGACGTCCCAAAGTGTGCCCAAGGCCCTCCTGACCGTTTTGGTGCTGTTATTTGGGCCTGGGAAGCTTTGGCCCAAAACGCTCAAAATCGTAAGGACCGGTCCTGTCGATAAATTTGGGGTGACCTGGGACAATTTGAGCTGAGCATTGGATCCTCTTCCAGGTGATGTCAGGAACGTCCCCAAGTGGGTCCAAGGTGCCTACGGCCATTTTCCGGCGCTGGAGAGCTCTTTGAAGCAAACCCCCAAAGTCGACAGGGACGGTCCTGACGAAAACTAGCCTTCTGGGACGACTTGGGCTGAGCATTGGATCCTCTCCCAGATGATGTCAGGGATGTCCCAAAGTGTGCCCAAGGCCCCCCTGACCGTTTTGGTGCTGTTATTTGGGCCTGGGGAGCTTTGAACCAAAAAAGCCAAAATATTAAGGTCCGGTCCTGACGAAAAATGGCGATTTGGGACAATTTGAGCTGGGCATTGGATCCTCCTCCAGATGCTGTCAGGGACGTCCCAAAGTGTGCCCAAGGCCCTCCTGACCGTTTTGGTGCTGTTATTTGGGCCTGGGAAGCTTTGGCCCAAAACGCTCAAAATCGTAAGGACCGGTCCTGTCGATAAATTTGGGGTGACCTGGGACAATTTGAGCTGAGCATTGGATCCTCTTCCAGGTGATGTCAGGAACGTCCCCAAGTGGGTCCAAGGTGCCTACGGCCATTTTCCGGCGCTGGAGAGCTCTTTGAAGCAAACCCCCAAAGTCGACAGGGACGGTCCTGACGAAAACTAGCCTTCTGGGACGACTTGGGCTGAGCATTGGATCCTCTCCCAGATGATGTCAGGGATGTCCCAAAGTGTGCCCAAGGCCCCCCTGACCGTTTTGGTGCTGTTATTTGGGCCTGGGGAGCTTTGAACCAAAAAAGCCAAAATATTAAGGTCCGGTCCTGACGAAAAATGGCGATTTGGGACAATTTGAGCTGGGCATTGGATCCTCCTCCAGATGCTGTCAGGGACGTCCCAAAGTGTGCCCAAGGCCCTCCTGACCGTTTTGGTGCTGTTATTTGGGCCTGGGAAGCTTTGGCCCAAAACGCTCAAAATCGTAAGGACCGGTCCTGTCGATAAATTTGGGGTGACCTGGGACAATTTGAGCTGAGCATTGGATCCTCTTCCAGGTGATGTCAGGAACGTCCCCAAGTGGGTCCAAGGTGCCTACGGCCATTTTCCGGCGCTGGAGAGCTCTTTGAAGCAAACCCCCAAAGTCGACAGGGACGGTCCTGACGAAAACTAGCCTTCTGGGACGACTTGGGCTGAGCATTGGATCCTCTCCCAGATGATGTCAGGGATGTCCCAAAGTGTGCCCAAGGCCCCCCTGACCGTTTTGGTGCTGTTATTTGGGCCTGGGGAGCTTTGAACCAAAAAAGCCAAAATATTAAGGTCCGGTCCTGACGAAAAATGGCGATTTGGGACAATTTGAGCTGGGCATTGGATCCTCCTCCAGATGCTGTCAGGGACGTCCCAAAGTGTGCCCAAGGCCCTCCTGACCGTTTTGGTGCTGTTATTTGGGCCTGGGAAGCTTTGGCCCAAAACGCTCAAAATCGTAAGGACCGGTCCTGTCGATAAATTTGGGGTGACCTGGGACAATTTGAGCTGAGCATTGGATCCTCTTCCAGGTGATGTCAGGAACGTCCCCAAGTGGGTCCAAGGTGCCTACGGCCATTTTCCGGCGCTGGAGAGCTCTTTGAAGCAAACCCCCAAAGTCGACAGGGACGGTCCTGACGAAAACTAGCCTTCTGGGACGACTTGGGCTGAGCATTGGATCCTCTCCCAGATGATGTCAGGGATGTCCCAAAGTGTGCCCAAGGCCCCCCTGACCGTTTTGGTGCTGTTATTTGGGCCTGGGGAGCTTTGAACCAAAAAAGCCAAAATATTAAGGTCCGGTCCTGACGAAAAATGGCGATTTGGGACAATTTGAGCTGGGCATTGGATCCTCCTCCAGATGCTGTCAGGGACGTCCCAAAGTGTGCCCAAGGCCCTCCTGACCGTTTTGGTGCTGTTATTTGGGCCTGGGAAGCTTTGGCCCAAAACGCTCAAAATCGTAAGGACCGGTCCTGTCGATAAATTTGGGGTGACCTGGGACAATTTGAGCTGAGCATTGGATCCTCTTCCAGGTGATGTCAGGAACGTCCCCAAGTGGGTCCAAGGTGCCTACGGCCATTTTCCGGCGCTGGAGAGCTCTTTGAAGCAAACCCCCAAAGTCGACAGGGACGGTCCTGACGAAAACTAGCCTTCTGGGACGACTTGGGCTGAGCATTGGATCCTCTCCCAGATGATGTCAGGGATGTCCCAAAGTGTGCCCAAGGCCCCCCTGACCGTTTTGGTGCTGTTATTTGGGCCTGGGGAGCTTTGAACCAAAAAAGCCAAAATATTAAGGTCCGGTCCTGACGAAAAATGGCGATTTGGGACAATTTGAGCTGGGCATTGGATCCTCCTCCAGATGCTGTCAGGGACGTCCCAAAGTGTGCCCAAGGCCCTCCTGACCGTTTTGGTGCTGTTATTTGGGCCTGGGAAGCTTTGGCCCAAAACGCTCAAAATCGTAAGGACCGGTCCTGTCGATAAATTTGGGGTGACCTGGGACAATTTGAGCTGAGCATTGGATCCTCTTCCAGGTGATGTCAGGAACGTCCCCAAGTGGGTCCAAGGTGCCTACGGCCATTTTCCGGCGCTGGAGAGCTCTTTGAAGCAAACCCCCAAAGTCGACAGGGACGGTCCTGACGAAAACTAGCCTTCTGGGACGACTTGGGCTGAGCATTGGATCCTCTCCCAGATGATGTCAGGGATGTCCCAAAGTGTGCCCAAGGCCCCCCTGACCGTTTTGGTGCTGTTATTTGGGCCTGGGGAGCTTTGAACCAAAAAAGCCAAAATATTAAGGTCCGGTCCTGACGAAAAATGGCGATTTGGGACAATTTGAGCTGGGCATTGGATCCTCCTCCAGATGCTGTCAGGGACGTCCCAAAGTGTGCCCAAGGCCCTCCTGACCGTTTTGGTGCTGTTATTTGGGCCTGGGAAGCTTTGGCCCAAAACGCTCAAAATCGTAAGGACCGGTCCTGTCGATAAATTTGGGGTGACCTGGGACAATTTGAGCTGAGCATTGGATCCTCTTCCAGGTGATGTCAGGAACGTCCCCAAGTGGGTCCAAGGTGCCTACGGCCATTTTCCGGCGCTGGAGAGCTCTTTGAAGCAAACCCCCAAAGTCGACAGGGACGGTCCTGACGAAAACTAGCCTTCTGGGACGACTTGGGCTGAGCATTGGATCCTCTCCCAGATGATGTCAGGGATGTCCCAAAGTGTGCCCAAGGCCCCCCTGACCGTTTTGGTGCTGTTATTTGGGCCTGGGGAGCTTTGAACCAAAAAAGCCAAAATATTAAGGTCCGGTCCTGACGAAAAATGGCGATTTGGGACAATTTGAGCTGGGCATTGGATCCTCCTCCAGATGCTGTCAGGGACGTCCCAAAGTGTGCCCAAGGCCCTCCTGACCGTTTTGGTGCTGTTATTTGGGCCTGGGAAGCTTTGGCCCAAAACGCTCAAAATCGTAAGGACCGGTCCTGTCGATAAATTTGGGGTGACCTGGGACAATTTGAGCTGAGCATTGGATCCTCTTCCAGGTGATGTCAGGAACGTCCCCAAGTGGGTCCAAGGTGCCTACGGCCATTTTCCGGCGCTGGAGAGCTCTTTGAAGCAAACCCCCAAAGTCGACAGGGACGGTCCTGACGAAAACTAGCCTTCTGGGACGACTTGGGCTGAGCATTGGATCCTCTCCCAGATGATGTCAGGGATGTCCCAAAGTGTGCCCAAGGCCCCCCTGACCGTTTTGGTGCTGTTATTTGGGCCTGGGGAGCTTTGAACCAAAAAAGCCAAAATATTAAGGTCCGGTCCTGACGAAAAATGGCGATTTGGGACAATTTGAGCTGGGCATTGGATCCTCCTCCAGATGCTGTCAGGGACGTCCCAAAGTGTGCCCAAGGCCCTCCTGACCGTTTTGGTGCTGTTATTTGGGCCTGGGAAGCTTTGGCCCAAAACGCTCAAAATCGTAAGGACCGGTCCTGTCGATAAATTTGGGGTGACCTGGGACAATTTGAGCTGAGCATTGGATCCTCTTCCAGGTGATGTCAGGAACGTCCCCAAGTGGGTCCAAGGTGCCTACGGCCATTTTCCGGCGCTGGAGAGCTCTTTGAAGCAAACCCCCAAAGTCGACAGGGACGGTCCTGACGAAAACTAGCCTTCTGGGACGACTTGGGCTGAGCATTGGATCCTCTCCCAGATGATGTCAGGGATGTCCCAAAGTGTGCCCAAGGCCCCCCTGACCGTTTTGGTGCTGTTATTTGGGCCTGGGGAGCTTTGAACCAAAAAAGCCAAAATATTAAGGTCCGGTCCTGACGAAAAATGGCGATTTGGGACAATTTGAGCTGGGCATTGGATCCTCCTCCAGATGCTGTCAGGGACGTCCCAAAGTGTGCCCAAGGCCCTCCTGACCGTTTTGGTGCTGTTATTTGGGCCTGGGAAGCTTTGGCCCAAAACGCTCAAAATCGTAAGGACCGGTCCTGTCGATAAATTTGGGGTGACCTGGGACAATTTGAGCTGAGCATTGGATCCTCTTCCAGGTGATGTCAGGAACGTCCCCAAGTGGGTCCAAGGTGCCTACGGCCATTTTCCGGCGCTGGAGAGCTCTTTGAAGCAAACCCCCAAAGTCGACAGGGACGGTCCTGACGAAAACTAGCCTTCTGGGACGACTTGGGCTGAGCATTGGATCCTCTCCCAGATGATGTCAGGGATGTCCCAAAGTGTGCCCAAGGCCCCCCTGACCGTTTTGGTGCTGTTATTTGGGCCTGGGGAGCTTTGAACCAAAAAAGCCAAAATATTAAGGTCCGGTCCTGACGAAAAATGGCGATTTGGGACAATTTGAGCTGGGCATTGGATCCTCCTCCAGATGCTGTCAGGGACGTCCCAAAGTGTGCCCAAGGCCCTCCTGACCGTTTTGGTGCTGTTATTTGGGCCTGGGAAGCTTTGGCCCAAAACGCTCAAAATCGTAAGGACCGGTCCTGTCGATAAATTTGGGGTGACCTGGGACAATTTGAGCTGAGCATTGGATCCTCTTCCAGGTGATGTCAGGAACGTCCCCAAGTGGGTCCAAGGTGCCTACGGCCATTTTCCGGCGCTGGAGAGCTCTTTGAAGCAAACCCCCAAAGTCGACAGGGACGGTCCTGACGAAAACTAGCCTTCTGGGACGACTTGGGCTGAGCATTGGATCCTCTCCCAGATGATGTCAGGGATGTCCCAAAGTGTGCCCAAGGCCCCCCTGACCGTTTTGGTGCTGTTATTTGGGCCTGGGGAGCTTTGAACCAAAAAAGCCAAAATATTAAGGTCCGGTCCTGACGAAAAATGGCGATTTGGGACAATTTGAGCTGGGCATTGGATCCTCCTCCAGATGCTGTCAGGGACGTCCCAAAGTGTGCCCAAGGCCCTCCTGACCGTTTTGGTGCTGTTATTTGGGCCTGGGAAGCTTTGGCCCAAAACGCTCAAAATCGTAAGGACCGGTCCTGTCGATAAATTTGGGGTGACCTGGGACAATTTGAGCTGAGCATTGGATCCTCTTCCAGGTGATGTCAGGAACGTCCCCAAGTGGGTCCAAGGTGCCTACGGCCATTTTCCGGCGCTGGAGAGCTCTTTGAAGCAAACCCCCAAAGTCGACAGGGACGGTCCTGACGAAAACTAGCCTTCTGGGACGACTTGGGCTGAGCATTGGATCCTCTCCCAGATGATGTCAGGGATGTCCCAAAGTGTGCCCAAGGCCCCCCTGACCGTTTTGGTGCTGTTATTTGGGCCTGGGGAGCTTTGAACCAAAAAAGCCAAAATATTAAGGTCCGGTCCTGACGAAAAATGGCGATTTGGGACAATTTGAGCTGGGCATTGGATCCTCCTCCAGATGCTGTCAGGGACGTCCCAAAGTGTGCCCAAGGCCCTCCTGACCGTTTTGGTGCTGTTATTTGGGCCTGGGAAGCTTTGGCCCAAAACGCTCAAAATCGTAAGGACCGGTCCTGTCGATAAATTTGGGGTGACCTGGGACAATTTGAGCTGAGCATTGGATCCTCTTCCAGGTGATGTCAGGAACGTCCCCAAGTGGGTCCAAGGTGCCTACGGCCATTTTCCGGCGCTGGAGAGCTCTTTGAAGCAAACCCCCAAAGTCGACAGGGACGGTCCTGACGAAAACTAGCCTTCTGGGACGACTTGGGCTGAGCATTGGATCCTCTCCCAGATGATGTCAGGGATGTCCCAAAGTGTGCCCAAGGCCCCCCTGACCGTTTTGGTGCTGTTATTTGGGCCTGGGGAGCTTTGAACCAAAAAAGCCAAAATATTAAGGTCCGGTCCTGACGAAAAATGGCGATTTGGGACAATTTGAGCTGGGCATTGGATCCTCCTCCAGATGCTGTCAGGGACGTCCCAAAGTGTGCCCAAGGCCCTCCTGACCGTTTTGGTGCTGTTATTTGGGCCTGGGAAGCTTTGGCCCAAAACGCTCAAAATCGTAAGGACCGGTCCTGTCGATAAATTTGGGGTGACCTGGGACAATTTGAGCTGAGCATTGGATCCTCTTCCAGGTGATGTCAGGAACGTCCCCAAGTGGGTCCAAGGTGCCTACGGCCATTTTCCGGCGCTGGAGAGCTCTTTGAAGCAAACCCCCAAAGTCGACAGGGACGGTCCTGACGAAAACTAGCCTTCTGGGACGACTTGGGCTGAGCATTGGATCCTCTCCCAGATGATGTCAGGGATGTCCCAAAGTGTGCCCAAGGCCCCCCTGACCGTTTTGGTGCTGTTATTTGGGCCTGGGGAGCTTTGAACCAAAAAAGCCAAAATATTAAGGTCCGGTCCTGACGAAAAATGGCGATTTGGGACAATTTGAGCTGGGCATTGGATCCTCCTCCAGATGCTGTCAGGGACGTCCCAAAGTGTGCCCAAGGCCCTCCTGACCGTTTTGGTGCTGTTATTTGGGCCTGGGAAGCTTTGGCCCAAAACGCTCAAAATCGTAAGGACCGGTCCTGTCGATAAATTTGGGGTGACCTGGGACAATTTGAGCTGAGCATTGGATCCTCTTCCAGGTGATGTCAGGAACGTCCCCAAGTGGGTCCAAGGTGCCTACGGCCATTTTCCGGCGCTGGAGAGCTCTTTGAAGCAAACCCCCAAAGTCGACAGGGACGGTCCTGACGAAAACTAGCCTTCTGGGACGACTTGGGCTGAGCATTGGATCCTCTCCCAGATGATGTCAGGGATGTCCCAAAGTGTGCCCAAGGCCCCCCTGACCGTTTTGGTGCTGTTATTTGGGCCTGGGGAGCTTTGAACCAAAAAAGCCAAAATATTAAGGTCCGGTCCTGACGAAAAATGGCGATTTGGGACAATTTGAGCTGCGCATTGGATCCTCCTCCAGATGCTGTCAGGGACGTCCCAAAGTGTGCCCAAGGCCCTCCTGACCGTTTTGGTGCTGTTATTTGGGCCTGGGAAGCTTTGGCCCAAAACGCTCAAAATCGTAAGGACCGGTCCTGTCGATAAATTTGGGGTGACCTGGGACAATTTGAGCTGAGCATTGGATCCTCTTCCAGGTGATGTCAGGAACGTCCCCAAGTGGGTCCAAGGTGCCTACGGCCATTTTCCGGCGCTGGAGAGCTCTTTGAAGCAAACCCCCAAAGTCGACAGGGACGGTCCTGACGAAAACTAGCCTTCTGGGACGACTTGGGCTGAGCATTGGATCCTCTCCCAGATGATGTCAGGGATGTCCCAAAGTGTGCCCAAGGCCCCCCTGACCGTTTTGGTGCTGTTATTTGGGCCTGGGGAGCTTTGAACCAAAAAAGCCAAAATATTAAGGTCCGGTCCTGACGAAAAATGGCGATTTGGGACAATTTGAGCTGGGCATTGGATCCTCCTCCAGATGCTGTCAGGGACGTCCCAAAGTGTGCCCAAGGCCCTCCTGACCGTTTTGGTGCTGTTATTTGGGCCTGGGAAGCTTTGGCCCAAAACGCTCAAAATCGTAAGGACCGGTCCTGTCGATAAATTTGGGGTGACCTGGGACAATTTGAGCTGAGCATTGGATCCTCTTCCAGGTGATGTCAGGAACGTCCCCAAGTGGGTCCAAGGTGCCTACGGCCATTTTCCGGCGCTGGAGAGCTCTTTGAAGCAAACCCCCAAAGTCGACAGGGACGGTCCTGACGAAAACTAGCCTTCTGGGACGACTTGGGCTGAGCATTGGATCCTCTCCCAGATGATGTCAGGGATGTCCCAAAGTGTGCCCAAGGCCCCCCTGACCGTTTTGGTGCTGTTATTTGGGCCTGGGGAGCTTTGAACCAAAAAAGCCAAAATATTAAGGTCCGGTCCTGACGAAAAATGGCGATTTGGGACAATTTGAGCTGGGCATTGGATCCTCCTCCAGATGCTGTCAGGGACGTCCCAAAGTGTGCCCAAGGCCCTCCTGACCGTTTTGGTGCTGTTATTTGGGCCTGGGAAGCTTTGGCCCAAAACGCTCAAAATCGTAAGGACCGGTCCTGTCGATAAATTTGGGGTGACCTGGGACAATTTGAGCTGAGCATTGGATCCTCTTCCAGGTGATGTCAGGAACGTCCCCAAGTGGGTCCAAGGTGCCTACGGCCATTTTCCGGCGCTGGAGAGCTCTTTGAAGCAAACCCCCAAAGTCGACAGGGACGGTCCTGACGAAAACTAGCCTTCTGGGACGACTTGGGCTGAGCATTGGATCCTCTCCCAGATGATGTCAGGGATGTCCCAAAGTGTGCCCAAGGCCCCCCTGACCGTTTTGGTGCTGTTATTTGGGCCTGGGGAGCTTTGAACCAAAAAAGCCAAAATATTAAGGTCCGGTCCTGACGAAAAATGGCGATTTGGGACAATTTGAGCTGGGCATTGGATCCTCCTCCAGATGCTGTCAGGGACGTCCCAAAGTGTGCCCAAGGCCCTCCTGACCGTTTTGGTGCTGTTATTTGGGCCTGGGAAGCTTTGGCCCAAAACGCTCAAAATCGTAAGGACCGGTCCTGTCGATAAATTTGGGGTGACCTGGGACAATTTGAGCTGAGCATTGGATCCTCTTCCAGGTGATGTCAGGAACGTCCCCAAGTGGGTCCAAGGTGCCTACGGCCATTTTCCGGCGCTGGAGAGCTCTTTGAAGCAAACCCCCAAAGTCGACAGGGACGGTCCTGACGAAAACTAGCCTTCTGGGACGACTTGGGCTGAGCATTGGATCCTCTCCCAGATGATGTCAGGGATGTCCCAAAGTGTGCCCAAGGCCCCCCTGACCGTTTTGGTGCTGTTATTTGGGCCTGGGGAGCTTTGAACCAAAAAAGCCAAAATATTAAGGTCCGGTCCTGACGAAAAATGGCGATTTGGGACAATTTGAGCTGGGCATTGGATCCTCCTCCAGATGCTGTCAGGGACGTCCCAAAGTGTGCCCAAGGCCCTCCTGACCGTTTTGGTGCTGTTATTTGGGCCTGGGAAGCTTTGGCCCAAAACGCTCAAAATCGTAAGGACCGGTCCTGTCGATAAATTTGGGGTGACCTGGGACAATTTGAGCTGAGCATTGGATCCTCTTCCAGGTGATGTCAGGAACGTCCCCAAGTGGGTCCAAGGTGCCTACGGCCATTTTCCGGCGCTGGAGAGCTCTTTGAAGCAAACCCCCAAAGTCGACAGGGACGGTCCTGACGAAAACTAGCCTTCTGGGACGACTTGGGCTGAGCATTGGATCCTCTCCCAGATGATGTCAGGGATGTCCCAAAGTGTGCCCAAGGCCCCCCTGACCGTTTTGGTGCTGTTATTTGGGCCTGGGGAGCTTTGAACCAAAAAAGCCAAAATATTAAGGTCCGGTCCTGACGAAAAATGGCGATTTGGGACAATTTGAGCTGGGCATTGGATCCTCCTCCAGATGCTGTCAGGGACGTCCCAAAGTGTGCCCAAGGCCCTCCTGACCGTTTTGGTGCTGTTATTTGGGCCTGGGAAGCTTTGGCCCAAAACGCTCAAAATCGTAAGGACCGGTCCTGTCGATAAATTTGGGGTGACCTGGGACAATTTGAGCTGAGCATTGGATCCTCTTCCAGGTGATGTCAGGAACGTCCCCAAGTGGGTCCAAGGTGCCTACGGCCATTTTCCGGCGCTGGAGAGCTCTTTGAAGCAAACCCCCAAAGTCGACAGGGACGGTCCTGACGAAAACTAGCCTTCTGGGACGACTTGGGCTGAGCATTGGATCCTCTCCCAGATGATGTCAGGGATGTCCCAAAGTGTGCCCAAGGCCCCCCTGACCGTTTTGGTGCTGTTATTTGGGCCTGGGGAGCTTTGAACCAAAAAAGCCAAAATATTAAGGTCCGGTCCTGACGAAAAATGGCGATTTGGGACAATTTGAGCTGGGCATTGGATCCTCCTCCAGATGCTGTCAGGGACGTCCCAAAGTGTGCCCAAGGCCCTCCTGACCGTTTTGGTGCTGTTATTTGGGCCTGGGAAGCTTTGGCCCAAAACGCTCAAAATCGTAAGGACCGGTCCTGTCGATAAATTTGGGGTGACCTGGGACAATTTGAGCTGAGCATTGGATCCTCTTCCAGGTGATGTCAGGAACGTCCCCAAGTGGGTCCAAGGTGCCTACGGCCATTTTCCGGCGCTGGAGAGCTCTTTGAAGCAAACCCCCAAAGTCGACAGGGACGGTCCTGACGAAAACTAGCCTTCTGGGACGACTTGGGCTGAGCATTGGATCCTCTCCCAGATGATGTCAGGGATGTCCCAAAGTGTGCCCAAGGCCCCCCTGACCGTTTTGGTGCTGTTATTTGGGCCTGGGGAGCTTTGAACCAAAAAAGCCAAAATATTAAGGTCCGGTCCTGACGAAAAATGGCGATTTGGGACAATTTGAGCTGGGCATTGGATCCTCCTCCAGATGCTGTCAGGGACGTCCCAAAGTGTGCCCAAGGCCCTCCTGACCGTTTTGGTGCTGTTATTTGGGCCTGGGAAGCTTTGGCCCAAAACGCTCAAAATCGTAAGGACCGGTCCTGTCGATAAATTTGGGGTGACCTGGGACAATTTGAGCTGAGCATTGGATCCTCTTCCAGGTGATGTCAGGAACGTCCCCAAGTGGGTCCAAGGTGCCTACGGCCATTTTCCGGCGCTGGAGAGCTCTTTGAAGCAAACCCCCAAAGTCGACAGGGACGGTCCTGACGAAAACTAGCCTTCTGGGACGACTTGGGCTGAGCATTGGATCCTCTCCCAGATGATGTCAGGGATGTCCCAAAGTGTGCCCAAGGCCCCCCTGACCGTTTTGGTGCTGTTATTTGGGCCTGGGGAGCTTTGAACCAAAAAAGCCAAAATATTAAGGTCCGGTCCTGACGAAAAATGGCGATTTGGGACAATTTGAGCTGGGCATTGGATCCTCCTCCAGATGCTGTCAGGGACGTCCCAAAGTGTGCCCAAGGCCCTCCTGACCGTTTTGGTGCTGTTATTTGGGCCTGGGAAGCTTTGGCCCAAAACGCTCAAAATCGTAAGGACCGGTCCTGTCGATAAATTTGGGGTGACCTGGGACAATTTGAGCTGAGCATTGGATCCTCTTCCAGGTGATGTCAGGAACGTCCCCAAGTGGGTCCAAGGTGCCTACGGCCATTTTCCGGCGCTGGAGAGCTCTTTGAAGCAAACCCCCAAAGTCGACAGGGACGGTCCTGACGAAAACTAGCCTTCTGGGACGACTTGGGCTGAGCATTGGATCCTCTCCCAGATGATGTCAGGGATGTCCCAAAGTGTGCCCAAGGCCCCCCTGACCGTTTTGGTGCTGTTATTTGGGCCTGGGGAGCTTTGAACCAAAAAAGCCAAAATATTAAGGTCCGGTCCTGACGAAAAATGGCGATTTGGGACAATTTGAGCTGGGCATTGGATCCTCCTCCAGATGCTGTCAGGGACGTCCCAAAGTGTGCCCAAGGCCCTCCTGACCGTTTTGGTGCTGTTATTTGGGCCTGGGAAGCTTTGGCCCAAAACGCTCAAAATCGTAAGGACCGGTCCTGTCGATAAATTTGGGGTGACCTGGGACAATTTGAGCTGAGCATTGGATCCTCTTCCAGGTGATGTCAGGAACGTCCCCAAGTGGGTCCAAGGTGCCTACGGCCATTTTCCGGCGCTGGAGAGCTCTTTGAAGCAAACCCCCAAAGTCGACAGGGACGGTCCTGACGAAAACTAGCCTTCTGGGACGACTTGGGCTGAGCATTGGATCCTCTCCCAGATGATGTCAGGGATGTCCCAAAGTGTGCCCAAGGCCCCCCTGACCGTTTTGGTGCTGTTATTTGGGCCTGGGGAGCTTTGAACCAAAAAAGCCAAAATATTAAGGTCCGGTCCTGACGAAAAATGGCGATTTGGGACAATTTGAGCTGGGCATTGGATCCTCCTCCAGATGCTGTCAGGGACGTCCCAAAGTGTGCCCAAGGCCCTCCTGACCGTTTTGGTGCTGTTATTTGGGCCTGGGAAGCTTTGGCCCAAAACGCTCAAAATCGTAAGGACCGGTCCTGTCGATAAATTTGGGGTGACCTGGGACAATTTGAGCTGAGCATTGGATCCTCTTCCAGGTGATGTCAGGAACGTCCCCAAGTGGGTCCAAGGTGCCTACGGCCATTTTCCGGCGCTGGAGAGCTCTTTGAAGCAAACCCCCAAAGTCGACAGGGACGGTCCTGACGAAAACTAGCCTTCTGGGACGACTTGGGCTGAGCATTGGATCCTCTCCCAGATGATGTCAGGGATGTCCCAAAGTGTGCCCAAGGCCCCCCTGACCGTTTTGGTGCTGTTATTTGGGCCTGGGGAGCTTTGAACCAAAAAAGCCAAAATATTAAGGTCCGGTCCTGACGAAAAATGGCGATTTGGGACAATTTGAGCTGGGCATTGGATCCTCCTCCAGATGCTGTCAGGGACGTCCCAAAGTGTGCCCAAGGCCCTCCTGACCGTTTTGGTGCTGTTATTTGGGCCTGGGAAGCTTTGGCCCAAAACGCTCAAAATCGTAAGGACCGGTCCTGTCGATAAATTTGGGGTGACCTGGGACAATTTGAGCTGAGCATTGGATCCTCTTCCAGGTGATGTCAGGAACGTCCCCAAGTGGGTCCAAGGTGCCTACGGCCATTTTCCGGCGCTGGAGAGCTCTTTGAAGCAAACCCCCAAAGTCGACAGGGACGGTCCTGACGAAAACTAGCCTTCTGGGACGACTTGGGCTGAGCATTGGATCCTCTCCCAGATGATGTCAGGGATGTCCCAAAGTGTGCCCAAGGCCCCCCTGACCGTTTTGGTGCTGTTATTTGGGCCTGGGGAGCTTTGAACCAAAAAAGCCAAAATATTAAGGTCCGGTCCTGACGAAAAATGGCGATTTGGGACAATTTGAGCTGGGCATTGGATCCTCCTCCAGATGCTGTCAGGGACGTCCCAAAGTGTGCCCAAGGCCCTCCTGACCGTTTTGGTGCTGTTATTTGGGCCTGGGAAGCTTTGGCCCAAAACGCTCAAAATCGTAAGGACCGGTCCTGTCGATAAATTTGGGGTGACCTGGGACAATTTGAGCTGAGCATTGGATCCTCTTCCAGGTGATGTCAGGAACGTCCCCAAGTGGGTCCAAGGTGCCTACGGCCATTTTCCGGCGCTGGAGAGCTCTTTGAAGCAAACCCCCAAAGTCGACAGGGACGGTCCTGACGAAAACTAGCCTTCTGGGACGACTTGGGCTGAGCATTGGATCCTCTCCCAGATGATGTCAGGGATGTCCCAAAGTGTGCCCAAGGCCCCCCTGACCGTTTTGGTGCTGTTATTTGGGCCTGGGGAGCTTTGAACCAAAAAAGCCAAAATATTAAGGTCCGGTCCTGACGAAAAATGGCGATTTGGGACAATTTGAGCTGGGCATTGGATCCTCCTCCAGATGCTGTCAGGGACGTCCCAAAGTGTGCCCAAGGCCCTCCTGACCGTTTTGGTGCTGTTATTTGGGCCTGGGAAGCTTTGGCCCAAAACGCTCAAAATCGTAAGGACCGGTCCTGTCGATAAATTTGGGGTGACCTGGGACAATTTGAGCTGAGCATTGGATCCTCTTCCAGGTGATGTCAGGAACGTCCCCAAGTGGGTCCAAGGTGCCTACGGCCATTTTCCGGCGCTGGAGAGCTCTTTGAAGCAAACCCCCAAAGTCGACAGGGACGGTCCTGACGAAAACTAGCCTTCTGGGACGACTTGGGCTGAGCATTGGATCCTCTCCCAGATGATGTCAGGGATGTCCCAAAGTGTGCCCAAGGCCCCCCTGACCGTTTTGGTGCTGTTATTTGGGCCTGGGGAGCTTTGAACCAAAAAAGCCAAAATATTAAGGTCCGGTCCTGACGAAAAATGGCGATTTGGGACAATTTGAGCTGGGCATTGGATCCTCCTCCAGATGCTGTCAGGGACGTCCCAAAGTGTGCCCAAGGCCCTCCTGACCGTTTTGGTGCTGTTATTTGGGCCTGGGAAGCTTTGGCCCAAAACGCTCAAAATCGTAAGGACCGGTCCTGTCGATAAATTTGGGGTGACCTGGGACAATTTGAGCTGAGCATTGGATCCTCTTCCAGGTGATGTCAGGAACGTCCCCAAGTGGGTCCAAGGTGCCTACGGCCATTTTCCGGCGCTGGAGAGCTCTTTGAAGCAAACCCCCAAAGTCGACAGGGACGGTCCTGACGAAAACTAGCCTTCTGGGACGACTTGGGCTGAGCATTGGATCCTCTCCCAGATGATGTCAGGGATGTCCCAAAGTGTGCCCAAGGCCCCCCTGACCGTTTTGGTGCTGTTATTTGGGCCTGGGGAGCTTTGAACCAAAAAAGCCAAAATATTAAGGTCCGGTCCTGACGAAAAATGGCGATTTGGGACAATTTGAGCTGGGCATTGGATCCTCCTCCAGATGCTGTCAGGGACGTCCCAAAGTGTGCCCAAGGCCCTCCTGACCGTTTTGGTGCTGTTATTTGGGCCTGGGAAGCTTTGGCCCAAAACGCTCAAAATCGTAAGGACCGGTCCTGTCGATAAATTTGGGGTGACCTGGGACAATTTGAGCTGAGCATTGGATCCTCTTCCAGGTGATGTCAGGAACGTCCCCAAGTGGGTCCAAGGTGCCTACGGCCATTTTCCGGCGCTGGAGAGCTCTTTGAAGCAAACCCCCAAAGTCGACAGGGACGGTCCTGACGAAAACTAGCCTTCTGGGACGACTTGGGCTGAGCATTGGATCCTCTCCCAGATGATGTCAGGGATGTCCCAAAGTGTGCCCAAGGCCCCCCTGACCGTTTTGGTGCTGTTATTTGGGCCTGGGGAGCTTTGAACCAAAAAAGCCAAAATATTAAGGTCCGGTCCTGACGAAAAATGGCGATTTGGGACAATTTGAGCTGGGCATTGGATCCTCCTCCAGATGCTGTCAGGGACGTCCCAAAGTGTGCCCAAGGCCCTCCTGACCGTTTTGGTGCTGTTATTTGGGCCTGGGAAGCTTTGGCCCAAAACGCTCAAAATCGTAAGGACCGGTCCTGTCGATAAATTTGGGGTGACCTGGGACAATTTGAGCTGAGCATTGGATCCTCTTCCAGGTGATGTCAGGAACGTCCCCAAGTGGGTCCAAGGTGCCTACGGCCATTTTCCGGCGCTGGAGAGCTCTTTGAAGCAAACCCCCAAAGTCGACAGGGACGGTCCTGACGAAAACTAGCCTTCTGGGACGACTTGGGCTGAGCATTGGATCCTCTCCCAGATGATGTCAGGGATGTCCCAAAGTGTGCCCAAGGCCCCCCTGACCGTTTTGGTGCTGTTATTTGGGCCTGGGGAGCTTTGAACCAAAAAAGCCAAAATATTAAGGTCCGGTCCTGACGAAAAATGGCGATTTGGGACAATTTGAGCTGGGCATTGGATCCTCCTCCAGATGCTGTCAGGGACGTCCCAAAGTGTGCCCAAGGCCCTCCTGACCGTTTTGGTGCTGTTATTTGGGCCTGGGAAGCTTTGGCCCAAAACGCTCAAAATCGTAAGGACCGGTCCTGTCGATAAATTTGGGGTGACCTGGGACAATTTGAGCTGAGCATTGGATCCTCTTCCAGGTGATGTCAGGAACGTCCCCAAGTGGGTCCAAGGTGCCTACGGCCATTTTCCGGCGCTGGAGAGCTCTTTGAAGCAAACCCCCAAAGTCGACAGGGACGGTCCTGACGAAAACTAGCCTTCTGGGACGACTTGGGCTGAGCATTGGATCCTCTCCCAGATGATGTCAGGGATGTCCCAAAGTGTGCCCAAGGCCCCCCTGACCGTTTTGGTGCTGTTATTTGGGCCTGGGGAGCTTTGAACCAAAAAAGCCAAAATATTAAGGTCCGGTCCTGACGAAAAATGGCGATTTGGGACAATTTGAGCTGGGCATTGGATCCTCCTCCAGATGCTGTCAGGGACGTCCCAAAGTGTGCCCAAGGCCCTCCTGACCGTTTTGGTGCTGTTATTTGGGCCTGGGAAGCTTTGGCCCAAAACGCTCAAAATCGTAAGGACCGGTCCTGTCGATAAATTTGGGGTGACCTGGGACAATTTGAGCTGAGCATTGGATCCTCTTCCAGGTGATGTCAGGAACGTCCCCAAGTGGGTCCAAGGTGCCTACGGCCATTTTCCGGCGCTGGAGAGCTCTTTGAAGCAAACCCCCAAAGTCGACAGGGACGGTCCTGACGAAAACTAGCCTTCTGGGACGACTTGGGCTGAGCATTGGATCCTCTCCCAGATGATGTCAGGGATGTCCCAAAGTGTGCCCAAGGCCCCCCTGACCGTTTTGGTGCTGTTATTTGGGCCTGGGGAGCTTTGAACCAAAAAAGCCAAAATATTAAGGTCCGGACCTGCAGAATTTCCCTGTTTTGGGACGAAGCCCTCCAGGCCCAAATAACAGCTCCAAAACGGTCAGGGGGGCCTTGGGCACACTTTGGGACGTCCCTGACATCATCTGGAGGAGGATCCGATGCTCAGCTCAATTCTGCCAGAAAGCTGGTTTTTCGTCAGGACCGTCCCTGTCGACTTTGGGGCTTTCCTTCAAAGAGGTGGCCCAGCCCCAAAATGGCCAGAGGCACTTTGGATCCACTCTGGGACATCCCTGACATCATCTGAAGGAGGGTCCGATATTCAGCTAAAATTGTCCCAGATCACCATTTATCGACAGGTCCGGACCCGCAGAATTTCCCTGTTTTGGGACGAAGCCCTCCAGGCCCAAATAACAGCTCCAAAACGGTCAGGGGGGCCTTGGGCACACTTTGGGACGTCCCTGACATCATCTGGAGGAGGATCCGATGCTCAGCTCAATTCTGCCAGAAAGCTGGTTTTTCGTCAGGACCGTCCCTGTCGACTTTGGGGCTTTCCTTCAAAGAGGTGGCCACTGCCCCAAAATGGCCAGAGGCACCTTGGATCCACTCTGGGACGTCCCTGACATCATCTGGAGGAGGATCCGATGCTCAGCTCAAATCGTCCCAGATCGCCATTTATCGACAGGTCTGGACCTGTCATAGGTAGGCCTCTTCCTTCAGCCCCACTTTCGGCAGCTTTTGGGCAACCCCAAACACCCATTTTGGACTCCTGGGCAGTCAATGTCACCCCAGGCTTCCATTGCAACAGAAAAAAACCTATTTCAAATTTGGCCCGAAAGCTGGTTTTCTCCTCAGGTCCGGACCTGTCGTAGTTAGACCTCTTCGTTTAGCCCCTCTTTTGGGGGCTTTTGGGTGTCCCCAACTGCTTAAGATGGATGCCAGGGCAGTCAGAGGCACCCCAGGCACCCATCGCAGCATGGGGTTTAAAGGTGAAAGATGTAGGCAGTATATAACCAGTCAAATGTTCAATAAGGTTCATGAACAAAATAGGTGGGGAAATTGTGAAAATCCATTAAAAAAAAACTTCAAAAGTTATGGCCATTTATATTTTTTAAATCAGCACTCACCCAGCCACAAGGCAGGTGAGGGGGGCCAGTCTTACAAATAAGGCCTCCTAGGCCTATTTGTAACATCATCTTTGCTATAGCTACCCTCAGCAGCCACACTATAAGTACCTGCAGGTTTCATTAGACAACTGTTCTGGTAACTTTAACTTGACATTACATTATTATCATAACTATTATTATTATATTTATGTAGCCTACCCCACCCCTAATTATGTTGAATGTTTGAAAAATATACAGAATTTTGTATAGGTGTTAATTCTCTTGTTTCCGAGGAGAAAATGATTTGAGTACATTGACATGAAGTTCCACTTCCATACACATGATATGAAATCAAATTTTGTTGACAGGAAGTACAGTTCCACCAAGTGAAATAAGATGTTGTTTTCATAATGTGAGGGCCTGGAGGTGGTTTATAATGGATGTCAGGCATTCACACCTTTGCCTACCAGTGTAGCTTTAGCAATTATTACGTCACCAAGTGTGACACCCTGCGCCCACTAGTGAGAGACAAACAAAACTTAATGAGGCCTGGCTGTCAAGCGAGGTGCAGGAAGCCAGCCTTAATTACATGCATAAACATGTATCAAGGATTACAATATTTACAATTTTCTTGATGTAGATATATTAATGGTATTTTGAATTATCTTTTATGTGCGCCATAAAAGGTTTGTTTGGTTTCTTCCCCTATCACCTTTCATGGCCTCTCTTTAGAGGCATAGTGCTACTGATCCCTACCAGATCAGTAGTAACCCTGCTTTTAAAAAAATCTGCATTTCTCTGAATCGCAACTGTGACTTATGTTATTCAAGAATCTCAGATGATTAAGCAAGAATTTTTGTTATGCAAGAATTGCACACTCATTATACATTTCAAGGTAAATTCGGGTAAAGGGCATGATTTCTTGATATCCATATTAAAATAATCAAACTCATACAGTTATTAAATAAATGCTTAGGGATGATAATGAAATTTAAAAACCATACATCACCATATCCATTAACAAGATATTTGCATCTATAGGACAATGCCCTTCAACTGCTGAACATGAGATTGTGTAACCGGTCATTGAGAACATAGAGAATTCTCCCTACCACGGATAGCTGATTTACAATATTTTGAGCACCTGCAGGTTAACTTGGCCTCATTTTGTCCACAAAACCCCTAGAAAAACTATAGAAAAAAGTCAGATAATTGCTATCTATCCATCTACAATAAATGAATTTTCAAACAACTCAGGAAATACAAGTTAAAAAGGCTATAGATACAAACTTAGTAAATAGGTTAGTTATTATCATAATTAAAGCCTGGGCCCTTATGAAGTGTAGAAATTTTCAAAGAAATTTCAGTTTTCAGTTGACTGACTAGAAATGAGTACAAATTTCTGCAAAGTTTAAAAATTTTAAATTCTGGACTTATTTCTAGACATCTACCTGATCACGAATGAGAATAAAAAGTTTGAGAGTAAAAGCTTTACTCATCATATGCTAGGTGCAAAAGATATCAAAAAGTCTATGTAACCGCATTTTGTTTGATTATTTATTCGTCATTTATTTCTATTAATTATTTTTTCTTACTTTTCTTACTTTTTATTTTCAGTTATTCATTTTTCAATTGATTATTTTTTTAGTACTTTTATTGTTAATTATTTCTATTTATTACTTTTCAATTATGTCAGTGTTCATTCAATTATTAATTCATTACCTTTTAGTGACGTTTTGTGACCTAGTCCCTGTGTGACCATAGTGTTTACAATGATAGTTACCATGGTGGTAATCATGGTGGTTACCATAATGGTAACCACCATGGGAACCATGGTGGTAACCACTGTGGTTACCATGGTGGTTACCATGGTAGTTACCATGGTGCTTACCATGGTAGTTACCATGGTGGTAACCATGGTGGCTACCATGTTGGTTGCCATGGTGGTAACCATGGTGGTTACCATGTTGGTTACCATAGTGGTTACCATGGTGGTAACCATGGTGGTTTCCATGGTGGTTACCATGGTGGTTACCATGGTGGTTACCATGGTGCTTACCATGGTGCTTACCATGGTGCTTACCATGGTGCTTACCATGGTGGTTACCATGGTGGTAACGATGGTGGTTACCATGGTGGTAACCATGGTGGTGACCATGGTGGTAACCATGGTGGTGACCATGGTGGTGACCATGGTGGTGACCATGGTGGTGACCATGGTGGTGAACATGGTGGTGACCATGGTGGTGAACATGGGGGTGACCATGGTGGTGAACATGGGGGTGACCATGGTGGTGACCATGGGGGTGACCATGGTGGTGACCATGGTGGTGACCATGGTGATAACCATGGAGGTAACCATGGTGGTAACCATGGTGGTAACCATGGTGGTAACCATGGTAGTAACCATGGTGGTTACCATGATGGTTACCATGGTGGTAACCATGGTGCTAACAATGGTGGTAACCATGGAGGTTACCATGGTGGTAACCATAGTGGTAACCCTGGTCATAACCATAGTCATAACCATGGTCGTAACCATGGTTTTAACCATGGTGGTTACCATGATGGTTACCATGGTGGTAACCGTGGAGGTTACCATGGAGGTAACCATAGTGGTAACCATGGTCGTAACCATGGTTGTAACTATGGTCATAACCATGGTCATAACTATGCTCGTAACCATGGTTGTAACCATGCTGGTTATCATACTGGTTACTATAATGTTTATCATGACTTTTACCATGGTGGTTACCATTATGGTAAAAGTGGTTACCCTTAAAGTTACCATAGTATTAACCATGATGATTACCATGGTGGTAACCACGGTTGTTACCCCTATGGTAACCATGGTGGTTACTATGATGGTTATCATAGTGGTTACCATGTTGGTAATGGTGGTTACCATGGTGGTAATGGTGGTTATCATGGTGGTTACCATAATTGTAACCATAGTGGTTACTATAGTGGTAACCACAGTGGTTACCATGGTGGTAACCTACATGGTGGTAACAAAGGTTGTAGCCATGGTGGTAACCACCATGGTGGTAACAACGGTGGTAGCCATGGTGGTTACTTTAGTGGTATCCATGGTGGTTTCCATGGTCGCCCTTTACCCCTTTAGTGCTTTACACCTCTAGCCCTTTGCCCTTTTGGCCCTTTAACCCTTTAGCCCTTTGCCCCTTTAGCCCTTTGCCCCTTTAGTCTTTTACCCTTTTAGTCTTTTACCCTTTTAGCCCTTTACCCCATTGAGCCCTTTACCCTTTTGCCCCTTTAGCCCTTTAGCCCTTTTCCTCTTTAGCCCTTCACTCCTTTCACCCCCTTACCCCCATATGAAAATAAAAAGGTTGAGTGAGACCCGAACACCTGGCAGGTATTTTAGGCATTGATATATTCATTATGTTAATTAGACCTGAATACCCAGCATGCATTGGGGCATTCATAATCTTAAAAATAATAATAACCTGTACTATAATTTGTATATGGACATTTCTTTCATAAACCACTATCCACATTTTATATATTTCTTTTCCATTCCTTATATTAACCGACAAAACTTCCTTGATTCAGTAAAATCCAACATGGCGACAGTTTTCATCATATCCCAGACTACACCAGGACTACAATAATGCAATTTTCCTTCGTCTTTTGACAGGAACAGGAAGCAGAAGTAGAACTGTTCCTAAATCTTGTATCCGGCATGTCCACTACTGCAATGCCCTGGGGCCAATACATGCTGTCACCAGTAAATCCAAACCCAGTTCCTATCTGGTCCTATTCATAACATTTACAAAATTAATCATCATGGCCACTCAAGGCCCAGAATAAGTGTATATGGTAACTAATCTTAAAAATAATGATGGTTAGTTTTATTCAATGATAATCCCCAAATAGTGGTAAATTTTATGAAAATTTTTATGATAAATCCATAAGTTTTGTCGACATATTACCTAACATGCATCCTGTTCTGGGCTAACCTGTATGTAGAATAAAGATACAGGGCTATCCGTGGTTGGGAGAATTAAATGGCTCAAGACATGACTAATTGAGGGAGTCCCCACCATTAGCTCCAATACTATATAGATATAACTAGGGACTCCCAAAAGAAAGGTCATTAAAGGTCACTGAGAGGAAAAAAGATTTTAAATGTCCCAGAGACGAAAAAAGAAAGGTTTTAAAGGTCCCGCTTTGAGGCCTGGGTTGATCAATTATTTTTTGAAAAATATCTAGTGTATCACATTTGTTAAAAAGAATAAACTTTATCAAATTAAAACACGTAAACATGATGCTGATAGTTAAAGCTATATATTTTCCATGTTTCCCAGCCTGCAAAAACAATTATCACTTTAGAGTGATAAAAAGCACCTGTTACCAAAATCTCCTTACCTTTACCCAGCGGAAAGGCCAGCAAGGGTGAAAGCATAGATAGCCAGTCCAAGGGAAGCCAGTATGGACAAGGTCTTTCAAAGAATTTTGTTCACGCTTGATTTGATTGGGAATGTGACTTAATTCTTAAGTTTGAAGTTACATTAACACTGTATAGGTATACAGATACAGATATACAGAAATAAAAGTGTTTCGAAGTAGCGACACAAAAGCATATCGACACCCAGACTAAAACTACTTTTGGGCTAAACCATCTAATGGAACATTAAAGGTGTTTTCAATAGCACAAAGAAAAGAATGAGGGTATGATGGAAAAATAGTTTATTCTTAACACATAATCCGTATCAAGATCGCACCTTTAATCGCGTCCTATAATATCACAGAAATACATAGCACATAAATAGTTCAATATAATCTAAATGACAATGTTGCAATCAAATATGTTGTGTTTACAAAACTAATTGCAGATACAAGAAACAAGTACAAACAACATGATGTTCGATTACCGGTACATGTGAACGGTGAAATAAAGATCTAAGTTCCATTACCGATACAATCAAAGCGCTTCAAAACGTGTCATTATATTGAAAAAAATATTATCTCAATTATATTCATGTGTGTGATGGTAAATATTTGTCATGAATACCTCAACACATACATAATTTACATGATCAAGTCATAAAAGGAACTTTTATCAAAACAGATACAGTACTCAGGGTCCCTACACTTTTTTGTATTAAGAATCCGAGATAATTTTAAGGATTGTTACACAGTAGTAAAATGGACTGATTGTATTCCACCTTTCAATGAATTTTTTTTTAAAAGACGGCTTATTAGGTTAATATGAGATTATGCACCGTTCTTTCAGACAGAGGCAACCCACGTATATAAATATATATTTCGATATATATATATATATATATATATATTTTATTGGATTTTTATACAGGCTGAGTTCACTTTATTAAATGTTCTTCCACTGCAGTCCTGTGGACCAATTGGGCACAATTCCGTGCAGGGGTCATCCAAATGTCCTTTTTCCATGCTGCACCCCATGGGACTCGAACCCGTGAAGTGGCAATGCCAACGAGTGGTACCAACCCCTCAACAAGGTTGGCCACCCCGACCCCCCATCTTTATATCGTCTTTTTTTTTTAACTGAAACAAAGCTACATCAAATTGTATTCTTCAATAGCCATTCACATGCGACACGTGATAATAGTGTAGATGATAGCATGAAACTGTCTTCTAACCATCATAATTATATAAAGGATAGTTAGGTTCACAGTCCAGTGCAGGTTGGACAAACAAACCCACATGTTGGGTGTCGGGCCACACCTGATTGGTGGAGGGTCATTGCATAATGTTGATAAGGACTCTGAAGACCCTTCTCATTGGCTAGAATTTAATCAAAACTTTTAATATTGCAAAATGTTTTTAAAAAAACTAAGACAGCTGTTCAGTCATATTTTGTATATCAATAATAAGATCACGTTTCTGCACTATAGGATTATTGTCAGAGCAATTGGTGTCCTTGTCTAGCTAAAAGGTTATAGGTGGCTTAATATCATCAGTTGACATGGTCACAGAGAGAAGAACTCCTAGCTAACCCGACTTCCGAGTCTTGGGCCTTGTTACACACTAGGTGGCGTGGTCCAGAATCTCATCTATCCTTTCATTACAATTGAACTATGACTTGTCCGAATTGCAAGGATAGTTCGGCTGTAGGAGACTATTTATCACTGAATATGTTCTGATATAACTTCCACTATAAAATGAAACTGTCGATAGAGATAGATCAGTTTCTCGCTCAAGCTAAATTTTCTTTTATCTATTCTTTAAATTAATGTCACGACTCTGCAATTCCAAGTATATAATTTTTCTGTTTATAATAGGACATTGTTTTAATAATTTGATCATTTATATGGTTTATATAGTTTATAGATGCAGATAAAAAGAAAAGCACTGTACACGTGCCAACGTTTTGCCGATTTTGGGGTGGTGTCGGCACCATCAATCCTCTTTATTTCATCGTAGTGTCATGTGCACACTCGATACCGAAATAGGATGCCTCCTAGTAATCTGACTCCAGAATAATAACACTCTTTTCGCATAAAGAACAACATCTAACACTGTGGGGAGACAGTCTGTACTGTTATCCACTAGCACCTTGGAGAATAACTATGCACCTTGGCAACAAGTACGCAGTTACTGCTTTATAAAATTATATAGATCTAATGATTTAGCTAAGTATACATGTATACAGAAATGCTAGTTATATAGAACTCCGAGTATTGGTCGAGAATTGCAGCAAGAGTTGGGTTTCATTAATCTCTAAAAGGTATACAATACAGCTGTACATGATACGTAGTCTATATATTACAAAAAAAATACCCCGTACATGATTTTCTACCTTCTCCTACGTTACACTGCAGAGATCAGCCACCTGGTGAAGAAGGTTGTGGACGTGGAGGCACCTTGCGGACAGGTCTGAAGACGCGCTGTGGGCGGTACTGGCCTTGAGGACAGTGGCGTAGGCTGCTTTGAAGTCACCCAGATGCTGATGAGTCTCCCCCGGTTTACTGCATGGAAAAACCAATGAATATGTAAGACATAAGGAAGAACGGACATGAAATTCTCTCTTTTTTTTAATTACTAAAATGCCTGCGTTTTGAAAGAAGGAGATATATATTTATCAATTTCGGTTGTGTATTTCAGGTTTGATCTTCGGTCTTTAGTCTACTTTTAATCTTTGAAAGCATATTCACAGCATGGCGTGGGAGCCATTTTCTTCACAGAGTAATGGTCAATAAAAATGTCATCCAGGGTGCAGTTCTAAGTCATTCATTTAAAGGTTTAGTAATACAAGAAAACATTATTGGATCAGGGTACTCTGATTTGATTTCAAAATGATGTTCGAAAGGTACATGATGCAGGTGCTTTTTTCCAAACGACAATACATTATTACAATATATTATATCAGGTCCCACGTTGAACCATGAAAATAATTTTGATCGTTGCATTAGAGCCATACCCTTTCTTCGGCGGTGTGGCGTTGCGGACCATGTGCAGTAGTGTAAAAGTGAGTCGCTCGGTGAGCAGTGGGAGCAGTTTGTTGAGTTCCTCCTGATAAGTGTCCAGCACCTCAGTCTTTTCCTCGTTGGGGTCGGTGAGCTGTCGGTGTACAAACAACACGGGCTGTTGGCACTGCAGCAGGTGGGAGAGGGAGGCTTGGAGAGTGCGGAGTCGGTTTGTGGATGACGTCTGCCCTGAGAGCTGGTATTCACACATGGCCACACGCTCCAGCTGAATTCGGATCACCTCACACGGCGAGTCTACCAGAGAGAAGTACCGACTGCCTTTGTTGTAGTGCAGGTCAGCCAGTGTGCGTTGGTGCTTCTTCTTCTGCTCATTAACCTGAGTTATTAAAGATTAGAATATAACCACTTTAAAAAATGCTAGTCATTCTTTCATATCTGCCCCATCTTTTTGGTAAGTATTACTTGCCCCATCTATATGGACGCAAAACTGAATTAGTGAGAAATTAATATTTAACTTTCTAGCCAGATCGAACTCCAACGTAAAACAAGCTAAGCGGTCACAACCTTGTAGAGCATATATGCTCCAAAAAGAGGCGATCGCAGTATAAGACCATGGTAACAATTTAGACTGAGCGAACATTGACCACCTGGTAAACGTCATGTGTACCGGAGAAAGGGCCAAGGAAACCCGTGGTCTTGCTGGCGCGGAAAATGCAATTATCTATGTTTTGTTTTTTTGTCTTTCCTGCACGTCGTTATGGCCTGAAGTATGATCTGTAAGAACCGATGAAGGAAGTACTGCGAAGTGTTGTGCGATCACCAAAAAAAAAAAAAAAAGAGGAAAGGAAGCGTGTGTTCAGTGGCGTCACATATATGAAGTGTGCGCAAGCTTATCCAGTCTGTCTATAGACTTTGTGCAATTGCAGGTAGACGAAAATATTGTTTGTAAAGACTGAAATGCAAGAGAACAACATATGTTTTCTTGTATCAACAGATACAAGAAAGTCGACAACATAATCTGTTTAAGCACTTGTCTTTCAGTTCAATGTAAAGTGTGTGTACTGGTCCTATGAATTCGTTGGAACATGCAACAGCCCCTGCCCTAACCATGCCAGCATTTCACTCGCTGATGCAATACCACCAGCTAAGATCCCCACACATTGCCTCCCACAATCCATTGGGAACTATTCTGTGTGGCTGCCCCACCCACCAGTGAAAAACCCAACATTTCACTCGCTGATGCAATACCACCATCTAAGATCCCCACACATTGCCTCCCAGCATGCTGTAGTCAGTACAACACTTTCTGTACCCAACTTTCTGTACCTATTTCTCAGCAATGACTCACAGCATACCTTATTGGCTCTATTACAGGTTACACTTCACCATTCTCAATACATATCACCCAAAAAAATTAAAATCTACTGATAAGGCCAATCCGAGAAACACTTACAAACTTTCTCTTTTTTCAGCATGCAATCTGCTGATATCCAGCCTAGAACAAACACCACCCCCCTCCATTAGTCACCACTAGTGTTGGACCGCCGGCACCCAGCTGACCTCCTCCCAAAATAAAGGTGACTCAGACCTCACGCTCCTCCCCATTACAATAGAAAGGCGATCACTTACAGTGATCGCCTCTCTAATATTGCATAATCAAATACCTCGCATATATTAAGTGAAAACATATAGAACTTGTTTGTAATTTCCCCCCCAATAGATTCCTTCGAGTCTCGTATCATCTAGTAACATTTTTGTAATATGGGATTCGGTTTAATAGTTTTTCTGTTCGATATGTCATTCAATCACTGCTCCCTGTTTAAATGTTTAAACCAATTAACCTACTGTTTTATTTTTTCTCAGAGAATATGCAGGCCAGAAATCGCGTCTTAAATCTATTTATCTAAGAAGGTAAAGAAGATGGGAACAATGGTTAAACATGTATGACACATTGGGACACATCAGGTCAGTCTTGCTCGAGGAATGGTTAATGCCCTGTTCTGACGTGCTGACAGCATATGACACGTCAATAATAAAAGCCCAGGGTTGGCCTGGTGTTAGACTCACCTGGTTTCTGTAAGCCTTGTGGTAAAGGGACCCAAGGCGTTGAGGTGTGGTAGTGGGCCGAGTACTAACATCATACAGATTTTGGGTTGGCCTGGTGTGAGACTCACCTGCTTTCTGTAAGTGTTCTGGTAGAGGGACCCGAGGCAGTGGTGTATGGTAGCGGTCTGGTACTGACATAGATCTAATAAAGGTTCAGGGTTGGCCGTGTAAGACTCACCTGCTTTCTGTAAGTGTTGTGGTAAAGGGACACGAGGCAGTGGTGTATGGTAGCGGTCTGGTACTGATGTAATAAAGGTTCAGGGTTGGCCTGGTGTGAGACTCACCTGGTTTCTGTAAGCGTTGTGGTAGAGGGACCCGAGGCGGTGGTGTATGGTAGGGGTCTGGTACTGACATAATAAAGGTTCAGGGTTGGCCTGGTGTGAGACTCACCTGGTTTCTGTAAGTGTTCTGGTAAAGGGCCATGAGGCAGTGGTGTATGGTAGCGGTCTGGTACTGACATAATAAAGGTCTAGGGTTGGCCATGTAAGACTCACCTGGTTTCTGTAAGCGTTGTGGTAGAGGGACCCAAGGCGGTGGTGTATGGTGGCAGCCCGGTACTGACAGGATGCCTGCCGGGGGGACTCCACTTCACTCTCGCAGTACTTTAGGGCCTTCATCATCAGATCAGTCACTTCCTTTTCCACCTGAAACCAAGCAGAAAGTAAGACAATTAACTCATGCTTCTTAGTACACTAGATTACAAATCCCATTAATCTACTATAGTTAAGGCTATTCCCTTTCTCACCATTTACATAGAAAATAAGGACAGTGTCTTTTTTTCTTGTTTTACCAAGTCTTCTTTTTGTTTTTTTATCAAGGGCTGGAATGATTTTCAGTTTTCATAAAATTATATGTAGAATCCTATATATAGAATCACTGTACTAATCATTCAGTCTTCGATTCCCTTTTTTGTCTGTGTCGCCAACTATGGATCTACAAGGAAAGCAGTATACTTTCCTAAATTACTGCACCGGCAAATGCATATTCTACCAACGCTAAACACCCCTGTCCTTGCGCCCTACCTGTTCCTGGGAGGTGGAGGAGAGCGGGGCGTGGTCCTGTAACGTGGTCGCCCAGGTGAAGTAGGTGGAGGACAGTTCCCACGTCACGGAGGCGGCGATCTCGGCCGACTGGGTCACACGGTCAGCCTGCTTCAGCAGACTCAGAGCCTGGTGGTACTGCTCTACGGCCTGAGGGGAAAACAACGGGCAATGTGGAGGTTCGACTACAACAAGTTGGTTTTCTATTAGACCTTTTCACTCGCAATTTCAGAAATCGATAGGAGGGCTTATTAAGGTTGATACATATCATTACAAACTGTTTTGAATTATCTTTAAAATTATATGTGGCATATATAAGATCTTGTTATCGTTCTAATGAAAATGTACAAATAACAAAATCAAAATAGTTAAAGTGCCTAGCAGATTAAAGGCTATAAACCCCTTTGCCGATCAGCGACGCATATAGACCCTAACATTTTCGCTAGCTCTGCTTATAGGTGTGACCACAAGCTAGGTTATCAGTTTGGTACTGGGAAGTATCTAAGAATACGATGATGGGCACCACGGATTGTAACTTCATGGACGTAATTGTTAATATTTTTTTTACCTGAAATCACTCCGTCTGAAAGGACGCATTACTTGTCTTACTGTTAGTTTAACATATTTGGTACTAATCGTGGTTACCGCTATCAAATAGTGAAGGGGAAAAAAATCAATGATGCTATTTTATGTGTGTTTGTCCGATACATCATACAATCAAAACTGTTCCCCCCAAAAGAAAGTATCTAAACCCAGTAGTGGCCGAACGAGAACGTTCAAATCCAAACGACTTGAAAAATGTCTGCAGGCAATCACTACAACTTGTAGGCCTTTACAGAAACTGCTGGGCGGCAGTACGCACCTTGCTGTAGAAGTGCTTCTCCTGGGTGCCCATCTCCTGCTGTTTTCCGCTCACGTCGTGGCGGGCGTGGGCCCGGGCACACAGCCGCATCAGGCGGCCGCAGTTAGAGTACAGCAGCCCGGCGTTCACATAGTCGCCGAGTGATTCGAAGGCAGCAATGCCAGCCACAAAACACGTGTAACTGCTCTGCCACAGCTCCTGAGTCTTTTCGGACGGTGGGTTATTGCCTGTTGGGAGAGACTTTGCTGTTAGAATGTGGAAATAGATCAACTGGTAGGGTTTTTATAGTATCCGAGTTTTTCCTATTGATCTTTTAAAAAAAATCAGACCAACAAGAAAGAATTCATAGAAAAAACACCTCTCAATATAAATCAAATACCGTGCATGTTAAATCATTAGAATAGGTATAAGATTTATCAACTGAATATCAAAAGCTGTGGAAGATAAGATGAATAATCATGCTCGTGTCTTCATCAATATTGATTGGGTAGAATGATTTTATAAAAATGTATTATTGTTTCAAATAGATTAAATGTGCGAAAAGCACTAAGGTAAAAAACACTACCTTCACCATTCATCAATGAGGCGGAGAGATTCATGTACTGGACCCCGAGTTCGTTCTGAACATTGCCCAGTCGTTTTTTCAGGGACATCACGTCGCTGGTGTAGGAATCGCACCCTGCAGCTACATCAAGGGCTACCTCGTAACTCAACGCGCTTCGCTTCGTGTTCTGCAGTAAGACTGGTGTGATCTCACTCATCCAGCCATATTCTGTGTGACAAGAAAAGGTAAGATGTAATATAATGAATGTGAGCACCTCACCCGTGGTCAATATTATACACGGTTGCCACAGACCAGAGACATAAAAATTCCCAGACTTTTCCCTTACCTATTTCATTTTTCCCTGACAAATAAGATAAGAAAATCCTTTCATTAACCAGCCTTGAACCACCCCTGGAACTGTCCTTTCCTCCAATTTAGTCTGGGACTTGCAAAATTCAAAATACCTTACAATTTTTCTTTACAACTCCTGTAACCAAAGCAATGCAGCAAGGTCCCTTAAAATCAAAACATGCCTGTCATGGGACCATAATTTGCAAAATAGGTTTTTGCCACACCAGATTCTTGTAACTTCTCTCGGGGATTTGGCAATTTGAATTTTCTCTGACCAGAGTCAATTTTCCCTGACATTTTTTTAAAATCCCACTTTTCCCTGACCAATTGTAAAATTCGCTGACTTTTCCCTGACCTTGAAAAAAATAATTTTCCCATGACTTTTCCCTGACCTATGGCAACCCTGTTATAGTACGGGCCTGGGGCCCGGGGTCCGGGGTCCCAAGAAAATTTATCAGCTGCCTAGGTTATCATAATTTTGAATTCTCAAGGACAGGGTAGGGGTCATTCCTTGCTAGGGTTGCTCAGCAACCTCAAGGGGAACACTTTTACCAAGCTCTGATTGGTCAGTCCTTATCTATAACCTGATCTGTTCCCCTCTGTCAGGCTCTGGCCTTAGTAACAGTCTTGCATGAGCGACCATGCATGACTGCCACTAAGGACTTCCCTGACTGAGATAAGGCTATGACATGCACCTGTCTTCAAGAATGGAGTAACCAACTGACTTAATGGGAGGGGGGCCTTAATCACTAATGCGTGAGACCCCTACATTCTCAAATGTCTTTCAGATCCTAGTCGTATAAAACAGAAACTTATTTACTTCTTTAAACGCTTTTTCTAGATTAAACTGATTTGTATGATTTCATTATCATAACGCAGATACGCCTACTGGTCCAAGAGGATGAAGATTTCTACTAAGACCAACTGCCACAGTGAAGGGAATATGGACTTAACTGGGAGTGTCAGTAACCCCTAAATACTGTTGACAGACGACGTGGCCAAGACATATTATATCGCTGCTACCACTTGGTGTCTGTAGTCTGTATAATCGAGTATATGATGTGACGTGTGTTTAGAGCAACCTCTCCATAGCAACGACCAGGGGCCGTTCCGGGATAGGCTCCCTGACTGTAGTCTACTAGGGTAGAGCCCTGGGGACTGTAAGAGGGCACATGTACAGTTGTGGTACACAGAGGGAATGCCCGAAAAACAGCTAGAAGGAGCGGTATCCCTCTTAGAATTGAGTTGGGGAGACCCCAGGGACCTGAGGTCCACAAAAGGTGAAAACACAGAATCAGCCACCAACATATGGCTGATTCAAACAAGGCCAAGCCTGCTTACTGGGAGAATAGAATAATGTGTGATGATGAATGATTAAGCAGTAGGCCTCCCATGAGAAACGCGTGGGGATAAGAGGAGATCCGTTGCGTTGGTAAACGTGGGTGCATTGGTAATCAACCTCAAGATCCGACTGATTTCAGTGTAATCCTTGAGATTTTTGGCAGTTGACTCGAACCAACAAGAGCCTCACCCTGTAATCCAGGCACCTTTACGTGGTAGCAACACAAGATTCGTAAAGTTATTATCCCATTTCACGCGGGGATATGGGTTAACGTTCTTCTCTACAGCCAACCTAAGGAAAGCGCAGCTTTTTGTATTGACTTCCCTTGACAACGTTAGTTCATACACTGACCTCATCTCATTTAATATGATTAAAAGTACGTGTTTTGCAGAATAAGAAAATCATCTTACCAAAGTCAGGAGTGTCTGGGTCCAGACTGCTCTGGATGATGCCGTCGTAGTCGGGGGCGTTGGCGTACTCTTGTAGGAAGGTGGGTGAGTTGTAGTGATGATGGGCCAACATAAGGTGGACGTCCCCGGCCAGGCCCAACACTGCCACCAAGATGTGCTGATTCTCCGCCTCCTTAGCCGGCATCAAGTGCCGCATAGCACCTACGTACGCACAGGGGAGGTTGGATATTGTATGTTTTCTCATAAGGAGTTTATTCTACATTGGCGATACGGAACGCACTCAGAGCTACACGTGAACACCGCTCAGAGAGTCTATTTTCTATTAGTCAGTGCGTGTCTGGATTAGTTAACAAATTCGTTTTTCGGAAATTTAAAGTTATTTAAGAACAGGCCCAATTTAAACTTAGGGGCAAAAGTCAAATTGTGACTTAAAATTACAGTGCAGGTTAAATATAGATTTTTCAGTACTTACAGAAACACAGGACTGCCATTTTCAGCTGGCGAAGAGCGTGGCCGTATTTCCCTTGTGCCACATACTTTTCAGCTATGCCAAGATACGCTACCGTAGCCTTTCTCAGCAGCAGAGTCTTTGACAATGAGTGCCAAGTTCCTTTGGGCATTGTTGACCGGTTTATCACAGATACCTGTTTGGGAGAGTCTCTACCAGTTGTTTCAGTTTTGTTATCACTGGCCGCTAAGTTATCACAGGGTTTTTGGTGTTGTGGGAATAGAGGAAAGAAGTGGAGTGGAATGGGCACGTTCGGGTCTGCCGATACTTGCTCGTCACATGTGTGTTTTTCTGGTGTGTGGTCAGATTTGCTGCTCGCAGCAACGTTCAAGTCTAAACATCGAAGTCCCTAGAAAGATAAAACGTAACCCATATATATTATACCAGTGTAGGATAACCCAAAACCTAAAACAAGTGAGTGTTATGTGAAGATAGTTAATAGGGAAGAACTAATAATGGTGAAATAATTCAGCATCACAACTTAACTCCAGTTGGATTGACGAAAAATTATAGTGTTTTTTTAACATGTATCCATCTGACAAAGTTATGTGGCTCCCGCATTATCTCAAAACAGTCGCTGTTACTTTAACAAGGTAAGGTTTTCTGAATGTAGAGGTATGTATGAAATATTTATTGTAGTTTTGATATTTCCCCTATTCCAAAGTCTAACACCAGGTACCGGTATTTGACTGTGAAATAAATGAGAACACCAATGTGGTTGTATCTTACCTCGGCGACATGTCTGAGGGCCTGTTCACAACGCTCCTCTATGGAGCCTGTAATGGGAGGATGCTGGACGACATTGGTCTTCTTTTTCTGTGGCACGCACAGGGCCTTCACTTCCACAGACATTTCCCCGTTTTCCCTTGTCTCATCTTTCTCTTCCTCATCTATCTCCTCTTCTGGCGGCTTGACAAATAAATATTGGTGAAATTGAGATTAATCTTATTAGATAAATAGAAGTACATGTAGATGCATGAGAACAGTCTATAAGTGTTGGTTTTCATTCAAGGTGGCAGAATGATGTAGAGTTTTTGTAGCATGCGGATGTCCTTCCCGGTCTCTGGGTCTAGTTAACACTAGGTAACATTAATAAGGACTCATTCAATAAACCATGACGTGTTTAAAACTTATTTAAGTGTTTGATGAGCACTCTTAAATTCTCCGAAGATATGGCTTTCCCAAAAAGGAACCATAACTAAGTAGCAGATAGATGGAAAAGAATATGGGAAATGTGTGATCCTTGAGAAAGTATCTTCATGGGAAATAGCTATTTAAGTCCAGCATGGGCAGTTCTTTGACTTCCTAGAATAACCATGAGGTGCTGAGGTAACGGTTATACAGGTTTGGGGTATTAATCTATAAGACTTTTAAATATTACGTGTGTAGCACAATAACCTGCTAAACGCACACATGGTATTACACACCCTTGAACTCAGCATGAGCATACCATGGCGCGTAGACCTTTCCCACCCACCGTCCCCTCCAACACCCAAACCAGGGGACTTGAAGTTGCGAAGAGGGGCTGGGTCTCTTCCCATGCGTGGACTGACTGAACGCAACCTGAAGGGCAACCCAGGAGCGGCGGTATTGTACTGTATTAATGGGCACACATATTTGTTTCAATATCATACTCTGAAATGTGGCATGCGCTTATAGTGAGTTTACCTTCAATAAACAAACCCAAACACTTAACATATTTTTATTTGAACATGGAGATAGGGCTCTGAGCCAAGATTCAACAGAGAAAAGCGACTTTTTCTAACTTCCATTACGTTGATATGGGACAAGAGAATTTCACAGGTTACAACAACTCTCTAGTATCGCAGCTCCACTTACTGTAGAGGGCTCGTCGTCCATGTCCGACTCGGATTCCTCTGCTGGCGCCAGCTCCAGCTCCTGGTTGTAGATGTTGTCCGAGATGTACAGGTCTGACAGCAGGAAATGGGCCGATGTTACCACCTAAGGGAGATGGGAAAAAGAAATCGATTATAATAAAAACTAGACTTTTAAACCCCTCTCCCTGGCTGTATCAGTGTGTAAGACCAACTCTAAGCCCGAGCTTTCTTGCAGATTATAGACCACGTGTTATTGCAGAGCCACTATTTCAGTCAAGTATACAACATATGGTATGACGGAGATCAAACTAACACTAGTATACCAGACAGTGGGTGTCTACAATAAACTTGTGTTAGATTTCCCGAATTCAACTCAAGATGTGCAGCCTTAGCAGTGAATGCGATACGCCTTTATGCAAGTGCATTATAATTAGATCAATTCATTAATTTAAGTATTGCCTGGTATATAAGAATTATACCTGTGGATGTGTATCCTTGTCGAGTAGAAGTAGGCAGTTCTCGAGAAGTGTTCTGATGGTTGCTGCTTTCTTCCGCCCCGAGTTCTGCCGCATGTTCCTGGCCACCCGGTAGAGGAGGATGCCCACCGGTACCATGAAGGGGTTTGGTTCGGAGGACGATAGGCCCTCCGTTAACGTCGTCAGGTCATACAGCTTAACGACGTCATCAGCTTGACCTGCAGCGTAAAGGATTTAGTACTTTAGTTGGATCGTCACAGCAAAAAAGAACCCTAGAATTGACCGCTTCTTGTCTTAATCAAATTTATGATATTGTGGATTTCCTACAGCTTGATTTCACTCATTGAAGGTCTTCATAACATTTATCGAGGACCTTTTCTTTAATTTTTTTTTATTTCAAGACAAAGTTTTGTCATGGGGAGTGGCTTGTTGTCATAAAATACAAAACTAGTCATGGTGTCAGTTCTGGAGCAGAGCTTCCATGAGAGGCGTATTTGTCAACATTTCAATCCCAGAATCTATTTAAAAAATATGAATAAAAGATCACGCTGTAGCCTGTATCCAAATAGGGCTGCCTTTTGCAACAGCTCCCAAACAATATGAACCCATCTTCTGCCCCTGAGTCCTGAATTCGCCAAAATGCATAAATCCTCCACAATTCATGCGTCTGGACTTTGGTCTCAATATCATCCAGCCTCCAGGCTTTGTGAATTCAATGTACTGTATCGGAGGTTCTGAGTCCCATGTCCCATCCCACCAGTCCACGCTGTAGCGTCACTATAAACTAAACGTCACGTCGGTTGCATATTTTGCCTAGATTATATTTAGACCCGCTTCAACGCGGTTACGACGTGAAATCTCGCGGTTTTAGTGGCCTTGCAGTAACTCCTTGTAATTAGCGTGTGATGTAATTAGCGTGACCCAACCCAACCCAACCAGAAGTGACTTTCGAAGTGTTAGATCTACCTGGTATTAATTATGATCAAATCTGAATTGTCAGATATTCCCAACGATCGTAAACCCGGGATCGGCAATCGTCTGCTCATATAGTAATTCTGTGCCCAACTTACTCCTTTGTACAATCGTTGTTAACACTGTCACGGGCCAGGAGCTCCCTCAAGCAATTTTCCCACGGTCGGCCCCACCGTCGTACGCTGTGCTTTAGGATCTGAGCTGAGTAGTGCAGCTCCTAAATCTGGCGACCAATTTTCTGTTGTCAAACTTTCGTTAATCATGCAAAAATGTTAAACAAATGAGGAAAAATCAGAATGGACTATTCTTCCCTGATGCATTTAGCATCACATGACCAAGGTTTTATGTCTCTGTCTTTTGTGAATTTTGAGAAAAATGGGTGGGCAGCTTCAAAAAACAAAAATTCTTCAGAATTTCGCTGGGTCCTGGTGTCAACCACTTTGAACCTATGTCCTTCCTTTATGGTATGCTGGTAACCAGCGTAAAAAGTCAATTACTCCAGTATTTCGACGAAATATCATTTCGCCTCAAAAAAACGTTTGGTTTCTCCAACAACCGTGCTTTATGTTTAGTCCTCACCTTTGAAGAGCCAGTAGGTATGGCCTTCCTTGGTTGCGTTTGACTTGAGGAAGGACAGAATATTCTGAGCGATGTCTTTCACTACTGTGGGGGAAAACTTGGAGTCTTCAATATTTGGAATATCTTCGGTCTTCATCAACTCATAATTCTGGAAAGGCAATGTAAGAAACAACTCATTCCATTTCTTAATTTTCTGCAAAATATAATTATTATGTATGAAGTATTCCGATATTGAGTACGACTGTATACCCAAATGTGAATGCAAAAGTTGATAATACATGTATAATTGATACTTACATCTACAAGATACCTATTACTCAAGTTTATTCACATTCAAGATAATTAAGACTTACCTGCACAATGCCATTCAAGTGGTAGCACATTGCGAGTTCAGGCACGTTACACATCAGGTTATCTAACCAGTAGTCCAGTCCTGTCAGCACATTGATTGGCTTATGCATGTCTCTATTACAAAAGATAAAAGATAATATTTATTCATAGGTCTTCTGAAAGCACTAAACGAGAAAGGATGCACATGACAAATTGAGGATGGGTACAAGTGATATACTCCTCGATTAAAAGAATAATTTATATCTTCAATCCAGCTCACAAATCCTTACATGAAATACATAATCTTAAACTCATATTTCTCTAGTTTTATTTCTTATTTACATGGATAAATTTACAATCAATTTCTCAAATATTAGTTTTCACTCTATAGTGATTACTCTATGGAATAAACGTTTTTGCCTAGAAACGGAGGAATCGCACCATTAAAGGCCTCAACACCTGTGTCTATTCTTGAAATATTTCCTTATAACAGTAGCCAAACTTTCTATTGGAACCTATTTTTATGAAACTTAATGTCAAAAAGTCACGCACTCGTCTCCAATTCTTTTTCACCCGACCTTGCCACCAACTAGCTAATAAAACCCCTAATTGAATCATTAAGCATTAAAGAATGGAAAAAAGCAAACAAACAAAATCAGGCAAAAATAACCACCTAGTTATTTCGGAGCACAAGACATAAAAAAATGATTCAATTATTTTAATTTACAAAACCATATATCCCTCAGATGGACAGCAACAGAAACCAATGCACCTCTGGCTCAGGGTTGCCGTATTAATTAGATACATTTAGTTCAAATTGTGAATTGCCAAAACAAACAAAAAATGTTGAATTTTGAATTATTAGTTATTTAGAACCTACCTTAACCGCAGGCTGACACATGGATGTGCTTGACCACCAAATATTGGCAGGTCTGTTCCGATAAGCATGCGTAAGTCTTCAAATGTCCACACGACTGTCCGCTGGTGTTCTGTTTGATCTAGGCGTGGCTGTCAAAGAAAAGGACCTAAAGGTTAATACATTTGATCTAATTCAATAGTTCAATTATTCTTTTATTCCATAGTTCCTTCTAATAACGCATTGCCAAAAATAATTATGATTGAATAGCTATGTAACCTCTTCATCCACGGTATTTATACATTACCTTAAACTTGAAAATAAAACGGTTGAAAAGTACATCTAACCCAACGACGACTTCGTAGACTTTATGTTTATTGTAGATAAATTGATTATCTTAAACTTATCACCAAAACTCAAATTACAATGATGCCTCATAAGAAAACTTAAACGATCCTTTCTAAACCTAATATCAGGACCACTGCTGTACGAAAAGTAAGAAGGGCCTTAGTGTTATAACATGTTGCTGAGAACAGTGAGATTGACCTGACTGAGTGGATCTGGCATGGTCTGATTCTCAACAGGCTCCACTCGCCCCGTGCCGCTGGTTAGACCGGCCAAAGTCCTGGGGTCTACCTCACCCTCCGCGTCCTCCTCGCCGTTCACACTATAAATAAAACACGCTGGTCACACTAAGCTTTGAAAATATCTAATGTAGGTCCTGGCATTTCATTTAACAATTACTTCTCTTCAGGTGACCGCTCTTTGTTTTAAACAATTGATTAATTTTGTTTAAATAACTATTCATACATTACACATTTCATGTAACGTTCAAAGTTTGATTGATTATTTTTGACTTTTTATCTTTGCTTCCAAATTTAAAAAGCAACTCAACTCTTTTGAATTGTCTTGGTCATTGTTTGTATAAGAAGCTGAATTACACTGTAAAATGAAAAACAAATAATACTACACTAGTAACAGAGTTGTTATCAAAGGTTATTTAGGAGACCAATAATTCTGTATATATAATGCAAGGAAACGAACCTGTGATACAGAAACTTGGAGAACATGTCACGGTTTTGAAGATAGTCTCTGCTCTTGTTCTTTTTCACCACTATTTTGTCCTGGAAAATAAAATATATGTGTAATGCATTTCATGGGCATATGTGGGCCGTTTTTTTCAATTGATCTTTCTCACTACTCTTTAGTCCTGGAAAATAGTGATATGACAAATGAAAGGGCATAACATTTTTGTTTTTGAATTGTTCACTAAATAAACGTTTTCATACTGATCCATTTAGGGTAGTTAACTAATTTACTTCCACAGCTTCTACCACCGGTATAACACTCAATGTTCGCTTACTTTCATGTGCTGCTGGATGTTTTGGAGAATGACATTTTGATAGAACTCCCTTAACCAGGTCCAGTCGTCCTGCTGTTGTCTCAGGAGGTGTTTGTGAATGTCGAAGTCGTCCAGGAGGAGCGTAGCCCCAACCCGATGAACCAGCATGGAGACTTGGCCCTTACTATATGGTATCTTCAGCAACTTTTTGATATTCTGCCCGGGAAAAAAAGAAAAAAAATCAAATGTAGCGTGCTCTGCAATAGGCAGACATATTCTTATTTTCATGGCAAGCTAAATGGTATTGTATTTTGCTTAAAAAAAACTAAACGATATGTACTAACAAATGTTTTCTGTATTATTGTGACTATCATTAAAACACATTTATCAGCAATTTTCTATAATAGTACCTGGCAATAAAGTTTAGTAGTGTATCACTAAAGCTGTCCCTAGACGGACACTGCTCCTACGTTCAATATTATTTTGGGTATCAATTTTTTAAAGTTAAACGCATCACACATTGATTTAAATGACTTTTACGAGTTGTTCTTTGGGACATTTCAAACGCCGGTCGCCTAGTGCCAGTATACAACCAGGTATCGGAGAAATGAGACGATCCCTGATGAGATAAAATTCAAATAAAACAACAATGGACTACATACCTCCCCATCTGATATGACATCAACTTCCCCCGCCTGGTCCGGGAAGCAATGTGCCATCTTGAAACTGAAAAAGAAGGCCGAATTATCGTTTTAGAATATTCTATCACATTGTTTTTTTCTGGTTAGCTTCCTTTCAATACATGCATTCTCAGTGGGCCTTAAATGATTTAAGCGTCAATCGGTACGCTATATCAAAATTTAAGCTAAATTGTATCCAGTAATCTTGTGAAATTTCTAAATCATAGGACATAAATATGGTGAGTATCATCAGTATGTGAAAATTTTAACATGATGAGACTGATATAGGCTTACCTTGAGAATGTTCGATCCCGGCCTAATGAAAAATCTCGTAAATAACTCTCCAGTTTGGAGCCCCCGTGCAGCCAATTGGCTGGAGGCTCGTTCAAGTCTGTGTTTGGCTGCAGCTCATGAAAGACAGCTGGCATCTCCAGGTTGGAGAATTTCACAACTGCTGTTGACTTCACGTTTTGACAAACTGCTAACTGATTTTCTTCCTGTGGTATAATAAATATGAAATGGATTCAAACAAACAGCACTGGAAGAATCTCATTGTAATGATAAAACGAAATTATAACTTATTAATAACAAATAAACGGAGTGTATCAGCTCTTACATACTATTACTTGAACTGGTGAAACAGTAATGACTTACTAATGTGTAGACACCAAAATAAAGTATAATAACTAGTCGAGATGTCTTTACTGGAGCAGAGCATCCATGAGAGGCGAAATTGTATTTGGGTTGGATGTAACGTAGTCCAATTTTATAGTTTAAAAAATATAAATATCTTTTAGGGTTCATTAATAAACATATTCTTCCTGCCATTAGAAACAGGTTTCTGAATTTTTATAGTTTAACTACAACCAGAACCAGAACCTCCCCTGACCAACAAATCTTTGCTAGGCAAATATTTCATTTGAATCCTGAATCTACGGTGGCGGATCCAAGGGGGAGGGTACAAATATCAAAAGAGACAACTCCCCCCCCCCCCTCCGATTTAAGGGAAACAATTTTGGAATCTTATAGTTGCAAGACCTGTGTTAATCTGGTGTTTTTATTTCATGTTTTTTTTAAATAAGGTTTGCACCCCACCAAAGCATAGACTCTGGATCTGCCCCTGATCTAGATTGCCCAAGGACTAAGACGCCAGAGAAAGTTGCCGGATAGTGTGATTTAGGAACTGGGCTGAGTGGTACATCTCCTAAATCTGGTGAACAATTTTTTGCTGTTAAACTTTTGATCAGGCAAAAATATGCGGACAAGATCACGGTATAATCTAGCCTATATCCAAATATCGCCGTTTTTTTTGTTTGTTTTTTTAAAAAAGGGGACAGGGCCGTATTCGACTTTATTTCTATCTGAGAAAAAGATGCTATCAATGTGGTAGATCTAGATCTAGGTCTAAACAGTCTGACAATTTGAAAAAAAACAAACTTGCAAGCCTGGACACTGACAGCAGCAGAAGACTCTGACAGATCACGGGCCAGGCGTCATCTGAAGGACTCCCGGCCCTTATCAAGGCCTATTTGTCTAGTTAACGCCCTGACCATGGGCCAAGCACCATGCTCGGTCGGTCCCCTCTCATGCCCGAACCTACGATGTTCGCCTGCAAAGAACAATTCCAATATCCCTCTTGAGACCCCTGACGTAAATTAGTATTACGTCTGAAATCCTATTCAGACGCACAGGATGATTTCTTATACCCCTAAAACCATACTAAATACCGTTTGAGTCCTGGAATAATGTAAATCCGCCAAATTTGAGGAACTCTGCCTGATACAAATCTGCAACACGTTGCCAGCTGGGCACGTGGAAGGGGAGTCCGAAGGGGGGGGGGGGGTTGACGTTAGGGCTATTTTTAGATCACTGAGGCGTGGGAAAAAACGGTAACAGATCCCGTCGCGTCTTTTGGATCAAAGAAATACGTCGTTGGGATCGACCATCGACTTGATCAATGTCAATCTCGCCGGAAAAACATGAAAAATCAAAGTGGACTATTCTTCCCTGATGTATTTTACAGTCATACAGTCCATATTGTATAGTCCTATTATTATTTGGACTATAGGGGCAGGCAAATTCCTTGTCAAAAACGGGTGCTGTCCAACCCTGTTGGCGTTCAGTAAAGCTGACAGTGGATGACCTTTTGCACCGGCAGCGGCAAAGATGCACCAATAGGGTGTCTTAGTTGAAAATGAAATTATGTAAAAATATGTCAGAAAACACGAAAAAGCAGAATGAACTTTACTTCCCAGGTATATTTTACATCATATGATCCAGGTTTTATACCCATGTCTATTGTGAATTTTGAGAAAAATGGGCGGACAGGCTCAAAAATCACAAATTTAAAAATCTGTTGCTGGTTTCCGGTGTGCAGGCTTTCAAGTTATGCTTTTCTTCCACATCCACCAGTAACCAGCGTAAAAAGTCTACCTACTCCAGTATTTCGGCGAAATTCATTTCGCCTCAAAATTATACATAGAGTAATACAATAAGCAATACTCATTAGCATAAAGTTGAGTAGAGATGAGGGCTGAGTTCGAGTTTGCCTAAGAAATTTGCTTTGTACAGCAAGTTCATCAGTTCTTTTATGATAGTAGTATTTGTGCTCCTCAGTAAATAGTGGGTGAGTGATGGATGTTTTACGCCATACCGATGGCCAGGGTCATTTACACAGTGAAAACAAATTAGGACAAATTCTGACTTTTCTGATACGTGTTTTGACTTGGTCTGTCTTGGAGACTGTATCTATGATATGAAGGTGACAGGGAAGGCAAACAGCAGGGGATCAAAACCTAGAAATCATTTTTGCTGTACTTCATCCCTTAGTGAAACCCAGACACCAACCGGGAATCTTCCCTTCTAAGAAAATAGCTGAAAAAGTTCAGAAGAAAAACGGGCTCTATTGTGGTACCTTCTTCTATTAACACTGCGTCTGGTTCTTCAGTACTTAACCATTTCTTAGACTATACATAGTTAAAAAAAATCTTGCCAAAAAGTTTGATAGATCTAGACTATTTTGAAGGCTCATGTGCTGCAGGGACAATATTGCAATAAAAGAAAATGCCAATTTCGCAGACTGAAAATGCTCTACTGTTTCAGGTTGCAACTTACATAGTAAGTATGTTACATATCCTTTTCCCTGGTGCTATAGATTGATTATATAATATCTCCCCCTCTCTATTTGAAGTATTTCTACATATGATCTGGGCAGCTTATTGAGTTATTCGAACTTCAAAGGCACATCATTCAGCAAGAGCAAACATTTCTAAATGGTGGTGGGACATCTGGTGCTCATTTAGTAGGCCTACTTTGTCTTTGACTGGTGCAGGATTGTTCTTAAATTCATAGACCTCAATAACATAATGGTTAGTTTTCATTTACTATCACTCCGTCAGAGATACTTTTCCATCTCTTGACTTGAGAATACCATTGCGGCCTGAGGCTGAGGCAGGCCACACACACACATTTAAAAGATTTTGAACATAATAATAAAAATTATAATGGACACCTACCGAGTTGTCGGATATTTCGCCATCTTTTAAATCTCCATCCATGATGAACAACGAGTTTCTCTTCCCCAAGAAAAGTCTTAATTATCTGCTGCCACTGTGTTTGTGTGCTTACCAAACCTAACTTTAAACCATCTGTGGTTGTCGTCTGTCCGCTTACCTTGAGCGATAATGAGGGAGTTCAAGAACTTTCGAGAAGTGATCACAGCGCCCTCTATTGAAAACAGCGACAACTATTTGCAAGCATCTTCCACGATGGCACTCGACGTCACGTTAGGGAATTGTCTGATATACGTTGTTTTTACGTGTTTACTTGCTCTGACACATGCAGGTATGAAACAGTTAATCTTTTATACATATGATTACCCCATTCGACAAACATGTAATAGAAAATTAGCTCAGAAAACATGCATATTTCGAGTAATGTCTGAGCGATAAAACGAGTAAAAGCAAGATGTGTGCGTGTCGATTGATCAGCTGGTGAGTGGTGTAGCATACACTGGTACCCCGTGGTAATAAGCCCATCCCAGTATATTTCAACATCATATTTTACTATGAAATTACAAAGCAATCCCTTTCTGATTTAATACCCAAAGATAGAAGTGTAAAACAAAATGAACCATAGTGATTTAGTTGACAAATCGCTCCTAAAATTTGTGAAATGCAGCTTTAAACATTGGCATTTTCATGGGTGTAGACCCCTAAAATCGACAGGGCGACACGGCCTTTTTTTGGCTTAGTGACATGGGACATGATCATTTCTTTAAATCGACAGGAGGACATGACCATTTCTTAAAATCGACAGGGGGACAGGGCCATTTCTTAAAATCGACCGGGGGACAGGGCCAATTCTTAAAATCGACAGGGTGACATGCATGGGGACCCCCCATCTACACCCCCATTTTCCCCATTCTCAAAGACAGGTATGTGTCATAGGCCTATCTGGGTCAGGGAAGTCCTTATAGATACGGTTATGCATGAGTGACTGTAACTAAGAGCAGAGGGGGACAGATCAGGTTAGAGATAAGGACTGACCAATCAGATAGGGCAAAAGTGTCCCCCTCTGGGTTGCTAAGCGACCTTAGCTGGGAATCCCCCATACCCTGTCTTGGAGAATAGGAACCAACGTTAAAGCCTGTCAGCCCAACCTATAATGTCCAACCCTATTTTCCCTATAATGCAGCATTTTGATTGGCTGGCAAACATGCAAATCTGTCAAATGGTAAAATTTAAGAAAACATAACATCTTATGACTTATCAGAACTTGGGGATATAGAAAAACATAATCCGTATTCATTCCAGTAATCCCAATTCTAGGTGACAAGGATGGCTTATACATCTATTTTGTCCAACCCTTGTCCAACCCTGGGATATGTCCAATGTGGGATGGGCTTATTCCGTTTCTCTACATATACGGAGCTTAGTGGGACAGGGGTGGGAACCAGCCTAGGTGTAGCAGGGCTCAACATTAAGCATTGCCCGCCTGCCCGGGGCAGGTAATATTTTGTGGAGCAGGTAAACGTTGATATCCACCTGCCCAAAGGGTAGGCAAAATTTTTGAAATTTTGTAATAATCAAGTATGAATCCCAAATATGAGTCCCAAATTTGTCTAAAAGATAAGAGGCATATATGATACCCACCTCAACATGATACCCGTTACAACCCCCATGACATTACACACCTTGTGCATGTAATCAATTGAATAAGAATAGATTGAAGAAACGTCACAAGTTCTATTCGCCGGGAAGAGGTAGCCCATAATGCCTAACGTGAAAGGGGTTCCTGTTTACTTAAAATTCTTTTATAAATTCATCTATGGCACAGAAAAATATGAAAAAATATAGAATATTTCAGTTACGATCCCTGGTATTGATGGGCAAAAAAATAGAGTGTTAAAATATTATTTTGGAAATTTATTGCATTTTGACAGATTTTAGGGGTCTGGCTTCTCCTCACTGTTTTCTTCTATAATCTAATGTAAAAGAATTGCTTTGTTGAGCAAGAAAGAATAATATCTTATCTACCAAAATGTTGGAACAGAAAATAGCCCTCATCTATTTTGTAATGTAGAAATCATTATAGATCTACAGAAATTCGACATTCTTTCTTTGTTAATGTGTTTTGAAAATGACTTAAATAAGAGAAAAAAAGGAGGGGAACCCCTTTCTCTCGTGCTTTCTCGGGGACGAGACTTGCAACCTCTTCTGGGTGAATAGAGGGAATATCATAAAGTATTCAAAATTATATGAATTACTACATCATATAGTGTAAATATAGCATGGACTGCTGGTAGGTGTAAATATACCTATTTGGCAATAGAAGACGGTGCGTCTCCCAGCGAGTACCAATGCTCGGGTAAAATCAATAAACCAGACTGATATATATGGTAGAACCTATTTTTACAGCAGAGAACACTACTTGATACCATTTGGACTATTATGATTCTTAAGGATTCGAGGGGTTTGAATAGCTATACGTAGAAAGACATCTGGTGGCGGTTAAGAGAACTGCTGTGTTGCATTTGCTCGCGAGACCAGGCGGACTCTAAAGGAGGAAGCTTGCTCTCAGACACTTGGAATTGTGAATCTATGACTTATATACCATCATTGCACTGGCAGATTGTACGCATTCAAGATATCCACAAATAAACCTGACTTTCAGCCAAGCGTTGTTCGCATTATGGATATGAATGCCCATCTCATGAATCTACCAACTACTTGACTAGCCTCTACAAAGAAATTGATAAAGTCAGTTCGACCAAATATCACAAGAACAGTTCCCCATTATTAAGTAATACTCACAATGAACTACAAGCGTTCAACATGGTCCAAGAGTGTATGAACCGAGTGGCCTCTAGCGTGTCCCTTAAATTTTCATAAAAGGCATCAATGAGGGTACAAGCTAGGTTTTTATTAGAACGTTATTAGCCAAAAGGTTTGCACTCTTCATTCAAACACAGCTCGCCATGATTAGAAGGGTCCACAGAGCTAGGTTTTTATAGGCAGATCTGCTTCCTTTTCTTGTCTGAAACAAAGGATTTTGGAATCCTTGGTGTTCTGAGAGTTATAATACTTATAAAGCATTCTGGCCAATCTGGAGTTCAGGTTCATTGCATTTGACAAGCAGACAGTGATGCTAAGTAAACGGCACTTTTCCCAAAGTTGAGGTTCCTGGAGATGCATGCTTTCGGAATTCCAGATGCGCTTTCTGGATGAATTTTCTAGTTGAGCTTTCCAGAATGAGATGCACTTTCCGAAGGCGGGTTACTCCAGAGGTGGGTTCCAGATCACTCCAGATGATCACTCTGCATCACTTGGGATGCATGTTCCGCATCACTCCAGATGCGCGCTCCAGATGCACCTTTCGCAGGATTTAAAAAGGATTTGCACATTACTCTAGATGTGCATTGTGGATTGCAGTTAGTCGGGGGGGTGTTAGTTGTTGGGTCATGCAGCATTGTCAGTTGAGGGGTTAGTTAATGGGTTATATCCATTTCTTGTTATTATGAACATTAAAAGTTTTTCTTCCTTTAGCGTTTTGTAAAATGTGATTTAAAATTCTATACGCTTGAAATCCCAAAAAAAAGGTTATCTACCTATTTTTAAGATTCGTATGGGCTTAATTATTGTGAATAATTGATAAGTGCTTTCATTACCATCATTGCCTTCCTAATTTGTTTAGAATTATATGTTTTAGAAGGCATTGATGCGTGAAACTTAACCTACAGCTGCCAACCGAGCAACAATCTCGAAACACAAAAAAGTTGAGCCCTTGAACTTTGAAGTGTTGTATGCAGTTAGCATTGGATGTTGAATTTGAGAAAAGTGTGTGTGTGTGTGTGTGTGTGTGTGTGTAGGGGGGGGGGTGTTACCTTGGGCTCCTTGGCTACCTGTTGGTCTTAGTAGAGTAACATGTAGGGTATCTGAATACCACAGGGAAACCGGGGAGGGGGATGATTGATTATAGGTGTGGTGTTTTTCTCATAACCAGTATAGTCTAGGACCTTTAAGATCTTTATTTTCCTCTCAGCGACCTTTAAAAACCTTCTTCTCTTTTTTTAAGTGACCAATAAGTGTAAAGGTTTGCAAAAACGACAAGAAATTCATAAAGAATCTTGACTGAACACACGAAATTATTGTGAATCTATTTTTTTTAAATGCATTTCGTTGGTGATATGGCCAATTTAAATTGATATGGACCGTGCAAATTTTGCATTAAAAAAAATTAATCATTGGAAAACTTATTCTTGAAAGCTTTAAGTGGAGTTTCTGGGAAATAGAGGTTTTGAAATACAGGCTTATTGCTGGTCTGGTTAGAAGAAAAGAGGAGTCATTTCAAAATCCTACCTACACTTCTAAACACGAAGTGCTGTTCAAACCAACAAAAAATTCCGCGGATCAGCGGAATTCCGCAGTTTTTGAAATGTTTTGGGTCATTTTTGAGATTCGCTCAAATCCGAGGAGAAAAAGTCTTTTATATAGCTGGGTAAGGGGGCCCAGATAATCTTTTATGGACAAAATGAAAATTTGGTCGAATTTTTTTGAGTCTTTCTTGAGATATTTCAAGGAGAAACTGTTATTTTTTCTCCGTAATATGTCGTTATAGATCCATTTCTTTTTCAAAACTTAGGTTTAAATGCGTTATTGATGAATTTCCTGATTTTCCGCGGAAGTTACACTCAGTGACTGGCATACCTGTGTTGAAATGGTCCCAAACTTGCTGTTCTGTAACATGTTTTTAATTTCCTTTTATATCCCTTTACTTGCTGCAGATGTAACTCGAATAACCAAGTCATTCTTCCTGGACGACAACCTGTTCTTTGAGCTTATCGACCCAGAAACTATTTCGTACACCTACAAAATTCGTCCTGCCAAAGACTTTGGTACTTCATTTGTAAGTTAACCGTTTTATGCTAGTAGGCCAATATTTACACCAGATAGTGCCACCCAGTGATTATATCACTCATTTTAACCTTAACTGCGATATATTATAATCATGTGGAATAAATTGAAATTCATCAACAATAGTAATCATTAATTAAAAAACTTGCCTTAATATTGATTTGTCGATACTGTCAGAGAAATTTTATAGTGAGTTTATTAGTCCCCTTGAGATCCCTTTGATATGATACGTTTTCAGTTTGTTCGGAATATATATGAATTTACTAAAATATTCATAATTTATTCTGTTTCAGAACCAATCATACAGTCATATAGAACTAGTCCCGACCACGCCAATTCATGGGTGCAGTACTATTACCAATATCATATATGTCAACAACAACATTGCATTCATTCAAAGAGGGTAAGCACGGAATATTGGTTGTATTTAGATGAAGGCTATAAATAATCCTTATGTATCCAATATTCAGAAGAATTGTATGTACCACAAAACAATGGCAGATGCCTTTGATTAGACATAGTTATAGGACTAAAAGACTTTATAACATCTTACAAATCTTGTCGGGATTTCATTTTAAATATGTTATGCGCAATTCATCATTCACACACTGATAAGACGTATGGAAATGGAAGAAATCAGTGGCAGTGGTACCTTACCATTTTGTTAAATAGCCTTGTATATGATGTATGATAAAATAAATCATGGTAATATTATCATTTACGATGATTTTGTTAGTCACAAGAATCCCCTCTTTATTTTTCAGGGGCTGCTCTTTCTTGACAAAAGCATTAAATGCAGAGAAAGCTGGAGCTCTTGGCGTCATTATAACTGATCATGAAGAGGATAGCGACAAAATGATCGACATGATTCAGGACGAAACAGGCCGAACTACGTCCATACCTGCCTTCTTCCTTCTGGGAAAAGACGGGTATGTCTGTCTCTCTGATTTGTGTATAAATGTAATGCTGAGCCCCCCCCCCCCCCCCCCCCCCCGTCATCTGAAGAGAATTTCATTTTTATTTAAATATACAAATTAGACATGCAACTGCAGTTTTGCAGTTGATTTTTTTGAAATCGTCCAGATCCGAAATTATTTATTTCACCTTAATCAATCAGGGCTCAACATTAAGCTTTTCAACTTGGCTGCCCGACGGGCAGGTGCAAGTCAAGTTTTACCTGCCCGATCGTAGAATGAACCTGCCCATCTTTATTTGATTATTGTTATATATCCAAAATTCTGCCTGCCCTTCGGGCAGGTGGGTGTCAGAATATACCTGCCCCAGCTCAAGTTTTACCTGCCCCGGGCAGGCGGGCAATGCTTAATGTTGAGCCCTGTCAATTCTGTCCACTTACATGTCTTGCAAGCCTAAAGACAGGTTTGTTAGAAATTCATTGCTTGCCATAGTACGATTACTGATAATAAGGGGGGGGGGGGGGCGAAGTGGACCGAAATTACTCAATAAACTTTTATCTTATTACCGGGGTACGTATATACATGTATATATATGTTTTGTTAGGGACATGAGAATTTTGTTCTCATGCCTTTGCATTTTCATTCCAGGTCTATGATATTAAATACGCTGCAGCGGCTTGGACTTCACCGTGCTATTATCAACTTGCCCATCAACATGACAGGTGTTCCTATCACACAGATACGACAGCCGCCTTGGACATTGTGGTGACCCAGTCAGGATGATAACATTGACCTTATCTTTGTTATACCACAGATAAAGCCATAGATGAGGTCAGAAAATCTTAAAAGAATGCACAGGCTGTGTGATGGTTCTGTCATGTTTGTGATACTGATAATTCAAACATTGATTCATTAATTGTCACTGTCTTCATCCACATGTCCATCTAAAGCAGAATAAGTATTAAAATATAAGTTAGATTTGGGTCAAATTGCATTTGATCAATTAATCTTTGACGTTGCATTGAAACATGTCTGAGGAGATCGGCCAACCCACCCACGCCGTGCCTACGTATTTATGGGATTTCACAATATGATTAGTTCAAAACATAGAAGTTTAGGCTCCTTTGACCTTAATTGAATTACAGCAGATTCTGGCAATCTTCTTTTAATGAATGTTACATACTGAGAGTATTGTGTGCGCTTGATTTGTCATTCTATCCAGATGCGAGGATAAAGTTTTAAGATATCTTCTCTGGATAAACGCATGCTTTTATCCAAATTCCTCTATGTTATAATACAATCGGTTTAACTGAAAATTGCAGTCATATTGATAAACAGAGGTTATATTTTCGAAGGGATTCTGACTATTGGGATAAACTAATGTTTTATTAAAGTCCAGCATCCGGCTTTTTTAAAAAACATTGTTTTCATATAGTATGATAATGAGCACCATCGGAATATAACCCAAAGTTAGTTGTCTTTTGTTTACAGTGATTAGAAATATATCCCGACTGAACAGCTGTGATCGTTAGGTATGAAATCCATTAACTATACAATTGTCATAGGATAAGTGTTCAAAATGTTATAGACGTTGAATCTGTTGAATTGTTGGGATGTTAAGGACGATGACATGTGACGGATTGACATTTTTGTCTGAAAGAAATTGTTATTTTATTTATCCATATCTTACCAGGATACAGCAGCTATAATTCTACAGTAATATAATTCTAAAGTAACTTCTGTTTTTTTGTGTTTCGTTGTTTGTTTACCAAAGAAAACCTCCGTGTCCACTAGTACATGGAAATTATAGAAAAACCACCGCTAATTTAGCCAACTTACATTCGTGATACTTCTTTATTGAGATAAATCTTGTGATTCTGTAAAAAGTATGGAAGACTTCAGGGCTGTCCATTCGAATTGTGAATACTGAAACGTGGTATCTGGTTGTCACGCATGCTGAATTTATATGTCGAAAGAGATGTAATTTATGTTGTGTTTGCATTTATAGAACTTCACATACAATACTTTGAAATTGATTTATTTCCTTAATTTTCTACAGTATTACTAATTTACCACTTTATATTGATGTTATTGAAATGTGCCTACCCTTCACTTATTAAACGGTGCCAGTGCAATTATCATACACGTATTTAAATAGAAAGAAAATAGTTCTTTGTTGAAACTGTCGAAAGGTTATATGCAATAAGGGCCGGCGCGTTATTCACTGTAACTCAAGTGTCTTATAAACCGTTATTTAAGTTCTATATTATTTTATTTTTATAAGTAATATTCAACCGGGTAAAGTGAACTGTCATTTGAGGGCTTTGAACATGGATGTCTCTGTTGCTGAAACAATATTCAAAGTTTGAAAATGCAATCCTGAAGTCGTTTTAAAGGAAACATTTCAATTAGATATAAGTGTGGATTTTTGTTCTTTTTACTCCAACCCACCAAATAATTTTTCAAATGTATTGATTATGATACATTTTACAGCATTCTGAGATCATAAGGTAAAACTATATTTTATGTTGTTTCCCTGCGAACGACGTGTTAGACCTTGTCTGTCCATAAATTAACTAGATATTATTGGACTTTTCATCATTTGCTCCGTACATGAATCAGGCCATGAATGTCAATGTCACTCAGAGTCCCAATTAAGTGATTGCACTTTCTTTTCGAGACTGGTCGATATTTTCACTTGTGTAGCGTGATTGTGACCTACAGGACCCTGCCTTGGTTGATATAACAGGGATGTAAATTTTCCGATTTTTGTCGGACTTCCGAATTTTCCCCTCCAGCACCTTCAAAAATCAGTCTCAAAATTTGATGTTCAGGACAAGTTTCACAACATGTAATTATACATTCAGATTTTCTCAGTGCTATTTCCGATTGTGTCACTGTTCCTAACTTACATCCCTGATATAACAAATGAAATCCGTTAGTGCCGTCATGTTTACACATTTTTGATAACCGGCTTCACATTAATGTTCACAAACAATTGTGGTACGTAAGTGCGTAGTGGTCACTTATTGCTCAAATTAAGATTAATATGCATTTTCACGTGTTGAGGTTGGTCAAGGATCATTTACGGCCAATTCTTTTTTCAATAAATAAGATCCCATATTGAAAAATGACAATTTGTTATATTATACAGTATATTTTTATGTAGAAGTTGTATGTAAATTTATATCATGATGAATAAGCATAGCCTATAAAAAGGTCTGCTGGTTAAGAAAGGACTGATTTTGTTCATGTGACTTTATTCTATAAAGAATCAAAGCAATCTTAAAATAACACCATGAGTGCTCTAATATACCATGAGGACAAAATGTCACAAGGAAAATATGTTTGAAAATGATCAGATACAGATTGGATATTCACATAAACTATTATGACATTGCTATCAGCTTTTATTCTAGGGGATAATACATAAGTTTTTCGGTCCTTTCTTGGTCAGCAGACCTATTGTAGGTCTACTGATTTAAAGGTAAAGTTAGCATTGGGTCGATCAGTAGTAGAGTTATCTCAGTTCGCATATTTACTGAGCTAAGTTAACTCATAACTCTGTAGGTATATAAACCAGAGTGGGGTTTTTGCAGATAACAACATTGAGACAAGATTTGTCAAGAATAACTATGATACCTGAACGAGGCATTATGATTAGACATTCTAGGTTGTTTTTTTTGCATATTTATTTTTGGGGGAGGGGGGCAAACTTTTATGAATGTGGCATTTTACGGAACTCAAAGAATCATCTGTTATAAAACTACGCACATAGATCGAGATCTATTTGGATTAGCTAACTTTATGGTAGGGTAATCGCACATGAAGTAGAACATAACTTTTTGTTCAAGTGTAGCAGAAAGAAAGTTTACAGAAAATCTTTGAGTTCTCCACAGCCTTTTGGGCCTATTAGGTCCGTCGGTGTTTGATACATCACATTTGGAAATAATGAAACGTGACGTAGAATTATAAAAGGTATGCAAGATGTGAACCTATCGTGAATATTATGATATAAAGGTGTAAGTGAAATAATATTTGGATACCCTAAACGTCATTAATTTAGTTCCAGAAGGTCTTCACTTTACTGTGGACTAGATGAAAATGTCATTTTTCAATTCGCAGCGAAAAATGATCCAATGCTATGTTGATAATTATTGCATCTAGATATCTTAATAAATACCGCCAAGATAAGCCTACAGTATAATTCTAACGTTGGTTAGTACTTAGTAGTCAGTGCACCCAGGGCCAGGCTTGGTGGTGAACTGGCTGACAGCTGAGCCCAGTGTAGAGGGCGCATGCGCGGATCGCACACACCCTTGCTTCTCCAAAGCACCGTGAAATGTTCTATCGTAATGGCGGAGGAAAAGAAGGAGGACGGGCCCATTTTAAAAGGCTCCGTACTGCCCGTAACCATTGAAGATGTTATCGCCGATGTGCTCGTCGTGTGCTTGGAACATGGGGCGAAAATATACAAAGGAATCCTGCTCGATTCGACCAAGAGGTAGGCTACACTGACGCGTTGTCAATGAATGAAAAATCGCCCACTTCTGGTAAAATCGACCGATAAAAACATTCCAAATCGCTCTTTTTCCCTTATGCTGTGTTTTAAGATCTAATTAATGTCTTTTATGTGTTCTAGGGATCTGCCTTATGGTCTCGGGTTCGACAAGTTTCGGTTAGAACGTGAGAAGAAGGAGATTTCCGCCAGCCAAACAGCGTACGTCGACCCGAATGCGAGTGGCGGAGGTGCTGCGACCAGCCAGCCGACGGTCGGGGCGGTGAAGGCCGAGGTGACGGCCCTCAGCTGCAGGTACACGTACGCCCAAGACCCCAACTCGACGGACCCCAAGCTCCTACCTCCCCCCAGAAAAACACTTGTCAAACCCATACGGGACGGCAAAAATGTACGAAATATGAGATTAAGGCCAAGAAAGGTACTCTGCAGCAACTGCAAGCAGGGCATTCACGACAATCAAGTCCAAGGAAGCACTACCTCTGTTGATAGCACAACTTGTCAAAATCAAAGTAAGTTAAACAATGAACAATCATATAATACTTCACGTCCAACTCTCAGAATGAGCTTGAGGGGTAAACGGAAAATTGAGGAGCCTGTGCCCGAGCCAACACCCAAACGACCACGGCGAGAATGTATTTTATCTAAGGTTAGTAAAGCAAGTCCGGTGATAAAGATATCATTCACCTCTCCCCAGGGAGAGGTACACACTTCGAAATTGCAAACTTCCAGAACTGCTGCTGAAACAGATGAAACAGAACCTGAGTCCAGCCCACGACAAGAACCAGAAGAACAAGGATCATATGAGTATAGAAGACTGAAGAAGGCTCTGAAAAGAGCCAAATTGAAGGAGAGATGGGAGGAGGGAATATCAGAAGTTACCACCACAGTTCCAGACGAAAATGCCATGCGACATCACAAAAGATCAAAAAGGAATAAGCACAAAAAGAAACACAGACACCGCAATCTGTCAATCCGTAGTCCCATCCAAGACAGAAATTATGACCAAAATAACACGAGTGACTTTGAAAATGATGCAGCCAATGCGGGTTGTGCCGAGGTCAGAGAGGAGTCCCCAAACAAGGCAAAGGAGCTGGAGGAATGGGAAGGATACCATGTTTATCATGAAGCTAGTCACCCTAAAGAAACCAGCCACTTTAAGGAAAATTCAATCAACGTCCCCCCTCGCCAGCAACACACGCCCACCCGACCCTTCCACCCGCCGGACTTGCCCCATATTGAGGATCCACAGAACGCTGTGGCTGCTGCCCGTTCACCATATGCCAACCGATCTAGCTGTGCTAACTCACAGAATGGCAGCGTTTCGCCTAGTTCTAATTTTGATACAGACGACGAGGGAGACATGCCCCCAGCCGGAGACGAGTTCCCCACCAACGAGTCAGGAGAACAAGAAGAAGCCAGAATCCGGCCTTTAATGATGCGAATTCAGACCCGAACGGTGGACAATGGGATACTGCCCGACGGCCGCAGCGTGAGGGTCGGGGAGGTGGTCTGGGGCAAAATCCACGGCTTTCCTTGGTGGCCAGGTCAAATTCTGTCCATTACATTGAGTCAGCGAGACAACGGGACAGTGATAACCCAGATGGCCCACATAGCTTGGTGCGGCTCATCAACCATGTCTCATATGCCCTGCTCTGAACTCTACCCATTCCTCGAAGACTTCAAATACCGCTACAACAAGAAAAAGAAGGGCACCTACAAAAATGCTATTAAAGAAGCCACTCGAATAGCCCAGAGTATTGACACAGCGCAGACTTGTATGACCACGGAAAATGCCAGCGTAGAGCGTGAGGAGGTCACAGGAGATACATAATTTGACTTAATCTAGCATATTTAAACACCCAGTTTGACATTGGGAATTAAGTAATATACGGTTTTAATTCAAATGCATGCACTCTTTGCTCAGTGCTTGTCTACTGATAACACTATTATCACCTTAAATGGTAGGTTGACACGATGCTATTTCTGCTCAACTGAATCAGAGATATCCATGATTGTAATGTTTTTTGTGCCCCGTAATGTACTTAATTAAGACATGATCGTTCCATTTTTTGTTGCATGTTTTTAGTCCGTGCAGTTTTATACGTGTCATATGTAATGTGATAGTTGTAATGCAGAAATCAGATTGTACAGATATTTCATACGTATACGTACTATACATTGTATATGGTGCTGATATATATAGTAATTATATACTTGTCAAACCAGTTTAAAAGCTAGCAAATGCTGCTCTGAGGGGGATCAAATACTAAGTAATATGAACTGTGGTTATAATGTCCTAGATGATAGTATTATTCAACTACGATTGGTGATCTTCACAGTAGTCCCATGCTGAATACACTTATTTAGAAATGATATTTACAGACCTCATTAATAATACATTCGATCTACATGTACTCATATGATGAAGGTTGTAAGACAAGAGGCTTGTGTTCCGTTGTGTATGTGCCTAAACGTGTGATCAGTGTGCGAATGTCTTGGTTTAAGGATGTTGCTAACTGAAGTAGTGACCGCTGCCATAGTTTGATGCGGATTTAAAGATGTTCTGATAGCATGTGTGTGTACCAAGGTATGCGGGCGTATGTCACGTCGACCGAACTTAACCATTGCCTGTCCTGCTGGTCGTATCCGTAATACTACGTTCTATTTATTAACCATGAAATGTGGGACACGATAGTAAGGATCACAATGAAATAAAATTGACAATCATTCTAATGTGGTAAATTTGACCTTATCTTGAATCAATATGCATGGACCCAGAGAAGTTTACTAATGATTTAATTGGGTATATGCTTGTCAATTGTTATTCCCTTTGTGTACAAGATTCACGATTTACTAAAGTGAAATACCTGCATGTCAGACACATTCAAATACTCCACAAGATTACAAAAATATGTGTATACTTAATTAACATAGACAATATTGGGCTATTGTGCACGCCACGTTCTGTTTAAACCATTCTAGAATATTCTAAGTTAAGAATATGACCATTCTCCGCCTATCCCTTACTTAATCTATAGTCAGTATGAAAACATAATCTATAGTCAGTATGATGTTTTCAGTTTTATTTAAAACATATACACCACTTTGTACTACTAGAGAGACCAGTATAATTCTATAATGGACTTCCTTTTGAAGATTTTCTAATATATTATTTTATGACTCATTATGTGAAACAAGGACGTGAGTATCTAACTCTTCTAAGGTCAGTCACCGCACACTGCACGGCGAACAGGCCTTGGGGCCTTTCAGAGAAGTAGGTGATTCATCGCGTCTTGAGGCCAACGCAGTGAGTGTAGACTGGCCGTGTACGTGAATACGCGAGTTGAGAAGGGAGTGTCGGCCGTGCGTGTGGTGGTCGGCGGCCGTCGGGCCGGGGGAGGTGGGGCCGGCCGCCGGGTGGGGCGGCCGGCACCCGCGCCCAATGTGTGCGGTACGGCAACTCGCGACCGCCGCTGCCGTCACGGAACCGCAGGCTCGGTCAGTGTAACCCTCCAATCCCCACAGCCCCGAGCCACACGCAACCAGATAGAACTTGAGGCAGGCAGGTACACGGGTGGACCTGCATAGACAGACATAGCCGACCGCCTGCTGGTTCGTCCTGGGCACACTCCCCTAGATCCTATGTAGGATTGGAGGCACAGATACAGCAAATAGATAAGCAACAATGTAAAATGCTAAAATATGACATGCCTCTGAAGCTAATAACGGCACTTATCCGTATAATCGGTACATGACAGCTGCCCTATTTACTGTTTAAACACTGCACAATTACTGGGTGCATACATCGAGGTAGTCACTGAGCAAGTAAAAGGAGACGGTTCATAGCAGGCCGGGGTGCACGCCTTCTGCACGATCCGTGCATGCTGTGCACACAGACACAGACAAATACACGACCAGCTCGCCGGATCCTTTGTCCTCCCAGCCGTGGACCCGACGGCCGTCAACGTCGGCCTTGGTCGACGCCCGAGCACCTCTGGGGCGGTGGGGCCCAGGTGTGTGGTGGGGGGGGGGGGGGGGGGGCAGTCAGACAGGTAACACTCCACCCACCCACCCCCCTGCCGACCCCTGATTGACAGGTCGTACAGCAGGGGGCACCACTGAGGGGGAAGCACCTGCAGAGCATCCCAGAGCACAACCCCACCCCCTTCCGCTCGCACCACCTCCCCCTGCCCACCAACCAAGCACACACGCCCAAGCCGGCCCGACCTCCACATCCCTTTGTCTCATCACGTAGACCCCCGCCCATCCATCTCCTGTGCCAAACCCTCGGCCGTGCATACCCAGCCAAGCTGCATGACGCTCTGCTCACTGACCCGATCCCCGAGACGACCGCTATACTGGGTACTACCTAGGAAAGAACAAAAACCTTATTCCCCATCTTGAGAAACATTAAGACAAATCCATCTTGAGGGACTTCTCCCTGATACATATATTTTGAGTTTTTTTTTACATGCAATGCACAGATTGTGAACGGAATTCGGTGAATGTGATATTTTTATATAACATTTTCTAGGATTATATATATCAACAAAATGAACATTTAAAAATGCCATTAAAAAACAGGAACATGAAAAAAGAAAGGGGTTACCTTCACCTTTAGATTTTGGACCATTTCTCAAATTTTATATGAAGAACATCATTTGGACTAAAACAGGACAGGATGGCATGCGCCTAACCCCTTGTCCTGAGGAAGAACGGCTTTTAGCGTTAATGGTCAATGGCAGTGGGCAGGATGTGTGGGGCCTCTGGGGATGGCTGACGTGGCTTCGCACGTGGATCAGATGTTTGAGACGTCTCCAATGTGGCTAATTGGCACAATGCGACACGGCCTGGCCGCCCCACCTCCGCCACAGACAGAGGAGAGTCCGTCTACATGTAGAGCATGACGTTATTTTCTGTTCGTCGGGGGGAAAAACTAGCTCAGCCAACCTACTCTTTCCTCATTAAAAAAGCACACTTCCTACGTACTGCGTTGAATTTAGTATGCGTATGCATATGAACCGAGGCAAGTTTGTGAAAAACGCATCTTTTTCATTTACAGCGTTCAATCTGATTTGAAGTTTAAATAATTACTTTATTCCTGGTTAATGGTCATTAAACATGAAGCATCAATATATTTCTGTCAGAATATATTAGAAGTTGGACTGTTCAAATTCTGGATCAACTCCTCCTTAGCTATAGCTTTGCAATTAATTGTGTCTTTCAAAGGTGCAACTAGTCCTTTGTAATACTTTAGCATCTACATTTATTTCTGTTAGTAGTCTCCTTAGTGAGGCAAATAATGTAAGTAACTTGGTGCATTTACGTTCACCGCGTATTCTGTTGTGGGCGGGATTATGAAAGACTTATACAAATGCAAAGGAGATGTAGCACTATAACCGGGTTTGGTTGAAACTTTATCTCTTGAAAATGCCATAATTTACAAGACTTAACCGGTACCTTATTCATTTTATAGAAAGATTGGTTTAAAATCCATACATTTCTTTCTTCCTTTCCATATCTTTTTTCGGTATAATCGCCCCTTCTCAGAACGCTTCTGTGATGTAACTTTGTAATTACTGGTCGTGTAACTAAAAACTTAACCTTCACATAGAATGAGGGTTCGGGTACATACATATTCCTAAAGTTATTTTAGTGTGTGTGTATTTGTGATTATTAGTCTTTGCATTTAACTGACAAATGTAAATGCAGTGCTAAAGGGTTGTGTGTGTATAAATGGGAGTCACTGCAAAGTGATTTTAAATGGCAGAATAATTGAATAACAAATGTATTTATATATGACTATTATATGTACGTCTATGGGAAAAATATAGATATGAATCCTGAATTTATGTACATAAACCACGAAATTTCCCATGCGCGAAAAAAGATAATGTCAACACAACTTTTGTTCTTTGTAGAGAATTCAGAGATGGCCATGTTAGGTAAAAACAGGGTTTTAATATACCGGTATGTATTTAATAGCGTATGGATGGAAATGTAATAGGGATAAGCTAACGTTTTCTATGTCCGTATAAAATTTCATGTATTTTTATCGTGTAGTGGTTTATTGTCAGAGTAGTCTGTTAATAAATCCTTAATGAAGAAAACAAGTTACAACCCGACCACTCTCTCCAAAGTCGACGAAAAAATTATCAGACTTTTACATAATATACTTGCTTGATATAAAATCTGGTTAGTAAAACTTAATACTTCATATGGAGTGAGAGTCTTAAGCTACGTGGGGTCTAATGCTGCTGGGCACTTTTTGGGGCTCTGCTAAAAAGATAAAGCGGATTGAGCTTAGTGCACACCAACTGATTAATCTTGTAAAACGCCCTTTATTTAGGTGTAGAGGCAGAACTCAGTAATTTACCTTTGCCACTGGTACGAGGATTCGAGTGCTGTACGTTGTGCGTTCACTTCGCCTTAGCGAAATTGCAAGTGGAAGGTAATTATTATGTCATGTCTTTAGTCTCGTCTTGCAATGTACGAGTGTCAAGACCTTAATTGTATTTCACTTGATGCTGTCCTCATTATGAAGGGTTTGGTACTGCTACATGTAATGTGATGTTTCAATACAGATAGACTTGTCGTGTCCGGTAAGCCAAAAGATACACGATGAACATTCTCAAGCCCAGGTTGTCCGTTAGAAATTAGTTGAAATAAGAATAAGCATGATTGATGACCTGTGAACATACTTCACTGAAATGTGTTTTATGTTAGACCAATCAAATGAATATTAATAAATGTATTCCATCTGAATATCAGTCATCAACAATAACTTCCTTATATCTCTAACAAAGCTATTCTACCATCAGTCGACTCCTTTGACAAAAATCGGTTGTTGGTCTTGAACGTTTCAGTCTGAGATTTGAAGAAAATTCATAACATAAATTATGTTAACTATAGGCATGGTCACAGTTGTATGATAAAAATAATAAAATAAATCATTATACTTCCAGTAGTACATGATATATTACCATCCCAGTAGAATCAAAACTCGACTATTAATATTGAAAGCTTATGGCGATGTATACCTTTTAAGATAAGTACATACAGATAATGCTCAAGTAAGGTATTAAGGGAATGTACGGTTTGTACTTGACTAATCATTATGGTCTCAGCCACTCAGAATGCAACTGATGCCAGGGGAATAGTCGGCCTTTAATTGCTATTTTGTTCGTTCATGTTGTAATGGTCCAGTATTTTGCGAGATCTGTACAACGCATATACAAACACGTTGGGAAATAAATATAATTACTTCGGTACTACCGTTTTATTGTTACTGTGTGCATTCCAGTGACTCATCGGAATTAAGAGAAAAGTGAGAAATTTGACAGCTTCCTTTAATGATTACAATGAAATCAGACATTGTTTCATCTCAAGCTATCTACTTTGAAAATTAAGTAATGAATAGAATAGATAGTCTAGAGGTGATCTCTGTATTGGGGGTATGGATGTGGGGGGACTGATGTCGCCTGTCGATTTTAAGAACTAGCCCTGTCGCAGCGTCTAATTTAAGAAAAGCTCTTGTCAGATGACACTATTATCTATGTCGCATGTTGATTTTAAGAAAAGGCCATGTCGAATTTAAGAATAGCCCATGTCATATGTCACTAAGCTGAAAATAGGATGTGTCGAATTTAGGGGTCTAGACCCATTGTATTGAGATAGCAGAAATGAAATGAAAGTGGAGGCAAGCTTAGTTGTTTAAGGTGGTCTGATTACCTGATCCACCATTCCCACCTCCCCCAGTCTTATTCTTCAAATATCCATCTGCATCAGGCTGATACAACACCTGTTGCCCTTCCTCATATGGACACGTTCAGTACTACAATATTGTATGAGGCACTGCTTGGCAATCAACATGAATACATGCCAGTTATTAAAAGCCCACCACCAGACTTCACTGTCTTGCCATTATGCTTGACACTTCCTGTGGGCTAAGTTACAAAGAAACATAATATGTCCAATACAATGGATATACTTTGTATTACAGTCTAGTTGTAAGGCAAGCTCAATGTCTCATAGGGTGGCGCCGCCTACTGTATCCATGTGTGGGTCCTGTCTTATCACAGCAGTTATAACAGGTGTATTGGATTTATGTGGACAATGCAATGTTTCAAGGCTACCTCCTGGGAGGAGCTTGCACAAGATGTACCATTTCAAAATCAAAAGAAATCAAAATAACCTCTTATATTTACTTATATTTTATTTGTTCTATTATTCTATTTAGTGCTGGTAATCTCATGTGAGGCAATGATCGACCGAAAAGAGGGCCGAATGAAACCGCAACTAAATCGAGCCTACGTAGGTCTCCAATGTCTGATTTTGATTTTATTTATATAAGGCTATAATACAAATGCTTTTTTAGGGCCTCAAATATTTTCAAGGTCTTTTGTTTTGTCCACCTGAACATTTTCCGGTTTAGAATGGAACTAACTCTTGAGTTTGTCATGCTATAAAGTATGAGAAATATGGTTGAATATCAGTGAGCAATATATATTTCCTTGCTGTTAAATACTAACACGTCTATAAGTAACATACTAGGTAATCAAATACTATAAAAGCAAATTACCGGGTCTAGTCAATTTATTAGATAATTCAGATACTAACAACCTTCCATGGCACACAACGATTTCTTCGTAAACGTACACAAACCATGTCATCAGTGTCTGATGAAATAGGGAATTTGAAATTGCATACAGCAAACAACTCGAAAGAAAACGGTACAAGTACATTGAAAACTGTAACATAGGCTCTCGTATCTTACCGCATATAAGTCCGATTATTCAAAATTAATTAACCTGTATTTCATGGTTTCACTTTAAAAAATATATATACAATATGAAACTGCTAATTCATTTTTCACTCTCATGTTCTGGAATACTAATATTCAGGCGGCTGGCAAGAGAAAATACCCACAATCCTTACTAAAAGTTCCATTATTTGAGGGAATAATAGACATTCATAGTAAGCCAAAAAGAAAACATGTATTTTATGCGTTTGGTGTAACAGATTTTTGAAACTCACATACTGTCAAGAATATGATGACTCAACTTCGTTGGGGATTCAACACCCTCATTATGCATTCGATATTTAAAATCTGCAAAATCTGAAAATCCAGAGATTTATACTAATAAAGCATAAACACGATCAACAAGAACCATCATGTATTCTGTTTATAACCGTGACCTCACTTAAAAGAAATATGTACATGCATCTATAATATCCTCCAGAAAGATTGCATCACTATAAGTGAACATAATTACCGACATTACATGTTCATTACAATATCTTAATTCCCTTTTGGCCAATGGAAATGAGATCTTACATACTGACATACTGAAACCCAATAAATGTAATAAAGGGCTCTCTCAACGCGATTACTGTCGACAACTTTTAATTCTATCCAATGAGAAATTATCAACCAATGACTACGTGCCAACTTCCTGGCGTTATCTAGAACTTTGGAAAACAGTTCTTTTAATCACGAAATATTATCTAAATTCCTTATATTATATCGATTAATGCTTTTTGGCTACCTGGGAAAATGAAGCTCGGGCGCTAGTACTTGGAGCAATTAGGCGACAAAAAAGATGGATTTGCGATTTTTGTGAAACGGAAAATTTAGGCTGAGTGAGCCCTGGTAAATAAGTATAGTACATTTCATCCCACGTTTCGTTACACTATGGTGTCTGCAATTTTAAAGCTAACTGTAATTGCGAAACGTCATAAGATAGCCATTTTAATTTCCAGTTTGTCTATCAAATTCCATTTGTTGTAGCAGTTTTTGAGACATTAAAAAGTATATCGTAAAAACAGTCCTGTGTAACATTTTGTATACTCCAATTTTGTTTTGCGTAACCGTATTTTCATATTCAAATCAAGAGATGTCAAGAATAGAAAATTACATATTTTTCCTTTTTGTTGTACAACTGAACATTTGATCTATTAGTATTATGTACAATACCCATTGTTATATGGTCAAAAGAAATAGAATACATTAATGATAACTGAACCACATCAAAATCAACCTTTCAGGTTTTGTTAAACAAATATTTTCTAAATTCACATGCTGGCTCTGGATATGATAAGATTGATGTTGAGCTGAGGCGTACTACACAGAAAAATTACGCTACTCCATTCTAAAGATAGGAGTATCTCGTACACTGCGTATTCAATATGAATTTTACTTTTTGTCTTTTCAACATGAAAAAATTATCACACGAGGTTCCAATCCTCAGCGTTCACGTTACCGTTTTATCTTGTTACTGAACACACAATCCACACAAATTATGGAGTATTTTATCTCTCTCTTTTCTACCCTTTTTGGTATCTGAGTTACCATTTAGGTCTTTTCACATGGCCAAGTTTCCGTCCCCAGAGTTGCTCTCCTCCTGGTCACGCTGGCTGGCCTCATGTAGACGTTTGGCTGCAACGTGTAACTTTTCAACAAAGTCGGGCACTCCTGTTACGAATATAAAATAGTGTTTGTAACGTACATCTATTATTGAGAAATAGTTAATTATAATATTGTGCTCATATGCAACTGTATTACCGATAGTATGTTACTACATGTAGAGCCGATCTAAGGAACTGCGAGGTATAAAATAGCACTTTCTGTGAGATTGTGCAGAACGGTGGGGAAAAAGTGTATATTCCAAAACCATCAGGCTTTCAATTCTGTCTGTATTTTCCCAACAGTTCATTTGCGAGTATTTCAAATCAGCTTTCATTAACAGGACTAGGTTTGTCAATAAATTTATAACTTACCTGTCGATGCCATCCACTTGATAGCCGCAGATGGGATGGGGGCCTGTGGGTCATCATAATATGTAACGACGTAGTCAAAGCCATTCTGAAAAAAAGGCCAAACACGTGTGAAATATTAATTATACAAGAATACTGTAAATTCACCGTGTATTCACCCTCATTTTACAACATGGTATCATGGTATAGTCATTATGGATCACATGTAAAATCAAATAAAAATGCTTCTTTTTAAGTTTAACCAAAGTGAGGACAAATTCGTGCATTGTAACAAGAGACCATACTTGTAATGATGAAGCAAATAATTGTTAAACTTACATCGTCAATGTTACCGTGGGGTTTGATGATCATGTTGGATTTGTACTGGTGCACACGAACGTACTTGTCCACTATCGGCACCTCCGGATGGTCTGTGCCTTGCGACATGAACACCATCACCTTCTTCTCATGGTCAACCTAGTTTAAGAAACAAAGTAAATTGTGAGAACAACATGTCCGATATGGCAACTAGAAACATTTTGGTAAATTAACATATCTTAAGACATTACATTACGTTATGGATTCCCGTAATATACTCTTATATATATCTCATGTTCTAAAATGCGTTTTAAGTACAATCATCTTTACTTTAGCCTAATCCAGACTACAGGGCACGTTCATTTTTATGACAGATAGGTAATAGTAGAAGTATGATTGCCCGATGGACAACCATTTTAAACTCTACTGTTGCGCCCTGATCTATCTAAGTAGTCCTTAAAATGTCGCTACCTAGTGGTTCGAAAAATATACAATCTACAAACAGACTTTTTCATTGAGTGCTACAACCCTTCATACATTTTGGGAACCACAAATGGTAGGTCTAGAATGAGATACGTAGTGGCTATTATTGCACATCATCAGCTACTCTCATTCCTACCAACTGAGTTAACGAGACTGCTATGTTTCATACGTTTCACCCTCAAAAACCTGTAAGATAAACACAACCGATATAAATGCAGAAACCACTGTGAACGTACCATGTATTTACGGATGAAGACATACTCTCGGCTGTACATGGGAAACTGAAAACCAAAATGTACCGATCATTACATTAAACACGAGACATTCAGCGATACTAGCATTATCGCATAGAGGCAACTCAAAGAGTAATGCTTTAATTATCTACATATTACTTTAAGAATCTCAAGTTCGTGCTTAAAAAAAAGCCAAGCCTGTGGGCACTTGAAGTAACTGTTTTTAGATACTATTTTCTTCAGTTTTTTTTTTAAATCAAAGACATTTCTATAAGCACTTGATCATTAGTAATTTTCAAAGCCATGAAATAAGTCATGTTATGTAGATGTTCAAATGGCCAGACTGACTGTAAGAGGAACTTGTTTAATCTCAAACAAGGAAACCCTATTAATTGATTATTTATTGACTGTATATCATTCTTATAATTGAATATGTTACGAGCTATTTAATCTCAAATATGCTTTAGACTGTTTCTCAATTATGAGCTACTCAATCTCAAGTATGCTCTTGTTCAATCTCAAGCCTACCTACATGGAAGATCACGCTTTGTGAATGTGGTTCAATAATAATAATAAAAAAAATGCTCCTATAACTTTGGCATGTTACCTACTGGAAAGTGGGTGACCCAACGAATGACCTCGGAGTCGGACTCTTCCTGCTTGTCCACGACTTCCAGGTGAATGATCAACTTGTCCCATTGTTTTCGGTACTCGAGGTCCACCTGGCAGTAAAAAGTGAAGAAAGATTTCAGTTGTGCTTCAACTTTCAAGATCCTCCTCATCCTTGTTTTACATTTAATGTATGCTTTATATTTTCTTTTTTTTCGTGTATTTTATAACAATATATATATTTTGGATGCACATGGAAGATTAAAGAACTCCTGTAAGTCTGTTGTAAGTCCACATAACATGAGTAAATTATAGTTAGTGAATTACCTGAACATTGAAGAAGGCTCTCGCTGGTATATCACTGTATGTGCCATACACTGGAATCAAGAAAACACAATTAGATACTTATCTTCTTTTTTTTCCGTAAGAAATGTTTCGCCTCGTCCTATTGGGATTTACCTTAACCGAGACGAAGATAAATCTATCAATATAAATATTAGATGCTACTAAAATTTTATACTACAGGGTCTTCCCAGAAAACGATCTTGAGTATCAAAAGCCCCGTCGGGCTTATCCTTAGTTGGGGGGGGGGGGGGAGTATTTGTAAAAACAACTACAACAACAAATGAGCTGACTCTGCTCCCATCAAGTAGGGGAATCCTGCATCCCTAACGTATATATATCCTTGGCCTTTGCCAAACGTATGTATAAATTTTGCAGTTTGTGTATATTGTAATGCTGCATTGCTTTTCAAACAGAGCAGCAAGGGTAACCATCAATCGACGCCCTACTTTTCCTAGTAAATGGAACACAGCTACTCTTACCTTTATATTCGTAAAGGTAGGAGTTCGGAATGGGTTTTCTCCATGCAGCCAGATGGTCTAGGTTCATTACAGTTTCCCATTCACTCCCAAGATGCTGAGCAAGCTGGTCCTTTGGAGATAAGTCGCCGGCCCGCAGTGATGTTAACTCCTCGACCGCACTGAAAAATAATACACTCTCTGATACAGAATAATCTAAGATTTAAGGGTTGGACTGAATCGGGGCAGCGGATAAGGAAGGTGGAAGAATATGAAATTACATTTTTGTCATGGTATAATTTCTACACTTTTAAACAATGCCAACTGTAGACTAGATTTCCGGGTACTGTCGTACCGAAGGAGGCGGGCGGTGGACGAAAATACAGGAAATTGCGAATTTGCGGGGTGGCAAGACAGTGACTTTCAATGATTGCGCAATAATTATAACAAGTCACCAGTTCAACACTAAACATGTGCCTGGAGAGTGTGAGGAATTTGACAGTGAGACCTTCTTTGTCAATCTCCATGCATCCCTATGGGAAAAAGATTTGCTGTGCCTGGAGAATGATGACCTACTTTCTTTACTATAGGAAATTCCTATTTCAATTTTGTAACAAAAAACTTATGGATTGTCTCCCAAATTACAAGAAAACAACCAAATATTTCATAATTTTGGAACCAAACCACCATATACTAGAAACACAACTACAGAACTACATATAGTTTGAAGATTATAATGCTGGCACTACTGAGAAAAGTGGAACGAAAAATTTGTCACAAAATTGTAACAACTGTTTTGACCCCCATTGAAATGCATTGAGACAACCTGGTGTATAAGGAGTCTAGAGAAGGTCGGCGGCCTAAGGCCCGCCTCCCAATAACAGACACTTAAAAGAAAGTACCCCTGAGTTTTTTTTTTTTTTCTTTTTTCTTTTTTAAATGCAAAATGATATTTATCTACCTGGTGACAAAATTAGAGTCAAGTGGATCTCAAGAATTGGGTGAAAAATAAGAAACGCGTTTAAAAAGGCCGGTCTTATAAAAAAGAAAAAAAAACTATCGCTAAAATTGTTGCAAAATATGTTGTACAAATGTGTAGGACAAAACTTCCGTACCGTATTTCGTGAAAGAAACGTTGGATGTAAAGTGGGATTCCGTTTTTTTAGAAGTGTTTTGAGGCCCTTGAAGATCTTGGACATAGTGAGCACCCCGTCTGTACTTAAAGCCCTATACCCACCTGTTAGTATGTAATATTGAATGTTACATACTAACAGGTGGTCCAAATTGGTAATGATTTTACCAGGGATTCTGCTGTCGCCCGTCGTGAGTTGCCAGTAAAATCGCCTAGTGGGTATGGGGCTTTACGTTGCAATATAATTTTTTTATTTTGACCAATTCTTACGAATGTAAAGTCTCCCAAGGTACAGCTTTGAAGTTAGAAAACAATAGTAACCCACTTTCTTAATCAAAAAGAAAACCTGGAAAATTGGTGTGGTAATGCTCTATAATAAATCTTATTGCTAATAAGATGCGATGATTTAGGGTGAACGTCATTAACAACGATATTGGGAACATTAGATCTAAATAGCATTCATTCCTTAAGCAATGATGTCATTCCCAATTGATGAAAAATTAGAAACATTAGGAAACCTGTTCCTATTTTCAAGAAGCAACTTAGAGAGAAATAACCTAATTGAACAGACTCCTGACATAAAATATGTAATTGAATTACAGACTTGATCCGAATAGCTTGAAACTAAATATTTTTTACTGTAAAACAGATTCAGTATGTGAAGTTAATCACTGAAGTTCACCAAAAGGGGGGTTGATGGAGGGGTCCCTGTGTCACATGTAGAATTTAATAAATGATCATGTCGCATGTCCCTATATTTTCATTTTCCATGTTGATTTTAAGAACCCTCCATGTCGTGTCGAATTTAAGAAATGACCATTATCATGTTGTTTTTTGTTTTTTTTCATGTCACTAAGCCTCATGTCGCATATCAAATTTAAGAAAAGGCCCTGTCCATTTTAGTGGTCTTTATTCATACCAAAGCACATCTCCTGAACTATATTTATAACAGTAAATTTTTCATATTGTCACACACTAAAAATCAACAACGTTTTGATCAATGAAAAATAAAGAATTCCTGAATTTGTCGGGTTTGGATCATCATCATGCTGTTCTGAACCACTGTACCATTGCCACAGTGAGTGAGCGCTCAACACATGACAATTCACAATGACAATTTCGTTGTTCACGGAATACCTGATTTTCCCTTTTCATTTAATATAGAAAACTTACGCATTAACTTCCTTTTCGGTGATTTTATGTTGATCCCAGGAGAATAATACGGCACCCAACAGCAGTGATAGTGACTTTCTCTGGGAGGGGTTTCCAGAGCAGTGTTCTACGATTTTCCTGACACTCTGCTTGTCATAGATTCTTGAGTACAGATTGAGGATTTGAGCTCCTCTCCTTATGCGTTGAGCAGCAATGACATTGCATTGTTTTGCAAACAAAATAGCAATAATGTTCAAGTGATCATTCAGTTTTATGCACCATTCTTTCAACCTGCTCCCAGATGGGGTGCCTTCAAAGCGTTTCCAGGCACATTTCAACTTGGCAGTTTGAGATCCAAAGTCTTTCGCCGCGCAAGGGTTTGTCATAGACTTATTTCCACCAAATGCCCTTGCTGTAAAGTCTCTACAGATATACAATAATCCTCTATTGGCCATTTTGAGAATCCTTCGGCGATTTCTGCAGTCAGCAATGATTTTATAACTCGGTCGGTAACCATGCCTTTGACCTACACCGCCATGACACTTGTCGCCCACGTGACCAAGATGGCGAATGACCTTGACCTTTTGACAGCTCTCGTGAGAAAAGGCGAGACGGGACGAGAACTTGTACATAGCAACAAATAAACTTACCGCTACTTGCCGCTCCGTTGGGATATCAAGCCATTAATTCGACGATTGTGATGAATTTCTGAAACTTAAAGTGGCAAACATGGATACCGTTGGAACACTGGAGCTGAGGTGAGGTTCAATTATTATTTTTGACTGAAGTCAGTTTCAGATCAAGACTGGTTAATTGTTGACGTTCCACACTCGCCCAGAGTCCTCCAGACTCCAGTCTCCACCAGTCCAGTGTCCCAACAAAACTTCATTTAGAAATAAGTTAACTGATCATATGTATCACTGACAATCTTTCACTGAGTTTTGCTATTTAAAGTCAGCATCAGCACACATTATACGGTCACACAGTCACTGTGTCTGGGAACTTTTCCAGTGCACTGTCACAGCACTCAGTGGGGGATTTCGCCCCCAACCCCCCACCCCCTCCGCCTTATTTTTTTTTTTTTTTTTTGGAGGGGGGGGGGGGGGGGGGCAACATTTTAGATTTATGACAGTTTTGTAATGTAAAATTCCGCCAAAGTGTAATCAAGGGAATTTTTTTTTCAATAGCGCCCTCCCCCCCCCCCCTTTCAAAATTATAGATCGGTAAGTTAGGTGTGTGTGTGGGGGGGGGGGGGGTAATATTAATACTAGTAGTAATAATCTGTGTTCAATCATGCTGTAATGTAAGTTGTAATGTGGCTTTATGCTAAGTTACTCAACAATTCTTTTTTAGTACAAGATGAAAGAGAAAAGATGGCAGCAAAACCTTCTTTAAAACCTCTGAAATAATGTATTGAACAAACGAGGCTACTGGGGATTCAGTAGATTTCATAATGTTACATGTAGGTAAATTGTTGTTGTCTGTCTAGATCCGGAAAGGAGGGATCATAGTTCATAATGTTCTGCATGATTGTAACATGATTTATGATATTTCATATTTGTCATGAAACAAAACTTGCATCTCCGTAATACCATAACTTAAGCAGGGTCCGAAATTAACTTTTCTGGCCATCAGCCCGGACATACTACAATGTATTAGGCCTACAGGTGTGAAAAATCGGGGCAGATTTTAATGTATTTTTTTCAAAATTTGTCAGCCCTGATTCAAAACAATCAGCCTGGGGCTGACGTTAATTTCGAACCCTGATAAGTGCATAGTATAATTCAACCAATGTCAATTACTACAATCTTTAACTCAAAATCACTGCAAATACCACTTCAAAAATAATATTTTACTTGCAAGATCCAAGGGACATAGGATTAAGGGAACAAGGCAAAGTAATAAGTTAGGGCAGGTTGTCCGTTGCAATTGGGTAGATCACCCTGGAAAATAAGGTAGATGGTCCATATACCACAGGAATCCTTTGAAGTGTGCAAATCTGATGCTGTGTAGAGGCAAAAGACATAAGGAGAGAGATTGGAACGCTTTTATAATGTAAGGTTATACCATAGAGATACATGAGATAGAGTGGAAGCAAGCCCTGGGCCTATTGGTGCATGTCTGTCTCGGTATTGATATGCAAATTAGCACCTGATAAGGCCAAATAGCATAGGTTGGGCCACACCTGCTTGGAGAGTGAGGTGTTAGAAATGGATTTCACACCTTTTTTGGTCTAGTACTCATATGCTCTTCACAATTTATATCACTACAATCAAAATGTACTCAATAGGAATGAATAGAAAACAAAATTTTGATTAAGAAGATACCAAAAATAACATGTTTATGTCAATTAGAAATAAAGATATTGACTACTGAAAATTGAAGAAAATTGAGAAAAATAACAAATTTGTCAAAGTTTGGGAGTTAATTTTAGGCAAACCACAAGTTGGATATCCATTTAAGCTTTTATGCTACCATGGATAGTTACACTCTACGTGAAATAATTGGTTTTATTAGTAGGAAAATTTTTTAAAAGGCCAAAATCTGACTTAGAAGAAATGTCGCAATCGAATTGTATATTCTCGGGAAAAGTGACATGTAGCCACTTTAGAACCCCAAATACCAGTTTTATGCCCCCCACAGAATCTAATTAGGTTATAATGGGAGAGGGAACTGTCTCATCAATCACACTGGTGAATATTAGAGCCATAAGTGGCATATCAATGGGTTTTTTGGATTATCACTTGACCCATTCGAGCCAATGTCAGAATCCAACGAGTTTGATGTGATGGAAAATTGACAAAGTTTGGGAGTTAATTTTAGGCAAACCACAAGTTGGATATCCAATTAAGCTTTTATACTACCATGGATAGTTACACTCTATGTGAAATAATTGGTTTTATTTGTCGGAAAAATGTTTAAAAGGCCAAAATCAGACTTTGAAGAAATGTCAGAATTAAATTGTATATTCTCGGGAAAAGTTGGTCAAGTGATAATCCCAAAAACCCATTTATATTCCACTTATGGCTCTAATATTCACCAGTGTAATTGATGAGACAGTTCCCTCTCCCATTATAACCTAATTAGATTCTGTGGGGTGCAAAAAATGGTATTTGGGGTTTAAAGTGGCTACATGTCACTTTTCCCGAGAATATACAATTCGATTGCGACATTTCTTCAAAGTCAGATTTTGACCTTTTAAAAAATTTTCCTACAAATAAAACCAATTATTTCATGTAGAGTGTAACTACTCATGGTAGCATAAAAGCTTAAATGGATATCCAACTTGTGGTTTGCCTTAAATTAACTCCCAAACTTTGACAAATTTGTTATTTTTCTCAATTTCCTTCAATTTTCAGTAGTCAATATCTTTATTTCTAATTGACATAAACATGTTATTTTTGGTATCTTCTTAATCAGAATTTTGTTTTCTATTCATTCCTATTGAGTAAATTTTGATTGTAGTGATATAAATTTTGAAGATCATATGGGTACTAGGCAAAAAAAGGTGTGAAACTGCAGTCTCACACCTCACACTCTCCAAGCAGGTGTGGCAAAAACCTTTACTCTTGGCTTTACCTGGAGAGCTATCCGAGACAAGGAAAATCTAGAAACAACACAACTGTCCTATCTATGTTATGTATGTCTATGGTTATACGCAGTAAGCGGGTCTCAGAATACGACATCGCGCACCGTAATTTCGCGGAAATCGCGAACGGACATTGAGGGGGGGGGGGGCTTTTAACATAGGATCCTATGGGAGAAAACAGGTTATTTCGCGATAACTTTTTAGATGTCGCTGCAATCTTCATACAGTAAATGAGAACAGGTTTGGAATTGATCCCAGGAATGCGATATAGCCCTTTAAATTTTCGCAATTAGTTAATATTTCGCATAATAGCGAAAATTCGCGTTTTCCACATAGGCCCCAATGCTAAGTAGCCAACATACAGAGCCCAAAATTTCACTGCGCGATGTCGAAAATGACGGCAATACCCGTTTACTCCCTATAGGCCAAACAAAGAAAAAGACAAGGTCAGGGGGAAACCAGCCCAATTTTTTTTTTTTTTTTTTTTTTTTTTTTCGCTTGCCAGCCAAATTATACCAGATACTGTACATGTAATATTTGAAATTTTGAAAAGGACATTGTCATGAATGCTGATATATCTATCCTTTAGAAACGAAAGTTCATTCTCCTTTTTGGGGTATTTGGTAAAAAATATTTGGAAGATTACATTTTCCAAAAGTTATGTTACAATTTGAGAAGCCTGTATGACGTTTTACATAGGCATTAAGATACCAAAAAAATTTAATGCATTACAGCCTAATTAGTTAACTTGGTATATTGGTTTATTTCTGTCTTTAAATCTGCATTACCAATGCAATTTATCCTCTTCTTATTTTTTCTACAGTTGGGCGCAAGGATATGATGGAGGAAAAGCAGAGTATATTACTCAGGATGTCATCTGTTTCAAGTGTGGAAACAACATCAAATTTGTCCAAGCTGATGGGACAGAAACTCTGCTGTCCACACCGGGTGATGGTATTGGGCCCACAGCTGTGCATGGTGTCAACAAAGTGTTGGCCTTTAGTGACCAGAGCATCGACCCCGTCATCTATGTCTATCACTATCCTTCACTGGCCTTGGTGAAACAGTTAACAGGTATTTATAGTATTACAGTTAGAATAAAATGCCTACTCTGTTTTAAGAAAATAGTTCAATAATAAGGCTTTAATCACCAGGAAAAGCTGCTTGTGTAATAGTAAGCAATCAAAATTGCAGACCCTTATTTTAGTTGGAAATTCTTACTTGTGAGCATCGACCCCGTCATCTATGTCTATCACTATCCTTCACTGGCCTTGGTGAAACAGTTAACAGGTATTTATAGTATTACAGTTAGAATAAAATGCCTACTCTGTTTTAAGAAAATAGTTCAATAATAAGGCTTTAATCACCAGGAAAAGCTGCTTGTGTAATAGTAAGCAATCAAAATTGCAGACCCTTATTTTAGTTGGAAATTCTTACTTGTTTGTAAATATTTTTCTGTTTCTTGTCCGTTTTCCTTGAATATGAGCTCAATACTGTGATCACTGACTGAGATACTGGTCTGAATCGCCGAATAGCAACACTTGAATCGCCCAACATGTGATGGGCCATAGTACCTGGCGTAACAATGTATACTGGTGTCGCTGGTCATCAAAGTTGCATTTCAATGTTCCCTTCAGGAGGCGCTACGCTGGAGTACATAGCACTCACATTCTCCACCAGTGAATTCCTAGCCAGCATCTCAGGCGTTCCTGACTACCAAGTGACTATCTGGTAAGTCTAGAGACAAAAACAGTCAGTAGTTGAATGTTTTAACATTTTCGATATGATAAGAATAATATTCAGGGGAATTGTTCAGGTTAAAAAAAAAGAATACTGAGTGCAAATTGAAACAGGATTTTAACATTTATACATTTATTTCTAGGAAATACACTGATGGTACCAAATTGTGCACAGCGGAGGTAAAACATATGACCCCGACATGCTTCACATTCAATCCAGCCAACTGGAGGCAACTCTGCATTTCTACTGAAAAGGAACTTTCTTTCTGGAACATTGAATGTTCTAACGACACCTATCTCGCCAAGAAACAGTGAGTATTTTACCTCATTAGCCATTTATCATAGCTTCAAGGATGTTAGCTGGTATCTGTGCTTTCCTTGTTGTTGACGCTTTTAACTGCTTATTGCTATCAAATTCATAGAAGGTTTTAATTCCAAGGTTGATCGATGCTATATTTTATTCCAAGGTTTATGATCGATGCGATATCTTATTTAATTTAGTCATCCACTTAACGTTTGGTGTTACTTAGCAAATCCTGGGGACCGGGCGAGTAAGTTGTAAAAAACATTTATTTATTTCAGGAATGTGAATCACTGATTAAAAGGACGTTTTCACAATAACAATCAGATTGTGTAGTTAGCTCACTGCATAGAATAGTAAAAAGAATGCGTGCCAACTATGTCACTTGACCATTAAAACTGAGATTAAATACACAGTGTTTGAAAATGAGAGGTGCCCTGCCAAGTACACTCTTTATTTTTTACCCTTCTTCTTTAGAATGTTTTCACCCAATGTTTGTACTTTAAAGGAATATGAATATCCATACTGAATATGTTTGTGTGTAAACGGAAAAACTTGTCAGGTGAATCACCATCTTTAGAAACTTATGGACTTGGCATGTGTGTGAAATAAATTCTGGATTTCGAGCACTGAATACACTATGCCGATGTCACCTAACAATTGGATTATTGTGATCTTTAAGGAAAAGTTAAAAACTGATTTTTTGTAAACATAACCCTTCAAATGGCAACAAGAATCTCAGCTCAAGTGGTTTTGGTAACAGGTTACTCTCCCAATTTCCAGTTTTTATTTCTAACACAACTATGGGTCTTCTGACAGAAAACTGCGGCTACCAGCTATTGATGCAATTGAAGAGGAGGAGGATAATGAAGACCGTGAACTCCCGACCCGTGCCTCCACCCGCATGTCCCGCGTCACAATAGACTTACCAAAGTCTGCCATTGCTGGAGTTAAAGGTAAATGAAATAGAAATAAGATATACAGTGTTAATTAACAAAGTCTAGGTTTTACTAGAATAATATGTTTAAATGCGTTTCAATTTTATTCTTTTCTTAAAGTATTCAATCAGATTACATGGTTACTTATATATATTCGCGTTAAAACAACCATGCAGTAATGTATCTTATATTTGTTGCAGAAAAAAGGGAAACATGTTTATTGCAGTTAGGGACAAACAATATTAAGTTTGGGGCAAAATATGTTCCAGGCGAATGGATATTGACAACTGGTAATAATAAACTGCAGTTGTCGGCCCTAGCCTCGCTCTTTTTTTCTTTTTGCCTTTTTGCCTTTTTTTTCCGTAGTAGAATGTTTTTTGTTTTTATTATTATTTATATGACTTACCAAAAATAAGTCGGATTGAAACTAAAAGGTAATAAAGGTGACATGTTTACAGCCTTATATCTGTGAGTTATGCTATTTTGATTTTCACGATCTACATATCTCAGAAAAATTAACCTTTCAGGAGGGAGGCTAAGAGTACATTCAGGTAATATTCGCTGAAGGAATGGTTTGCAATCTGGTTCCGTAGGGTCTAGAGACTTGTTGAGACTTGAACACTCTTAGGTATTGTAGTCAAAGCAATTTAAGCATGAATGACCAGAAATCATGATGTATAATGTTATACACGGATTCTATTGTAGACTGACAAAACAAATGTTTATATTTTGTCTTTGCAAGTTTTCCAACTTTATGCTTGAACAAAGATGGAGAACATTTTTATCAGAACAATTTTGTGAAATTTATATGGTCTCTTTTTTCTTTTGTGCCCCGTCTTTTTCATCAAATGTGATCAGACATTACCAGATAAATTGAATTGATGTTGTTCAGAGCACGTGCATGTCTGACTGTTTCAATCGCAAGGATGGAATTTTAATTGGTTCAATTGTAATTTTTATTGTAAACATAAAGAATCTCACATTTTCGAACGATTGTAAAATCGATTTTCTCTTGGCAGTTTTCAGAGTGTTTTTTGGGTGGTGTACATTACTTATACGTTTAAGAATTACATTTCGGCTGTTTTTATGTTCAAATATTATGCCATAGTAATGTGACATTAGTAATGTGACATTAGTAATGTAGCAAAGTCTCATGCCAAAGGATTACAGATAAAATTATGTGGGCTTCAAAGATATCTAGGTTATGTTCTCATTGATGCCACCACTTTTTACAGAAGATATTGGACTCTTTATAACAGAGGGTTTAATTATTCACACCACTAGTCTAACCATCAATCATCAACTGGTATGAAATGAATTGAACGATTCGAGTTGCCAGGTGACTATAGTAAAGATGTGTTTTCAGGTGAGGATGCTGAGATGTTTGAGGAGTACCAGGACCGCCACGTGCGTGCCGTCCCGCTCTCCCACGTGTGGCTGCCCACAGGGGACGTCGTCGTCGGCTGTGCCGGGGGTCAACTACTCAAGGTGTGTATCTCGTAACCCCCTACCACTCCCAAGCGCCATACTTACAATTCAAATATACAGTAATGTATACAAGTGCACTTCCCGGGAAATATCGCCATTTTATGTTTGATTTCTTATGGTTGTTTCTCCTCGGTCATGTTTTTTCTCCGAATTTAAAGAGTATTTGTTTAAAGAATGTGCACTTTCACTATGCGTAGAACAAACAATGTATTCATTATATGATCGGGATTCAGGGCGTAGATCAAGTAGTTGCTAAAGATAATTTGTTTTATTTCAGATTGATGGAGAGAAGTATCAAATTAAAATGCTGTACAACCCTGGACTTCGTCAATATAGTTCCCTCTCGTTAGACGATGCAACTATTCGGTATGGACGTCAGGCGTCAGACTTGGATGGTAAGTGGCCGATCTGTGTGTTCATTTAGTTTTCATTAGTTTTCTCATTGAATTGAAAGATTGAGCCGGGGAAAGTTTTCTGAAACGTTGTATCAAGGAGTTACATCTGGTAATTTTCTGGTTCTCTGGTTATGGTTTAAAAGCTTTGTAATTGTAGATTTGGGACTCATGCATGTGAACTGTATATTTGGTTTCTATATTCCTATGGTGGTCGGAGAATTTTGTTTGAATCAATCTATTATACTTTATGGGATTGTATGGGTACATAAAGGTTCCAGGTATGATTAGATAGGTTATGTTCAGGTTTTATTTCCTTTTGCTCTTTCTGAAATGAAACTAAAATTACAGCCTCAGTCAACAAAGGTCGCAAGGTGTCCATGTTAGAGGACTCATCTAAAGCTCAGGAGCCATCGAGCAAAAAAGGGGGAATTCTGAAGAAATCCAAGCAAGACCTTTGTGAGTCAATGACTCTGCCGCGTGGCACTTCGTGTGTCTAACTGTGTGTTTTAACCAAAATTATTACACATATAACAAAATCGCATTTTTCCTGTATGACTTCATCCATTGTAAATAGCTCGCGTGGCTATGTATGTATGTCAGTTGCCTAGGAGCTGAATATAAACCATTCGTGAAAACTCCGATTTATGGTAATTACTGACAGCTAATTTGGATTCGATGCTATTAACTTACTACTTAAAGCATGCGCACTAATCAATGTTTTATGTTTTAGACAGTAACCTTTGCTACAAAAAGAACAATACACACACACACACACACACACACACACACACACACACACACACACACACACACACACACAGAGTGACACACAAACACAAACAGCTGAAAACTAATGATTCCTAAAGAATTTTACTTGTTTGTGTCTAACCTTTTCAAGATCTTGAACATTTTTTTTTTTAAATCGTCCAAATCAATTGAAACGTGAAGTGATTATAGTCAAACCGTTATACTATTGGTCATTCTATTACTGCTTGCTGCTTAACCAGAAGAAGAAGAATTAAACTTTAGCGAGGATGACGAATTTGACTTCAGCAGAGACCCCACGTCAGTAACCTTTGCAAAATACAAGAAAAATTCCACCCGACGGAAAACCATCCATGTCGACAAAACGTGGACCAAAGAAAGAACCCTCCTTACTGAACAACCTGAACGTCCACAGTCTGATAATGCGATGGTCACGCCTGGGCGCCTGAAGCCGCTAAAGAGGGTTGGATCCCGCGGCCAGGTACCCACTCCTAAGGGGTCCAAAACCCCGGCGTCCACTGCCGCTGAACCTGTCAGAAAAACGGCCCAATTCGCCGATACACGAGAGAGAAGGTCTTCGCAGCACATGGCTCAAACCACGTCGTTCGCACGTCAGACTCCGCATCAGGGTCAACAGACAGCGTCGCAAGTACGTCAGGTGACGTCACAGTCACGTCATATGACGACAAGACAGGAGCAGTCGGGAATTATGACCAAAGTCGACAACTGGATGAAGCCGCGTGGATCTATAGCGTCCCAGACCCACCACAATGTGGAGATCCAGTCGCCAACCCCAAGTTGTAAATTGGCCTTTTAGAATTCTTGGCATGGCTTTGGCGTTAAACCGAGACGTTATGTACACTTGACTTATCCTTAGCACTTTTCAAACACAACCCGTCCTTTTGTCGCTGTTGAAATTAGGTTTCCCTCCCCACAAAGACGGGAAGAAATGTCCAGAGAACTCCATGTGAAGAGTTTGTTTCACCTCCGTTGTCCTCGACTTTAGCTTTGAACATTTCAACTCATCACATGTGAATCATTTTCAGTTTTGTTCCTCAAAATAACCCAGCTTTCCATCATTGGTAAACTCTTTGAGTTCATCATGCGTGTTTAGATATATTGTTATCATCACCTTAAAATAGCTGCGTGTAATGCTTGAAAGTTGAATAATACATCGTCAGAATTGACGTAGAAGTGTGCATACACTGCATGTTTGTGGCTCTCCCACTGATGGTGTTTCAACATCTGACTCGTGTGTTTAGAATGATCAGATAGAGAGTGAAAATGTGTACTTTTAACAAGTAAACTTACATATTGGTTAAACTTACATATTGGTTAAATTTGCGGATATATTAAGGATTGTGTGAAAGCTATCACTTGCATTCTTTGATAAAATGAAAGTAATCTAATTGTTTCAAAATCACCTAAAAGTAAACTTTCACTAAAGATTTGTACATGTTTTTGTAAACTATGCCATTAAATGTCTAGCCAAAGATTGAAGAAAATCTAAACGATCAAGATTTCCTTTACTTATACCACACGCCGTAACATTCTAGACCTTTTGCATTTTCATGAATACCATGACAAGCTCACACTTATTCTCAATCAAATGGCCGTTTGCAGTGCATTCGTCCCACAGTGGAGACCCTAACTCGCTGCTGCTGGAGGGGTCAGTCAGCTGCCTGGGCCTGCACAAGGAGGGGCTGTACGCGGGCGGCGAGGACGGCATGCTAAGGCACATCGAGCTGCTCAACGACAACACCATCAACGTGAAGAGCGCCTATCCCATCGGTAACCCCATCACCGCCATGTCCTGGAACGGCCCCCACAGCAAGCTGGCACTGGGCTCGGCCAAGGTAAGGCATTTCTTAACCAACTTGGTCGTATGTTTTAAAATGGTGAAGTGGCCTGTATCTGGGCAAGTTTGGTGGATGTTTGATCAGTGGCGATTTAAGTAGGAACGCGTTTCCATACTGCTATTCAAATTAAACAGAAATGAAATTTATTTTTGAGATTTTTCTCAAGGCTGTATCATGATGATTTCTCTATCTTTTTTCGATGTGGGTAAATATACATTTTCGTAAATGTGGTAAATTGTGCTTTAATCAAAATCTAAAAATCCTATGGAAAAACGGCAAGTGATTTACTTTTAAAGAAGCATGGACCATTAATGTTTAAACACCTTAAACGCTTATGAATTAAGAAAATTGCATGATTCAATTGATTGATATGTATTGAAAATCTCATTTCAGCGCAGAGATAATCTTAGATGGGTATAATAGATTACTCATAACCCCATTCCCAAATTGGTTGCAACTTTAAGCACATAACCAGACCAAATCAAATTGTTATCAAATACTGCCTCATCCCAAATGCAATGCACACAAAAAAACAAAAAGAAAACCACCTAAATCCAAAGAAATGTTCAGATAAATTGCACAAAGCACCCTCTAGTTACCCTTTGGAATAACATGAATTGGTCAAACATTCTTAATAATGAACATTTTGACGAAAGCGAAGAACTATAACATCTTCTTCCAAATACATTGTTTGGATTATAACCATTTTCAATCCATCCCAACCTATCTTTCTGAACCAAGATTGTTCCTCCAGGTGCAATACTGTTTTCCCTGAGTGAAAATCTCGATGCTAAGAAGTGCAAGTTTATAAAATCAATATCGAATATTTAATTTTATCTTTATTCATCAAATTACCCTAAAAGGGGTCAAGCATAATTGATGTCTCAATTAAAATCTTGCATGTGTTTTTCAACAACAACAAAATATCTTTTTTAATTTTGATACCTTGCAGCGGAAACGTGTATGTAACGTACAAGTTTAAACGAACTAAATATATTTCAAATATAGGTAGCTACATATAGTGAACGTCTTTGTTTAGATTTTTAGTTTCAATTCACAGTAAAAGGAGCTGGCATTTTATCGGTCGTCATTAGGTGTTTGTGTCTATGTACTTAAACGTGTGTTTATTCATTCCTTTGATTCAGGGTTCTCTGCACATTTTTGAACCGGCCAACCCTAACAGCATTGCCTGTGTGATGGACGTCCACTGCGGTAAGTTCGTCAGTGTGGACGTTCTGCCACCCGGCACCGACCTCTGCGTGTCGGTGCGTGAGGACGGAGAGCTCCAGGTGTGGAAGATGTCCTCGGGAGCGCTCGTAGCATCCATGCCAATTGGTCTACAGGTAGGTCTTTAGATAAACACATTTCAAAACATTGATAGGTTAAACCTTTTAGTATTTAAGGACTAATACTAGTCCATGGGTGATATGTTGCAAAGGTTAAATGTACAGGTATTTTATATCTAAGGTAGTTAACTGATTTCATAATTCTATGCAGTGTAATTTTATGCATTAATCCAAGATAGGACTATCATAAACCATGCATGTAGTTTTCATAGTTAAGCGAGAAACGATTATCTGTGATAGAAATGTAACAAAGCTTGAATTTGACTGTTTCTTTGTTGTTTGTTAGTCTGTTCTTATTTTACATGTTTGATTTCCAGGCCAGTCAGATGTCGGTGAGTCCCCTGACACACATGGCTGTGGTGGGTACGGTCTCCGGCTACGTCTACTACGTGGACCTCAACACTCTAGAGGAGCCACGAATCATTCAACGTGTGAGGATGCACCAAGGACCCGTTAAACATCTGGTGTAAGTTTGAATCTACTGCAAGCCAAATTTTTTTTTTTAGATACCAAAGGCTAAACAGTGATCAAGTTTTTCAAATAAATACCAAGACTCTGAAACATCACTATTTCAGGATATTTCCGTCGCAATCACTGTATTTTTTAACCTGCGTATGAAAAAGCAATGTCTGGATTCTCATTTTTCAGGTTTAATTACAACGGCCGCCTCCTGTTTACTGGTTCAGATGATGGGCACGTGTTCGTTGTCGATGGTCGACCATCCAAGAACTTTGAGCCTCTCGGACATATAAGTAAGTACAGCCTAGAAAGAATTTTGAATTGGGGTGTCTTTATCATACTCAAAGCAACACTTTAAAAAAAAGCAATTGAACATATTCACCTAGGAATTCTAAAACCTTCTCTCTTACAGACATCCAAGGAAGCATCGTCGATATCAGCACTGTGTTCGACGAATCAAAGAAAATTACCAAGGTGGCTGTCACAACGGATACTTTACAGAAAGGCACGGGCTGCGCGAACAAACTCATCCACTTCGAGTTGCCATTTGGAGTAGACAAAGGTTCGTATCGGGTTCAAAACTACAACGGGAATATTTGAAGATAGATATTTCAGCGTTTTAGTAAGTCATAAATCACGATCGGTAGGTTGAACAATATGATTTGCAAAATGATATATGTAAGTTCAGGAAGTTAAATTGTTTTCTCAAAAGCAAGCTTTTCAAATGCACCATCCAATCATCTGTACTATTAAACACAGGAATCGCACGGAACGCAGGGCCTTTGAAAGTAAAGGAAAACACAATTTTATGGATGGCATAAAACGGTAAAATGTATTTATGCAAAAAGGAAAACTGTTTTAAAGGAGTCAATTTCCTTGCAGAGGAGGGTGGAAAATTCGCTAGTTTGAAGATGAACTTTGATGAGAACTACATCAAACAGATGGTTCTCAACTTCTCCACGCCCACCTTTGGTAGCTGCCTCTGCCCTGACCACTCCCTTCTCTGCTTCGACTACAACACCAAACAGCTGCAGAAAATATTCCTACCCCAGCGCAAGCCAAAGGTATGTGATTATGTGCTACTAAAACAATTCTATGTATGTTATAAAATATCATACACGAGTGTATTTTAGACGGTATCGTTAAATTTGATTACCGGGGTAGTCTTAATTGAAAAGACACGTTTCCCCAAAATGCCCAAGGTAGAGAATTATTAAGTAAGTTTCTCTATGTGAATTGATGGTACGTGGCTAAGTGTTAGTGCTTTATCGATGCTATCGCTTCTGGGTCAAAAAAAAGAAATAAAATTTGAAGTTTCCCTATGTGATGTGTATTAGGAGTTTTAGTGAACAGAAAACGTGTTTGACTATTTTGGCTATTTTGAAATTGAAAATATATTTCACGAAAAGCTGCGTGGAGCATATCAAGCGGTAAAGAGAGCGATTATCAAATGATTGCTTTTGGAGTCACATGAATCTGCTTTCACAGGCATCCTCTTAAATGAAGCGCAGCACGAGATTGCAATTACAAAACTATTTCATGACAATTCGGAACCGCAAAACGTTTACAATATGCAATGGAAATGTTCTTAAATGATGTAATTCAAAATTTTAAAAGTACCTTAAAATTCGATAAGCATTCTCATAAGTTATTTATTTGGAAGAACAAGTTTTGGTGGCGACTTTTCATACACCTTGTCAAATCGAGCTAAGAATACATCAAAATTCAGCAGATACGGTGATATAATTTATGTTGTTTGTGAACTCGTGTCTGTCCCTATTGAAATATTCTTCTTACGCTTTAAGAAATAGAAAATAACCCAGTTTTCAGCTTGAAGCATGCTCTTTCTGCTGACTTTATAGCACGCGTGCTATAATGGCATTGGCGTCATTATAGGTGAAGATTTTAAAATAACCCAATGTTTCCCACTATAGTATTTAATGTCCAAGCTTAACTACTGTCAATAGAATTACACCTCATGGCTTCATTTTGCAATAAGCAACAGCTGCCTTCCTTTCATGATTTGGCCATATAAGACTTTTTTTCGTCTCTACCTCATTACGTGTATACTGAATTTCCCAGTTAAAATATACTTTTACTATATATGATCCACCTTTCACAATAGGTTATGGTATAGCAAACGTCCAAAAGAAGCATGTTATAATTTGCCATTTAAAATCGCATAAGTTGATGTTATTTCAGCTACAAGTATTGGGCGTGCACATGTACCTGAAAGGTCACTGACCTTGAATAAATCCCATGGCTCTAGTTCTAGTTTGTACCCCTGTATTTGTAAACTGTACTTTCTCTCTGTCTCAAAGTTTGTTACAGGAAGAAAAAAACAATAGATATATGATGGAATTGCAATGTCAACTTTTGTTTTAAAACCTCTTTTTTTGCACTAAAGGGCGAAGAAGAGTCGGCGGAGGTAACAGCAAAGAAATATCTTTCAAGCTCTTATCCCTTGCACTTTTCTCAATTTACTAATTCTTAAAATGTGTATTTTCTACATCGATTTTGAAGTGATTTAGAAATACAAAAGTGATTCAGAAAATAGTCGGCGATATTTGTAAATGTATAATGCACAAGTTTTCTATGACTAGTTGGTTTATTCCCAAAATTCATTCATTGTGTAGTGCTTCATGTTTAAATGTCATACTGTCAAAATAATGTTTTAGTATGCACTGATTAACTACAAACATCCCCAAATTTCCAAGTGACTTCCATTCCCAATGGTTGGAGTTGAGTAAGTGTATGAAACCTGGTGCTTACCGTATATGAAGATAGTTTTCAAATATGTAAAGAGAGTCACGGTAAAATCGATGCGAAAAAAACTATAGATTTGCGTGAGGGAAATTGAGAAAATGTGCACATTTCTGCGGGACATTTATCTCTTTGTGATTATTGTATATAAACCTAATCTCCACTACCTTTTACTTATTTTCCCTCCTGGTGTGTCTCTGAGTGTGACGTAGATTTGTAAGAACGTATAAGTAAACCAGATTTTGAAAATACTACATTGCAAAATGTAGAGCTTGAGTGGGCAACTGCTTTAGACATGTTTGTATATATTGCTTATTTGTATGTAACCCCGCGTTTCCCCAAGATTATTTCTATAGAATAGAATTCCAATATATACCTTAAATATTTGCAAGTGGGTGTCTCGCATATTTCTATACATGCCGATTTGGATTTTAGCAATGTTTTAAGTTTGCTTACCCCTGTCCAGTGTCCCCTGCCATCAGTGCCCCTCTCAAGCTCTTCCATATGAATCCATTTTACAAAACGCTTACAATAACATATAAATTAGATTTAGCTTTTGGGTTGGTCTAAAAGTTAAATACTGAATGCGGTTGACATTTTCTATAAATCTATTTATTCATGAATGAAACATTAATCCTTTAAGATTGGAAACCTATGTTAAGAAATTCCATTGTGTTTTTCCAAATCCTTATACACTTAAGCTCGATCTATACAGTAGTTTACCTAATCATCATACAATTTTGTGTGTTTTTTCATCATTCAATCACATGGGAGTATTTTGCAATGTTACTTATGGAGTGCTACAATCATTAATTGATCTTTGTTTTGTGGACTTGTTAGCTTTAAAAACGACGCTAAGGGATCTTTCCTTGGCAACACCTTTATTGTGTATTATTATTTACTGAGTTAGTGATAATACTTCTATAACCTATCCAGGTTGTATTAAGAAATTGCATATTCTATCTTTTTAGCATTTCTACATAAAATTGAAATATTTAGCGTTATGAATGGTATCGATTAATCTAGTAGCGAAAATAGCAATTTTCAAGTGTGCTAAAACAAAAGTTGCAAGATATCAAGAAATTATCTTTAGATTCTTATGTGTCACCTTTAAAAAATCCCAACGGAATATGTACAGCCCCAAAATGCATCTAAACCACAGAATGAGCATGAAACTTATAGAAAGCTCTACGTGCCTTTTAGACAAATCCTCAGGACTCTTACCTGTTCGCCGAGTCGGACTTCCAGGGGCATGGCCTGCCCATGGCCAACACCATGCTGTCCCCCCACCGTAAGTGGATGGCCTCCTACGGCACGGACGGCATGCTCAGCGTCAGGGCACTCGGCGCACTGGTGAGTGTCACATCCTACTATAGTCAATATTATCATAACCAAGACAAAATTGACCCTGACAAGATTCCTTCTTTAGCGGTAATTTATACACCTGCAGGCTAATATTTGAATATTTTGTGGACAAAAACTGCGGAAACCCAATAGGAATTCTTATCTTTTACTTAGAAAAAGATCTTTTACTAAGAATGTAATTTGAATTAGCCTGCAAGTACACTAAAATACAAGGAAACAGACTTCTTTCTATATTATTGTTATCACCTTGAAGGGGCAGATCCAACATCACATAAACAGATGGCACATAAACCCATTTTTAATCTTGAATGAGTATGGTTCCCCAACAAAACAGATAATGGGAAAGGGGCATAATTTGAAGAATTTTTTTTAAATATAATACAGCTATTTTGAGTAAATAAGAAATAATTCATTTGTACTAAGCATCAATAATGGGCCGACTGAGGTACATTTTCTCACTCTTTTTAAAGGACCGCGCCATTGACGTGTTCCCCCACGACTACCGGACTGGCGGCATCATCGGAAGTGTGTTTGCCGCTGACGGCTCTCGACTGTTTACCTGTGGCGGGGATGGCATTCTGACGGGTTACAAGTGGAAGTAAGGCCTGCTTCTATAATATCATAGTCTCTTACATAAAACTTTCCTCGACATTCCCATTTAATTATGTACGTTGCTGTAAACTATACATTCAGAATTGTTGTCTTTATTTTAACTCTATTTTAGATAATCCAATGTGTAAACCTGTCTTGGTGAAAAGACTTCACAATATTTTGAGATGTACAAGATCTCAAAGTGTTAAGATGAAGGAGATTTTGAAACCATTTTTGGAGCACGCATATTTACATATTAAAAAGGTGTACGCACATAATATATTCTATAAAAGCATTTGAATAGAGAGGCAATATTTCAGAGATAATACTTTTATACTGTAGTGATTTGTTCTAGATTGCTAAATATTTCAAGGTTTTTGTTAAATTATCTTCGTGGTTATGGTTACCAGTTGTATGTAGCATTAGTTTAGCTCCTACCTGCCTTTAAATGCCCTGTAACCAACCAATAGCAAATACAATGTTAGAGAGAGTAGAACTAAGTAGAAAGCCTGCCTCATCTCCTCGTAACACACCCTAATATAAATCTTAGATTAAACAGCATGGAAAGACCAAGTGTAGATCACATTGTATATATTGAACCACCGTTGAATAGAATTATACCTCTCATATCAAAGTGACACCCAATAGCTTTGCACATACGGGAACACCAAAGCCTAAAAAAAGGCTTTTTAATGTCATTACGTTATCTCAGCAGAAGGGGATTCATATAATGAAGGTAAGTCACAGAGGAGGCTGTAGTGACTGACCACCGTGTGTCAGGGTTCTATCCAACAAGCAGTGACTCATATTTCATACTTATTTCGTAAGGATGGGCACAAGCATCCCACAGAAATACAATGGCCAATTGTTTGGAACGGGAACTTCTATAGCATTATTCCCATTTAAGCTGACTCTGACAGAACCCCTCACACATCCCCTAACTAACAGAGCGGACACTACAGGGCTCCTCTCCCACCCACTAACGGCCGCACACACCTCTGCATGGTACAAGGGCTAATAAGGCAACTCCGGTTAAGTATCGGTCAGTGTCGGTCAGTGGTCATCATTAACCTTGTCTGCTCCGTGTCTCTGTCATGTCAGTTTCTCTGCCAGTGGTCAACAGAAGGCCAAGTCGGCCGTGGAGTCGATGCGCGCCAAGCTGACCAGTCTGCTGCAGGAGCAGCAGCAGGAGGACGAGGTGGTCACTAAGATGCCCGACTGGTCACCGCCCATGTCCACCGCCCGGCCCATGTCTGAGGCCGAGAAGTCAGAGAGGGTAAGCTTTTCACAGTCTACTCAAACAATATGCCTGCCGTCAATATATTAAAAAGATAGATTGTTTAGAGAGAAAAACGTTTTGCTTAGAGTGCATGCACGATAAAAGAAATTAACAACAAAAAGATTCAAAAGAGCACATAGGAAGATGACTGTGAACCTATAGCAAAAGTGAAATACTTTGAACAAAGAGGTATGTGTCCTGAGACTATTTGTTCGAGGTGTCACAAGGTCTGGCACTGCTTTTCTTTTTTTTTTCGTTTAAAGACATGTGATAGTTAGAATATAGTAGTACAATAATTATGAATAGGAGCTTTGACAGACCGTCTTCTTGTTGAACGATTTAAACGATTGTTGTTTTTTCACTCTGCCCATCGTACGGACCAAACAGGACCTCAGGGTATAATGCTACTATTCACAAAGCTTTAATTAAGTTCACTTTAAAAGTTTGATTTGTTTACCGTAGTTTCTTCTTCGCTACTTATAAGGTGGTTAATGTTTCACACACATGTCCATGTAAATGAGTCCGATAAATTAGCGTAAAGTTTGAAGTTTAATGGTCTATGATACACATCGGGTTATAGGTTAAAGCTGAAAAGGAGAAAGAAGAAACCGCAACTGATGGAGTAAGCATCGCGTGTCAGATATTATTAAGTGCTTTCTTCCCCAATGCCCCACACTAACACTATCAAGTACTGCAAACATCTAGTTTCATCATAGAATGTAAGCCATTTATTCTCAAGCTCCCAACTTAAACCTAAACCAAGCATTTTCCCTCTTATCACATTTGATCTGACGTTGTCTCAAGAACCATAGACAAATTTGGCTGTCATCTTGAGTAAAGGCAGAGTTAAGTTTGGCTTTTAAGTGAATGATGTACTTTATTGCACGTTGACCATGGCGATCCAGTAAAAGGATATCATCAATTGATGTGGTGTTAGAATGGTTTTGCAATTACTAACCTAAATGTAGGCTATGTACATTCTTGCCAATAAGCAGTATTCTTCTTTTGAGATGACTTAGTAGGAATAAAACTTTACTGCTGAAATACCCTATTTCTATAGAACCCTGCAGAGCGACGATAAATATACTGATGCATAATCATCAACTTTCCTTTGCTAATTAAAGTCCATCACGTATATAAATCAATAAAAGTCTAATGAATTAAGGTTATTTGAATCTCTCTGTAAGTATTTCACTTTAGTTTGTATACTTTGTGCCGCGAAAACAGGGTTCAATGGATTTCAACTATTTCAACTATATGGATTTCAACTAGTTCAACTATTTGATAGGCTGTGGAGTGGTTACTATGATAAGTTATTAAGATTTGGTTGTAGACTGTGTGAGGAAAAACAAACAAACAACGTAAGTACATGTGTTGCGTCGTACAGAATAAATACGACAAAAGAATTGTTCATGTTACCTTCTAGAGTGAGTGTTATTTGTTTATGGATATCTCGGAGCAAAATGGTTCTACCTTTAAAACCAAAGAAAATCGTTTCATCTGTCTAACACTACAGAAGTTTTATTGTTCGTTCATGGAAGCCTGCTTTTGATTCCAGGAACAGCAAGAAAAGGAGGAGGCTGTTGAAAAGGCGATTGAAAATGACATGATCTACTCTACACCCACCCCAACTCCCAACGCCGATGCCACCTGGTTAGAACAGAAGGAATTAGAGGTAAACCAATACATAAGATATTTTGATTTACAATATTCTCTTACCACATTATCTTCACCCCGCTAACAAAGTTAAATTTCACTATGCATACTTAGTAGAAACATATTTGGGAAGTAAAGAGAAATTGTCGAAATAAAAAGACAAACCTTAGGAGAAATTGTCGAAATAAAAAGACAAACCTTAGTCTTACTCCGCGATCCGAACATGTAAGTAGTATATGGAAATTGGTGATTTACACTGGCGCCTGGTTGTGGATGTTTCATGAAAGTAGTATATAAAAGTGGCAATGTGGCATGTCAACCTGTGGTACATTGAAGTAAATGCAGATGGTACCAGTGCTTTCATACTATCATTATCAACTGTATGTTTACAGAGAAAAAAATATTTCATTATTGACAAAAGTTATTTGCCATTCATTATTGACAAATTATTTCTTTTCGTTATTATTCTTTCGTATTTATTCATCTGACATGAAAATGGTCTCTTTATTATGGGCTACATATTCTTGCCATTCTAACAACAAGATGGACAAGAATAGTGTAGTCTATGTGAACTACTCAGTAACTATTTGGCTCTTAGGCATTTCGGATAAGTAGTATATAAAATTGAGAATTAAGACAGGCGTTTCTAAAAAGTTGAAATAAATACTAACATTCTGGGGTTTCTGTACAATCATACACCGGATATATCATTTCATAGAGGACGTGGCTATGTGATGTGACCCGCAGGAGCTGCATGAATGACATATCATATCAAAGTAGAATGCTGAACATTGATACTTCTCTACAATTAAGATATCAAGAAAAAGGTTGACCTCAACATAACATTTTGTAATGGTGTTTTTTCAACATTAACAGTTCTCTAAACGTGTTCTCTCGTTATCTAGGCAATTAAAGAAGAAGACAAAGAATACGCTCACATCAAGAAGGATTTGAGGACTGAGATCAGGGACATGAGGCGAAAGGTACGAATGACGGCCGTGGTCAATTATAGTTTGTTTTTGACATAATCCGTCCATATAGGCATCTCTGATTCTAAGATAGTTATGATGTCATTCAAAGAACGAAGATACTTATACATTTTTAAATGCTGCCGTGTGGATTAAAGAATGTTGATATTCAGTTCCTATCCATTGTGACAGATTCAAGCTATGATGTCGGAAAATGAGAATGTGCCCGACATAGAGAAGCTGGCACGTCACGAGTTTGATCTCGATGTGGAAGAACAGGCTCGGCTCCAGGCTGAAGCTGACGCTGAAGTGGCGAGGGTAAGCTGGGACATTTACTGCTATATTATACCCTGATAAATAAAACCTGAAGAGTATGGCACTTTAAAGGAAATCTGGAAATAACCGAGTACAAGTGTAGCAATAATGCCGTTGGGAAAGTGGAGGTAGTATTCATGAATTCATTCATATCGCGAATATAGACTGCTTTGCTTATTAATTCAGTCCTATGTATTTTGTAATTTAATTTTTGCACTGCTGGCCACAATAACGATTTACTCTGTTTCTAATGATTGTTATGTGTGTGCAGCTAATATTCTCCGTAACTCATGATTGTTATTTGTGTGCAGATTCGAGATGAGAAGGAGTTTGAAAACCTGGCTAAGATGTACCTGGCCGACCTCATCAAACAGGAGTGCTGGGACGGTATGGAGGTCAAAGGCAGAGGCATTATGGTAAAGATGAATCTAAGAACTTTCTCAGCATTTGTGAATAATATGTTTCTTGTTGTTTATCCTTAAAATGGGTACGTGCAGCAATAATCTTTTTTTCAAGGAAATGCAGGTAAATGTTCATGACTGTGTGACACTTATATCTCATGGACAAGATTGATTTTGAAAATGGCACTTCACAACACGTACACAAATCAGTCTTTACATTATAGATGGAAATCAAGTTTTAGAAATATGGTATATGTGATTGATTGATATCAAGATTCAAAATATTGCAACACATTATTATCTAAATGGTCTAAATGTTTGATTTATCAGGCCTTCCACTCGTCGCTGGAGTGTCACAACTACCCCATGAGACCCAGGAGCAAAAAGGAGACGGCCAAACTGCAGCAGGCCGTGGAGAGGCGGGAAATCGAAGTGGCTGAACTTGCTGTGAGTATTCTTATTGGTCCATTTCGTCTATGTCTATTGCTTGATATTTCTACTGAGGGTACATCTGGCACCAATAGCGGTTTGCATTAATGAACGACTCACGTTTCTTAATCTTTTTGTAATCTTTGTATGATTATATTTTCAGGCGCGCCGTGAATTTGCTGAAGCGTACCAGAAGCCTAATTCAACTGCAGTAAGTACAATCTGAGATTAACATGACTAAACCGCTAAAATGAAAATCTAAAATCTAACGGCCAATGCATGGATTTTTAATGCATGTGGTGTGTCTAATGCGGAAGGTCTTAGATTTATAGCTATGAAGTAGAAGAATTTGAAAGTATAATTGTTTGTATCCGCTATGGTACAAATGCGCGTAATTCCTTTTTGCGTCCCAAAGAATACTTTACATTCACATTAAAACAAATGCATGTCAGGTTGCAGAAACCTAATATTGACAATAATGGGCAAATCAACGTTTATCGCCCCTGTCTGGCCTTTCTAATTATAGACATCTGGATTAAAGCTGTAGGTAGCTACCGACCTCGAAAATATATTCTATCCATGAAAGTTGTGCACCACATACTGAATTTTTAATCTAATGTACTGCTGAAACAAATAATTTTTCCTCATCTTTAATTCAGATGTCCTAAAGATTTTTTTAGAACAGTGGTTATTGGCTGTGGAGTATGATCAGACTTTTAAGATGAAATCTTAATATTTACATCTGCTCAGAGCGCCACTAGATTGCAGCTTCAGATGAAATACTTGCACTCGGCGAATCGGAACAGACCAGAGGTAGTGGGTCACTCTGCTTAAGTTAAATCAATGCGCACAACAAGCATGCTACTAGACACTGAATGGGGACATCTCCATTCATTATCTCATTTACTATGTATCTTTTACTGGCATGGCTTTCATTACCAAATCTTCTCGAAGTTATGAACATATTAGGATTGTTGTACGGTGATACTTACAGAAATGGTTGTATTTTTTTTCGGTTTCGGCCATAAGCCTTTGATCTGTATTTAACTATTTTTATGTCGGCATTTTCAATATCCGGTAGTTATAAGTTAAAAGATGAAATTATAATTTCTTAAGTATTTGATTACTACTATCCGCAAAGGTTTTTTAATACAGTTCAAACGAACCCTTTAAAAGTTTAAAATGTTCAAGACGATCCTAATAGCGGGTCCTTATAATTAAACTGTGATTATAGAGCGACTTTTCCGAAAGGAGATTTCCAAACCAGTTCCTATATTCGGACTGATGCATATTTATTGTCAGGGACAAATAAATCAGAATGGTCTTCTGGTGTGTATATGCACTGGCGCTAAGGAGACCGTAGCCATATATGTTGTGATTGAGCGCACAAAATACCACTCGATATTGTTGGTATAAATATGTTGTAAATATGTACTTGTTCACATATTTGCAAGTTAGTCCTCGGTGATTGTGTATTCTATGTGTATGTTGCTAATTCTAGATTTTTTGTAACAAGTTTTAATGTTTGTAACATATGTTTGGTTTCAAATATACTACAAATAGATTTAAGTCATAAAGTCAAACTGATATCTGCAATTTCTTCTTCTTTTGGTGTATAAAAAACCTCTTTCAGAAAAAGTCCAAAGTATTTTAGAGGTGACACGGAACTCACTAGTAAAGTAAGATGCTGGAGTACTTTTTATTTCTTCTTTAATACCCTATAACTATTTTTTGGACAAATTTTGAGAATTCCACTGAGACCTTTCACACTTTTCTACAGGCTGAAGACGAGCTTAATGAAGCAGAAGATGTTGAATCTGAAGGAAAAGAACAGCCATCTACGATGGGAAGTCTAGGTAAGGAAACTGCTAAATGACGTAATGAACCAACTGTAATTTTGTGTTATATGTGTGTAACGTTTCCACCTGACATGATAGTGACATGTGATGTTATTTTTTAATGTAAATAGATTTATATCATCTGATGTGTAATGGAATTGGAATGTAATTTATTGAATGATGTGTATTCCTCAGTGTTGTTGGTTTGTCCTTCTTAGCCCCCAAAAAACACAAACAGCGTGGTAAGTTTCATTTGGTTTTGGAGCCATATACATATATGCCTTGTGGGACACAATATATTTCCGGACACAGCATTTGTCTGAAATGATTTTCTCTCCTTATCAAGTTCTGTAGCGCTTGCCAGAAACTTGACTAAAATAGAGGTGGATTGGATATGGTAAACATAAGGTGATGCTCCTTCTGTGTGTCCCTGTCCAATCATAATTGGATTTCACTTTGCAGTCAAGTAGGTGTGACTTGTAACTTGGCCTTCTTCTTCAAAAAAACACCGTTTCATCTTTTTAATTATTCTTTTTTTTAGGGATAAAGACATTAATCAAAGCCTTTTACGGTTTTTCATCTTAAAATAAGGCCGGGTACCTCTTTGTTTGCAAATATGCTTCTAACACTTATTTGCTGTCAAGGCTTTTGCCTGAGTCAGCAATAAGAGGAAGGTTACATACATTTCTATCTGGTTTGAATCTTTGGGTTAATGAATTTTATCATGGGTCATGTGCAATATTCTAGTTCTATGGTCCAGACCTCTGGTTTTATACAGTCAACGATAAGCAATGCCCCCCCCCCCCCCCTCCCCCGAACACCTGATAAGAATAGGACTCTAGGATTTCCTATTAAAAGGGAACAAGCACTACTGATCGATATCAATTATCATTTTATTAAAATAAATTGATCAAACTTGTCACAATATACATAATTCAGGTTTAGGGAACTGCATGTTGCTTTAGCATTTTTATCATTCATGGGGCCCTTCGAACTGCTTAACCTATTTGTGTTGATATGGGTGTTACGGGGATACAAACATCCCGGCAATGGTTTGCATGGGGAATCACAGCATGGCATAGGCTTAGCCATGCAGTGCCAAATGAATCTGGATTGTATGCACTCCTATGTCCCTAAACCAGTTCATTTCACCCGGTATCTTCTCGCATATTTTACAAATTTGTAACGCCAACTATTAGTCATGGAACAAATCTATTCATATTGGGCAGCGAGGGATTACTTAATGAAATGACACTTGTTTAGGTGTTGATTACATGCTATTGGTTTTGTGGCTTTGTTTCTTTCATTGGCACTGTGAAAAAAACTGGGGGGAAGAATCCACACAAATGCGATCCCTAAATGATATGTTTTGAGATGAGAAATTTGTGGCTTCAGTCAAACTGCAGTATTTTTGACATGAAACATGAATCCAATACTTGCGCCCTAGTATGCTTTTTGATTAATATCCTGATGGATGGTAATGAGTTAATTTTTTTAATTTTTCGATTTGCCCTTCTGAAGCTCATTTTTCATTACAGACGAATTTAGCACATGTTTTTAACTTTGCAAGAATGGTCATTTATGACATGTTTATATTTTTAGGAACTCCTGGTATGTTCGTTACGATTGATTTTTGTCCTTTTAGTTTTCTATATTGTAGAACGAAGATTTCCCATCTGAGATTTACTGTCAAACAGAAAATGACGAATAGATTCCCTGCACATAATGACGATTTCCAAACATTGCACATCGATAGTCCCCATTCCCTGTCGTATCGTTCCGCTGCCCCTGCTATTCAATAATCACCTCCGATTCTTTTTAATCTGATGGGCTAAGATATTCCATGAATGGCACTATTCCCACCCAGAGGATATTCTGTTGTAGCCTAAGCATCTTGGTGCCACCTGGTGCCAGGAAGAGGTGTAGTGTACATACTTCCTTCATCATACCCTACTTTTCTGATTCATGTATTAACAATTTCCGGTGGAAAATGAATTGTTAATCTGGAAACAATTGTACAATAGTGTGCGTTACAACATATGAATTAAACTCAAGTTTTTCTACAAACCGGCGTCCATTCATTGTTTGGTAAGTTGACCTGACATACAAAGATTACAAAAGAAACAAATGAATCTTGAGCAAATTATCAGATCATATACATAATGATGATATGGCCACACTATTTTGCAATTGTTGAAATGACTTGCTATTTTTAGGGTATTTTGGTGTATATATCAACTTATGGATAAGGGTCAAGAACATGTAACTTTTAGGGTGCTGATCTATCTCTATAATAAACTCTGGAGGATGGTGTCAAAGAGTGAAATGACATTTAATTGTTCTACAAGAACAGTGAGTTTCCTTGTGATAAAAGAAAAGGTTTTTACACGTGGTAACGTTATAATATGTCAAGATGTAGGCTTAACTGACCATAAAGGAACATTATTATGTTAACATTTTTATGAATGACTCGGTCTTCCTGTGAACTGTTAGGCCGAAGAATCACTGGTGAAAATCGTTTCTATTTAGGTTCAGATATAAGCAAAACTTGCTGAAACAACATCGATCCGCTAGATCTACTTGTATACTGCTCTACTTTAAACAATACCAAGCTTACCCGATATGACCATTTATAATTGAATCCGAAAGAGCGAAAAAATTCTTTTATTAGTTCACTCAGTTACTTTAGTTGATTTATGAACGTGACTGAATTGCCACTTGGCGAAGGCACTGCTTTTTGCACGAAATTTGAAATTAGGCATGTGCTACAGCTACAGAATTGTCCTAGCTATTCAAAAAATTGAAAAAATTGCACATCAGTACCAGATCTTGAAAACCATTTGTACATGTATATTAAATGCCACCTATACCAATAACTAATTAACACACCAACTTTAGTTGCCTACATGTCAGCATTACAATAGAAACACATCGATATTACTGAATTTTACTCGGAATCTAGATTCAAAAATGAAATTAGACACTAGAACAGTGCCTTTATAAGCTATGTGTTTCTTTGGACTATAATGACTTGTGTTTTACCTGCGGTGACTAGGTGCTGAGTACGGCGGGGGGAGCGACCTTTTCTACAGTCAGTTCGAGCTGCACACCCGGGAGCAGAAGATCACACAGATCATCCTCCTCGAGGTAAAATTATTTTACAATATTGATTCAAGTTGCTTGATATTAATGTTGCTGCTTACAATGGCTAGTTTTTCTTCAATAGATCAAATCGGTCGGACATTCTTAAGAAATCTTAAAATAAGTGGGGTGCATTCTTGGATTGAAATAAGGAACTGAGTCCTGAATCACAGGTAGAGCTGCTGAGATAATATGAGCTATCGATACGTTTAGATTTGCTAGCTTTTTATATAGATAGGTATTGAAAAGTTTTTAAAACAAATATTTCAGATGATATGATTTTATCAATGAATCAATGGAGGCTGGTATCATGTGAGACACAACCTCGCTCATATACAATCTGAAATATTGAATATTATATTAATAATTTTGGTACCTTTGTCTTTTCTTCTGCCAGGATGCTATTCATCGCATCAAAAAGGCCTTCAACAAGGAGTTCGACGGTGTGTTCGAGAAAAAAGAGCAGGAAATTCAGAAGATTACTGAAAAGAACGCACGCATCCGCAAAATCTTTGAGGACTTGGAAATTAGCCAGACTATTTGGGAACCAGAAATGGGAATTCTCGAGCGTCCGGAAAAGCTTCTTGTCGTAGAGGACTACGAGGTAAGATATTTTACCTTGAAAGTGAATTATGCATTTTCTAACTGAGCCAATGTTGGAAAAACAAAGTGGTAACTGGCGCAACCTCAAATATCTAATACATGTTAATTCGCCAGTTAGACATTTTGAATTGCGTGTGATGCTTATATCTGTCTCTCTAAGATTTAAATTGGTCATCAGAGTGGGATCTTTAAAATCGGGATCCTTTCATTGTATGCTGAATGATCATGGATTCCTTTTGCAGGTGTAAGCCGGAACAATGATTGTACTATACCGACTCAAAATGCTTTCTTTATGATAATTACACGTAGACCGCTGGCAAAACTTTTGAATAGTTCCATCATGTTAGCCTGTGACTGGATCAAAATATTTCCGCGTCTTGAAAGAAAATGAAAAATCACATATTGTTTGTCGAATATGATACTAACATTTGCTCATAAAAAGATATAAGCCATAAAATAATTGCTTATTAAAAATAACACTAAGACCGATATAAGCTGCAAGATCAGGTACAGTGCTTAATACTTAAAGTTAACATACCTGCCTTAATCAAACTAATGGCGTCATTTTGTCCCCCAAAATAGGTACTTTGTTCAACCAATTTTTCACCGATCAACAGTATCTCCTGCAATCCACATTTCCCCTATATTTTTTCCAGAACTTTCGAAGAGTAAGTGAGGAAACCGATGTGCTGTTTGCACTTGAGAATCCTCACCCCTGTTAAGATTAAATCAGATGTTACCACCATTTTTGCCATTAGCATCATCACCCATACAGACGTAGTCGTCTCATTGTAATGATGTTTCTCAACAAAATGAGTCCAGTCATACAACAGAAGTTTTATTGTGGTCTGGATAGAAAAGAGAAATATCATTCCCAATGATTAGTGCACTCTATATAGGACATCTTTTGAATGGTGTGTTAGAAGCACGGTTACACGATCGAAGCTGAGAATAAATTGATGTAGTGTCGTAAAAGTTTGCATCTTGGTTTTGGACGCTCCCGTTTTAACGATTTGGAGTTGGTGTTATAAAGAAGATTGGGATAGGGAATCGTTTGTTGAAGCAATCTATTATTTTCTGCCTTTATCTATCATACAGTAAATAAAAAAACACTATTCTTCAATCAGTTTTTCAGATTTTCCTAAGAAGTACTGGTGATAAGGATATAACACATTGTTCCACCTGACCGATTTTGAATGCGTTGATTTGTTTTATCACCCGTAAAAGGAATATACGGGAAGGGGCAACTACTTGTTGAATAGAACTTATTCTAAATCAAGATGGTGACTATATATTGTAGAATAGCTCACTTGCTGGTACATTACAATACTACCGTTAGCATATAACCATTGAACAGACGAAAGGCTTACTATTCTAGATTCATTCTAGATCATAGTCATCGCAGTTGGACAAGGGAAAACTCATTCCTAATAATTGTATAGATCTTAGACTTCTCTTAAAAAAGGAAACAAACCCACCTTATACTATAATTTCAATACATTTTAAGAGAAATACCAATAAAGAATTAAGGATATGTTGAGTAGCCTTTGTTTCAGAGATATAGTTGGGACTATTAATCTTGGCCTGTGCACTGCACTAAAGGAAACAACATAAACAAGTACGATTTGGAACTCGTTGTGTTGTGTCTGATAAATTGATGTTCAATTTTGATGGGAACAACTTAGACTATAATGTGTACGTAAGGAAGGAATGCTTGACTTGACAGCGAAACCTCAAATAACTTACAACATAAATGCATGGAGAAATTGTGTTAAAACGGGGAGTTAAGTTTTGTATTACTGAATGATGAAATAACAATTACATTGCAGACCATGATATCATTTATCGCAATAGAAGTATTTTGATAGTTAACATAAATATGATAGTTAAACTTTGGAATATATTAAGCGCAAGCATTCTCAACTTATGAACTTTGAGATATTTAGCTGTTTCATCCTAATAAATGATATGCATACATAGAAACAACATTCTGTTAGAGAGTTTCAATAGGGTACACGAAGTTTGTATTCAGGATTAGAGTTAACAGTTACAGATTTGCTTAAAAGATTGAATCTCAACAACCTGATAATGTGATATCGATTGTGATTGAATACTCTATTGAAACAATCTTAACAATAAGATCTTTAGAATATAGAACATATGCTTAACTCAGGTATACCAGCAGGAGCAAGAAACCACAAAAGAAAAGTAAATCTAAACAAAATGAAAGTGTATAACAAACGGCAGTTTTCCTCTATCCCAGATGCTATATCGCTACATTTTGTCCTCCTGTTCAAGCCGCAAAAATATGTTCTTTTAACCCTTTTCTCCACGAAAACGTTTTCTATAGTACTTTTGACCACTGTAGTAACCCCTTATGCCATTTGTGGGTGAGAATTTAGACCAAACAGATGCCAAAAGATGGCAGTAAAGGGTTAAGAGCTCGATACAAGACTAAGCTTGAAAACTGGTATTCCTGCTATTTAGCATCGCCTGTTACATTTAGTAGAGAGCTAGTGAAATCTAGTTTTTATCATTACTTCTATCTTTTATGCATTACAAATCCTCACCCAATTAGAATTTTAAACAAAAAGCTTGCATATGTATCTCTATATAATATTGTAGATCTACTTTATAAAAAGACTGGTGTAAATTTTTAGACGAGAAACTCGTTTATGATAAGATCCTACTTGATATGATTTCCATTGAGTAGATTTCCCTTGATTTATGTTGATTTAGTGATATTGAACCAAGTTACTTTTTATGCAATAAAGGTGCGCAAATCCGCGTTTATCTGGACCCAGGTTAGAGTTTATCTAACTTTTCTGCAACATCACTGTAATAACTAGATTTTTCATAAGTGTGATTCTAGGAGTTTCTGCAAATTGTCACACACATAGGTGTGTATTTTCAAACTTTATCTACAATACAACTTCGTTTGATTTATAAATTACACAGTATTTGTTTTCTTGAGTCTTCAAGTTTGCAGATTTTATGGGATAGATGATTAAGTTAATGCAATAATATATTAAAGCTCAAATCATAGTTTTATTCATATTTTTGACTTTAATTGTTAAGCCATATATCATATGATAGCACATTTCTTTATTATAAAGAAATAAACGATGAACCACAAAATATTTGCACATTACAACAATTTCAGGTTTGAAATATTGGAAACATTTGAATTAGGTTTGAATAGTTATTCCATGCGTACATATTCTTTAATATTTTTTTTCTATTTTTTTTTTTTGTTAATGAAGGATATCAGGAATGTGAAAAGTAACTCTGGTATATACATATTATAATTAATGATTATTGATGCATAGTTTTCAAAAAGTCTTTCTCTTTTTTTTCCACATAAAAGCATGCCTTATACTTTAAGGGTGTTTCAGTAAAAAGTTTAAAAAGTATCAAAGCAACGATGCCTTTTGAAATAGCTTAATTTAATATCCTACTTGATCCGCCTAAGTGTGTCTGCTACATTTGAATCAAATACATTATAAATGCTTTTATTTATTTTTTTCTGTTTATATCCTATTTTGAAATGGTTGGTTCCAAACTGAGAACTTTCATGGCAACTTTTGCCAGCCATGCATTGTTTCAAGGATGATCGAAAAAAATGTGTGCTATATTAACAATAGTTTGTGTTTTTTTTTTTTTAAATAAAACTTTTAGAAACATAAAAGACCCCAAGTAAGTTTACTTTTCAGACTGTACGATGTTTACACGATATTTCTTCTTAAAGTAGAGCACTTAATAATGCAAAGATGTTCCGTTAGTGTGCATCAAACTTTATCTGGATCTGTTTATACATTGATTAATTTCAAAGTAATATCCTGTCAATGCTAAGGGGCATTTTTGTGTTTGGACAAGGATATAATATAAATCACTCAACATCCATCGCACATATGATTAAAGAGTTTGCGTAGGTTAACAATAGAAATCTTGTTTTAAATAAATCAAGGCCTCTACTGTTAACACATTAAATGTAGAAACATTTGACGCTGCACAAAAGCGATTTTGGTAGATCAAACGACTTGATAATAAGCGCATTTGAAGCATATTAATATTAATATATGTCTCATGAGAAAGATTTTTTTTTAGATATTCGATATGAAGCATTTTCAAATTTCAAATCTTTTTTTTTTTCTATCATAAATATAAAAAAAACAAAGCTTATGATAATGAAAAGGATGAAAAGTTATAAAAAGATGTTTGAAACTTGAAAATGTAACTAATTTATTCACTCAACTTGAAAGGTATCTTGCATAATTTGAAGTAGACAAACCTTAGAGGGTGGGCATGTTTAATTGATATTTGTTTTGTACCCTTTTCCCTCCTTAATGGCATCAAACAGGCAAAGGTAAAAATTATTGAGACTCTTAGCGGACAAGAAAAGTTATTATCTGTAACATTACCTAAAGTATGTGAATTATGCGGTAATCAAAGTCTAGTATGAATGCTTGTAAATGATTTCTTTTTATATACAAAACCAAGAGACAATTGATTACCTTACTAAGTGTGTCTTTCCTACTTTTACTGAACATCTCCTTCATTTCTGTTCTACAAGGCCGTTAAGACCAACGTAAGTTATGCGCGAAAAATGATGGTGTGCGAGGCATGAGTTGCAAATGTTTAGTAGTTCTTATTTTTTACAGATGACAACTTTATGTGGAAATGATTAATACTGCCATTCCTGCTTGTGTTTTCTGTTCCTACACAGTTCCCCATGAAAAATTTGGTTTGCAAATTGCCGATACCTATGACATTCAGGTATTGTCATGAAACTACATGCACTTCTGATTATATAGCCATCCAGTCAAAGGTTAAACTCAATAATGATAAGTGTGAACACTTTAACGTTTCGTGATCATTGTATACTATAGGATTTTGAACTGACATATGTGTCAAATAGAAAATTGATACCTTGATACGTACATAGGAAAAATGGCAGTGCCATCAATTCCACATTGTTAGATGACCTAACTACAATTCCATGACAAGCAAAACGTATATCTTATCATGGAATAAGTTGTGATAGATATTTTGTTCTATGCGGTAGATACCAACAAGGAAAAAAGTATGACTCAATTTGAAATAACGCATAAAGGAACGCGCAATTCTCCACATGTACAACATATATATAGAGACTTATGCCTATTAATACATAACGATTCTGCTGTTGACTGAATTATAGATAATTGGAAGTTAATCTCTTACTATTATAGTAACAAGATTGTGTTTTATATGGGGGCGACGGGAAGCATACAGATTACATTTTTTTCTAACAGTACAGATTAAAGGCAGCGTACCAACAAGTCAAATTTAATAATTAAGATCTTATATGATATTTGTTGTTAGTTCTTATATAAGAAAGCTTGATGATCGCCCCACCCAGTCAGTTATCAGTGAAATGATTTTTTTAAAGTATTTTTTTAGTATGTTTTTATTGACCGTCTTCAGAATTGTCTGATCTTCCAGACGATACAATGAATGCATGATAAAGCCAATGAATGCATGACTGGATTGAAGTGGAATGGCACACATCATGAAAGATCTGCGTGGATCGATTTACAACAGCTAATTAAAGAATACGTTTGTAATAGCTACAACTAGTTCTTTGTTAGCACCACACGGTCAATGCTAACTCTCTCAGTGGGTTTGTGGATACCGGATGGCATTGTTTGCCTTAGGTCATAATGCAACACACACTATCTGAGATAAATTAGCAATAGCAGGAACCGTCTCTAGACGTCATTTATGGTTTTATCAAATCTATATTACTTTGGGTATTGTAATTGATCTATGTTATTATGGTCCTGGACTATTGTTGATTTACACGGATTAGGAACTGATGAACTTCTTGGCTAGTCTGGTCAGTATGGAGAAGGTTGAATGGCGTTAAAGATTGCTGTTGTGTGAAAGATCTAGACTGTTCGTTGACTTAAAAAAAACGCAATGTCTATATATCTTATGAAATGGGCTAATCATCTCGAGAAACATCAACCCAAGAAAACCAACATGAAAGAAATTTTGAAAAGCCATGCACTTTTGCAACACAGCAACCTTTTGAATATGAATAACATCTTCCATTCATAGTAGGCCATGTAAACGACACCAGCATGTTTTAAAGTACAACGTTAATACATCTATGTTTAATTATGATATTTATCTTTGTAATTGCATATCCTTTGAATGCTCACTTATCTCAAAATATATTGAATAACGAATCTTATTGGAGTTCGTTCGGTGGTAGCCCTAACTGCCGCTAATGGTTTTCTTTGTACTAGTGATCACTTTTTGAATGGAGCGCGCGAAGCTACAACATTTCAATGAAAATGTTTCACTGATATTTGTTTTTTATACCATCTATTACTGTTTATCATAATTGATGATCCTGGCGTTTTTCTTGGTTCCTCTAGCCTAAGCAGAAAATGGCTTCATTCCGTGTGAAGCAAAATAGAATCCTTCGAGCATGGAGAGTAGGGAACTCTTTACATACGTTACCTTTCCACCAAGACAATTTTTCACGACATATAATGTTCGCTCACACTATAGTAACATTTAGTATTGGCACAAATGTAGCCTCTTGCGCGAGTCTCAAACTGGGGTAATCTAGAGTAATTTCAAATCGACCTGCATAAACATGTTTTACATGATACAACAGAATATACTAGAGGACTTGATCTCTTGTTTAATATCCTTTTCAGATGTTAGAGGATAGAAAATATCTACCCCTACCCATTCAGTATAGCCTAATCTAAGCTCGCACATCTATCTATAACATACTGCTATGAAATCATAAAAAATGTTGGACATTTAGCAAACAGACATAATATTGTCATTATTTTATATAATCTATGTTAGCACTAATCGATTCTGACAATCGATTCTTCTTTGTAAATAATGCAATGAAACAGGAATTGTTACCCTAATTAGTCAGCACAGCTCTTTGCAATATTATTCTTTTCAATACGTTTATCAAAGAAACACGATATTCTCCATTACCCACGTTTTCTTGTAACTCTTTTTTTTTAATATATAGAGAACGTCTTAAAGAGAAATACACCTAAATATTTAAAGGGTATACCAATATGCAATTTTGATGTCGGCACATCTTAGTTGTTTTCAGCGCTACTTTGTTAAACATAATTAATATTACATAGATGAAACAAGAACTCGTTGATTGATAATGGACAATAGAAAAAAAGGTAGTTCTACCAGAATCAGAACAGAAACACCGGAGTTTAAACCATGCCCAAGCTTGAACTCGATTTCCTAGTCTTAGCCCTTAAACAATGCTTACCCATTTTTGATTTCGTATTAAATGAATTTAAAATGTGTATTAAGTATGGTAATTCCTTTGAAAAGAAATATACCATTTTTTATTGTAGAACAAGTAAAGAAAGCTTCCCTCTATATTCATCTAATTTATTCAGAAAAAAAAGCAAGGGGTAGTTACGGCTTGATTAATGTCTATAGGTTTAAATCACATAGAATAGATCTTCTAGTTCAGTTCTATCATGTTTGATAAAATCGATCAATTCTGATTACTCTTTCAAAGTTATTGGAAGGTTATTTGTACTGTGGTATGTAAACCCACTGGAAAACCGAAAACTGTTGTTCATGACATATGAGTAAATGAATCGTTCGCTTCATATTGTGCAATCTTGCCACGGACTATAGCCAGAATCAGACGTAAGTTGGTTGAGGATTACGAAACGTTGTTATTGCATCCCCTCATTATTTGTGTGTTGTCATATACCCCAAATTTCCGTATGTAATATAATTTTAGTCATTTAATGTGCCCATGAGATGCTTCCTTTTCAGTGTGACCCACCGTGAATTATGCCAAAAGAATAATCGTTTTTTTACCTTCCATACGTTCACCCATGTAGTTTGCCATATATTTGAATAAGCTTTGCATGTCCCATCTAGTCACACTTTGTATCCCTTCAGACAGCCCCTACCCATGAATGATAGTCTTTATATTAGATCGGATCATCATCATGGCATGTTTCGTACAGATATTTAACCCACAAATGCGATGCTCAATTTTAATTTTCTTCTCTTTTACTCAAATATCGTAAATGACTTCACTTATAAAAAAAAAAAAAGCTGTGCACTAGAAATGTATAAATCCTCCTTTTAGTTTCCCAGAGATGCCATTTTTCCTACTATTGTAGGATTTCCTACTTCTTGGTGATCTAGGATTGAACAACCACTCTTTCCTACATCATTTTAATATCAGTTTCAAAGTATTTTTGTGTTAGTTTCAAGTTATTAAAATACAAATTCAATGTCAGGTCTCTCCTCTAAAGGTTATTTCCCTCCTAGTGGCATCTAGAAAAAAAGTAGGAAAAGTGTTTCCTACTTTTTCAGCAGTCGGGAGTGGCATCTCTGGTTTCCAAGTAACATGCAGTATCGAAACTTAAGTGCGTTGTATTTTTATATATTTTTTTTATAGCATGAAGTTGCCAATATATCATTTTGAGTGAGTATATGTTTCATGTCCTGTACAAGCCTACAAAGTGCCCATTACCTCCCGTACAGGTGAAGGTGGAGAAGTACCTGACCCCCGAGCAGCGCCGTAAGCTGGACGAGGAGCAGCGCCTGGAGGCCGAGAGGCGCGCTAAGGAGAAGGGCGACAACTGGAGGGAGCGGGGACTCGACATGATGATGGGAGGGGTGCTGGAGATCAAGAAGGAGGACGAGCTCAAAAAGGTGGGGAAAATGGGTTATGAGGAAGCTGGGACTTGAGGGGGTCATGCATTTGTTTCCCTATTTGCTTCCTAGTGCTTTCTATCCGTCCCGGATTCTTCTGGGAACCATCAGAAGGTCATACATTGGGGTTAAGGGGAAACAAATATAACTTTAATCTGGACTTTTCTTGAAAACGCAGGATCACCAACGCAAGTTTGGAGAAAAGTGAATAATGGTGATGCTGTACGATATCTGGTCTTACACTAGAAGTTTAAGAATTGCTCTAATTGGGGGACATGTAACAGTGGCAACACTTTTACAATACAGTATTGTGGTGCAGTTATACTGAGGTTTGTTGCTTCCTTCTACAGGACATCCCTCAACCCGTGTTTATGACGGTGAAGGCTGAGGAGGAGTGGACCGAGGACGAGAAGCGCATGGCCCAGGACTACCTGCGCAAGGTGCGCGAACTTGCTGAGGAGAGGGACAAGTACCGTAAGGTAAACACATCATATTACCCCATGTGGGAATCTCTGCCCGAAGGAACAACTTATAATGATCATGATATGAACCTAGATCTTGTTCTGGGGTTGCTTGACAACCAACCAGCCTGAACATTTTATACCAACAAAAAGACCAGTAACTTCCTAAGAATTACAATCAATGAATACTAGAATACAGCAGTTCTAGTTCATCCCAAGATTTGAAAAGAAATCTTGCCATCTTTACAAAGCATAGACAAAAAGGACTAAACTGAAACTGAAAATATAACATGGTAAAAGGGTTACAAGGGTAAAAATTTGATTTATGATAAATCTCATAGTTTAGCAAATACAAATCTGTCCGTGACAAATAATACCAGCAATCCTTAATTCGGAAAAAAAAAAAAAAAAAAAAAACTCAAATCTCGATGCATTTCCGATAGACTCTATCATGTCTTCCCAATAGCAACTGGAGATGGAGCTGAAGAAGCTGCAGACCCAGATCCAGGACGCCGCCGTCAACTTCGACGACGCCCTGGCTGCCCTGTTCAGCAGGAAGATCAAGACGGAGATGGTCATCTACCAGGAGGAGCTCAAGACCCTGCGGCTGAAGCACTCGCTGCTGCTCGAGGAGGAGCTCAACAACCACGAGGACGAGCTCAACACCCTGCTCGAGTTCAAGAAGGAGCTGAAGGTGAGTGGAGGAGAGGGTGGGTGGGTGACTTGAGGGAAGTCGATTCATTGACAGATCAGCCTTTTCATTCTGAGTAAAATGCTGTAATCCACAGCTGACAATCCTGTCTTGCTGGGATACCATTTTTTGTTGGGTTAACTTCGTTGGTGGACTCTGTACATATGCATTAACCATAGACATATATGTATGTCTATGGTATTACGAATGTATATGTTAATCTAACCATGCCGATTTATATTGTTTTGGGTTGCATTTTTGTGGCTGATTTCGTATTCTCAGTAAAGTAGTGAAGAGCGAAAATGGGAAAGCTAGAACGAGTTTCTTGTTGTCGTATCCCATATAATTTAACTAAATCAATACTTGCGAGGTGTTTAGATTTATATCATAAATAATGTTTTGTGAATGGAGGTAAGTTCAGAAACTTAACTACAATATGTTAACTTCATCTCCACCGATAGCAACTGTCGGCTATGGCGCTGACCGAGTCCCGTAAGGCAGTGGACGGCTTCCGTGAGGCTTACGATACCTTGGTCATAGAGGATAAACTCATGGACAAGTCCTTCAAGAGGGAGTTCAACGACGTGCCGGGCTACCTGATAGACCAACTGCACAAGTTGTTCCGGAGACGTCCAAGGTGAGAATCAAACCTAATAGGAAACATGATCTAAATGTTTGACAAAAAAACTAATAAAGAGGACAGATCTTGGGAGTTGCAGATCAGATTATAATGGTTATATGTCACGATATCAATGACCAAAACAGATGGAATTCGATGAACCAAATGTCAAATTTAATATTCCCAAGTCGAGACAGGCATTTCTAGAGAATCAGTGACAACCCTTTCGTCTTTTCTACAAATACAAGCACTTTAGTATACGATATGGAAAAAGGATGACCATATCACATAACCTCCTTCTTATGCACTGTTTTAGACAATGTCACAGTTGTCAACGCCATACCTTTATCAAAGTGATGTCCCCTACAGCGACAATAACCTGGTATTGGTTGTTTCAGGGGCAAATCCCATAGATCGGAATCGCCTAACCCAATGACTGACTCCTTCTTCGTACAGTAATACCACACCCTCTACCTCTACAACCACTCATTTCATGACCATTCCCTATTCATGTTTAGGGAAAGGAACTATTGTCTTTTCTATTTATGCCTGCTTTAAACTCATCTAATGTCACTTTTTTATCAGTATTCCCTTCATATACATTATGGCATATGCTTATATCTACTTTATCGGTGAAACATGTCGTTCACCTAAGTCATCATTATTATTCCTCTGCATGTTTGTATGTTGTTTCAATATTACCATACCTAAGATCGATGTATCTATCGTTTAGAAGAAATGTAAGTGAGACATCTAACTGAAATTTGAAAGTTAGATACAAATAATTGAAACAAATATTTGGATAATTTATACTCGATGGATTTCAGTTTGCACACATATTATGGTTATTAGCACAATATATTTTCATGGATCTCCCATAAAAATGTTCATGCCTCAACTCTTTGTTGTATTCATCGTTGTGAACTGCATGCAATTGATGCCTTGGGCATCAATACTCAATACTGTCAGTACTTCTCGCCGCCGAAGCGTTTTCCATTGAACAGCGATTTGCTGTTTCCATATTGACTCTATTAAACCATCAGGAGATGGTTTTTACATCAATAAGAAAACGGGATCCACCAATTTTTTGTCAGATTACCAATAATAAAAAATAAGATCATTCCGAAGATTTCCATTTAATACGAACCCGTTTACTTTGGTGAGATTTTCAACACTTTAAGAACACATGTAAGTCAGCAGCTCTTGCCGCCACATGCCTCTATCTTTGTAATTTTCATTTCATAAACGTGTAATATGAAATATGAACTTTTGGTTTGCAGAGGTCAGAAGGGCCGGACTGTGGACACTCCGACCTTTGACCCCGCCATGGGTAACCCATTCTCCGAGAGGCCCTCCACGGCGCGGCAGAACGACGCCTCCCGGCAGGCCCTGGAGGTGGCCCTCCAGGAGCTGGACCGGGACACCAACGCCCCGGAGGGAGTGGAGCATTCAGTCTGGGACCGTATGTGCCGCTACCGGCGTCAGAAGATCGAGAGCGAGCAGCTCGTGAGTAACACTAAACTGTGGCCCAGGCCTTATAGCGTATGAGCTCCGCTTACAGCTAACATGCTAGACTTAACTGGTTAATATGAATTCTCTATTCATAACCAACACCTGGATAGGACTCAGGGGGGTTAACCTCATTCTTACTAGGGGTAAATGCCTATTCAATATAACACTCAGTAACGCGGATAATATCCGTTTGAATAGAGAATTAAAGTTGAAAAGAAATGAACTCTCCGGTTAAAGATGTCGCACTTCTTTACGAATATAGTGTGACTAAGAGTTGTAAATTTGTGTGCGAATGTGTTTGACATTTATTGTATTTTCTCCAACCAGGTGAAGCAGAAGGCCCTGGTGTTTGCCGACATGCAGGCCTTCCTCCAGAAGAGACAGGAGGAGGACGAGGACCTGAGGCAGGAGATCGACGACATCATCTCCAACCTCAACAAGTGAGCACACATAGTCTCATCAATTTCATACCCAAACGGATCTATATTCATCAAACGAAATCTCCAAACTATATGAACCTATTTTTGACTTTTGTTCAGTGTTATGAATGTCGACACACTCTTGTCACCTAACAACTATGGTAGGACCCCTATACGGAGTAAACGGGTCAGCGGTATCCTCGCCATTTTCGTCATCGCGCGGTGAAATTTTGGGCTCTGTATGTTGGCTACTTAGCATTGGCGCAATAGTGCGGAAAATTTACCTTTTGGGAAAATTTGAAGGGCTGTATCACATTCCTGGGATCAATTCCAAACTTTTTCTAATTTACTGTTTTAAGATTGGAGCGATATCTAAAAAGTTAGAGCGAAATAACATGTTTTCTTCCATAGGATCCTATGTTAAACATCCACCCAAGCTCCGTTCGCGATTTCCGCGAAATTTCGCCGCGCGATGCCCTATTTTTAGACCCGCATATGGCGTATACCAACCAACTCGCAATTCTGTCAACATCAATGGGAAGTCACCATCCGTAATTGTATCTATACATGTTATTTTAGCAAAACGAATTTGAATGAGAATTAAAAGCCCTTTGTAATGAAATGTAAAATGTTTTTTGATAAATCCATCTTCCCAATGCCGATTTTTGAAATCGAGAGTAAAATGTAATACATTTCTCATTTTGTACATGGCATTCTGGGATCACGTTAATATTTAAGGGAACGCGTTGCTCAAAAATATTTTATGGGGGTGGGCCCTATAATAATAAAAAATAGGTTGTTCACTGAGTCTACACAAGCCCCGTCACCACCCACTGTAAAATGTAATACAGACTTGAGCTGAACAATAGCTGTTCACTTTGACCCTGTATAACCCTTCCCCGCTCCCCGCCCGCAGACTGAAGGAGGACCGTATGCGCTTCACGTGTAACCTGGAGGTGCAGCTGCTGCTCAAACAGGGCCAGGTGGAAGTGGACGCCGGGCCCTTCATCCACGACTACCGCGAGAGTATCCTCATCCACCGACAGGTCGTCGAGGACCTCAACCAGAAAATCAGGGTGGGTGACATACCGACTATCTATGTATAGGACAACTTTGTCTTTAAATCAGGGGTTTTCAAATAAGGGGTTTGTATGAAGTAATAGATTTTCAATATCTTTACGTGGTAAAATAGTTGCTTTGTATAAGTAAATATATTTCGGACTTTATGATACTATATTCCTGTATCAGGCATTGGTCCGAATACAAAATTCTCATGATTCGGATCTTTTTACAACCAGATTAAGTATGCCTCTTAAATGTTCCTGATATCGTTTTTGTTATCTAAATGTGACCTCAAGAGTACTATAATCAGGGCACCAACCACACAGAGAAAACAGGGAAAATGGCAACAACAAAAATCCCTGACAGGGAAATCACAGGAAATTTCATTTGGCCAGGTTCTGAAATTCCTGATTCTCAAGATATTAGGGATTTGACTTTTGTTGATGGGTTGTCCAAATTTTTTTCTGCACACAGAGGTTTTTAAATTTGAACAACTTGATGGATATGACACAGGTAAAAATTGCTGCAGGACAGGGAAATCTCAGGGAAAACACAGGGAATTTGAAAATGGAATTTCGGTTGGTACCTTGTATAATAATGGATATGTAAGAGGATCAAATTCTATTTGTGCATTTTAAGCTGCTGGCTATAGAACACCAATATTCTCACAACCTATCTTTAATATCTATGGTATTCTAATCTTTTCTCAATGCAACCAAATGTGAAATATCCATGACGCAAAAAGAAATAAGTTTCTCATTGATCTTGTGTGTGGCTTTTCCAGCACTATGGAGAAAGTAAAATTGCAAGTATGGTGGAAAGTAAGGACAACAGAAAAAGTATCGTACAGCTGGAGTGGTAAGTAAATCAATCAAGTATCTTAGTTACATTAATCATGGTCCTGTTCCCCTTCATCATAGCTCCCCTATAACTGAAGTAAACCCTAGTGCTGTCCGACAAAATAATAACACCCCTTTTACTACCGTAACTCATAACTATGTACCCGGTACTCCATCATCATAGTGTTCCATTAGCATAGTGATGAGACTTGTTTCAACCCACCTAAATTTGGGTATAAGACATTTAAATTTGAGGTATAATACAAAGTAACTAACCCCCAAATTATCTCAGAATGGGGGCCTGCCATTATGACGTATGCACCAAGGGGGGGGTCCAAAATTTGTAAAAATATGCGTACATTCTACCGGTAGTACAAATCCAATGCATAAAATTATTTTTATCTTTCAAGGGAACATAAGCGGATGACAATGGAGATGGAAGATCTACAAAATAAGATGCGCGACATTCAAAACCTCAAGGTTACCCGCGAGATACAAGGGGTGAGTTGTCGATTATAATTATATAGATCAATGTGTATGTACAGTCCTCCTTTACCTGATCAAAAAGGCAGGTATTTACCGATAGTAATAAACAATTTCTGTGAGGCATCACTATCTATGCGCATCTCCTCTCCAAAACCCTACGTCACAACCATGTGGAGTAGCAATGTATGATTCTTTAGTTCCCAGACAAAAATTAACAATCTCAGATAATATCTATGATATTGTCCCTTTTTTTACAGTTCTTGAATGAGGCTGACCACGAAGCTAAGAAGGCTCAGGAGATCGGAATCCTCGAACAAACCCTTAATATGCAAACACAGGTGAGAATTTGTATTCATATTGATATGAGCATTCTATCTTTTTTTAATGTAATTCTAGGAAACAATGTTTTATACTCATATAATCAGTTTTCGAACACGTAAAATCGACAGTGTTGCCTATTTCACAAGGCTTCTGCCAATATTTTAGTTTCAATATTTTCAATGTGTACCACAGGAATCAGCCTAAGAAATTGCATTAAACAAAAGAAGATGCGGAGGGAAGTAAAAGACGTGCTTTTGCACAGTGCTGGTTTTAAATGGACAGTAAAATTAACTACCAGATGCTTCAAAATAACAGTCCGATAGGAGATTATTATATCAAAATATCATTACCGGTAGATACCCACGGTAACTAACCTAAACCTCTTCCACCTACTTTTCAAGCATCACGAAAAGAACGTTGGCGAAAGGAGAAAAGCCCTGAAGGATCTTAAGAAGGTAATCAAGGACAAGTCTGAAGAAAACGCTTCCCTATCTAAGGAGTTAGAAGAACTCAACGTCTCCGTCAATGAACGGCGACATATACACGAGGTCAACGGTAAGTGATGGCTATTTAGCTGGCGCAATTGTGTCTTCTTTTCATGCTACTGGGAATGCACGTTAATGATCTTCAACTGGTAGCAGTTTTTTTTCTCACTCTTTAAATTAGTAGCGGTCATCCACTACAGGCTGGTTAACATAAAATACGTTAATATTTCTTATATATTTATTTGAAGTGAATCTGTGATTTCTACTTGCGTTCTCATACCGAAAGGTTTAACACATAATTGGGGCTTACATTAATGGAGCAGCATTAAATGTATTTTCCTGCTGTATTTTTCAGCTGATAAACGAAGTGACGCGGGTGCAGAAAAACGATATAGAGAAATCGTTCAGAGAAGAAAATTAGTTGACCTGGCAAAGGCCCAAGCACAAGAAGTTGCCGTCTTGCGAGCCGAAGTGGAACGGTTGCGAATGCGTACATTCCCAGCACTGGTCCAAGTTGAACACTAGAAAACGACACACTTCAACACAAGAAAACAGCACACTATGTAGACCTTACGAAAGCTTACTTTCACTTGAAATTGACGATTCGAATTTCAACATATATATGGATTCCAAAATGTTTTGAATAGAAATAATTGTTAGTTGGTCCTCTATATATTACACTTCCACCAATGAAATGTTGAACAGTTAACGTTAATGAATATTAGTGTGAAAAAGAACGGCAAATGTCCTTAACGATTCACGTTGTGAATAATCTACTGTTGTTTTCACACACAAAAAGGAAGCCACATTCATAAGATATTTAAGGACTGATCAAAACACTTATAGTATTGAAAACGAACATAAAAGTTATATTACACTGCATACTGTGATATTTACAATTAAAAAAAATATTCCTCGAAGATATACATTGATACGAACTTTGAGTGTTATTGTTATAAATTGTTGCATGAATAAAAAATAATATTCACAAGAGATATTGGCTTATTATCAATGAAAGTCATCCTATTCGTTTTGTATTCTGATTCCATGTTCCAGGCAAAGATGTCTTGTAATCTGGCTTTGTAAGGGTTGTTTGGTATATTAAAGTTTGAATTCTTCCTCTGGTAGAAATATCAAAACGTCCTTTAAAATCCACCAATGATCGTTTCAACTTGCCTTTTCCTATTCACACTTCTCTGGCCACGTTTAATAAATACACGTACTTTGGATTCGATAGAAACAGTAGTTTATTCTTGTTGTATGAGAATGCTAATAACATGAGCATGAGGATACAATGTATAAAATTATACGTTTTGCTGAAGACCAGGGTACAGCATAATACAAGAAATAACATTTGTTGGGTACAACATATCATTTTACAATGTTGCTGTAAGTTCTAACATCGCGAGAGATACACCAATTCTGAAATTATGGCACTTAATTTTTGCCTACCGGTACTGACCACCCATCTTTGTCCTACAGCAGAATATTGAAATATTTGTCTTTTATAGTTAATTTATTTGACCTCTCCATCACAGTATCACCCGTATGGTCTGAGTGCTTATCACACACATTGTAATAGTTACTTAATCTCAATCTTAATACAAGCTTATATATCTCTAAATTGTAACTATACCAAACGACGTCGACGAGTTGTCGCTTCCCACATAAAATCTGTAGTAACTTCTGAATAAAAAAATGCCCGAACATAGTTACACTTGTTAAATAGACGTGACATATCTAAGCAACGGTATTTCCGTCTGTTTAAAAGACATTTTCAGAATGTATGGATAGACTAGTACAATAATGTTCTATCTAAAATTATTGAGCATTTTCCTGAAATTCTTTGGCCGGACCTAACTTCACTCCAATCCAAGATATGAATTGTCAACTCCAAAGTGACCCTGAAAATCGCCGTTCCTTCTACTTAGATAATAATATGCTTCTAGAATGTCTCAAAATAATCACCTTTATCTATTAAAATAAGGAAATACCAACGACGAAACGTGGTCCTCTCTTCTTCAAATTACCATGATTTAAAATAGATACCGATCTACTTGAGGGAGTATTCAGTCAAAGAATAGCGTGGAACATGGTTATTTGGGATGTAGGTAAAATAAACTAACTAAATAGAAATAGCGATCGTCATATATTTATATAGATAAATGGCCTAAGGTGAAATACATGTAAAAAGTATATAAATAGTTATCTACAGAAATATTGCACTTAAATTGTTTTCCTACTTATACATAACCTACAATAGGGAAACAACTACCCCAATCAGTTTAACTGCGCATCATACTTAGAATATTATTCATAGATACTTACCATATTCTTGTAAAACAAACATGTCATCAAATGATATAAACCAGCCCCCCCCCCCCCCCTTAAACTAACCAGCAAGCTGTTACAAAATTATAATGAATACCCTATTGCTCCTGGTTATTGTTCTATACAGTATAATCTGAATACCTATAAACCTTCGGCGTCCTGTTAGTTTATAATAAGACAATGAACGATGGATAAATTCAGTAAAAACTTTCACATTCAAATTCTTTGGCACGTTTCATTTAAATGTCAAACATTGTTTATCATTATAAAGGTACTGTCTTTTTATATCACCATCAATGTTTGTCCGTTAGTGCTCACGCTAGCTTTCTCTTCATAAAAGACTTTTAAAAGACTCTCAATTGTGTTAAACGATGGGCCACTTTTTCTTTCATACATAAACTGACCAATATATTCCGTGATCATTACTTCGTTATTATACCTTGTAATTTGTACTTTCACTTTATTATGCAAATTGATAGTATAACCATGAGAATTCATGTAGACATCACTGTGGCAGACATTAAAACCAAATAAGTAAAACTCACGTCCAATAAATGCGTTCTGGTTTTCCTGCATATCAATTCCTCAAATGATACTTAACTGAGTGGAGTGTGACAAATGAACTACATGTGTTGATCTGACTTCCATGTTCATGATTATATTTCAAATTCATATCAATGGCTGACTGCATTTACTGCTATGTCTTTATTTTGCAGCTTGTATCAATTTGAATTGTTATTAACTCATAGATACGAGCCTAACAAAACAATATTATACCTTAGGTCATTTACATTCTTCCACTTCATTTAAGATTTTCTTTGCAGGTTTTGAAAACGTGAACGATATGCCACTGCATATTAATCCTTTGAATACCAGATCAATCAAACACTCACTTAATTAATTGGAATTATATTATTAATTCTCCCTACCACGGAAAGCTGATGTACAGTATTTTTGGCACCTGCAGGTTAGTTTGGACTAATTTTGTCGACAAAAACACTAGGAAAACTATAGAAAATATGTGAATATTTGCTATATCTGCAAGGAATAATTTTTCAAACTCAAAAAATATTGAACATAGTTTATATAGATACGAATGGGAAAAAAATGCAAAAGTTCCCAATCACTTTCAACCACAAATAATGCCATGATTGATGAAAATGTCTATCCTCAAGCCATTTTGTTTGTAGACATATTTCAGTTTTCACTTTGATATAGGATAGTCGACATGTAGAATTAGTAAATATGCTATCCATGTTAGGGAGAATTTAACACTCGCTTAAAAATTCTTTTTACAAAAAGACCACAAAACAAATCGATTAAATACAGGCGTAGTGGATGTTCAGCACCAATCGATTATTCACACACTGAACAATAATGTTAAGTTGTTTTTGTTGAAATTAGGTCAAAATTGTTCGTTTGCAAGTTGTGCAAATGGAAAGTCTTTTAGAAATGTAAACAAAGAATACAATTCCATTCTGTAAATGCTCTGTCCATGCAGCTTACCTCGATGAACTATAAAACGGGCGTGAAATCACAACTGGTAGGAATGGCGGGCGTCTATCCTGAACGTGGTCCAGATGACTTAACGTTGTTCGGATATCGTCAACTCTTCCAGGCCAATCGTACCATGGTGCTTACTGAACCGGTACCGTGACAGATCCTTCCTCGATACGATTCCAACAACCTGGGAAAAATAGTTTGTATTTTTTATTCACCTAATCCAAAGGCTATCTTGCCTCAAGTTAAATGGTACTTGGTCCCTAGGTCTAAAATAACAGTATTACAATTACAATAATATGATATCTAGGCATATCTAGACACGCCCAGAATAATATAACGAAATGGTAGTTGGTCATTTGAAATTTTATACAACGACATTTTCTCAATTAATTTATATTTTTCTGTGTCAAACTCTCTGAATTTCTACCAAGGTGGAACATGTAACGGTGTAGAACATAGAAGAATCCCTAACTGTTATCTACAATTATAAGATCAAACAGAATAATCCCTTATTACTTGAGATCAAATAAAACATGTTATGTGCTTAACCAACCTCGTTTTTAGCATTCGTAACGACCAGATGGCGTAAACCCAACCCTCTGAACAGCTTGAATATCCGGGGAAGGGACGTGTTCTGTTCAAGAAAAAATTCACAAGGCAATACGAATAATTAAATGGGTGACAGTTTATGTGTTTTTCATTTTCTAAAATTAATTGGCTTATACGAGGTTATAACTTTATTCTTATTCAAATTGTAAAATTAAAAACAATCTACGCAACTATTACTACAGAACCTGAAATCTAGATTGTAAATATCATATTCTAAGTTATTCATGTTATTTTGTAAATCATACTTGAGTCATGACTAACGGCGTCACTCACCTGTGATACTGTATAAGGTGCCGGGTTCATGAACGGAGTGAGGTCCATCCAACAATCCAGTTCTCTCTCTGATATATGGATATTCTGTCAAAATACAAAACAAAATATATAAAGAAATATTCCATATATGACTTGGTTCATCGTGGAATCAAATTTCTTTTGATTATGGTAAAGTGTCATGTTTATGGACTGCCTGGAAATTCGAGCATGATGCCGAGATTTCAACCCAATCTAAACACACTTACATGTATATCTGGATAACGTGGGTAAATGTCCCTGAATTGGCGAAGTCGTAATCGTGGACACGTACCAACGTTGACTGCCGGATCGTAAAATGCCTGAAAGTGATAAGTTGTAAGTACAGTTTCAACATAATTATTACATCCCACAGCTAATGATTAGCAGTAAATGTGCAGTGTTTGTTAGATTTTCGTCGTGGGAGCACCCAAAAATCTTACAGCCACGGCCATAGTATTTTATTGTCAAACAAACCTACATTTATATGCGTGGTTTCACACATTTTCTTGTCTGTTCTTAGATAGCATTTTTTGTGTTATATTTCCCTATTTGGCGGTAACTAAGTCTCAGATGCGTGGTTTATGTACCTTGTTTTGCAGCAGGACTATGAGCTGTGATCTCAGTATAAGCCCCTCAATGACGCCAAAACTTTCTCCATGAGGGGTGATGGGAATGTCCGGGTCAACGATGGGGAAGCCGTTGTAGGGTTCGTTTCTCAGGATAGACACCACTCGTCGCACCTTCTCCACTGACCGCAGCGTTTTAACAGGCGTGTTCATGACCTCTCTGAAAGGAGCAAATTCACACTTCTGTTATATACTTTCTGGTTAATGGGGCAAACCTAATTTCCGTAAATTTCAATGACGTGCATTAGTCTCGAACACTTTTATGGAATTTTGAACACAAAAACAGAATTTAACCCATGACATAGTATACCCTAGATATCTGATACTGACTACTGGATGGAGGGTAAGGGTAATCTGACTCAAAGATGTATGGTATATCACAATAGGAATACTGCAGGTTGTTGAAAAAATACATGTCAATGCTTACCTTGCGTGAATGTTAGACGTCATCGGGGGCGGCTCCCACGCGAGGATAGGCACTCCCTGTAGCTCTATATGAATGTCGTAAATACCCTGCAAGAAAAATAAGTAAACTGTGGCAAGTTGTCTTCATGCAAAATAATGAACAGACATGAGGAACACTTGGCTTTTGGGGGGATGCCAATGAGAACTTAAAAAGCCGTCAATCGAAACGTTAGTAAGTGGTTTGTTTGTTTTGTTTTTTTTCATTTTCTTTTTTGCCACAGTTACAACAGGTTTGTGAGTTACAAAGCGTAATTGGCGTTAGATCTTGTATTCGCCGAAATTACCTCATTAAACAGGTCCCCGATCCACTTGGCGAGCATGAGGACGATCATGATGGGTAGGCCGAAGCTCAGGTTGCCTGTGGCCTCTATGAGGATGACCGTTAGACTGATGGTCATACGGACGGTACCTCCCAGCTGGGCCGCCGCCCCGACAAGGGCGTACTTACCAGGGTCAACCCACTCCTGAAGACAAACATGAGGGGAAATTAATGATGGAGCGATCAAACATTATCCTGGTTAAGAGGTGTGTGACCCTAAATCCTGAATTATCAGCCTAGTCCAAAACGTAGCCAATTCCCAAGAACGCACAGAATTTCCCAAATGAAATTTAAAGTTAGGAATGTATTATCAGTATTATCAAAGGTGACACAGATTTTTTTTACTTTAAATGCAGTCAAACTGAGCGATTTTTTTTAAGTATGAATGTTTTAGAACATTACGCATCATGTATTGCTAGGCAAGCTATAAAAATCGTTATAAATGAGTTTCCATCAGTGGTAGTAAAAATATCATGTTTGAAGGAAAATACGAACTTGTGAGGGAAAACAATCATCGACATGGCTTATCTAATCTAGCAGTTGACCAAAATAAACTAGTTGTTTATTAAATCCGGTTCATAATCCAAATATATAAGTATGCAAAAGAAAAGCACTGGTTGGTACTAACGGATTCGGGGAAGGCAGCCCTGAGGCCGATGCCGACGAGTCGTCCCCAGGCGGCACCAGTGAGCAGTGCGGGTATAAAGAGCCCACTGGGTACACTCAGACCGTACGTCCAGCACGACAGCAGCAGGTAGAAGGCGGCGAACAGACTCACCGTCAGCGCGCTGTACGAGTCTGAAAAAACACTTTAGGTTTTCAAGTACCGGTACTATTGTAAGTAGGAGTCGTCCTTTGCTATTACCTTAATCCATATTCTTATCTCACAGGTATGCATCAATACCGCACCTGGTACAGAGTTCTAGCCGTTTAAAAAAAACTTCAAATCTCTTAAATGTTTCTCTGCTTCGGATTACATTCTTGAATGTAGGATGGCCGAGATTCGAATCAACTCAGAGTACAATGTATTTGTATTTGATAGCACAGGCCGAGCATTTCTTCTATAAACGGCTTTACGTGCTGTATTTGCTAGCAATAGCTATAATATAGCGTTTCATCGGGCAAGAGGTGGAGGGAGAGGGAAGGGCAAGATATAAATTACTTCAAACATTAAATAACTTTCTTGCTTTTGAACAATCAAAAAGTACTGAGGTCATGCCGATTAATATTTCAATAACACCACTGATACTAATTTGTAGTTCGAAATGAGAAGCTGACGTAAGAAAACGTTTATACCACGGGTGTATTTGGATAGGAAATGTCATCCAATCAATTGTAATCTAAAGAAAGTATCGTGATTAGTAAATATCTCCCACACCCAAGCGCTTTGAGCTAACGATTTTAACATTCGATAGTACCGAAAATAGACACACGAGAACTCGTTAGAACAGCTTCACTTCACACTTACCTGGTGGGTCGTGGAAAAGACTTTTGACACTGTCCTCTGGGGTTTGCATCCACATCCCGGCCATGGAGTTGTACTGACCGTCGTGACAAAACACCTGTAGATATACATAGCGTGAGACTGTAGCTTATACGATTCTGATACGCATTTGTGCTGTTCAAATGCTTAGCACTATGTAGATTAACTCAGCAGGTTCATTTACTCATTTTATTCTATTTGTCTTTTGCTTGTATGTTTACAATTTGAATGATTACCCTCGAATTCCTTTCCTGGCGGCCGGAAGAAGAGTTTCAACACTACATCCCTCAGCCCCATTCTCCGACACCAAATAAATTGGGAAAATGGGTATCTGGCTTACCTGTAGGACATTCTCGTTTGGATCCTTCCCCAGTGCTTGACAATCCTTAATAACGTATAGAAGGATGAAGGCAACGTTTGTCGTCATTATTGCCACGATCATGGCTTCTAGCACTTTTTTCCATGCTTTTTCAACGTACCTGGGAAACAGCAAACATATGATTTTGAGTCTTTTGGTTTACAAAACCTGTCAGTTCTCGTTTTTGATACCTAAGACTTTTTCTGTTTCTATCACAAAATGTAATTACATCTATTCTTTAGTGCAATTGAGATATCAAAAGATACATTGTGTGAATTGAATGTGGCTCTCCTGAGAGGCAAAATGCCTAAATATTAGTTAATGCTATAATCTAATGCAAATCTATTTAGCTTTGATAAAACTCACTTTTCTCTGAAAATTGACAGTTTGTAGTTGATGTGATTGAAAAGAGCTCCAAGTAATCCGCCTGAAACATTAAGTAAATAAATAATGACAGTAATTCATTAAGCACACACACAAAAACAGGAAAATGACTGCGCTGGTATTAACTTTCTAAAATATATGCTCTCCCATTTTTGCTGCTAATACCCAGGTTCGGAACTTTACTTAGTTGTGCCGATGTGTGTCGACTGATATAACTTAAGTCTTTCTCAGAATTGAAAGTTGTTTAATCAAAATGGGAATTTTTAATGCACGGTCCAGCAATAGGATAATTGTATTAATTTGAGAATTATTGGTAAGTAGAAATTGTTCTTCATACCGATGACTCCCATGGCCATGTACGCCAGAAGTTCCTCTCCTCGATAATTCAACTCCTATAAGGAAAATTGAAAAGAGTTGACAACCACTTGACAATAACAAGGTTTTGGGGCAGTACGTTGAATGCTGCATCAGATGTATTCTACTCTTGTATTTTTCAACTGAATTGCTGCTCACCTCAAATTTTCCAAAATTAATGAGGCCCGCATATGAGAGTTGCCATGGGACGCCGTGAACAAAACTCTGGACAATGTTCAATGTAAACGTCGACATCATGGAGGCGAAAAACTGAAAAATAAAAGTCCTTTAGGATCTCACAGATTTGTGGGGAACAATTATAATGATGCCTTAACGAATCAGAGGCCATCGGCATTAGTCCCTAGTAGTTAGAGCTTAAATCTAATGTACCCGACTGACTGCCACTACTTGCAGTTTTAGCTATATTTTTAGGTACTGATTAATTTGTTAACCACGGATCAGGCCCATCCCATTTAAAAAGAAGTGGACAAACCCTCAGGTTAAAACCCCAGAACGACATAGAAATCTAACAGGCTAAATTAAACATTAATATACACTCACTATCCTCCATGTAAGAGCCTGGTTCCAGAAGCTTGCCCCCTCTTCCAGGCTGAAGAGGACGCCACCCACTGGGGCACCAAAAGCGGCCGACACTCCGGCGGCGGCACCCCCCGACACGAAGTCCCGCTTCTCCTGGTCCGTGCGGAAATACTCGAACAGCTGGAAGAGGAAAGTTGGGAACGGATCAAACTGGGCACTGATATCTATCAGATGGAGGCGGACTCCGAACTTACACAAGTGTCAGTTCAAATTTCAAAAATCCGTACACTAAGCCTATTTAACATGAGAATATATTTCAGGTTAGCACTGTCGAGTAATAGAGCAACACGACGCACTTTTATGTCAGTACATTTCGAATAGAAAATCTTTACTGGGAGTCACCATGCTGCTTAAAACTAGACATCAAAAGATTTCCAGCCGGAGACCGGCCGATGTTTCGGTGGGGACTCTTCAAACGTAGCACACCCCCGCCACCACTTGCCCTCTGACACCTCCCCCCCCCCCCCCCCAACCTCCCTGTTCTTGCAAGCGTTTCTAGGCCAAAAAAGATCAAACTATATGATAAATAGGACCCTGAGATATAGGAGAACATAGATATATGCATGAATTTCATTTTGATAGGCCTAATAAGGTCTAAATAATTATTTTTCAGATTGCCAGTGTCGAAAGCCTGAGAGGCTGAGTCCAACAGCTTGTCTAGGCCTATCATTTGAACTGCTGGAAAAGATTTATGTAGTCTACCTACCTGTACAGCCTGAGTCCTGAATGCATCTGAATGGGTATATCCTCCACAATTGATGCATTTAGTCCTATGTCATCCTGGTTTCCCGAGTTCAATGTATCGATGCAGGCGTGCGGTGAGAGAACCCGGCAAAGGGTTGACGCCATGTTGACGGTCTGACAGTAACAGTGCCTCCTCGTGTCCGATCGATCCAATGTTTGCCTTTGATACGAACGCATGGTTCACGCATGAGTTTTCAATGCATTGTATGCATTTAAGGGTATCCAGACGTCCAAATATATATATTGAATCGATCAGATAAGGCGGTAATCCAGGTATCCAGGCGGCGAAAGAGGAGCCTTCCGCCAAAACGTCCGACCGGGGCACTTGCACCCAGCCGAGTGACAGTGAAGCGGTCTGACCCTGCCTTTTCACCGGGGGAGGCGAAGGAATTGGAAGAAAATAGCGCAATGCATTTACGCGTTTAGACGCGTTATTTCGCAATAATTTGATCCTAAGACATTGGGATGCTTATCTATGGCTCGAAATCTATCTGTGCATACCAAAAACCAAGGTTAGAACAACCATTTTCATGGTGAAATAGGCCTGCAAATTTGATGAATATTCAGAGATTGACCCATATCCCTTCTTCTCGGATCGAAAGCGAGGCTGGTGGGCGTAACTTGACCCGGTTAACACGGCGTCGGGTGACGGTCGGATTTCTGGTCTTATTTGCTCAAATATCGATATAAATGATCAAGTTATGGTGTTATAGGATATTAAATATCATGTAGGCTTCATATCAGACAGGAAATCGGTCAATTCTATCGGATTATATATGTTTTCTGAGATGAGTACGGCCATCACCTGTCACATGACGAGCGGGACTGCGAGTTTTGCCAGGTTATGCCAGGTTTTGCACTCGGATTTTGCCAATGGCGGGTCTCACCACGACTATTTTACTGGAAGCATCGGTAAATAAGACATGGGGAGCTGGTTCCCGCAATCATAGAAGCATAGAGAAAATAGTATGAAAGGTAGGCTGGCACCAGTATTATGCTAATTTTCTGAATGTTCCCGGCGAGTCTGCAAAACCCAATAAATTCTAGTTTGTTGCTTGTCGTCGTACGCGAAAGTCCGAGCGCTGTCCTTTAGAGAATTTCGCCTGATACGCTTTGGTTTGCTTTCATACCGCTTTGATCCCTTTGGTTTCCAATGGCGAAAAATAATAGAGTATTATTAGCCCACCGAAACAAAAATGTGTGCAGAACACCACCAACTAGCTTTACATTTAAGACTCAATGCAGGGAGGCGACAGCCGTCTCAAATTTCCCTCCCTATAAGCCCAGGTATTTCTGATGTTAAAGGAAGAATTCATATGACAACACTTTTTCAAATACAGGCCTACTGTTTTCTTTTCATATTTCTTTTGTAAAGTAACCATTATTCTTCAGTGCATATTTTCTTGGCAGGCTGGAATATTTTTGACATTAATTGATTCTACCTTGCAATCAAACCTGAGTGACGTTGACCGTCCCTGAGAGATGCCAGCTGCCACAACCGATCCTGAGTGAATCATTGGTCCTTCCTGTTTAAAACAAAAACAATGTAAGTGTTTCATACGCTGATCTGGTGCCAAAAGAAATGGTGTCCGTTGATTTTAAGCGACGAACTTCAATGTAATTTTCCCTTTCCACAACGATTGTAACACAAAAATATTTCACTGCCTTATCTCTGCTCCCCCGCACTCAGTTGTATTGATCTAATAGAAGCTATCCTGTGAACTAAAATAACCATTTCCGTATCTCAAGTTTTGAAAAATATTCAAAAACAAAGTATAGTACTTACCTTACCAATAGTCAAGCCTCCAACTACGGAGAGAATTACACCAAAAACCTTGGTGAACAGTGTTTTGATTCGAACAACGTGGGGAACTTTAATGCCGTTCAGAAAACACTTGATTTGGGGGATTCCACTTCCAGCTGCTACTGGCTGCAGAAGAGAAGAAAGATGTGGTGAAAAGACTTTCTCTTTACAGGTGACTTTGTTGTAGGTATGAATTATGATTAATCCTAGAACTTAACATATTAGCACACGACCTATTACATATGTTATCAAATACTAGTATGTTTTATCATAAATATTGAGTGTCTGAAAAGCTAGCACGGGGAGCTATGCCCGCCATCTCCTAGTGAAACAATATTTTCAACTTAAGAAATGATCGACACTTTTTCAATAAGTGCAACCTGTGTGTTCACCCTCGGAGTCTCTTCGTGTATTTGATTACTTACCTCCCCATATGCAACCATAACAGATGCAATACCAATCGCAAATGTATTGATTCCTATCCAGATTAACAATGGAATCATCAGGCAGCCGCTCAGCATACACTTATCAAAAGCTGGTATATAGTCAAGGAGTTTGTTTCAAATAAGTGGGTGTATCTGCGTTACTGTATAAGCATTTGGGAGACCAGATTGAAAGCCTATCTTGAAAAATCTGTAGTTGTTTTATACATGCTACATGTATTTAGATATCGATAAATGTAAATACTTTAGGTTAACAATAACAAGTAAAAGTTGCTTGGTTATTAAGTCAGGATACATTGTTTAATGTAGGTGTACTTGATGTTTGAAAGCTGCTTTATTGTGACATCTATAAACGCTGCAACCAGTCCTGTCAGGACACCGATGAAGAACATCACTATCCATCGCGTAAAGTGCTGCCACAATATTTGCTGACCATGAAAAATAATAATCAAGTGATTAACCTTATGAACTTATGTAGTATTATGGTTTCTTAACGTCACATTACTTCTTCAATCTATCGAATGCAATATGGACTTTATCCCATTTCTTCAAAGTTCATAACGTGGATTTCCAACATCATAAATTGGTGTTCTCTTTAAATCGAATGATATTTAATATTTACCTTGTAGCCCTTTGTTCTTTCTTCTTTTTGGTATAAGACATTTTCACAGTTGTCATAGTCCAAACTCTGAAACATGAAAAAAAGAAGACATAAGATTGTGTTTTTCAAGGATTTGTCAGTGAGCTCATACGGATATTATAACCTTCATCTTTGTCAAGATTAGATTTTATGTATAGGACCTATGTGTCATAATGAAATCAAAGTTCGTTGAGATAATAATCGTATACGAGTCTCTTTGCGATGCACAGTAAATAAGATTAATGTCAACATATATCATTACCTGGTATTTGGCATCCAGCTGTCGTTTTTCAGATGGAGTTTCGGGTGTGGAGTATGAAGTCTGACTATAACCCCGGAATCGCACAGAAGATGTTTGGATCTCACTGTTGTTGAATGATTCATCCCCGTCTCCCGTGTTGATTTGTATATTCTAGGAAACAATATTGAACACCGTTTATAATAGCAAGATATTAAAGAGAATCAGTTTTTTTCCTTGTGGAATTGCACTCAGGCCAAGGGATCAATTCCAAACTTTGTAACTCACTGTATGAAGATTGTGCCAATTTTTAAAAAGTTAGATAGAAACAAGAATCTTTAGTGCTGCAGTACCAATGAGGTGACCCTTAACCCCTCCCATACCCTGAGGATTCCCTGATACTCTTTAGCTAACCCTTACTTAACACCCATACCCTCAGGTTAAAGAAAGGCCAGGGGGCCCTCAGATTAGAGGGAGGGGCCCTCAGATTAAGGGAGTGGGTAGGGCTTGACTAGATAGGACCAGGGGTTCCTTAGGCATAATTTACCCTCGTTCTCCGTCTCAGTCATTTACAAGGCTCACCAAAGACACACCTTCATTTTTTTTCTTTTGGGATGTGGGGAGGGGGGGAGGGGGGAAAGACTGTTCTCCATTACTTATGCAGTCCTTCCGTTCGTGTGAGATATATACTAAATAAATTGGGGAGTTATAGCTAGCTTGTTATCGGTGTACTTATTGTTAGTTAAATCGGTCTACATAGCGTTGGCTGAGTAACCAAAGGTCGTATCTCAAAAATATCAATTTTTCTTATTATTGAATGCAGTTGCTGACCCCTCGAGACATTTAGAAAATTTTGAATTTTTTAAATCCAACTGTTCTTTGGAATGTTATGGGTCAGTAAACAAAGGTCGTATCTGGCCTGGTCCCCTTTTTAGTGAGTAACCAAAGGTCGTATCTGATTAGAAAAATTATCAAAATATAGGTCTTTTTAAAAAATATTATAATTTCAATTAATATATCTTTTAGATAATTTATATAAATGGTCATATGACAAAACATAAAAGTACAGCTTTGATCAATTATATGAAATTTATCAATATAAATTATAATGGAAAAAATACCAGATACGACCTTTGGTTACTGAACTGATATTTTATAGGTTGAGTAACCAAAGGTCGTACATGACAATTACTTTCAGTTTTGCCTTGAAAGACCTCATTCAAATAATCTAATTTTGATTTGATATCATGAAATTGATATGACTCGATTGTCTTTAACTATAAATCATTATATTAAAATTCTTAAGTCAAGAGGGTTTCATTAATATGCATTTAATCAATTAAAATGCTTTCTAGATACGACCTTTGGTTATTAACATTATTTCACATTTTCTCTGAAAGATTGAGTAACCAAAGGTCGTATATGCATTAATTCCCTTTAATGTTACCATGGTTATTTTAATATCCAATATTTTTGTCTCCAAACTCATTATCATGTTCACAATGTAATGCCCATTCAATGAAATAAATATATAAAGCATTGTTAAAATATCTCAACTTTTATTGAGAGTTAAAGTAATACAAATTTCTATATTTGTCATTTCCCAATATCCCCATTTTTCATATACGACCTTTGGTTACTCAGCCAACGATAGTATATCTCAAATTACGGCATACTGTACTCACAAATGGATACACTTTTATTTGATGGGGGACAGCACCATTTAATTCTCAAAGACAAGTGTGTTTCAAAGGCCTATCTGGGTCAGGGAATTCCTTAGTAACAAACAAAATAGACATACATAACATGTTATGTACGCCATGGTAACAATCATGCATGGTCGCTCATGCAAGACTGTGTAACAGGGATTTAGATAAAAGAATGGCAGTGAGGCATCTGTTATGACTCTGAGCCAATTAAGTAAATAGGTAGCGTGATGTCGATCGTGTTAAATATTGAACTATTGTTAATGTTTGATTTAAGACTGCGTAAGGTTCGTGTATATCCAAGTCTTCATGAGTGTTTATTCCAGAATGCCTGAGTAATTCAGACTGCGTTTAAAGTTTGTCCGTTCACTTCCCAATAGTTCAAAAGAAATGAACGATGAGGGAGCTTCTTAATATGAAAGGGTTTTTATTCAATAAACATCTCATCCTGAGTCAAAGCCACCATGTATAAGTCTTCATCAGTCCACCTCCCATCTCCTATCAGCAATCAACCACATTTAGAACACGAGTTGCTCCAACACCTTCTAGACCATTCTAGTATTCAGCTCTATCACAATCCTATGTCCGAGGTAATGGGTATTGGTAAACTCCAGTCTGTTACACGGAGCCGATGAACTTACTCCAAGTATAACTCCTTGGCTAAACCTACTAAACTTTAGTGACTGCTAACCACTAACTGCTCGCTCCCTACCTTGCAGCGCCTTTTATACTGGTTAACAGGTGGCGCTAGGAGCGTAAGATATTTCTCCTAGAAGTAGACTAGAAGTAGACTTGCTAAGCCTGATCCCTGATGGATTATATAACACGAGAATATATTAAAAGTGCTAAGCTATTAGTACAATATTATGAGACCACCTACTAGTGAGCCGCTTCCCGTAGGCTGCTAGTGAGAGGAAGGGGGAAGCAGGGTAGTAGGCTACTCTTACTGATAATATAACACAAGACCACTAGTGAGCCCACTAGGTAGGGGAAGTGGCTGTGTCTGCCTTAAACTTAAAGGGGCTTTCTCTCCGGGAGGTGGATGTGTTATGATACGTTGTAACCCCCTCTCATGACGTGACCAATAATGTTGCCAAATTACGTTCAAAAAGTGCAAAACACATTGCCGGGTGTCCCATCGTTGGGCTAACATCGGCTGACGTTAGCCTAATGACGCACAGACGAGACAGCCCCTTTAAGAGTAGGGTCAAATGGCTACTCAAGAAGGAGAGAGACTTAGATGTTGACTCTATGAGTTTATTAGGCCAAATGACACCCATATGCTGCATCGCAGCTACTTATATAGGAGAGCCTGCATACATCATGGCCCGACGGCTCGTAACTTTGTCAGTTGATTAAGTGCTGATTAAGTCTATGTAGTCATAGAAACATTCTAAACTTGATTAAATCATTCAAATGCCACGTCTCGTAGACCTTATTAACGTTAATCACCTCTTAATTTAACTACCTGAGTTAGATTAAATATTTGGTCCTTAATCATGATTACAGTGGATGTGATTAAGGTTAGACCAATGAAAATGTTTCTTTCATATGCTCTAAGGGCCGTTACGAGCCGTGCATTTTAATTATGATTAAGTGCTAATTATGATTAGGGAAACTCATTTAATCACGGACGTTTGACATAATTAAGGGCACTACGAGCCGTCGGGCCCATGTGTTGCTCAGTGCAGCACAGTGCAACATGGTGCGGCATGGTGCAACACGGTGCGACTCGGTGCAGCACAGCACAACACGGTGCGACTCGGTGCAACATGGTGCAGCATGGCGCAACACAGTGCGACTCGGTGCAGCACAGGGCGGCACAGCATAATACGTAGATGCAGAGAAGAACAAGAAGCAAATGACTATCAAAGTTCCGATCGTTGGAACGATCGATGTTCACCCTTAACTAGAAATCAGAAATCTCATCATGGAGGTGGGGGGGGGGGGTCCCAGTAGTGTCCATTGGGCAGTGCAGCTGTCCCGGACAGCTGTACACTCATTGGTCAACCTGATTGACCAATAGGACTCCCTCCTATATCACTGTCCATGCGCCCAAGCAACCATGACCCCACCCCCCCCCCTCTCCTCCTCCCCCTACCTGGCCTTGCATACACTGACTGCCACCCCCCCCACCCCCCCCCCCCCACTATGTTGAGTGGACTGCAGGGCCCGACGGCTCGTAGCGTCGGTAATCACGTCGAACGTCCGTAATTAAGTTAGGTAATTACTAGGTAATTAGTTAATTACGATTAAGAGAAACGGCTCGTAACTCCCCCTACAGCATATGAGACAAGCAATTTCATTGGTCCAACCTTAATCAGATCCACCTTAATCATGATTAAGGGCCAAATATTTAATCTAACTCATGAGGTAAATTAAGTTGATGATTAGGGCGATTCAGTAATCATGAAAAGACTGTTTTAATCAACCCACGGAGTTACGAGGAGTGGGGGTGGGGGAGGGTGCAAGGGAGAGGCCTGCCCACTAAATTACACTTGATGCACACTAATTGTCCTGCTTACAAATGCATGCCGGTGGACAAAGGCCTGTAGCTACTTGTATGTAAGATTGTGTAACCGCTAAACCGGGCAATCAGATCAAAGCCCAAATACCTACAAAAGACATGACTGATTGAGTGAGCCCTTCCCATAAGCTACAATACTAAAAACTATAATTAAGGGCTCACAACAAACAATAGGGCAGTTCTGTTACAACTGTAACTAAGGCAGAGCTAATCACTCTCACTTCTCAGTCTCAGGCTCGGGCTCAGACCCAGACAGAGGCAAGACCTAACTGGCAAAAGGCAAAACTGAAGTAAAAAGGGAAGCACATCTCGTAAGCGGTCACATTAAAGATTCTAACCTCGGGGCTTGGTCCTCTTGGTCCACTAAGCAAGCTGTTGTTTCCTGACAATAATGGTGTTCTCTCCGAAGGCTGCTCCATTATAGATATTAATGTATCAGCGTTTATTAACACAGTGACGGGGCATTAAAAAACAGCTGTGAAGCGATTTGAAGCACATGACCGCGGCGCAGGAAATGGGCTTTGTTTTGGATAGTCAGTAATGATTCCGTTGAGGAGTTACCGCAATCTCAGTTGAGGCTGAATGATAGGTTGATTACTCTAACAGGCTAAGCTTATTGGTCAAAAACAGCATTATTCATCGTAATTCTTCCATATTATTATTACTTGTGCAACTATTACTTGATGAAATGCCTCTGAAAGATGAAGCGAGTGATGGACAACCTGTTTTACAGCCTGTAAAATGTGATGAAAACAGTCAGATGCGGAGCTGCTAGGCAGTGTGATGCTCGTGATGCCGTTCACGAAAAATGTATCACTTCCGCTATCTCCAACGATTAAACATAAAATGCTACAAAATGCTAAATTAAGAGATTGTGTATAAGGTTTCAGAACTATTTGATTGTAGCCCTGCTTTTATCGATGGCTAAACAGTCACTGAAGTACTTTTGAAGAGCTTGACGGGGAGTCGGGAGTCGGAGAACGGAGAGTGACTTGGGCGGGGCGGGGCTGGAGCAGACGACGTCTGGACCGCAATTAGGACGTAACGTTATATCTATCGCGCTAATCGTCTGTATATTTATGGGAGGAATAATAATTGATTTACGCTTTTTGGGAGAAAAGTGAATTTGTTGAATAGGAGCCTCAAGCTGCCGAGAGAGCCGCGGAAGTTATGTTGCTAAGGAAAAGATGAAAAGCGTCGTACGGTTACCAAGAGGCGACGTGACGTCACGACTTTGTTATCGGCGACGTCTGATTGGTTACGGTGCATGGTGGGAAGGTACAGACACCTGTCTCGACCAATCAGATGACGTGTTTATAATTGTCAACCAGCGTCTCACGCTCGGCACGATGGAACCTTTTGATCTCATTTCATTTCCTTGATTTCGTCATTTGAGTTGTGTTTCACTATTATTTCGTAATGGTGTGGGCACTTAGGTCACGCCGTATCAACGCCTACAGCGCTCCGGTGAGTAAAGTTTTGCATTATTTATGTAACCTTTTTTCCGTTTAATTCGGGGAATTGTACAATTTACCCAATTTGCGGAAATGCCACTTTGACTTTCTTTGTGGCCAATGCCATGTTGGGTTGCGTTCAAGAAAGAAGGTGTTGCGATAGAATAATAATTCTAATTACTGTCATTTATTAGAATTTCCAAAGACTGCGTGTATTTTTTTTTTATTATTGAACAACTTCACGTCTACATTTCGTCCATGTTCTTCCACCTGTAGAAAATCTGAAATGGGTTTACTTTGCCAGTTTGGACTAGATCTATTATATTTTAACGCGTAAACCGCATTAGCAAATATGAAGTAAATCGTCATTTCATTGTTCCAGGCCAAGAAGGGTCGCAGCCGTAGCAGGAGCCGTAGCAAGTCTCGGAGGAGGGCGTCCAAGTCCCGCTCCCGGAGCCGCTCGGGTCGCCGCGCCTCCCGGAGCCGCTCCCGCTCCCGCCGCCGACGGGCCTCCAAGAAGAGCCGTGGACGTGGAAAGCGCGCCGCATCCAAGGTAAATACCCCTGACAATTTGCACTAGACAACTCTAGTTCTACCAGCATTTGCATAGACAGCTTTTTAAAATCTGATAATCAAAAACTCGTTCATGACGAAGATTTGGGAGTACCTGGGACCATGTTTTTGGGAAGTTACCAAGTAAGGGTGTTCGTATAATATCGCTTTTATGAGCGCCTGTGAAGATGGGGGAGGGGACGTCAAGATTAGAGGAAGGGGTTACCATCATGGCATATTGCTTTTCACTTAAGAAAATGGTCCTCTGTGTCTGTACATGCTTCATGTCCTCGTCTTTTTTTAATGCAAATATTCAAGTCTAATTATCATATTATGTCGCGTGCCCAATTTAATAGATTAATGGCTATGTTGGAGAACTTCTACATCGTCTATGTATCAAAATATGATTCCTATTTTCTCCTTGTCAAAGACGTGTGCTAAAAATTACGGGGCTCTAGACTATGATATGCATATCTACGTGCCGAATTATTCCCGTACTTAATTTACTAAATGTACATTTCAGAGCCGCAGCCGTAGCCGCCGTGGACGTAAGGCGCGCCGCTCCCGTTCTCGCCGTTCCCGCTCCAGGTCCGGCAAGAGGAAGGCCCGCCGCTCCCGGTCCAGGTCGCGCAGGAGGAAGGCAGCCAAGAAGGGACGTCGTGTCAGCCGTCGCCGCTCCCGCAGCAGGCGTTAGGAGTAACATGACTTCTTGGAGGTCTTCCAATGGAGGCCTAGTCCGCATACCAAGTATATAAAGTAAAAAACACCGGATTTTGGGGAACTTTTATTCACTGTGATATTTACGGACTTACATCGCCGATTTACACAGTTTGGTCTTTCTCATTTACAGATTGTACCATTGTTTTGTATGAATTCCATTATACATGCTTTTGCTATTGATTTGTATGAAACTATTTATATCATCAATAAAACAAATAATCCGGCAGATCAATGTCTATTTTCTATACAGGGTCGACTCGAAAACTAATCCTACTTTCACGTGACGTTACAAACGTAGTAAGAATGCAAAGATAGTTGGTTTCAATGTAATCATTAATGCACGTAGATTCATCGTGATAATCATAACTTAAAGTATAGACATGGATAATTGGAAATATGAAAAACGTGGCTAGTTTGAAAAAAAAATTGAAATCTCCGGCATAGAATCACCATTCTTTACTATTGCTTAGAATTTAGTAGAGACGTTTTGCATATTGTGACGTCATATATCCGAAATTGGGCTGGCCGCAATAATATTTGTGATCAATTTAATATCATTCTCTGAAGCTCCCAGAACAATTGTAATTATTTATATGCTCAATTTACATACAACAATCTAAAAATTTAGTTTCGGAATCATTTCAGAACCACATAATCGTGATCACCAATTATCTATTGATATGTAAGAGTGAGACAGGTTCTTGCCTGCACAAAGTCTATGGCCCACAGATTTTGAATAAAATTAATTGAAAAAAAATCATAAATCTAAATGATAAAATCTTCTGCAAAACGATCACCATGGTTCAAGATTTTTTTTTGGATATTTTTATTTGTCGTCTTCAGAAATTACATCTGTTCTTCCAGGTGTTACAATATAATAATTTGATAGTGTATTACTATTTCATATTATCAGTTTTTATAATTTTTAAAGATATAAGATAAGTAATTACATATATACACAATACCTTTCTGTGATAATAAGTAGATGAGGATAATAGAATCTGCGTGTCCGCCGCGCGTGTCCTTGACGACCAGAAAAAGGGTGTGGACGATCTGAAAATTATTTCAGATCCTCCTCCTTACGACCAGATATTTAGCCTAGCGCCGCTTGGCCAGGTTGGAGAACACAGGCCAAGTATTGGGTGTGGGGTCAAGGTCGGCGTAACCAACGTAACGCCGGTCCGCCATTAATTTTTCGTAACTTTTTCGGGTTTGTTTACATTTGGAGTGCACATACTCAGAGGAATTCTACAACTAATTCCTTTTGCCTGGTTATAAATTATGATATGACTAGGAAATAACCCAAAAAGTAGAATTTTATGTCATCTAGATTCAATATAAATACATCTCAAAGTTCAGAAATCCATTTCGCCAGAAAAGAACAGCCCTGTAACCAGAGGGGCCATGATGTGATGACGCAAGAGAAAATAGTCGCAAACTTAGGGCACTGGAACAGCTTTGTTATGGAATAGATGTGCAACAAAAGGACACTTTTCCCCTAAAATGACTTGTTTCTGATCTTTTGATCGAAAACTAGATCATTTGTGGACAAAAAAAAAAGTTGGCCCAAGGATTGAGCCAAAACGCCACATTTTCAAGTACTTCCGGCTGGGACCTAATACCGGCCGGTAGTTGTAGTGTGCGGAAACCCGGTCGGATGCCAGCCTACCAGATATTTTGCAGAAATTATTGAAATTTCTCCTAAAAAGATCAATCCTTTGCTCATTTCGAAAAGTGTTTTAAAATGTTCACTTGTCCCATTACAGGAAAGTAACATTTGAAAGTGAGGTATTCCGCGTTTTTATTCATTTATTATTTTTTAGATTCGTCCAAATCTGAGAAGAAAATGTTTTTTCTATCGGGTGGGGTGCTTCAATAACCGTTGCAAAAATGAAAAAAATATACAAAGGTTTTTCTGGTCTTTAGAAATGTATGATATTTTTCTCTAGTAAACAGGTAATACCTTGATTTCCCTCCTCAAAAATGTGGGTTTATTAGCAATTATATTCTTTTCATGCATGTAAGATTTCCGCGGAAATTCGGAATTCCGCATTTTTTGAATTTTTGAATTTGTTTAAAATCATTTTTGAGATTCGTCCAAATCCGAGGAGAAAATATTTTCTTTATTGGTGGTGGGGGTACCTCAATATATTTTTTTGTAGAAAAATGTAAGAATGTTTTCTCCTTTTTAAGTATCTATCATGATATTTTGCCTAAGTAAACGTGTAATACCTTGATTTCAATGAAAATGAGGTTTATATCTGTTTCTGACCTACAGATAGTACATTGTAATATCTGTAGGTAATAGTTCTCTAACCACTTCAAGCCATTTTGATATTTTCTGGAAGCCTTATTAATGTGCCTATATTTGCCGAAACTGATTGTACCGTGCAAAATACTGTGGTATATGGATGGAAGTGAATTTTTTTCCCAAAACCACCATGGCCTATCTAGGTTGAAGCCAGGTTTAAAGATCTTTTATAAATAGAGGCGGTAGGTAGGCCTACAAGCATTTATAATACAAATAATAAAGTTAGCTGTCAATATCAGTAAGTTGAAAACGCAGAATGTCAGCTTACGTTTCGCGATATGTGCCATTCAAAAATAACAACTTAAAAAATCTGAGTATGTCTCATTTATTAATTCACAAATGCTAAGAAACACGAGCCTTATATTCAATACGTATTCTCACAATATACGGTGTATGTGGGCTCAAAATCGGCATCACACACCAACCTTTCAGGTAAATTGCGATCAGAGGTTGGTTTTTTTAAACATCGGGCCCCAGGGGAGAAAATGGGTTTTTTCGCTCTAACGTTTAGAATTAATATTGGTCCAACCTACAGACAGGAAGTTCAAGTAAAAAAAAACAGGATTTGACCCCATAGGCCGTAAACAATTTCTAATATGTCGAAAATGCCTCCCACAAACATCAGACCCACTTGCTCCATAAAAAAATATCCATTCACAAAATTCTAATATAAAAACTTATGAAACGGCCCTCATTTGACTAATATGAGGGCCTGTTTTTATTGTTTGCAGAAAACAGTTCAGTCTTACAATAACATTATGTGAAAAGAGTACAGTGACACGATTCCACATTTGATAAAAAGAATGAAACCTAGATTCTATTCCCTATTCTATTTAGATCGAATATTTAGAAAGATACATACTAATAGATTGCAACTGTGAACCCCAAATCTACTGGTACTTAAAAGGTGCACATGCAAAATTTCAAATAACGTGTATCACAGAAAATTGATCATTATTCGGAACGTGAAAAATTTATACTAGAGATTAATTTTCCTCAACTTTTAACAAACACGCATTTTTCCACTTTCCATTTCCCACGGACGGTCCTTAAAATCGAGGCATCATGGCAATAAGAACAACAAATCCCATAAAAAGGACGAAGAGGAATAGAGGGGTGAGGAAACTCCAAATTGGCCACAAGGCAACAGTGACACTGAAAGTAAAAGAAAATACATAATTATGTTGATATGTGAAATGCATATTGGTATTAAATTTTACAGACAAATTTGCATTTTTGTTTGAATTCGGTGTGACCGGTAACTATGACGAAGGATGTATTTATTCTAGCCTTTTCGCAAACACAAACAACTTAGACATTGACCTCAATATTCCATCAGTGTGTAGACTTGGTGGGCTACATAATGTACCTTGTCTAACCTTGTGTACAATATAGATTAACATCTGTCTTTATGTCTGAGCTTTTCTGTCACCAACGTTTACTCACCAGAAAGCCCCAAGTGTAAACGCTGCTGTAGCTATTGGAATGGCCGCTGGGTAGTGTTTCTCCCAATCAGTGGACGGAATTTTGCGAACGAAGGAAAGATAAACGATCAGAAAACCACCGATGCCGATGTTAAGTCCGATCAGTGACGCGCCAATCTTTAACCACAACCTGAAAAGTACCAATAGGTTTAAAATGGGTATAGCAATGTAGCTATCAAATCTCCAAACGTTGTTGCATGAAATGTGTATGTAAAAGTTGATGGATTTAAACAAATGCTGTCTCTAATTAATAAGATAAAATAGTTTCTCTAACCAACACAATTAGTCAACAAAATTACTTGAGATTGCCCCTTGACTTCACTTAGTTGTTTGCTATATATTAAAATCAATTGTGTCGTGTCTGAAAGGGCTTCTCTGCCACAAATAACTGCTATAATACCAATTGCGACTCCGAGGAAAAAAGAAATGAATAAAAACTCCCAAAAACTTAGAAAGATGAACTTCTCGGGTGCGAAAGTTTAGTATTCATGTTGGACGAACCTGTGAACACGTGGGTCATAAAAAACAACCATCGGAAAATCCGTCAAGTAAAAGACTGCGATTGAAGCCATTAACCACAAAATGTTGTTGATATTATATGGTGATTCTGGTTTCTGTTCAGGCACTGGCTTCTCATGCTGACGAAGTGGATCAAATTCGCCTCTTTCTGAAAATAGGACAAAAGTTTTCATAAGGATAAATTCAAAATACATAAAGGCCTAAGATAACGAAAGCCGCATGGTTATATACCCATGTTCGCCACACCTACAAGGGTCTATGCGAGTGAGACCTCAAGGATAACCCTTTCATAATTCATCGTACATTAGGATGGTAGTTGGTGCGGTCAGTGCGACCAAATTCACTTAGACAAAGACATTCTCCCATCCTGACTTAGTCCGAAGAGGAATCATATGGGTAGAATCCTTCAGACCAGCAACATTTCAGGTTTGGTAAGCTGTGAACCACTTAAAGCAAACCACAATGCAAAATTATCAAAAATTTTTAAATTTTTTTAAATTTCAAAATCGATCCTGACATCTTCAACTACACTCATATAAATCATATTGCCAGTTAAAATCAAATATTGGTGGCTAGAAGTCTGATTATTATGATCCTTGGAAAGAGGATCTGTTTGTTTTTGTTTTCTGGTCTGCAATCAACTTGGGGAATCCCCCCACGTGACCCAACTGCCCCATAATCAGTGATGTCATCATCAGGGTCAATAGGTCAATTCCTCCCCTTTCCTTTCTGTACTAAGCCAGGCTCAACCATGTTTGCCTCCTCTCAATTCCCAGATCATTCTCCACCAAAAATAATACTCATTAGAGACTCTGCTAGCAGAGTGAAAATGCAGGGGGGGATTCCGGAAATGACATTTTGATGACATCATCAGTTTTTGGGTAAACAATCTAGGTATTTGTGTGGACCACACAACAGACCAAAACAAGTCAGAAAATGAATATTCATGACAGTCTAAATCTGTTTTTGAATAGAATTTTGCATACCATTCTGTTATCAGATGAAGCATGATCATACATGGTTTGTAAACAAACAAAGTTCACTGAAAATTGTATTTGACAATATATAACTGATTTGCATTGTGGTTTGCTTTAAGGAATTAGATGCACGAAATATTCCTTAACGTAAACTATGACCTCAATAAAAATAGTTTTTAGGGAAGGGCCAGTGAAATTTAATCTTGTATTCTATTTTGAAGATTAATGCTAATCAAGACACACACACTTATTTGTATGGTTAAAGACAGTTTTCTTTTTAATATATATTAATAATTTATGTCTGTATCAACGGTCGCGGATTTAGGGATTTAGTCACTTGATCTATCTATGTTTTTCCGAAGGAAGTACTATAGTCTATACATTCAGTTGCCAGGGGTAAAGGGAATAAGGCAGATCATCCAAAGCAACAGGGCAGATCATCCAGGAAAATAGGGCAGATCGTCCAGGGCAGAAAGGCAATAAGGCAGATCGTCCATATACCACTGGGCCTGACTGGGCCTGGGCCCGTTCCGCGTTCTTAAACTTTCTGGATTTGCCCCAGTTTAGAGATGAACTGGCCTCAAAAAAGTTCACATATCAAGAATGTGTATGGTGAGTGATGTCTAAAAGTTAATAATTACCTCCATAAATGCCAGTATACAGCTGTTCTGCTACTTTCCGCCTTGCGCGAAGAGTTGGGTGTTCGTCGTTGGCCTCCATCTTGGATTGTTTTGCTTCGCTGGTTTTCAGCATCTCATTAAAAATGTCAACGGAGATTGTCGGTAATCAGCAAACGATCATTCGAACTTAACTGGTTACCGTCAGCTTTCACAAAAATCTAATAGGAAACGCTGGATAATAAATGACACGACATGATTGGTTCAACGGGGAGGTGTGTCCCTTAATTTTAACCAATCGCAGATCCACATCCTCGTTGTTGCATCATTTCATGACGTCCTAAAACATGATTTCCACCACAAGTTGCCATCTCTACTGAACGACTTGTGCTGCATCGTCATCTGGGGGAGATCAGGTCGTCCTAGTTTAGCGTGTTAGTTATTCCTCGCATGTGGACGAAAGGGAGAGAGACGACTGCACCGTGACATTGAAGTTATCCAGTCGTGACGAGGTCAGACAGCAGCAAATCTCGATCCAGACCTTGTAGAATAGTAAGTGACACTGTTACTTCTAACCCAGTGGCAGTGGTCTTGGACTTAGATCAGGCGCTTAGCTCGTGATCTTACTACTAGATCTGCTAAGTAAAGTAACTAACTACTAAGTTAGCCTACTTTGTATTTTCAGTAAAGTCACCCAGACCAGACCCTGCTTTTTACTATTATAATATTAGTATTAGGATTTTAGTTCACCACACCAGGGACAGCCCAGACCTCCACTCAGTCAGTCAGTGGCAGTGAATTAGATCAAGATCCCGGGCAAATAGGAGGATTCTCTGGTATTCGTTTGACTGTGTGACTGAGGTATTCTCCAAGAATACTTCTCGTCAGGGTGGTTCCTGCTTAACTAATGGGTCTAGACCCTTAAAATCGACAGGGCGACAGAGGCATTTCCTAAATTAGACAAGGGACAGGATTATTTCTTAAATTCGACAAGGGACATGGGCCTAAAGTTTATTTCAGTTTAGACTTTAGTTTAGCCTAAAGTCTAAACTGAAATATTATAGGGACAGGTGACAGGACCGTTTTTTAAATTTGACAAGGGACATGGGAACCCCCCATCCATACCCCCTTATTAGGCCTTGGTCAAATTTTGAAATATCTTTTAACTTTTTTATAAAAGTATTAGATCTGATACTACAAAAGTTCTGAGGAAAAACCCTAAATGATCTTGAGTCTCTTCAAGCCCTGAAGCATCCATTATTTCAATCCTTGAGGGTACCAGGGTGGGGCCTCTGCTCCTGGGAAGAATATATAGGCCCCCACTAGCCCATACTGATGTAAAAAGTGACAATAGGGGGACCCAGCACTGAAGTGGTTCGTTGGGTTTGATTCCCAGTTGGTGTCTGGCTTCATTAAGGGATGAGGTACAGCAAAAATGATTTCCAGGTTTCAATCCCCTGCTGTTTGCCCACACTATCACTCTCATCTCGTATTCATAGATACGATCACAAAAGACTGACCAAGTCAAAATACGTGTCTGAAAAGTCAGAATTCGTCCTAACTTGTTTTTAGTGTGAAAATTACCCTGGCTATCAGTATGGCATAGAATATCCATCACTCACTCCATTATTTCATATTGAGAGGCTAATTCAGGGAGCTCTTGCAAGTCTTTATAGTAAAAGGCCTATTGATTCGTCAAGTTCAAGACTTTCTATTCTTTGATGCCAGTTTTCTAGGAATAATTCTGAAAAAGATACTTGTAGTCTGTGGACCCCAACAGAGTGATAATTGCTTTTGTTTTCTGTTTTTCTATTTTTGACATTAATAGCAAATGGGATTTTTAGAGATGGGGACTATGGACATCCTGAATTTTTGTAAGTTCAACATAATAATTTCTGACTGGGCGGCATGGGTTTTACATTGATTCTGATTCGAAGATTGGAGATACAAAATACAGATTACAACGAACAAAATTCTTTTTGAATTGCAATAAAGTCTTGCATTCTAAACTTTGGTTTGAATCTAGGTCAATGCTTTCTAAAATAGTGTAGGCACCCTGTAATTTTGTTTTCGTGTGAAAATGTTTAGGAGACCTTAAACGCTGACCTAAATCTATATAGATCTATTTTTAATCCACGTACGGACCTGTTCCAGGTGCAAATTATTAGACCTTTCACAATTGAGATCCAGAACGCTGGGGTTCAGTAATTCTCACCATGACGGATAGCCTATTTTCTCAGTTTGAACTGCAGGCTAGCATACATGCTGGGAATTATGTCGACAAGTCACAAGGCTTAAGCATAGGTATGTACAACAACCATGGCATAATTTGTCTTTTGAAATGATAGAAAAGAGGCAATATTTTTCCTAGATAAAGTATTTGTGTGTGGATATTGCCATGCCAAAGATGAACAGAAAACACTACAAAAAACAGGGGGGCTATTTTTGTTGCAACGGCTTTGAGGCAAAGGGGCAGTAATTATTTGGAAAGATGTGGCAATCTTCCAATGAAGTCATTTTACCAGTCAAAGTGAACAACTGATAGATAAAATTTATATGAATCAAGGTTGAACAAGATATTCAACACATCTAATACCGTCCGCTTGCAAAACCTAGCAAAGTTTGTTCGTTATGTAATGAAAACTTGTAAACCACTGTCAAATTAATTAGCAGGTGCTACCAATGTCTAGTCAAAATTGGACAACAACATTATGATGATTAACCAATTTTTTCATTGCTATTTATTCTCACAACTCTTTAATCTAAGTGTATTTAGATTAAAGCGCATATACTTTTCAACATCTCGTAAATCGGCCTGGTGATCACATTACCGTAGGTTTTGAATTTGTAAAACTGGTCTTAGATGGGTCTTATAAACAGTTACAGTATTTTGACCCCTAATCATGTGGTTTGCGTTTATTGTCGGACGCTGACTTCCATCCCTGCATAAATAATAAGGTCAGGCAAAAAATTAGCCATAGAATGTTCCCACGAAACAGGTCAATACCATCTTAGAAAGCTCCCCCTAGCGGTTCACTTTGGCAGTCTGCACGCCTGAAACTTCCATTAGGGGAACACGGACAGCACTGCTGAGGAACCTCGCTGTATTGATTACCAATAGCGCTTCCACCTCTTAAGTAAGATTCGGTCTGTTACAGAGACCTAGAGCACCCGCATACCATGTTGCACCGAAAGTGTACCTTTTTAATACTAATAGGTTATTATCTTCACCATTATGATGACAATAAGCATTTTGTTGTTCGGTCCTGTCTGATTCAGATTGTTACAATAAGGGGAAAATATCTATAGTCTAGCCGTCTAGCATGTGAGTGAAGCTGGTGTTGCATGAGGGTGTATTTTAGATACTGAAATTGATTGCAAACTGAGTTGGAAGGCATATTTTTTGTGTGAAAAGGCGCATTAGCGACAGATGTGTAAAATTTTCCTCAATGTCTCAAACTTCCATTTCTATATCTGAGATGAACATCACAATGAACGACTGAACTTCTTTAAATATCGACATTGCAATGTCATTGTGCGGCGGCGCTTACTATATTTAAACCCTGAAAAATAGTATAATTTTCTACAAGTTTCTCTTTTCCTAGTCCGTCTACAAATATTGCCGCAGATCAATTACCAGTTATATGTAACATATAGTTTTCCATGGTAATTCATTAAAATGTCGGACCAGAATTATGTCTCACCTTTGAAATAACAGCTGGGGAAAATATACTTTTCGAAAAAGTACATGCTTGTTTGACTACAACCTGTTGCAGTAGACCCTCATCCCCGTATACCACTAATAAAGAACTACCGGTAGACATCATCTGTCTGCTCGGTAATGTCACCTACAATTAGCGGTAAATGGCTTCGTCATTGTGTGTAATGTTGGGGGCAGATTGTATTTTGTGGCAACAGAATGTGTTTGTATTTTAGAATAAGATGGCAGACTTAGATTATGTAACTGGGGAAATGTCTTTACCAATTAGCCCACATTACAAGGCTGCTAAACCCCTCTGTGTTTCTCCCAGTGGCAACAACTGGGTTATCAAAGACTCCTAGAGAGTCACCGGCTGTTGTGTGTGTGGCCCTGTCTATGGGACCATGCACATTAAAGAACACCTACCTCGGTAAATGTGTAGGGGTATGGTCTCTATCTTCTCATAGATTCGTTCATTCCATAGATACGATCATCAAAGACAGAATTGTCAAATACTGTTCTCGCCGTGATATGACCTTAGATGTTGCTACGGCGTTAAACCCCAATAACCAACCAACCAAGGCCCATACTCTCATGACAAAGTGTGCAAACTACAGCTAAAATTAGTTGCTTTGTGGCCTCAACTAGCAGTTAACCAGGCTGTTGACTAGAAAATAGGAAATCTAAAAGCTAATGAAAATTACTAGATAATTTAGGCACAGTATATCCCAAAACTCTAAAATCGACAAACATATGCGACATATCCGACGTGACTGAATCAATAGTTGATAACAAAATGCTGGAAATAATATTTTGTTCAGCGTTAGGGAAATTGTTTGTGCTTACACCCGTAAGTAGAAGGTTACCTTGAAATGGAAGGGAGTCGACTTCAGACGTTGGAGAAGCACATTTTTTTCCAGTGTCTCTTTAGAATTGCAAACCCAGGCAGGTTTCATCAATATTTGCCAGAGTCAAGAGAAATATGGCTTGGTCGAGAGACTCAACTTTCAAGTTTTTGTCACAAAATACAACATGATAATTAACGAATTTCAACGTAAGTGTTTACCATAAAGGCTAACGTGACCTGAAAACAGAACTAGTGTTCAAGATATGATATCTGATAAAGTTGATCAAAACTTCAATGGAACTTTCAACCTTTCGACCTTGGTTGAATAGTCTCAGCGTATTGAGATATACTACTACCAGTGTGTGTGCAAAACGTGGCAGGTAATATCACTGGTTTTGGGTCACATTTCATATAATAATTTACTTTTTCAGCTGGACGTTATCTTTACTCACTAAAATAGAACTTTGGTTGAGCAGCCAATCTAAAGTATCTTATGTTAGTATTTTTCTAAAAGTATCACTGTTTCTAATATTTACAATCCCTTTTTGTCCATATAGATCCATCACACTTACACTCAAGATGGCAGAGGCTGTATCCGCCCCGAGAATTAACTTGAACCGGCCGCGCTACGACCAGAGTACATTTTCCGGTCGAGCAAAGCACTTCTTTATAGTCACGAACCCGCTCAACCTGTTCTGCTCTGGTGCCGAGTTAAACAAGGCCAAGGAACTTGTCGAAGCCTATAGGTGGGTCCTTTTTTTTTCTGAGCTACATATAGATGAACAATATTTCTTATTTTTTATGGCAGTTTTATTTTTGTTTTCCTCACATAAGTAAGCCTGCAGAAGCATCAGTTCCAGGCTTAGTTTGCTACATTACGTATTATTTCGCATGAAATACAATTTTCTTTCACATTAAATGATATCTGGTAAACTGCAGATTGAATGTACAATAGCGCATATGGACATAATGCAAATTGTTGAAGGTACAATCTTGGTAACACCGTAGACTATCTTTAGATAAGATAACCCTGGTTACACAGTACGAGGCCTTCCATTAAGTACGTTTGCATCGGGGAGGGGGGGGGGTGAAATGTTTGACAATATGCGCACGTACTTAATTGAAGACCCCTATATCACGGTAGTGGTATCATGTTTCGTGCATCTAAAGCGTAGATAACTTGTTCACAAAATCTATTGTTTCTGTCAGAATAGTTTATTGATTGAGGGAAAGAAAACAATCAATGATTTATATGATAATGCGTTGTTTGATACTAGCATACTCCGATATAATTTCTGAACTTTAACATTTTTCGATGTTGTGTAGGAACCACCGTGAGCCTGCTGGCACTACGCCCGACCAACTATGGCGGGCCAAGAACCTGTACGACTCGGCCTTCCACCCAGACACGGGGGAGAAGATGTTCATCGTTGGCCGTATGTCAGCCCAGGTGCCCTGCAACATGTCCATCACTGGCTGCATGATGGCTTTCAGGACGTAAGTTGCTGTTCGGTAATTGATTTTATAGCGGAAACTAGCGTTCTGAATAAATTTGTTTCGGAAAGTATTATGTCAATTTATTTTTCCTACGGTTGAAATTGGTAATGTAAGTGCAAAGTTACTCCATTGCAAAGTATTATAAAATTCTGATAGAATAAAAACACGTTCAAAGAGTAAAGGCTGATCAATTTACTCCTGTGTGTTATAAAATTTCAATGGACAAGGTTTGTAATAACTGTTTGATGAACATGATATGAAGTTCAAAAGTCAATACCAGGATCTGACAGCAAACCGTAACTATCTCGAACGTGATTCGGCAAAATCCCGTATTTTTAAAGATGCAAAGTTTTCCTAGTGTAAGTTACAGTTTACGAAACAAACTTGATCTTATTTGCATTAAACAGATTGCTTTTTTCCCCGTCTGTTTCCCATAGGTCAACATCAGCAGTTGTATTCTGGCAATGGTTGAACCAGTCCTTCAACGCCGTTGTCAACCATACAAATCGGAGCGGAGATTCTGAAATTACGACCAAGTAAATATGAATATATGACAATGCATAAACCTCAACTTGTATTGGCTGTTGAATTCATAGAAATAAGCTCAGACATTAGGTTAACACATGCGTAAATTCTATGTTTTTGTTTATTTTCACAATGGTAATCCCAAATGGAGCTTCAGTAGCCATTGACCGACGTATATTTCCTCTGTAGCATAAATTTCTGAATTCTAGTTTATAAGGAGTTTAAAGAAGTTTGATTGTAGTGTGATAAAACGAGGTTCACATTTTGTATTCTTTTTGTTTAAAGGCAACTCAGTATATCATATTTCCTTGCTACGGGAGCAGCAACGGGAACTGCTCTTGGATTGAATAAGATAGTAACAGTAAGTTCATAACTTTCAATGTATGTTGCAAGAAGATCACCAGCAGGCGGTACCATATTATGTATGCAAAAGCTTCTCTCAAACAGTCGGTTAATACTATAGCAGTACGATGATTTTCATATTCGAAAATATTCTAGACAGATAATTCTATGATAAAATAGAATCCGATATCTTTGTTTTCTTTGGTAGTTGTTTTTAATGGATCTGAATTAAAGCTTTTAGGAAGTTATACCCAACCCTTAAGTCGAAGTGTTGTATAAGTTTAAAAGTCAATGCAATACTTTTTCAATTTTAGTGATGTAACAAAAGAGATCAGTATGGTATCAACATATTTATCTTTGTTGTTGTTTTTGCGTTCAGAAACTTCCAGAGATTTTCGGGCGCTATGTTCCCTTCGCGGCTGTAGCGGCAGCAAACTGCATAAACATCCCCTTTATGAGGAGCAAGTAAGTATATCTCCACTACACTTGACCATTAGAACGTAATGACTTTAAATCAGTATGCAGTAATTCTCTTGCATACATACAAAAGAATAAATAATGTCTCTGAATAGTGAGGAGCGGGTGATGGTGTAGTGACTTAAGCCCCATACCCACTAGGCGATTTTACCGGCAATTGGCGATGGGCAACTGAGAGAATCGGGCGATTCTTATGATCCCCAGTCAGTATGGTATATTGAAATGTACATGTTTGATCTGAAACAGCGCTAATATCAGCCGATTCTAGGATTAGAATCGGCCGATTTTAGCGCCGATCCGTCTGGCGCCTGTAAAAATCGTCTAGTGGATATGGGGCTTTATGCCTAGCTTCACATGACAACGGTCTGTGTTCGCTTCTTCATTCTACGTTCTTTCATATCCATATATGATATTTGAACGTCGTTACTTCAGAGAGATCATGGAAGGTGTTCCTGTGGAGACTGAGGCCGGAGAACGGCTTGGGGACTCTCCGACTGCTGCGAAGAAAGGCATTGCCCAAGTTGTCTTCTCGCGAATCATTATGGCAACGCCCGGAATGGGTAAGTACCCAAGCAATCTCTTGTAACCTTCTTCTTCTTACCATTTTAGGGCACTAGAAAATTAATTCAAGGTGACTTCATAATCAGAGAGATACATCCGTATTTATACAGTCCATCCATATAGTTCCACCCCCACCCCCACCCCCGCCCCCGCCCTCACCCTCACCCCCCAAACCCCAATTTGATATAATCTGTGTTCGTCTGCAATATTTGCCCAATGTTCGTTTGCCATGCTATCATGAAAGAAATCACTATAATACCTTGTCAACTTCTTTCTAGCTATTCCACCAATCATCATGCAGCGATTAGAGAAAGGAGCGTTCCTAAAGGTAAGGAAAATCCATCAGGCTGAAATGATACTCTATTGCAAATATAAACAGTTTACAGAAAAAGAAAACATGTTTCACCAAGGCAGTCCCATTAGAAGCAGTTTTTTCACAGATGACGTGTCCATGGTCACAGCGTATATGTTCAAGAGTCAGTTGATGGTTTTCCGTAAGCAACTCAAAAGAATCTGTCTCCTGTGTATCATCTAATTAACTTGTTTTTCATTCCTCTTCAGCGTTATCCTCATATGAATGCACCAGTCACTGTAGGCATCGTGGGCTTCATGTAAGTTGATAAAACTTCAATTTCTACCATGTTTATCAATTTAAAATTATTTTTACGAGTGTTTATCGTTCATCTCAAGTGAATGTAGGCCTCTTACAATATTTTATTCAAAATCTAATAGCCACTCCTTATAATGATGAAAATATACTTTTCAATAATTTTACTGAATTCTGCTGAACCCCATCAACCAGTGCAATTTTTGTGACGTGTATTCAAGTTACTATACATAGTCTGTTTAAGCTTGGCCTTGTGTAATATCTGAGCAATGTCTTCTTTTTACAGGTTAGTGTTTGCGACGCCGCTCTGCTGTGCCATCTTCCCGCAGAGAAGGTAAGAATTAGAAAACCATGTACCGGTACTTGTACTGTTGGTTTTTGTTGAAACGTAAAGTCTAAAATGTCTTATCTTTTGATCAAGAATAGATGTTATCATTATATTTCAACCAATGTAATATCAAAATGATAGGGCCTACCATTCACCTAACCTAATTCAATTCAAAGTTTAAATGCGGGTATAATTGAAAGAAGTGTCCTTAATTCCTATTTCATTGTTTTCCAGTTCTATCAAGGTTTCAAGCCTGGAGAAGGGGCTACAGGACGAGATCAGGGCAAAATACCCTACTTTAGAGAGGGTCTACTTTAACAAAGGACTATAAGGACTAGAACATGTTAATTGGTTGTTTAACAGTTGTAGTGTATCTATGAACGCGGGAACCGCTAGTTTCCATATTCTCCACCAGTCGGCGCCTCCTAACTTGTACTACTACCACAGCGCCATCTTCTGGAATCTCTTAGTAATAAACCAGTCAGAAATACAATAGTGGCGACGTAGGATCGGATCGGGAAATCCGAAGGAAACCCAAAGGAAATCTTGCTCAACCAGGTGTTGGTTTCTAATAGCAGATGTCCTAAAGTAACTGTAAAGACTGTAGAAGAAGCATAACTGAAAATCTGACTCAAAATAGCTGTTTTCATGTAGAAAAGTGAAAGTGAATTCTGAAAGTAGGGCCATGTGGTTGTGAAACAAGCCATATCTAATGCCCCTGGGCCATGCCCAAATTTGTCAAGGAGTAGTGCACAGTGCAAAACAGTGTAAAATCAGTGCAAAAAGTGATTTTGGTGATCAGTGAAGATCAGTGACATTGAAAAAGTGACTTAGTGAAAATGCACATTAAAAACTAAAATAAAGTGAGAATCAGTGCAGTGCAAAGTTTAGTGCACAGTGACCTAGTGCAGTAGTGCAAAGTGACTCAAGTACATCAGTGTGAATAAAACTCAAAATGGCAAACCCACCCCCACCACCTAGGACCATCATAGGAACCATTAGTGAGTTTAGTCCTGAAAAAGAACAGTGGGTCAACTATAAGAAGAGACTAGACGCGTGGATGAGAATTAACCAAATAGCAGATGGGGACAGAGTAGATGCCTTTATTTCGCTAGTAGGCCCAGAGGTAGTAGACCTGTTAGTGGCCTTGGTATCCCCTGCGAACATTGAGGGTAAAACGTATGCCCAGCTCTCCGAGTTGCTCGAAAAACACTATATGTCAGGCACTAATGAGTTAGCAGAGAGCTACACATTCGACACAAGGTGCCAGAAGGAGAGTGAGACAGTCTCAGACTACATTGTTGCTCTGAAGAAGCTTAGCATTCATTGTGGTTTTGGTAATGAAGATCAGATCAAGAAGAGACTTAGAAACAGACTAGTGGCAGGTGTGCAGTTAGATGCCATAAAGAACAGACTTTTGAGTGAGGGAGCAGCTCTTACTTGGGAAAGAGCAGTAGAGATCAGTACGTCTATGGACACAGCTCGACAGAATAGTAAGATGATGAAGCCAGCCGAAGAGCTAAAGAGTAAAGTAGAGCCAGCCAAAGAAGTAAACAGAGTTCAGCGAGGGAGAGAGAACTATAACTTTAGAGGTAGAGGAAGAGGCAGAACACAAGAGAAGTGTTACCGCTGTCATAGCATGAACCATGAAGCGTTCAACTGTCCATATAAGAATGAGAGATGCTATAAGTGTAACGGCTATGGACATATAGCAAGGGCTTGTGAGAATGAAACAGATCAGGAACCCCAGCAGTTTGGTAGAGGGGGTCAACAGTATAGTCGCAGTGGTCCACAGTCTGGACGTGGCCATGGCCGTGGGCAAGGCCACAGTCGTGGAAGAGGTCATGCGCATTATATTGATGAGGAGGAAAGGCCAGAGGAGATAGTTAGCTATGCTTCTCTATATGAAGTTCGGCCCTCAGTACCAGAGACAGAGAGTAGTGAGATAAAGGTAGATGTGCAGATAGAAGGGCATTCGTTGCCTTTCACTGTTGACACGGCCTCAGCAGTTTCTATCATAGGAGAGAACATTTACCACCAGTGCTTAAAGCATTTGCCCCTGCAGGAAGCGCAGATAAACCTCAAAGGTTACACAGGGCACGAAGTCAAACTGCTAGGGCAGGTTGACGTGGCAGTAAGGTATGAAGACCAGGAGAAGGTCCTGCCACTTGTAGTCGCTAAAGGCGAACGTACATCGCTCTTTGGAAGGAGCTGGATAGAGAGAGTAAGGCTGAACTGGGAAAGCCTGTTCAAAGAGAAGGAGACTTCTAAAGAGATTAGTAGGGAGGGAAGTGTGCCCCTACCAGAGGAGACTTCTAAAGAGATTAGTAGGGAGGGAAGTGTGCCCCTACCAGAGGAGACTTCTGAGGAGATTAGTGTTAAAGAGATGGTGATAGAGGAAACTACCGGTACTCAGGAGATGTGTGTGCCTAAGGCTAGTCTGGTCGAGCAGCTCCCAGACAGTCTTGTGAGTGAGCAGGATCTGTGCTCAGAAACTAAGGAGAGGCGAGAAAGTGTGTTGTGCGAAAGGTTAGAATCCTGTGTCAAACAAGTGACTAAGGATAGTCTGGTTGAGGGACTCCCAGACCCTGTGCGTGTAGTGCACAGTTGTGTTGTGCCACCCCGAGTTGGTGTCACACCCAGCAGTGGCATCCCGAGTGATGCACTGCCTTCGCAGAGAGCGACGCAAGACGACTGGGACCCTGGTCCTAGGGTTCCAAAGGCCACACCAGTGCCAGGAGCACCATGGAGAGGTGCCCCACCCCAGAGGTCAATGCCGAGGACACCACAGGAAGGTGTTCCACCCTGGTCGAAGCCGGGAGTGCCATGGAGAGGTGCTCTGTCGAAGCCAGGAGTGCCATGGAGAGGTGCTCTGTCGAAGCCAGGAGTGCCATGGAGAGGTGCTCTGTCCAAGTCGACGCCGAGGACACCACGAGGAGGTGTTCTGTCCAGGTCGAAGCCGTGGACACCATGGCGAGGTGTTCAGTCAGCGAGGACACCATGGAGAGGTGTTCAGTCATCGAGGACACCATGGAGAGGTGTCGCCTCCGACCCAGTAGTCGTTGAGAGACATTACCATACTCGCACCAGAGATGTTCAGCAGCGAGCGCCTACGACAGGTGTTCGGCAGCGAGTGTCTACAAGAGGTGTTCAGCAGCGAGCGCCTATGAGAGGTGTTCATCTTGGGACACCTATGAAAGGTGTTCAGTCCGAGCCAGCTGCATCACAGAGACGCTACCCAGTGCGGCCCTGAGCCGTGCCTTTGAAGTTCAGAGACTTTGTGGTTGGTAATGAGTGAAGGTAAAACAAAGACTGTTGAGTGTAATTTGTAACATCTTTAAAAATGATTATGCTCAGGATAATTATATGGTAAAAGTACTTATAACATCAAAGACTTTTGCGTGGAAGAAGAGAAGAAAAAGACATTTACAAAAAGACATTTATAGAGTAAAGAAAAAGACATTAAGTAATTACATGATACAACTCTAAGTAATACATCTCTAAGTAACGAGTAAGATTAAAGATCTATCTCATCAAGTACAAGTAACTTAAAGAAACTAAGCTATATAGTAAGAAAATGTTTTCATTGACATGAGTAACATATTTGGTGTGGAGGAGTGTAGTGTATCTATGAACGCGGGAACCGCTAGTTTCCATATTCTCCACCAGTCGGCGCCTCCTAACTTGTACTACTACCACAGCGCCATCTTCTGGAATCTCTTAGTAATAAACCAGTCAGAAATACAATAACAGTTATAATAACTAAAAGTTAAACTATAAGGCCATGTTGCCTACATAACACATGACATATTTTAATAAATGACTATATCGCTAGAATATTATGTTTATGGGTTTCACCATTAATGTGTCATAATCAAAGATGCACGAACCAATGTATGAATTCCAATGGGTCCAGGTAAAAGTGTTGGGAACAAGGCGTCTACATTAAGGTTCGCTGCACACTCATGAAAAGGGTTTATAGTTAAAGAATTAACCTTGGTTAATAAGCCCATAAATATACAATTTTTAAAAGATAAAGTATGTATAATAAAGTTTATCAAAATAATTACCACAGGGTTTCTGCTAGTTTGATACATCAGATTTTCCATCTAGTCCCGATATTGCCAAACACTAAGGACCACAGTTAACCGAATATCTATTTTGTCAAAGGATTTCGGAATGCAATTATTTCTATGGCGGGGTGATGAAAAATCGTACATAGAAATAATTCTGTATACCTCTGCAGTCTATCAAAATAAACATATCTTTGATGCAGGTGGATGCAGTATCAAAAAGATCACCCTGATCGGTTCAAGAAATTTTAGTATGCGTTGGCAGTTTACCTCACTTTAAAATCATTTCCATATTAGTTGTCTGCATATTCCCTAGTATAACTTCCGAACTTTGCAAATCGGAAGAATAGCAAGAGGTCGAGATTAAGTTGGGCGTGTGCAGGATCTCTGCATTTGTCAGTTGTGACTGGCTCACACATTTGGCATTTATTCGTGGCGCTAAGTACGCATTTTGCTGGGATTAACTGTAGGTTCTAGATTTCAACACAAGATCTGATTTGAAATGCATGACATGAGAAGTAGGGATAAGACTACAGATCTGGCCAAAGCGTCGACATTAAGTTTGTATACGAGCATGCTATCATTTGGAGTGACGTTTGAAATCGTAGGATTAATTCAACAATACAAAAGAAAAATGTTTATACAAGCTGAACTATCGATGTGCTTCAGTGTATTATCGTCCATGTTAGACTTACCACCATGGAAGTCTAAGAGGGTGTTTGATATAATGAAGCGGTATTGAAAGTTAAACCAAAGAAAGAGACTTGCCTTCAAGAATCCGTAGATATGCAAACTCTGCCGTATCGAAATTAGATCGTGGTGCTTGTTGCATTAGCTTACGCAATTTTTGTTAAATATTCTTAGGCAAGTGATAACAAGTGATAATATACTCTTCCTCGAGTTGTAGTTATCAGTTATCATTGTTTGAATCTGCAATCACTATTTTTAGAGCAAATCCTTTCTGGGTTTCGTACACTTGTATGTGATATTATAGAGGAATGGTAGACTGTAAGACACGTCGTTTTATCACATAGATTGATATCTAAAGCAGATGAGCTTTAACATTTAAAACATTAGGTGCATAGGAAGAACAGGGTCCAGGGAGAGTGGATACCAATGCGTTGTTTATGTTAATAGCCACTCACCCATCAGAATGAATGGTCATTCACCCTTGTTCATTTATAGAATAATCAAAGTGTTATACATGCGGTTTGCGTGAATACGTAAGTGTTGCAATTATACATGGTATTTTTACGGATATTCGCGAGTGTTGTGCGATATTATTCACTTGAATTAAGTTGATACTATACTACTCGGCTACTCATAGTATTATTCGGAAAATCATAAATTTTCAGGTTTTCGTATGCAAAATAATCGCACTGTAACTCTATTAATATCCATTAGTAGCTGTTGAAGAGCGCGGCTAGTAATATACACTTTAGCGGGATTAGTGTTCGTGAGGTAATAGCTGTGAATTGCGATCAGAAGAACAAGAAATGATCAATGTTTGATCCTTGATTGAGATTGGATGATTTCTATGACGATGTTCCACATACTTAACCCAGTTCTACCCCTTTATTTCTAACTCATTTTAAAAACGGATTAGTCCGTGTGGAAACAAGTTTGTTAGGTAATAAGTGTTTGCGTGTGAAAAGTAAAACCGCATACATTCCTCCGTAGACTTCTGTCAAATGTCAAGTGAAATATGCCGGGTGAGAACTAGTAGTCCCTAGAATAGCTAACATGAACTGAGTTACTAGGATGGAAAAATATCTATATTTACATGAATTCCTTGTTAGTCACTTATTTTGTGACTTAGACCTACATTTGGAAATAAAGCAATACCGAGTTGAAAATCACTTTTCAGGCGTTTTATATATCCTTTTAAACTTAACCTCAACAGAAACTTGTTGAATTGCGATTCTAGAATTCTATTACAGTGTTCGCAATGGTACCTTTCATAACAGGAAAGATTACAGCTTTTACTTGATCGGCCGAAGTTCAATGTTTTCCTTGAATATTACGGGTATCCATTAACAATAACATGACACATTTATCATAACTTTTTATCATGTTTTTTATTATCCATTCAATAACAATGATGTGTCTACACCACTTTCCACATCTATCCCAATCTTACAAACACAATTCTGCTAGTATCGATTTTCATAGTTTTGTCCGAAGACTTATTGCAATAATCTTTTGTCTGATGCTTCGAAGTGTCAAACACAACTTTTCTTCACATTGAAATATTTATACAGATATATAAGTCCAGCATTTATTTTCATTATTATTTGTTTTGACTCTTTAGATTTCTCCAAATGGCGAGGAAACCTTTATGGGGGGGGGGAATAGTCACCACACAAGACTTTATAGGTCTTGAATTAATGGAATATATAATATATGACAACGAATTATCGTAATTATGCTTCCTTTGCCACATAATCTCTTATTGATTAGTCTGCATCTCCATGTTCAATCGAATTACATGGAAATTAGAATACTAATTTTTACGACAACTCATGATTTTGTCCCACATATATTTAATGACCAGACACCACAAGAATATGAACTCTATCAACTTCACTTGTTTGGCAGGTCAATGAAACAAAGGTAACACATTCTAGTCCCAGAATAACAAACTTAATATTACATCTCTTAGAGTGTAATATTGACAACAATGTCGTTTATAAAACGAGGGAGGGAAGGTTGTTCTACAATGGAATCGTTCATCTTAAATTCCTGAGGTCAGTACATATATTGCAGAAGCTATCTGCGCTCCCCTTAGCATGCATATCAAATTTACGTTCATTAATATACAATATAATCAGATAAAAGTTCCATCCCAAGATATTACATTGTATAAAATAATCATATAGAAACATGCAAAATATCTTTATTGATAGAAAGATTAAGGCCGTTCCCCTACTCCTCCGGCTTGATCGAAGACGACGACACTCACGTCATGCGCCAATTTGTCCGCGTTCTCCTGAAACAACAAAGTTATCGTTAATTTTGGTATTTTTTCAAAAATGTGGGTCGGAAATATGCCATGATCCCCACTCCTTCTGACTATTTGTCATTTTTTGTACGTATACATGTACATGTAAGTATGCTCAAGTATGCGTGGACAGAACTTCAATCAAACTCCCATTACTTTCTGTAAATTATAGAATGTATATGGTAATCATGAACATCCGTACTTTCGCCCCTATCCCCAACTCCAAGATTCGAATGTATGGCTCTACAGGCGAGTGTTTTGAAAAAGTTAAAGCCTGCGAGGACACGGATTTATTACTTTTTATTGATAGTAGCCTGAACAAATTCTTACTCGCGTGTCCGCTTCAGCATAGACTCGTACGACATCCTCCGTTCCCGACGGTCTGTAAAGAAATTATGAAACCAGATATAGAACCAGAAAAACCCTTCATCCTCTGCCTGGAAAAGTGGTAAACGTGAATTGTTTTCACGTAACTGAAAACAAATTAGTGAAAATACTTGTTCTGTGCCTGTGCTTTTCAAGATTGCAGTCACTAGGATGTAAGATGATTAAAACAGTCACCGCCTGCATATGGATATATTGGTACTATTTTAGAAACATTGACATATTCCGTCCTGTATTTATGTTTATCTATATATTACACTAATCAAAGCATTCTGGTTTTTGCTTTTATATATATATGTTTACATCAATTTACCTGACGAAGGAGCGTCCAGCCGGGAACTTGGCCACCAGCTCGTCGACAGCTGCCTGCAGGTTGGGCGGGGCAGTGGTGCGACGCTCGGCGTCCGTCGTCTGAATAGCAGTCCTATCCTTCACCTACACAAGACAGAAAATGAGAATACAAACTATGTTCGTTATATGAATAAACGTTTTTCAAGGGATTATGCTGGTATGAGCCGGATGGCACATTACATTGGTGCTCACTGAAATTATTTTATTTTCAAGTCAATAGATTGATATTGTTGCTGACCTTGACTTTAAGTTGTCGGTTTGGTAGATCTGTGTAGGCCGTGTTCCAGTCAGCGATGCTCCAGCCTCGGGCATGCAGGACGGTTTCTACCAATAACAGGTCGGAGATGGCGTCACCGACCGTCTAAAAAATAAAGGGATATCACAAATATACTTTAAAAAAAGATCGTGATGCTGTCAAGAACATTTTCAAATGAGGTATTCTGATTTTATTACGGGCCTTTTTTTTTTAATAACTGTTACAACTTACAGTATTATTTTTGACTATATTATTGGGATTTCTTTTTAAATACTAGCGTTGCTATCATAAATGTATCCTACATATCTCTGGTGATAAGAACTTAATGACAAACTTTACCTGATTAGTGAGATCAACAAGTGCGCTCAGCTTTCCAGCAGCTTCTCTTTGTGCCTCGGACAGACTGTAAAAGGTGTATAAAGAATATATATTTGAATCGTCTACATATATTTTTTATTAGTATTCTTGTAATCCACTTGACGCAAAAACTGTAATAACAGGTTCACAACTAGGCATGCAATGTCTCTACGTCAATTTTTATTCATAACTTTAAAATTGATCACACTCAATTATTTAATCATACGTTGCAAAACGAGCTTTCTAGTACGCCAATTATACTATCTATTTGGGTTAACAATCAGGATTTGTTAGTATGACTTTTGTCCAGACTTAACGTCATCATTCTCGGCTGAGCTGGCCACTGCTCCCCTCTGCATGTCTCCCAGTGGCAACAACTGGGATATCAAAGGTCTCTAGTAGACCACCGGCTGTTGTGTGTGTGGCCCTGTCTATGGGACCATGCACATTAAAGAACACCTGCCTCGGTAAAAGTGTAGGGGTATGGTCTCTACCTTCTCATAGATTCGATCACCATCACCGCCCTTGATATGACCCTAGCTGTTAATTAGGGCGTTAAGCAACCAATAACCAGCCAACCAACCAACTTAACGTCATCTGATTTAGAAATGAGGTGGCACACGACCTTTCTGCACTTACCTGGAATTCGTCATAGCATAAGCTATTTTTTGAGAAGCAGTATCGCTGAAGAGTATGGTGCCGTGACCATTTGCTTCAAAGTACACCCCTACGTCAAATTCCGTGGCCTTATGGTGTAGATGCTTTACACCAGTCGGGACACAAGCCACTGGGACTTTCTGGAAAAGTACACATTGAATGTTAGAAGATCTGTGACAGTCAATGGGAATAGGTGTTTCTTTTTTAAGCCGACAACACGTTTGGCAATCCTTGTTTATTCAATAGCAATCCTTATTTATTTAAAAGTACTTAAGCTTAGACCATATATAGAGTCATTCATTTATGTGAATTTTTCCTTGACACATTGCTGCTTAAATGCCAGCTTGTGAAATTTCCAGTGAAACGGTGTAACCCTGAAGTTCTCATGTCAAAATGTTATCACGAGTTATCAGCTGGTATCATTTTTTATTAGAGTCACAAACACCAGATGTGTCCGTTCCCTTACCAGGGTCTCAGTGATGTACTTGGTGGAGCTGCCGTTGGCGTAGGCTGTTTGTACTAGCCCCATGTTTAACTCCACGCCACTAGAGGTCAGCAGGTCCTTCAGGTAACCCGCCAACAGGGTTGCTATCTTGTCGCCATCCATTAGCCTGAAGGTCCCCTCTTCAATGAAAGCGTGCAAAACTTTTGATCCTCAAAACTCATAATATAATATACAATACATTCAATTGTCACAAGGAGTTCCTAATATCTCGGGGCCCGTCAGAACCCTGACATTACACGTCTAGGGGCCCTCACCTAAAATTAAGGACCCATTCTGTCGATCAATTATTCAAACTTATAATATATAACAAGATAAAGTATGTTGGGTTCTAAAGAACCCAATAGCTCCGTCTTATCCACCTTGTTCAATAACAGCTGAAAGAGAGGGAGAGGGAAAGGGAGAGGGAGAGGGAGAGGGAGAGAGATTTATTGCCATGACAATGCCATGACAATGCCATGACATTGCCATGATGATGCCATGACATTGCCATGACATCCCCATGACAATACCATGACATTGCCATGACAATGCCATGACATTGCCATGACAATGCCATGACATTGCCATGACAATGCCATGACAATGCCATGACATCCACATGACATTGCCATGATGATGCCATGACATTGCCATGACATTGCCATGACAATGCCATGACATTGCCATGACAGTGCCATGACATTACCATGACAATGCCATGACATTGCCATGACAATGCCATGACATCCACATGACATCGCCATGACATTGCCATGACATCCCCACGACAATGCCATGACATCCCCATGACAATGCCATGACATTGCCATGACAGTGCCATGACAATGCCATGACATTACCATGACAATGCCATGACATTGCCATGACATTGCCATGACATCCCCTTCACCCCTTTACCCCCTTACCCCAATACAGCATGGATTAAGAGTCTGAGCTCATTTGTGTTTGGAGATTTTATTGGTAATATGCGAATTTATTCAATATGGCCGCCCCCAGTGGGTGACGGGGGCATTCCCGACCTACTTTCATTCTATTTTTAGAATATTATTATGACATCATCTCGTCACTCTCCAGGTAATGACTTTTTTTATGCTAATTTTGAACTATTGTTAATGTTTGATTTAAGACTGCGTGAGGTTTGTGTATATCTAAGTCTCCATGAGTCGTTTGTCCAGAATGCCTGAGTAATTCAGACTGTGTTTAAATTTTGTCCGTCCACTTCCCAATAGTTCAAAAGAAATGAACGATGAGGGAGCTTCTTAATATGAAAGGGTTTTTTATTCAATAAACATCTCATCCCGAGTCAAAGCCACCATGTATAAGTCTTCATCAGTCCACCTCCCATCTCCTATCAGCAATCAACCACATTTAGAACACGAGTTGCTCCAACACCTTCTAGACCATTCTAGTACTCAGCTCTATCACAATCCTATGTCCGAGGTAGTTGATATTGGTAAACTCCAGTCTGTTACACGGGAGCCGATGTACTTACTCCAGGTAACTCCTTGGCTAAACTTACTTAGCTGATGTTCTCACTAAAACTAAGTGACTACTAACTGCTTGCTCCCTACCTCGCAGCGCCTTTTATACTGGTTAACAGGTGGCGCTAGGAACGCAAGATATTTCTTTCTAAGAGTAGACTAGAAGTAGACTTGCTAAGCCTGATCCTTGTTGGATTATATAACATGACAATATATTAAAAGTACTAAGCCATTAGTACATTCGACGGCGGTCAGGTGTTTGAGTTAAAGGAGGTGGACGACATAGCTCAAACCAAATGAAGATTTTCAATCAAATACGATAAGTTCCCAATTTTGATGATTGGATATATTTGTTAAACCAATGTGGGGTGGCTTTGACTCTCGTGGTACATTCAGCACAGTGCCAATATAATCAGAAGTTCTTTTGTTCATTCAGAAGTATAAACAAAGGTGCATTCATATGATCAGTTTTGCTTAGTACATAGTACAATTTTGCTGGTAGCCCCATGCTGAGACTCAAGATCAGTGAAACCATTCATAAAGTTCCAAGGTAAGTTCATAAATGGAATTATTTATCGAGTTGGCTTCCACATCTTGAAGCTCAAGGTTAGCGGAACCCGTTCATAAAGTGATAAAGTAAGTGTTAAAGAATGATAACATGATCATTTGTATGATAAAGTAAATGGTGACATAATCATGGTGACAAAGTGACAAAGTCAATTTTAGAGAATGAAGAAGTATTCGTCATCTTAGGTATTCACTTAGTACGTGCCTTGTACATTAAAGTAAGCTCTCAGCGTCGTTAGCTTATATTAAGATTTAAAGATTGCGACACCCGTGCATAAGGTGACAAGGTGAGTTCAAAGAATTGTCAGCCCATATTAAGGCCTAGGGATAACGACACCCGTGCATAAGGTGACCAATTCAGTTTTGACTTAGTACATACCTGTACAGTTTTTGATTTATACGATTTGAAACACAAGTCAACAAAACTCAACATTTATACAGTATGAAGTTGTCTTAACCTTCTAAGAGTAACAAACACACAATAAATCCAATTTCAGAACGAGTTAACACAATAAAAGTTAATACAGAGAATTCGGATATTTTGAATGAACGAGTTTCATTATACAATGCGTGTCAAATTTCAATCAAACTTCAACTAGAACAACATTATTTACAATAAATACAAGGTCCCTGCATATGATCTAGCAACATTAAGCAGTTGAATCCAGAAAATATTACCATCCACGTCGCGCGCCCACCAGTTATGCTTAGTACATGTGTACTTAGCGGGTCGCTTGACTGGAGTTCCCCTCCAGGGTTTGACCTCGATTTGATTCCTCCAGGCGCGAAGCGCCCGGATGGCAAATTTCTGTTTCGAACAAATTTGCAAGTTTGAAGGCTCGACCTGACATTTTGGGCCGATATGAATTAATTTTGTCGCTTGATTACGTTGGTTGGGGACCTAAACCTTAATCTAGCACGAAGTTTTAGAAAAATTAAATGATACTTTGATCATGTTAGCCGATATCAAAATTTGGATCCTTTGGATCAAAAAGGGGTTTCCCAAATTAGCCTCGTTTTGACATCATTTTAATCAGTGCCGACGGTCTTTTTTAGAAGTTAGACGTGTTTTTCACTTTGTCTCGCTATTTTTATCTCTTTCACGAAGAACAATGGTCAGAATCGCAGTGTTCTGTTCCGACCGGGAGGCCGGTATACAAGACTACCCCGACCTGCTTTTACAAGACTCCACCAACTGCTGCGTGATTTATCCTAGTGCCGAGGCGACCACTGCTGAGCTGGCCGGATTTGCCTTTGCACATCATGTCTTACACCCGGAAGACATTTTGATTGTAGTGGTCAACCTCCTGGATATACTTACATGGGATCAAGAATTAGCCCTGTTTATTCCCCTTTTCATTCGTCCCGAGGAGGCCGTGAAGTTTTATTCTGAACTTTTTAATCGGGCGTTTTTAAATATCCAGTCACATCCGATCCCATCCACGTTTATTTTAGCAACACCTTCTGGATTCGATGCCCGCCGCTGGAGTCTCACCGACAGCGACGGATCACTCCAGAAGTGGGTGAATCGACTGGCTCCCAAGATCGGACGGGAAACCAAGCGAGCGAACGACTGGTACGGTGTGCCTACCGTCTACACCGGGCAAGCTCTACACCTTACTCGATCTGTGGCAGACGGACAGATGACCATTAATGATTTTAGGGAGTTGGTGGACGGCTATATGCCGTCCGCCCGTGTCCTACGTCGGTGGGCCAGGGCGTTAGGCCGCGTGATTGCCCGCCTGCCTTTAGCCCCCCGCTAGACCGTCGGCACTCCCTTTGTACATAATGATTCTTCTTAATTCTTCTTAATTTTATTGGAGTGATTCCCGCCTAGTGATTTTTGCAATCAATTCCCGGACAGAACTCAGGATACCACAGATATACTATTTACTCAAGAGGCTTCGGCCGGATCGTTTTCCCAGGAACCCCAGGATCGCAGGACTCTTTAGACTGTTTTCACGGGACCCGTTGCCTTCTTTGCCCGTTGCCGGGTCTCCGCCCCTCTCGTAGAGCCAGCCTCTCAACCCGACCGCTCCGAGACCGGGTGAGTTCAACCTTCCTTCTTGATTGTTCTTTGCACGTTAGGTAGGCTACTAACCCGTAGATTTTAAGGAGATTGTTGGTCAGGAATTAGTCAGCAGTTTTCTCAGCTCGCCTTCACGTTGTTGAATTCCGGAAGCTGATGTCATTCCCGGAACCAGAAACTGTGTTTCGCTGGTGATTTTTGTAACGGGTAGCGTGGGCGGCCACCTGGTGTTTACTTTTGGTTCCAAGATGGTGGACACGGGCTGAGAACTAGGACCTTGTGTACTAAACTTATTATCTTTTCTAGGTCCTGTGGTTATTGATGATATTATGAACAGCATAAGGTGGTGGTGTTAGGGCACTGAGAGACGTCAGGCTATTTGATTTTAGTGGGAGGGATTGTTTAGGCGAACATGATCAAGCATTTTACCGCGCGTGTGGTTGGGCGATAATAGGAGGTTTTTCTGACCAGAGGTTTGTTGACATTACCGATTCAAGCAGGCTCTCAATGCGTGTGGGTAGATTGTGCCGCGTTGGCCTAGAGTGTTATTTTATAACTATTAACTACTAGTTGACTGACACTGCACCAACGGATTTGTGTGGATGACCAGGGATTCCGGTCTGGGTTGTACAGCACTAGATTTACTGTGACAGAATTCTTTGTTTTGACGTTCCCCGTACAAGGTACTGGAAGCACTCTATTTGGTGACTTATAAAGCGTAAGCGCTTCATGTGGTCACCCCAGGTGGAGTCGTCCGACTGACCGTCGGCGACTCCGTGGTAAGTTTTGAGGAACTGCAGGTGACCAGGTACTTTGGTCCAGACTGCACAGCTTTAGATTGGCTGTGGCAGAATTCTTTGATGAGTTGTCCCCCTTACAGGATAATGGAAACATTCACGTGGTGACCACATGAGGAGACACCACAGGTGGAGCTGTCCGCCTAGCCGTCGGTGGCTCCTAAGTAAGTTTGAGAGGGAGTGGCAAGGGCCACAATTATCCATCCCGTGTTGAGTCTAACAACAAGACTGTGTCAGTGTCATGGTGTTAGAATAAGTTTGATAGTGAGTATTATTGTGCAGTGTCGTCCAGGTGGGGAGATAAGAATGATGATAGGGGTTGGTTCTATTGTGATTTAATTAAGAGACTACTTTGGTTTTCTAAGAGCCAATACTTGAACGGTATATCCAGTTGTCGTTCTGACCACCTCATATTTATGTCCATTGTGTTAGAATAATTTACCAACACACTTCAATGGTTAATATCAAGACAACCCTCTTCCCTTCTTTTGTTAGTTACAGGTGGTAGCTCGGCGTCCAACCCCTATATTCACTCTGGGTTTGAATACCGAGTTCCACTGTTATACTGGGTAGTTGGCGCCCTCCTATCGCATCAGGCAGGTGCGCCCCTAACACCAAACAGTTCCATAAATAGATATTATACATATTTTAACAGTAATAATTCACCGTCTTATTTTGTACAACACGCTACATGGGAAAACAGACATGAAAAATTGTGGGGTAGTTTTCATTCCGTAAAAGTGTAGGTGTCATGAAAGACATTAAATCTTAACTGTACAAAAGGGTTTGAGATTATTCGTTACTCATTAGTTATCACTAGAGGGTCGGGTCTCAGATTCAAGTTCATTTCTGATCTGATTCCCGGTCCTCATTAGTTACACGTGGTTTGTCGGTACCCCCCATCCATAGAACCAGAATGGGCAGCACCGAGTTTCCCATTGTTATAATCGGGAGCAGACTGCATTTTTTTTTTTTTTTTTTTTTAATATGCAGCCTACACCCCCTTTAAATTATAGAGATGTGTAAATGCATCTCTTCAGATCACTTACTTCCAGACAGCACCTAGTAAGTCGGGCTTTTTACCGAAGTACAGTACAAGGTTAAACCCGTCCTTTGTTCAGGTCTATGCCCGTTTTTCTTGTGGAGAGTCAAGACTACTCCTGAAAAGACTCCGCCCCCAGCTTATCCTAACTATGCGCACGCGGGGCAGGAATATCTATTAATGTTATAGACAGTTTTAGAATTTTAATTTCTTTCTAATAGACTGGGTAGACTATTAGCTATGGGTGTCAACTAAGTTTTTGCAGCCGTTCGTTAGGGAATTAGTAGACCGTGTCCCCCCTCTTCAGCTCAACTGTTGAGCGGAGACCCGGTTACTTTTTAGCGCCACGACGGCGGTCAAGACTAGCATTTCATTTGTTTGTTTGTTTTGGTTTTTTTTTTCTCGACGGCGGTCAGCTCTGAACCCGCACGTCTTCTTTATTAATTTTGATTATTTCTAATTTACCCGGGTCGAAACTTGACTTCTTGCCGTTTTGCTTCAGTCCCGGTTAAAACTGGTCTAAACATGGCCTAAATAACTTAGTCTTGTACCTTTGGGCAGTTGTTCATTATTTTCTTTCTTTTTGATACTTGTTTTCGTTGGATCCTGACTTTATGGTAAAGTCAGGATCCCTCGACTTAAGACATACGATGATCCGGCGGCCATTTACACATAACCAAGACGATGGGGCTATTAATAAGGACAGCACCTCGCTCCACCGCCTTGTGGGTTTTCGCTACGGCTTCTCCCGCCCCAGGGATGGCTTGTCCAGTCTGAGGGAGTCGCGATATGGTAAGAGAGAGAGCCGAGCACCCTGTGAATGTCACCAGTTCGCCGTTGTCCCGTAACTACCTTTCCTTGTGACCTCCATTATAATTTCTGAATATAGCACGCCTTGGTAGGAATTGTACACATCCTTGCCCGTCGTAGCGTGCCCATACCAGAAGCAAACGAGCCACGTATAAGGTACTCTCGTGTGCTGTCACGGAGCGTTCCCCCCGAGAATGTTACTAAATATTCTGCGTTCATATGTTCTTATCACAACTTGCCCAGAATTCCCTGAGGAAGGGCTCTTAGTTAAATAAATATTGGGTTGCTTTATATATTAAGTTTTTAGATAAATTTCTTTCTATTCGTCGATTTTTTTGTGATGAAGAGACCGCTGTCAGGAGCCAATCCACCCGGGGCATAGTGACTGCCATGGTCGGGCGTCCACCCCAGTGCCCTTCGCAGCGTCAGTGACGCGTAACCCCAACGTCCTGCCTCCTGTCAGGCACCACTGACACCAGGCATGTGGGCAGGCTCCTGCTGCTTGTGCAGCCCCCTCATTTTTGAGAAGATTATATATGTAAGCATGCTAAAGAATAGACAGTGGCGTTCCCCAAGTGACTCCTGTACTGCAGCCCGATCCTAGCGGTAACAACAGCACAGGGGTCAGGTGTAGATGGTACTTGCTTGGGGAAGTTCACTTCGCTCGTTGGGAGCATTGGTCCCGTTGAGCGCTCCTAGGTTTTATACAGAGTATCTTTTTAAATGCTAAAATTTCGCGACACTAGGATCGGTTCCAAATGGTTCCCTACTTTAAAAGAGTTGCCAAATCGATAACAATGAGAGTGTTGAGCTAGGCTACCGGGCATGGGACACTCGACTTGAGAGAAATTTAGATAACCCATGGGTCCATAGAGAGACGGTTGGACCAGCCTACCCGACCCAGGTTTCCTTGGTTGGTGAATCCTTATTGATCAGGTTAGTCAACAGAACCCTACCTACCCAAACAGGTATTGCCCAGCGAACTTCCTGTAACATTTCAGTTTTAGTACTCGTACCTTTGTGTTATTAATTCACCAATTTTACCTGTACAGCACTAGGCCAGGTCTTAACACTCGTTACATTGTCATATGATAACTTCATAAACCGTTCCTGGATCTTTTTCGGATGTCCCTGGCCTTACTGTCTTTCGGGCAGATCCCGTTCCGGTCGCTGTTGAGGTGGGCGTGGTCGATCTAGGAGGAGCGTTAGGCATTGTTCCATGTCCCATCACCGGTTGAGGCCAGTCCGCTCCGACATCGGACCAGCCTGCGTCGATGAGGCGAGGTACTCCCATGGGTACAGGAGTGGCTAGCCCCGAGGAATATCTCAGTAGTCTGGCCCTGGTATTGTATTTTAAGTTACTCATCATCAGACGGGCTAGTTTTTTAGATACTCTCAGGGTGTCTGGTAGTGGCACCTTAGATGGATGTTGTCCAGGTCTAGTCGCTGCTCCCATCAGCTGCGCCCCCCAGGTAACCGTCAGGGTATATTTCAGACACAGTTGGGTCACCAGTAGATCCCTAATGAGCACATAACCTTCCGTATAAGTGTGGTCAGAAGGCATGGCCAGTTCACCTAGAAATATTGTTTCTATCATATGTGGATTGGCAAACTGTACGTATAGTCCATCTACAGTCTTCCTTCTAATATATCTCCACTTTCGCCACACGAGGACCACTATGGCGATGACTAGTACTGCCAATAATATAGCAAGTACTGCCACCGCAGTGGGGTTGGCGGTCGTGTCCGGGCATCCAGTTAGTTCCTTTTCACTGCGCAGCAGCCCCTCCGGGTCCGCCGCCTCCAAGGCCACGGCCCGAGGTAAAGTCATGGTTAGTCCGGCCAGGGCAGCCTTGCCTTGGTGGTTCCGCCAGCACTTCCAGAGAATACACCCAATAATAGTTACTGCTACCACTATACAGAAGATTGTGAGAAGGCCAAAGCCGCCCCCAAAGTTACCTATAGAAAACCATGGGGCGTGTTTGTCCACCTCGTAGCGGTCAGTTGCTTTCTTGATGCCTTTAGCCAAGTCTTTCCTGTGTTTTTGGATTCGCTTGGCCAGAGAGGATACAGGTATTCTGACCTTTAGGCTTTCCTCGATTTCCAGTAGCTCTTTCCTAATCGTTTCAGGGATAGGATCTGATTCTAACATAGTGGGTTCATTCTCGGGCCTCGTGAAATTAGCGTTCCATCCTTTCACACGACTCGCTGCTTCCAACAGATCGTTAGGTGGATACACGACCGTGGTGATCCTGGTGTGTCGGTCACAGTTCCGTAAACTATACGGTATCCATGATCCCTGCGTCTGGAAGGCACAATCGCATTCCACCTGAACTCGCGCATAGTTTTCTATGTTCACCTCCACCGCGGGTTGATTTCTGCAAATCATCTGGCCCCGGGTGTCAGCGCTGACCACAAGCATATCTCCGTCGTCCAGATACACTGCCATTTCTCCAAAGTCTGCTTCCAAAAGATAGTCCAGTTCACATTTCTCTCGTATGGCCATGTCATCGCGTCTCAACAGGGCGGCAGTGCAGGTGTTATCCGTAATCTTTTTCATGTAGGGCAAGTCCTTACAAAGCGTGATGGTCTGCCCATAACAGCCTGACCAACTGCCGCTAGCCAGTGGTACGTAGTACTGACGGGACATGGACATAGCCACACTTTTTGGTAGATTAACAATTTGGAGAGCGTCCTTCTTTTGTCGTCCTCTAACTGGCACTGGCACAGGAAAGGTTAGTACCTCGTAGACTCTAAACAAATGTTCGTCGGCCACTACTGGTACCCTTACGTACACGATCAGCTCCTGGGTGGTTTCATCAAATTTAAATGAGGGTTGACTGTTCTCATAATAGAAGGAGGGATCTGCAAACGCTACATGGAACCTGGGATGGATTCCTTTCAGATACCTGTTGACTTCCAGGACCGCTCCGACCATATACTGGCGTGGCACCAAATCCATGGTTAGTTGGCCCCGTGTCAGGTGTTGTACACCTTTCCTGAACACGCGCGTTTGCTCCACTACCAATTGGAGATACACCATTTCGCCTAGTTTGTCTTCCAGAGCTACAGGTATCATGTTCAGGTACAGTTCCATCCAGTCCACCTTATGTTGGACGAGTTTCATTCTCCGGCGAGTGGTATTATGCGCCTTATTTAGTGACCTTAAATTATCCAATAGACCTATCACGACGTGGTTAACCCTTTCTACTGCCTCGTCGTGTTTCTCGTTCATCAGCGCCAGGTCTTCGATCATCTGGTCAGAGGACTCTTGTAACACTTTAATTAGTTCCCTGTTATACTTGACATCAGCTGAAAGCCCCTTGTTCCATGATGTTGGAATAGGAAAGGTCGACCATCCTGGGTCGTCCAGCATGATGGGGAGTTTCTTCATTCTTTTGATCCTTCCGCCTGAGTCTGATTCTGACCCTTGATTTTGAGGTCGCTGTTGGTTGTTTTTAATTAGCGAGCTTAAGGTTTCATTGAGAATTTCCCTATACCGACCTTTGAGCGCCTGCGATGTCTGATCCATCCAATTCACTAGCGACCTGACGTGGTAACAGGCTCGGTCGAGAGCGTCTCCTCCCTTTAGGTACCGATGACAGACCTGGCCAAAGGTAGCCTTGATGAAGGAGCGCCTTTGGGGAATAGTGATCAGAAAGCCTTGGCGGACGTGAGTAATATCTGCGGTGGACATTAATTTCCCTGGTTTCAGTACCACCCCATATTGTTCCAAGGCTATAACTTCAGCATTAGGGGCTAGCCCTTCACGTGGGCTGGAGTCATTCCGCAACCCCTTAATGCCTCCTATCATGGCGAAAACGAACAGCACCGACCACTTCATTGTCATTGGTTTTAGCGCTAGTCCGTGAAAGTCAAGTTTATAGTTTAACTAAAACATGTTCACAACAAAGTTACCTTCACTCTTCTGCGCACCACTATCATCCATGCGCCGAAGTATGCCCTCCTCTCGGGCCCCCTGGTCCACTTAGTTTGGGACATGCTCATAGAGATTTTGCCCATTGTCATTCACCACTCGCCTGATGATTCCGCTCTCGTCCTTGGTGACCGTGATCCTCAAGCCTCTCATACGTTCGCAGGACGAGGGGCGCATTGCTCTGAGGGGTCTTGGCCTAGAAGGTTCCAGTCCGAAACGGCCCCCGTTGGGTCGTACGACGGTTGGCTCGAGGGGTACGGGTGCGGCACCTGCGGTGGGTTTGTCGTTGGGAGTGGGCTCGGCCACAGTGGACCCCCCGGCTGGCTGGTTGGCGTCCACTGCTGCTGGTTCCATAGCAGTGGTGAGGGATTGGCGCTGCAGCTCGTTGTCAAGCTGCTCAAGTCTAAACAAGCGGGGTCCGCAGGCTGCAAGTGGTGGAGGAGGGGAGCTCCCGCTGACCCGTTCCCCACCGGTGGGGTTGGCGCGTGTTGAACGGGTGCTACCTCCACTTTTAGTCCTGGGGCGGCGACGGTTAGCTGTTCCCCTCCCGTTCGCCTTTCCAGAGTGGGCAGAGGTCGGCCGCCTCGTGTTGTTTGTTGTCTGGTACCTTCCCTGACGCATTTAGAGTTTTGGGTGGTCCTTTGAATGAAAGGAGCTACCTGAGTTTTAATCTCAGCTAACTGTTTATTTGATTTTGGCACATCCAGTCCCACTGTCCTTCTAATTTCGTCAACAGTCTCAAATAGTTGGAACAGTGGTTGCGTAAGGTCCCAGAACCAGCCGGCCTGAATCTGCACCGGTCGGTTGGCCGCTTCCCCCTTCTGAACCGGCTTGGCCAACGCAGTTAGCCTTGGCTCGGGTTCCGAGTCACTCACCTCAGATAAATTGTAAAAGTCTTTATTTGCTGTCTTCTTTTTGGCTGGAATCGATTTAGCGGACTTCTTGGCTCCGCCTGCGGTCGTTCTGGTGGGCCGCTGGGCTGGTGTCCTTGGTTTCTTCCGGGCAATCCCGGCATCGGTTGAGTCCGGACGGACACCGCCCCGGCCCGGCCAACTCCACCGCCTAAGGGTCTGAGCCGGTCGTTTCTTAGTACTCTCCTTCTCGACTGCCTTTTCTTTCATTTGGTAAAATCCTAAAAGAATGGCCCAACGAACATTCCCTTGGTGGGTAGCGCCCTCTGGTGGGGGCGGCTAATCCGTTTCCTTCTCAGGGGGACGATGATCCTTCCCTCCGTGTCCGCAGGGAAAGTAGTGGTTCCCTTTGGATTGCTATGAGGCCGGAGGGCCAGGCAGTTCCCCATGAGTCGGTGGATCAGTGTTCCAGCTAAGTTCTCTTTCCGCTCCTTCCAGGAGAAGTCGAAAGTTGAACAATTTCTATCTCCAACTTTCGTTCAGAGATAGAATCAATGTCTATCTCCGTTTCCTCCCGGGCTGGGTTATGCGTACAATCACCTGCAGCAGAGGTGACCGTCTAGGAGCAGAGTTGCGGACCGACTGGTGGATCGGCGCGGATCCCACGAAATTATAACCGATCCGCTTGTCCATGCCGTCTCCATATTTGGAGCTGTATCTTGTTTCAGGTGGGGAACGCTTGCATCCGGTCCCAGGAGATGACGCCAAACCACTGGCATCTCCCTTGGTGTGCGCACCCTCCCTTTCTGCCACGCCCCTGGGCGCGGCGAGGTGGCCGTGAGGTAGGCCACCTGTTCCATTAGCGTTGATGCTAACGGTGCCGCTCCGCCGAGCCTTTATTTTCACAGGGCGGCAAGATTTCCTGTATTAATCATCCATGTCGTCGCTTTCCCCGCCGTTGAACAGAGCGGCGTAGTTAGGCCGACGGTTCCGACGCAGGTTATAGCCACCTTTCGTCGGGACATGGTCCTCTTCTGTTTTTTCTGGGCTCTGTTCCGATGTATCCGAGATCGGTACATCACCGCAGGGCAGCTTTATGGGCTTGTTGTTGCCTGGAGGGGATCTCCCCTCCAACGGCTGGCTTTTGCCCCTTCGTTTAGCTCGTTTGCGTTTCCTCTGTCCATTAGCGCCAGCTGTTCCCCGTTCACAGGCGGCTTTGTTAGGAACAAAGGATAAGTTTGGTGACAGCGCGGTGTCCGCACTGGCGCCCTGACCATCAGTTTGTTTGTTTGTGGGATTAGTTTAACGTCCGGCCAACCCTTTAGGGTTCTTTTACCAGACTGCACAAGGTAAAGCCTTTCAGCTAGTTTTACGCCACAGGGGCGGTGACCGAATATGAAATGAGGTGCCTATTTGTAGCAGTGGGACCCAATGCCCTCTTTATAGTGCTGCCACACTGAGATATCATGTCATAGGCCCACACAATACCCCACCCAGTCACATTATACTGACACCAGGCCGACCAGTTATGTTTCGTGGTTCTTACTTTATACCGAGTGCCAGGCAAGCAGAGACCACTGCCATTGTTAAAGTCTTTGGTGTGACTCGGCCAGGGATAAATCCCAAGACCTCCCAGACTCAGGGCGGGCACTCTACCAAAGAGCTACTGAGTCTGGTCCCCCCATTTGTCGCCTTCTACGAACAGCAAGGGGCTGCTAGGGACCTATTCTTCCCAGGAGGCTCCCGCAGGAACCCCCACCCTGGATCCCCATCAGTGATTTGCCCGTCCGATTCTGCTAAATCGGTGGGACTTGGACCAGGTTTTTGTGTAGGTACCTTCCTGGCCATAGGAATTGCACCATGCTCACGGGGACCGGTTGTTCCCGTTGAGTTTTCAGTCTCAGCACCCCTCATTTCGCCATCTTCCTCAGCGATTTCACCCGTCGGAGTGTGATGCAATTCAGGGTTTCGGTCAGGATCTGCCCCTTTTGAGTTAGTGATTTTCGCTTCTCTCACCAGTTTGGGAATGTTATGAGGGACGGCGGGAGACCAAGGCCCATGTGCAGGTTTGAGTTTCGAAATGTTTACTAGATGTGGTACCTGTTTCCCAGTTTTTAAAGACACTAGTCTAACAAGGTGGTCCCCTTTTGTTTCAATTACCCTGAATGGCCCAGTATACCTGTTTGAGAACTTAGACGCTTTATTTTCACTAGCCAAAGGATCGTACATGTATACCATATCACCTTCGTACATCTGAGTGGGCCGCGCCCGCTCATCAATTCTTACTCTCAGATCTTTTTCATAGTTTTGAACTACCCTCTCTGCCATATACCTAAACATAGCAATGTTGTCCTTTGTTTGCATGAAGAATTCACAGTCGTTTAGCGTTTCAGGGATTGTTCCCTGCTCAGGCATTCCCATACTGATTGGATCTCTGCCAAACAGTAGGGTGTGAGGACTGTAGCCCGACCGCACACTGATCGTAGACCGAACCGTCCATAGCGCTATGGGGAGTAGATCGGTCCAGTTACAGTGGTCATCAGGAATATAATAAGCAATCAGGTTTTCAATGGTTTTATGTAGTCTTTCTACCCGAGCGTTGCCAGTCGGAATTCGCCCGGTAGTGAACGTTTGTTTGCACGCTAGTCGGGTAGTAATCTCCCGGAACAGCCCTGATAGGAAGGCCGCCCCCCGGTCCGTGTGCAGACGGTTTACCCGCCCATACCGACACACTATCCCGGTTAGGAAGCAGTTGGCCGCGGTTTGCGCGGTGGAGTCTTTAGTGGTGAAAGCCTCCGGCCAACCTGTTAGTAGGTCTATGAAGGTCATGATATATTTTGACCCATCCCTAGCCCTCTTTAGTGGCCCGATAAAATCACACTGTACCACCTCAAAGGGCCGAGTCGGCCTTTCCCAAGACTTAGCCAAAGCCTTGAAATGTGGGGCCCGCCTCCTCAGAGAGCAGGTCTCACAAGCTTTCACATAGTCCACTATGTCGGCGTTCATGTTTCGCCAATAGAATTTATCAGAGATTTTGGTAGTAAGGTTACTGATCCCGACATGTCCCCCAGCCAAGATGTCATTATGTAATAGTCTCAGGACTTTGGGAATTAACCTACCTGGAACTATCATACGGGGTTTTAGTCTGACCAGTTGGTCTTGGTGTTTGTTATACCTTTTGACGTTGAACCTACAGAGCACCCCCGGTGCTACCATTCCCACAAAATCGGCTTGGTCCATTATTCGCCTAGCTTCAAGGGGATCTGTTGGTAGGTCTCCGTCCTGAAGGTAGTCTATCAATTGCGCGCACTCTGCATCTTGGAGTTGCGCGTTTATTACCGTAGCCACAGAAAGCTCTTCATCCTGAATTTCGGCCTCAAATAGCTCACATCCCACAGCGGGCTCATATTCCTCACCTGGGACATGTTCATGATAGACTCTAGACAAATAGTCTGGTAGAAAATGAGTCGCTCCTGGCTCATATATGATTTCAAAATCAAAATCTGATAGCGCTAAAGCCCACCGTCTCAGCCGGGCTGACGGGGCTTTGTAGGCACTTTGTAGCAGGGGGATCAACGGTTTGTGATCAGTCACTATTGTGATTTTAGCTCCCTGCAACATGTCCTCATAGTTCTTAATACCTTTAATTACTGCCAGAGCCTCTTTCTCTGTTACCGAATAATTTAATTCGGCGTCACGGAGGGTACACCCCCAGAAAGCAACCGGACGGTAGATTTCATCTAGTTTATGACAAACCGCTGCACCGCACGCGGCGTCTGATGCGTCAGTTAGTAGATAGAAATGCCCTCCTATATCTGGATGAATTAGTAAGGGCGGCGAGGTCAGCAGTTTCTTTAACTGTTGAAACGCTTCCTCGCAGGCCTCTGTCCACTCAAAAGAGACTTCTTTCTTTAGCAGACGGTTTAGAGGCTTTGCTAGATCAGCGAAATTAGGGACAAACGGTCGGTAGTAGTTACATAACCCTAGAAAGGATTTGATAGTTTTCACATTATGCGGGCGGTTAAAGGCTGTGATCTTTTCTGTGGTAACCTTTTGTGTAGCCACTCCTTCTGCGTTTACTACATGGCCGAGGAAATTAATCTCACTGCGGCACCATTCACACTTAGACGGTTTTAGTTTGAGGTTGGCTCTCGCTAAAGCTTGGAGAACCACCTCAACACTCGCCAGGTGTTCCTCAAAGGTGGTGTCGTAGACGATTACGTCGTCTAAATATGCTAAGCACGTTCTAGGAATCAAGCCTTTTAGCGCAATGGCCATCACCTTGGTAAACTGCCAAGGCGCGCCAACTAAGCCGAACGGTACACGCTTATACTGATATACACCCATTGGGGTTTCAAAGGCAGTATATTTTCTACTGTCTTCTTCGATTACACACTGATGATAGCCGCTCAACAGATCTAAAGCTGTCCACATAGTGGGTTTCTTGTAAGCCATATATAAGAAAAGTGATCGCGCTGTAGGCATTGGGAATTTATCTTTGAAAGTGACCTGATTAAGCATGCGAAAGTCTGTACAGAGCCTAGGTTTGCCGTCTTTCTTCTGCACTACCACCAGCGGACTTCGCCAAGCCGATTCGCTGGGCTCTATGACACCTATATCTATGAGTTGCCTAACCTGTTCATCGATGATGTCCATTTTCTGTGGAGAGTATCGGTACGGTCTAGAACTTATTACTCCCTGCGACTCATCCACAATGATCCTCATCGGCGCTATTTCACAGTGACCTAACTCTTCCATTGAGAACGCTAGTGCATTTCTGTTGTTATTAAGCATTTGTCTAAACCTTACCTTTTGTTCTTCGTCTAAGCACGACTCGGTTAGATCTATTTTACTTACATTTTCATCCATTTCACCTCGGGATTTCTCCTCAGAGGTTTGGCTTTCCATTTGCACTGCGTCTTTCATTACTTCTAGAGATCCTACAAATGGACATTGGGGTCTCTGTTTTAGTTAGATAACACAAGTCTAGGAACTCTTCTATCTGGTCTTGATTTACCTCAGGCACTGTGCATTCTTCTGCAAAAGCTAACACTTCCTGTGGAGTGATTTCTTGCATTTCATCTAGCGGATTCATGACTTTGATCCACCACTGACTTCCCACCGTATTCACGCACCCCTCCACTAGGACAGGTGCAGTGACTGCTGGTGCGCAGTAAGCTACTGGTGAGTCTAATCCCAGCGGCTCTCGGGTGGTAACCGGTATGATGCATTCATTTCCCGGTGGAATTTTCACTGTTTCTTTGCTGACAATAGGGTTTCCACAAAACACTTCTATCTTTGCGCCTGGTAGAGATAAATCTGATCGAAGCACTGTTAATAAGTTTCTACCGATTACTATTAAGTGGCATAGATCGTCCACTATGTTGAAATCATAGCAAACCACTGATCCCTGGATTGAAAACTTACATCTAATTTGTTCTAGTATTACTTGAGACGAATTGTCTGCCAAACTGATGTTTCCCTTTGATACTTTCCATTCGTCCAGAATGCATTGTTTAGGGATCTGCTGCTTACAAAAGGTAGACATGAAGCAATCGCTCGCCCCGCTGTCTACCAAAGACTTAACCTCTTTCTGATCATTAAATCTTAGCGTTAAGAAAAATGCTTCGTCTCCTATCTCTCTTCTAGCCGGTCCGTCCACTGCGCCTAATTCTATCGTGGAATGAACGGACCCCTCCTCTAGTTTCCCTGACTCTTTTGTTCTGTGCCACTGGCTTTACTATCTTTGTAAATCCGCGGGGGGTTTTCCCTCAACCTATTCTTTAGCCACAAGCACGCTTCTGTAGAGTGACCATGTTGTTGGTGAATGATACAAAACTTACTTTCATCGAAAGGCAACCTGGGTCTCTCCACTTTCTGCTGAGTTGGCGGATTCTTTCCTTTGTCTGCCTCTCTGTTCGGGGCGTTATTAGATTTAGCCTTCTGATCTGGATTCCTTTCACCTTTCTGATTTTCGTATCGATCTTTTCTTTCATAACCCTGCTGTTTATAGTTACCACTACTCTGGGGAGCTCCGCTTTGCCCGGGTTTTGGTTTCTGAAACCATGGAGCGGCCTCCAGTCGGGCCAGCACCACTCCAAACCGTTCGGAGATGGAGTTTAGGGCCGCGGTCTCCTCCGATTCTTGGCTTCCAGCCAGTTCGCTCACTGCATTGGATATTTTGGTTCCCCCTTTGCCTTTGTCCAACGATTCTAGTCTCGTTGCACAATCCACCGCTTCGGTGAACGACTTAGGGTCCAGTATAGCTACCTGTCTGGCTACGCCCTGTTTTAATCCTTCTAAAAACACAGCTAACATCATGCTTTCACTCGCCTCTGCCTTAACTTGCTTTTGCTTCAAGACACCTGCAAACTCAATCACACTCTGGTCCTTTCCTTGTTTGAGGGCGCAGAACTCTGCGTGTTTCTGCCACTTAGCTCTTCGATCACCGAAGATCTTTGTCATTTGAGCTTCTAGTTTCTCAAACGTGTCTTTTTCACTCTCAGCTAACGCTCCTGCCCAGTCGTCTGCCCTTCCCTTTAGGCCTAACAGTGCCATATTCAGGAGATGGGCGTTCGACCAGTCATAGATAGCTTTCAGTCGTTTCAATTCCCTGAAATACTTTTCTATTTGCTCGTCTTCCTTTCCACTAAACCACGGTAACCTAATGTTTGGTCCCCTTTGGTGACCATTGTGAGTTGTTTCACGCACTGGCGCTGGTGTTTGCCCCAGTGTCAGACCTAGCTGTGGCAGAATATCCCAAATATTTGGTCGATTTGGCGGGTTTGGGGGGTTGTTCTGCCCTGGTGGGCCCGGTGGACCTGGAGGATTTGGAGGGTTGTTCTGTCCTGGTGGGCCCGGTGGATTGGGTTGATTAGGTGGGTTGGGAGGAGGGTTGTTGAGTTGGTTTAGGAAAGGATTATTGTTCTGGTTTGGGGGAGGGTTATTGGGTCCTGGTGGGTTCGCCTGATTATTCTGGCCTGCCGGAGCCTGCTGACCCTGCTGGTTACCTGCTCTTCCTCGGCCTGCGTTAAGATTGGCTGCAATCGCCATCGCCTGCAATAGATAAGGGAACATGTTTTGCTCGACCCCACCTCCTGCTGGCACGGCTTGGCCAGGCTGTTGGCCCGGTTGGCCATCCCCATCATTTTGCTGCAGTCCCCCAGGGTTTACCCCAAGATTAGGCTGCTGCATTCCTGGATTCACACCACCATCTTCCCCTTCACCAGGTTGTTGTTGTTCCCCAGGATTTATCCCAAGATTGGGCTGATTCAAAAGAGGGTTGTTGGGTTGGTTATTGAGAAGGTTTTGAGGAGGGTTTGCCTGATGATTCTGGCCTCCTTGCACCTGCTGACCCTGTTGGTTTATAGGGGGGTTAGGTCCAGGTGGATTTGCCTGATTAATATGACCTCCTGGAGCCTGTTGATTAAGGGGAGGGTTAGGCCCTTGAGGATCGGCTTGATTATTCTGGCCTCCTTGAGCCTGTTGACCCCGTTGGTTACCCCCTCTTCCCTGACCTGCTAGTGGATTGATTCCCATCGCTTGTGCTAGGAAAGGATACAACATATTTTGCCGTACGGCCCCAAGGTCTATCCCGCCTCCTGCTAGCGCAGCTTGGCCGGCTTGTCGGCCCGGTTGGCCGCCTCCAACATTTTGCTGAAGTCCCCCAGGGTTTATCCCACGATTAGGTTGCAATACCCCCGGATCCACACCCCTAGCTCCCCCTTCACCGGGTTGTTGGAGCTGATTTTGGTCACCCCCTTCTCCTACTAGATCCACCAAAGGTACGCCTCCCTCCGCCATATTATCTTCGTGGAGGTTTTGTATATCGTGATCGTCCCACTGTTCCTTCACAGGTATTTCTTCTACACTAATTTCGTCCTCACTTTCTGGTTTAGCTTTCTTACCTGTGTCTAAAACATCCTCGGTAATAAGTTCAAACGATGACGAGCGTGATTTCTCCCTTCTAGTTAGTTTACTATCAGGACTACCTTTTCTGACATTTGTGACTGCTTGTTCTGTCTCGCTATTTTCTTCCTCGTACTCGTCCTCGTATTCTTCATACGATTCATGAGTTAGAGTGTTAAAACCTTGTGCTTTAAGCGTTACATTTTCTTCACTATCCTGATCGCTTAGCCTCTCTAAATCTATGTGCTTTTCGGGGCCTGAGTCTGCCCACTGCTTTAATATTTCGGCTGGATCAAAGGCCCGAGCTTCCGCTCTCTTATCAGCTTGGTCTAAGTTCTTTTCTACACCGTAAGTTAATCGATAGGGTTGTAAATTGCCTACTTTCTCGCTGTTTCCCTCTGCTTCCCTTCCCACTCCCCTATCCCCTCCTACTGTTTTTCCTTTAGCTACAGTGGGATAAGGAATGGACGCCCCCGGGTTGGGGTGAGTCGGTGTTACCAGTGGGTGACTGATAGACTCAAGTCGTTGGGGTAATGGATAGGTGAGAGAGCTCCCATCAGGTAGGATTACCGGATTTGCGGGGCGTCTCCCCCCTGATGGGCTGGAGTTATCTGTGGTGTTTTGTCAATTTTTCTTGTCTTTTATGGGAAATAAGTAATCCTCATCGAAAGTTTCCTGTTCACTTTGTCCTCCTGCTGCAGGTAGTAAACGATAGGGAACTCCTTGACTACACCACGGATTGTTCGCATCGGGTCCATAAGTAGAGTGAGAGCTAGTACCAGTTTCGTGGTCCGTAGGTGGTACGTACCCTGGGTTCCAATATTGCTGATATTCTTTGAGACGGTTCTTCCCTTCAACTCGTCCCGAGTGTGTTAGGGTTTCAAGTCCTTCGTCAAGAACCGGCCTATCTTTGGGCCCTAGGTGCCAGGGAAATGGTTTACCTTTGCCACGGGTTTGGTAATTTTGTGCACCTTCGGGGCAGAGCTGCTTGGGTCTGGCTGCGACCTCCTGTCTCTGTGCTTCCCCGTCTAAGGGATTACCTACCAGGTGGCGGTTTTCCACATTCCCTGTATATGATGTTGACACATCGTGTCCTGCGGGCCGCAAAGATTGAGGCTTGGGGTTAGAGGAAGCCTCAAAGTCACCGGTGGCTGACATCAAGGATGAGCAAAACGGCACAAGTCATGTTTCGGGTAATCTCCACCAAATGAACTATTGTTAATGTTTGATTTAAGACTGCGTGAGGTTTGTGTATATCTAAGTCTCCATGAGTCGTTTGTCCAGAATGCCTGAGTAATTCAGACTGTGTTTAAATTTTGTCCGTCCACTTCCCAATAGTTCAAAAGAAATGAACGATGAGGGAGCTTCTTAATATGAAAGGGTTTTTTATTCAATAAACATCTCATCCCGAGTCAAAGCCACCATGTATAAGTCTTCATCAGTCCACCTCCCATCTCCTATCAGCAATCAACCACATTTAGAACACGAGTTGCTCCAACACCTTCTAGACCATTCTAGTACTCAGCTCTATCACAATCCTATGTCCGAGGTAGTTGATATTGGTAAACTCCAGTCTGTTACACGGGAGCCGATGTACTTACTCCAGGTAACTCCTTGGCTAAACTTACTTAGCTGATGTTCTCACTAAAACTAAGTGACTACTAACTGCTCGCTCCCTACCTCGCAGCGCCTTTTATACTGGTTAACAGGTGGCGCTAGGAACGCAAGATATTTCTTTCTAAGAGTAGACTAGAAGTAGACTTGCTAAGCCTGATCCTTGTTGGATTATATAACATGACAATATATTAAAAGTACTAAGCCATTAGTACAATTTCTACACTCTCAAGGCATTTTCTATGAGAAAACCATCACTCTCCGACCAGGTTCACAATACCACAAAATAGCACAGTGTCCCCCCCTCCGCTGGTTACCAGCGACTGCTGGTCATTCTCCATACATATTTACGCTGGTATCAGCTTTTTGGGACGACCTATGACTCCGAATTATCGAACTATCGAAGTGATCCACTGGACGAAAACAGAGAATAACTGAAAGACTTTAAATCTCTTTATCAGGTGTGAAGTTAATAATTTCGACAGTTTGAATTCAAACTGAGAGGAAAAATGGCTATTCTCGAGGGTAATATTCAAACATACAAAGATCACTTAGAAAATGTCTATGTGACAGTAGGACAGTATATCTCAGTTACTGTTATAATGTTTAGTATTTCGTTTACTAATGGTAAACGAAATACAATATCCAACCCCTTGTTTTATAACCGATCAATTCTATTTGTTGAGAGTATATACAAAAAGTACTCCTACCTTTATCTGTGTAGTAATAAACGATCCTATCTGCATCTCCATCAAAAGAGGCGCAGCGATCACCAGGGCTGATGATCATACCTAAATGAAAAGAAGTTACTGGATATTATATCTGACTGACTGACGTCATTGTATCATGAAAATAATATTTCATGTTAAACTTAATTAACTCATCAGAATTGTTCGTGGGATTAGTTTAACGTCCGGCCAACCCTTTAGGGTTCTTTTACCAGACTGAACTCATCAGACAGAAGACCAAACTTATTTTATCTACAAAAATTATAAACAAAATATTATCATTTCATTTGTGTGTTTTTCATGGGAACTGCGCCGCATAATATACCAAATTGGCTGAATCAATGACGTTTATCATCAGTAATGTACTTTGGTCAAGTCAATATAATTTCAGTTCTTAACGGAGATTTTTCTAGTGCGCACCTACAATATTTCCCCTTTTTTTATCATTAATATCCTTAAAAAAAAGAACGGAAAAGGATGTGACCTTGGCCCTCTGGCATCCCAATCCCACCTTCGTCCCTTATTTCATATGACGGTATTTGTTGCGCTTACCTTCTGGAGCACGTTGTTGAACTTTGACGAAGTCTGCACCGCACTAGGAGAAAAATAATCATAATTACACAAAATACTTGTAAACGATACATGAGGTCGATACCTACAGCGTATTTATACTCAGCATTTTATGAGGTGATACGTATGATCTAGACAATGTCTTTTGTACCATCGTCGAGGGCGATTAACCTTCATTATGATCGCTACCGGCCATCCCCGAAGGACCTCAATACCTATACTGTATTAGGGAGTCCACCTCCGAGCATGAGCACACCTTTGGCGTCACTGCCTATGGTGGGCAAGCACAACTTCTCGCCTATCAAGTCTCTCCATCATGCAACATGGCGGCGCCCACTGGACCTCTCCCGTATGCGGTATAGGTGACGATAAGTGAGATGTAACTGGAAACTGGATGAATGATATCGATTCTGACAAATATTCTGTATAACCTTAGATATTCCACTAAGATGTAAAAAGGTGCACCGTTACTCAATTTGCATCCTTCAAACCAAGGTTAATCTGCATCTATCAATTCGGGCCCTTATTGATGCTCATTACCTTATCGTTGAGTTTGCCGTCCGTGCCGTCCTTACACGCATTGATGTCCAGACCCTTTATCTTCTTCATTTGTTCTTTGATCTTGAGGGCGCCGACCCCGTTGGCACAGTCGAGGAGGAGGGTGGGCGTGTACTGGCCATTAGCTCCGGCCTAAAAGATAATATCAGAAAATGAGACTTGATAAATCGTATACTTTTTTTTCATCTTGAAATATCTCATTGGCAACCTCGGTGATACGTCTGTTTACTAGTCTCCTTAGATGATTAATATTATTATTATGTCTTTTTTGTTATCAATTCCTCATTTTTCATACACACGGGCCTTTCTGCGATAACAATGAGCAATAACACTAATGATGCTACATTTGTGTCTTTATTTCTATTTATATCAACATTATTTCAATGTACCTACCCCTGGTCGCAGCTTATTGAAAGCCTCCCCTAACTTTTCATAGTAGCCCTCTTCGGTGGGTTGGCCGTAGAGGTTGTTGGTGTTGATGCAGCGCACCATGTAGTGGAGCTGGGGAGTGGTCAACACTCCGTAGTCTTTGTACCGGGTCTCTAAGGTCACCACTCCGTCCTGTAGCGCCGCCGCCAGGTGCTCACTGCTCGGCCTGCCAATATGGTCAAATCATAAACTGGCTTCCCATTAAAAACCAACGCTATTTTTCCTGAAGTTTAGATCCATCCCGGATTTGGTATAATCATAAAGGTGGCTGCAAACAGAATGTGCTGTAACAACACACTGTTATACAGCATGCTTCCTCGTTCATGAAACCTACTGGTTGGCTGGTGTCCGTAAATCGAAATTAGCTACTATTTTCTAATTCTCTTCTTAAAGTACAGTAAAGCTCCATTTCTCCATTTACAGCTCATAAAAATGGACTGGGAGTGATTATATTGGTGATAAAATTTCAATAGTTATCATTCAAAATTTAAATAGAATAGAATAGAACATATATTTATACAGATTTTATCTCACGCATACTTATGATATCACAATATACAATTTTCATAATTAAAGACTTATAAATTATATTTCAGACAAACTGAATACTCATGTGATTATGGTGATCATAAAAAAGAGGTCCAAGAAACTACGTCTGCAAAAGGTCTATAAAGGTATGCGCTAAAGACTATTATCATCTTTTGATATCAAACCTCTAGCTAAAACACTAGAGACGGAGGCCTTCCATTAAGTATGTACGCATCATGGGGGGAGGGGGTCTGAGATTTTTGAAAATGTGCGTACGTTCTAGTACAAATTAAATGCTTATTTTTGCCCAAGGGGGGGTGGGGGGTCCGGGTTTTTTTTAAATGTGCGTACAGGCCCCATACCCTTAGAGTTATCAGTATCTAAGAACATCTCACCTTGTGTCCCGTGCAAAGACGACCTGGGCGGGGGCATCTATGTCAGTGAGCCCGATTACTTCCACTAGTTGACGCACACAGGCCCCAAGGTTGGCATCTCTGAGACAAAAAGCAAACATGCTACATGTAACAACACATTTGATCTCAATACATACGTTTAGAAATGTGCTTGGAATGTCCCTTTTTTTAAGTGACAATAAAATCATATATATCATTATAATCCATTATATATACGTGTGCCTCTACAAATAATACAGCTTGTCAAAAAAGAATTCTTTGCATTAAGGCGGTATTATACTATGTGTCGGCTGGTTCGCGTTTGGGTCGTTTCAAACGCGTTTTTGCCGACGTGAAAAGCAAACGCGAATCTGTACACCCAACGCGAAGTGTAATATAGAAAAATGTTTCTCATAATATAGAAAAAAGTTTCTCATGTATTCATGTTGGGTAAGGTGACCCAACGCGATCCCAAACGCTTGCAAAAACGCATAGTATAATATATTTCGCGTTAGGTCTGACGTGAAGTGTAATATGACCTGAAAGCGAAGTGTTCGTATTGGGAAAAAAAAACGCGAACATGGACCCGTCGCATAGTATAATTAGGGCTTTAGGCTGCTCTATTCAGTACGCTCAATTTCATGGATCTTTGATCCACAAGATATATCACATACGTTTTTCTTTGAGCTATGCGTGTCAAGAGGGTGGCCGAAGTACATAATCGCCCGAAGCAGGAAGTAAACAGCGTATTGAAAAGAATTCATCAAAGGGCGTGTTGTTATATTATATATCAGACTTTCGTGTTTTATTCAATAAAGTTATCCATTTTCAGCCAATACGATAAACTGTCCTAGAGAGTTACAAATCTTCGGAGGGCAACTCAAACATTACCATATTTAATTCACAATACAGGGTGTGTACAAAATATTGACGTTTTACATACGTGACATTGGCGAGTTTGGTGGCGTGGCTCTCCCAGGATACCTCCAGCATCTCCCCAAGGGGGTCGACCAGCTTGACTCCATTGTCCTCCTCCGGGTTGTGGGAGGCGGTGATCATAACTCCGATCACGGCTGAGGGAGAATGTATAATGCAATTTACTTTTAATCATAATATTTATTACGAACAATATGGATCATTGATAGGCTGGCAATTAAGTCATCAGATTGCATATACGTATTCTTCTTACAAATGAAGTTGGGAGTCAAAATGAAAATACATATACCAGATATCTAAATTTAAAAGGGGATACTCTAGTATCTAGGGAATAATGCTTATCGTGGAAAAAGTTTGTTGTAAATGTTTTTTGAAAATCAACCGATTTATATATTTTTATCCTAGGCATAGCTCAAACTGTTACATCTGAGCTTAGTTCGATTAGGTTCCCACAGTGGCGTGGGCAAAATGGGTATGACATATGTGCGGAATCTATGAAAATTCGCGTCTACACGTAACGTAACGAGTCATCATCCCGCACATGGTTGAGACACTCCAGTCAAGGTCTGTGCAGGGGACAAGTGTCTGACGCCGCACCTGGGAACGTGTTTGTCACCGGTGGCAGATGGCTGCCAACAGCAGTGGGACACATGTGTGCAGTTTGGATGCAGGATATCCTTATAAGACTGCAGTCTACATATGGTTCAATGCTGAGTGGATGACAAACAGTCCTACCTTGTTTGACCTTTGACCTGAGCACGGCAAGCAGGCCCATCCGATAGAGGACATGGTCCAGGTCGCACGCCCTGAAATGTAGGATATCAATGTGTGATTTTTTATTGGAACGTGAATTGATAATCGATTTTGTATACGTAAACAAGACTGGGGATAATCATCCACGATCAGGTTTTTTTTAAAACGTGCTTTCTGTTGATATGACATTTAAGAACAAATAAGAAAATCCAAGGGCTTAACAGTGGTTTGAATTACATGGATCTTCACTTACATCAAATTATACGGGATTTTGCTCTTGGATAGATTCCTCATGCTTAAAAATTGTAAAAATGCAAAAAGTGAAAGATTCTATGAACTGACAACATCTACTTAAGACATACTCTCAATAACATAGGTGTATTCAATACAGATTGGTTCATTGTATCGAAGCTAGATTTATGACAGGATAGGTGGAGTGCCTTATTCTGGCAAAGCAATGCTTTCCTTCAGAATAGGACTCAACATTAGGGATCTGTTAGTGCCTGTCTGTTGCATGGCTCACCAAATCCAGCGCCCAAGGTGTCCAGTACATGATCTCCCCTCCCTCCCCTGAACATCCAGACAAGACCCTTAGCGTGTCCACTGGACAGCCTAGTCGATATATTTATCATGTAGTACAAAACAAATCAAAAGGTCTATCTAAAAATCTCAGACCGGGTTAAGAAATTACAAGAAATTGTAGTAAAATTATATCCCCTAGAAAATTATTAATGTTATGAAACTTATATAGGATATATCAGACTTCTTGATCTAAACAAGTATTCTACCTGCCTAGACGTACAGGTACATGTCAGGATTTATCTGGCCCATTTCAAGTTGCCACCTGCCATTGTCATGAAAGCTCACCCTAATGTCGAGCCGTACAAAAGTCTACTTCTAAACTTTCTTTGCATGAGACATAAAAACGGTAGGAAATCTCACCGTTGCCAAGGGTCTGAGTGGCCGTCTGAGATAACACAACCTACTTCACTTTTCATGTATGCACACTTCACTGATAATCGCAGATCATAGGGTTACCTAGCTAGTTATCAGTGACTATACAACCTACCGATAGTTACACATGGATACGAGGGAAAATCCACTACGTATGTCCTTTAAAGTAAAATAAGATTAGACACCATGAGAACGCATAGAATTATTTGTTATTCTAATTGACAACGTATGCATATAGATATAGGTACTCGATGAATTCCAGAGTAGGATATAATTATAAATGATTTCCTCCTCAGGCTTACGATATATTTGATAAATGGAATGATATACATCTAATCTGTTCACTCATAAAATCTCATCTAATACTATCAATTAGCTTGTAAATATATTTTTATGTTCGCAGGTTCTGACAGTCGCCTGCATCTTTTGATAACTATCTATTGTAATGTGTATGTGAACAGGAACGTAATGGGAGACTAGACACTGAGTTTTAATTGTATCTTGTATAAATACAGCATGAATAAAAAAGGGCAAAAATAGTTTTTAAAAAAACCAAGGCAAAAGAAAAAACAAAAAAAGAATAAAAAGAACCACTCTTTAAGCACCAAAAGTTAAAGGAAAGCTCATGGATAGAATGGTGGGTTCTGCGTGATTCATTGCATCTGTGTTATTCTCTTCCTTAATTCCTCCCCTGTGGGGGTACCAGGGTGGGGCTTCTGCTCCTGAGTCCTGGAAAGAATATAGGCCCCCAGTAGCCCCTGCTGATCGTAAAAAGCAATAGGGGGGGACCAGCACTGACCAAGTGGTTCATTGGGTTTGATTCCCAGATGGTGTCTGGGTTAACTAAGATTTGAGGTACAAAATGATTTCCAGGTTTTGATCCCATGCTCTTTGCCTGTCCTGCCATCCTCATCTCATAGATATGAGAAAGACTGACCATGTCAAAACATGTGTCAGAATTTGTCCTAACTTGTTTTCATCGTGAAAATTACCCTGACTGTGGGTACAGCGTAAAACATCCATCCCTCACTCACTCCTAGGATTATTTGAAGAATACAAGCAACATTTAAAGTGAAACATGTTCTTAATTGGTCTACAATGATGTAATTTTTTTTTATTGATTTATGAAAAAAGTGAATGAGTGAAGCTTAAATACAACAATATGATTTTAACATCTATATCCAAATCATAAATGTGGCTATCTCTCTTACTGGTTAAGCATAGATCTCTAAGGGATATATTCAAAACCTTTCATGTGCACTACTGTTAGCAATAATGTTATTGATGGAGTGGGTTTCAGATTTGTAACCGTGCCTTTTGTGGTCCTTTTTAATTTATATAATAAATGCAGAAATGAGAAAAATAATTCTTTAAAATATCCCAAAAGTTTTTTCATGAGATAAAATGGAAGGCTTCAAATTGAAATTTTAGAGACATTTCGCTCAAAATGAATTTTGACTGTCGGCATGCCGCACACAAAAAAGACACATTATTTATTTAAATAGGATATTTGTAACAAATACAATAAAAGTGAAAAATTCAGTTTTGAATCAATCACATCTAACATTGCAGGTACGTTTGTCAGCTACGTTTGTCAACTATAATATATTGACCAAAGTTATTCCCTGAAAGAAATGACAAAGCTGCTTTCATCCTGTGCTGTGCTATCTGTACATATGAAGTGTTTCATGATTCAAGTAGTACTCCAGCCTCGGCCTCTCTCACTCCACTCCAGTCCCGGACCAAGTGTAGTCGGGCTCGGGCGGTCGATCGTCTCCGGCCACGTAGGCCGTAGAAAGCTATCCTCATTTACCAGAGACATTCCTGACTAATTCTGCTGCACAACACATAAACCAATGTACTTACTTTGTTCTGAATCCAGCTGTGCCATACTGGATAACTTTATCATTGATACGAGGATGTTTTGACTGTGCCACCCGGCTGACTTCTGCTACGAGACGTTCCATGTTGTCGCCGGAAGTGTAAGTGACAATTTCACCGATGTGATTGGAGAGCTCGACTGGCTGGTTCTCGGTCGGACGTCGTTTTCCCGCCACAAAGGACAGGCACCGGATAACATGTGTCGTGCCCTGCGAAGTCGTGAATTTGGATTCAATTTGAGCGGGATTTGAGCTAACTAAAGTCGTAATGTATTGTAGGCCTACTCTTGATTACGAATACAAATAGGAATAGGTCTAAGAATATTTATTGACTAACGTAGAGCAGGCCTGCATGCATATTGATATACCTGTCCACCTTGGGATGTATTGCTGGCATAATACAGAGGTCAGACATAGGCCTAATTGCAGTTTTTGCAAAGTCAGGCACTAACACAAATCTGAGTGAATGAGTTAGTACTTATGTTTTCTAAGTCAATAGGTGATGATAAATGAGGATGAATTATTATTTTCTCTCAATTAGGTAAATACCTCCATTTTAGGTGAAACAAAATAAGTTATGTTTTTGTGATTTTAGGGTTGGACATTGTGAGCAAAGCTGAAAGGCTTAAACACTGTTCCCTATGGGAAGATGCCATTTTTGCTTTCCAGTCCTACAGCTACATATTTAACATCATATTGAAAGTAAAAGCTTATAAAGTTTAGTTCTGGGTAATAGTACTAGGACAATAACTGTGAATCATTTATGATGAACATTTTTCTAAAAATGTTGATATCATAGAAATAAGGGGTGGGCTAGCTGGCAAAGTGGACAGGTCTATTGCGTTGGCGGATCCAGGCCGGAGGGGGGGGGTGGATGTGGATGGGGGGGGAGGCCAACAAAAAGAAAAAAGAAAGAGGGAGAGGGAAGATTTTTTATAGATGCAGAAAGAGGTGGAACAACTAAAATAAATTCCTTGAGGAGGGCGTCTTGCCATCTCCCCCGCCCCCCTCCCACCTTAGGCCGATACCCTGCCGTTATTTATGTCTTGATTAAACGGATTACGTCTACTTCAGGTCCCCAACTCCTGGAAAATTTACTGCCTGCTTTTACTTTCACAACTAATTCTATCTATTGTAGGCTATATCTTATATACCGGTTTTGAAATACGACATGCATGGGCAAATTGTATAGAGCATTGTGAAATCCAATATGCAGCTTGTGAAATCCAATATGCAGCTTGAACTTTTTATTTTAATTAACTTGCAAATAGGCCTATACAAAAAAAAAGAAGATAGACATGACTATTTAATTGGACAAATAGCATGGACACCTGCATCTACACTCCCACAAAATAAAATTTTCAACGGAGGCCTATAGGCTAAGGCTTATGTATGTCATCTTTGTTAGACTATAAAAAAATTAGAATACTGATGTAAGACAATGACTTCTGGTCGTTCTTCTGAAGACATATATATTTCATAGCAAATACTGAAATTTCGCCCCTAAAACCATACTTTTGAAATTTTAAGGGGCCGTCCATAAATGACGTCATGCTATTTTTTACCATTTTTGACCCCCCCCCCCCCCCCCCCTCCCCCCTTGCCATGTTTTGTCATGTGTCCCTTGACCCCCCTCTAAAAATGACATCATACAAAGAGGACACCCCCCCCCCTCCAAGCACAGATAACATATAAGCAGGGATGGATAGGGATTGTCTGAGAGACAATGTGACCCTTAAAAAGAAATTTAAACAGTGTAAAAACCCAAACTTGACCTACAATTTTCCTCTGAAATTTTTGAAAATTTTGAATTTTCAAACATGATGTCATGCACCACATGAACCCCCCCCCCCCCCCCCCCTTGTCATGTTTGGTCATGGAAGCATGAACCCCCCCCCCCCCCCTGCTGCATGACGTCATTTATTGACAGTCCCTAATATAAGAGGGGCAAATTCTGGACAATAACAGCATTCCGATTTTGATGGCCTAATTACAATACCTTATCGGAAAAGATTATTAAAGTATGCCATTACAATGCCTCACACACACACAAACTATTTCAATATGCCTTAATTTGCATAGGCCCTCTATATTTTTTCTTCTCTTTGGGTATAGACAATTAGGCATATTCGTGATTTTTTAAAATCAGAAGGCTAAGCCCTACTTTTGGCTCCATATCAAAATATTGTTCAATGGACTCTCTCTAACTGTCAATAGCTCCGTACCAATGTGTGTCCTTACAGAGCAGTATTGCGTCCCGGTGAGGATCAGTCAATCCACCTGGGTAGCTAATGGTAACATGCCAAACGATAGTCGCCTACAATCGAGCAATCGATCAGGCTATAGACAGGTATTTACAGGTGACACAATCCAGTTATGCCATGATTACGAATTGATACGTGAATAATATAACCAGATAACAACCAGATAATGCAACTCACACAATTTACTCTATGCTCATTCTAGCAATATAATATATAGTAGGGGCCTAATGGTTTGTACATAGATAACATAGTACTATACCAAACTACTAGACCCTATGTGTACACCTATTGTATTTGCTCTATAGGGGACCTGATACATACCCTTTTACAGGCAACAGGCCTACTGATCTAAAGCGTTGATTATACGTTTTACCTTTCCTCATATATGATATCTGTTATTATCGATGCATCTGTTATTGATGCCGGGGCTAAACGCCATCGTCTGCGTAAAAATATCTGGGAATGAACAAATATTGGATTATGGTATCAATTTATACCACTGACATTATACATGTAAGTGTTCCAAGGTAGGAAAAATTAACATATTCCTTATTCTTTAATTTGTTCAAATTGATCTCTCATAAATATTTGCAGATTATGCCCTTTAATAAATGCATGGTTGTGATATTTAGAGACAATTTTATTGCACCTTGTTTCTGTAAGTATTTCTAGGACCAAGGCAAACCAACGCCAATAATAGCAATGCATTGATGGAGAATATTCCTTATAATTATTAACCACTTTTGCACTTATAATGTATTCAGCATCTACGAATATAGCATTATACTTAGTATATGAATGAAGTGGTACCAGCCTATTTTATTGGATAGCAATGGACTTAACAACGTAGTCTTAACAATACTTAGCAGTTTTAGTGGACTGCTTATAACTAGTTACCAGTTATAGTGGACTGCTGACTTGATTTTGAAGAATTTGTCATGGATAAATGTAACAGTTATATCAATTAAGTAAGATGAGAAAATATATTAATAGCAAAACTGCTTGTACAATATATAATCAAATGATTGTCCCCATTGGGGACTACACTTACTTTTTGGTAGACTGAGGTCCAGTAACCAAAGTAGCTCGTTTTCAAGCTCTGCTTAAAAAAGCGCTCAAAATAATAGATAATAAAGAATAACCTTGCAATGGCTCAATATACTGTGGAACTGTGGAAATTGGTTACATGCATAATGTATCATCATTACATTAAATTACCATTCTTATGATAAAACACATCATCATTTGTCTGAACAGGAAGATCATGTATTTCCGTGATGTCAGTGTGACGTTCCTCGGTCGCTCAGGGTTGCCGGGGGCTGCGATCGGGGGATGTGGGGGTTATTTCAGTTCTCAACTGGGCACGGAAGCCGAGCAAGAAGGCGAGATGTGAGATCAAGAGTCGTGCCTCACGCACGAGGGGGGTTGAGTGGGTCGGTCGGGGGACCGGTATTCGCTGCGAGGGAGGGGGAGGGTTGGTCGAATGGGACCGGGGGATTTCGGCCATCAAGCGGAGGATGGCGGGGCGACAATAGACAGTGTTTTTGTAGGGGGGTCCGGGTCCGTTCCTCTGCTTCGGGCCGTTCCTTTCTCCGCTCGTTCTCTATCGGGGGTCTCGGGCCGACGGTCGCCTATTGTTTGGTAGCGTGGGGCCGAGCCGGTCGCGCCTTAATACCTCCCGCTTTCGGGCCACTGCTGACTATTTCGGGCTTTCGTACCTGGCCGGTCTTCCGTTCCCGGGCCACATGTCGTGCCGCGCCAGACTTCCGGGCCATGTTTCGGTCTCTCGGGCCTTCGGGCCTACTACTATTTTTATCTAAGTTTTCCAATAACTTCACAAGATTACATCTATTCCTCTGTCTACTAGTCCTACTAAATCATCTTATTGACTGGAATACCTCTTCGGGGCGCTGCTAAAGGAAGAAGACACATCCGAACACCATGAGTACTATGAAAGAACTCGTTTATTCTCAGGCCTCACCGCCCTTTTATAGTCTACAGGTCAACTCTGATTGGCTATTCGCCGTCACGTGGTTGTCACGTGGTCACTATGACGTCATATCCTGTTTACATATCATTTCGGGTTTCGTTCCGTTCGGGCTCACAACTACGGGCTTTCGGGCCCGTTACCAAAATACACTTTTCACTTTCGGGCTTTTCGGGCCCGTTACCAAAATACACTTTCGCATTTGCTTTGACACGTGATGAATAGACATTCATCACACCCTCCCGTACCCTCTTGAAAGGCGGGATGCTACGACTCATACAATTTCGTGCTTTAACAAGTAATCAATCAGTTTTGTTTTTTTTAAATTCATGTAACATCATAACTTTTGTGGACAACAGAGAATACTTTAGAACCAGAATCTTAATTTCGTCTCTAATTTCGGTCCCTACCCTCCCTATAGGTAGAGGAGGAAGTGTCACCCTCTGTCCTCTCCTGTCTACTTCGGAGGGCCCCCGGGGCCTATCCGGCTAATCAATTTTTAATTTCAATCTTCTTTCTTCGTTCTTCTCTCTTCGATCTTCTAGTTCAGAGTTCATTTCAGGATTCATTCGTTCAACTAGTTTTATTTAATTTTCAGTCTTTTAACTTGAGATGGGGAAGCCAGTCGTAGCTCTCACCCCTGAGACCGGAGAGTCAGTCGGACTCCCCCGCGTCTCCGTCTGGACCCTACAAGGATTTGGCCCAATCTCTTCGGTAGGGCAATCGTGCCCTCGTCCGGGTTCGTCTCTCCCTTCATCTAGGGCAGAGAGTCGGTCGCGACTCTCCTGCCCGGAGGTAAGGGTCGGTCGTGACCCTTCATCCTCCCGATTTGTTGTTTTTCCTTCGGGCTTCAGCAGCTAGCCCGATTCTCCGACGGAGCGGTCGTGCCCCCAGCCACTGCCTGAAGTCCCGCCGTTCAGGCGCTTTCCCTCTTATTGGGTAGAGAGTCGGTCGTGACTCTCCTACCCGGAGGTAAGGGTCGGTCGTGACCCCTCTACCCCCCGACCTTTTCTTTTCGGGCTTCAGCAGCTAGCCCGATTCTCCGACGGGGCGGTCGTGCCCCCAGCCACTGCCTGAAGTCCCGCCGTCCAGGCGTTTCCACACTTTTTGGGTAGAGAGTCGGTCGTGACTCTCCTACCCGGAGGTAAGGGTCGGTCGTGACCCCTCTACCCCCCGACTGTCGTTCTGCGCAGATGATATATATTTGGATGATTTTTAGGATGACTTGGAAGAAAGTTGAAAGAATATGTTGGGTACCTTCTGCAACACCCGTCGCTTGCTTCCGTCATAGAGAAAGACAAGAATTGTTCGTGCCAGGGGGAGGGGCACGATTCCCCCACCTCCCCCCGGGTTTTTCCGGCTGGCAGCAGTGTCACACGAGGTTTCTTTGCAAATAAGGAGAGAAGGATGAAGGGCTTGATCCAACGGGATGCATACGCAATTTCCGTGCAGGAATGAAGTTTGACCTTGCAGTCGCCGGCCATGTCAGAACGTCCTCCAGAGTCACGTGATTCCAAAGGCAACCCAGCACCAGCGGAAAGGCAACACAAGCTTTGTCCAGTGCAACACACTCAAGGATTCCGGACGTCGCCATTTTCTTAGCAGGCCGTTGATAGATCTAATCGAAGAACTTCGAGCAAACTCGTCTAAGGAAATACCGGAGGATTTGGTCTGGGTGACAGGAGGCCCCTGCCCCTACTTCAGTCTCGGTCGGCACGAAGCTAGGCGTGGAAGACGATGACAGGAGACCTCGTACCTCGCGAAGGCGAATTATTGGGGATGAGGGGAGGCTCCTTAGCAAATCCTACATGAGTTTTGGGGATGAGATGTCAATGAGATGAATTTTTGAGGACTTCTTTCCTCGGGCCCTCGGGCCCTGTATTCCGGCTTCCCGAGGGACGGGTTTTAACTATTTTCTTCAGACAGTAGTACCAACAAATACTAACGAGGAGGAGAGCCTGGCGAAAATCGCCGCAACGCTCGATGACAGCCATCATGAAGGCAATGCCCATCTACATGAAGCCACACGAACGGCCTGTCACGCTTCAGACGTCTTGTCTCGGATGTCGGCCCGTGCAACAATAACTGCATAGTGAATGTTCAACTTCGAGTCGTCCCGAGCTGCTCCTGAGTAAGAAAGTCTGTCTTTCTGCAAGGTAAGTGGTAAATATAATATTTGTTAAATTTAGTAAATAATTAAGTCGGGCTCCCTGACGCTCGTTCTTTGCCGGTCTCGCCGAGACCCTTCTTTCCAGCGAATGCGCGTTGCGAGATGAGGAGAAACCAGCAGTATATATTGGAGCAGGAGGTCCATTGTGACGTAGTCTTCAAGGTAAGAAAGAGTATGGAAAGATTTTACCAAACACTGGGATTACAGTGATAGATCCCTCGTTTTAGGATAGATAAGGAGTAGGAGTTCGTGCCGTGGGTCCGCGTTCACATCGGGCACGAGGGTGCCGAAGCCACCCGGGTGAGCTTCAGGCGGTATGCCTACGCAGTTGGTGATGAGGTGGCCCAACTCCAAGAGTTTCTTGAGGCATCCAAGAACATCTTTCGGGATGATCCAAAGACTACAGTTTTTCGGTTGCTAGTCCCGAACCTCGGCCGTCCTGGTCCGAGATCCGACATGGAGACTATCAAAATGGATTCGTTCTAGTAAGATTTCAGTTCATTCATTTTCCTATTATTGTTGGTTACTACAACATGATGGGGTACGAGTTAGGGGCCCTTGGACGACCGTCCCCGCTCGCGCCCCGGTCCCTGGGAACCGTCGAATACTTCTTCGGTACCACAGCACACCGGCATCCTGGTCGCCAAACACAAGACTCGTCCATTTGGTCCAGGCATACCCTTACTAATGTCAGCATTCAGGTGGAGAAGTTCCAGATCGAGTTCCCCATCCTGACGGAGAAAGAACGATCCGGGCGGGACGAAGAAGGAGGAACCCATCCAATTGCTGAAGGAAACGGCAGAATATGAGACCACGAACGAGGAGCTGAAGGTGAGATAACTTCGCAGCCCGTCCTGTCCCCATATCTCTGGATCTCCTGCCCGTTCGAGTCCTGGGGGACCCTTCGTGGGTCTCACGAATAGTTCGTTGATTTTTATTTTGGTGCCGCATGGGGACAGAGGTCGCTCCAGCGCCTCCAGATCCCTCGAGGCAGCACGGGAGAAGTTCCAATCTTGGCCCGTGCCAGCCTTTCCCCAGCGGCGGGTCTCCGGTCCACCGGTATCGCACTACCTCGGCCCGACCATCGACCCAAGATTTTTAGGATTTTACACAATGTTCGCTTATTCTTGTTTCTTTCTGCAGATCCATTCCCGTGTCCATCCTCTCATTCCTTGGTCACCCGACCGGGTGCCGGGTGTCCTTCCGCCTCCCCGGCCGGATGACGCTCGCCCCATCGTTCCATGTCCATTCGTTTCTCCCCTTCCGGGCTGCTCGGCCCACCACTCCCTGTTTCGTCTCGCCTCCAGCCTCTCGCGGCTTATTGGGAAGAGATGGGACAGCTCCATATCTGCCGTCGTCCGGCTTGGTAAGTCAGCTTTATACGCTCTCCTCTTCGGACTACAAACCAGCATGCTGATCACAGCGAACATGTCACAACACCTGGTCCTCTCCCGAATGCAGCAGAACGAGCTCCTCGTGAAGAAACTCCCAAAGCTCTATCCTTTCGAGGACTTGTTCAAAATATATGGGTCCGCTGACCCGTTCCTGACAGTAGTTTTAGTCCAATTCGTTTTTGGTCTCGGTCAGCGGTCCCTGGGAGAGGTTTTATCCGGGCCTCGGATCCCCGTGCGGCTCGGGTATCACCACCTCGGCCCGGTTTCTCCCTGGAGGTTTGACATTATGGGTGGGGAGCCAACCTCCGTAATCCCTCCCCACCCGAACTCATGGCGCACCATTTCCGCTCTGGTTCCACCACGACCTTATCCGTGCAGGATCGTCCTTCCTTTTTCCTTCGAGCAGCATCCACCGATTTCGTTCGACTTTTCAGCCCTCTGGGCGGCATAGGTAACTCCATCTCTTTGCCCGGGAGCCGCAACAGCATGTCTTCTATTCCCCTCATCATTTCCACCTCCTCCGTCGTTTTCAACAAATCCTGTAACTGCTCCTCGTTTTTACATTTTATTACGGTCTGTCCCAACTGCACTGTTGCGTTATGTTCGTTCACTAGCCTCTCCACTCCCGGCAAGTATCGGGTACACGGGCCCAGCACCGCCGTCGGGAAAGCCATCATGGCTTCATCGAAAGTTTGTGGGGCGAACCCCGCGTCCACGGATAGAAGAAAGGCCATCGAGGCCGATGCCATAGCCCGCTCCTTATCCGTCATCCTCTGCAGGGACCGCGGGGGCCAGCTCATTCGTACTTCCACCACCTCGCCCGCCTCCCAGTCCCGTATCGTCCGTGATGCCCCAGGAAAGTGTCCCTGCATTACCTGCCGTACCACCTGGGTTCGAAGTGACTTGAGGCGCGGCATCTCCCCCGACGGCCCCGCCACCGGCCTCGACCAGAACGCCGACGTGGAGGACCCGAACACTGAGTCTGAGGCTGTCCCAGATTCGTCGTGGTCCTGGCCTCCCCGATTTTCCTCGGCTTCCCCCAGCTCCCTTTCCGCCGACTGATCCATCTCTGGTACCTGGCCTGCGGCCCGGGTGGGTTTCATCTTCAATCTCTCTACCAACACCGTCAGCTGCAGTGCCCGTCCGTGTTGGTCTTCATCCAGTACAGGTGTTCCCGGCGGCGACCTTACCCGGTTAGGAGATGGCGGGCCGTGCACGACCCCCGAGTCCTGGGACTCGGGGAAGGAACTTGTACTCAACCTGACCAGGTTTTCCGCGGCAGCCCGACCTTCTGGCGTATCCTGCGCCGTCCGTACATCCCTCATCCTCTTGAGGCCCGGGGGCGGAATCACCGGCTCCTGGCACACCATTTTTTCCAGAGGGGACCGTGACTCTGCCCTTGTCGGGGTCGGGGTAGAAAACAGCGGCTGAGTTGAGGCCGCCGATGCTGACACCTCCGGTTCGTTCTCCAGCGCCTGTCGGACATACTTGACTCGTTTAACCCTGGCCGTCGGTATCAGTCCTTGTCGTTCCGCCATCTCAAATATGTATCGCCCGAAAAATAGAGCAACCCGCTCCGCCAGCCGACACTCTCTGCTCTCCCAGACCTTGTTCTCCAGCTCTCGGTCTTGTCGGAACTGTCGGTGCCCTTTAAATCGTCCCGCCCTGTCAAGCATTCCCTTCAGGTATCCCGGATATTTCGGGTGCCGGGATTCATAGACGACGGACTGGTGGTGTACCGACATCAAGGTAAACTGGTGGTCTCCGCAGGGTTGCAGTGCCTCCAGAGGCCGCTTCTGCCCCTCCGGGGTATCGGGCTCCGACGGTCCCCGTTCTCCGGCGCTGCTCAACTCGGCCACCACTAAAGACCGGTCACTCCTAGCCGACGCACTTCTCCCGGACTCAGACTGATCCGAACTGGTTCCTTCGTCCACCGGTCGCTGGGCTTTCTTAGCCCTCTTCTGCTTCCGTTTCCGAGAGGGCTCCTCCATGGTGGACCCTTGCGTCGGCGGTCTCTTAAACGCTGGAGTGGTGTTTTCCTCCTCCGGAGCCTTCAATCGCTGGTCATCGGACGAGCTCATCAGGTCTACCACGTCCGCTCCGGCCGGTATCTTGGACGTACTTGGCGCCGGTCCCGGTGTCGACTTCGTCTCCGCCTTCTTTCCACGCCCTTTACCCGTGACCGTGGCCCTTGGGTCTCGGGGCTCCCCTAGAGCGTTCAGCCGGCTCACCACTCCCTGCACCAGTCCCTTCGTTTGCTCATCAGTCAGTAGGGGTTTCGGGTTAATTACGGCCCGGCTGGCGCTGCGGGGTGACTCAACCTTCTCCTTCTTGAGCCCCTCTCCCTTTACGGCTCTCCGAGGGGAACGGCGGGTAGGTATCAGTCGTCCTGCCAGCCCTGCCAACGGTCCTCGTTCCGCCGGCCCAGCTCCCCAGAGTCCTTCTCCAGCGGAGTCCTGCCCCTCCTGCTCGGCTTCGCTCTCTTCCGACTCCCCGGAAGCCCCAGGGAAATGGGGCACGCGAATCTTCTGAATTGGCCTTTTCTGGAGCGCTGGGGTCTACCGCCTTCTCCGGCGCCAGGAACCCCTCCGGATGCCGGGCGTTGAAGTCCCTCTCCATATTGGCTACTCGGGCCGCCGTCTCGTCTCCGGGGGCATACGTCACCCGAGCCCGGTTTCCTCTCCGGTCCAGCGAGAACGCAGCGGCGTACTCCAGTCGTAGGAGTGGGTCCAGCTTCGATCCTCTCAGGCTCCCCTCGTGGTAGTCCGTCATATGCCTTCTCCAATCATTATGAGTAGAATATGCCCTGTATGTCGTGCACACCGGGCACATGTAGTACTGCTTCCGGGCTCCTTGGTGTTGATTTCGGGTATGCTTGGCCAAGTGTTTGAACTCCTTGCCGCCGCAGTTCCCCTCGAAACACCGTCCGCTCATTTCGTACAACTTTCGGGCCTTCGGGCGTCGTTCAGCGCTCGAAGTTCATCCCGTCTGCCTTCGCTTCCTAAGTCTCGTGGTGATGCTGCTCTCTGCTCTCTGCTCTCCTTTGGCTCCTCTTGTCTTCGAATGTTTGCGTGTGATGAACTCTGATCGGGTGACCAAAGTGACCTGCTCCGGTGAGCGCTCCGCCTTATATACACTGCTGGCGGAAAGGGGCGTGGCCTCCGCTGGCGCCCCCTAGCGGCCAGCTCGCCAACTAACTAGCGGTGGCGCCCCCTACAATTTTCGTTCTCCAGGGCCCGCCGCTTTCTCTCCTCTCCTTCCGCTTAACCTCTCGTGGCCCTCGCCGCCATCCAGGGTCTACTAGTGTCTCTTCTTCCCACAAGGCCTTCTTTTACGACTCCACCGGCCGCCCCCGGTCCTTTCATCTTCCCCGCTTCTCACTGCCTTATTGCTCGGCTCACTTGCGCTTCCGGACACCTCCAGGAGAACACAGGAGCCTACAACAGTTCTCTTCCGGTTGCGCTGCTCCGTCCCCCTCTTTCATCTTCTTTTATTGCGGCCAATTTATAGAGCCCGTCCGCTCCGGGCCTCGCCCCTTACAATCGTCCGTTCGTTCCTCCGGGTCCGAGGGCGCCGCATCGTACCCTCCTTCCGGTCTCCTGGACATTGTAATACGGTTATCAAGGTCAGCATCGTACCGAACATTTTCACCAGTTTGCCACCGGGTCCTTTCTTCGTTTCAATCTGACCATCTTTTCCACGCTGTGGTTTCCCCGGGCCCGACCGAAAACCGGCTCCGTGGAATTACTCGGGCGCTCGAGCCGCCTTGGCCAAGACCGCCTTGTTCGTTCCAGCCCCTAGTTTCCCACCTAAATTATACCCGCGGGAGAACCTTACTTCAACTAGGTAGCATTTTTCGTCAGCCTCACAATATACACGCCTACTGTAGCGGTCAACACGCCTCCCGACTCAATGGCCCCAGGTTGATCAGTCCTTTTTGGCCAAAGCCTTCTTGTGCAGCGCCTATTGATTGATCCATCCCTCGAAATCCTGTTTACCGTCATACTTTTCTGGCCTCAAACTGAACTTCTTCAGGCCTGTGCCTACCGCCTCGGTCTGCTGTCGCTGAGGCCGTGCATTCTGTTCCTCCTTCGGGGTCGATGTCCCCATGAAGTTAAACCGCCTGTCCATGATGGTCGTGTCCTCCGCTTTAACATCGGGCTTCGTGACCACTTTCTCCTCCCCTCCCTCCTTGAAAGCGATGTCGGAATCCATCTGCTCGAAAGCCGCACCTGTCGCCATAAGTACCGGAGACCCGATGAAACACTCAACATCCACAAGTTCGTGTGTGCTAATTCAGCACCACCGCTGCCACCAGTGTGACGTTCCTCGGTCGCTCGGGGTTGCCGGGGGCTGCGATCGGGGGACGTGGGGCCAAGCAAGAAGCCGAGATGTGAGATCAAGAGTCGTGCCTCGTGCACGAGGGGGGTTGAGTGGGTCGGTCGGGGGACCGGTATTCGCTGCGAGGGAGGGGGAGGGTTAGTCGAATGGGACCGGGGGATTTCGGCCATCAAGCGGAGGATGGCGGGGCGACAATAGACAGTGTTTTTGTAGGGGGGTCCGGGTCCGTTCCTCTGCTTCGGGCCGTTCCTTTCTCCGCTCGTTCTCTATCGGGGGTCTCGGGCCGACGGTCGCCTATTGTTTGGTAGCGTGGGGCCGAGCCGGTCGCGCCTTAATACCTCCCGCTTTCGGGCCACTGCTGACTATTTCGGGCTTTCGTACCTGGCTGGTCTTCCGTTCCCGGGCCACATGTCGTGCCGCGCCGGACTTTCGGGCCATGTTTCGGTCTCTCGGGCCTTCGGGCCTACTACTATTTTAATCTAAGTTTTCCAATAACTTCACAAGATTACATCTATTCCTCTGTCTACTAGTCCTACTAAATCATCTTATTGACTGGAATCCCTCTTCGGGGCGCTGCTAAAGGAAGAAGAGACATCCGAACACCATGAGCACTATGAAAGAACTCGTTTATTCTCGGGCCTCACCGCCCTTTTATAGTCTACAGGTCAACTCTGATTGGCTATTCGCCGTCACGTGGTTGTCACGTGGTCACTATGACGTCATATCCGGTTTACATATCATTTCGGGTTTCGTTCCCCTCGGGCTCACAACTTCGGGCTTTCGGGCCCATTACCAAAATACACTTTTCACTTTCGGGCTTTTCGGGCCCGTTACCAAAATACACTTTCGCATTTGCTTTGACACGTGATGAATAGACATTCATCACATCAGCAATAAAACTGTTTAAACAAAAATCATAAACTCCATAATTCTCCCAACCACAGTCATTTAACAAATATGGGGAGAAGTTGGTAGCTCTGTTCGTTTTGTTATTCTCTTGTATAGCCATTTCATATTAATCAGATATAGATATGTAGAGCTTTCTTATAGTTCCTTCCATTGATGTTACTAGCGAAGAATTTATATCCTTATCAGGGGGTTCAAGTCCAAATAAAGATCACTCACTTGCAGAGGTATGGTAGGTTTATTGAATCACACATCCTCATTAACTTGTGGATATACTCAGATGCTCTTGATGACTGTCTACATCACATCCTCCGCTATATGATGGTCATTGGGAATATTCAAACAAATAGGAACGAGTTCTTTCTCGTTGTCATACTCCTATCACAGACTGCAGGATGTTTTCCAGAATTACTCAATATAACCTCTCAGTCAGCACAATGTAACTTTGTCATTAAAACTACCACCTTCTGACGTTAACCATGCTTAATCTAAGCATTTCTATCATGTAAGGAAACCATGCACATAATTGCAGGATGGATTCATTTTCTAATGAAATCCTTTGAGCATAGCCTTTGCACAAGAGCTAATAATGCCTGAATTTTCTTAAGAATATTTCAAGTGTAGAAATAGTTATGATGGTTTAATTTTTTATTTTTTTTTAGGTGCTTTTGAGGGAAATTCTCTAATTTGTGACATCACAAAGACACTAACTGGGAACCCCAGTTTTCAGCAAAAGGGAAACCTCCTACTCTCAAATGTATGCAGAAAGGAAAATCACCTTTACTACAAAATATTCATATTAGGCACCTTACAGGCTATTGTGGTGGAAAGTACGGATGAGGGATGTGGGGGTTGGTCGTCATACTTCACGGCTTTTGGGGTTTGCCCTTTTTACATATGTGCATGGTTGCGTCCCAGAGGGGGGTTGCATGACTGAGCACGGCGGGCTGATGATTGAAGGGATGTGCCTCGCGTACACGAGGGTGGACCTGTCATGGTGGAGGGGAATGAAAAGTCATGTAGGGGGGAACGAGGTGTGTGGGGGTGGTATCCTATGTCGGACTGGGAGAAGGAGTGTTGACTAACATTGGGTCTGCTCTGATTGTATGCGTCCTATCATTGAGTCAGTGCCCTGTATTGTTAAGTGGTAGCCCGGCAGCCGCCATCCCAACATTTCATGCCTGCGCTCTCCATATTGTACCTAGCACCATCGTACCTCGTGTTCTCATGCCCAAGCCTGGCGTTGTTCTCCCTCATATGCAGGTCCCCTGATAATTTCTAAGTCTAGACATCCATTTTACCATAACTTTGATGACACATTCTACGTTAAGTGTTTCATTTGGTGTCTTCAGCGTTTAGGGGCTTATCACTTTTTTCATTTTTTCATTTTTCCTGTGGCTACAGCCGTGCTGCCGCAGCCACAATGAAAACCTATAAATAGGAGCACAGACCGCTCCTCAACATTATTTGACCAATAATCTTTGGACTGTACACATCTCTGCATCTTGTAATCTCTGCGTGCAGGCCATGCACACGCGAATAACGCGCAAAACAGGTAGATTTTAGGGCTGATATCATCTAATCAATGTTACAATATGATAGAATCTAACTTTTGATTTGTATTAGGGGCATATACCCTCAAAACCACATGTCCACAGGTGATTATTATTTTTCCTTGATACTGTGGCCAGTGAACTCATCAATTTAGAGCCCCAAAACACATTGTAGTTTATTCTTCTCCTGACTCCTTTTAGTGTTATGTTTTTTAAAATTGTCATAATCAAAAAGTTTCTATTTTTTCTTATTTAATAGAAAAGTCCACTCTTTTTAATATCTACAAGAGATTTTTAAAGAAACTAGGTATTATGATGGGGAAAATTATGCTAGGCCTGTGCTTTCTGTATCAAAATTTCTGGTATACATAGCCCTTCTAGAAAAATGTACAAAAAGTAATTTTGAATCTAAAATACAAATTTTCTACCAGACTCTTTAATATTCACTTTTTGCCATATATTTCAGGGGGTATCTATGAGAGATGGGGTTTAGCACCAAAAACAGATTTTCAGAAGAGAAAAATAACATAATTCAAAAAGATCTCCAAATCAAACTAATACATTTCAGATTTTAGTTACCTACACTCATTATTACATGCTCCAGGTAATTCAGAATAGCAAAAACATATCTACGAGAGAGAAATTTACAATGATAGATCTGTGGCTGATGCAGTGTTATTATGCACTGATCACGTCTATAAAGATAGAATAACATGTAATATTTATAATGTTTAAAATATGAAAAAAATATATCATTTCTATTGATTGTATTTCTTGTCTATATTGCCTATTTTGCCAAAATGGTATCTACGAGAGGTTTTTTATTAATAGGATACCAGAATATTAGATATAGGACAGGCTTTTAGGCATTTCAGGACTCCGATAGTCCTATGTTCAAGACCCTGTAACTTTGTTATTAGATGTTGCATTTTGATATATTTGGTATAATTTAAAAGCTACAATAGTTATCTTCAATGTTAAATTGCCAGACTGACGTCTACTACATTAGGTTCATTGGTATTTTTATTTGTAAATCATTCACTAAATAAGCATTGGAGTAAGCTTTAGCCTTTTTAGTAATATATATGTTGTTGTCTTTGAAGGTTCAAATCCTAAAAAAAAAAGTCATAATGTCTGTCCTGGAGTGGAGCTTCCATGAGAGGCAGAATTGTCTTAGGAATTTGTCATGATGTATGCTGCACCCCATTTTCAAAACCCTGGATCCGGCAATGCTGGGGGTGCTGCAGGGCGTTTCCGCACAGTTTAGACCACTATAATTATAAGTGCTTTTTATATCATATTGTTAAACTTCAAGTTCAACGCATATACGTCACTGTTGCTGGGCACCTTAAAGACCCAGAGACTATGAGTACACATGCACTTGCACTGTTGCCAGGCGCCAGACGCCAGTATTTATCAACTTGTACCGGTGCTTTTTGAAAGCACCATGACTTGGCAAAAGTTGAAATTTTTCATCATTTTCAAACATCAAAATGTGACTTTTATATGATGTTTTCGAGAAAATATGGAATGGACTATTCTTCCCCAGATCTGGAACTTTCACCAGGATGTATCAATTTCTCTGTAAGAGTTCACATGTCTGAGAAAAAAGGAACACAGGACAAGTAAAATCCTGAAAAAACCAATTTTCAGAAGTTAACTTGTTCCCGGCGAGACATACACATTTCCTATGTCTAAAGTGTCATCCTCTGAGAACCAGCGTCTTTTTGTCATTATTGGAGTACAGACGCGAAACATCATTTCGCCTCTAAATAATTAATTCAACGTGCCATTTTTTTCAAAATAGACCAGATGATACCTATATTTTGAGAAAATATCAAAATTAAAACTATGATTTGCATTTGATTTTTGAACCTTATTTAGAGGCGAAATGACATTTCGCCTCTAGTTCTGGAATAATGAGAAAAAAATTTGTTATTTGTGACATAATGTCCTCCTGTCCGCCTTTTTTCTCAGACATATGAACTGTTACAAAGAATTGGATATATCCTGGTGACAGTTCCACATTTGGGGAAGAATAGTCCAAAAAACATCATATAAAAGTCACATTTTGATGTTTGAAAATGATGAGAAATTCCATTTTTTGACAAGTCATGGTGCTTTCAAAAACCGCCGGTGCATATTGAAAAATACCGGCACCCAGCGCCCGGCAACAGCTTAAGTGCATGCATACTAAAGGTAGGAGACAGTCTTTGGGACTTTGAGGCGCCCGGCAACAGTGAAATATGCGTTGAACTTGAACTTTTTCCCGCGGGGCTGGAGGCGGGTGCAAACTGCCCGACAACAGTGACGTTGTATGATGACCTACTTTTTGAACATAGAACTAAGTGCATGTCTACTAAATAGCATTGGTAGATGGAGAAAGCGATGCCCCCGGTAACAGTGGCGTAGATTTTGGATATTAATGAATGTAACTGCCGGCGCCCGGCAACAGTGCAAGTACATGTGTACTAAAGGTTGGAGATAGTCTTTGGGACTTTGAGGCGCCCAGCAACAGTGACATATGCCTTGAACTTGAACTTTGTGTAATGGCTAGCGGGAGCAGCTGTGCTTATTCTGCATAATCGGAATTATGTATGTAGGCTTAGATCTAAACAAACAAGATGTTGCCATTGTGTCGGGACTCCCACATCGGTGTTGGGACTCCCACATCAGGGTGTTTAATTCAATTAATTGATGATTAATCACATTGGAATAATTACATAGAATAAAAAAGACACTTTTATGTCATATTCGGTTGGACCTCTGGGTCCATTTCGGACCTTGGCCTAGTGGCTGCATGTGGTCCAATGGACCCAGAGCTAAATATATCCGACCTCATACTCCATAATAGTGTCATGTTAAGACACAACAACATTTGATAGACATTTTTACATAGTTCTGTTCATACTTAATGACAAATTCCTAAGACTATTTTGCCTCTCATGGAAGCTCTGCTCCAGGACAGACATTAAGACTTGTTACCACTGTAATACAACACTTAAAGTAGAAAATGCCCGATTCTATTCCTGACTTCGTACCAAGTGTTTCATACCCAGGAAGCTTAAGCTAGGCCTTAAGTGACTTGAGCCTAAGATGGAGAAGATATTGTGATGTACAGGGAGAATAAGGGGTTTCCCTGCTTAGATATTTGTATTCGTGACGGTTCTCGCCCAAGTCGTGCTCAATCGCTCGTAGCACGAACGGGATGAAATTACGCGAGCATTCGTCCAAGCTCACTGTGGAGCAACCGACAGGCGAGTGGTCGTGTATGTTCCAGAAACGTGCCCCGCACACGGAGGTCCAGGGAGGTTCACGAGGTTCGCATCCGGGCCTTTGGTCTAGCAGAAGGCATGATCCAACGGAGGTTGGGGGGGGGTCGAACTGGGCTTGTGGTCGGTGTCTCGTACGGGGTGTCTTACAACCACTTCAGACCGACAGTCCTGAACTCGTGGCGGGGACCATGCTCCAAAAATTAAAAAGGTGATAGCGTGTAGTCTGAGGTCCCAAGTCTTCATTCTTAAACCCATTAACATTGGCAGTGGTAGATATGGCTGTTGTATCGACCGGTGAGACCACTGAAGTGATTTCACACTGTAATTTTTTAATCGTACGAAACTTGGTTACATGATTGATTGATTACATAACATCACATCACATGGCCACTTTGACCTTTTGCAGGGGTCACTTCTGGTCAATGATACATCATGCATTACGGATTTGTGTTTCTAACTTGTGCATACATTTTCGTGCAGCTCGTACCACACGATCTCGTTTACTTTGTGATCGCATCCAAAACATAATTTTACCCATAACTTTACCAAAGAACATTTACTTGTCTTTTAACCTCTATAATTATTTGCACGAACTTGTGTTGTGACATTGAATTGATTACTATATTTCATCACAATATCAACACGGTGAGATGGACTTACTAACTTAAATTATTCTGCCTTTGGGTCCACCTATCCAAGATGGTGACAGCGGAATATATAACATGAAAAAGTGGTGCACTTTTAAAAGTTTACAATAGATTTCCTTTTTTCCCCTTTAATGTGATCATCAGGTTGGTGGAAATGTTTAGAAACTCGTATCAGACATGCACACTATATAACTAATATAGTGCACCTACACTTCAGTGATGGCCACCAACTACTAGGAACCAGGCCTACCCTCCATTAGGTCAGGCTAGAGAACTTGGGCCACTGATGAACTCCAGGTGACCTTGGACCGCTGGAGAACTCAGGCCTAAAGGCCCTTTTACACAACACTGTAGCGTGCCCCGGGCCCCTTACCAGACCCAGGGGGGGGGGCTCAAGACGCAAGTCGATCACTAGGATTGGCGAATTAACGTAAAACCCAACAATAATTCTCTCAAGTTAAATAGTTTATTGAAAAACACTCTTGAAATAACAATGCTTCAGTTCAAACTCTATACTTCCTTAAAGATCTAAATTCCTATATATTACCTGCAAAATACCTACTAAATAGTCAGGCCAAATACATATAAGGTCTAAAAACAACATGGGAGAACACAAAACACTTGTGGGACAACCATCTACGTCAACTCAATGCCCCAGGGGTTACTGTATGACCCAGGCAGTCGATGTTTGATTGAATTTGCACTTGTCCCGCTGGACAGTGAGTCCGTTCTCCTTGAGCCTCTCGAGCACCGTATGGAGCAGTCTATCGTGCTCTTCATGGTCTTTGGCGTAGATAAGTATATCGTCTTGAAAGTACGACACGCCTTTCACATCCTTGAAAATCTTATGCATCATGTGTTGAAATACAGAGGTATCCATGTGTATCCTTCTGTGTCCATTCAAGACTATGAACGTTAAATATGCCATCGTTCTGGTCCACTACTTCTCCAAGTAGTGTGAGGTTGAGTTCGTAACTGACATCACTACATGCAGAGTCATCAAATTCCTCCGTAAAGTGTTTGTGCATGAGGGACTCTCCAACCATATCGTGACAGACAACGGTGTGCAATTTACATCGCACCAAATCAAGGACGTCTTCGCTGAGTGTGGTATGACTCAGAAATGGCACTAAGTCAGAAACTGTAACTAAGTCACAAAATGCCAATAAGTAACAAAATGCCCCTAAGTCACAAAATGCCAATAAGTCATGCATGCCACAAGTCACAAAATGATGCTAAGCCACAAAATGCCACTAAGTCCCAAATGCCAATAAGAGACAAAATATCACTAAGTCACAAAATGCCAATAAAGCCCCATACCCACTAGGCGATTTTCCCGGCGACCGGCGACTGGTGACGAGGGGTAATTACATAATCGGTGGTGGCCAGTCGGCCAGCGAGCAGAGTCGCCCGGCGATTTCCCGTGGGTATGGGGTGTTTTCTGGGCGACGGGCGACGGACGACGGGATCGCCGGGAGAATCGCCGGGAGAATCGCCGAGAAAATATCAAACTTGCCTGATATTACCGTCGCCCGGCGACGACGACGGCCGTCATTACCGTCGCCCGTCGCTGAGCGACGGTAATGTCGCCAAGTGGGTATGGGCCTTAAGTCACAAAATGAATAAGTCACAAAATGCCAATTACTTACAAAATGCCAATAAGTCACACAAGCCTAAGTCACAAAATGCCCCTAAGTCACAAAATGCCCCTAAGTCACAAAATGCCACTAAGTCACACATTCCACAAGTCACAAAATGCCACTAAGTCATAAAATGCCACTAAGTCATAAAATGCTACTAAGTCACAAAATATCACTAAGTCACAAAATGCCATTAAGTCACATAATGCCAATTACTTACAAAATGCCAATAAGTCAATAAAGCCACAACTCACAAAATGATACTAAGTCATAAAAAATACTACTAAGTCACAAAATAACGCTATGTCACAAAATGACGCAAAGTCACACAGTCACAAAATGCCAATAAGTCACAAAATGCCAATAAGTTAGAAGATAACACTAAGTCACAAAATGACACTAAGTCACAAAGTGACAATAAGTCACAAAATGCCAATAAGTCACAAAATGCCAATAAGTCACAAAATGACACTAAGTCACAAAATGCGAATAAGTCAAAAAATGCCAATTACTTACAAAATGCCAATGAGTCACACAAGACACAACTCACAAAATGTTACTAAGTCACAAAATGACGCTAAGTCACAAAATGACGCTAAGTCACAAAATGATGCTAAGTCACAAAACGGCACTAAGTCACAAAATGACCCTAACTCACAAAATGACCCTAAGTCACAAAATGACGCTAAGTCACAAAACGACACTAAGTCACAAAACGACACTGGTCACAAAACAACACTCAGTCACAAAATGCCAATAAGTCACAAAATGCCAATAAGTTACAAGATAACACTAACTCTCAAAATGACACTAAGTCACAAAATGCCAATAAGTCACAAAGTTCCAATTAGTCACAAAATGCAAAAAAATGCCAAGACGTCACAAAATGCCAATAATTCACATAAGCAACAAGTCACAAAAATGCTTCTAAGTCACAAAATGAAGCTAAGTCACAGAATGCCAATAAATCACATTAGCCACAAGTCATAAAATTACCCCAAGTCACAAAATACCACTGTGTCACAAAAAGACACTAAGTCACAAAATGCCACTTAGTCACAAAATGCCAATAAGTCACAAAATACCAATAAATCACATGAGCCGGAAGTCACAAAATGAGATTAAGTCACACAAGCAACAAGTCACAAAATGTTTCTAAAGCACAAAATGAAGTTTAGTCATGAAATGACGCTAAGTCACAAAATGATGCTGTCACAAAATGACGCTTGGTCACAAAATGACGCTTGGTCACAAAATGACGCTAGGTCACAAAATGACGCTAGGTCACAAAATGACGCTAGGTCACAAAATGACGCTAGGTCACAAAATGACGCTAGGTCACTAATGTTAGGAGGGGGTCAGGAGGGGGTCAGGATGGGGTCAGGATGGGGTCAGGAGAGGGTCAGGAGTGAGTCAGAAGTGGGTCAGGAGGGGGTCAGGAGGGGGTCAGTGGGGATCAGGACGGGGTCAGGACGGGGTCTGGAACTGGTCTGGAACGGCTTTTACTTATTCTTCCCACTCTTAATTCATAACTTAATTTGCTATATTTAATTACAATGGGCAAAATTCTCATTTAATCAAATGATTAATCTTATTGATCATACTAATCGTTACCCAGGCAAGCAGCTACGTAACAAGAACGTTCTGTGACTGTACTTTTTTGGTTAGTCTGATACCTGCCCAATTCTCACGTAACAGTAACATGTTTTTAGGTATAGTTATGACTTATAAAAAAAACACGTTATAATAAGGTTATATTTTGGTGAAATTGAGACCTAACTAATAAAGAATGTTAAGTAAAGTTATTGTGACATGAAAGAACGTTACAAAACGTGACAATAATGTTACAGTGCAACGTCGCAATGTTAGGTTCTAAAGATGTTTTTGGGTGCCATCAAAATAACGTAACAAGAACCAAAGCAGAACTAAACAGAACATTGCTGCACCGTAATTATAACGTCATATGTTTGCTTAGGTAGACTTGTGCCGCCTGTTTTCTAGCTTGGTCCTAATTAAGCTCTTTGTGCCTCATGCACCATAGTCTTTAATCGTCTAAGTCAAGAGATAGTTCGTACCTGGAAGAAAGAGGTGTGAACAAAGTGAATACCATAAAGGGACTGTTTATTTTGTTCTAATCCACGCTTTATATGGCCTTAAGCAGCTTCCTATGATCTTGTTGACCCTTATAGGGGTCATTTCCAGTTATATACTTTCCTAATCAATTATTTGTGCTTTCGTTCTTAATTTTGTACAGACATGTTATTTCATTTCTACAAGGCAATTTTCTATCATTCAACAATTTGATTGTAGGGATTAATTCTACATCTTTTACCAATAATTATTGCCAACTTATAGCCTTCTCAATTTCGTGCCTACAATCACAGAATAGTCTACAATTCATCACACTATCACATTATCAACTCTTGCATAACTGAATAATGGAAAAAGTATTGTTGTTTTCTTTTCTCATTAGGGTGCAAAATTATTCAGGCAATAGGGTAAAACAGGGTTGTATCACGCACAATGGTATATTGCTCATTTTATGTTAATTGTCCTCAGATATAGGCAAACATATAGAATGACCCAACATGGCTTACAATGAGTACATTTAGCCATCACCCTTATTATAAGGGATGGATCGGCCTTGCACCTCCCCCCCCCCCCCCCAAAAAAAAAAAAAAAAAGTAAATTAAAAAAATTAAAAAAAACCTCAGTATGCATGAATGAGAGGTTAACTTTTCAACATTTTACTGCGGGTGGCACCCAATATCCCCCTAATGGGAGGGGAAGTCCCTTCTATACCCTCCTTTGCCACATATGCACTCCTACATAGGCCAATACACTATCGTTCTCTAGAGGAATGGATATACATATGAAAAATGCTGGAAAAAAAACTATCATCCCTTAAAGCCGGAGTATCGTCCATGCATTTCTAACGTTAAGGTCTCCACCCATAAGCCTAACAATGTTCCAGACCGCGACATTCTAGTAACCGGCGTGACGTCACATTGGTCACGCCTGACTGAACGAGGGTTAAACAAACCACCATGTGCCCATTGAAAACAGTGGGGGTCAGTGAACCATGACCAACAAAATCTTAATTTATTCATAACCCATTATAGATGGAACAAATTAAATATCATTTTAAAGGACAACATATATTTCTCAACAACTTTGTCACTCATACTGTGGGTCTATCTTATACAATAATTGAGTTATAACCAAATTTATACTGTCACTCTCCCAGTCAGATGTTTGCTCCCCATAATTAACAGTAGGGGTTGCCATAGTGATAGCACCTATACATGGAGAGTGAAGGGTGGGTTTCTGCAAGATTCATGTTTATTACCCTCGTCGCGCAGGAGGTTCGTCTATTAGAATGTTTGCAATGAAAGTAATCTGCAGCTGTTGATGTTAGCAGCGCTGAGGGAGATACAATGTAGCAAATAACGATGTCCTCTAAGACGTTACACCGGCTTTAAGGCGAAATAAGTACCTCAGAATACCTCATATTGCATGAATGTGAGGTTAATTTTTCAACAATTTTGTGGTGGTGGCCCCCTGTACCCGCCTCCATGGGAGGGGAAACCCCTTCCAAACCCTCCTTGTGGACAGCTGCACCGTCCACAAATTTAATACGTAAATACAAGTTCATGACAAGTTTGGCATTGTTACCAAAAAGAAGAGTTTTTGACAACTACATCATCAGATAGTTATCATAAATTTGTCAAAAACTTGTCAAAAACTTGTCATATCTAGGGGGCACTGCACTGCAATTAAGGAGGAAACAGATAATCACTTTACGTCATTTTATCATTTAAGCATGATAAATATATGTAATGTCGTAATCGACACGGGAACGCCCCCGGTGCCACCTGTGGCAGAAACTAGAACTAACGCACCGCGTGACGGACTTGCCGATCGTGAGACATGTTTCTACTAGAATAAACCCTTTCAAAGTCATCTTACAACTCAAATCACTACAATATTGGATATTATGAAAAGAATTATTACAGAAAGTACCAATTTCTTTAGCAATATAATTTTAGGTATAATTCTAAGATAATTCTAATTGGAACTGTGGATTGTTCTTTGTAAACACCTTTTTCAAAGTAAAATCATAATTGTGACTACCAAAGGCTGCTTAGATATTTGCAACTTAACAGCAGTTCAGTTCCAATGACTGTGAAATAATGCTTATCCCATATACAACTCATTAAACAATTAAGATGGAGCATCTCATCTCTGAAGAACAGGTTAGTAATAATGGGAGAAAATAAGTATAATTGAATTAAATGAGGGTCAAAGAGACCTCAAAAAGCGCAAATCATATTTGACAACTTTTTGACGGCCCATCAGTCAGGTTGAGTTTTTGACAGTGCCAAACCTTTCTATTTTATGACTGTCAATTTGACAAGGCAAAAGTTGTACCAGGAGACAAGTTAATGAGTTTAGAAGACTTGATCCGCCCCTGAAGCCTAATATGCACAATATGAATTTGAAAAAATTTAATAGATTATTACATTTTCACTCCCTATCCTTTAAAGGGTTAAAGGTAGGGAATGTTAATTATCTCCAGGAGATACATCTGATATGGTTCTATATGAAAACATAAACGTAAACATGTAATGATGTTCTTTGGTTACTGAATAAGATGCGCGATATAGATCTACGCCCATTTTACCCTGCATGCCAGTTTTAATATTGCTTTGATTGATATTTTGTAGAATTTTATAATGACATGTCATTGGTGGCTGTTCATCCATAAGTGTAAAGGCGGTCTAAATTAAAATTACCAATGAAGACATGGATCTTGTCTACACACAAAAAATAAGAAAAAAAATGGGTGAGATTTTCATATACCATAAAACCCCTAATTTAAGCCGCACCCTAATTTAAGCCGCACCCCAACTTTTGGGTTTATCTATGAGCCATTTTTTCTTAATTTTTTTCCATGTATGCCATTGCAATCAAGCTTATGTAAACCCCTAATTTAAGCCGCACCCTTAAAGTGGAGGACTATTTGGCTCTTATTTCATAAACTAACCCTTATTTAAGCCGAGGCTTAAATTAGGGGTTTTACAGTAATTTACATTTTTGATGATGAATTAATAAGGTAGATCTATAGGCCTATATGTTAGCCCAACTTGCTCGATATCATGCCTGAAATTTGAACATTCAATTATCCTTCATTTTTCCTCAAGTATAAAACCAAAGACAACAAACAATAGGGGGCCTAGCTAGGTATACATTTTAATTTTAAATGTAGGTAAATTTTATTGCAAAAATTGTTAAATACCCCCCCCCCCTTCCCAGGGGCGGATAGAGCCAGTGCTCTAGGGGGACAAACCCTGACCCTCCTTTATAAAAATGAAAAATAAAAACACTAGAACTATTAGAAAATTAATAATTAATTTTGTAACCCGGGTCTTGGGGGGGGGGGGGGCAATTCTCCCTACCACAGATAGCTGATTTATAGTATTTTAGGCACCTGCAGGCTAAATTTGAGCAATTATGTCGAGAAAAACACTTGGAAAACTATAGAAAATATATGAAAATTTGCTGTAAATGAATTTGTAATAAATAAATGTTCAAATCATCTAAAAAATGCCCCCCCCCCCCCGGCCTAATTCTTACTTACTCACGGTCTGTTTTCTTTTTTGCCTAAAGGAAACATTTGTCCTTGGTATAGGCCTACTACATGTACATGTCATCATGACATGTTATCTCGGGGAAATTCCCACTAAGCCAGGGAAGTTCGCGGACCCAAGGCGGGAAAGTACCGTCGATCAGCCTACATCGATTTGTCGACAGTCGTCGCCTTGACTTTGTCATTACCCAGAAGCCCCTGCGCACTTTGTTTGCGAGCTCACGTCACCAAGAAGATGTGGAATTGAGGGTATTTCGCGTTGGATTTTGTTAATTCACCTACATTTCATCCCTTCCACACCTCTTGGATTGTATATATGGACCCATGAACATGGCTTGCGCTCAAACTGCGGGGAAATCGGAATTTCTCGTCTACGGGAAATACCGATTAGTACGAAAAATCGGGAGTGGTTCTTTCGGAGACATCTACCTAGGAATAAACATAACGAGTGGCGAGGTTCGTGATCCCTTTTTTTCCTCACCCAAGATCTTACATACTTTCACACATTATGACTTAAAATTTCACTGAACTTTGTAGAAAAATATCTATATTTTAATTTAATCGGTAGTTCTAACGACTAATATAACCATACAGTTAGCAAATGGAGCTTCTTTACGTTGAATTTTGCTGATGGCAAACCGGAAGGCAGCCATGATAGTTTGCTTCACTGCTGTTGCCCCCCGATTGCTGTCAAACAAGTCCTCTGTCGGTGCCCTTTCAGTGTCAGGGACCCTTGATTTAGCATCCTCGCATCTTTTCTGAATCGCATTGGTTGATTTTATTTGCAGGAGGTTGCTGTCAAACTCGAATCACACAAAGCAAGACATCCGCAATTATTATATGAAAGTAAACTCTACAAAATACTACAAGGTGGAGTGGGAATTCCACATATCAGGTGAGAAGTGTATTCATCTCCATAGTTTCTGTCGTTTTACAAATAAGACAAGTTACAGGTTGAAGTTCTGTTTTTAAGTTATGTTCTGGTTCAGCATATCTTAAGTGAAACAACGTATATCATACGACAGGATGTCTGTTATTGTTAATTTAGAAACAATCAGCTGACGTCAGCTTCAGATTAGATCTAGATCTAGTTTCTAAGCATCTAGGCCTATATAGGCTAGATCTAGATCTAGAAATCACATAGCCAGATGACGTCAGTTTTTTTTGGTCACGCTCAGAATGAAACAGCCGAAGTATCAAATTCAAAGGGATAAGAGAATCCAAGAGAGGGAGCATAATATACAATGTTCACAAGATCGGTTGTGACTGACATAATGAAGGCATAAAACTAAAAGTTGGTATGTTTAGGTAACCCGACCTAGGGCTAGGCCTGTCCTACTCCTAGTGTTTTTTTATTTGTTTTTTTTAAACCCTTGGGCTTACCTTAATTCTTATGGAAGACTTATTTATAGACCTTCCATTTGAAACGGGGTAACGAAATTTAGGTTAGGCCTGGGTAAGTAACTTGACACAAGTGGCTTCATGATAATATGATTCGATACTAAGTTTTGAAATCTTCATCAAATTCATGATTTTATTTAGAAATGGCTGTTAATACAGTTATTGATATTCCTTATTAGGTCTCTTTGAGTTTGAAGAAGGAAGGTTTTTTTTAAGTGTTTGCATATTTCTATTTGATTTAACAAATCTTTACACTGTATCAGTATGCATTGGCCCATAAGGAAAAGAAATGAGTCCCTAGCAATAAGCTCATCCCGCATTGTGTAATCCTGGAATATGCAAACATTAGTTTTTCTGTACCACCCAAGTAATGCTAAAAGTAAAAAATAATGAATTCTGAACTTTGATAAATTGGAAGATGTATAAGTTTGTCAGCCACTCAAAAGGTGCCATTTAAATCATTTCAAGATTAGACATCATGGGCCAGTCTTGCAGGCTTTAGCATTGATTCCTATTGGGGAACGGCTATTATATTTGACTGCTTTTCATACACTTTAGAAAATTTGGCCAACTAAATGGCCATGTTTCATTGTGTTTTATGCTGCTCTCTTTTGAGAACAAAGCAAGGGATAATTATGAAAATATTTCATGGTAGAGATTTTTCCTTTACATAGTTATTAGTACCGGGTGCTAGTAAAAATCCTGTGGGCTAGTAAAATTGTGATTTTCCCTTCTTTTCTTCGGATCTTTGGATGTACGTTATAATTTCACATGACAGTATTTTAAAGAAAAACATGGTGCATTTGTATTCAAATAAGAAATAGTATTTGAAAAAGTTACTTCGTCAGAATATAGGCAATCTATAGTATTCTTTCACTTATTATCTGGTCAGCTGACCGGAAGACAACGTGTCGTAACCAACTTTACTTCCCGCCATCATGAACCAGGTAATTTTTGTTGTAACTTTCAAGGTTTGGTTACATTGGGGGGTTAGGATTTCCAACCATCTGTTACATTTTATTTCATTTAATGAGGTAAGAGCTAATGATATAAATATGAAATCATCCGAAAGGTATAATGTTATCTGCTCTAAATTTAGTATAAACACCCCTCTTTTTTTCTCTCTTTTTTTCTTTTTTTTTCTGAATCAATCTTCAGGGGTAACCCCCCTGGTCTTCCAGATCAAATTATAACAATAATCACAAAATGTATTATATGTAACAATGACAAAAAAACTAAATATATTACATATAATTAAATCATTCCCTCATCGAAAAACTTGAACATTCTATTGATTTGCAATTTAAATTCAAATTTGTTGTTACAATTCTGGGTTTCAACAGGTAGATTATTCCACAACATTGTACCTTTATAAAATGGACTAGTTTCATATTTACCACCATTATATTTTTCAGTTTTAAAAGTACGCTTAACAGACCTCTTGTATGTCTAATATTATATTAAATTACATTTGTACAGTTACTATGGATAAACATCAAATTTAATAGTTATTTTTGTCTTCGTTGTTCTAAACTTAACAATTTAACTCTACAATGTAAATCTAAAATTCTTAAAAAGTCGTCCCACTTTATGTTACAATAAATTCGCAAACAATCATTTTGTACAATCTGGAGTTTCTGCCTATATTTTACAGGCAACGAAATAAGCACAAAGCTAGCATAATCAATAAAAGGCAAAATTGTCTGTGTATATATCTTAACAGATGCATCAGTAGTAATATATCGCCTTAACTTTAGTAAACTAAACAATTTATTTGTCGCAATACCTATTAAATTATTTAAATAACACAAATCCAATGTGACTTTAAGATATTTGTACGTGTTTACAAATGAACTTTCTTTATTATCATACCTAATACAAGTCAAATTTTCCTGCTTTTTTAATTTAGTAGGTGAACCTAATGTCATACATTTCAATTTTGATATCTTTAAAACAAGATTATTTCCAGAACACAAATCAACAAAATTATCTAAATCCTGCTGCAAATATAGACCTTGTGCAGACGTGGTCACGTGATCATTTTTTGGTGATCACCACGTGGTGATCCTGACCACGTGGCTATTCAAAAATTCAAAAATTATGAATTCTAAGTAAGAGTGATATTTGATTATGATCCAGGGATGATATCTAAAGTATATGTGACATAGATATTTGAATTTCAAGGTTAAACATTTGTAAATAATGTAGCCTAAAGATTGATCACCAACATGGCGGCCAGCCCAATGGGAGAGATGTGACGTCATCTGCACAATGTCTATACGCATATATTTTCCCAAGAATTTCCATAAAAGTATAATACACAACCATCTGCGAACATTGAAATTTTGCAGTTTTCAATCTTATTCAATACATCATTTATATATAATATAAATGTGATTGACCCTAATACACTACCCTGTGGTATGCCGGATTTAACAACTAGTTCATTAGATAGCTTATTGTTGAAGTTGACCTGTTGAGTTCTACATAAATATGATCGAAACCATGATACCAACAATTTAGGAAAACCAATTTCAATGAATTTTGTCAGTAATTTCTCATGATAAATGCAGTCAAAAGCTTTAGATACATCTAAATATAATACACCAACTAATTTGTTATGATTTAGGGCAGTGTAAAAGTACTTAAGTACATAAAAAAAATAGCTTGCTGTGTACTTCTACCAGGAACAAAACCATATTGTTCATTACATATGATCATATTTTTATAACAATGTGTTAATATACGATCACATACAATTTTAGTCAAAATTAGCCTGCAGGTCATTAAAATACTGTAAATTAGCCGTGGTAGGGAGAATTAAGGCCGGTAAGTGTGTAATTTTTTGTTTTTAGCAAAATAAAATACAAAATGTGCATAATTTTCATGTGGAATGTACGATCTTCATAATTCTAAGGTCAAATGTAAAAGCAAAGTCTCGCATAAAAGACCCCTTGCCACTCTTTGCAACAAGTGGGGTATCATACCCGGTGGCGGGTTTCTCCTAAACCATATCATAGATATGATCACCCATAAGCTAAAAAGCATTACACTAATTTACAGTGTGCAGTCTAGAAAGAACCTTATGTGGTTGACCGGACGTGAAACTACCTCAACAAACAAACTCGTGCATTGAAGTTGCCTAAAAAGCGCATGACGAATGCCTGATTTTCTTGTCCATATTATTTCTGACTGAAAGTCCATTATGCAGGGCTATTCCTTTCTCCATTGTGTCAGGGATAAGCCCTTGGAAAATGCGCTCAACTTTGAACAAAATAAAAGGCGTGATCATGGGACTCGTTGAATACTGCTTTGGCCAAAGCTATTCGAGAATACCAAAAGTGTGATTATTGATTTTTGTAGAATAATAATTCCCATACTATTTGCCTTTTTAATAGAAATAAATCTAATGATACGGTAAACATCTCGTGGTAAAGTCTGGATGCAGGGGTGTGTATGTTAGTAATGTGATACCTCTCCCGCCCTGTGTACATTCTGGGTGTATGTAGGGAATCAGGCACCACATGTGTGCCTGGAATAGCCGACCATCAAAGATGTGCGTGTGGGGCACCACCCTCTTTTCATGTAAGAGGCCTGATCTGGGTCAGGACACAAAAAGACAATTTCCACACGGATGTGCACACAATATTTCATATCTCACCTGCCATTACGCACTCAGTTGCTGGCTATGGCGGGAGAGTCGTGCAGAATGTCTGACAAAAAAATTAACAAAAATACTGAATGTTTACATTTTAGCAAGAGATTCTAAGCCAAGTAAAGGGGCCTTTTCTGGCGATGAGATGATAAAAGCCACATTTTGAATCGATGATATTCGCTTCTACATGGAAAACCCTTTAGCCACATAGTAAATCAGAGGTAAACAAAAGAAGCAAATACCATGACATGATACATTTAGTTAAGGCCATGCATAAAACAAATCCGTTTCAAGTTCCAAGTTCGGGGCGGACGTTACCACCAGGCCGGATTTCGTTTTGTTAGTTTTAAATTGGTCTCAATACCGGCAATGCGTGATTTCGTGTTTTTTTTTTTTTTTTTTTTTTTTTTTTTCCAAGTTGAAAAATATTCCTAAATATCTCTAATTTATTAGTGTCACAAATTTGAGCAAACGTCTTAAGATTTACCTATAGGCTATACTAAGGTGCCAAGACTCGCACATAACCTCGTTGGTAACACCTGCAGGCACGAACATTTACGCATATAAGCCCTGTAGACCTCATTAAAATATAGGAAATGCATGAATGGCAGGGCTTGACAAATCGTTTTTTCACCTGGTTGTCTATCGGGCAACCATGGTCTCTTGTATGGTTGCCCGGTAGTAATAAGTGGTAGCCCGGAATATAATAACCTGAATAAGGCCCCCATCCCCCCACAAAAAATAAATGAATAATTCTATTCAGGTTTCATCATGTGAGACAACTAGGTTATGTAGATCGGGAATTTTTTTGTTTTGTAATTTTTTTTCTTTAAAAATGAACCCACATGGTTCACTGAATCTCAAAATGACGTATACACGTCTGTAGGCTCATATGGCATTCAGTAATCGTTTTAAGTGTGTATATATCATGTACGGTTAGGGGGAAAAGGCTCTAAATTCATTTAGATTTATTTTGGTGATAGGATCTTGGTTGCCCGACGGGCAACTAGTCCCTCAAAACTGGTTGCCCGGCACCTTTTTCTGGTTGTCCCGGGCGTCCGGACACCCGATTTGTCAAGCCCTGAATGGGATCTTAATAGATAACAATAATAACAAAATCAAGGGTTCACAGGTGACGGAGATTTTTTTTGTCACACATCGCTCCAGTAACTTTTATGGCCCATATATAAGTGTATAGCAATTGAATCATTAACCAAACAGCTATTTGGAACCGACTCCAAAAATTGTACTTTAAAGTATTTAAAAGAAAACACATCATTTATGGTTAGACAGGATTTTTTTTACTTGAAAGTGTTTTTTTAGGGTTCTCAGATAATTGAAAAGGACGCATATCTCGTTGTTAAAAGGGGATTCTTCCCAAACGTTAGATAAAAAGAAACGCTTGATGCCACACGCGTAAATGTTTGGTTCATGCTTGAAGCATATGCATTTCTGTTACTAGTCTCGTAGGGAAGCACTACATTGTTGGTCATACCGACACTGACAGTTTCCACCTATTCTGTAAGTGTAACACCCACAGCGGCAACGGCACCAGTAGCATAGGTCCTCTATTTATAGCAACATGCATGTTCATAATTTATTATGCGCGTTGCTATGACAATACAGTCAGCAATCCAGACTCTGCCCTGTCTCCGGCTCATGGCGGCCGCATTGTGGTTTCCATGGTGACAACAGGCGAGCTGGTGAAGTATCACCCAATGGGGCCCTTCTAGGAAGAGCCTCTTTACTGAGCAGTTACCGCTGTGTGTGCATAAAACCTGATTGGTCGGTGGGTCTAGCGCAGTTCTGAGCATATCATTTGACTACGACACTGTTCCGAATATGATAGAAGCATGTATCCTGAGTCGTGTTAGACTCCTGCCTAGATCTTAGATTAATTGACGTGACTTATCAAAAGGAGAACTCTGAAGTTGGTAATCATGGGAATAATTTGACGCAGATGCACATGCTGATGCTGTCGCAGTGACGTAGATTGCCCACATAGTTTGAGAAACATTTAAAACTGCGATATCTAAACTGTATTTCTCAAATAGCTCACGTGTTTTGCAGCGTGATAATTAGTGTTATCAACACTACATTACACTTGTGATAGACTATGGATATCAAGAGTCGTTTGGAAAGATAAATCAGAAATGTTTTGTCAGTAGACGAAATACTGATAAATATGTTTGTTCCCGACGCTACTTTGATTAAACTTTGTCCACAGCACATTAGCAGTAAACAATGCTAAGGCTCAAGATATTATCGCCGTCGTGCGATTAGACTTAGGTGGCACTGATAGTCAGGAGTAATTCGATGCACGTGACACTAAATATATGTCAGCCCACCGGTGGTATATAGTCACATGTTGGGGATATTAAAGTTTAGTACTTCTGTGAGCGCATCGTGTCATGCTGCGGCAGGTTGGGACGTCATGGTGTGACTCTGTTTAATGGTAGATGAGGGATGCAAATGGAGGAGAGTTATTGGAAAGGCGTAGTTTTCGAGGGATTGAAAAAAATTCTCGGGACAGAAGTGAGAAGACCACAATTCTCCCTACCACGGATAGCTAATTGTAAATAACAGTATTTTAAGCACCTGCAGGCTAATTTGGACTTATTTTGTCGACAAAACACCTGGGAAAACTATAAAAAATAAACAAATAATTGTAACATTTCAATCTATAAGGAGTTAATTTTCAAACAACTTTGAGATTATTAAATATATATGTATGCAAATAAAAAAATAATGATCACTAGTTTTCCACCATATTTAAGAACAAATAATAACACTTTAACAGTATTAATGAAAATCTGTATGCTTAAAGAGAGGAGCCTCACGGGATTGTCGACATATTACCTATATTGCATCCTGATCTAGGCTTACCAAAAAAAAAAAAAAAAAAAAAGGAAGGAAGGAAGGAAAAAAAAGAAGAAGAAAGCATTGATGGTAGAGGCTGCTTCCTTCATGTGTTTGATGTTAGAGACAGAAAAAACATTAATTAAATTTAAAACAAAGTAATATTAGTTAAACACAAGGATCTAAAATATAAAGATGTGGATATTTCATACAGACATAGCTGTATGTAGCGGTCGGCAGTGGAGTTTTATCACTCCACTAAGGGCCTGCCGCTAGGGCGTTTTCTGTGAACCAGTACAAATATTGACCGTCTCCGTCCGCTGGCGGTATTTATGGCTAAGGTGGCCGTCGCAGCTACTGGGTGACATCATTTCGGGATGTGGTGTGATTTAGTGGGAATGTATGACCCGTCCGGCCACTTTTTTGACCTTCATAAACTACCAGTATAGATATGTGTGGTGGCTATTTCAGCTCGGTCATGGTTATAGTCAAGTTGAAAGACGTTTTTGTAACATTTTACCAAGCCATTATGCAGAAAAGGTATTGATCAACCCAAGATTACAAGTAAAAGATGGCGTTCACGTCTACCTGCAAGAATTTATATCTTTGCAGCAATTTAGACATTGTCTTGATATTATTGGCCTTGGTAAACGTGCCATTTCTCATCTGATGTTTGCTTGCTTCTCACTGGATTTGTTTTCAATTTCATTGAAGTTTTGTGTTTATCATGCTAAAGGTTTATTACATGTACCTTTGGAGCTGTACAACAGATATACATTATATTTTACAATCGGTTTTCTGCATCACGCATGCTACTCGTTATTGATTACTAGGTCAAGTCAACCAGATATCGGCATGTTGCCGTTTCTTTCTACAGAATTTGAGAAGTTTTAAAAATCCGAAATACCATCCCTTACTTACTGTTACATGTTATTATCAGATTCAATATTCAGGAAAAAGTGAGAAAAATGTGGGGAGGCTTGTTGCTTCATGATTGTTTTGGGGTGACATACAGGGCCACTGTTAACAACATAAGCACAAACAACATAGCCAGAAACAGCTGGTCCTTGCCTTTGTTACGCAGCCGCAGTTGTGAAACACTAGTAGCACCGAGTGACGTCGAGACGGTGCAGGGCTTTCCTCTAGCGCTGCTCGTGGCTTGGGAGAACCCCCACAGAGCAGTACGTGGTAGCAGCGACCTGGGTGGACCCTGCACTTTTTGATACATAGCCAACTTAACCCCGCCCCATACTGTGTTGCACCCACATAAACTACATGGCACCTTAACAAGGCTGGCATAAAAAAATGAATAAGAAACAAGCTGTAAATTCATCACCTTGTTGTAGATGTATAGTGATATAATTCGGTCTGTTAAATAACAGCTATTTGGCATTGTTGTAGTAATTATTCCAATGGACAAACTACAACCTCATGATGTTAATACACTACACTTGAGAATACCGTAAAAGATGTATAGAAATTAAAATTCAAAATGGAAAAAAGGGGTCGGGGGAGGGCAATGAAAGACGGGAACATAGATGAACTTAGAAGTAATGGAAAAGGCGGAGCATAGATGTTCGTACGTAACACAAATCTGGGGAGTCGGGAATGTGGGTATACTTGATACTCTACCGTACACCAATGTGGGGTTAAATCATGCTAAGTGTGCGGTTTAGCATGTCTATATGTGTTGTTTCCGAGCGGAGAGGTCAGTAGGTCGACTGACGCGCCTGCCTCCATCATAATGGGCTATCGAGGGTCGGCCCTGCCAGGTGAACCTGTGAACGCAGCAGCTGGAGGTCAAAACCCCGGATAACAGGGGACACTAAGTCTAAGATAAACTTGCAGACCAAAGTCATTTGAAAACCGTTTGATTTTCTCAATTTAGTTTTCACACCAATACACGGAAAAATTGAGGGAGAAACTAAATTTGTGCTTTCACTCAGGCAGTGATAGACGTTTAGATCGTAGTTATCCAGCCTGATTAGTCATAATGATATATATGGGAAGTCCCCTCGACTTAAGAGGTATAATCTGATCTGACGACATCTCTAGTTGTCGTTGAGAGTAGTTTGACCTCTAAACAGTTGAGTTTGTTCTTGGTTTCACCACCTCCCCGTGTACAAGGCACACAGGGGTCCGGCTAGTGTTCGGTGCAGAGCTATATATACAGGTTTCTGAGAACCCTGCCTCGGCACCTTTCGGTCGCTCTGTTGTGCCTGTGCTATTTTGGAGTGTCATTTCAAACACCTACTGTTATAGACCCAATGTAGTTACAATCAGGACGACCCACGGCACAATGATATAAATGTGTTTACTTATGCTTGATCAATAGAGGTGTTTATCACGAGGAATTGGGTCATATAGTCGAAGCAATAGCAACCAAACACAACAAGTTTTCTATCCTCGTGAACTATATTTATTGTTCAGTTAACCAACTAAGTATATATTTAGATTTTATTACTAAAGTATAACAAAAAAAATGTCACGACTCTGGAAAACCAGGCAAGATGGAAGAGGTAATAAACAGTGGTGCTGTTAAAAAAAAATCTATGGAAATATCGCCGTATTTTCCAGGGGTCAACTCCCGACACTTTTATGAAGTTTGTTTTGATGCGCCTTCGAATGACAAGTTAATTACTGGGAACGAGGTGCCGGGCCCTGGGCCTACGTCATAGATTACAGCAAATAGCGAGACATATCCTGGTCCAGTCTGGTGGCAGAAGACCAACTGCCGTCTGCACCTGTGCAGCAGTGCTGTATATTATCGGGATAAGTTTACTACAGACAGCGCAGTGTGACGTGATTAACTTCCTCGTTTCAATTTCTGGTGCATCCTTCAGTGATTCATAATAGAATTCTGTTTCAATGTAAAGTTTATGACTACATTACTACGTATTAATCCAAAGATCGTTGCGTAGAAGAACTTGATTGAAAGAATAAACGGAAATATTTTGACGGCTGTGAAGATTAGAATTATTGAGAGGGAACAAATTGATATTTAGAGTGAGTTGAAGAATTAAATTATCTATACAGAGGTACAAATTCGACAAATAATTATATCTAACGATGGATAAAGTTACCAATACACGTACCATAAATGAATTAATGTAAAACCCCATGATATGATCCAGTGATTATTTAACTAATAAAAGTGATACGTGGAATCTTTTATTAAAAGTTTAATATCCCCAGTAATTTCCACTTCCCCGTCCGGGATCGTCAAGAGTGCTATATTTGGTATTCGTTTTGATGTGAAACTAAGTGTGTACAGACTGTACAGCTCTCAGCTGTAAACTAAGTAGGACATCAGTAAATACAGCCGGTGGAGGTGAACAATGAGAGCCCAGAGTAAAGTTCTGTACCGTCATGTATGTGGTCTACTTATCAGTCCTTAGTAAATTGACCATCGGCGCATCGGTATACTTGAACACAGGCTCGTCCCAAATCTCAGATTTGCAAGAATAAGAAACAAACAGCTCAGTTGTAGAGAGACTAATCGTGTATAAGTTTTTTTTATATGCATTAGACTGTTTAGATGTGATATGATATAACTAGCTCGAAATTGAGCGGTTTAATCTCTAATGAAAGCCCATTCAGATATCCACTATGACTAACCCATTAGGCTAGTTATTTACTATTAAACCACACAGACCCGCCAAGTCTTGTTTTAGGACGCGGTAGTTTAATAGTTTAGTAATGGTTAACTTCTACTGCAGTTAAAACACCTGGCCTTCTGTTCTTTGAATGATTGAAAAAGTAAAGGAAAAGTCCATTTCTGTACGTTCATAGACATGACATCAGATGGTAGATCTAGTATAATTCTAAGAGTGGCAGGAAATATAAACCAACATAGCAACCAAGGTGTATTGTCCACATTGCCTCAGACAGTTTACTCTTGAATAATTATGGCCACCTGAAACCTAGAGGAAAGTATCTATTGAAAAGCGTACTCCATGCAGCATTGCTAAGACAATGTATTAGCGGACCGTCCTAAGGGTACGGAGAGCAGAATACCGAGCCACCTCAGCATAGATCTGAGTGCGATAACGTGTTTTGTTGATCCTAGCAAAGACCCCTCCCACGCCCGTTTCGCTACCAGCGCGTTCCAACGTACCTTTGGTTTGATTTGGGAAGGGGCGGGGAGGTGTAGCAAATAAAAGCCGGTCTGAAATTCCTAGTTGCATTTGCATTTATTTTGATGTTGATAAATGTACAAACTTATCTTTCTTGGGCTGAATTTATGTTTCATTAACCACTGTATGTTCATATTCGTATGGTTTTGCTGCTTTCTTTCCACAATATCAGTGTTGTGTACATCATTCTAATCCGCTCGGTCCCTGTTATTCTTTGTAGATGGTACGGCCAGGAGAAGGAGTACAATGTCCTTGTCATGGACCTACTGGGGCCCTCCTTGGAGGACCTCTTCAACTTCTGCTCACGTCGCTTCTCCATGAAGACCGTCCTCATGCTGGCAGACCAAGTGAGTGGCTTATTACTTACTTACAGATTAAAAGATGAAGTTACCGACCTGTGAATAATGACAAGTTACCGTTGCTATAAAACGTCTTGGTCATCGGATTGTTACAGATGCGATTTTTCGCGTGTTTGATTTGGGTGTTTGGAGTTCAAGGCTCAACTAATTACGATTAAGTTGCCCCGGTGGTTTACCAGAATCTTTAAGATATCTCCAGTGATAAATCTATTCATGTAGAAAATCAATAGAACTGTTGCCTACAATGGTTTATGGATTCAGCCTCTCATCCAAATTTACATAGAATAATACACATTTACGATTACCCAGTTACAGTCCAGAGTTACCCAGCTCCTTTTTTTTTTTTTTTTTTTTAGTTTTCTGAGACGTTCAGGGAAACTATTGTCTAGCCCCGGCGGATTTTATCCAACTTTTTAATGAGTCTTGCAAGGAAACATTATAGATATGCTGTTTAACTCAAGTGCAAAAAAAAAAAAGTTAAAAAGAGAAAAAAGGGACCTTTCTCACAGGAGTACTCACTTAAGTATTGGCTTTGTTAGAAGTAATAAATCTTGTCTTTTTTTAGAATATTTGATATTATTAGCTTGAAGCCATCCACCCCAACAGGAGGTACAACGAAATTCACATACGTTTAATGAGAATTTTATCTATTCAGACCAATACATTATTGCAACTTTGTTTGGTTATTTCATAGATCTCGGCAATAAAATGATGACTTCTTGTGTAGTATATTGCCCTCGGCAAGAGTGACTTGGTTGTTCCCGGTAGCCCAAAAAGGTCCAAGCTATTGACATAGAATGGGCGGCCGGCTGACTGGCGGCAGGTCAGCCTCAGGGTATGGACCGGGTTGGGGCCTCCCAGCAGGGGATGTGGGGAGTAACGTGGAACGAGGGCTTTATGTTTATTGCGTCGTTGGAATTGTCGTAGCCCCAGTGTATGTGTATTCCATTGAAAAATAGTATGCACTTAGTTTTAGTATGTGTTGACCATTTTAAGTAGCGCTTCAGAATTGTCAGAATTTCGTAATTAAGACGTGCAACTTAATTTAGGATCCATTTGATATTCTGTTCTCCCTCGAGCATTGAAATATCACTTTAAATACTAACATCTTTACATTATAGCCAGTTTTCCCCTTCTCAACCGGATACAAAAGTAATCGTATCCTGGTTACTTATCGAGATTCCGGGGGCAAGTAGGATTATTTGCATGCCGTTTATTGAACAATAATCTTAGTGGTGTTGTCGTTCATTGGTATCAAGAGAGCCAGTTCCGCATTTTATTATGTATATTAGCACTTTTCCAACCACTGAACTGCAGTCTGTGTGGCTACTCGCATATGTATTTACCAAGAAGTAGTTGTATAATTAGAATCGACCGGTAGATTGTAGAGGGCGAATAAAAAGGGATAGGCCTTGTTGCCCGCATATTGATATTCCCCTTTACTACAGTGTGATCCACTGCCTTGTAGGGACCGAGCGACACGAGAAAAATCAATAAGTATATTACATAGCAACAGCGGAGAGCGTTATTGTGTACGAATGTCCTCTGTAGGACGCCCGGCGGTTGAAATATTTATACAATTCAGCCGGCCAAAGCCCCATGGAGTTGAGGGATTTCTCCCAGAGTGGGTTGAATTCTAATGAGTTTCTTCAGGGCAGCTCTTTGTGATTATCGTCATGGTAGGGGTAAGGATCAGACTAAGGCGGTGAATGCTAATGAAAAAACTGTGACTCATTAAAAGTGGAAACCATGTCTAATAACTAAGCTCCGTTTTTAATCATACAACCTCAGCTTTTGCTACTTAAAGTCGTAAGACCTGTTGCGATTAGTTTAGATTGGCAGAGAATGTGAATATTATCCAAAAAAAAGTTTAAATTTGACGTAAAGAAACAGGTAAAAATATCCTCTGAAACATTGTGATCCAAAACACACGCTCCTGTGTCTAGGTTTACGTCATTTAGAAAGTTGATTGCTCAATTAAAGGCTGTGGAGAGCATTGAACATTTTAAGTGGCCCTTCGCTCCGACCTCCTGCTTCTATAATGGCGGTGCTCTTGGCAGCCGCCGTGTGTTGGGGCGGTGGGGGGGGGGGGGGGGGGCGAATTTATTCAAGAATTAACACTATTTGATTATATCAACAACAAAAAACACAACAAAATTTTCATTTAAATAATCAATATACATGTATGCAAGGTAGTCAGCTTTTGAAAATAACAAATTCATGCAGTTCTATTGTAAGCAGGACTTAGCAGCTTAGTTGATGATACCAAAGACACAATAATACAATTATGCATGTAGATGATTTGGCCCACGTCTCAGTCCATGTCCACTGAGGGGTATTTCTGTAGTACCAACTAGTAGATGTTAGAGGGTCGGGGTAACATGGTCCCGGCTCACTGCAACCTGCTCTCAACCGGTCAGTTCTCCAGCATTAATCACTAGCCAACCAGTATGCTAAGGAGTGCGGGGCCTTGTTGATCGAGTCACGGTACTTTCAAGTCGATATGACTTTTTGCCAAAGGAACCCGGGGTTTTGTAGTTAGAGAAAGCTGTGCTTGTTAAAGCGTCATCACCGAGGTTTGACTGTTCTTGACGACCAAACCTCGGCCTTAACGAGCTATGCTAATGACTGGGAGGGCGGGTGGTGAAGAGGATACAAGCAAACCCGGCCAGCACTGCATTCCTGCACATCGTCACTGCCAGACAGTCGATTCATTGGGTGCATTCGGAAACTGGTCGGGTGTGTCTGTCATTTTATGTAATATTAAAGCTGACCGTGGTAACATTTTCAACGATAGAACACGCTTGGTCTAGATTTGGGATGTCGTCTTAACTGTGATTGTACTAAAAAAAATATTTCGAGTTTGTATTATGTCAAAAATGTGAATGGAAAACGATTCCCTCGGGTCTCCTTGTGATGGTTACGTACGAGCCAAGAGCGTGCACAGTCCCACTTTTGTATGGGCCGCATAGCGTGTACAGGTGGATAAACCCACGGACACGAGGTTCTCTGGAACCTCGTGTTAAGGTATCCATAGATGGAAGGGAAAATAATCGGCTTCAGCAAAGACTGTTAGTTATACTAGACAGTTTAAGTAACGTCACTGAAATGTACAGGGAAGTTTAAAGTTCTTCCGTTGAAACCACTCCCGATCTTGACTCAAAATTATCTGATCATTAGTTTAAAACTTACGGATATAAATGTCATGTTTCATCAGCTCTAAGTCTAAGTAATTTCTTATCTGAACTCAATGTTTATTAGATGGAAGTTAAATCGGTTTGGCTACGTTGAAATTATACCTATTCTCTGTACAATCTAATGTAGTGGTTTGTTTGATTAACCTATACCCTTCACCGACTAGGCCATATGTTGACATTTCAAAGCAGGTGAAATGCGTAGTCTGAGGCTAGTCTATACAGCTAAAGGGTAAAAGATAGGACGCCTGATTCCTCATAGGCGCACCCAGCATCAGCTGGCGGTTAGACGTAGAAAGTGATACCAATGGACTATGTCTGTAATGCAGTGTGAGGCGTAGTGGTGAGGATCGGCCCTGACAGCGGTGAGTGTATTGATCAGCGGGCCCCCGCGCCGCCCAGACCCCACCACCACGCCCCACCCACTCCCAGTAACTGTCTGATCACATGCCGCTCTCAGAACTGACGTCAAAGGCACTCTCCTCTGTGGTGGATCCAACTCCTTAATGAGCAAACCGGCCTTTTATATTTTGTCGTATCTGAAAAATTCAAAGATCAAATAGATTACAGGCTGTTTCGTTTCAAAAATCTTGTATGTGGTCTTCTGATCTGTGACTAGTGTTAGTGAGATTTTATTAGGCGGATTTAGGATCCTGATTAGGGCCCCAAAAGGGGGGTATTAATCGTCGCTACGGCCAGAGATAAGTTGAAAAAACTAATTTAGGTTGTATATCCCTTTTCTTGCTTAATGCACTACTTCAATTTTCTTAGCAAACAACCAAACCAAATGTTGATATTAGTTCTGCTTTCCAAATGGTAGACATTGGCAAGCAATACTGTGCCGGTGAGAACAGGGGGTTTAGAGGTTATTTCGAGCCGCTGTCACACGGCTGCGTGTTGGGTAACGGCGCAGGGTTGTGGTTGACAAGGCTGAGTGGCCTAAGCCCTAATTCCTGCTCCCGTTAATGCCCACCACAGGGCCCTCAGCGTAGCGGGTTGTGAAGGACGGCCATTCCTTGAGCTGGGGATCAACGCCTCTCACAGGTCTGTGCACGTGGTGGTATAAATAGCGCCTCTCGTTCCCACTCCCCCGGCCACCCAACAACCAACCCACCTCTGCCCTCAGTCACCCCGGCCCGCCGCACCCCCCGACTCCCCCTCACACTCTCCCACTCCTCCCCTCCGGCGGCAGTGGTTACCTGGCCACCAGTGTTACACACTCCACGCTACGTGGACGAGAGCAACATGAAACAACTTAGAGAAATAACTGCTTTCTGCCACGAAATAGATTTGCGCAATTTGAACAAGAAATAACGTGGGCGAGACACGTTGCCTCCCTTTTTGAGCATGCATCCCTGGTCGTGGGGCAGGTTAAAAAGTCAAGATAGTCGGTCTTCGAGTGGTAGTGCTAGGATTAAGAAAGCATAGGCAGACCATGTTCTATTGAGTTTGGTAGGGGGAAGAGGGAAGTTTTCTCGTCTCATTAAAAGTCAACTCGCCGACAAAGACGTCCTTTATACGTGACCCAGTTACAAAAGTCTGATTTTTTACTTGGTTTTAAAAGTTCACCAACTCTGGCTTCACTCAAGCAACGTCAGAGAAGGGACCAGGTAAAAAAAAAAAAACTGAACATGGAGAAAAGTTCGTGAAAATTACCGAAATGTCAAGTAGACAAAAAAAATATTGTTTAAAAACAAAAATCCAGCATGCTATCTATCCGAGTCAAACAAAATTACAAATTCTTCATGTTTCTGAAATGTTAATGGGAAAAAAACCACGAAAATTACAAACAAGAAAGAGTGCCTTCCATTAACTATGTATGCATGAATTGGGGTACTAACAGTGGTACTAAGAAAAGTATTCTCTTCATTTTTGGAAGAAAAACGCATGATTACGTCATTGATGGAGGGCTCTTAGTAATCTATGACATATATATTAAGTTGGTACCCTCTAGATGACGTCAGCGGGTGATCAGCTGTGGGTAGCGTTGTTATCAGAAGTAGGTCAGGGGCGGTCCGGGGGTGAGGTCACCCGCCCGACCCCACCCGTCTGACTCACGGGCGACACCTGTGTTCAGGAATTCACCAGCTGAGCTGTCACATGATGAGGCTCGTACTTATGATGACAAATCATGTACCAAGAGTCTCAGAACAAGCTATTGTCATACGCGTGTTAATTCTTATGCAGGGCATGGTCGTATTGGATATACTCATAAGCTCCTGATTCCTGTACTATTATAGTGATGAGCTAAGAATGAACATCCCGTGTGTATTGATAAAATCAAAATCAAGGGTAAATGATTAAGAAACTTTTTAGATCGCAGAGGCCATGTAACTAATAAATCGCAGCTTGGAATTGATTAACGTTCCAAACTGAAAAATTCCGCAAAATATTTTGTAAACAAAAAAATCTTTGATTAAAAGCAGTTATAATAAGTTATATATAACACACACACACACATCAAAACATACTTTTTGATATTCTGATGAAGGATGTAACTACCCGAAACATGTCAATTCGCATGATTATTCTAATGTTTACAATAAAGATAAACAGTACAAAGCTATTTTTTAGTATTTTTGTATCATCAAGTACCAAAATCATGTTATCATATCAGGTTAGTTAATTGGATGATAGGCAACATAATCGTCATTGGAATACAAAGATCGATAAAAATTGAAATATTCTTGAATGCACATGTCATGTATGTCATCTAATATACACCTTGCACATCTGTTTAGATTTTAGTTAATGAAACATTTAAAATAACTGTGTTTTTCTTTTTCAGATGATTGGCCGCATCGAATATGTTCACACCAAAAACTTCATACACAGGGACATCAAACCCGACAATTTCCTCATGGGAATTGGGCGCCACTGTAACAAGGTTAGTAGCTGGTTGTTGCCACTCTTTAGCTAAATCTACTTGCAAATATACACATATGATATTGAGGATAAAAACAGTCACTTCTTTGAAAAAAAATTTGTAGTTCGTCCATTATGCGGCGTATAGATTCTAATCATTTAACATAATACAGCAGATAACAAGATAATGCGTTTTGGTGATAGTCTCACCGTTTGTTATTTGCTTTGTTCCCTCCACAGGTCTTTTTGATAGACTTTGGCCTGGCCAAAAAGTACCGGGACAACCGGACGAGACAGCACATCGCCTACCGGGAAGACAAGAATCTGACGGGCACCGCCCGCTACGCCTCCGTCAACGCTCACCTGGGTATCGAACAGAGCCGGCGAGACGACCTGGAGTCGCTCGGCTATGTACTTATGTATTTCAACAGAGGAACGCTCCCGTGGCAGGGACTAAAGGTGACGAGACAATCCACACGTGTGATCTCAAAGAGTTCATTTTTCTATGTCTCCTTTACTGCAGAAACAAGTCCTTACCCCAAAAATGCCCATTGTTCACTCTTGTAAACAGGTCTTTCATAGAGGTTATGTGTTTCTTGCAACTTTGAAAAAGGGTAACTTTTTTTTCTTTATATATGAGTTTGCATCTATATATGTATTTTGAATATTCTGAACACAAGTACAACTATTATATCATACTTATCTCTTTCGAGTTTTAAACTAAACTTTCAAGTATGATAGAGACAACTTTTGAAGTATGTGCCCCTTTAACAATATGATTTAGGCGTCAAATTATCTTCGGGTTTAAAACCTAATGGAAAGATTACAAGATGTTAGTAAATGACATATGTAATATTGTGGAACCATGGACGAAACTGAATGATAAAATCAAGATCTTTAATTGCATCTTCATGCTGGAAATTGGATCAGATATAATTATGCATCTCCTTCCTTTATCCCAAAGTCATGGTTGTGGTAGAGGTTGTTTAACATAACAGCCAAGTGTATACCCGCGGTCAGTCCACTCTGCGTTTTAGGAATGAACCAAGTGGAGAAACCTATTGTTTCAAACTTATTATTCTCATTATTGACTCTTTGCATTAAAGTATCAGACTGAAATGACCTTTTATAAACGTAAAATTAGGCTTTTACTAAAAGAAAAAGAAGAAAAAAAGAGGGTAGATTAATGTTTTATTTAGGAAAAATACCAAAGTTTATTTGATTAACACTAATATACTAAACAGAAAGTTAGCCCTGCCTGTATATGATTAGTAGTACCCTGAACCTGGGTTTGTGTCTGGTAGTTTGGATGACATTGATCATAGAGGTGTGGAAGTTCAAACGGAGTGGTGTGTGACTGCGTTGTCCTGTATGTGTCCGTTCACTTTCTGCTAATTTCTAATATGGGAAGCACTAAATGTGCTAAAATCTAGGTCTTCAAACACTTTTATTTACTCTCCTGGACATGCAGTATAAGCATTTAGGGTCAACCTTATGTACATCCATATCATAGAAACTTGGTTACTATGAAGACCACAGACACAAAAGTAAAAATAAAACGCTGTCGATTATTTTTCATAATATCTAAGCATCACAACACATAAGAAAAAACTCGGCAAGTTATGGCACGTTTGGAAGTTTCATGAAGGAAGATTTATTTCAAAAGCAGTAGTTTGAGTTTGCACTGTCATCTAACTCATTAAAGGTAGAAGTAGTGAAACTGAGCTAACGCCTTTTAAAATTTACTTAACATATCATCTACTGGGATGTTTCATATTAAGGATAGTTAGCTTTGATGTCACACATAACTGGGGCCACTAGGGCCAAATAAGAGTGGCCGTATTGGTGTGCTCTGAAACATAACATAAGGTTTAGATATACATTATATACCGACCACAAATCTTATGTACTTTACGGGGTCAAAGAAGAAAATGCATGTCAAATTTACGCCAGAAAGCTTTTTAATTTTTTTATTTTTTTTAAATTACGTGATATTTATGGTTTCGTGATATTATATCATCATGTGTGAGTTAAAAATATTACATATGCCTACGTCTTGGTCTCCTAAGCAGTAGTCAAAAACTTTTCCGATTGAAAAAAAAAATCAAATTTCGTCACTTGTCAAGTGAATTGATTAATCCTTAAAACCCCATTCCATATCAAATTCTACCTAACCCATTGTTTAGAAACTTTCTTTCCCGTTCACAGACCCCAAAGGTAAGACTGAGATTCCCGACACTCATCTAGCTCAGCCAGGTAACCATGGTAACCAAGTATCATTTTTTTACAAAAATTGACAAAGAGATGGGTAAGGTGACCCTTCAACCGCGAGTGGCCAAAAGTTCTGTTACCAATATGTTTTCTTTCTTTTTAAGTACGGAAATGCTGGAAACGGCCAGGATTCTCGTACTTGTTTACAAGAATCTTATTTAGCGTTTATTGTCACTCCTTTTGGTTTGTGTCTAAAATTTGGATTGATAATGAACATTTGCATTTGATCATATGTAAGTCTGAATATTATTTTCTGTTTGTTATTTAGTTTTTCCTTCTGACCTTGTGATTAAGTCTTTCCTGGAAGGTCTTGCCTTCCAGGAAGCACAAGTCAGTAAGACCTAAGTTCTAGTATGAAGCAGCATGATCTCTTTGTTATGGCTGAGTCTTCTCCAGGGGTAGTGGGAGGGGCTAGGTGTTGTTGACAAAAGTTTTGGCCATTCGCGCAGCCAGGTTCGTCTTCTCACCCACGGTCAATGGTCCAACCCGCAGGTAGGTCACCCAGTGTGTGTCTAGTTCATAGCTCAGCCAACTGCCGTACGTCTACTCGGGTTGCAAATCCCTATTATTATCATCAAAGCTCTCCACTGAATTCAGTGTATTGACCAAAAATAGAACCACAACTTTAAACATTTAAAAAAAAAAAAAAGCTCTTGAGTTGTGCTGTAATGAAAGAAGCTGTTGAGAAACGTTTAATTGCAATTTTAAGGCTTAAATTCTGACATGCATTTGATTCGAATTCACTTTGATATTTTTGTCCCTGTCGTTATGATACGGAATTTCATTCTTGTCCGGCCCACCGGTTGAACTAATAGCACGGTGCCCTGACTCTTGATTACTCTACAGATCATCATTGAGCATGTTTAGATGTTAATGGATTTATCTTTAAAAGCACTATCCAAGTAAGCAAAGCTTTCAAACCAGAGCAAGGACGATGACCAAGATTAGCAGTGACGTTTATGACCTCACAGTATTCTCCTCTGGTCCTTGTCTAATTTTCATGTGAAAAGAGGCGTGCTTTATCACTTTCTTTTTTTTTAATTTCCCGTTTTGCTATGGATATAACACAACTTTAGACCTTAACAATTAAGGGGGAATAATTAAAGTGGCTGACGTAATGGTCTGGGGTGGAATATATTCTATTAACCTGTTCAAGAACATTTCTTGTGTGACTTAGTATGATTTGTGTGACATCAAACGGTGAAGGGTTAGTTGTCCTGTACTCATTAACATTGCCTGAGGGTTACGGATGGTATCAACCAGATCTAGGCTTAGTCTTATCCGAGAAGACTTCTTCCAGCTTCGTCTGGACAGAAGAGATAGATGTGCAAGAGTACCGAATGAGTGATATGTTGTTCTAGCGAGCCTAATATTAGTGTTTTGAGTGTCGTAGAACTGAAAAGAAAATCTTCTTTACTCCAAATGAACGAAATATAGATGTTCAGAGATCGGTTTAACGATCCATTCTTTTCTGTCGTTTTTTTGAAAAGGAAAAAGAAAATTCCTCAAATTGACGCCTCGAACCCTGCACCCAGCCCCTGACCTCTTAACCCTGATCATTGACTTGGCTGCTGCTTACTTTTTGGCACGTTTCTACAGTAATGACATTTGTGCTGACACTAAATAATCCTTCAAAACGCCATTCCTTCAAACGTTGTCTACATCAGAGCAACTGGAAAGGGTCAAAATTTGAGACTTTGAAGAGGCCTATGTAAAGATCTTTTGTAAATATTGCGGACAGTAAATAACCTGTACAACATGCAAATTTTGAAAATGGCTTTGGGCCCAATCAATCAATCCCAAATTTATGACCCTATAGAAACTTAGTTGCATGAACCTCAACCTTTAATTATTTTTTCCTTGTGTTTTAGATTCTTGTTTTGTTTTAGTTGTGCTTTGTATTGTGTAGTTCTTCCGGCCATTATTTTCTGTAGTAATAATTTGTAGTCGAATAGTTTTATCTAAGATTAAGTTCTACCCTGAAAAAAAAAGAATGATCGAAATGGAAAGTGCAATTCAGTCTGATAGTCAATAAAATACCCTATTACCTTTAATATCTTACTTGAAATGTTGATATGTGAATAAGGACATATTTGATAATGGGATTGAATCTAATAATGCTGTATTCAAAATATATGCACTTGCACATTTTTATGTATTGTTCATAGTTATACGTTTGTTATTTCCTAGGTAATAACCATCCCTCGTCTTTTTTTGAATATGCACATTATTTTATTATTGGTCTAGTAACGCAACGGACACGCCTTTCATTAGTTTAAGTCTTTGTATTTACCATTTGTTGATACCCGATGAGGGAGAATTTTCGGCATCAAAAGCTTATGTTCGTCATTTTTCCTCCAGGCGGCCACAAAGAAACAAAAATATGAGAAGATTAGTGAGAAGAAGATGGCCACACCGGTGGAAATACTCTGTAAGGTGAGTACAAAACAGATCAAATATGACTGACAAATTGACATAAAGCACCATGCTTCTGGTCAAATTATTTCGGATTTAGAGAACTGCAACGAAAACAACTGAATTCAGTCATCAATAACTTATTAAAAAGAAAGAAAGGAAAAAACCGTGATGTAGAATTATATTGAAAATAGTACACTTAACAGGGGTGTCATTTTCTCCACATTTTAGGGATTTGAGAATGTAAGGAGGATCAAGTTCGATCACTCGAGTGTCCACATTGTGTATTTTTGTCTTAGTTTTAAGACATCCATGTGCGAATTTGAGATTCGGACCATTCTTAAAGGATATTTCCTTCCTACGTTCTTCTACAGTAAGGGGAAAACTTTCCTTAATGCAGTACTTAGTGGTATCTGATTTGAGAATCCTTGTTCATATAATGATAAAGGATAGATCAATTTTGTATAGCTCTAATAATTCGGGGGATAAGTATTAAGTACCGATTATTTTCCTGTAAGGATTCTCATCCTAAAAAAATGAAATGGAAAAATCATGGTTTCTTCCGGAAGATGTATGAATTTCAGCTTGAAAACCATTCGTTTTGATTCCTACTCGGCAGGGCTACCCAGCGGAGTTCGCCATGTACCTGAATTACTGCCGCGGCCTTCGGTTCGAGGAGGCACCAGACTACATGTACCTGCGGCAGCTGTTCCGCATTCTGTTCCGCACCCTCAACCACCAATACGATTACGTCTTTGACTGGACCATCCTCAAACAGAAGGCAGCCAAGGCACCTGCTCTTTCAAGTGAGTGCCATTTCTGTTAGTAGATAGGATATGATTAGACTGGAAGAGAGATGTAAGTTATCTAGGGTGAAAAGTTGTAGTTAACTATTCAGATAATTCCAAGTTAGGTAGAGCTTTATTTTCCGTAATTGTAAGTTATCTTTAAGCTTGCTGTTTCCCCTCGTGTAGTGAATGCTAGTGAATTATGTTATTCATCGACACAGCGTTAAATATGATGAATGTAGGATTACAAAGTCGGAGATATTGGTAATCTAAGACTTAGATTGAAGATGAATTCCTAGAAAAGACAGATAAAGAGGGACCAGAAGTACCAATCTTTCATAAAAAAAATCTTAGACCTAAGTGGTTCTTAACCGTCAATGATTTTACTAGTTCATTCTTTTACCCCAAACTTTGTAATGGGGATTGGACCTGTCCCCCAATTTTATATAACTTTTGAGGATATGATTAATGAGCTACCAGCAGCTAAGTAAAAGATAGCCAAATATTTTTACTTTCCTCTTAGGAATAGCATGAATTTTATAATCGTATACAAACCTGTGGTTATGTAAACCGGTCTCTTTAGAAGTAGAAGCTAGTTTAGTATTTTGAGTAGAATATTAAAATGATCGTAGCCTTAAAACTAAATATGTATACAGTAGGTAGCGATGCACATAATATTACCACTTCCACTTAATTTTGTTACACAATTTCCATAAATAAACCTCACCTAACATAACTATCCCCGGGGCAGCATGTACTGATGATAACTCGCTAGTATATAACAGTTTGAATCGTTGATCATTTCTCCAAGGCACATCTTGGAGAAATGGATCTGAACAGAAACTGCATTGTTTCCTTTTACAACAAACGCTGTTTTACAAAACAAGAAATAACCCTGGCAGCTAGGGATAGAGCACGTCATGCTGTGTGGCCTGCTGCTTTCCCTTCCATTTAGTGGTCGCAACTTGCGTCGTTCCTAATGTTGTAAGCAGTTTACGTACCACTCTAGTCTCAGCATTACCACCCTGAAGCGGTGGGGTGGGGGTGGGGGGGTGGGAGGGGGCTGATGTTTATCTCCTACAGTGAGATAAGATGTATTTCAGTAGAGATGTTGGAATGTAATACTCTGCACGAATATGTGTTGGTGTGTTTTACATGCAGAAGCTTTACTCTTGTCAAAGAGGAGTCATCAAAACCTATGGCACATTTTAAAATGCTCCTTTGTCTTACAATAAAATTTATGAAGTCAAGTTTAAAAGAAAGGAATCCTGGCAGAGCTTCAAAGGTTAGTGTACTAAATAGCAAAATTATTTCTCGATGATGTGTGGAGTAGAATATTGCCATCATATATCATGAACTTTCTGTTAAATCAATGACTGTTCTCGAAAGGAAAATACTTCTTTAAAGTTAGTTATCGGCAGTTTGTAAACTTTTTCGTTTTGATTTCCGACTTGGTTTCAACAGACAGCGCAGATCAACGACAACATTCAGGCTTCAAAATAGGTAAAAGCTCAGTTTGAGCTAAAGGCTTCCCGATTCAATAATCAATCCCTGCTATATTCCGTCCACTCGGGTGGTTCGGTCACTTCACCAGGACTAGGCTCACGGCTGTCACGAAATACGTTGTGAGCCAACCAATAAAACCATGGTCACTGTCACTTGTGTGTCAAGAAATACAATAACGTGTATTTCAGTGCATTATCAGCAGCATAGAATACCAACTGCCAAGTATCTTCAAGAAAGGATTGTATGGCACGTAAATTTCAGTTCAAGTTTTGAAGCAACTGCTTTTTTTCTTTGATGAAGGTTGATCCCACCTATATGTCAACCTATCTTTATTAAGTTTGACCCAGTCACTGAAACAAATATTTGAAGGGGACCATTCATCCCCTTTTCCCCTGTTAATTTTCGTTTATTCATTTTCTCCATATTTTAGAAAAACCTTTGAACTCACGTTTTGCACGAAATGTTGCTGACATACATGTCTCACACAAATACCATTTTTGGACAAATACCACCTTGTTCATGGTTTAATGTCTACAAAATAAAATAACAGTTATCTTTTTTACTCTAGCTCTTTCATATGGACATGCCTTACAGTTGTTAAAATGGTCGTAATCAGAAAAGTTCATTATCCTTCGAGTTTTGAAACTTTTTTTCACGGCTAAAAGATATCAAAACTATTTACTGAAATGTGAGATTACCATAAGTAGTTAAACAAATTCTTTCCTCTCAAGGATTACTTTCCTAGTGAAGAATGGAGAAAAATGTTCCTATTTTATTTCTTAAAGAATGCTTAGAATACTAAATAAGTTAGTTTAGATGGACGCCTGTAGCCTAGAACTTGTGAAGCCCAGACCAAGCCTAGATTTCGGGACGCCCCTTAAGCTTCATTTTGTATTTGGTATAGCTGGTACATTACCATAGGAGTAAGTTTTGCAGCAGCGCAGTGTCCTATGGCGTGTGAAGATTAACCTGGTTCTGTCATAGCTGTACTCACCGCAGGTCACTGAGGGGTCGGAGCTCTCGTAGCGAGGGGAGGGGAGTGGTAAAACAGAGAAATGAATGAGTCCTACTGCGGTGGCTACGGTTAGAGGTGGAATCTACCGTTTGTGTTACCAGCTACATTTTGGCGTTTCAACATAAGGACAGCTTACGTCCCGCTCAGTTTTCATGCGTGTTTGTACATACAGGTGTGTAGTTTGATGTATATATATATATACAAGTGTATAGATCCACGGCTAAGTCAGGATGTACCACATTCACAAGCTTCTTTTTGGTAGAAATGGTCATCTGCAGAAATGTTCAAAATGACGTTCGTAACCTTGAAATATAAAAGGTGTTTTGGGGATAGAGAAAAATGCATTTCATCACGGATGAAAACAAATGGTGTAATGATTTAGGAAGTGGTTGTGAGTTTGGTATACAGGCACTTAAGACACTAAATTATAGCGCCATGTCTATTGCATACGCTTAACATTTGATTAAGGGTCTCTTCTCGACCGATTCTCATGTATCCTCTGACTTAAATGTAAGATTCACCTAATTGCGTAAGGTTTGTAAATTAAGTGAAAGGGACGAAAAAAATGTTCCTTGTAACACGTACCCCTAGCCAATGATCTAACTACCAACTAATACAGGAAGATCGTGATTGTCCTTGTGTTGGAAGTCCATGTATCTCTTCAGATTTGTCTCGCAACCTTCGTATATTATTTTGTTTAGTTATTTTCATCCATCTGTTTAGTTCTTCCAACTGCTTGTCATATTTAAAGCCAAAGCTTGACCATCGGACCAGCCAGCACTGTCCTCTTGTGCGTCTGTGAATGACTCCGGCCTAACCCTACCACCTTGTCAGTGCCGTGTGTATTGGTGTGGAGGTACCATAGTGCCCGCTCTGCCTAGTAGACAAAGTCCTGAGAAGCCTCTGTAGAATACTTACATGTCATGGTAAACTCACGGCACTTGGCCAGTTCTGTGGATGTGGATGTCTTTTTCTCCGAGACGAAAAGTATTTGCCGTACACTATGTAATTACGAGGTTTAAAAATTATGTGAGCTTAGAAGTTTGGATTACAGTTACGTACAGCAGAAACAGTGTAAATGGATTTGATATATATTTGTAATCTGATCAAAGGACACTTTTCTAAACCAAAAATGGCACGTTTTTGAGGCTGTAATCAGAAATCGAAAATTATACCAAGAGCTCAAATTAAATAAATTTATCAACCTCACTCCCCCAGTTCCACCCGATCTTTCAAACTGTATTAAACTAAGTAAAGACCTCCCGGCCTTAGACACATTGTCAAAGTGTAATACTGTTCCGTGTATCCGCCCTCCCGGGTCTGACTGTTAGCCCGGCTGTCTGGTGCTGACCTCTGGTGGTGGTGGTTGCAGGTGGTTGTACGTCGACGTGGTCCGTGTGTGCCGGCCGGCTGGACGGCAAGCTACCCTCCTTCGGCCTGTCCAATTACGCAAATATTATGCGGTAGTGATCCATCCTCCATTACTCCTCTTACCGTACCGTGCCGCCTACATTTGTCATGCACTCTGCCTCCCACCATTGCCTGTACCAGGGGTTGACAAATCGCCAAAAATCTGAAATGCACCGACTTAAGGATAGACACCAGTGGTTGAGGTGTGAATGGCGTGACTCTCTTTGATCAAAATTTAAAAATTTGTTTCAAATAGTATTACTTAATAAATAACATCATTGAATAGCCATTAAGGGAACATATCTATTGGTATAAATTATATAAACATCGGTAGAACAAAAGCTGTACAGTATAGGTGCAAACTTGAAAGTCAAAATTTTAAAATTTATTTTTTGAACATATATATCTCAGTTATTATCTAACCTAGGGCCTTGAAATTTTTAGTACATCTTCTTGACATATAGATGGAGGGAAGCGTGTCTCAGAATTTTGATAAAGGTCTTAGTCATGTTTTTATGGCATGTAGAAAATGAAAGTGCAAAAAAATCTAAAAAAAAGTTTCCCGTTTTTAGCCGTTTTTTGCCATAAAATCAAAAGTAGGACCTAAATAAATAATCTGAGACACGCTTCCCTGCATAGGATTGTCATGAACATGTATGCAAAATGTTATTCATGTAGGTCAAGTATTAACCAAGATATTGATGTTCAAAAAATAAAAGTGAAAAAATCAGGTTAAAATTGATAAAATTTTAGTTTTTAATTTGTTTATAATTCTATTGAAATCAACAGATAGAGAAAAATATGACCTATCAAATGGTGTATAGCATGTCAGGATGAGAGCGATATTAAAGAATTCATTGATGATTTCCTGCATTGGCTGAAGACCACTGGTGTCTATCCTTAAGGAATTGTTTGGAAAAAAATAAATTTAAAAGACTTTTGAAGTAAACTTAGAATTAACAAAAAATATAGATGAAACCAAAATTACTAAAGGAGAAACGATAGAGACATGAATGATTTTGCAATCTTATATATAACCTTATTTTCTACGTGAGGATAGTGAATCTTTGTGGTCAGTCATAGATCTGTCAAGCCTTGGTTTATCCGTCTGTTTTTGGCGAGTCCCAAATCAAATTGGTAGCTTTTATTGATTAAAGACAAATTTCTGCAGACTTTTTCAGTGGAAGGCAATTTTGTTGACTCTTGCTTCCAAATTGTTCGGCTCGGTGGTTTAAGCTTCTGGATGGATTGGCATCATGTTTGTGTAGGAATTGTTAACTGTTACTTTGAAATGTTTTAATACAATGACAAAGAAAACCATTCTTTTGCAACATATGGGGCAGCATACACTGACAACAAACCATAGAAGTACAATATCTTTACCACGGGGCGCGGGGTTGGTGGAGTGGTCAGCGCGATCGCCTCGCATGCAGGCGAACTGAGTTCGACCCTCCAATGGGGTGGGCTGTCACTGCACCTCCTTGCGTTCCCCCTGTGCCAACAACAGGGTTATCAAAGGTCCCTAGAGGGCCACCGGCTGTTGTGTGTATGGCCCTGCCTATGGGACCATGCACATTAAAGAACACCTGCCTCGGTAAATGTGTAGGGGTATGGTCTCTACCTTCTCATAGATTCGATCACCATCACCACCCTTGATATGACCCTGGCAGTTTAAAAGGGTGTAAAGCAACCAATAACCAACCAACCAAAATCTTTACCAACAAATGCCCAGCTAACTCAATATATCCAGGGTTCATATCGAAAATTTGAGTTACTTCAATTACTACTCTCAATTGGACCACGAGGCCAATAAAATCTTGATAAATGCGGTACATACTTCTCTTGCTTATAAACAACATTGATGAAGAATGAGGCAGGAATGCACAAAAGTGTGCAGTGTATGTAGGACGACTTGTGTGTCCATTCAAACTATTCCTGTTTGCCTTACCTATCTCTGTACCCTGTCACCTTACAGCCTCCCAAGAAAAAATGGACGTATGCTTTTAATCACAGAATGCAGTGAAGGAGGAAGAGCCCTATAAACGTAACGATACAAATTATCATTTACCTGAGTTTTTGATACTTTTGTATTTTTATGTTGACGCCATCCTCCTGAAACTGCGCCCTGACGAAAAATTTACATTTCTAATACGGTTCGCATCTCTTAAGAGAAAGCCAAGTTTTTGTTATCAGTTTTGTTCAAGGTTTTAAAATTTTGTGAATTTGCTTTTAACCTCATACGAATTATGTAGCAATTGGTCCGACCACCCTTTGTACATACACAGACATACAATTAGTTTTACATAATATTAATAAAATAAGATAAAATTAACGTGTACGAGCTTCATAACGCCCAATACCATTAGCCTCATAGCTACTGGAAGAGTAGAGCCTTGGTGGTCAGGCTGTGGTAGGTAACAAGTACTGAGTGTGGGAAGTTCCGTCCAGAAGATGAGGACATCCTCTGGGTAAGAAAAGTTGTCTCACAAAGGGCCCTGTTGTTTCTCTGTCGAGGTTCTCGGATTGTGCTCCTGGCCATAGGTGTAACGGTCCTCTCGAGTCTGTGTCTGATGAGCAGTGACGAGCTGTGCTCTGAGCTGAGCTGACCAGTCGCCCGGCCGGCTCGGCTAGCCTGGCCGGCCCACAGCAAGTAAAGCCCATAGACTAAGGCCGTGCCCTGTGTGACTAAAACCCCTGACCCCTATAACGTACGTCTAGTACAGATAAGGGATCTGCCGAAAATGGGTGGAAATGTCATGCACAATATTGCTATATCACGTGCACTGTGGTGACTGATAGAAAAATAATCGTCCTGCCTATTATGATTATCGGTTCAATGTAAGACATTACTCTCTGTCCATCTTCTGCCGATATTGCACTTCAGATAGAAGCTAGAAGCCTATGTATATAACGCACAGTACCCAACAATATAAATGAGTGTACTTATAGAGGTAGGCCTGTCGGAGGTCTGATAGTAGTGTCTGACACTTTTATTGACAGGACTTTAATTCAGGACGTCCCACTCTCTGATACCAAGGTGAACAGACACGGATATTACTTTGGTAGTGTTGTTAACTGAATGCCCAAATGTTTGACAGTTACACGTTTGATTAAGCCGTTCTGCAGTTACTAATCAAGTTGGACTAACATTTGTAGATATCAACGTGGTGTATGATTTATCTGACGCATGTCAAGTTTGTGTTGTAGTTCATATATCATAAAATACCCTACATTAAAAAATGGTGCAATATAAATGGTGTACCAGTCTGACCAACTAAGGATAAAATTCGAGTCAATATCACGATTACTGGCCTCTCAATAAACCATTTACCTAATATTATGTTTTAGTGTCCTAAATGTCAAATCTTTCTCTTTTTTTTTTTTTGCAGCTGGGAACTGAAGACCGTTGCCGACCTCCGAACAACATCACGGCAACCCACAGAAAGCGACGAGGCCCCTACCTTTATATCATAAAAGACTTTGACTAGGCAACCTCTACATCTAACTGGACCCATTCGGTGGCCAATGAGTGAAGCAAAAGTAGTGTTTGTACATGGTGTGAAGCTGGATGGTCCGAATGGTCGGGGAGTTTTTTTTGTTGTTCTTAAGTAAGTTTTAAGTCAGGATTGCTTTTTCTGAGAGAGACTTTCAAGAAGGGATTTATTTCATGGAAGCGAGTCGACTGTTGCTGCGAAAGATAATGGAGAGCGAAGCGCCAGAGCATGTACTGGAAGACAGACCTGCGCCACCGACATAATAGGATGATGAGGGCCTGACGGCTGACGCTGACGGCCTGGGCACATCATGGAGACGACTCTAACACTCCCGAGTTACGCCACCAAGGACAGGCGGGTGGGATTCGTTTATCTCTTCCGACCCAACTTGGTGTTTTCATGAAGGGTCGTCCACCCCAGGTCCAGTCAGTTCAAATATGGATAAGTTCCTCTCGAGGTCCAGTCTATTCAAGCATAAATACATATTGATGATCATACACGAGAAACGAGGCACATGTGCCACGTTCCTCTTATATTTTAGTGATTGTACGTTACGATCCCGTGTTTACTCATTTCGAAAAAAAAAGTAGAGTTAAAAGAATCTTTCTTTTTTTAAAGACAGAAAAAAGTGGTAAAAACACAAAATTATTCTGCAGCGATCAGTGCAGTCTGTCAGTGTCTTGTACATATTTATAGCTTCATTGCTTGTTTCCATGTTGAATGTTTTTGATTGCAAAATGTATATGGCCTTTTGTGGTTTAGTGAAGCGTATCGATAGACAAGAGACCACGGATTATGTGTGACAGTGAGGAGGTAGCACAAGAAACGAAGAGTGACTGACTTTAAAGCCCGCGTGAATGTGTGTGTGAGTGAGATTGTGTCATTAAATATTAATCATCATAATAATGTACCCGTAAAGCTAACTGGAAACGTTTGTTTGGGGGAGGGGGTACTTCATTTCAAGGTAAAGGAAAGGCTGGGTTTTAAAGCACTGCTGTCAGAAAAGAACGTCACTAGTTAGTAGTATATACTGCAAGCGAACAAACAGCCAGCTTTGCACCCCTGGTTTTGTACCATTTTCATTGTATTTATCAAAGAAAAATATATACTTGTGATTTTATCGGAATCCTATATTAAAAAGAAAATAAACCAAACAAGAGAGCCTGTCAGGGTTAGATTGTATCGACCGGTGCCTTTGATGTCACGCAAAACAAGCCGAGTCGTCGGCCGATTTGTATGGATTAAAAGGTCCAACTTGGAATGTGGGATTCATGGAGTAAGGATGACTTTTATAGCGTTGGGACGGCTTCTTCACATAGAATAGCAAACGGTATGACAGACTAGATTGGAAACTTTAGACAGCGGTTGATGCCTGCTGCCTATGGAAGGTTTAGATGATGCTGCCGCCTTTCCTGGTGATGGTGTACAGTAAGGTACTAGTGAACAAGAGACAAACTAAAAAAAAAGTACATGATATTTGTTTAAGTACAGAAAACACAATGTATAAATAATCACCTACCAACTGAATGTTATACTTCACGATCCAAGTGTTTTCAATTATTGTCAGTTTAAAATGAGACTGGTATCATTACAAGTATTGAGAGTTACGTACGTATTATATCCTACACGTGATCCTATGTCATCCTGATAATTTACATAAGGGTCCCCTTACTACTACTTCTATCATGACCAGGTTGAACCGATCTTGTAAGGAAAAACCAACTGTAACTTAACATGTATTTAGATGTGAGCATCAATATGAATGTCAAAGTGAAGAAGGATTCCGAGAAAAATATGATCAAACAGCTGAGCTTGATCATCTTGTTAGTTCTTTTCTGGTTTTACAACAAATAATCAGGATCCGTTCCCTTTCTACAAAACATCCATGATTAGTTCCCTTTATCATAGACCTAAGTAGTTTCAGCCGTTGCTGTACATAGATTTAGGACATCTTGTTCTGGGATAAAGAAAACGCCCTGACTTTTAAGTTTACAGACAGATTTAGGGAAGGCTCTCTTCGGGAAGGAACAAACGTAGCGTCACAACTAGTTCTGGAGATCCCCGAACCCTTAGTTCAATGTTTCTTTTAAAACTCTTAACTGAATCATTCCCTTCTTAGTTTATAATTGCGTTTTCATATTGAGAGTTTGACATAGAAAAAAAAAGAAAAGGCGATAGAAATAAGGCGTTGATGATGATAAGTCGAGTCTATGCAAGTGCCCACTGTAAACGAATTGTAAGTGAGAACGGCCAAGTTGTCGGGATGCGGTCAAGTATGTATATGGAGCCACCGTTCCGGTGCTCCATCGTGCGATCTAAGTCTCGAGTAAGTCGCCCCCAGAACTACCACTTAGCCGGGGACCTGCAGCCAAAGACTGAGGGAAGCTGTACATTTTGTTTACAGTTGTAAGTGTCTGTATGAAGACTCCAATTAATGATATATAAACAGATTTAATCATTCAAGAAAATGTTGCCAATAAAACGTGACCAGTAGGTGAGTGATGACAATAGATTCCGTGTTCACTTATTTTTCCACGGCGTGACTAATATGTATGAATCTCTTTATGACAAAAACGAAATTAATATGAAATATACGTTTTGAAAAAAGGCCAAATATAGCTTACATATAAATGACCTTAAATGAGATATTACATCTCAAAGGTAAATAAACCCAATGATACAAAGACATTGCTGCCACACTAAATGGACTAATCGTATCTAGAAACCGGCCAATGTTTTAGATTTGGACAAGCAGAGATGCCATTTTCCCTACTTTTGTAGAATTTCCTACTTTTTGGATTGCGCAACTGAATTTTCCTATATCACTGAAATATCTGATTCAGAGTATTTTTGTTTTAATTTCAAGCTAGTCAAATACAAATTCAATGTCAGGTCTCTATTCTTAAGGTTATTTCCCTCCTAGTAGCTTCTAGGAAAAAGTAGGAAAAGTGTTCCTCTTTTTCCTACTTTTTCATCAGTCGAGAGCTGCCTCCTGAGTATGTAGATGCTTTCCAAATATACTTTTCACAAAAGCAGATGCAATATAAATATTTAAACGTTAATCTCTGAACAAGTTGTTTTTCCGATTCTCACGTCGGTAACTGCTGCTGTTAGCTGTGGCAAGAACACCGGGGGACTTCCGAACAGGAGGGATGAAACCAGCAGTAAAAATGTATTAAACCTCAACAGTACAGGCATGCTGAAATTCTGCGGTATTATATTTTTAGTTCTATCCAAACCTGAAAAAATGTCGGTTTTTTTTTAACGATTTCTCGTATCATAAGAGGAAATTATTTTCTCAATGACAATTGATCTCTTCAAAACGAATTTGAAATCTGTTATAAGTAACTGAATTTTCTGTTTTTCGGCGGAAATGACTACTGGTATGCCCGGAATATTATATTAATACAAAATTTTATGAAATGGTTTTTGACCACTAAAAATAGAGGTATATCTGGAATACGCAGGCAGTAGGTTTTGTTGTTTTTTCTGAACAAGATCCGATTTTTCAAAAGAAAACTGAAAATAGTGCGGGGAACCGATACTCTTAATTTCCGAATTTTTAAAATTACCTTAAAGCCAGTGTATCGTCCGTCAGATGGACCTAATTTGCTACGTTTTAACCCCCTTTCACTGGCACCAAATTCGTGACGTGACCAATAACGTTGCTGGATTACGTTCTAACGTTGCAAAACACGTCGCCTGTTGTGACGTCGTTAGGGTAAGGGTGGAGTCCCTAACGTTAGAAACACAAGGACGATACTCCTGCTTTTGTTGCTGCCTCCTAAGCATGTAGATGCTTTCCAAATTATCATACTTTTCACAAAAGCAGATGCAATATAGATATTAAAACGTAAATGTCCTAAAAAATTCTGAAGAACGTTTATCTTGAAGTCGGCATTATTTCTTAGTACAGCATTTGGTATCAATCCATTTTAAGTCGGGATTTTTTCTTTACACTGCATAAGCTAAACTGAGGCGTGTATTGAAACATTATTGAACAACTGTAGTATACATTTCGTACAGGCATTTCATTTATTGTCATAAATTCAATAGCTTCCTCAATCACACCGACACTAACCAAAATAATAGAATATACATTTAACATTTGGATTCATTTTTCCCTCACTCAACACCGAAATGATCAATTTTCATGCACACACCCGTACATAATATCCATCAGTTAATCAAGATCACAAAAATACTGATCAATGATTTATCGTTATTAAGTTATTGGATAAATTCTAAATGTTCCCGCATATCATAAAAATTACCTAGAGCACTTTCGGCCTACTTTTTCTTTTTCTTCCCATTGAATTTACTGCCATTTTTAGGGCTTGGTGGTTCCTCTGCTGACTGAGCGGCGAGCTCTTGCTGTAGTTGTCGCACCATGGCTGGGGTGAGTAGCCCACGAGCGATGAGCTGGTCGGTCAGAGACTGGCGCTTCACTGGGGGTAGCTCGGCAGTGTCAGGATTGCGGTCCAGCTTGGCCCGCTCAAACCGGGCCCGCATACTCTCCATCCGCTTCTTGGGTTGCTGGGGGTGAAGGAATCTGCTGTCGTTTTCTTCATCTAATCGTGCAATGCCATGTTGTCGGGCTGACCGCTTGGCTCGCTCACTACGACTTGACACCTTTAAGTGAAAATTATGATTTATTCAGTGTTTTTGTCCAAACGTTACACTTTCGTTCCTTTACACTTTCGTTCCTACTTACATATCCGGGCCTCTTTTTCGGGCTTTTACACTTTCGTTCCTTTACACTTTTTTGGATCAACAACGTTATTGATTTCGTGACTTCAAGCATAGAGATACAAAAGTTAAACCTGCTTTCACATCTACGTGAATAGATAACAAGTTTGAAACAACAGGTAAAGGGAAGTTCAATCTAAAAGGATTTTATCAGCCCAAATAAGCTCAATTATGCAGCTACATTAGTCTGAACGAATGAAAAAACAGATCTAACCCGCTATCTTAGAATACCAACATAATGTATATCTTAGAGTAGATTTGTGGAATCTCATTTTTATCCCTAGAAAGAATAAATGAGATAGCTGTGTTTATAGAACCGTAAAACCTGTTTTTACGGCACCCATACTTTATCAAAAGATAGGATAACTTAAAATCTATCTAATGACATAAGTATTATGTAAGCTATCGGGGAGCAAAACAGAATTAAGTAGAACAGACAAAAAGAATAAAAAGTAAATATTTGCATAAAGGTATATAGAAAGATACAATATTTTCCGTACTGATTGAAAATTGAGATTGAACCCGAGAAAGTACCTGGAAGTCGTCGTCGTCGCTGGGGTCCATGTTGGAGACGGCGTTCTCTGAGTTCTTGAGGAGGCTGGTGAGGGAGACGACCCCCTCCTGGATGAGGGCGTCCAGCTCCCTCTGCATGTCCCGCACGTGGTCCGTGTCCGGCAGCATGTCCGGGAAACGGTAACTGACCACAGAATAGGCAGAGGTTACTATAAACGTATAGATTTTGTATTTTCGCGACCTTATATTTTCGCGCATCAAGCAGTATGAGACATTTTCGACCAGATGGGAAAAAATCTAAAATCAAATATCCCTGAATACTGAACCCCAATAAAGGGCTTGGGGGCCTTCCATTAAGTATGTACGCACCAAGGGGGGTGGGGGTCGGAAATATTTGAAAATTTGCGTAGGTTCCTGTGCAAATCCATTGCGTATTTTAGGCCAAGGGGGGGTGGGGGGTCTAATACTTGATACTTTTTGCGTACTACGTACTAAATGGAAGGCCCCTTGGCAATGTTGAAGCGGGGGGAAATAATGAAAAGTGTTTACAGAATAGGTAAGAAATTCACGTTTTGGAAGCAATTTCTTTTTTTTAGAAATGTTTATTCATTGTGGCTTACATTGGCAGAGCAGAATATGAGGGTATCCATGTGAAGGTACTCAATGCACTAAAGTTGAATAACATAAGGTTGTATACTATATACGTGACATGCATTTGCCTGTGCATTAATGGCACATTTTAATCATCAGATAGTATACCTGAGGTAAATATGTGAACCAACATCAACATAAAAAACCCACCTTAGCCACAGGTAGAGGTCGAGCACGTCGAAGACCCCTTCTAGGTGAACGAGGTCCTGCAGGTTTTTCGGGGCGGAGAAGGGCCAGCCGAGCTGCCGGCACAGCCAGTCCAGGGTCAGCGGCTCCCCGCGACTGAACCGCCGTGAGAACTGATGACAAACACATGAGCATAAAAAAAGTTTGTACTTTTGTGTATGGTGAGCATATTTGTTGCCACTCTTTACCTGTGCTGATTCAGAGTTTATGAGGTTGGATATCAAGTTATTTAGGAAGGATACTATAATGAACAATAGCAAAAGTTCTCTTTTGTCTAGAGATCGGTTGCTGAACAAACAATAGAAGGACCCTGACACCGTCGCTAGACCTTAGTTTTATGGCCACTAGTTCAGTCTTCCCCGCGAATTAAACATTAATTGTAGCGATATGTGCCCCATCCAAATTCAGGATGAATAATTGAGGCTGGGACATCCAGTCTGTTTCCTCTGTCCTTAAGAACTCAGTAGTTCTAGACAAACATTATTTCTATCCCCTTTTCCCAATGCGCTGTACTACGAAATGTATCCGTACATGTAGACATACCTTTAAGAACATTGTGCAGACAAAGGGCTGCTTCTTTGGAATTGGCGCACAGCAGAATACATATCTAGTCCGTAAGGGTAGAGGGACGTGTTCGATCATGTCGGCCAGGAACTTGAAGTCCTCGACGTTACACATGAAGTACCGGTCGTTGTCTAGTTGAGATAGGGTTACAAATATGTCCTGTGGGAAGTATAAGAAGTTATTTCAGTTAGAAATTATATTCAGTTTTACAAATATAAACGGAGGGACGCCGAAAAAACGCTTATGGGTTTAAAGTAAAATGTTATCTACCAGGTAGGGAAAAAACCAAGATAAATGGCTTAAAATATAATAAGATGTTGTCCTTAGCATTAATTGAAGCTTTCTGCATAAGAAATTCCCCAATTAAGAAAATTAGTGCCTAAAGACTGACCTCAAGAAGGTTACTCACTATAAGATTGCAGAGTGTGGCCTTCGGCAGGTGGTAGGCGAAGAGTTCAATCTGTTCTGCTGTCGGATGCAAGCCTGCTTGCTAACGATGTCAAAACAAACAATGAGAAACGAATCAGCCATCTTTACGGGATATTTCTTTATCGTATCTTTAAGTAACAGTGTTAGGAATCTACTGTTTTTGAAGGAAAAATTCACCTCTTCTATTTGTTTGTTGCAATCATTATTTACGGGCCAACATGATATTCATACAAGAAAGTGGTGTTTTTTCAGTAAGTGGGTCTTTGAATTCACCAGCATTGAGGCTCAATTGTCTGCACGTTGGCAATAAGAATTATACAAAGAAGGACAAATTGCACTTCCAGAATTTTTTTATTTTTTTTATTTCACCAATCTTAAATATATAAGTTCATCATACCTCGACTGGTTCAATGTCGGTTTTGAGGAGTTTCTTCAGCTGTTGGAGGTCGGACCCCTTGAAGGTGGTGACCTCGCCGTCCCCCCAGGTGGTGCCGAACCGCCCGGCCCGCCCGGCGATCTGCAGCGCCGTCGACGGCTGGATCACGTCTATCTCCTTCTCCCCGTTCTCATTCACCGTCGGCTTCACCAGCGAGTAGAACACGATCCTCTTAATGTTTCTGGTTTTAAAAAAGGAATAGTGATAGAATTAGTTTTGTTGTTTGGCGCAAATTCTTTGATTAAACACATTTTCAAACATCTGCAACAGTGCTTACCAATAAAGAAAGGACACTTATACTTCATCTTACATCAGCAATCTCCTTTTTATGGACCATGAAAAGATACTTTGCAAACAACTTCTTGGAGAAGTGTTCAAAAAATTAATTGAGAGACAGCTTCTCTGTTCAATCCAGAAACATGTATCGGATAAACACTATCTTGGCTCATTGTGAACAGCAAAATCACTGTACTTACAAATTGATGCCCATCCCTATAGCGTCTGTGGATACCATAACTTTGCAAGGATCGTCCGGGTCGTTAAATTTCTTTGCCTGTGCGACCTTTGTACCTATTAGGGTAGAGAAGAGAGATTTTCATGTTTCATATATCTCAATAGAGATGTTTTCCCTCCTAACTTGAAATTGTGTTACAGGAAGCTTTCTAGCCAATACTATCCGCATCTTGTTTCTTTAAAGTTTATAGAAAGGAATTTACAGTTAAACCCGATGACTCGAAAATTGTCGGGATTATTCAACGTGTTTTGAGTAATATCACACATGAATGGATCAAAGTCAAAGAGAAGGCACTGAACGTCATACATTCGTCCGACAGGAACCTTTTTCAGTCTTAGAATACAGTCTACTTAACCACCCATTTGTTGTGATATGAGTTTTCATGAATATCAGTCAATACCTTAATTTCGGCCCTTTGTTTCTGTGCATGACTTTGTCTACTAGATATTGTTGGTCTCTCATTAAAATGATTTAAATTTTTCATTTGATATTTACACCACTGTAAAAAGTTGGAATGGCAATAGAAAACTGCTAGCATGTTCTTTCGAAACCGGTTTGTAAATTCTATCTTTTAAACTTAAGAAAAGTCATTGGCCATCAAGCCAGTGGCTTGATGAAATCCACTGGCCCAGGCTCTTTTTTTACACAGGTAGTACCACCGTACCTGGAGGGAGGCCGCCGTAGATAACGGCCACCTGCCGCCCGCGTTTCTCCAGCTGGCGGCTGCAGTGGTAAACATCGTTCTTACTGAAACACACGATGCAGTCTCCAGGACGTATATTGTCGAAGTTCTCTGAAATTGTTTAAATAAAATACGCTAAAAATATAATATACTTAAAAAATTATTGATAAGATAAGACATATTAGTACCACATCAATTTCGGTTTATATGTGTTAGGCTTATTAACAGAGTCATATCATAAAAGTTTGTCTTATCATTAAACTTTACTAAGGTTACTGATTCGTGTGCATCAAGTATTCATTGGTTATTCTTAAAATAGTGACATGTTTCCTAAATCTATTAGCACGCGGGTATAATAAACTTCCATAGAAATACCTACGTTCTCACAAAAAGATACATACATTATATCTTGTGCTATCAAACTCACCTATGGCTTTGTCCAGTACGACCAATGGTGTCAGACGTTTGTAAAGACGGACCTCAAACTCGTCGCCAATTGTCTGCGCAAATTCCCTTATCAGCTCAATAGACGAAGCCTCCCCGCAAAGGTGGACTTCTTGTGCACATACACCTGCGTAAAAAAAAAATTGTGGGAGTATAAATGTTTGCTGGGATAGACAATGTGTCTCGGTGTCCTCCGCGGGATTCAGGCATTACACTCACAGCTATAGCATTTATCACCATGGAAAAGTGTATATCAGTCAATTCTCACTTCCGGAACATTTGCCTTATATCGCCAAACACCTTACATACTAAGCTCTAACTGTAGAACATATAATACGGTAATTACCTAGGAAAGCTCTAGTCCAAGCCCATCCTCGACCCGGGTCTCTTAACATTTGAATTTCGTCCAATACTGCTACTTCATCTGAAAAAGTATGATGTAAAACCATAACAACTATTGAAAACGTATTTTCTTAAACTTTTACCTACATGTTATACGTTTAATGTATCGATATTACAATGCTTTATACGAGTGATGTCTGTAATATAGATTTATGCATTCGTGAAAATCGTTTCGTTGTTCTCGTTATAGTTCGTTGTTCCACAGTTTTGATGTCTACGTATATTGTACTATACTGATAAAATGTTTTTATTTTATATTTGATTAATTTTCTGACTGTCGTCGTGAATAATTTTCATACGTCATTTAATGTCGTCATTTGTATAAGTACGCATGTGTAATTATCTAACCCATAATACTAAAAGGATTAAAATGATAACTTACAGGGAACATTAACACTTGTCATTTCCACGGTGCAAGCCACATGATTAGATGGTTCATTGGCCGGATCCACCAACCGGCGCTCCTCTCCGGTAATTAAATCACATGGAGTTCCCTAAGAGAAATGGGTTTGAATTCAGAGTATGTTCAGGTGGGGGAAGTTATTTTCTGGTTCCCTATGTTAATGAGAATATAATATACACAAAATGATAGAAAAGATGAAAGAAATGGCCCGTATCATAGGGCCAGGTAAGTTGTTCTGAAAAATAAAAGTTCGGCATATGTTGCATCAGCAACTGGTACGAGTAATTGTATGATAGTGTAAACTCTACGTCGGCACCATATAATTATATCTATATTGAAATAAAGGCTAGTTTGTTCATGACTTAAGATTGAGTTTTTTTTTTGTTTTTTTTTTAATGTCTTTCACTTACCAGTTCGTTTGATTTAGTGAACACCTCGTTGGCGAGGAGACGCAACGGTCCGCAATACACCCCCGATTTTGCACTCAAAAATCGCTCTAGAGCATGATGTGTCTTTCCACTGTTGGTGGGACCGGCATGGTAGATTATCTTTCTTTGCATCGCCCTTGCTTCTGGATACCTACACAAAAAATGCTGTGGTCAGATTCTGCTTACTGTATCATAGACCCATATGAAATTCACTTATCATTATTAAATGCCATTTAGGATTGATTTGGTCATAAATGGGATAAAATCAAAAAGACTTCTGACACAGAAATTGCTCGACAAACACCTATGAAACTTAGAAAACAAAGACTCATTTATATAAGCATTGCAAAACTTTTTCTTGAAGCATAGGATGGGATAACATAGCACCTAAATAGCCTAACCATAGGTTTATATTTACTTCAGATGGGGTTAGGCAATTTTTAGGCGCTTATTCTGCCATGTACAAATCAAATTATCTACATGTGCGAAAATAAATAGATATACAACAGTTATTAGGTAGATCTATGCTCAGACATATTTTGTTTTGCTACAATAATTTACCAATTTGCAGGTAGACGGAGGTCAGAAATCTTTCGAAGATCTTCCATACAATCCAGGTGGGGAAAGATAAGTTTCGCATGATCCAGAAAGTACGGGAAAATGTCGTTTGCATGACCTGTAGTATATAAAAAAATGTTACAAAAGATAAGAAAACAAATGGGATTAAACAAGTTGTAAGATTCATATTCATGTTTAAGGCCATGGTCAGAAATATGAGCCAGTGTTTAAACTGAACGATACACATTCCACCTGAGGTGCATGGTTGTGCAGAGGTGAGCGTGGTCTTTTAGAATTGTACAAGGTAGTGTACAGCTTTATCTAGGGGTCCAGTTAAGTATTTGATATGGATTGCAAGAAGTTTAGAAGAGGTTATGACTTTTAAAATATATGATGTATAACACTTTTCGGTACATGTCTATATCTTGTAATTATGTATCATAACATATGTCTATACGATGTTTTACAATGTATCTGAATATATGTCTATATAATAAGTATAAGTTTGTAATGACTTCTCTGTTGTCAATAAAATACTTTTATATAATGTAGTAATGTTGTCAGCTTACCAGCTCCTTGCAGAATATCGCTGAAGACAATGTGGAGATCCACTGGCAGTGCCTCTGATTCTATGCAAAACCTGCGGAAACTTACATAGGCTTCATGAAACAGCTTGTCTGAAACAGAGAATTATTGCATTTGGACCAGTCCAATTTATTTTTCAAGCATTTTTCAAAAAACATCAGTCCAGGTTTAATCATCTTGTTATATCTGAATTTTTCTTTTGAATTTAAATAGAAAAAATACTGTGCCCGCAATCCATTAAAGGAAGCCACCTTTCTGGATATTGATGGGTTATTACTTAAGTAAATGATAGACTGATGATGACTTACTATCTAAACCATTTTCTGCAGCAAGGTGTTTGACTTCTGGGAGACGATAGAAATTGTTGATCATCTTTAGCAGGTCCTCTGAAAGAAATATGGTAATGGAAAATTTTAAACTGTACATTATTATATTAAGAAATAATCTGGAAACTATTGGTAAGACTTATATATTTTTTAGCATATAGCATAATATAGTATAGGCATTGACTATGATGTTTATCATGATCATAGCCCAAGCGCGAGTGTCATTGTGGTGGCCGCCATAAAGAGGACACATTAGGGTCAAGGTAACAAGAAGCCAGACTTAGAACACCTGTCAAAAATTTCCGATTTCTCAGAATTTTCTTGTCAGTGAATAAATAATAAATTTGTCTGATTTTTTAAAGTTTGATCCAGTTACCTTTCTTTAATAGTCCAGTGAGTTCTGCACCAACGTTTATTCCATCGGGATCATTACAAGGTTTTACTGGTACGGGCTGGATTATTGAACTTAAATCTTTGTCTCCGTTTCCATTTGATTTAAACCTCTGTTGTAACACACACGTCTCCCTGCCTGTTACTGTTAGCAGACGATCCCGAGTTGCCTTATCGCCAACAGTTGACCTTCCAAACCTTGTACATCTCCCGATAGCTCGTAATCCGCTCAGGAGATTAGTTCTAGACATTGTAAATAAATGAGATGATCTCAAAGTCATTACATAAAGACAACCGCGGTTAGCAGTTCACCCATGAAACACAACTTATATCCAAATGAGAGAAATGGACAGACCGCATTTCACATGGAGGTCGCCATGACACTTCTGTTCTACGGATGGTTGCCGTCAGAACGTAAGTAAAACATCGGTAGAAGCGGGAACCAGCTCTAGCTCGCTAAGTTAACTGATAACCGGTGACAGGGCAATAATCTCATATTAGATATTGGTTAAACCAGCAAAACTTAGAAAATTTGAAATAATGAGGCTTTTCACATAAGTAATATGCGTAAAAATAAATGTTAACATTGAGAAATTTAACGGCCATTACTTGAAACGAATATTTGAGTCTAGAGCTTTTTTTTTCATTTTCTATTTTTTTTCCGTTTCGGCGGGACTGCTGTGGAAATATGGCGTCTACAACAACGCTTTCAAAACGGAAGGCGGGGAATGAAAAATCTTGATATTTGGCATGAAGACACATTTTACACTTCGTTTTTGGGATTTAAGATAAAATGGAGGAAGAGGTGAGTACTTATTGCTCATACAAATCTTGCTTACAGAGGGGTAAAGGGGAAAAAAGGTGAATACATGATTCGTTCCGAAACATCGTCTTCGCCGTTTTGACATGTTTTGATGAGTCCACAACTCGGCCTGTCATCAATGCAAACAGACGTCTATTGGCAAGTTGTTGGCCATCCCAGAGCATGATATCCATGTTAAATGTTTGTTTCAAAAGAAATCCTGATTTATTCTTTTTTCAACTTGTCTTTGTAACTTTTCAATTGACTATTTGGACGTTCGGAAAGAGATAAGGCGAGGTAATATTCGGGACAACTCCACAGCAACTCAACAAGCTTGTCTGGACATGTTTGTGCTTCAGAATGCGGACTCAGTACTCAGACTCAGTCGACGAGCAGTGTTAGAACAGTGTTAAATTGCCTAAACTAAAATCAGACAACTTTTTTTCTCGTGTACACTTCAGGCAATATGTTTAAATCAATGAATGGGTTGATTTAACGTCACAAACGTTTGATTGCAGTCAATGAAAGACTTATTGTGAGTGATGACACACTGATGTACACTAACGTTAAGCATAGCCATAGGCCTAGATCTAGATTTCCATCCCCGTGCCGTGGGGATCAGGGGTGGGAGTTTCTGCTGGGACTGTACTTTTACGCCCTCTGGGAAGGATTTGTCTTCAGAAACGCTATCCTCTCCTGATCTTAATGTGATGATCGGGGTTGGGGTAGACAAGTTACGTATAAAAACGAGGCTAATAGTAATACTCTAAAAAGAATGACAATTTGAAATTTAATATTGAATGTATCGAATATATTAATTTCCTTCAGAACAACCTGAGCCAGGCTGAGACAACGCCCTGGTAAATTCACATGGAATTAATTTTTTCAAACTTGGGGAAGACAACTTTTTCACTGATCTCACAGGTGTTCGTCTTAACCATATCTCCTGGCTGTAGGAAACTGGAAAACTCGGTCCATATGAGAACTCTGGCTGGGAGAACTTTGGCCGCTGGAAAACTCAGTCTGCTGCTGTCGGGACTATAAATGTTTTCTTCTCAGCTGCACACGTTAAGCGGTTAGGGACAGTAATATTAGCCTCATTTTTGCTATACAAAAACAATAAACATAGCAATTGAACTAGTCGACGTTGCTGCAAACTTACAAGTTTCATTTTACTATGTAATAGTTCTATTGGACAATGTTCGCCTCTATACACTTTTAAACATATACGCGATGCATTGTTTTGCAAAATTTACAGCTCCCTTTTTTTAAAGCGATCCACGCCGAAGGCGCAACGGAGCGTAGCGACATGATCGCTTTAACCCCTGTCCAAAATCCATTGGCAAGGCAAATCTTCAGGTCTCACAACACTGAATACTAGAGTGTGCATCTGGTAGTAAGAGAATGGGTCAGTGTTACATCAGTAGACACTGTTTCTAGCTTAAAATACCTTTAGAATACATTTAAACATTGGATTTATTTTTAAAGTGATTTGATGACACAACAATGACTGTTTTAATCACAAATTTAAGGTCTCACAAAAGCAAAAATGGTGACAGCCTCATTTTGGCAGCAGCCTCATTTTGGCAGCAGCCTCTTTGTGGTGATGTGAATTGAACAAGATCATGGATGCCCAAAACCTGCCAAAACCCATTTGCAAGCTTCAATCTCATTGGCTGTTGCAGTAACGTAGCGACGTCGTCGTAGCGTCGTCGACGTAACAACAGCGAGGATCGCTTTTTCTTCAGCGACCCTGTCACATTTCTTGTTGGCCTAGTGAGCACAATATTAGTACAAACCCTGCATAATCTATATGTGGTAAAATTGTCTGTTTCTAAATCATAATTGCAGTTTTCTCTTCTACATAATTTCTTATTTTCAACAACTGAAATACTTATTGCCCACAATTTGCTTTGTCCTTTTATAGGGCATTTTAAAATTCAATACTGGATCTAAGATTATTCCCAAGTAGGAATAACTTTTTACAAATTCTATACAAATATTACCAAATTTGAACAGATTTGGGTTAATTATGTTCTTTAAGACATTTGATTGGCAACTATGAGGCATTTTGTTTTCGAGATATTCAGTGAAAGTACGTGTGAGTCACCCCAGGCTATAAAGCTGTTTAGATTGGCTTGCAATTGTGTGGATACAGAGTTCCAGTCGTGGGCAATATAGTAAAGAACACAATCATCGGCATACAGATTTATATGTACATTCCTAATTTTAGAAACTACATCATTAATGTATATAACAAACATATAGACATCATTTCAGTATTTCAACCCTAGCTGTCCATATCTGTCAATACAATACAGTAAGATACACAGCCATTGTCGAGGCAAGGAAAGAGGTCAGGTGTAGCTGATTAGGCCCAAAAAAAGAAATTGTTGTGTTCAGGTTACCCTACCTACCCTACTTTTTTGGACCTTCCCTAACTTTTTTTTTGAAAATTTGCTTACACATGCTTAGGGCATGTATTATAGATGCTGAAAGGGATTTTTAGGGGATATTTTGTATAATTTTTCATTTTCAACACCGGCCAGGTCTCTTTGGTAAGTAAAAAAATAAAAGCAAAAAAAAACAAAAAAGATTTCGACCTACCTACCCTATTTTTTTGCAACATATGTTACCTGAACAAAACTCTTCTTTTTTTTTTTTTTGGCCTAGGCCCCAAAAAATAAATTGTTATGTTCAGGTAACCCTACCTACCCTAACCCTAACCTAACTTTTCTAAGGATTTTTTTTCCCAAATCAAAAAGTAATGACCTTAATAGGCATGCAAAACCATAAAACATCACATAGATGCTCAGAGCATCTATTTTGCTGTTTTGTTTATTTTTATTTTGAATACTGCCTGGGTCTCTCTGGTAAGTAATAAAAGAAAGCAAAAAAAATACAAAAAAAATGACCAAAGCAAAAAACATACTAAAAAATCGACCTACCGACCCTAATTTTTTTGACCTACGTTACCTGAACACAACAATTTCTTTGTTGGCTCAAGGTATCCTGACAGACCCTAAATTTTGGTCCTACCCCAACTTTTATGAAAATTTTACTAAAATTTAAAAGAATAAGCTAAAGGCAGAAAATGGCATGTGTTATCTCAGAAAACTCATTCTATATTATTACAAGTATTTTAGAAGGTGTATGGAAGAAATGATTATTGTTCATAACTGAAGGTCAATACACAACCACATTTTTTGGCCTAAGAGAATGGGGTCCAATCTGGACTTGATTGCCCGAAGTCTTTAAACATTATTTTGACCCCTGGTTTTCCGTCAAATTAAACCATATTTCCCTTTGCAGGAACTTCGAAGGGAGGCTGAAGGTGCCGGGCCTACATCTGAAGACCCACGACCTGAGAGTATTGGCGCCGATGCCGAGAGTCTAATGAGCGCCACTGAATCCAGGGTACAAGGGGCTGGTGACAACACCGCAACAAGGCTACGCACCAACTCGTATGAGGCTGAAGATTCCATGGCCTTATCCCAGCATACTTTTTCTGAAGGGGACACTAGCGCACGTGTTATGAGACCTTTAGATCCTTATGAGTCCACTCTGTCTCAGCATCCCCTGGAGGAGAGTACGGCTAGTATCCTTGATATGAGCTTAGCTCAGTACCCCATGAGAGACTCAGCTACAGGAGAATTCGCGCTTTCTGACCGGTTGTTTCAACAGAAAAACATTTGTGAAAGGGTAAGTTTCAAGGTTTGGTGCACTTGTTAATATTGTATTTATGACCTCAAACGCAGGGCCCTCAATGCATGAAGAAAACATCACAATAAAGTCTCTGTTGGCAACACCACAGGGAATTCGGAAATCTGACGAAAACACTGAGAGTTATGTTCGCCCAATAACTGGATTTTCTGGTTCTTGAATATTAGGAGACTTTTCCGAGAATAAAATTTCAATTTTTTTCCGGAAACTTGGAAGAGCACAATTTATTGTGATGTAGCTTTGTTTCAATTAAAAAAAAAGAAAAAACTTCACACATCTAATAATAACATTTCAAACTTGAACACTTTTAGATCAAAACATATCATGGAAAGTATTACAGGGAAACCCAGGGAATTTGATCGTGAAATTTGAGTGGGGTCCTAACATTATAGTTATTTATAACCAAAAACTCGCAGGAAATAATTCAATGTCAATTTGTGCATAAGTGTATGTACGCTGTCTTTTTACGCAAACAATTTTGGATCAGTAAACTTTTCAATAAAGATTAAAAATATAATACCTCCCTGACCCCCATATTGTGTATAACCAATGTTTAATACCATAGACATGCGTGGTCACATTATCGGAAGGTTTTTTTTTGGTTTTGTTTTTATTCATCTGAAGGTTAGGTACTTGTTTTAACTTTTTTCCTTACCCTGCTGGAAACGTGTCTGACTTTGGTTTAATCTGTGAGTTGAACATGGCTTTCAACTCGTCATTTATACCAGTAGCTGGCACATTACATTATATAACATGGCTAATCCCAGATAAACACGGGCTAGTAAAAGTGGAATGTGTTGTGTTAGTGGAAACGCTGTACTTCGTTAATCTGAGTCAGTGTGCCCTAGTTTACTGATCCGCACCGCGGTGGTTGGGGAAAGTTTGGCCAGCAGAGTTACTGAAGGCAAAAAGGCGTTCACTTGGCACAAAGGCAGTTACTTGTGGAGGCCTTTCTGTACGATCAATGGTAAGCTGAAACATTTTATGTTTGATATCGTTCTATAGATTCCTACAGTCATCTTCAGGTTTTTCTTGAAGTGAGTCAAGGCATAGAACATTATACATTTTTCAAATAGGAACTATTTGATTAGAACAGAGATACTAATTTTTCAGATTTCCGTTAAAATTCCTATTTTCCTTCAGTCGCACATAAGGTGACAAAATGACAGCCAAAGGGTGAGCAAACTGGAGTTCCAAGATGTTTAGTCACAAACTGAGGAGTATAGTTGTAATGACTAAACGGTAGCTAAACAGTGGATATAGCACAAACACATTGAGAACCTATTGATTAACAGTTCCGATGTCTTGCCGCCTTTATTAAAAAAAACAAAAAACAACAACAACAACAATAACAACAACAAACTGAAAAGTTGTAGGGAAGTAAACATTATGATAGTTAATTGGGTACTTCTTCTTTTTGTCACATTCGCTGGTTCAGATGATTGTTAGTGAAACAAGGGCATTTTAAAACTGTCCGATTATATGTACATGTACATATAACATGTACTTCACTGAAGCTGTTTGTCAAAAACTGAATTTAAAGAAGGAATGATTTGAGTGCTGTCAGATCTTCAAAACTCTGGAAGTCTGAATGCGTTTATGAACTGTATGAAATTGATGAATAAGGACTATGTTGATCTGTTAGACACGTGATTGTAATTGTTACAATATTTTGTCTAAATTTTATTGACTACTGGTATTACCTACTATGCTGTGTAGATGTTGTGCATGTGACGTCACAACTGCCCAAAAGGGACTGGCCGCCATATTGGTGATCAATTTAGAATTCTTGTAATCGATAATTAAAAAACATCTAGCAAACTATTTTTTGTTAAATGCGCCTGAAATAATCATATAAAATCATAATAAACAACTTTTACTATATAACATTCATGATTTCTAGATATATCCCATAGCCATGTGGTCATAAAAAGCACATGGTGATCACCAAAATGTGGTCACGTGACCACGTCTGCACAAGGTCTATATAAGTCACCTTTTTTTCCTTTGGTAATGAACTGAAAAACAGAGGCAACTCTGATGTTTGTTACTGAATAAAATGTAGGCCATATGCACACAAAAAAGAACAGTACCTGTGCTTGAAATATTTGTATTACTACTCCGGCATTATATTTAAGCGGATTAGATTCGCCATAAAGTCAGCCTGCAGATCCAAATTGTAGGGATGTAAATAAGGAGGACTAAAGTAGAAAATGAACGTATGTGATTGTAAGTTGCCGGTAGCATGAAAATACATTGATAATCAACCATAAAACTAGCATTGGTGATTTAAACTGAGGCAGTCGAATCCGTTCGTGCATATAGAATATACATGTAACCATAGTTTATGTCACCACCAAAATCTAGTATTGACATTTTCATCCTCAAAAAAATTATCATTTTTTGTTTAATGCTCAGTCTTCTTTCTTTCTAACCGTTAGTCTGGTGAGATGCTTTACGTGGTTAGCTTATATTGAATTGTGCGTCAATGATACAAATCGCAGGTCGTTATAGTGGTTTCAACTTTCATACTTTGCACCTGGGTCAGACTTAGTCCCTCAACAGGATTCCGGACAACTTTTTGTTTAAACTTATACACGAGTGAATTTTTTATGTTGGTGTCAAAGTAACCGTCGGTTGTCTTTATGTTTATCTCCAGTTGGAACCACTTGGTGTTGAAGAAGTGAAGTCTGACGATGGTCGTGGATCCGACGGACAGTGGATGGTCCTCCAAGAAGGTAACTTAATACTTTTGATTTTGTGTTACTCTCAACTTCTATAGGAAGACAAGTATAAGTTCGCCAGCCCCCCTTGGGGGTTCTGGGTAAGAATAGGCACCCAGTAGCCCCTGCTGATCGTATTAGGCAATGATAGGGGGGACCCAGCACTGACTAAGTGTTTTTTGGGGTTCAATTCCCGGTCAGTTCTCGGTTTACTAAGGGATGAGGTACAGCAAAAATGATTGCTATGTTTTGATCCCTTGCTGTTTGCCCACCCTGTCACCTTCATCTCATAGATACGATCACCAAAGACAGAATTCGTCCCAACTTGTTTTCGCTGTGAAAATTACCTTGGCTGTCGGTACAGCGTAAAATACTCAACACTCACTTACTCACTCATAAGTTTGTCAGCCGTCCAGGCAAGTCTGTCAGCATGTAAAAGAAAGAGAAAACTGTTCCCCAAAATCGTCATCCCACATTAAATTATCAGCGGAAAGACTGATTGATTTCAAAATAATTAACAAACAAATATACATTAATTTACATTACTTAGTTCAAGACTTATCTCTATGTCTTTTGAAATAACTTTTACAAAACTATACATAAAAGTTGGTAACAACTTAACTGTTCAATAGGATGGTTTCCATCTGTGGTAATGTGTATCATTTGTGTATGTCATGGAAGCGCATGTTACCATTTTGATGTAGATGATTAATGAACTAAAAATCAATATGATACTTAAAATCAAACAAATTATTTTGATTTCGAATTTGCCGCATATATACGAATAATTCTCCTTTTTATAGATTCTGAGGGCAGCCCCATGAAGCAGCCAATAGAGGACCTCGCCCAAAACCTGTCCGTAGGTGCAGTGGAGCTGGCCATACTGGAGCTGAGTAACGAAGAGGAGAAGGACAGTGTCAATAAAAGTGTGTCTCAGGTTTCCCATGACCTGATAGAAGGTATCCTGGCCCTGTCACGTAGTTCGGGGAAGGACTCGCAGACCTACGGGTCGACGGAGGAGAGTCCTGCGGGGCCCCTTTCCTACCACCCTCTGGGAGAGTCCTCAGTCTCCTCTCCAGGGCTTAGCATTGGGCGCATTACCGGCGGGGAATCAACCATCTCACAGCACACATTAGAAACAAGTGGAGAACCCAGCCCTCTCGCAAGGAACTCGGCACTGTCCTTGTCTGATGATTTAACCACAGGGTACATAACTGAAGAACAGAGCCCAGCGGGGCCCCAGTGGTTCCACCCAAAAGAGGACACGAGCATTTGCTCTAACAGATTGAGTACTGGCCACGTTACTTGTGATGCCACGACCCTCTCACAGCACAGCTTAGAGGAGAGTGGCGCGTCCTATACTTCTGGTCAGCAGTTGTCTGGGGCCTCTCACCAACTGAGCACGGGCTATATAACCGGCGGTCAGTCGACCATCTCACAGCACCTGCTGGAGGACAGCACTGCGTCCGCCCAACGCTCTCTGCGGCAAGATCACAAGCCAGAAGGGATAACGCCTTTAGCAAAAGACGCCAGTGCCTTGGGGCTCTCCCAAACAGCTGGCCTTAAGGGATCGATGGCAAGTCAACTGTCGCCGACCGTGGACCAAACCATGCAGTTTCAGCCTGACGTGCACAGCATGAACATCGGGGATTCCTACCTGGAGAAACGCCCCATCAGCTCCTCCACGCCCTCCTCCTCGAAAATGCTGAGTCAGCTTTCCATCAAAGAAACGTCCATGGAGAACGAGTCGTCGGTTGTTTATAAGGAAAAGGCAAAAGGAAATTTTCCTAGTAGGCCAACAGAAGAATTGCCCGTAGAATCAGAGCTCAGTTCCGAGGCCAGCTCGGGCACAGAACTCAAAGAACCTGTGGCCCTAATCCGCAAAGCAGGCATCGACAACTACATGACGCCAGAAGAAAGGGCCAGGCTGGTGGTGTCATCTCCCCCAGACGCCAACCTGTCAATAGAGGAACGCAAAGAAATATTTTCCGACATTTTCCGGGCGCCCCCTCCAGGAGAACTCACCAGGTCAAAGTCAGGGTCCCAAAGGTCACTGACTGGGAGCGAGAGGTCAGTTAAATCTGACAAACGGAGTTTAGTGTCCGAGGTGGAGACTAACCGAGGGCACTTCAGTTGTGGGATGAGTGACGGCGTGTCCTTCATCCCCCCGGAGGACGCCCACTCCAGGGAGTCCTCAGAGAGGTCGGCCCCGCCTTCTGTCAACCATTCCAGGCCCTCTGCTCAGGACACCCAGGAGGAGCGGCTCTCGGACGGAGCAGGCGGGTTAACTGAGAGCACCGAGGAGGGGAGCGACCCGAGTCTCATCGGTCAGTTGGCCATACACCGGGTGAGTGAACTCGTCCAGTCGTTTGAGTGTCGGTCCACCACCAGTCACAACTCAGCTGACCGGTCGACCCAGAAGAGTTCCAGTTCCCTCATCCAGAAATCTGAGACGTCTCAAGTGCGCGCCTCGACTCTAACTGAAGGTAGTGAGATTCACGCACAAGACGTATCGGTAAATGGATTAGTGGCAACGAGTCAAACTAATGAGGCACGATCATTAGAAAAAGAACGTTTGGCTATTGGCGGATTTGAAAGACTGTCTTCAAGCAACAAACCCCGCTCTTCAGAAGATCTCGGTCAAGGAAAAGAGCCGCTACGCTCCTCAGGACCTGCGTCACTTCCCATAGGCTTACAAGACCCAGGACACAAACCTGATCCTCCCAACTTACCCAGCAGTGGTCACCAGTCCCTCCCACCGTTTGTCCATTGCTCCAGTACTCAGCGCAGCGCCCTGGAGCAGCTGGCAGTGGTGACCGTGCCGGCCGGGCCCAGTGACTACGTCCAGCCGACTACAGTGGGCAGGGTGGGGCGGCAGGAGTCCAAGACCAGCACGGACAGCGGGGACCAGGACACCTCCGTGTGGAGCCAACCCTCTGGGGACGGGGAACCGGAGGGGACAGGCGCTGGTCTGCAGTCAGGACGGCTGTCGTCTCAGAGCAACGTCAGTTTTGGATCCTCCAGAAGTGAGGGAAATCGGAATTCAATCAGTACTGGATGGGATAAGAGCAACGACGGGGTTCAAGAAAGAAAATCAACGAGCAGGCCCTCCAGTGGTCGGTCTTACACACAGGAATCTAGTGCACTCGAGAAGAAACAATCAGAACAAGTGGAAGGAGAATATCTGAACTCCGCGATAGATAAGGAGGAAGAGGAAGACCGACAGTCAGTGTCCAGTACATTGACCGATCACGTGGCTGCCCTGCTAGCCAAGCCCACCCATGAGGGTTTAACCTTGGTAAGACCACCTTCACGGGATGACTCAGAGCTGTACGACCAGAGACCAGGCTCCCGCCCGCAAAGCTCCTCCAGTGTGGACACCCTGAAAGATGTCCCCCTGGAGGGTATGGAGACCCTGCCATTACCGACCAGCACCACCACTGAGACCCGCAACCTGGAGAGTCCCCACTCTCAGTTCAGCGACTCCTCCTCCACGTCCTACCAAGACCTCCCCAACAGCATTCACCCAAGCACAGTAGCACCCAAGCGTAGGGTCTCCGCCATAGCTGAGACGAGTTTCGAAGAGCGACCGCCATCTCACAGCAGTACGGTGGTATCAGAGGAAATGGACCCGGACGTGAAGCAGATCCTGAAGAAGTATGGTGAAGTCCTTTCGGAAGACGACCAGAAGCAAGAACCAAGTGAGTTAACTCACCGTCTGACACCAACGGGCTCAGTGGCTGAGTCGGACGACACAAACCTGACCAACCAGGTGAACCGCCTCCTCCAGGGACCTGACCTCGACAAGTCGTACCTCTATGAGGACCCTGCACGCAGTATAACACTCGGTCTAGCATCAGGTTCCACCACTCGCACCAATACGCCCCCACCAACCGTAAGTGACCTGAACTCACTCAGCAAGAGTCACGAGAGTTTAAACAAAGTACCCCAGTTGGGCCGTTCCAAGTCAAGGGAGTCGGTTTGCAGTCAGAAGAGCGGGTCAGAGCTGCAGCAGGAACAGCTCAAGGGTGAAGACACCCTCTCTGAGCGGGTGCGGCATCTGCTCGGTGAGGCAAGTGCCGGGCCGGGCAGCAACTCCTCTGGCCGAAGCAGCCGGACCAGTTCTGTCAACTATGACGTGCTGCAAAATGAACTAGAGGAGATACAGCGTGGCTTGGCTATTCTCCAGAAGGGAGAGCTCTCTCTGGAACAGGGAGACCTGGCGTCTTCAGTCGGTACCAATTCACGAAGGATGTCCGATGCCAGCGAAGGGGCAGCGAGCAAGGTTACCGAGTCTGAGGTTGGCACTCCTAGGAAGTTCAGTTGGGATTATGGTGACCTTAAGGGTGAAGATATGTCGGGTTACCGCTTTGTGACTTCAAGGAGTGATCTTCAGACCCAGATCGACCACACGGAGACGCAGCGACAGCAGCCAGAGGGAGTGAGTGGTAGGACCCAAAATGGGGCCATCCCAAAGAGTACCTCATCTTATAGCACCACAGAAAAGTCGACCAGCTCATCCAACGAGGAAGGAAAATACACCCGAATAGCCAGGGAACTAGAGAAGGAGACCTCCCCACAGCGAAGGGTATCCCTCACCAAAACTCATGGAGACAGCGGTCCAGCAACATGGTCCGGTATAACATCAACACGGTATGACTTCATCGGCAGGAGCTACGACAGTCTCACCCGGTCCGGTCTCGATGCCGAAGTGCAGCGTGTGCTGAATCAGAAAACCAACTTAGATGATTCTGGCCCCAGGAGTCTGAGTAGGAAAGTGAATGATTTAATGGAGAGAGAATCTCCACAGCGACAGGCCTATAAATATCTGGCAGAGGCTGAGGACAGCATGCGTCTTATGCAGACACGCCGCGAGTCACGACTTCATGCCAGCGATACCGACCTCCACAACGCATCCCCACAAAACATCTCTGCTTCCAGTAGCTTCCAGTTGACACCGATCCCTAAGAGATCCTTTCACGCTTTCGGTAATGTCCAAAGTTTCCTCACCACCCAGCTCAACAAAATGTCTACAGCTCAGTTTGACACAAGCATAGAGTTGCGATCCCCACTCAAGCGCCAGATGGAACAGCAGTTTAGAAGTACCAGTTCAGATTTTCGAGAGTCAGACCATCTTCATCATCTTGATCTTCACAGACACGAATCCTCGTATAAAACTGGGGGGAAAGATATGGAACCGAGCAGATCCTCCAGGCTAACACCCACCGATAGGGTCAGTAAGAGAGAAGCGGTATCAGTTGAGGTGGAGAGTAGTATCACCGACTACACGCCCGGACCTAGGCCTGTAACAATGCAGGACTATGTGGACGGAACATATCGTGGCAAATTATCAGAACGATTAAAGGACCGAGAACGGGGCAAGCAGGAGAAACATTACGAGAAGGAAGACCATCCCCATGTTAGATCATCCGAGAGGTAAGCGTAGCTTATTAATGTAGTTTCTTTAGAGTTATTGGAAATATATTGAAAAGTATTATATGTAATTAAACAAGGAAACAAAATTAGGTATAGTTTATACGTGAAATTGTAATATATATTGATTATTGTCATCACACAACCAGGAAGATACAGGATATATTGTATTTGAAAATCCAAACATGTATACACCTGGTAGTAAAATTGTATACGGTAATATATAAATACAAAACACATGTTTTTGTATATGAAGACCAGAGATGCCATTTTTCCTACTTTTATAGGATTAACTACTTTTTGGTGATTTTGAATTGAACAACCAATATTTCCTACATTGCTTTAATAGCTCTTTCAGAGTTTTTATGTTAGTTTCAAGCTATTCAAATACAAATTCAATGTCAAGTCTATATTCCTAAAGGTTATTTCCCTCCAAGTTGCTTCTAGGAAAAAAGTTTGCTTCTAGAAAAAAAGTAGGAACAGTGTTTCCTACTTTTCCTACTTTGTCATCAGTTGGGAGTGGCATCTCTGGAAGACAAACTTTGTTGTAGCTGTAGAGTTGAAAAGCTGCACATACAGAAACTAACGGTAATTTTCTTATCCCATGTATTAGGTCGTCGGCGGACCTGGTCCATACTCCCTACATCAGAGTCCCCACGGAGGGTGGCCGAGGTGAGCCGAGTACCGCCCCCTCAGACCACGTCGTCGAGGACCAACTCACACCCAGGAGCGACTCCAATGGTAGGCTACACTCTTGATGGTTCTTTCAAAAATATCTTGTAACCTTTGATAGGCAGTACTGCTGGACAATGAAATTTAGAAAGGAGGACATTTTTAGAAGTACCTCTTGAGTTTTGGACCACTTTTTTTTGGCGCTGATGTCCTCATACGTTGGGCCTGTATTCTACATACCAATTTTGATGCCGAATTTGTATTTGTTTGATTTTCTCGGGAATGTCACATGAAAACTAACATCCTATGATATATCATTCTAAAGAGAATTGTAAAACCTTTCTAGTGAAGTATAACATGTCCATAGTTGATCTTTTTTCCCACTGCCGATAAAAAATCAGCAGCAAAATCGCCATGTGGAGCATAGGCCTCAAGTAGTACCATTTATTTTAGGGGTTTCATGAAAAACCTTTACTGCAGCAGTATGGTGCTGCCACCTGGCGATCCCCAACATAGTTAAATCAATCAGATGCATGTAATAACTGTAATGTCCTGTTCAAAAAGCAGCCTTAATCTTCATGAGGAACGTATGGACAAATATCTAGTATTAATATATTATTCTTCATATGATCTCGTTGGCTTTGATTAAAAATGTCAGATATGTCAGTGTGTGGGAAATGATCAACTTGAGTGTAGCAGTTGGAGTAATAAGCCTGCATGCCCAGACTCGTCCGTAAGTTAACTTCTCCGTATAGGCACCGAACGCGGTTCTCTCGTCCAGAAGCTTATCGTGGTAGCCTACTCTTGCAGTGTCTAAAAGGCTTATTACAATAAATATATGCTGGCTCAAGTAAACAAAGTTATGATACATGTAGATATTTCTCTGATGGGCACACTGGAGGGGTACCAATCTGATTTTCCTTATCAACAGTGATCCCAGGGGTGAATCGTGTGAAATATTCTCAGTAAGAAAATTTAAAAGCTTGTATAATTTCCTTGTCTTGCTTTCGCTTAGAAACAAAAATCTGAATACAAATTTGGTAATGATAAGATGAAACTGGATTGGTTCAAGAACAAAGTATATTTTTGTTTCAAGAAATGTATCTAGATTAGTTGACGACCAAAAAAAGTAATAAACTTCATAAAAAGAAAAAAGGAAAAAAGGGGAAAAAATACTGAGAATGCTGCCGGCCGTTCCCCTCCAATCATTTTGCAAACTTCATGAAGTAATTCTAACTTAAGCTGCACAGCAATGGTATGCAGGGTTAGGTAACTTTATTGATTTATTGGTCGCATTGACCCTACTTAAGACCTGGTCAAACACAAGGCGGTCAGCCCTGCTGCAGACCAGAACCTCAGACCCCAGTGGACAACGTCCGGGACTGGAGCAGCGCCATAGAGTAGGCCTTATCTCTACTAAGTGTTTCTAATCATTTACAATTTGGGTAAAGCAGAACGGGTTACGTGCATTCATAACTGGCCTGGGTTTGTGGGCGACGTGCAGTGTGGTAAAGTCTGACCTCTCATTGTAATCTGTGTTGTGGCGGGCCGGCCGCCCGAGGTGGTGACAGGCCGGGACCTGCAGGGGGTGGTCCACCTGACGACCGCCTCACCTGGAGCACGCCGAGGACCCCCGCCAATTAGCACCCACCCACCGAATTATACCAATAACACCAGGATCCAAGACGGAAAAAATATTTCAAATTTAGATTCATTGGAGCTAATTTTAAGGCAGCAAATCATTGCTTGGAGGCATTATGCTAATGCGGCCGCCTTGAGTTAATAATAAGGGGATATACAGTTGGTATTGTGCCATGTAGAGGTTTATGCATTAGCAGCACAGGTATGTACGTTTGTGTACACAGTCGTTAGAACTGAGTGTTTCCAATCAATGTGGGTCACCTTTACCCGCTGACCACGGCCTCTGCGGTAGACATGCCTCTTCAACGTGAGCTTCCTTAATTTTCCGAGAGAATTATATATTACACGCTATTTAACCAGATCCGCTGTTGCTGTATGTCTCCGGTTTACCAGATCATGGCAGATGGCTATTTCAAGTTCATTAGGCATTGCTTACTGTTGTTCCAGACATTCACCGTTCTGTTTTCTTTACATTTAATCTTGTTTATATTTCCACCAGTAGAAAATTTGTTTTCTGTTTTTATGAAAACTAATACCTTCACCGTTTGATGTGCTTGCAGGCTCAGTGGACAGCGTCGTCTACCCGGGCAGTGCCCCTCAGTCAGCGCGGTCAGACCGGTCCGGCCGCCGCTCCTCGGGCACCACCAGTGGGCTGAGACCTTACAGGTTTGTTGACTTTAGTAAATCTGGACATTTAAAGTTTAATCTTAAATTTGAGTCATTTATTTTATTTTCCTTAATCGTCTTAAATATGCAAAACCATGAAGACGTCTGCAAAGGACTTAACACTTCGGGGAAATGGTTTTAGTTCAACATCAGTTCTGATTTAAGGATAGATAACTAGTGATAAAATGAATGATGTTTTGCTATGGTCGCAGTAATCTGATTACTAGTTCTGTTTTCCTAATCTCACGTATTTATATTATATAACGCCAAACAGCCAATTGGATCCTCTATCTATTGATATAAATCATACAAATATATTCTGATGGGCATCTATGTACTACTACTAGTAGTAATTTTAAAAGATCCTTTTCAACAAGCATTTATCAACATGAATATCTCAGCCAATGCGCAAAAGGGAATTATTTGTATATTAACTAGGGTTTCATGCATAGAATAACACATCTGTAATTCAAAAATATTATAGTACCTGTACCGTCTAAGTATATATATATATATATATATATATATATATATATATATATATATATATATTATAACTTGAGAGAAGTGTGAGATTCATCTGTTGGTTGTAACTAATTGACTGTTTCTTTACTGTCTCTCTGCAGGCCGCCGGGAAGCAATGACCTGTATTACGTAGAGAGCAGCACAGATGACGGTAATGTCTCTGTAGCCAATAGTGAAACCACAGTCGAGAGCACTCACATAGGTACACCAGGCTTCTAACCGCACTCCTAACTCACGTAACACTGTAGAAAATTATCTGATTTCTGTTCAGATTATTGGTTTATTAAATCCATGGTATTGTCTCAGGAGAAGGGCTGAAAGTAATAAGAAAATCTAATTTTGTCCATCCTTACTTTAGTTTTACTCTCATTATGGTTAATAACTGTCACATCTTTTAATATTTTTAACATAATATTATGTTAGTAACATCGTTTAATATAAAAGAACTACTAGTATTTAACATATTTTTATCCGTAAATATATTACTGGTTTCACTGACTCATAGACAATGATTTATGTTTTCTTATTTTTTTCAAAAAACATCTGTTAAAATAGGAACACGCTTATCAGTACTTTGGTTTCCATATTATGTCTTTTTCCGTGGGCGTTGTAATGTCTCATACAAGTGAACGTTTTAACTTGTGTTAAGGATTCTGATAATATCCAGAATGACTACATCACGAGAGAAACTTTGAAAACAATTAAAGGGACATTTCATATAAGAAAGCTTTATTACCTTCCAAGGTGGAGGAATGAAGTAGTTCTCAAAATGATAGTGCCCCCGTTTTTTTAAAGGGTATTCTTACATAACTTGTCCGTCCAAGTGTCAAAAGACTTATTTTAACAATAGAAAAGAAACTACAAGGGAATTTCTAAGCGAAGAGTTTATTGTTTTACGTGACAGCCAGTTTGAGTAAGGAAAAAAAGTAATGAAAACAATATGGATATACATAATCTATTCTGAATATCTAATCTTATTTCTACTTCATCTACACATTCAGGATCTGTTTTAAATTGTGGAAACTTCCCACCCTGTAGGTTCGGACGACGCCCGCCCGCCCCACTTCCCTAGCCACTGGCTGGGATCCCGCTCCGACCCCACCCAGCCCAGTCCCTCGGGCATCTACTGTAAGAAGGCCTCGCCAGAGGACCAGACCCTGCTCAAGGTGCTCGACCCCATCGTCGAGAACAAAAGTTTTGTAAGTAATAACTTTATTTTATTTCTATTAAAACACTTAAAAAAACACACATGGATAAAGTTATATTTTCTAACCTCAACTTAAAAAATGATCTTGTTACAACAAATATCATTTGGATATTTCTTTCATTACTTAAGGTCGTCAGAGGACCTAGACAGCATTACAAGGGAACTAACTGTTTTATGTTTGTCTATTTGTCTATTTTCATTTTACCTGGTGGCACAGTGATAAGCAATAGTGTGTATTCGGTAGCCCGAAAAGACACTTGCACATTGATTAGATAAAGAAAACTAAGGTAACTAAGAAAAAACAACTTTCCCGTAGAACTACTAGAGTGTAGCATTACCCTCTGACATTGTGTCTATGTACAAAAGTTTTTTCTATAACCCTTGCATTGTTTAACCTCTTTGTGTAGGAGGAAACCAAGCTGCATGAGGTGAGCTCCTGTGAAGACAAGACCTTAGTCGAGGAGAGCTTCGAGGGCAAGAACCGAAGCCACCACAACAACAGTGGTCAGCACGAGCAGTCAGACGCGAGCACGGACCAGAACACGAGCGGCGACCTGTCTTCTGACACCCACCACCACCACCACCAGCCGCACCAACGGGAGCGGAGCCGGGCACAGAACCGCGACATGCGCTACCTGAACGAGGGACAGGAGGAAGGCGCACAGTGGGGCCAGACCCAGCACCGCTACCAAGATAAGGAGTTGTACGAGAGGCAGACGTCGTACGACGGAGCAGCGTCAGCGGGTTATACCAAGGAGTACCCTGACATCCCCATCGCCAGATCGGACCGCTACAGAGACCACCGCGACAACCGCCACGCCGCGGACCTGACTCCAGGCAGTCGCCACTTGTCTGATACAAACAAGCCGTACACTTTTGGCACCCCGCAAAAACACCAGGCAGACCGGTCCTACGATTCCCCAGCGTCACGTTCACGTTATTCCGACAAGTACCCGCTGCGGTCCCCAGATTTGAGTGGGATGAACGACACTGACCGCTCGGTAGGGGAGAGTTACCGCTACTACAGGGAGGAGGAGCCATCAGGCAGCAGGTCCAGGGACCAGTTTGACTCCACGGAGGACGAGATCACCTCCCGCCTCCAGCTCTACCCTGGAGAGGAGGTGCACACCATGGAGGAGACCCTGGACAGGAGTAAGGAGAGGTTCACACCCCTACAGCCAGAGATGGTAAGTGTATTGAAAGGTATACAGCCAACGAGCTGCTCGACTAGCGCATAGTGTGCAGAATGATACACATGTATCAAATAGCAACTTGGAGTCATCCCATATCAGTGTTAGCACTAGAAATCTTAGCTTAATATTTGAAAGGCAATGGGGAAAAAAACGTTTAAAATGAAAAGAGACGAATCATGAACAATATTTAAGTTTTACATTTTGTCGATTTTCATTTGTCTCTATCTAACGTAATGAACATGCATTTCTGTTGAAGTCCAACATAGCAATTTTAAACTCTTCTGCCATAATATTGTGCACAAGGAAATCAAATAAATGACAACATGTTTCAATAAGACACTGAATCTTTTCCATACAGTGACATTTACTTTAAATAAATCCAATCATTATGAGTCCTTGAAACTTCTGATGACACAGAACAAATTTTAATGCCGTGTATTTTATCTGACATTGGAGACGTTTAGTTTTTGTACATAGAACATAGAGCAAAACGCTACCATGTAGAATGTTGTCAAACTAATCAATCTTTCTTGATTTCCAGGCAGACGATGCAGAAGTGGAGGTATTAAGTAGACAGGCCCGGGACCGTACGACCACCCCAGGTCGACCCCAGGCCTCAGTGAGCCCCTCATCACCCGCCTACCAGCTGAGGGACTACCGCCCGGAGCAGAGGCCCAGGAGTCAGTACCGATCACCGCCCGCCATGCCCGCCCCCACCCCACCCATCCCCCGCCGGTCAGGGTCGACCTCCCCGACCCGCAGGTCGGCCCGGTCCACCTCCCCGACCAGCCGGTCCCCGTCCCCCGGCTACAAGGCCGTGTCGGCCGACGAGTACGCCCGGTGGGACGAGGAGCACCGCTCCCCACCTGTTGAGGTGACCCGTAGGAGGATGACCGAGCGGCCCCCCATGGCCCCGCCCCCTCCGCCCCCTGCGGCCCGCCAGGCCTGGACAGAGGGAAGTCGGGACAGGGAGAGCAGCTCAAGTGGTGGCGACTTACACAGAGCAGCTCACGAGCAACAGCGAGCAGCTCGCGAGTCACTCAGTACAAAGGGCAAAGAGGCCGACATGAATGACCTGTGGGAGAGGTTCCAGCGGAGAACCACTGAGAGCAGCAGTGACGGGGAAGGAGGAGTTAAAGCTGTGGACATGAGGAAACTGTCGAGTCTGCTGAGGAACCCAGCCCAGCACATCACTCAGGACGTGGTGGGCTCACGTGGATCAGGCAGTAGGAGGGAGGAGGCCGATTACAGAGAAGGGGAGAGGTCGGTGAGACAGTCTCGACGTGAGCGTGATGACAGGAGCTTACAGGAAGAGGCTAACAGAAGATCTAGGTATATATGAGCGATAACCATTAACACGTCATACAGTTTTATTACCATTCGACCCCCACTCCCCTTGTAGCATCGAGTGCTTCTCATAATAAGCTGTTTACATTAACTTTTTAAAAAACGCTATTGAGAACCGTGTTTTACATGATAAAATGCATAGCGAATTTTAATGAGGCTGAACGTCTCCTAGCCCCAGGATATTTCAGATCTTTATGGTCGCTTAGTAGGAATGTGCTTCAGTTGAAAAAGGCTGAACCGAAAAAGCAAACTTTGAATTGTTGATAAGCGCTTTTAGCAACGAAGGAGAATATAAATGTGCTGTAGTGTTTGTAGTATCATTGTACATTTAAAAACTGTAGGTTCATGTTTAGAAATAATGTTAATACAGACAGATAAGAATAATCTATAAGAGGCATTGATCAATCAATAATATCTGAAATGCAAGTGGTACGCATGTTTTCCAGGAACATTCTCGGCTTATAGCAAATGTTCTATATGTATGACTATTTCTACCGCAGGCCGAGCAGTAGGACGTCACCTACCAGGACCCCACACAGGTCGAGTAGGGAGACCAGTCCTTCCCGGGCTGTCACCTTCAATACGGAGACCTCCCAAACACCGAGTGGAGCACCGTCCACAGACGTCTCCGAGATGAGGGCCCCATCGACCGGTAACGCCCCCTCCAGACCAACCCACCCCCACCAACCCCAGCTTCGGGAGGAGGCCACACTGCAGTCCATACCGGAGGATACCACCCTGGAGTCGGTGAGCACGACCGACGTGACAAGCAGCGACAGTAACGGCACGCGCTCGCTGCTGCAGAGCATGCCGGACGACCCCAAGCTGCTCAAACTCCAGACCAAGATCCTGCGGCAGAGACAGAAGCACGAGATGGAGAAGCTGAGGGAACAGAGACGGCGACAGAAGATCCAGAAACTGGAGCGTATGCTGGCCACCAAACAGACCGGGGGGACGTCAGAGGACGGGGAGGAGGAATCAGAGGCCACTCTGAGGGGTTATACAGCACAGTATGTCCACCACAGAGGGGTGGGGTATGACAGTGGGAAGCAGAGCCAGCATACTACTGACCACTCCACCACCAGCCCGGCCCCACGACCGGTCTCATCATCTTCAGGGAAAAGTACGAGCACACCCTTCAGCGTAAAGGGATCGACGGGAGGCACTGATATGTCTTTCGCAGTGTCCGATATCACCTCCGCTTCCACGGCTACCCACGCCATGCTTCGATCAGATGAAAGCTCTGACACACTTGTCGATGATATGAGCCCAAAGGGTACGACTACTACAGCCACGACTACCACTCAGGACGAAACTACCCCACAACAGAGCGAGACTGACGGCCCGAGTCTGTGTGCCTGTTGTAACAAGAAAAAGGGGAAATCATCCAGATCCAAATCTCCGACAAGATCATCCTCACGGTCTAAATCTTATAAAAAGGTTAGCAGTAGATCCAAATCCCCATCCAAAGTGGTGGTGAAATCGAGGTCCCCTGTGAGAGGTTCCTCCAGGTCGAAATCCCCGACCAAAGTGTCGAGATCTCAATCTCCAATCAAACACTCCAAGCCGAGGTCCCCCTCCCCGACCAGCAAACGTCCACACGGCAGGTCAGCATCCCCAACTTCTTCGAAAAAATCAAGGAGAGAACAAGATTTGGAGACGTACGAAGAAGTGCGAGAGAAGCCTCTCAAGGAGAAACACAACAAGAACTCTTCTTACCTAGAGTTTGACAAACCCAGCCGGGACCGAACAAGTCAGAGGGAGAGTGATAGGGTCAGACGTGAAGAAAAGATTAGCAGGTCTGAACGGGGCAGGGCGGAGAAACACACAACAGAAGACCAGAAACAAGAAAAGCATAAGAAATCCTCAGGGGGAAAACGATCCAAAGAAAACCGAGAAAGACCGCGGGAGAAACAATCTGAAAAACAGAGGAGCAGCCGCGAGTCCCGAGAGGAGAGGAGGCCTGCCCCTATGGAGGTGGACGAGGGGTCAGAAGGGTACTCAGACTTTGACACTGAACGTTCAGTGGGGCTCCGTACCATCGGCGTCAACGTGCCCACCCCCATCTCCCTGTCCCCTCCCACCAGGCGCAAGGTGCGCGATGTGACCATGGTGTCGGAGGCCGTGCAGACCACGCCCCACCTCCACCGTTACACCCTGGAGGACGGGGACAGGTCCAGGAGAGGGGTCAGTCGGAGTACCACCCCGCCCCCTCTCCGCCGCCCCCCGCCCGGCGCCTTCACCCCCGAGTCGACCACCTCGCCCACCTCCTCCACGGAGAACGTGCGGCCCTCGTACCGCGGGGAGCAGACCAAGACCAAGGCAAGGGCAGGCCAAGGTAAGCACTGACTGCGGTCGGTTATAGATATAAAGTGTTGTGGAGTGTTGTTGTGAAAAAAATGATCTTCTGAAGCGAGTGATACTAGATGTGATAGGTCCCATTACTGGCCATCAGTATGACTCCCGACTGTTATATAAGTGCTTAGACGTCTTTAAAACGCTCTACTCAATGATCAGTTCATATTCATCATGCACTATTCAAAAAGTTGTTATCATGAAATCAAACAACGTAACACATCAAAAATCGTGCATTTTAATATGATAACATTTATTAGAGTGATCTGATTTGATAATAAATAATTGATTCATTATGAGATGTGGGATACCGCTTATAGCCGAGTTCCTCAACGTCAAAACATGTCTGTTTTTTTCTGAATGGCTAAGAAATCTTACATTCTCCAACCTTCGAATAGGCCTTAAATAGGTCTTTTATTTATTCCTAAAAAGGAAATATAATTATCAATATGGGGGCTCCCTTCGTAATTAAGCTGCTCCAAACCTATCGCGTTGGATCACAGTAACCTATATCCTCCTTTCCTACCCACCATATAGCCGGACTGGCGTGGTACATCCCCCTGACCGACCCCCGGCCCTGGAGGCGGCCCCTCAGGGAGCGCCAGGCCCACGCCGTCTCCAGGGACACGTGGCCGCCCCAGGGCCCCGAGTCGTGGCGAGCAGGGTACGACCTGGGGAGCAGCTCGGAGCAGAGCCGGGTGACGACCAGTGACGCCGAGATCTACCTCAGCCGGGCCGCGCGCCTCGAGCAGGAGGGAGACAAACTCAAACCCAAGATCTCTCTTCAGGTACCTTTTTATTCACCTTTTGCTGAAAAAATAAGGCTCTCTGGGGGGAATCGAATAACTCTAACAGAGAATGCTTCTAAGAACAAACCTTCCTTGTTTATTTCTTGGCGCGAAATAAGGTATGTTATGACATGAGACTACTTTTCTAATCGTAGATCACACCAACGAGTATACTCGTTTATCACTAGAAGTTGTGACTAATTATCTGAGGGGGGGGATATAGTTACAGAATGTTCGAGGGATGTTTACAAACTTCAAGAACTAGCGCTGTTAGCCTGTTTCTAATATGATAAGTTGTATCGAAACAGAATAACCTTGTTTGTCGTTTATTTTACCAGGTTCAATTTCATAAATATAACAAAAGAACTAATCCCTATGAAATCCTTACTTCATTCCATCACGGCTGAACCACCTTTCACGTCTCTGAATTACATGTTTTTCTCACAGGAGGCTTTAGAGTCGCGTCGTCAGGACTTTATCTCTCAGTCCCGGGAACGTATGAAGCATCTGATGTTGAAGTCAGAGGAGCGACAGATCCAAGACCTGCACGCCCGCCAACGGGCCGAGCTCTTCAGGATCGACCGAAAACTGGACCCCAACAAAAACGCCCATCCCTACAGTGGTATGTGGAAGAGAATAATGCTTACTTTTCTGATTCCCGATTCATTTCACTTAAAATTTCGTTTTAAGAAAGTATTTTGCAATTTTCTGGACCTCAATTCTAAATCAAGAGATCGTGTTATAAACCAAACTGATTGTTCGCTTCTTGTTTACTGCGCTCTGATATAACTGAAACAATATAATTTGGCGACTGGATTCTACAGTTAATGTTGATTTAGCTTTATATACCACTGAGTATTTTTTTGGCTAGGCTTCCTCAGACTAATGCCTTGAATTCGCTATTTTTTCAGAAAATCTGTTTAAACCGAAAAAGCGGATGATGACAAAGAAAGAGATGAAAGAGCTGACCAACAAGTAAGTAAAATAGCAGAAATGCTCTGGAACTATTTCTTATTCATTTGTTTTACCTGTCATCCAATGCAGGAAGTTGTTCATATATTTTGTTTCTTCAAAACAATGCCCCTATTTCTACAATCTATTAATCGATTCGTTTCCTAGTAATTCGTTTTTATGTACAAAATACTATATAGTGTCAACATACCTTGATTGTTCTACTGGGCTAATTTTATTGACACTTTCCTCCCTCTACCAGGAAATACGCTAACCTGGAGGAGGTGAAGAGGAAGGAGGAGGACACCCGCCGCCTGGAGGAGTACCGCACAAATCGGGTCCGGGCACAAGTCTACAAACAGGTCAGTTACACCTAGTAGTCAGCCCGGGATTTTAACCTACATACCAGGGATCCGCCTTCCATAGTGATATCCATTCATAAGGTTTAGTATGGCGATTAAAGTAAATAGGGATGTTTGGCTTGATTTTTCAAAAATGATGACAACATTTTGAAACTCACATGGTGGTTTGAGGGATGCAGGAAAGCCTTAGAGGGCCTTAAAAAATCATGTCACCGTATCATTTTAAAGATATGAGCATTTGAAAAAATTACTGTTTACTAATGGGGCCTATAGCAAAAAGAACATTTTTGAATATCCAAAAATAAGTAACTGTGTTTTTTAATTTATATGCTGTTAATGTCTGGGTGGGGCCATAATGAGCATTTCTGGTGAAAGAAAGTGTGAGGTTTTATTCCTGAAAATGTGAGGTTTTATGATGGGGAAAATGGATAAAAGCTGCTTTATTACCAACGTTTGCCTACTGTTTTCTTTGCTTTATTTTTCGCCATTGGAAACCAAAGGGATCAAAGGAGTACGAAAGCAAATCAAAGCAGATCAGGCGAAATTCTCTAAAGGACAGCGCTCGGACTTGAGCATACGACGACCAGCAGTAAACTAGAATCTATTGGATTTTTGACACTCGCCGGCAACAGGCCCCAAATGCTGGTCGCCCCTTACCTTAGATACTATTTCCTCTATGCTTCTATGATTGCGGGAACCAGCTACCCAGGTCTTATTTACCGATACATCCGGTAAAGCGGTCGTGGGGCGACCCGCCATTGGCAAAATGTGACTGCATAACCTCGCAAAACCGCCGAAAACCTCCGGACCCGTTCGTCACGTGACAGGTGATGGCCGTACTCACCTCAGAAAACATAACTAATCCGATAGAATTGATCGATTTCCTGTCTGATATGAAGCCTACATGATGTTTAATGTCCTATAACACCATAACTTGATCATTTATATCAATATCTGACCAAATAAAAGCAAAATTCCGATCGTCACCCGACGCCGTGTTAACCGGGTCAAGTTACGCCCACCAGCCTCGCTTTCGATCCGAGAAGAAGGGATATGGGTCAATCTCTGAATATTCATGAACTTTGCAGACCTATTTCACCATGAAATCAGTCGTTCTAACAGAAGTTATTGATACCAATGAATAGATTTGGATACATAGATAAGTATCTCAGTATTCAGAAATTATATGATCGCGAAATAACGCGACAATTCGCGCAAATGCATCGCGCTATATTTCTTGGTAATCCTTCGGCCTCCGCCCGACCACTTCACTCTGTCACTGTGTCAGACGGCTGGGCGCAGCCGCCCCAGCCGGTTGGTTGTCACCGGAGGCTGCGCCTTCTCCGCCTGTTTACCCGAATTACCGCCTTATCTGATTGATTCAATATATATATTTGGACGTGTGGATACCCTTAAACGCATACAACGCATTGAATACTCATGCGTGGTCCATGCGTTTGTATCGAAGGGAAAACATTGGATCGATCGGACACAAGGAGGCTCTGTCACTGCTGTCAGACCGTCAACATGGCCGGGTTCTCTCCCCGCACGCCTGCACCGATACATTGAAATCAGGAAACCAGGATGACATTAAACGCATCAATTGTGGAGGATATACGCATTGAAACGCATTGAGGACTCCAGGCGTTAAAGGTTAGTTTATATCTTTTTTTCCAGCATTTGAAATAATACCGTTGAAATCTTGGCCTAAACTTGGCCTAACGCTCCAACGCACGTTGGATCGATCGGACAGGAGGACACTGGCAGTTTGAAAAATAATTATTTAGACCTTATTAGGCCTATCAAAATGAAATCCATGTATATATCTATGTTCACCTATATCTCAGGATCCTACATATCATATATTTGAATCATTTTAGGCCTGGAAACGCTTGCAATAATATTTTACAGATGGTACAATCTTAGGCCTAGAATGCCATTGAACTCGGGCGTTGGGTCGGACACTGGCAATCTGAAAAATAATTATTTAGACCTTATTAGGCCTATCAAAAAGAAATCCATGTATATATCTATATTCTCCTATATCTGAGGGTCCTATTTATCATATAGTTTGATCTTTTTAGGCCTAGAAACGCTTACAGATGGTATGAAAAAATGACTGGACTCAGATAGGCCTAAGCCCCCTCCGACACTGTCAATGCATGTATTATGCCGGCTCCAAAAGCAATTATTTATGATCCAAACATTAAAAGATTTGATAAATTGTCACTATAGTGTCATTTTTTCAGACCTACCATCAAAACATTAAATCTGTGTTCCAATATGTCTAGGCCTAAGTCACTGTCAGTGTCTGAATCATTCCCATTCAGTGTTAAAACATAGGCGTCACACTGTCAATAAGTTCTCCGGTGCTGTCAGTGTCACTGTTGCACACAGATGCAAAGATTAAATGCTTGTGAAATTGTCACTATAGTGTCATTTTTTCGGACCTACCATCAAAATATTTCATTCATTAATATCTCTTCTTAGCATCCTACGTTAATTCCAATCGGGCGAAATTCTCATTTCATCAAATGATCAATCCTTTCAATCCCCTCAATCGGCCAACTTGTTGAACCATGAGGACTGACAAATTGTCTTGCAAAAAGAGAATGTACATTAAATGAGTAAGAGTTAACCCAGCATTCTGTTTCCTTTCTTTCAGAAAATCCTTTCGAAAGTTCTCCACAAAAAGGGAGCTTGGATAAGCTGAAGGACGTTCATTAGCCTGTCCACTTCCAAATGAGACGAGAACTTAGAAATGCCAAATTACTGTGATAAAGTAACGACTATATAACCATATGCTTAGCAAATTGTAAATTAAGTTGCCGTAAAATTATCGGTACGATAAATGATACAGAGAAGATGTGAATCTAATCTCTAGCAAATCATAAAGGTGATCTTGAAATTGCATATTACTCAGCTGCCTTAAATTTTGGATATATTCCATGTTTTTTCAATCCTGAACAGGGTGCTCTCCTAAGGCATACACAATGCTAAATTTGAAGTTGTTTAATTAACGAGGTTACTGGTTTACTTATTTTGTTGTAAGTGTCATACTGTCATACCTCCTTAATTTGAACCGTCTCCTAGTTAAATTCGTCGAAACTTAGTACGAGGTCCTACAATGACGTTAACTTCTATATTGTAGGTTTATTGCACAAAGGCGTATACCTCTAGCCTCCGAGTTTTTTCATTGGCAACGGTAATGGTTCAAAATAAGGAGCTGTGACCGTACTGCTAGGAAATATATCAACTATTACTCCGCTTTTCACTCTGCAGAAGTATGCTCTTCCAAATAGCAATGTCTTGAAAGAAATGTCTATAGCTTCTGCCAAAAGATGCATGTGTAATAATAACTGCGTGTTGGTACCATAATGTATCACAGTATGCTGCTTTTTTTGTGCTGGAATATTAGTAACGCATTTCATCGTCTTGAAAGAATACTATTAATGAATATAAGTGTATTTTGATAAATGTTCGTATATAACGAAATTGTTGTCTCGCACACTTTTATAGTGTCATCTTTGAAAGAATTGTAACTCCGTCCAATACTATGCACAGAAAAGGTAATAGAGTAGGAATGTAGCACTCTATGTCCCCAAACAGTAAACTGTTGCGGTATTAAATAACGAGTAGTAGGCATTTCTCTAATTATTTCATAATACTTATTAATTTATTTTAACATTGTGGAGTGAATTAAAAAGCAATTATCCTTATCTAAATGACAATTCAATCGACATAGTATCAGGAACCAATGAGGGAGAGAACATAGAGCTAGATTTCTGAACTAGGCTTTTATGTGTTGCCTTGTCTTTGACAAATACATGCTCTATAATAACCATAAAGCACAATATGAACGCGTAGGTCTTTATTTATTATTGCCTCGCAGGCAACTAATCATACCGTTATGTCACTTATTGCCAAACCAGTGCCTTTCTATTAAGAAACGTATTGCTATCTCAAACTGAGGTTTGCACGAACAGTACCAAATATAGAGAGTGCAAATTCAATGCTGACTTATGTAATGTACAATGTAGCTATTCTGTATCAGTGCACCTCTCCTGTAGAGATCACAGAATTGATAAAACGTAAAACGTATTTTTTGTTCAATTGTATTTAATCTTGCAGTTAAATTACTCTATACTGAAGTCGAACTAGGAGGCAGTAGGTTTTTTCGAAGTTGCGATAGTATCAATGCCATCAAAAAGGTATTAGAATATCACATCGGAAAGCTATCAAGTAACAATAGGCCTACTAGCAGTGCATCTTCTGAGGATCGTTATCGACGACCGATCTCGCCTTGAATATTACCATATTACGGGTGATTAAAATTAAAAGGTTAACAAGCTCAATTTGGAAACATAAACGTGCCTAAAATCAATCATAATATTATCATAAGTGTGTTCCTACATCTCAAGTATTCAGATGATGTCCTGTTCTCACTAGTGACAGTGTCTTCACACATCTCAAGTATTGAGATGACATGATGTCCTATTCTCAACAGTGATAGTATGTATTTAAGGCAACTCTGGAACATGTATTCACATGTATAAAAATACATGTATAATAAGTAAGAAATTTGACCTTCTCTCCATCTTAAATGGGTTCTAAAACTGTCAAAAAAGCAATCTCTGAAACTAATTACGAAATACTAATTTGATTATTTCTAATGATGAAGTCCGACAGCTGTTGCTATAAATTATATACCCTATACATATCTCAAAAGCCATATGAGAGCGTAGTCGTAGTATAGGCCTATAGATAGCTGGATAGCTGGATTGATAAAGCAGTTTCTTGACTACTGGTCTATAATTGTTAGGGTCCTAAATTGGCGCTCACCTGAACAATAATGGTACCACTAGAAATAGCTTTGACCTAGCCACACTTTGGACTACTCAACCGATTGAGTGGAATCTCAAAGTGTAACTGGCCTTTTAGTTTGAAGTCGAGTTGTTGAAACATGTGACACAAAGAAGGGCACCGCTATTTTGTTTTACATATTTTATTACGGCGTATAAAGATGAATATCACACAATAAATAAATTAAAAGAAACAATGGGCCATCTGGCAACTGGTGAACGTACACTCTGACACTTCCAACAACACAGGGTAGGGTAACAGGTAACTACTGAGACTGGACCAAATAGCATGACCCATTGAGACGGTCACAGCCAGGTGAGGTTACCAAGTGAATACAAGCCCATCCTAATCAAGGTTGTGAAGTAGCCTACATTTGGACTCTTTTAAGTAAACTTTGAAGAAAGATAAAGCAGTTCACAATGTGATGTTATGATTATAGTGAAAAGCGATTACTTCTCCTAGAAACCAACATTCCTGCAGGACGATACCATCTGCCCTAGCTGTGATTTGTCACCCTAGAAAAAACTGCATTTATAAGGTAATGTGCATTTGAATAGTCATAGGTTTCTTTTACAGTAGGGCCTATACAACTATATGCCTATAATATAATATGTATATGGGTGTAGACCCTTTAAATCGACAGGGCGACATGGCTATTTCTTAAATTCGATATGCGTCATGGAGCTTAGTGACATGAAGAAAAAAAAAAACGACATGACATAGGGTATTTCTTAAATTCGACATGCGACATGGAAGGTTCTTAAATTCGACATGGAAATTGAAAAGATAGTGACAGGGGACATGGCCATTTCTTAAATTTGACATGCGACATAGGGACCCCCCATCTACACCCCTAGCCTATGTATAGCAAATGAGTGCAACCAAGAGTAGAAATCTTTTATGTAACAAACACATTACAATCTAACCTAACCGAGACCTAACAAGCTTTAAAGGCCCTATAAAATAGCAAACACCAGAGGCAGATCCAAGATTTCCAAAAGGAGGGGGTCAGCATATAGGCTAAGTACTAAAAATACATGTATTTGCACACATGCATGCAACATTTCCCCCTCTTTCCCTAGTTTAGGGGTCCACCAAAAGGAGAGGTCAGGACCCCCTCAGGCAGGGGCGGATCCAGAAATTCCTAGAGAGGGGGGCGCCCACAAACACGAATGTACAGGGGGAGGGGGCCCCCCATGAAACATGATTTAACAGGGGGGGGGGGGGGGGGGGGGGGGGCAAGGCCCGTCCGTCCGTCCGCCCTGCTCTTAAATTGGAAAAAAAATGATCAAATTGTTAGAATTTAAAAAGGTGCACGTGCATTATTGTCTACAACAGCCTATGCAATACCTGGAAACATCTTTCTTATTGCATAACTATAAGAATATTCAGTGTAATATATCTTCTTGCATATTTTTCTCGTTTTTGTTTTAACTTTTTGTTTAGTTTTAACTTTTAGTTAATCTGTGAATTTTATCACCACAAATTAATTAACCTGATGAGATGTTTTTCCTCAATAAAAACAGAAAATCCGTTAAATTATGAATTAGGCCTATGTAATTTTTTTCATTTAAATGAAAAAGATATTTTTAAAAATTAAATTGCAAAGTGAAAATATAACTATAGGAGGTATTGTATCGTGCATTATTTGTTGTTGTATCGCGCAGCTTAGTGCATATTATACAATAATAACTAAAACCATTCTATTTTAATCAATTCCCGACTTAAATTCATGTTTTATAGTATTTTTTGGTACCACGAATATCTCTCTATTTCATATGTCAAACATGAACTATGTCAAACAAAAATTTAAAATTATCCAGAAGAAAATGTACTTATTATCTATTATAAGAATAAATAAATCATAGAAAATCAGTAATTTGACCAGACTTTGTTATTTTCTCGTCATGTACCGGTGACAAACTGTTTCCGTGAAGATCCTCAGGCCTCAGGAGGAGGCCCGGACATGACTAGAGTCTGTCGGGGCCGGCCGGCAGCTCCACCCGTGATAGCTCAGTTGGTAGAGCGGAGGACTGTAGAGGCTTCAAACACTGGCATCCTTAGGTCACCGGTTCGACCCCGGTTCGCGGGAGTAGCACATCATTTTCTGTATTTTCAGTCTGTAAAACAAGAAAAATAAGAGAAATGTATACTGTCTGTCCGTTTTTTGTATCTGACGCAGTTCAGTAGGTTCGTAAGTAGATTATCTTTGGACGAACGTACGTTTGTTGACGGCATATTATTGAGACAACAACAAAATGACCGGTTATATTTTGCCTGCCCATTTCTGAGGGATTAAAGAAACTCTGGGAATCTCCAACCTATTTCGGACGCGATGTGGTATCCGCCTCGGTAGCGCAGTAGGCAGCGCGTCAGTCTCATAATCTGAAGGTCGTGAGTTCGATCCTCACTCGGGGCAGGCGGTGCTTTTTTATCTTCAACATGGTGCCCAACCAGCCCACGCCATGACCAGTCTGAGTCTCTTTATGACTGTAGATCATACAGCACCATACATACTGATAGCGAGGCTGAACTTTAAGCCACCCTGGCCAGAATCGATTTTCAAAAACCTGGATAATTCTGAAACTAGGCAAAATGACCAATTTTAAAGAACTTTGTACCATTCTGAAGCTAGGAATTTATATAATTTACATCTATTTTTGAGTTTTTCACACTCCAAAAAACATTCAAATTATTTGGTATGTGAGGGACAGCCTTGAAAAATTGCCAGAATTTGTCATTTTTATTTACTTACAACTAGGAAATTCCATATATGCACGAAATCCAATTCTTACAGCACATTTACAATGTTATCATGTCATGCTGAGAAAGGGTAGAGGGGAGGTTGATGTGAAATAGGGGAGGTTGATGTGAAATTCCAAAATGTTGGCATTTTTGCCTATTTGCCTAAAAATTCGGATATTTTACTAACATTGAAAGAAATTCTCTATTGAATTATTTTAATTTTATAGTCTTTTTCTATGTAGTAGAACTTTAGTACACTGTAAAAAGTAAGTGCTGTAAATTTACAGTAATTTTTGCTGGCAACAAAGTTTCCAGTAAACTTTGCTGTACAATCAGGGTGCCCATGCTTTTTAAGACCTTTATAAAACCTTGTCGGGTACCAATCTGAGACCTTTTCAAGACATTTTTAGAAAGATGTTTTGACCTTTTTTTTTTATAGGGTAAAGTAGGGTAATATGGGCACCTTAAGGATGAACAGCTATAAATCAAAAACAAGCTATTTCCATGCAATCTTTTGTTGTTCGTATCAAAACCTGTCAATCAATGAATATTTATTCAAGTTTTCAAGACTTTAGTACCAGCCATTTTTTGATAAGAAGAGAAATAAGTTTTTCTTAAAAGTGCCCATATTAGCCATCGGAGAGGGTAATATGAGCACTATGCCCATATTACCTGCTGAAGGGGGGTGCTCATATTAGACTGGTAGTAATACTATGATAAACTTACCCATCTTTTTGGCCATAAATACTATAAATAATTATATGTGGCCAAAAGTAAGTAAAAAACCTTTGATAAAGTCAGTCTGTATGGTATAGGATGACAATACCAGTTGCATATCATGATGTAATAAAATTGTTTTTATTTACTTGAGAAAATAGAATGCATGCCCATATTACCTTTATTGATTAACACTTGTTATCACAATAGGGTAATATGGGCATAGGAGATAAATTTTACAGATTTTTACAGATTTTCTAAAGAATGATCACACTAAACTTCAGAAATATATGCTTTTCTTTCTTTGAAGAGGTAAAACAGGTATTTTTCAATGTAAAGCATATTCAATTTGTTATTTTCTATCAGAGACAAATTTACAAGTTTGAGGATCAAAGGCAGTGTATTAGGTGGAAAACACAGAATTTTGGTTGTAGATACTGATTATGAATGGCTGTTGTGCCATACTCATTGAAAAAGTGGTGTTTAATTTAACACTCCTTATAGCCTTATATGTTTTACATATTTCATATATTGTATTGAGACAGAGAACTGATAATGCTTTCTGTTTACCCGGCTGAATGACGTGATAATATGATAGGAAACCAACAAAAGCTAAGAAGTGAAAAATTAGGATTTCACCTTAATTTTTCTAATCATATATATCTTACCTAATATTTGATACAGATTCCATGAACATATCTACACAGAGAAATCATTCAGTATTTCCCTCAGATTTATTACAATTTTCAGTCTTACTGGAATACAGTAAAAGCTTGGACTAAGCATTACGTCTGAGAGATGTCCCCCAAAATTGAATGTTCAAAAGAGGAAATTTTAACAGCCGGCTGGTATTGAATAGCTATGTGGAAAATCAATGAAATGAAGAGAAAAATGGATATGGATTATGAGTAGAAATTTATAAACTTTCAAAATTGTTTTTATAATCATCAAGTGAAAAATGATATGAGCACTCATGTGAATAGGCATCTAAGTCATAGTAGCTTTGCAACAACACCAAAATAATAAAGCATTAGTATAACCTTTTGATTTGGTGAGACCTCAAACTTGCCCAAACATGTAACTGCTACATCCCATCTTATAAAGTAACATACTGGCCAAAAAGTATGGTTAACAAGGGTACTGTTTCATTGCAACTTGGTTGGGTAGGCTTAACAGAGGTAGCAGTTAAGGAATCCAAATTGATACATGAAGCTAGTTCTTTCCTGCCAGTCCATGGCTCCTGCTGAATAAAGGCTCTATTCAATATGTCAAGACATGTTCCTCTAAAGATGAAGTACTCTATTAATAGGTTAGGGGCAATCTGTAATTCTTTCAATGATGCACCATTGTGTACCAATGCATCATATATGTTTAATGAAATAAATACATACTGCATTCCTTGATTTTATAAAAGTTGAATACATGTGCCTATAATTATCATATGATAAAATCAGGCAAAAATTTGCTCTAAAACATGAAAGACATGTGTGCTGAATCGGCAAAAATGTATGCTATGTTGTTTGGGTTTGTCTACACCATGTGGTACAAATGTTGAATTCTTATTGGTCATAAACGTATATTTTAAATGGATAATGAAAATCATAATTATGAAAAATTGAAAACACTATTCAATTGAATGTAGATCTACTCTTTTGTTTGCATATTTTAAAATTTAGCAGAACAAATATTAGAAAGTGTATTCTGTTAAGAAAATACCCCCTGATTAAAATCATGATATTGAAATTAGCAATGATGCAAAATGTTAAGTGGCCTGTCATACAATGTTTAGTGATGATGTAAAGTAAGCCCCCATTGCTAATTTCTGTGTTACCCCTCACCTTATTTAGAATGGCAATAACTCAGGTTCTAATTACTCCTTTTAAATAATTTTTTCGCCTATATATTCCTGAAGATTTACATAATTCACTAATATCATTTTTTAATAATCTGAATGATTACTACCTTTAAAAGGTTGATGTATCTATGTCTATACCTTGAATGGGGGTAATATGGGCACCCTCAGGCTAATATGAGCACCATGCCCATATTAGCCTTTTCACCTATGCCCATATTACCCTTTTCATATAGCTTTACTAGATACATTATAGTTAAACACTATGCTGACCATCCCTTTCCATTCCCCACACTTTACATTCTAAAGGGTTTATCCTATTTGATAAAAGTTAAATGGTCACAATATTTTGATTTCTAGAGATTCGATGAATGTTCAAAGTCTGACGTATTTGAAACAAAAAGTGTCAAAAACTCACATGGCCATTTAACTAAAAAAATAAAATGTTTCATGCTTCTAAAAAACATGCCTGGGTAATGTTATCTGACCCTGTACACAAAAATACAACATTGGACCACCTAAACCTGATAGATTTTTCAAAACCAGGGGTGCCCATATTACCCGCTATGCCCATATTACCCTACTTTACCCTATAGGCCTATACATTCTACCAAAAATAAGTAAACACTGTAATGACAGGAGGAAAAATTATATCATGTAACGGATTGAGATTGACCAAAAATAAGACCTTTCTAAGACCTCTCGACCTAGAAAAAGAACTTTCTGATGGCCTTATAAAAGGCAAAACCAAAATAAGACCTTTTGAGACCTGCGTGGGCACCCTGATGATACTGTACCACTGGAATTTGCCAAAAAGTTCCACTTTCTTCGCAAAATTCAATGTAAAATAACCAAAAATTAGTGAGAAAAAATAAATAAAAGTTCCAATTTCTACTGCTTGCCATCCCCCCGTTTAAGGTCAAATTATTGAAAATGTAAGCAAAAATTCCGCTTAGGGAACCTCACCACCTCACCACGGCAGAACGCCGTATGCGGGTCTAAAAATAGAGCATCGCGCGGCGATTTTTGTTTTTTCTTATTTGACCAAATTTCGATTTTTTATGTTAAACTCAAGAACAGCAAATTCAGTGTGACAGGGGGCTGGTCAGGTGGGTCCTAAAAGTACGCTGAAAACGTGTGACATCATTTATAGTTGAAATATCCATAAAGAACATACAACATAGGCTATTACAGAGACGTCTGACCTGTCTAAATACATGCCAGGCTACAGACAGATAGGGCACAACGCAATTATTATTGTCCTGGTTTTAGCCCCCCCCCCCCCCCCACGCCCCCCCCACCCCCCATGAGGGGCGGGGGGGGGGGGGGCGCAACTCCACCCAGACTAAAAATAAGGGGAGCTGTCAATGATATATTATCCTTTACACTAGGCCTATATCAAAAGTTTATTGTAGATCTATGTAAATGAATTGCTTCATGATGCTTCGTAATTTATCAAGATCAGATATCCTCCTATAAATGCTGTCATTGAGTAGGCCTATTCTGATTTCCAAAATGGGGGGCTGTAGGAAATAATTTTTTGGAGGGGCCTGAAAAGAGGGGGCTGTCAGACTGAGAGTAATCCTAAGGGGAGGGGCTGTAGTTTCACAGTTGGTAGCTACATCCAAAGAGTGTCCCCCTCCCCCCTCCCCCTAGACCAAGTTGTTGATTTGTACAAATCTAACATAATGACTGACTCTGCCGCCCCTGTCAGCAGTCTATACCTAGGTCTACTTGATTCTGATCATTCATAATAGGCCTATCAATTACAAGAGTATTGTTGAAAAGTTTTACTGGCCACACAGGTAAAGTTCATTTCATTACAACCATTTTCTGGAAATGACATTTCAGAAGGCAAAGACAGGTAATACATTAACAGATGACATGGAGTTATGCCCGGAAAATTCTAAATATTGTTGGCGGCCTCTTTCATGCAAGGTTTCGTAGTGTAGTGGTTATCACGTTCGCCTCACACGCGAAAGGTCCTGGGTTCGAAACCCGGCGAAACCTACGGTCTGCTATTTTTCCTCCGCTCTAAAATATTTGTAATAATACTGTACGTACAGTGCACTTTTGATATAAGGGACACCCTGGGCCAGGAACAACTGTTCCTTATATCCGAGTGTCCCTTATATCAGAAGGTGTATATTTTAGGGACGGGTGGGTAATAAATCTAGATAAAGAAAATACAAGAATGTATGTCATTTATGATACAGATTAGTCCTATTCAGAGGCACATGTAACTAGTTATAGAAATTGGATCAAACTAAATAGCCATCAATGCTAATAGTTATTACCAGTTATTGATCCATGTCCCTTAACGACTTAAATTATAACAAAGATACCTGGGTTGAAGGGACCAAACTACATGTACAAAGTTATTTAACCCTGTATCTATAAACAAATAATTGTCATAGTATTCAGTATAGTTATTCATCATCAGCAAGCCTTCTATATATACATAATCGAGCTGCCACCCTTCTAAATACATAATTCGACATTAAACGTCAATTAATTTCCAAAGTTATCTTCATAGTTTCCTGCATTTGACCTTAAAGTAGATTGCAAATTATTGAAGATCATAAGGGCTTGCAACAAATGGATGGAAACATATTAGATAATTGTAATTTTAAAGAATAGGCCTACAGTTCTCAGAGTGAATGCTTGAATACACAAACCACGTGGAATTTATTAGTTTTTTGGTTGAAATTTCTGCCAACTTTCCCTTATATCCGAAGTTTCTGTCCCTTATAACAGGCAAATTTAAACTAGAATAAAGGGAAAAGATTCTGTCCCAGCCAATCTGTCCCTTATAACCGACTGTCCCTTATAAAATGGGTGTAGGGTAAAAAAGGGGTAGGCCTATATCGCGCATTATATTCAATCATATCACAATTTTATTTGGGGTTTATTAGCTTTTAAAGTAGGAACACCCGGTTTTGGTTTTGACTGTAGAGCCCTATGAAGCGCATCTGTTGATATATTTTTTTTTGCCTCTTGCCTTACCCCTTATTTATTATGAAGGTGTAATGAAATATATATATTTTAGGCTTTATATCGCGCATGTCAGGCTATTATCGCGCATTTATCATACATATTATCACACATTATATTGAATAACAATGTAATAAAAGTAAAAATGAAAATACCAGAAAAAATGCGTTCTATGTGAAGTCAAGGTCCATATATACATTATCATATTCAATCAAGATATGTTCTGCTCTGTTTGAAAGGGTAGGAATCCACTGATGATACCATACCTCATGAAATGCTATGAAACAAAATTTTAATTTTTTGAGTAATATTGATACATTTATAATTTACCAAGTCGAAATTTTGCTTTCCATCTATTAATTGCTTTAGGGGGGATCTCTGATTCATTTTGTTCATATAGAACTACATTAGATGTAGGCCTATCTGTTTCTGATATCTAATATTTTCAACATTAAACCATTTTGGAGAAGTGGATAAAAATGTAATAACCTATTATTTTTAATTCATATGACATACTTCAGGGTAGCATCACGCATTTAACATGCCTAATATCGCGGATTGTACCACTATGCGCGATATACCACTATGCGCGATATACTGAATAGATCTAATAGTTACGATAGTGTTTGGAAAATACTCGTAAATGCTGAGGTTCTAGTTCTCTAGATCTATATTCTAGTCTAGATCTGCTTACAACTTCTTAAACACTCATCAGAATTATGAAGAGTAAGTTATTCAAATGAAGATCTGAACCTTGTGACCATCAGACTCCTTACTCAGACTTTTGATGTTTTCAATTTTTAATGATTTAATGAAAACAAAAAGTTTTTTCTGCCCATAGGCTCCCATGTTAAAAATGCTAATTTTCTAACCATAATATCTTACCTAATATTTACTCCCCACGTGCCAATTTGTCTTGGTTCATGGCTATTGATATGCATTAAATTATTATAATAAAAATAAATCATTTCCATGGGATCCAGGCATATTGCACTCCAGCCAGTCCTGTCATCTGACCTTAGGTACCCGCTCAGAATGATCCATAATAATCAAGTAAAAATCAGTGATAAAGCATAAGTATACTGTTAAAGGTGGCCAAACACTTCGGCCTTACGACCCGACCCGACCCGACCATCGCAGATCACATACGATCCTGCACACACTGATAAGATCGTTGCCGACCATCGAGGAGCGTCGGGAAAATATCAAACTTGTCAGATATTCCCGACCAGCCCCGACAGTCGGGTCGTAAGTAGTCAGGTAATAGGGAGTTTGAAACTGTTTCAGATATACTCAAAGTCATGACGCAACGCAAACGTAACGTATCTTTTATCTCTGAATAAATAATGTATTTCAAAAACATTTAATTACTAGCATATTATTGGGTCTAATTCATACATAACCCTTCAATTACAATTTCCAAATTTTGCAATTTAAGCCTTAAATATTATTGGGTTGATCTGAGATGCGTTGACGTATCGAGATGCGTTGTGGGACCTGAAACTCCCTAGCCTTATCACCCATGCGGGATGTTGATTTTAAGAAATATTCCTTGAATTTAGGGTTCCAGAGCCATTAATAGGACTCTTTATATAAATGCAAGAACATACAATAATAGCCTACGTTCCCCGGATGGGGCACTGGTACTATTTTTTAGAAACTTCGCATGTCTGGGTTTTGAGAAAAAAGGGTATTTCTTCGACCAAAGTTTCCCTGATATAGGCCTATATATAAAAAAGGGAGACATCTTTCCTTGGAAATGAATTATTTTGGGTATATTTTGTCTTATAGGGCCTATGTCTAAGTTGGCAGACCGTGCCACAGGGGCGGATCCAGAGTTGGTCATCTATAGGGGGGATGGGGGGGGGGGGGGGGGAGAACCCCCCCCCCCCCCCCCCCTATATAATGAAAATAAAACAACTGCCCCTTTTGCCTCCCCCCTCCCCTCCCCGCATCCGCCATTGAACCACTATGAAATATAGGCCTAATGGGCACTAATAAAAGTAGCAAAAAAATCACAACACCAAAGTCCTCAGTCCTCAAACCTATATTGGACTACAGTCACATCAACTGTTTTTCATTGATGTTACTAATTAAAGGCCTATTCAGACATAGATTCTAATTTTTCAAGTTTCATGCCCAATTCTCACTACTAGTGTTCGTAGTGTAAACGTAGTGTTTCACAAAATTCACAAGAATTCCACGAAATTGTTTACATAATTGCACGTACATTCATGAAGCACGGGTAAAATGTATGTTAATGTGATGTTTATCTTATGTACGTTATAAGGTCATATTTATCGGCGAGGTGAGAAAACAGAATTTTAGATGCCAACATTGCAGCCGCCTCCGTGGCCCAATGGATAAGGCATCGGCCTCCTACGCCGGTGGACTACAATGATAGTAGTCCGGAGTGAGCCGGGGATTGCGGGTTCGAGTCCCGCCGGAGGTTGACGTTTTCCTTTCAACTCTGGGGGAAATGGTCCAAATTATTGTGAACTTCAAAAATGTTGTTATCATTTATAAAAGAGAAAGGAGATATAGATTTACACAGTTTTATTCAGACTTTGGGATAAAAGTTGATTGATAAGAAATGGGGTAAAAGCCCATTGAGTAAATATAATGATAAGACTCCGGTTTAAGAGTACGTGAATTGTCATTGAGCCCTAGGGCTAATAAAATGTTTGTTAAAAGGGATGGTGGGTGGGAAATAAATTACGTCTCAGTGGTTTGAAAGTTTGATGAAAGTGAGACGGTGGGGGAAGGTGTATTGCACATGCGCAGAAGGCGCAGTGGCTGATGGGAGAAAGTCTAAAAATTTTATGCAAATCTGATCCCTTTATATAAATGCGCAGGAATTACACACAGGTGCAATCCAGACCACATTTATAAAAGAGAAAGGAGATATAGATTTACACAGTTTTATTCAGACTTTGGGATAAAAGTTGATTGATAAGAAATGGGGTAAAAGCCCATTGAGTAAATATAATGATAAGACTCCGGTTTAAGAGTACGTGAATTGTCATTGAGCCAAGTGTCGGTCTTTGAGGGCCCCTAGTGCTCTGTGAACTGTGGTCGGTTGTTGGGCATGTGGGGCTAAGTAGGCCCTGACTGCCGAGGATGCCCATTTGCCATGTGACATGACGTCCTGGAGGGTAGCGCCTCCAGTGTGGTAGGCATATGTAGCCCCACCCCTCCTAAGTCCATGGAGCGTGTATCGTTGTGGGGGAATGTCCGCCTTAGTTAGCAGATCGGCCCATTTCTTGGCCAGGTACGATGCCGTGAAGGCGTTGCCGTCCGAGAATTGGAGTAAAGGCTGGCCAGGATAGGTGGTAGGTACCACCCTGATGAGGCGGCGGTAAGCCGCCAATGGGCAGAGGGGAGAGCCCGGGAGGGCCCACATAGTAATAGTCGTGGAGTTCTGGGACTTCTGCATTGTCTTCGACCACTTAAGTCCAAGGACCACAGAGTCTGGGTGGAGGGAAACATCGCCCCTCGTGAGTTGTCTTGTGGGATCGAAGGCCGCGACTGTTTTAGGAGCCAGGTTGCTCTGGCGTAGAAATGCCATGAACATCCAGATGTAAGCCACCTCCAGATGATGGTGGTAAGGGAGGGTCGAGGCATGGCGGAGGGCCGATATAAGAATGTCTGGCGTCACCGGGAGGGCTGGCGCCGGGGTATGCCTGACAGTGATGGATATGGCCCGCATAGCGTTAACCACAGGCAGGGCGTACAGAGGAGCCTTGTTAATGCCCGCCATGGCAAAGTACGTCCTTAGGGCACTTAGGTGATTGGAGACTGTAGTTGAGGCGAGGCCCCTTTGGGCCAGATGCTCGAGGTACCAACAGATATTGTTAGGGGCCGGGGCGTCGTAGGGGAACCCCGCCCTAACAGAGAACCTCACATACTCCCTCACGGCCGACTCCCGATTAGCTGTGGTGCCGGGCCGGTGTGCTTGTCTCTGTCTCCACTCCGCTCGCCTCACCAAGGTCCGAACGTAGGGATCTAGAAGTAGAAGGAGGAGAAGGCAAAGGCATTACAGGTAGCACGGATGGGACGCAGTGACATGCTGGCTATATAGTGGTCGGCCAAGTCTTTGAAGGCCCCGGACGTCATAGCTCTGCTGAGCGCGTCGGGGACCTTCATGTCTTCGCCCGGGATGTGGTTGAATTCATAGATGACCTGGTTCTTTGCTGCCAGGAACCAGAACGCTCTCGCGCAAGCACAGAGGACGGGGTCCCTTGCCCTTCCCCCCCTATACGCATCGACCGCCGCCATGTTATCACAATTAATCACAATGACATTGCCCGCATCCTCAGGCGTCGTGAAGAGTCGTGCTGCGGCCAGGCAATTTATTGCTTCAAGATGGGTGATATGGTGGTTGTTGCGGAGCCTATCTGGCAGGGTGTATGAATAGCACAGCCTGCCATCCGTGGCCCCCGCCCCTTGGAGGCACGCATCAGCCCAGATGTGTCGCCTGACAAGTCTGGGTGGAATGATGGATTTGCCGTTGTAGTCCTTCAAGAAGCGTCTGAACCAGGAGAGGTCCGCCTTCATGGCCCTATCCACTGGGATCCGGTTGGAGTCAGCGGCCCGCATGGCCGAGAGGATTCGGCCCATGAACAGTCGGGCTGGTGTGACGACTTTGGACAGGTGATTAATCTGTCCCGCCGCTCGCTGGAGTTGCCTGAGAGTGACCGTTCGGGCACGCGATAGGTCCGCCAAACCTGTCTGTATTTCTGCGAGCTTGCGGGAGGGGATGGAGATGGTGTTGTCATCTAAATCAACCAATATGCCCAGCCAGGTGACGCGCCTCGCCGGGGGCTGCAGCTTGTGGTCAGCCACCGCAAGGCCGAGCCGAGCGAAGAGATCCAGGGCGGTAGCGTAATGGCGGGAGGCCTGGTCAGGGGATGTCACCAATATCAAATCGTCAAGGTACATCAATGCCATGATCCCCCTCCGGGCGAGGGCTCTCACCACAAACTGGGCCGCTGCCTGCATTATAAATGAGGACATGCGGGCCCCGAAGGGGATGCTACGATCAAAGTAGTATTTATGGTCGTAGGTGAGAACAAGGAGGGGCCAATCCAATGGGCATACCTGGAAGTGGCGATAAGCGCGGCTTATGTCGATAACCGCCATGTATGCACCGGGAGTAGTCCTCAGAACGGCCAGGAGGTCCAGTATTGTTGGCAGCTGGTGGGTTGCCTCCTCTCCGTTGAAGAGATGTGGCTGTATGTAGGCGTTGACCCCCCCGTCGGGGTATGAGAGGTCAACTATGATGCGTCGCTGCCCCTCCTCCGACTTGGGTCTCGTCATCATTGGGCTAAGTCTGTACCAGGGTGTGAAGGGGGGCCGGGCATACGGGCCAGCCATGGCAGTATGCTCACGCTCCTTGTCGAGGTACTTTATTATGTGGTGCCCATAGGCCTCCGCTGATGGATGGTTTGCCTGCGGCTGGGCCGTGTATTCAGGCCCTCCCGTATATTGCAAGGGGAATCCGTACCGCACGCCATCAAGCAGCATGCGGTCATGGGGATGTCCCGCAGCCTCACTACGCCATTCATCATATTTGAGGGGCGAGGGAAGGGGGATCCTTGCGCCGCGGTAGTTAGGGACCCCCATGACGCGAACCGCATCATAGAGGCTGGCGACATCTGGTTCCATGTCCATGACCGGGAACGGCCAGTTATGGTAGGCATCGAACCGCACATTCTGATGATTGCCCTCCCTGTGATCCGCATCTGTGCCAACACATGGGGGGTCGCAATGTTCTGGGTCAGGGCTGTCCTGTGCCGGGGGCCCCAGCTGGTGATGTGTGGTTGGGTAGGGATACTCAACGTTGGCCATAAAGTCAGGCCACTTATGATACACCTCCTTAGATTCCGGGGCATCTTCCGGTATAACTTCATCAAGGGTCGCCCGCCCGGACGTGGCTGTTGTCAGGGCCACGTGGGCGGAGGACAAGGCCATCGGTTGTGCGCCGTCCTGGCCGAGAGGAGTGTGGTCGAGGCTGGGTAGATCCCTATTAGTATCACCAAGGCCGTCGCCCTCCTGGGAGTGATCATTTGGTTCGCCCACCGTGGGGGCGGTGTCACCACAAACCGTGCGAGGCATGTGCGAGCAGCAGGGGGTACCAGCTGATGTCAATAGCACATCTGACTCGGCGGCTGCGTGTATCGCGGAGGGGGCCATCTTCTTATCGAGTTGTCCCCGAGAAGCGGCTCCCTGTTTGCAGTGGTTATTTATGACAGAGCAGTTGACGCGTAGATGCTGGGGTTGATCAGCGGCACAGTCACGCGGTGAATATGTGAAGGGAGGTAGATTGTATGTACTCACGCTTCGATCAGTGACCGGGTCTTTGTTGTGGTCGCCATCTTGTGCACTGCACGGCGGGACGGTGTCGCCCACGTGTGTTTGTTTACCAACACAGCGCACGTGGCTGCCCTCCGTAATCGGTGGGCGATGAGTTGTAGACCCTTGTGGTGTGGGGTGAGCGGGTTGCGCCCGACCTATAGCAGCGTGGCGGGTCGGGCCAGCTACTAGTTTTTTGCTTTCGTGTCGGATGCGTCCTTCTTGTTGTGATGGTTGGTTTTCTTGCCTCCCTGCTTGTTGCCATCCCACTCATCCCTTGCGCCTGGCTTCCTCTTACGTGTGCATGTCTTGGCGTTGTGAGATGTCACGTCAGCCTTGTAGGAGGACGAGGCTGAGTAGTAGCAGACAGCACATGTATGAAGGAAACGCAAGTCACCCTCATAATGCGGAGCTGAGAGTTTACATGTATCGATGTTGAATGCTGGGCAAGGGACCGGGGTAGTGGCCTCGTACCTTCGATGCGCCCATGCAATCCGGTTCCTCTCGTCCGCAAAAAGATTGGCGTCTGCCCATGTGGCCTGTCCATCTTCTATATAATCAAGGCAGGTAGTTGTCCAGGTGCGTACCGTAGGCCATGGCGTATTGGTGGCATCCTGTGCGACGTGTGACATGTGTGATATCATGGCATAAAGGTCAGTGCTAGGGTCAATTTCCGTGAGCATCATGCGGGCATAGCCGCACACATACTCCTGAAAAGTGAGATCCCTCCTGTTTTTCTTTCCCGTTCTCTCCCTAACCCTCCTTTTCATGTCGGGCGGGAGAGCGTCATGGGGCCTGACAGCTGGGGCAGTTATATCGTAATTCCTACCTGTCGTTTCGCCCATGGTACGATGTTGTCTGGCCAGCGCCTGGTCAACCAGGCGCTTGGCTATAGGATCGTCTCGGCGCTGTCGGTCATCGATGTCCGTGTCGTGCTCTGACTCCGATGACGAACTGGTGGCGGTGGCCACAGACGGGGTGCGGTGCTGCCTGGGCGGCCTAAGCTGTTGCGGGGTGGGGTTGTATCTAGGCTGAGCGAGTGCGGCCGGCCCTTTCTTCCGCGGCGGGGCAAGGAACTGCCTGGCGGGCTGGGCCGTCGCAATGTCAGTCCGGGGTACATCACGCCTATGTTCACGCCTCGGGACAATTGGGGCCTGAGGGGTGAGGAACGGCGGGGATAAGTTGTAGGTGTGAAGTGGAAATCGTGCCTCCACTGGCTCATGTGCCTGCGCTCGTGCGGGGGGGGTGGCGTGCGCTTGAGGTAGTGGCATGGAGGGGGGGGCCTACCGGCTCCCCTCGTGGCTGGACATGCCCTGACTTCACCCCAGCGTTCGTGCCACCATTCCGCATTGAGTCACAAATTTCTTTCATCATAACCTCCAGGTTGGCAAGTCTTTCTCTCACGGGCGTCTCGTCGTGCTCGTCTTCGTGCACGGAGTTGTCCGTCTGTTGGATTTCGTCGCCTTCCCCGGGGGCGCCGGTAGAGTGGTGACTGTCGTTACGCACCCTGTTCGTAATGGCGTCCACTTTCGCACGCATATCCTCCTCGTTATTCGTTCCTTTGTTCCTCTCCGCCATGGTAAGAGCGGGCAGGGGAGCGAAGCACACAGGTATATTCCAGTAAGTTCGTGTTCACCGGTACTCGGGTGGGTTCAGCGTGGTGAGGAGAAAATAAATTACGTCTCAGTGGTTTGAAAGTTTGATGAAAGTGAGACGGTGGGGGAAGGTGTATTGCACATGCGCAGAAGGCGCAGTGGCTGATGGGAGAAAGTCTAAAAATTTTATGCAAATCTGATCCCTTTATATAAATGCGCAGGAATTACACACAGGTGCAATCCAGACCATATTTTTCAAATTTACCTCGTCAGATGGGGAGCGACTGTTAAACCATAAGGGGGAAAAAAACTTTTATCTACAGTACACCAGGGGCGGATCCAGAAACTAGAAAATCCTAGAAAGGGGCGCGCACATATTAAAAACCCAGTCTGTCCACTCAGATAAAAAGGGCAGGACATATCGTTCTTCAAAATAGAAAATACCCCCTTTCCACTGACTTTTACTATCAAAAAATGACCCCCTTTTCTTTAAAACGCTCACTTTTTAGGCCTATAGCAATAAACTACCCTTTTTTCATGAAAGTCCCAAATATCAAGGGAAAAAGACCTCATTTTTTCATATCACGAATATTTTTTAGGAAAAGGGACTCTTTTTAAAAAAATCGCGGACATGCGAACTTTGAAAAATTAGACCATTTCTCTGCGTTTTTTAGAACTATGATGCGGGCCTCTTTATGTTGGGAGTGGACAGACTGGGATTAAAAAGGGTCAAATATCAAATTTGAGGGGTGTAGATAGGGGGGGGGGGGGTCCCATGTTGCATGTCGAATTTAAAAAATGCCCATGTCGTTTTCCCTAAATCTTGGTTTAGACTTATGTCCCATGTCGAATTTAAGAAATTGCCCTGTCCCCTGTCACTATTCTTTTTAAAGCTCCTGTCCTCTGTCGAATTTAAGAAAAGGGCATTGTCATTTGTCACTAAATTGTCATGTTGGACTGTCCCCTGTCGAATTTAAGAAATGGCCATGTCGTCATGTCGAATTTAAGAAAAGCCCATGTCGCCCGGTCTACACCCCCAATTTGGTCCCAAAATGGGGTGAGGGCGCACGCACCATGCGCCCTCCTCCCCAAATCCGTCCCTGTACACTCTTGAGTCTCATTTATGCCTAATAAGAAGTAATTAAAATAATTATGCTCATTTATTCGATGTTTGGAGTAATAATAAAACTGTGGGCATCATAGACCCTCAAAATTGACAGTGCGACATGGCCATTTCTTAACTTCAACACGGCGACACTGCCGGTTTTGTTAAATTCAACATGCGACATGGCAACTAAGGGATAAATGACATTGCATGCCTTATTCTTAAATTCGTCAGGGGCTTTAAAAAGATAATGACATGGGACAGGGCTATTTCTGAAAATACGATATGGTTATTATTTATCCCTTTAGACCCAATGGATTGCGTTCATAAATTGCTGGATTTCCCCAGGATTTCCATGGATTTCCTTAAAGAATTCAAGAATTTCCTTTTAATTATTGAAGTTCAAAGCTTGACCCATGCTTATCAATTAAAGTTTTAGAAATATTGTTTTTGGTATTGATTATGGAATCAAACCAGCTTTAAAACTATATATTGGCCACTTTTGTAGGTTGTATACTTTTCAAAGTGTTCTCCCTGGAAAAATATTGAAAAATTATGGAAAAACGGCCGTTTTTCCGGGCAGTCACGGCTGGATTGGGGAGTACACCCTCGGGCAGCCATGGCCGGATTGGGGTCTAAAGGGTTAATAATGGGGAACTGTTCTTACGATGCTCAGTCGAACTCTCCGAATCAACTTCTGTATAGAGACTAGTCAAGCGGTAGGTATAGATTCATGAGATGGGCGTTCAGATCCATAACACGAACAACGCTTGGCTGAAAGTCAGGTTTATTTGTGGATGTCTTGAATGCGTATACAATATGCCCTTGCGGTGATGGTATATAAATCCTATAAGTTCAAAATCCCAAGTATCTCTGAGAGAAAGCTTCCTCCTCGGGTTAAATTGATTTTACCCGAGCATTGGTACTCGCAGGGAGACGCACCCTGTCTGCTATTGCCAAACCTACACCTATTTAGCTATTTACACCTACCAGCAGTCCATGCTATATTTACACTATATGATGTAGTAATTCACATAATTTTGAATACTTTATAATATTCCCTCTAAAGAATTGGTGACGTTTCTTCATTCTATTCCTATACAATATATTATATGCACAAGGTGTTTTACTGGGGGTCTAGACCCTTAAATTCGACACGGCGACACGGCCGTTTTTTAAATTCGACACGGCGACATGGCCATTTCTTAAATTCGACAGGGGACAGGGCAATTAAGTGACAGATGACATGGCCCTTTTCTTAAATTCGACAGGGGACAGGGCTAATTCTTAAATTCGACAGGGGACAGGGCCATTTCTTAAATTCGACAGGGGACATGGTTCTAAACCAAGATATATGGACAGGTGACAGGGCCGTTTTTTAAATTCGACACGTGACACGGAACCCCCCCATCTAGACCCCCTTTACTAACTTCCTTTGTAGCAATGGGACCCCCCCTCCCGCCAATCCACGACCCCATCATACCTGCCATATCCAAAAAGCTAAAAATCGAGACAGTCAAAGTCGAGTTGTTGGTATAAGAATGGTGGAAGAAGTGCTCTTAAATTCAACATTAAAAACGAAAGAGGAATGTTGTTAAGACAATATTTATTAAGTTTGGGTAAAAGTAATAAATAATTAAAACCACGGTAGATAAAAGATAAGACCAGTGGTAAGAGTACGTAGGCAGTTCATTGAGCCCTAGATATTGTGACTGTCTGTAAGAAGGGCTGGTGGGCGGGGAAAGAATTACACCTTGCAGGCTTGAAAGTTTCAGTGAAAGTGGCGGGCTGTAGTGGCCCGCGCCTGCGCATAGGAGGTGTAAGTGTGTGTAATATTAGCCGCCATAAGTTTTGTCCAGGCTCCTCTTAGTATAATGCATCCAAATTGCACAACAGTGCAATTTCGGTCACATGCGACATCAGGATCCCCCCCCCTTCCACACACACACACACACACCTTGACCTGTCCGATTTTGTCACATTAATTAAATGAGCAATCTAATTTAGATGGCTTTTCTTATTTCCATTGCATGTTGGCAATGTTTCTAGGAGTTCAATTGACCAAATAAGTCGATCAAAGACTGACGTATATCGTATACGTTCTTTATGCCCTTTCAATAGGATGTAACCCCATAAATCCATGTTTACTATAATTGAAAACTCTCCGAGATAAACCTACACCTACAATCATAGACATGTCATACATAGCATAGATAGGAAGCAATGCCTGGGCTGACTGGGGCATGTCCGTCTTGGTATTGATATAAAAATTAGCACCAGATAAGGGGTGGTGAGGTGGACTGCAGCCAGGCAGGTACTTACTTTACTTTACTTTATGCCGAAATATGCAATTATGATTTAGCCAAAATTACACGAATAGGCCTAAAAGACGTATGCTGCGTGAAATTAGACCCCTGCGCGAAAATACCCTAATTACCACTAAACCAAAGAGACATTCTATATATATATATATATATATATATATATATATATATATATATATATATATATAAAATCAATTAATATTATCATGTGCACTAGATTATGGCGTTTCCAATGGTACAAAGTGAATGTTTGTTGCATTTGCGGGTTCTCTCAAAATTGCTTCCCACAAAATTCATTCCCAAACTTTTATAATTTTGTCACTTCCTCATGTCTCGAGCAGTGCCAACTGGCCAAAAGTAGGAAATCTTATATCATAAAAACATCATTTACAGTTTTGATATACTGATATAATATAAAGAAAAGAAAACTTTTTAAATGACATTTTGAAATTTTAACTTTGTCTGCAGAGCATATACAAACTGGGTTGTTGAAGGCATTTGCAACCTTTCTAAAAGTGGTGTCTCATCAAAACCTCAAGCAAATAGGTCATCGTTACTGATAGTGACAACAGGAATATACACTATATAACACAATTAACACGCAGATTTTACGTTCCATTCCAGTATATATGCATTCCAGAAATGTCATGTAATTCTAGACGCAAATTTACCGTAGCCCGGTTAGCTCAGTCGGTAGAGCATGGGACTCTTAATCCCAGGGTCGTGGGTTCGAGCCCCACATTGGGCGCGCTCTTTTAGAAAACTAAGGAAATCTTTAGCATCATCATCGTTATCACCAGCCCTTAAAGTTTTCAGTCTCTCAGGGAGGCCCTCTATTGTACGAATTTCCTAGCCTCCAAGTCCCACAATTGTACATTAAGAACAAAGAAATATTTGGAAAAAATACAATATTTGGCCCCCTGTAAATCTAATGAGAATAACATCAAGGTCAAGCGTCTAAATTGGCTCATTTTCAGTCATAATGATAATATTGACCCTTTAAAAGCAAAAGGTGTTCAAAAACTTATTGTAAGTAGGTCACAGCAGGTGCGCGCGATCTAAGTAGGTCACAGCAGGTGCGTGATTATGTAAGTAGGTCACGGCCGGTACACCGCCTCACTCTCTCGAGAGATGAAGATTTCCCAACCTTGTCTTATGAATAAATGTGTTATGTAATTTCTTTCTTTTTCTCACGCCAATGTGCAAGTCTCCCAGGTGGTCTAGTGGTTAGGATTCGGCGCTCTCACCGCCGCGGCCGGGGTTCGATTCCCCGTCTGGGAAGGACATTTTGGTTCTTGTCACACCTGAGTGCTGCTGGCTGAATTGTCCGCCCAAAATCGTGAGAGCATATTAACATGCACAGTTTTCAAGGTTAGGAAAATTCAAAGCACAGTTGTGCTCACATGGTTTGATACACGAGATGTCTTCACTTTTGCAACATTCGACACGCAGCATGGAAAATAAGGGAAAAATGACATTGCCTTTTTCTTAAATTTGACATGGGACAGGGGCTTTAAAAGGATAGTGACATGCGACAGGGCCATATCTTATATTCAACAGGCGACATGGGTCTGATCAACATTCATGTTTTTGGGCCCCTATCTACAAATTCCTGGATCCGCCCCTGATATGGAGGTATAGACCCTTAAAATCGACAACCTGACATGGGCATTTCTTAAATTTGACACGCCAACAGGGCCTTTTTTTAAATTCTACAGGCGTCATGGAAAGTAAGGGACAAATCACATTGCTCATTTCTTTGACATGCGACATGAGCTTTTAAAAGATACTGACACAGGACAGGACCATTTCTTAAATTCGACATGGGAAATGGGAGTTATAACGACATGCGGCAGGGCCTTTGGGGGCCTTTTTTAAAATTCAACAGGTGACATGGGGACCCCTGTCTACACCCCCTGATATAGACAGGGAACAGGGCCGTTTATTTAATATTAAATTCACCATGCGACACGGGACCCCCCCCCCCCCCCCCCCCATCTATGGGGGTATGGATGGGGGGGGGTCCATGTTGCGTGTTGAATTTTTTTTAAAAAGGCCACGTCCCATGTAAATTTAATTCAATTTAGACCCATGTCACATGTCAAATTTAAGAAATAACCATGTCGCATGTCATTATCTTTTTAAAACTTCTGTCCCATGTCGAATTTAAGAAAAGGGCAATGTCATTTGTCACTAAGTTGCCATGTTGCATGTCAAATGTAAAAGACGGCCATGTTGCAGTGTCAAATTTAAGAAATGCCTGTGGCGCTCTTTCGATTTTAAAGGTCTAGACCCATATCTATACCCCCTATAATGTAAAATAAGATATAAAATGGTTAAGAATAACCGTAGATAAAATTGGTTGACAATAGGAATAGCACAGAGTACATTTTAAGTCATACGCCCTAGGCCCTTAGGCCTAGGCCTATAGTCGATTGTCTGTAGAAAAGGGATGGTGGGCAGGGTCTTACTTCTGTGAAAGCGTGAAGGAAACCCGGTGAATGAAATTGAACAGGTGGCGGGAAATGGAGTCTGGTGAAGCGACCAGCTGTGATGTGGTTGTTTGATATTTGGGGGTATAGATGGGGGGGGGGGGGGGGGGGGGTCCTGTGTCCCCTGTCGAATTTAAAAAATGGTCCTGTCCCCTGTCATCATATTTAAGATTACAGCCTTGTCCCATGTCAAGTTTAAGATATAACTTTTTAAAGCTGATGTCCCATGTCGAATTTAAGAAAAGGGCCATGTCATTTGTCACTAAATTGCCATGTCCCCTGTCGAATTTAAGAAATGGCTATGTCCCCTGTCAAATTTAAGAAATGCCCCTGTCAAACTGTCGATTTTAGGGGTCTAGACCCATATATTTAAAGAAGTACTGTCCGGGTACTGTCTCTTTATATAAATACGAGATCATTGCCCAAAAAAGGGCAATGCTGGACAAATTTCTTGTGATGAGATCCTTGTGAAACGCATGAGAAGCGAATAATCGTGTCTCCTCAAGTGAATAGTACTTCAATAGCATAAGATCGTATCTGACATAGGACGATAGGTCCTGGGCGATAGGTACGACCTTATGCTATTGCACCCGACGCTTGACGGTTTATGTTGCACATATTGTAAAAAGATTTCTCTAAATATTACGACTACTGGAAAGTAGGGGTAATTTCGGTAATTTCGCGCATGGGTCTAATTTGACGCACTACCCTGTCTCTTTTTTTCTGATACATTGCTCTTCGCTAATCTGGATTACAGCCTGGGGTGGCATAGACAAAGTATTCGCCTCTGGATATTGCCATTCCAGAGACAAGCAGAACCCTGCCAAAAAAGGAGGAGGGAGGAGGAGTGAAATTTTTGTTGTAACGGGTAGTGGGCAGTGTGTTATCATGGGAAGACAGTGGGTGCCATGTTTCAATTGAGGTCGATTCAAATGTTTAGCATTCTCATTCAAAATATATAAACATAAAACTTATTCAAAGTGGGTGCCCACCATTATTTTTTGGTTTATAATGCATTGGAAAGTCAAATTCGAGTGACAATATCATATAAACAGTGCCCCACCATTCACTACATGTGACCCATCGAGGGGAAAGGATGCTCCAAGGTTCTAGACATGGTATCCAAAGACTATTATTTAAGGAGATATGAGTAAATTTATGAAAAATAGTGAAAATATTGCATTAGGTCAACTTTTTATGGAGAATCAAGCTATCCCACTCAAAACATTCCATTTAAATGGAATTTTTCTTTTATTTGGAATGTCAAAAAGTTTTAAAGGACGTTTTAAAAGGAAAAATATTACCATTTCCTTCCATTTGGTTGCCATGGAAACTTCCTTTTGAATATTTAACTAATTGGTGGCACAGGCCAGAAAACAATTTTTTAGGGTAATAATATTGAAAACCGAATGAAAATACCATTCCTAGATCAGAATTTATTCAAAAAAATGTATTTCTGATTAACCCCTGCATAATTATCGTAATTTATCATTATCAATATAGTATATCGATAATTATTGGATAATGAGGCTTTTGCCCATTTATCTGAATTCCAACCATGCCATGTTTAGGGAGAAATAACTTAGACCTGGGCCTATACTTAAAGGAAAACTTGCGCATAACTGGAGGATCGTTATTTTTCAGTGGATTCAATTCAGCCTATTTGACCTGATACAACTCATTCCCCCTTTCTTAAAACGCTGTTGAAACGAGATTTGCTCCATGCACCGCCACGTTTTCTCGCTGGTATCAGCCTTCCCCCATAGGGCTTAGACTTGACCACCTGCCGCATTGAATCCAGCGGAAGAAGATCACACAAAGAGAGATCTTTATTTTAATTTGAACCTTTTTCATAACTCATGTATGATCCCGCCATTCTTATTCAATACAAAGGCAGTGATACTGTCAGTTTTTAAAAGGATGCTGTTTTTGTTTTGGCTTTTTCATGCAATCACGTCGTGCGTTAACGAGCACCGCATGTCATTATGCCATGGCAACATCGTCATGGCAACGAACGTAGCAACGGCCGTGTCATCATTTTTTTTTTTTGGAGAAAATTCAACTTTATTAACATCTTCACGTGAGTACATGTTCTTCCAGAGGTTTCAGTTGATACAATCTTATTTAATTTAAGGATTAATAAAAAGATAACAAATGAAAAATATATACAGTTTATGATAAAGTTGTGATAATAATGAGATGAGCAATGATACCTTCTTATCGTCATCATGTTAGCACATGACAAGCAATCAGCCCAACTTAATACAATAACATTCAAGTATTACATAAGCCACATAATGGTTTAATCAAAGACTTAAATTTTACTTTTGTCGTTGCCTTTTGCATGTCAGGAGATATCGTGTCCCATATCTTGACACAACGTGACATTGGGCTTTTCAAGTACAATTCATAATGACGTTTCATTTTCTTCTTGAATTGTACTTTCTTGTTACTTCTCAAAAGAAATGAGGGGCGATCAGTATTAATCAGACTTGCCTTTTTACTTAACCTATACATAAGAGACAGAATGTGTTCTCTCCATCTCAATTTCAACGGTTGTATCCCATATAAAAATGATAAGTCCAACATATCTAATGATGAGTGTCTTCCATTATCTATATACCTCACTGCTCTATCTTGCAAACCTTCCAGTTTTTTATGAATGGCGGGTGATGCACTTTCAATCATGAAATCTGAATAATCGAACAGAGGTAAGATAGTCATTTTATAAATAGTATTGGCGATATCATTAGTTATATAAGGGCGCAGTCGTTTTAGATGATTAACACGTAATTGTATTTTCCGATACTTCGCATCAATAAACTTATTGAATACTAGTTTGTTATCTACAATAACACCAAGGTAGTTATATTCAGTAACATTTTCTAAATACTCATTCCCCAAAAGCATTTTAGGGATAATACATTCCTCCCCCCATTTCAAAACCGCCATGTGCTTGGTCTTTTTAATGTTTATACTGAGTCTATTGACTTTACACCATTCATACAATTTATATAAAGCAGCCTGAGTATTGGAAGAGGCAGAAATTATATCATTACCCGAACTATAAATGATAGTATCATCTGCATACATACTCACATGCGTTGATATTGTTGAGAATTGATATATAAGGTCATTTACATATACTATAAACAAGAACGGCCCCAGGATCGATCCCTGGGGGACACCCATGTTCACAGGTGATTCATCAGATATCACATCTGTTAATTTAACCCTTTGTGTTCTATTCTCAAGGTAACATCTCATCCATTTTAAAGAGTTTCCATCCAAGCCATATAAAGCCAATTTTTTACATAATATCTCATGATCAATGGTGTCAAAAGCACGGCTATAGTCGATAAATACAGAGCTAGAACTCTGACATTCATCATACTTATCATAAAGAAACTGTACATATTCCATTATAGCCGTAGATGTACTAAAATTTTTTCTAAATCCATGTTGTTTGGAAAACAGATAATTATTATTTTCAAAGTGATTTATCAGCTGAAGATAAACAATGCGTTCAATTATTTTACTTGGCATTGGGAGAACCGACACAGGTCTCCAGTCCCCAGGATTTAAAGATAATTTATTTTTTGGTAAAGGAGTAATAATACCCTTTTTCCATTTTAAAGGCATAACACCAAGTCGTAAACATTCATTTATAAGATAAGTTATTTCGGTTATCATACGTAGGAGACAATCACGTAATAACCTTGTACTCAGGGTCCCTACACCTGAAGATTTATTCAAAGGGATTCTCATAAGTACTTTACTTACCAGTTCCGTACTGACCATATTAAAAGAAAATGATACATTGTTCAGATCATCAAAAAAGGCGGAGGGAAACCATGCAGTATTAAAACCAGCCGCAAGATTTTTACCCATATTCATGTAATAAGAATTAATCTCATCGGCAGCGTGTTTTCCATCAAGCACTTCTCCAACTTTTGATTTTATCTTTTCACATTTAGGGCCAGGTTTCTTTTTACCTATATGTAAGTCATCTCCCATTGCTCGCCAAAAGGCCTTAGGATCTTTTTTATTTGTGGTTAGTTTCCCTAATATATATGATCGTTTACTATCACGTAAGGTCCTTTCTAAACACCTCTTACATTTCTTAAAATATTCCCAGCACTCAGCAGTATTATTCCGTAATGCCTGTTTGTGAGCCATCTTTTTCTTTTTTATTAAGCTAAGTATTTTATCATTTATCCAGCCAGGTTGATTTTTCCGCTGCTTAACTGTCTTTTCACGGTACAGTGAATTTGCTGCAGCTGTAATTATGGTCACCATAATATCCCATAATTCATTTGGATCATCCCTTACATACCAAAACTTGTACCATCTCCAATCACTTTCAACCTTATCCGAAATAGTTTCACGATTATATTTCCTGTAATCTCTCCTTTTGAAATGTACAAACTGATGTTTTACTTTACTACGTTTTTTAATTAAAAATACTGGCATATGATCTGATATAATAGTATCCATCACACCACTATCCCTTATGTGGACCATGTTAGTAAAGATCAAATCAATAGTACTACGAGATTTATTAGTAACACGTGTATGTTTCCGTATCAATTGTTTTAAGTGGTGATGTCCAGCAAAATCTTTTAACAGTTGAGAATCAGGAGAATTATTTCGATAATTGATATTGAAATCCCCTAGTAATACAATCTCAGAGTTTTTTAAATTTGTATCAATACTGATAATTTCCAGTGAGCTATTGATCTTGGTTATACCGTGTTCCACCTTTGCTGACGGTGCACGATATATATTCCCAAGTACCAATTTCTTAGAACCAGGCTTGACAATGCTCAACCACATCTGTTCTACATACTCATGACAAGTAGATAGATTATCCAAAGGTTTAACGTAAGCAGCTAATTCATTTTTTACATAAATCAGTAGACCACCTCCCCGTTTCATAGATCCAACATTATTCAATATTGATCGATCTTGTCGAAATATACTATACCCCGGAAAGATTAATTGATCATTGCACACAGGTGAAGATAACCATGTTTCTTGCATGCATAATAAATCTGCCCCATCAAACACAATAAATGATTCATCTTTGTGTTTAAGAAGACTACGTATATTGACGCTTACTATCTTGAATCCATTTCCCTGTAACCGACTATCAGCCATTATATATTATTGGGTGACATGTGATGAAGCAATAATGGATAATAATGAGATGGAAGCAATAGTGCCAATTTTGGATATCGCTTAGTGACATGGTTGTATTCATATAAAGAACAACCATTAGATCTATAGTAGGCGTTTCCAGTCAAGTAATATATATTATTCTATGATAGGCAATAGACACACCCCCCCCTCCCATTCAAACATATATTCCCACCATCTATACATTCTACATCAATGATTGATGGCGGAGGCCATTCTAATCAGCTCACAACATATATATATACATATATATTCATAGCGAACACACGACCCTCGCTTCTGATAGCTTCAAAGTCAATCAAATCTTAAATTTTACTCGTGTCCTCACCTGTTTACTGGGAAGCTTAGAAGTTAGAGGCAGAGCCTCTTGTAATAAATTAAAATACATATTCATATAAAACCAATCATTGATCAGGGAATCCCAAAACAACTTTAGAAGGAATTCCCCTAGCTGTTACGTAGCAAGGGGAATGCTGAGCAGCCCAAAAATCAGGGGATTCCCTTAATTAAATTCCTTTCCTGAATAATTCCATAGCACCTCAACATTTTCACCTTTTTTCTTTTGGGAGCAGTGGGAGGGGATGCGTCGCACTGCCGCACTTACACTAGTACCTTGTGGTTCGCTTGGCAGACTATACCACTAGAATAGCCTAGCTCCGCCATATTGGATTTTTCGTAACTTTTGAAAGTTTGTTTACATTCGGAGTTGTCATACTTCTAACGCCCCAATTCCTTAACTATTTTACGAGGCTAGTGCTTTATATCTTAATATGGAACAAACTGAAATTTAGAATTTTGCATATTACAGTTATCCTGTAATTTGACATGAAACGTTTGGATGCAAACCGGATGTGCAAAGAAGAGGTCAAGGACGCACTGGTATCCACAGATACGACATTCTGCGGTGAGAACTGCCTCCTTATGCGTCTGGAAAGAGAGCGTCCTGTTGCAGAGTGGTAGGCGCTGAAGAGGCTATAAATATTCTTCTAAGTTTTCGTATAGCCTATATATCTTTATGTTTATTGGGGCCCTTGATGGGGGGTCCTGATGTCGCATGTCGATTTTAAGAAATGCCAATGTCGCATGTCTTTGTCGCTAGTAAAACCCAGTGTCACATGTCGAATTTAAGAAAGGGTAATGTCGCCATGTCGATTTTAAGAAAGAACAATGTCGCATGTCACTAAGGTCTATGTCACATGTCGATTTTAAGAAATGCCCCTGTCGCTGTGTCGAATTTAGGGGTCTAGGGCCATTTTATTGCTTGCCTAACGTCATTAGTCCACCAAACCAGTTTCATAAATAATATTCTATTATGCTAACAGTCATTAGACATATTTCATTCTTTGTGAACGTTACATGATCTTGACAAATTGTTCGAGGGCCGCACAGTACGCCATTACGGGATTACGCTGTTCTAGTGTCTATGTAGCCTGGCGAAGTTGACACGAGGTACTAGTGTATGCCGCACTCCGACAACTAAACCAGTGAACCGTGACATCCAGGCACTGAAGGCAAACTTTACCCAAAATTGTAATAAGGATGCATCGGCCGGGAATCGAACCCGGGCCGCCCGCGTGGCAGGCGAGCATTCTACCACTGAACCACCGATGCTCACGCAGTTTGGGGGCAATTTTAGGAATCTGAAACCGAGGTCTAGTATTCAATAAAAGTAGAGAGTAGAATGTCATTTTCAGATGACCACAATTAATTTTCCCGAAGTCGCGTATTGCATCTAAGATACCTGAAATATGGTTACCGCATGTCCCTGTGGCTTTTTTTTTTTTTTTTTTTTTTTTTTTTAGCAAATGTAGCTTGTCGAATCCAGATAGGCCTACATACCCCCGGGTACATACCTCACTCTGCAACTTCGACGCTCGCTATCTACTCTCCCGCCGTGGGTCCGTTTCAGTAAGGTCTAAAGACGTCGCCAGTGTAATCTCTGAGTGGAGAGGTCGCCATTGGTATGGTCGCTGCTGCTGGGAGCGTTTCAATAAACCTTTGATTATCTAAAGACGTCGCTGTAGTGGTCGCCAGGCAGAGAGTGGTAGGGAGGTGTATCTGGGATCAGCGACCACTAGAGAACTTTCTGTTTCAACTCTACTAGTATTTATAATTTTAGTAATTTTTTTATATAAAAATGGGTCGGATATTCTCTTAACATTTATCTTTAATCTCATGCCTGTTATATCAACATAGATGTAAAGGCAACCAAATTATTTGTGGTTTATTCAGGGGCGTCCTTGCAGCTAAGAATTCCCAAAATTGTATGGCTTTGTGAGAGTATGCAGCGACGTCTCTGGGCTGACTAGCGACGTCTTCAAGGGAACCCAAAGACGTCGCTGGCACCTCCAAAGACGTCGCTGGCACCTCCAAAGACGTCGCTGGCACCTCCAAAGACATCGCGGGGGGTCAAAGACGTCTCTGGAGCGACCTGTTTGCGATCTTGTATTGAAACGGTCGTTGACAGATTCAACAAAGACGTCGCAAACACGTCACTGCAAAGACCACTACAGAGACGTCGCTGGGTCTAAGACCTCTCTGCTTATTGAAACGGTCCCCGGCGGACTCATTTCTCTGCGCGGAGGTGGACCTCGTTGCAGATTGCTACATACCTTTGGCCTTACCAGCTGCCCCATTTATACCATTTCCTCTTCTTATACCGTTTCTAAACAATTTAACTTCTTACTGCATGTGTCCAGCCTTTTATTATCTAAACTGAAATTCCGAAAATGCAGAAAAAAGATTTTCGAGGTGGTTCAGGGTAAAGAATTTAGATTTATTTAGTTTTTTAGGGGGAGAAATATCTTGGTTGCCCATCGGGCAACCACCCCTTCAAATCTGGTTGCCCAGCACCTTTTTCTGGTTGTCCCGGGCGTCCGGACACCCGATTTGTCAAGCCCTGCTCCTATCCCATGTCGAATTTAAGAAAGGCCAATGTCATTTGTCACTTAATTTCCTTAATTTCACTTAATTGCCACTGAATTAGAAAAACGGCCATGTCGTCGTGTCGAATTTAAGAAATGCCTGTGTCGCAGTGTCAATTTTAAGGGTCTAGACCGATTACCCTTCACTTCTCTTCTGATTCCACAACTGTTGCCCTACCCCACCCCATGCTTTCTTCTTCATCTGCCACTCCATGTTGTCCTTTCCCACGCAGTAACGCTCTCCTTCGTAATCCGTCACTGCTTGTTGTCCTACCCTGGAGACCGTTTCAATACAGTGTATTTAAAGACGTCGCCATAGTGGTCCCTTGACCAAGACATCACCCATGGGGACATCGTTCCAGTAAGGACATTTCAATAACATTCTGTAAGCCCAGAGATGTCTCTGTACTGGTCGCCAGGCAGAGAGTGGTAGGGAGGTGTATTTGGGTTCAGCGACCACTAGAGAGAATTTGTTTTAAACTTTTATTGTATTTACAATATTATGAATTATTATCTAAAATTGTGTGTCCATATTACCAAGAACCTATAGCTTTGATCTCGTGTTTGTTATATCCACATAGAATGTACAATTATTATAAAAAAAATAATAAGATAAGTTGCATAAGTGGGGTACCTGTAACTAAAGATTAACCAAAAATGATGTCTGAGTGCTATCTTGAAGCGACGTATTTGCATATAATCCCATATAGCAGCAACGTCTTCAAGGAACCTCAAAAGACGTCGCTTGAACCTCCAAAGACGTCCCTGGTACCTCCAAAGACGTCGCTGGAGGGTCAAGACGTCCCTGGAGCAACCTATTTGCGATTTTATATTGAAACGGTCGCTGCAGATGACGTAGCAAACAGAAATGTATTTATTTAATTTTTTTGTTTTTAAAACTAACAAACATAGCGGCAGGCAATCTTGAAAAAGAAAATATTAAACTAAACTTCCTTCAATCACCTGAAATATAATTATGTCCATGGCATCTTTAAGAATTTCCAGTATTTCGGTTAATAAGCCCATCCCACTTAGGGGATTGCGAGGTTTGGACAAGGGTCGGACAAAAATTATATGTATAAAGCATATTCAGGGGCGGATCCAGGAATTGTTAAGGGGGGGGGGGGGGGGGGCGTACAAGATTTAGAAAAACTGATAGTAGCATATGAGAAGACAAAGTGTGGGTGGCGGAGCCGGCCACGGGTTGGGTATGGGAGGGGTCTCCCCTCCCATTAGGGGGGTGTGGGGGCCACCCCGAGATTTCTTTTTGAAAAGTTAACCTTTCATTCATGCAATTTGATGCATTCTGAGGTACCTTTGTGACCTTAAGGGATAATAGTTTTTTCCTTATATTTTCAGTTTGCATATATATCCATTTTTCTAGGGAATGGGTGTGTAGGTGGGGAGGATATGCGAGGGGTTCTCTCTTTTATTGTGGGGGGATGTGGGCCCACCCCCAGAAATTTTTTGAAAAGATCACCTCTCATTTGTGCAATTTGATGCATTCTGAGGTACCTGGGTGACCTTAAGGGATAATAGCTTTTTCCTTATATTTTCAGTTCGCATATATCCATTTTCCTAGGGAATGGGAATGGGAATGTATGTAGGTGGGGAGGGTATATTAGGGGTTCCCCCTTTCATTGTGGGAGGGGGGTATGGGGGTCCAACCCCAGAAAATTTTTGAAAAGATAACCTCTCATTCATGCAATTTGATGCATTCTGAGGTACCTTGGTGACCTTAAGTAATAACAGTTTTTTCCCTTATGTTTTCGGTTTGTATATATACCATTTTTCTAGGGAGTGGGAGTGGGAGTGTATGTAGGTTGGGGAAGGTATATTAGGAGTTCCCCCTTTCATTGTAGGAGGGGGGTATGGGGTCCAACCCCAGAAATTTTTTGAAAAGATAACCTCTCATTCATGCAATTTGATGCATTCTGAGGTACCTTGGTGACCTTAAGTAATAACAGTTTTTTCCCTTATGTTTTCGGTTTGTATATATACCATTTTTCTAGGGAGTGGGAGTGGGAGTGTATGTAGGTTGGGGAAGGTATATTAGGAGTTCCCCCTTTCATTGTGGGAGGGGGGTATGGGGGTCCAACCCCAGAATTTTTTTGAAAAAAGATAACCTCTCATTCATGCAATTTGATGCATTCTGAGGTACCTTGGTGACCTTAAGCGATAATAGTGTTTTCCTTATATTTTCAGTTTGCATAGGCCTATAGGGTAAAACAGGGTTGTATCGCGCACAGTGGTTTATCGTGCATTTTTTGTTAATGGACCCTACATACAGTAAAAATACAAAATGACGAAAAAATAAATAATAATTTGTAGAATTCGCCTGAATTCTTACTGAATCATACTATCACTTTATAACCCCAATAAATACTTAGTAATGACACAAATTGTATTTCTACATACATAAGGTGCGCGATACAGCCCTTATTTTGATATTTCTACAATATTCAATTATTATTTTGTGAATTTTTATGAGATATCATATCCCCTGGGTTCGCAGATCCTATCAGCCTGAGCATGGAGGGTCCAAATGAAAAGTATTAAAGAAATTTGACCTATACTCAACATTTATCTCATTTTTTATTTGAAAAACATTCATAATTTATATTTTCTTGCCATTTTAAAAACAATGTGCGATATAAAACGTATGTAATGCGCGATATAAGCCTGATATGCAAAATATGAATAAGAAAAATAGATTATTACATTTTCACACCCTAACCATTAAGGGTTAAAAGTAGGAACTAGTCAATATTCCTGGCAGGTACATCTAATCTGCTAATACGGATCTATATGAAAAAATAATATTGGAGGTCTTCCCTGAAGTAACATATAGATAAAAATCAAAATTTGGGCTTAGATAATATAGATTTATAAATTTTTCCATAAAAAATAATATTTTGTAGAATTTTAGAGATATGATATTGTCAATGTTTGTCCACCCTACCAGTTTCAACCAGAGCATTCAGGGTCATAATTGAAAATAACAATGTGTATGGCTCTAGAGTACACATTAAAGACATTTTTTGCGGGATCTACATTTTTACCTTTACTTCAAAGCTATTGTATATATAATGCATGATAATATACATGCTAAATGCGCGATATTAGCCTGACATGCGCGATATAAAGCCTAAAATGAGTCAATAATATTATGTGTCCCTAAGTAATAAGGCTAAAAGCTATAAACAAAACTTCTTTACTGAAATATACGCCGGATAGGGCTGTATAACTTTAAACAAAACCGGGTGTTCAGACTACAATACCTGATAAATGAAAGAGAAAAGTGTAGCTGTATTGAATATAATGCGCGATATACCCCCTTTTTACCCTATCCATTTTTCTAGGGAATGGGAGTGGGAGTGTATGTAGGTGGGGATGGTATGTTAGGGGTTCCCTCTTCCATGTTTTGAAAAGCTAACCTCTCATTCATGCAATCTGATGCATTCTGAGGGCTGGCAAGGGAAATAAAGGGCCGGGAGTGGAAAGGAAGGGCCGGTAAGGGACCCACAGGGTCGGGAGGGGACCCACAGGGCTGGGAGGGGAGTCACAGGGTCAGGAAGGGAGGCATAGGGCTGGGAGAGAAAACACAAGGCAGGGAGGGGACACAGAGGGCCGGGAGGGCAAGCATGGAGCAGGGAGGGGAGGTACAGGGCAGGGAGGGGACCCACAGGGCCGAGAGGGAAAACAGAGGGCCAGGAGGGGAAGCATGGGGCTGAGAGGGAAACCCAGGTAGGCCTATGAGTCTTGACCCCTAAAATTGACACACCTGTTGGCCCTTTGCCCACACTCATACCCTCACCTCCAGGGTTCTCCCTAGAAAAAAATTCCTAGTATCAAAAGCCCCACTATACTTTGCCTTTGCCAATAGGGGGGCATTTTGTGCAAATCTTGGGCATTTTGACTATATAAAGTTTCTGTAATTTCAATGTGGGAATGGCCCCTCAAAGTCATCCTAATGCGGTAATTAAATTCCTGATGCAGGAATCCCAAATACTGCACTCCTGGGTATATCCCTGCACCTCATGCCCTTAGAATGGCTGTAGACCCCTAAATTCGACACGGCGACACGGCCCTTTCTTAAATTCGACACTGCGACAGGGGCAATTCTTAAATTCGACATGCGACATGGCAAATAAGGGACAAATGACATGGTCCTTTTCTTAAATTCGACATGTGACAGGGGCCTTAAATAGATAGTGACAAGGGACATGGCTATTTCTTAAATTCGACATGGGACATGGGTCTAAACTGAGTTATAATGACAGGCGACATGACCATTTCTTAAATTCGACACTTGACATAGGACCCCCCCCATCCATACCCCCCTTAGAGCCCCCAGTCGGCCCATACCCTCCGTACCATTACAAGTAGGCCCATACCCTCCCCTCATGCACTGAGGGCCCTCAGGCCCTCACCAGTCGGCTCTTACCCTCCCCTTATGCACTGAGGGACCCCAGTGTCTTACCATGCAGTCGGCCCATACGCTCCCCTCATGCCCTGAGGGCCCTCAGACCCTCACCAGTTGGCCCTTTTCCCCCTCTAATGACATGCATGATTCCCCATTCCCGTAGCCACCCCTCAAAAAAGCTGGCTACAGGCCTGTTCCCTCTCCCTCTCTTTCTCCTTCCCCCTCCCCTCTTTCTTCCACTCTCTCTCTCTCTCTCTCTTTTTTTGAGAGGGGGGGGGGTAAGACTTAGTAAGAATAATGTTTGGGTTAACCATAGATATAGAAATACTGGTTTATTCTAGATCTGTGGGTTAACCAACGCGGTCAGCCCCTCTTACCCCTCACCCTTCCTGTGCATTGCATAATAATTATATAGATCAAAGATGGAATATCCATCCCCGACTCTGGTCTGAGGAGGTCTGTCGGGCACCTTCATTGTTGTCCATTATTAAACAATCCGCCTTCTGAGCAACCGTTCTTCAGTTCATCCTCGATAGTATAGTGGTTAGTATCCCCGCCTGTCACGCGGGAGACCGGGGTTCAATTCCCCGTCGGGGAGGAAGACTGTTTTTCCCCCACGATATTGCTTGTTACCTTGAAAATACAGAAAAGGTTACGCAGCCGGCAGGATTCGAACCTGCGCGGGCAGAGCCCAATGGATTTCAAGTCCATCGCCTTAACCACTCGGCCACGACTGCGGGTCGAAAACTGGGGCGCTAAATGTCAGAAAATTACCTGCCCTATTACAGCAGGGCTACCAAGCGTCCCGCATTTGCCGGTACTGTACCAGCCAGGGGCGGATCTAGGGGAGCGTTTTAAATAACCCATTCTGGCCCCAGTCACCTCACACCTCACACCTCTCAACGGATAAGGGTGGCAGACTAGGGTTCTTACCTCTCTGTTGTGGTAGCCAACCTATTCAACCATTGTCTTACCTGTTGGCTGTTGGCTAAACCCTAAAAACAACAGTCACACCTGATTACAGATAAGACACTGAGCTCACAAACTATTAAGGGGTCCGTCAGAGGGAAGGGACAGGGTTAATTTTACCCATCTATAACTACCTTATTATTCGATATTATCGAAGAACCAGGACCAGGACCTGGCAGAACCAGGAGCTAGATAGTGACACAAATTTTGCAATCCCAACAGAGATAATTTATAATCAGTATAACATAAAATTCTTTTCTGCAATCAATAACGAGGAGAGCTCCAATAAATTACGAACATGCAGGCTGTTTAAAACCCACTACTCTCTTGAATACTACTTACTTGCAGAACCCATTACACTGCAGTGCCTTTGCACGGCTAAGACTCAGCTCACATAACTTAGGGATTGAAACAGGTCGACACTGTAAACCACATAAGCCACCTACTGACCGCATATATACCTTCTGCACATTGGGGCAAGTAGATGATGAAATACACTTTATTATGAACTGTTAGGCACATGAAAATCTTAGAACCACCCTTCTCCAGAGCCTAGAAAATTATATTCCTAGCCTAACTTCTCTCACAGAAACTGAAGCATTCATAAAGGTAATGAGCTCAGCAGACCCTACTGCCCTAAAACTACTAAGTAAATACATCTATCTTGCCTTTAGAGAAAGAGCTAAGGCATCTTAGCCCAATTCCTGTTTCCCATACAGATCCACTAGTGTACATATACTTCTGCATTGTTAATACTGTGAGGTGCTAAACAAAACAAAAACATACTGTCCTACAAGGCTATGTACTGTTTCTGATGATATATAAAACTGTATAATCTAACGAGGCAAACTATGTATGCCAGTTGCCGAAGTCAGTGCAGTGACTCCTGTCACTCCATTGATCACTGCTAGTCTAGTCTTTTCTAGTCATGATTGTGTAGTCATATTGTAGTCTGTAGTTTTCTGTAGTTCTCAGTATTTCCTAGTTGTCTGTAGTTTGTGTATGTTTACTGTATGATTTCTGTAACTTACACCCTATGTATGAAACATAGGTTTGTAATGACCTCTCTGTTGTCAATAAAATATATCATTATTATTCGATATTATCAGAAAATTCCAAAAGAGGTATGGGGGTTAATAATAAGTATTTTATTGACAACAGAGAAGTCATTACAAACTTATGTGTCATTAATACTGTAGCTACTGAGATAAAATAATATAGTTATCTATTCAGATATTGATGTCCTCCAATAGTAAGGGGAGGATCCAGAAGTTGCTAGAGGGGATCTCAAGGGGGGGGGGGGGGAAGGGGGGGGGGGGCAAGGCCCCCTGGATCCGCCGCTGATAGTGGACTGAAGATAGAGGGTATTTGGTAGCCTATCACTGGTGGTTGGGTCTGGTTTGTCTCCCGACTGACCTGAACTGGGGGACAATGGTAGCTTATCCATGTCTGTCATGTTGTTAAGGCGGCAGGCCTCACGTCGCATGTCGATTTTAAGAAATGGCTGTGTACTTTTCTTCAATCTAATTGATTTTTGTCCTCCAATAGTAGTAAAATGTGGCATATTTAGATCTACTTAAGTTTTCTTGGCAACCAACAATTTCAGTGTACCATTTTTTTTCTTTGCAATAATAAATTGGAAACAAATCTACGTCCATTCAATAAGTTTTGCAATTTTGGGCAAATTTTACTCAATTTTTCTGCATTTTATATACTTTTGAAAATGTGTTGCTAAGGAAAGTGTTGCCATGATTACCATTCAGAATGGGATTTTTTTAAAAAGAAACGAACATAAGAACATGAAGCCAAAGGGATGAGCTTTGGAATGATAACATACACCAATATTCTTTTACAAAAATGTCAATCCCGTGGTGGGGGGGGGGGGGGCACTCAGTCTTTGAAGGTAGGTACCAACTGCGAAACTACAGCCCCCTTTTGGGGGATGGGAATACTCTGACAGCCCCCCCTTTTCAGACTATGTCAGGGACAGCCCCCCTTTTTTGTCATGTCAATATGCGAAATTATCATGAAAATTGGTCTATTTTTCAGTAAAACCCTTCAAAGTACAGTCTGCACCCGGGGAGCAGCAGTTAAGTGGTTATTTTTCAATGATTTCAATTTAGCCTGTCATTGACAAATATTTAGTTTACACAGAATTATGGGACATTAAAAAAAACTTGTATTTTATTTATTTGTTTAGGGAAATCCCTCAATGTGTGATGTAGCAAGGGGAGTTCTTGGGGAATCCCATCTACCCTTAGAAGGGAATCCCCATGCCTGTAGAATTTCTAATAATAGTTATGCTCTCTTATCCACAGTATATATGTTTAACCTGATGCAACTCATAATAAATCAAAAATACATGTTCATTTACAACCATTCATTAATCAGGGAATCCCAAAACCACTTTAGAAGGAATTCCCATAGCTGTGACGTAGCAAGGGGAGTACTGAGCATCCCAGCATTTAGGGGATTCCCTAAATTTAATTCCTTTCCTGAATAATTCCATAACACCTCAACATTTTCACCTGTTTTCTTTTGAATTTTTTTAGAATACTAAAGTGATGTTCAAAATACAAAAAAAGGCAACTTGCCCATTTATATTTTCGGATACAGTCATAATTAAGTGGGACGCTCTATTGGTTCATTCCCCTCCTAATAAAAAGGGTTGCAAATTCGACGTCCCGGATGAGTTATAAAATTAACCTGTTGCTCCCTAATTCTATTTGATCCCTTGATGATCCCTGACGACCAGCGAAACATGAAAGGTCCCGGATTGAAGACTATGAAAGGAAGCGGAAATAACGCCATCTTGACGAGGTAAAAGACGGATTTATGTCACAAAAGGAATTGGTGTTTTCAAACGAAACGACGCCATGTAATTCAGGGGCAGATCAGTGGGCAGATGAAGGATTTTGCACACACACACACACACACACACACACACACACACACACACACACACACACACACACACACACACACACACAAAGGGGGGGGGGGGGGTTGGCAGGGGGGCAGGGGGGTACGCACAATTTTTGCGCAGACCCTCCAGGCACAGGTTTTTAACCTGTGCATGACGTTATGCGTCGAGCGTCGGTACGGCGACGGGCATTTGGAATTTCTATCAAACCTTACCAACATCATTAATCATAGTCTACCAGCGTGTTGGTAAATATCGGGAAGACTGCTCCCGATCTTTCATAGCTAAAATTCAAACAATTGCGATATTTGTTCTTGAAGATGATGATGCTTAAAGATCGCAGTGTCTTTGACACTACACAACAAGTGTTGTCAAGGTTACATCGCTAGGTGAACTTCCAAGCTCAACCTCCAAGCAGATAGTTGCTAGTGGTCCGCTTGGAGAGTGGTGAAGGGTGGCGGGAAATCCGGCCAGAACGTAGCCAGGGTGGGGTGTTTGTGTGTTTGTGTGTGTGTGTGTGGGGGGGGGGGGGGGGGGGGGTTGTTCATATGAACCCCCTCTTGGACGAATCCTCCTATAAAATAATAATGACTAAAAAAAATAACCCCAAAAATTGTATTTTAGCCCCCATGGCAAAAAACACGAACCCCTACCCCCCTGAAAAAAAGCTATTAGCCTAGTCAAAAAATTCCACAAAATGTTCCCCAACTTGTTACCAAGGCAATATTTGATAAGAGCGGATTCTTTTCTAGTGAAGCATAGAAAAGGATCCGCAGCCGACAGGATTCGAACCTGTGCGGGGAGACCCCAATGGATTTCGAGTCCATCGCCTTAACCACTCGGCCACGACTGCAAGTGGACTTCGCCAACTTAAATATCCTTGAGAAACATAAGCTCATCTTTCACCAAAGTTTAAATATGAAAAACGTATGAAAAAGGGGTCAAATCAAGGAATAACCTAGACGATACCTAAGACGTTTTACTTCTGTTTGGCGAAATCAACTATCAAGGCCACACGATACTTAACTTTATATTGTCTCCTTGGCTGAGGGATGAGAAAACAAATAGTTATGGGTGTAGACCCCCAAAATCGACACGGCGACACGGCCTTTTTTTGGCTTATCGACATGCGACACAGCTTATTCTTAAATTCGACAGGGCGACACAGCCAGATCTTAAATTCGACAGGGTGACACAGGGACCCCCCATCTACACCCCCATAGTTAGAATTGAAATAAGGCTGTTCATTAATAGACAAACGTTCAAAAAGATATCAGTGACATGAAGCGTCCCTAGGTCAATATATTAAAGGATTGATGTCAATGCCGTTTATACTTTACTGAAGAAAAAGTGACATCAAATATGGTATCATAGATCTATAATTGACTTTCGTTCGTGAAATTTAAAGGAAACCTTGCATATAAATTCACGAAGTGCTTTTTGTGTGTGTAATAACCTTTACATTAGTATTCTGAAAATATGTCAAACGTAAACATTTGAAAATGTTGAGGTCTAATTAAGGGAGTCAGGGGCGTACCCAGCCCTAAAATCCGAGGGGGTTCCAGGTAAATTGAGGGGGTCCAAGCAAAACTGAGGAAGTTCCAACTCTTTATTTTGATAACATTCCCTATATTTGTAGTTTAATAATATAAACTTTGATAAATCTGAGGGGGTTCCAGGTGCCAATATTTTGATATAATTCCCTACATTTCTAGTTTAATTGTGTAAACTTTGAGAAATATGAGGGGGTTCCAGACACCCTCAGAACCCCCCCTGGGTACGCCACTGGGAGTTAGTCAAATGTAAACATTTTAAAATGTTGAGGTCTAATTAAGGGAGTTTATTTTAGGGAATTCCCTGAATGTTGAGCTATACTCAGTACTCCCCTTGCTACGTCACAGCCATGGGAATTCCCTATAAAGTAACTCTGGGATTCTCTGAATAATAAATGGTTGTAGATTGATATAGGCCTAATTTAAATTTATTGTGAGTTGCATTGGGCCAAATACAGGGCTTGACAAATCGTTTTTTCACCTGGTTGCCCAGTGGGCAACCATGGTCCCTTGTATGGTTGCCCGGTGCATATATATATATATACGTTCACAGCAGCCATCAGCTTTTCATTGGACACTTGTTTTGAATATATTTCTTTTTCTTGCAAATAGCATCACTGTTTTAGTTACAAAAAGAAAATCCGGAGTCCTTCCTTCTTTACTGAATTTTTCATCTCTTCTAAGTGGTATCTCTGGCAATACATTTATAGGGAAAGGATCTTGGTTGCCCGTCGGGCAACCAGCACCTTGAATCTGGTTGTCCGGCACCTTTTTCTGGTTGTCCCGGGCATCTGGACACCCGATTTGTCAAGCTCTGATATATGTATAGGCCTATATATATTTTTTTGATTAGAGGGCATTACCCTTATTAGAAATTTCACAGGGAAGGGGATTCCCTTCTAAGGACAGATCATTCCCCAGTAACTCCCCTTGCTATGTTTAATTAGGGGATTTCCCTTAAAAATGAAATGAAATAAGCCTACAAGTTTTGTTAATTTCCAATAATTGGGTGTAACCTAGGAATTTTCCTGCCATTTTGCATAAATTGATAGTGCAGGTTGTGAATAACTTGCTCAATAGAATTAATTGAAAAATAACTATCAGCATCCTGCAGTTATGTTCAAGGGAGGGGCCAGTGACCATGAATTAGTATTTTTTTTTTTTTATTTTTTTTTTTTTTTCATAATAGGCATCAGAGTCACCTCTGTTTTTCAGCGTATTATATGGTGAACATATTTATAATAATGGAGAGGAATGAATATAATTATACTAAGCAAAGAACTAGTATAATGCCATGATCTTTACCATCCAGGGAATAACTATACCAAATTTTATGCTTTTATCTTTAATATGCCCCTAGTTTTTGTTTTATTCACATTTTGTACTTAACCCCAAAAAAAATCATTATTAAAAGTTTTGATTTAATTCTAGCCAATGGGAAGGGTCCCCTGAGGCCTTATGGGGGTATAGATACCTAAAATCGACACTGTGACATGGGCATTTCTTAAATTTGACAAGGCGACATGGCCATTTTTTAAATTCGACAGGCGACATGGCAAATAAGTTACAAACGACATAGCCATGGGTCTAAACTGGGATTTAGGGACAGGCGGGGGGACAGGCGACACGGCGACTTTTTAAATTCGACACGCGACATGGAACCCCCCCCCCCCCTCCCATCCATACCCCCCCCCCCCCCTTTTTTTTTTCACTATCAGCCTCACCCTCAACCAATCAGGCGCTACACCCACCACGTGGGTTTACAAGTTTGTCCAGCCTTCACTTGAGCATGACGGGTGGCCGGGTGTGGAGAAGAATCCCGGAAGAATCTATTAAGAATTGTGATCTCAAAGTATGAAGTTATTCTCAGAGGCCAAAGGCTTCATCTCATATTTTAATTTCCACAAAGAACCTAAGACAAGTGCCACAAGTAAGAATTCTGTGCATTTTCATCAGTTATGTCCGTGTAACTTGGGATTAAAACTGAATCATGAATGATGTTTTGCAGCAAGGTCTTTCAGCGTTTTTTGATGTTGAAATGGTTGTTGAAGAATATTTGAAAACAAGTGGGATACAATTAAGTTGCTCCAGAGACCAGTACAAAAATGCCAAAGATGTCACTAGGTCTAGACTCAGGGATGGATTAGAGGGTCCTCCATCTTTTTTTAATGGTCAAATTATGAAATATCAATTTTTCTAATGTAAAATAGCCCTGCCTCCCTTTCTAAAATTCCTAGATCCGCACATATGGACAGCTGGGGAGAGTTGCGGGGGGACACTCCAGCACATGGCGCCCTCAGGTGGCAGAGTTCTACTCTAGAAAATGACCTAGTAGTAGTATTACTGACTGTCCCAATTTTAGGGGGTTTCATGGCGCCACCTATATCTGGGACAGAGCCTGAGGTGTTGTGTAAACTGAAATGAAGACGTTTAGTAAGCGCGTTATAGCGATGGACTATTTACTTTTTTACATGGCAGCTATTAATTTTAATGAACAACAATATTATGTCACATTAAGGTACTTGGGTGTGATCTGCTGTGATACCAGTTTCTCTTTGAATATGTCTCTAGAGATAAGAAATAGTACGGTCCTGCCATGACCTATTTAAAATCCTAATGAATCAAGAGCAAAATAGTTCGCAGTCGGCAGGATTCGAACCTGCGCGGGCAGAGCCCAATGGATTTCTAGTCCATCGCCTTAACCACTCGGCCACGACTGCACCTGCTAAGGTGGGTCCTAATAATCATAGAAATTCAAGTATGATGGCTCTGATTGGTCGGTCCTTGCCTTATCTCTAATCTGTCCCCCTCTGGCCTCAAGCCCCATACCTACTAGGCGATTTTACCGGCGACTGGCAATGGGCAACGGGCAGAATTGCTGGTAAAATCGTCACCAATTTAGATAACATGTTAGTATGTAACATTTCAATATTACATATTAACAGGTGATCTGAATTGGTGACGATTTTACCAGCGATTCTGCCTGTTGCCCATTGCCAGTCGCCGGTAAAATCCAGGCCTGCCAAGTGTCCCGAATTTCCCGGGACAGTCCCGATTTTTAGACCTTGTCCCGGGCATACCGATAAAGTATAAAATGTCCCGATTTTTCTTTTAGATTTGTCAGCGACATGAATTTTCTAATAAACAAGAGGCTCCGCCTCTAACTTCTAAGCTTCCCAGTAAACAGGTGAGGACACGAGTAAAATGTAAGATTTGATTGACTTTGAAGCTATCAGAAGCGAGGGTCGTGTGTTCGCTATGAATGATGACACGGCCGTTGCTACGTTCGTTGCCATGACGATGTTGCCATGGCATAATGACATGCGGTGCTCATTAACACACGACGTAATGGCATGAAAAAGCCAAAACAAAAACAGCATCCTTTTAAAAACTGACAGTATCACTGCCTTTGTATTGAATAAGAATGGCAGGATCATACATGAGTTATGAAAAAGGTTCAAATTAAAATAAAGATCTCTCTTTGCCGTGATCTTCTTCCGCTGGATTCAATGCGGCAGGTGGTCAAGTCTAAGCCCTAAGGTATGGGGGAAGGCTGATACCAGCGAGAAAACATGGCGGTGCATGGAGCAAATCTCATTTCAACAGCGTTTTTAGAAAGGGGGAATTATTATCTTTCATTAGACCACCTATTAAAGTAAGTGGGGGGGGGGGGAGGGGGGAGTGGACATAATGGTGTCCCGATTTTCAGGTGTCATGGATTGGCAGGCCTGAAAATCGCCTAGTGGGTAGGCCTATGGGGCTTATGAGTTATGTTACGGTCACCCATGCATGACCGTACTAAGGATTTACCTAACCTAGATAAGGATATGATACACACCTGTCTTAGAGATATTCTCTAAGACAGGTGTGCTCCATATCTGTTATCACCATAGCTTTTTACATACTGCCACCTTCATGTTGACAGACCTCTCATATCGATATCCATGTTCACCTGGGGATTCACCTTCTTTCTCCCTAATAAAATCAGTTGTCATTCTCACGACATGATACTATATGCTCCCAGTCAGGGCAGTGTCGCACTACTCCAACCATGTGTGGGATATTCGACCAACCTTGGATGATTGACCCACTCCCTTGTTTTCACCATAGTATGGCCCTAGACCTTTCAAATTTAAATTCGACCCAGTGACATGTAGGCCTATGCATGGTCATTTCTTAAAATCGACATGTGACATGAGGCTTATAGTGACATGAAGAAAATAATAAACGACATGACAGGGGTAATTTATTAAATTCGATCAAGGGCCCCGATAGTATTTGTGACAAAATTTCACTTGTTCTTTTATGCACTCAAGGGAAAGGGCCTATTCCTGCGCCCAGATAGACGAAAGTTTGAATAGTAGACAGCACGCCTCCTTTCTAAAATTCCTGGATGCGCCACTTACTGAAGTTTGATGACCACGGCCAGACGCGCACCCGGACCCCAAGCTTGGCGGGACCTGGGGAAACACCTCCCGTCACTTTTCACGCCTCGAGGTGCGCGAATTCCCATGTCCCCTTCTTTACAATGTCAGAAGAGAGGGATATAGGCCCTATATACTTTATAATTTAGTTTCAGTGACTAGGAATAGGGACGAGTTAGCCTTTTAGGTTTGAATCCTAAAGATTTATCAGAAGAGAGGGATATATATAATATTTAGTTTCTTCCCCATTCCCGGCAACTATTGGAACACCAACCGGACGGCACTTGGTGCAGGGAGCGCCGTGGCATGGTGGCCAAATCGACGGTCTCAGTCTGCGACGGGCCCAGTCACCTGGCAATCCAGACCCCGACCCTGACCGTCCACCCATTCGGCCCTATCACCTGGTCACCATGTACCCCGTCACTTTTCACGCCCCAATACCGGATTTTTCTGCAGAGCCTGTCTGTATAGGTGCGCAGTGTCAATTGAAATATTGAGTATAGACCCGGGGTATAGACCTATACTCTCCAGGCTCAAAAACTGCACACATTACAACGAAGGTCTAGAGAACTCGGTCCGCAGGAGAACTCGGTCCTGGAGAACTCTGTCCACTAATAATCAATCTATCTCGATTACTATTATGTCTTCTTTGCCGATTTATCTACTATTTTTGTTTAAAAAAAGAAAGCAGGGAACTCTTGACAAGTGTTGACCATTCCCTCAACGGCTTTTACTGTTTAGATATATCTTTTCTTTTTTACTTATCGTACCAGCCAGTTACTGCAGATGTTTACAAAGTAAAATCAACCTCAGCAGTGCCGCTGCAATTAGTGGAATTCATTATAAAAACTGGAGAGGCTGAGAGTTACATTTAAGATTATTATCATTTTTAAAAACAAGTTTATTGAGGTGAATAAAATTAAGAGACGGCCCCTGATATACACACGCAGTTTACACATGCAAGCAGGGCCGAGTTCTCCAGTCACCAGTGGGCCGAGTTCTCCCGGACCGAGTTCTCCTGCGGACCGAGTTCTCCAGCAACCATTACGACCAGAGAGAGCGAACACGTGCGTTTCCTACCCACCTTAATTGTCCGACATCCGATCGAGCCGCTCTCGGCACTGGGTCACTTCTGGTTACTTTCGTCCTAACAATTCTCATCGTTATGTGCAGATGAACATTCCCATCAGTAACTAAGTATCCAAAGATGTAAAGCAAATGCCAGGTAGAGTTCAATCTCCTGGTCTGAGTAGTCCGGGCCGGGTGGCGCGTCTGTCCACGCGGAAGCTGCACCCCTTAGTGACCTGGGGCGGTCACCCACGGCTGGACGGCGGGCGGGCGGCCTCGAAATAGTCCTTCCATGACCTAGTTCTATCCCTTACATATTTCCACTCTGCTACGAGATCTATCTCCGCGCCGGGAATATACTCCGTGAGAATAGATTCGCCGTAGCGAGCGCCCAAGGTGCAGAGTGACATATTTCCTCCCATTATTTCCAGAAGTAGGCCTATGTATTGCTGGTGCTTTTTGTAAAATACATTATGAAATGGTGAGAAATTTAAGGAGATATGATAGATTGAATTACATTGAATCAAAGAGGAGCTGTCGGAGGTGAAGCCAAACTAACAAAAATATGTCAAAATAATTCTAGATGAAGAATAATACACTAATGCCGCGTCCCCATGCACTTGGACGACCAACGACCGCGATTAACGTTAGTCGCCGGACGATTAAGGAAAAGGTACGTCGTCGACCGACTAACTAAGTCGCCAGTGGCAAAAAAAGTTAATCGCCACGTTGGGACACTCTTGTAGTTAATCGCCGGACGACGAGACAAGACTTTAGTTGGTCACCCAGCGATTAACTTTTCACTGGCGGTCATAGAAAGATATTAAACATGTCAAATATTTTGCCCTAAACCCTCGGCGATTAGTGGTTTAGTCGCCAGACATTATGGCGCCAGAGTGAAGTTAATCGTCGGGCTACTAACCACCTTAGTCGTCCGGCGACCAAGCAAATCTAGACGCCCAAGTGGGGACCAGGCTTAAGAGTTGAAAGTCTTATACTTACAATTAAAGATGAACTATTTTTGTATCGTGAAAAATTATCAAAATAATTTTAATATCTTGTCTTATTTAGGAAAAATAGCATTTTGTGAGTCTCTCAGTTCCTTGTAGCTCTCCGTGAAATCCCGAGAAACGCAACCTCAATCGGGCGAATGTTTGGTGTCTAGAGGTATTGGGTGCAACTACAGTCTAGCCAAGGAGGAACACCAACCCCGGCTAGTAGTAGTAGTAGTAGGTGTTTGGGGGGCCGTAGGCCCTCCTGGAGCATTGGTCGGTTGACCTTGCTCCTGCAACCCCGGCTACCGGCTACCCGCTACTATATATCAGGGGTGGGCATCCTGTCGCATTTTCGCACAAAAATGCTACAGAGGCCTCAAATTGTGCGACAGGAAGTTTCTAACTAAGGGGAATATTTGATAGATGCATGTATAACCAAAAAGCCTGCTACAAACCAAAAGTGCATTGGGGCTGTTCAGTAATTCTTCCTACTACGGATAAATCTAGCTGATATACAGTATTTAAAGGTTAATTTAGGATAATTTTGCAGACAAAAACACAGGAAAACATGTGGAAAATATAGAAAAATTTTCAGTATATTTATCTGTAATGGATACACTTTCAAACCAACCTAAAGAAATTATGCATACATACAGATACAAATTAAGTCCTTAAAGAATTATGCATTTTACAGCGGTTATTTGGCAACTGTCCACTCGAACGTACATTATGTTTTATAGGGAATAGGTTTTACATCTTTGCACCCACTGTCAGCGCCATAATTATCCTTAATTTCGGACTCTGATGATATGGTATTTGAAGCACAGATGTTGCTTAAGTGAGGGGTCGTTCATTAAGCACGTATGCACCAAGGGGTTGAAATGTTGACATTTTTGAAAGAGTGTGTACATTCCTGTACAAATCCAATACATACTTCAGCCCAAGGGGAATGGGTGGGGGGGATCTGATTTTTGTGTGCATACATACTTAGTGGAACATGGGTGGATCCAGGAATTCAAGAAAGGGGATGTCTATATTAAAACAGTCCCGGCGCCCCTAGAAGTGGCGGTAATTTTACATTAGAAAAATGTAATATTTGACAAAAAAAGGGATGGCACACGCCCCATGCGCCTCCCCCTAGATCCGTTCCTGTGGAAGGCCCCTTATGTTTCCATATATTGTCAGCATGTATGATGGGAGCAAGGTTGCAATGGGACGTGGCATTTTCTATAATTGAAATGTTACTATATAGGGAAGTGTTTGTTTTTCCTTATACAAAACCTCAGCCTTTATTTGAAATTTATAATTTTAGTTTATATGATGAGAATGGACACGAAATTAGCTTTCATTTGATATGTTGCATACCACCTTGTGAAATATCTTTGTCCAAACTTTTCGCCAATCTGGATAATCTGAGACCTTATTTGCTTGTATTTTATCGCCATCCATTTTAATCTAAATTCGCCCTATGTGAACTGGCGAATGACTAGTGCAAGCCTAGTTAAATCAGAGAGTCTTTACATGGATTTACTTTTTAGGATTGATAATATTTATATGAATCAAAGATTGTCCCTTCAATCATCAATCATAAAACATGGTAGACACTGTTTATATTGGGAAACAAATGCCTCTTTTTTAAAATGAGTTGTTGGTAGTCTGTGGTGCGACCGGGTACCCAGTATATGCGACAGGAAGAAAAAGTGTGCCCCCCCTCTCTAATCACCGGGATACGCATCAACGTTCTGAAAAACCACGGGAAAGGTTCTTGTCTGTGAAAATTGAAAATAGGGGTTATTTTTTCACCCATGAAATTGTGAAAAATGGATAATATTTTCATGCAAAAACATTTAACTGTTACATTTTAGAAACATTGCATTTTTCAATGGACATAACCTTGATACTTGAATTCATGGTAGATAACGTTTCTAATGCTGTATTTTAGTAGATTATTTTATGTATTCGATATGACTGATAATTCGTGTTTTCAATGAAAAAATGGGTCTTTTTTAGCGGAACAAACGTGAAAAGGGGTTGATTGCAAGTTTGGAGAACTTGGCATTGGAATGGAGGGGGGAGGGGGTTAATGGCGGGGCTCCCTAAGTAGAATTTTTGGTAAAAATTTCAATAAATCAATCTTAAAAAAGGGGTTGGCGAGGAGTAACAAGTAGAAGTTTGTAGAAAATGATTCCTATTTTTAACCACCCCCCACGGCACCCCCTGTAGGCCCTATATGGGCAGAGAGAGTAAAGTTCAAACTTAAAAGTTAGAACTTTACTCTATACTAGCTAGATTTCTTAACATCGACATGTGACATAGGACTTAGTGACACGAAGAAGAAAAAAACACGACGCAACTGCAACCATTTCATAAATTCGACATGGGACATGAGAACTTCTTGGAGGCGAAATGTGACATTGGAAGTTAGGTGACAAGGAACATGATGATTTCTTAAATTCGACATTGTAACATTGGGACCCCCCCCCCCCCCCCCAATCAATGGCCCCCCATGCAGGTGGCCGCGACGGGCGTCGGTGGACAGTAGACGGAGCCCAGGTGACGACCCTGGATGGCGGCGGCGCCTCTGATAAGGGGTCGAGATAAGGGACAAAGATAAGGGGCCGAGATAAGGGGCCGAGATAAGGGTGGTGTTGTCTGACTGTCACTGTGTGGGTGGACCGACCTCACCCGCTGCCAGGCTTGTTCAAACAGTGGCTAGCCTCTGTTTCGTGTTGTCTGTAGAAGCTGGACACCTGTGTGTATATCTGCACCTCGAACACCCACCTCCCCTCTTCCTTAGCTCTCCCCCCCCCCCCCTCTCCCCCTCCCCTTCCAGCTGCTCCTCCACGGGCACCCCCTGCCTGTCCCGTACCCCGGCGGCTCCTCCCGGGATATCCTTTGAAGGTACTATAAAACCCGGGAGGAGAGTTCCCACTATAAATGCTGGATTCTCATTTATTGGCTGAATTCAAATATAATGATCTAAGTTTAAATAAAGACAATATGTATGTGAAAATGAGTGGCGGATTTAGAGTGGGAGGACAGGGCACTCCCCCCCCCCCCCCCCCAACAATATTTTTGGTCAAGTTTGAACTTTTATAATGCAAAATTCACGGACCTGGAGGGTCAGGGCTAAAATTTTCAATAAAGGGCATCCCTCTTTTTGAGAATTTGTGGATCCCGAGCCCGTAATCAGGGGGGATGACGTGGGGTATGCGTCACCCACTAGGCCTATATCCTACACTTTGAATTTCGTTATTGAATAAAAATGACCACTTTTTTTTAGATGTGGTCACCCAACAAAAATTCCTGGATACGGGCCTGGATCCGCCCATAAAAATGTGAATATTGTGCTACGAAATGAAATCTCCCCCCCCCCCCCCAACACACACTTGCACACAAGCTGCCACACCTCCACCACAACCCACCCACAGTCCTTTTTATGATCATGCAGGGGCGGACCCGGAGATCTTCAAAAGTGGGGGGGGGGGGGGGGGGGGGGGGGGGGGGGGGACGCCAGACCTTCCCCCTCTAAATCCGCCACTGATGACCTACATACCACTAAAGTCTTGCATAACAGTGGCAATTTCAGCGACTAGCATAATTAAGGTCACACCCCACAGTAGTTTTAGTCCTTTCATGACCTAGATACCTCTTGCATAATAGTTTGATTCCCTCGCGGACTTGGACGTAACTACAGTCTAACCGGTTACCCCACTCAACCCCACTCACCGGACACCAGCAGGCCGCTGGTGTGAGCGACTACTCTCTAGTCCATTCATGACCTACTTACCTCTTACATATAACTTAATAAGCCCATCCCACACTGGGGTTGGACAAGGGTTGGACAAAATAGAAATATAAGCCATCCTTATTACCTAGAGTTGCGATTACTGGAATAACTAAGAATTATGTTTTTCTATATCCCCAAGTATTGATAATATGTTATGTTTTCTTAAATTTTACCATGTGACAGATTTGCAGGTTAGCTAACCAATCAAAATGTTGCATTTTAGGGAAAAAGGGTTGGACATTACAGGTCGGGCTGACAGGCTTTAACATTGGTTCCTATGGGAAAAAGGCCAATAGGCCTATGTTAACCTGCATTTTACAAATTGTAGAAGCAATTTGTTAACTAAACCACCATAGTTCATTATGTTTTGCACTTCCATCTTTGGGGGTTAAATCATAAAGAAATTGATTTGTAATTTCATGGTAAAATGTGATGTTGATTTTTACTGGGATGGGCTTATTACCTACCGGACTTGGACAAACTACAGTCTAACTACCACCAGCGTGACCAGAGCATGACCAAGGCGCGGGAAAGTCGCTCTACTCGCCCGGCCGGTGCACCGTGATTACTCCCAGAAGTAGGCCCTACGCTTCACAGACCAGTTTTCTTCAAACTCCCCTCTCTGCTTACAACAAATACTTCTCGTTAACGACCGGGTGGACTAAGTAAAGACTAGCTAAGACCCAGGCTAAGGGACGCCTGCACGGGATGGTCGTCCGGGCCTACCAGCATGCAGAGGGATCCGACGGACCGGGGACGCTGCAGCTAGAGTGCACGTGCGAGGATGCGCGTCCAGTGATGCATGCAGTTCCGTGGCGGATTTAGAGGTGGGGGCGTGGGGTTCTGGCCAGTTTTAGACATTTTTAATGTTAAGTTCTGCCGAATGTCATTAGGGAAGAGTTTTTTCCGATAGCGCCCCCCGCCCTTCTCAAAATCCTGGATCCTCCACTGCAGATCGCTCGGGTCAGATGGTCAGTGAACTGTCTGTCCATCGAAAAGACAGTTCAGTAGGATATATTACCTGGACGAATCAACGCATTCACGTCGTCCTTCCATGGGTTTGTTAAGTTGAACCCAGAGTACCCATGGACGTGAAGGTGAGGACGCTGACCGGACGCTGAGCGGACCTGCGGATCTTATTCAAGAAGCCTATACTGGTAGGTCAGACTGTTATGACATGAGCTTCTTAAGTTTTTACGTGCATGCAGGTTTTGAGCCACACACTCTGGTGGGCCCAGTTATTGAGTGTACATATACAAGGGAAGTAAAGGCATTACTAGGCCTACAATATATTTTGCTATTTTCCTTAGAATGAATGAAAAGAGTGTATGAACTTGCACTTATTCTAGGAACCTTTCATTCTATATTTATAAGAATTTATCATATTGGAATCAAGTTAAGTGCACGCACTTGCATATTTTGCGTGATAGTAAAGCAACGTCAATGGAAGGGGGGACATAGGCCTAGCTTGCTGATTTATCTTTTATCGGGTTTGGACCAAATTTTACCTTTCATTTTTTTTTTGCAATTCATAGGCCTATAGGAATATATTTTCTATAGGCCTATATAGCCTATGGCCAACTACATAAAACTAGTGGTGTACCTACCACTGTGATTGAGTGTGCTCAATACAACCCAGTTTAATATACTTTTACCCTAGGCCTTCGTGACAGGGGGGTCAATAGCCTAGATCTATTGCATGGCCACCTCCTCGTATGGCGGTTAGGCAAAAAAAAATTGTCGTGTTTGTTGTTGTTGTTTTTTTTATTTTTTTTTATAAATTTTATTGAATAGCCTATCTTCAGGGAATCCCCTGTTCTTCCAGACATTACATATATGTTCAAGTTTCTTCTCGATGTATAAATTATATTATGAGTAATTGTCAGCGATAAAATACAGGTTTGTCATGAAAGTGTGGGCAAAAAACAATTTTCCGTTATTTTCAGCAATTTAGGGCAATAAAACAATAAATAATTGTCAAATAAACATAGATACAATATTTTCAAGGTGATATTCATGAAAAGATAGGTCTTGGCTAAATACAAACTAAATTTTAAGGGTTAATAGTTTTCCTGAAGATATATAGTTTAATTTAGTACTTTTGGCTATACCAACAACCTTTTGAACTTTTTAGACAATAGGCCCCTAAACGAAGTAAACGGGTTAGCGGTATCCTCGCCATTTCCGACACCACGTGGTGAAATACTGGGTTCCAGAAGTGACCCTGGTTAGCATTGGTGCCCAGGGGGGGGCACTGACTCTTTGAAGGTCATAACCCACTGCCAAACTACCACCCCTGCTTTTTTCTTGACTGAACGCCCCTCAATTTTAGTTGACCCCCCCCCCCCCCCCCCCCCATTATTTGGTGATAGACATTTACTGACTCCCAAAACCAGGGTGTGTCAAGACCAGAAAATATACAGAATTATCAAAACTGTTTAGGAAAATTTCTGATAACATTTCATTAGTTATTTTTGGGTGATATAGAGTGGTAAAAGGGTTAGGTTTCAAGTTATTGCCACTGCATTGTTCTATTGATGAAGTTGACTTTCCCCTTTTTTTGCCTAAAACTGCTGGACTGCCCCTTATTTTTGACGTTTACTGCCCCCGCTGCGCCGGACCGTTTGGCAGTGGTTACATTTTCAAGTCCAAGTCCTTTTTCTAGTTTACTGTACGAAGATTGTACCAGAGCGATATTTAAAAAGACTGAAATAACTTGTTTCTCACACAGGATCTATGCTAAACGCACAACCAACTGTCGTTTGCAATATCCGCAAAGTTCAGTGCGCGGTGTCGTATTTTTAGACCCGCATACCCAGTATAGGGTAAATTAGGGTTGTATCACGTACAGTGGTATATCGTGCATATTTTAGTAATAGCCCTAAAATATAGAAAAAAATTGTTAAAAATCGATTAAATTCGCATGAATGGGTGAACTAAAACATAGTTCTACTTTATAACCTCTATAGAAACTGGGTAATTAGAAATACACTGTAAAAACAGGTGTTTAGAATCTAAACTCCTTCCTAAACACTTTGTTGTAATCAGTTTGACAACATGTTTAGATCCTAAACATGTTGTTATGCGCGATACAACCCTTTATCATTATTTCCATAAAATTCAATTGATAGTTTTTGGTATTTTATGAGATATCACATTATCAATGGCTGTCTACAATATCAAGCTAAGCATATGGGATTTAAATTAAAAATATCAATGTATCATGTAGTCCTTGAGTCTGCATTAAGCACATTTTTAGTTAGCTTGCATTAATTGTAACCTTTATTTCCGTTTTATTGTAGGAAGGATGTGCAATATAAGTATATTATAAATGCACGATATAAGGCTGATATGCTTAATGTAAATTCCCAAAATAGATTATTACGTTTTCACTCCCTATCCATAAAAGATTAAAAAGTAGGTAATGTTAAATATCCCCTCTCTAGGCCTATATCAAAAATATGGCTCTAGGGCCTTTATCAAAAAATAAAATCGGAGGTCATTCCTGAAGAAACTGATAAGTAAAAGACAAAAATGTACAGTCGAAAATTATATCAGTTTCATTAAAAATTATTCGTAGGGTAAAACAGGGTTATATCGCGCACATATTTTATGAGATATCACATCATCAATGGTTGTCTAGACAATATCAGGCAATGCATGGAATGTTTTAATTGAATATTACAACGTACATGGACCTTGAGTCTACATCAATCTATTTTTCAAAGCAATTTGAATTTGACAATTATTTCATTATAGGTATGATGCACGATATTAGACATGCCCTACTGCGCGATATTAGGTTGATATGCGCGATATAAGGCCTAAAATCGATACACCACACTACCTGTCCCTTATCTACAGGGGTAAAGGCTACAGACAAACAAATTATATCATCAGATACACCTCATAATATCTCTAATTTTCAAAACAAAACCGGGTCTCCTTAATTAAAAACTGATAAATTCAAGAGAAAAGTCTGGCTCTATTAGAGGTGCGATATACCCCCATTTTACCATATGCAATAATGGATAATAGGCCCCTATAAAAGCATTAATGGTGCTAACTTTCGTATCATACTTTTAAATCAAATAATAAAAAATCAACAGTGTTACAAAAGGTTTGGACAAATTTTTGTTTTTCAAGATTGCCTGGCTCAATATTAATGATTAAAATTAAAAAAATTAAAAAAAAGAAAATCGACCTACCCTGATTTTTTTCGACCTAGGTCTATATGACCTGAAGACAACAATTTCTTTTGGGGTTTAATCTTAACCTATAGACCAATGCACCGAGAAAGGGTGGCTTTAACCCTTTGCCTCTCTTTAATGCAAATTTCGGTCATATGTGACTGAAATTTGAAAATTTGGATAATTTTGGTGATATTTGAAGAATTTGAACAATTTTTTCAGTGGTAATTAAAGTTGAAATCTTGCTGTACACAAACAATGACTTTTATTGATTATAAAATGACAAAAAATAAAGATTTTATGACTTTGAAGGGACACTTGTAGCAATTTTATTGAAAAGCAGGAAAATTACACCGAATTTCAGTTAATTATTGGGCAAAAAATCAATAAAAATGTCAGTTTATGAAATTTCAAATCATAGTTTTTCAGAGAGAGGCAACACATTCTTGCTCTTAATGGTGCCTGTTGTGCCATAAAACAATTTGGTTTTGAAAAATCATAAATTCTAATAATCTAGAGGAAGGTGAAAACTAACATCTATTTTAGTGAATTATGCAAAATGAGCAAGAATTCTATAGAAGATGTGTTTTTAGTAATTAATTAATAGATTTTCTTTATAAAATGACAACTGCTTTGAAAAAAAAGTAACCAAAACATTTTAGATTGATATATTACCTCATATAGCATAGTTGCAAAAGATTATGTGCCTTACAATAGATATGTATGGTTTATCTATGTAGAATAATACCCTGAAATGATGTTATATGGAATATTTTAAGGAAAATCATCTAATTTTGTCAAAATTAGACAAAATTGCCTCAATATCTTCCCATCTTAATCAACTGATCTCTTTGACACATATTTTCACAATACACATCATTTGAACCCTACATGTATTGTCTACATTATCTCAATAGTAACTTTTTCTCTAAAATTAATATTTAACCCTTTTTTTCTTGAATTTCTTTAAAAATGTCAAAAATTTACTGAAAATAACGTAAAAACCTAGGTCATGTGACCTGGGTCACGTGACACATGATTGATGAAATTTAAAATTTACTTTTAAAATATAAATCCTGAGAAAATGGGCTTTAAAATGATATATAGTTTGTCAATATTGTGAAGATATTTGGTGCTTAAAAGGCTATTTCAAATTACCCTCATCATGTCTGAGTTCAGAAATTGTCAAAATGGCGGGGAGGCAAAGGGTTAAAAGTTATAGAAAAAGGCTTTTTCCTTCAAACAACCATAAATTTCTAGGTAAATGATCTACAGTATTACTTCATATACCATAGGATTCAGAATGAATTGGCAATCCATCCAGACTTATTTTGTATTACATATCATTGATTAAAAACATTCTATTTAGAATTAGAACCAATTTCAGAAAAACAAAAAAAACTTTTACTATTAGGCCTACATCATACAATCTTATTTGAGGCTTTATAGAAGAATGTTACGATTTGTGAAAATAAATTTATTAGACATATCTGTATTTACTTGAAGATTATGATGATCATGATGTATAACGTTAACAGCTGTTTTATATATTCATAATTTAACATCTAAATCTTTAAAATTCAAAATAGCCAAAAAGTGCGAAAACTGATGATTTCAGGGATTCTATGGGGATATAACAAAAAGTTACTAAAAGATATGGTTGTAAAATTTGAAAATGCGTGATACGAAAGGTCTGTTGCACATCAAAATCAAATCATTGAAAATTGGACTATAATGTTGTATTCCCACTTACAGGAAAGACAATAATGTCTTCTACATCCTCAGGTATCCAATAAATGAATCTAAAGTTCCTATGGTATGATTTACATGCTTCATAAATGGCTGTAAACAGATGAAAAAATCAACCTTTCTCAGAGGATGGGTATTATTATTTCTATCTGCCCCGGCAATCTACCCTTTACTTTTGATCCCGGGTATCTACCCTTTAGATCTAAAGTGAAAATGAAAAAACTCGAGCTTGCCAGGATTCGAACCTGGAATCTTCTGATCCGTAGTCAGACGCGTTATCCATTGCGCCACAAGCCCGACTGTGGCTGAGAGGGAAAAATAATATGGAAGTATCAGAAAGTTAGTGTTTGGTGTGGGTGGCAGTACTGAATGTCAGTAAAATTAGTTCCCATCACACCACAGAGAGCTATTTGTCAACATAATGTGGAAAGCCTTTACTAATATTAGCGTTGTAGCTCTTCAGCATTTCATATTTGATGCAACGAAAGAGATTTCCGTTAGGTGTTTTCAGTACTTCCATGTCAAGGTGCATTAGATTTAGGTCAAAGCATCCGACATGTTGGCTGCTCAACGGCCTTACCTGCCAAGAACCAGCGTTAGACAAAAGTAGGTCATGAGAAATACGTTGTCCATACGTTGGTTGGCCTAATAGAGGGCGGCACTGTGGTATTACACCATTTCGTGTCTTTCCTCATCTATACTGTTATTTTGCAAAAGTATGAATTTAGTTTCATGTACAAACATAGAGTGGTTCTATATCTATTGCATACAATACAAAAAGGCATATTTCCAATCTATGAAATCCATGAAACCATGAAACCAAACTGTAGACACCTTTTTTGCCTATTCACTACATTGGTGGGTTTGCCTCGGCGCGGACGTTCTGTACTCTGGTTTCTCTTCAAAACCACGCATAAATCTTTCGCCTTTTACTAAAGATTTCCGTGGGGAGGAACAAATAATGAGTCTATAGACAAATTTTTGTAGCCCTGCTTGACGCAGGGTGCCATAAAATCAAAAACAATCCAACCCTCAAACCTCCCTAGCAAAACCCGGACGGTTCCCGAAGAACGCTATGGTATACTATGGGTACTGACCAGAGTGACAAGCACTGGAAAATCTGGGGAACTCTTCATTTCGCACCGCAACATACATGAGCGTAGGGGGTCCAGCAGTTCTCAGCCTTATATAAAAAAAAAACGTGGAGTGTAAAATATAATTATCTTATTCTCGATGATATAACAAAGATGTTATCTAATTAAGAGTAGTTACGATTATATATCCAAGTTTTCAATATATATATATATATATATATATATATATATATATATATATATATATATATATATATATATATACGGGAAAAGTAGAATCTCGTTGGTTCAGGTAACGCGACCTACCCTAAATTTTGGTCCAACCCATATTTTTGATGATTCTTTTTTTTTCTAAAAAGAAAAATAACCCTTAAACATGTCTAATACTCATTATGAACGATTAAATGGACTGTAAATGGCGTATATTCAATCAAAAGATGTATATTAGATATTAGAAACTGATTTAGAGGGGGTCTGTTTTGATGTCTGAATTTTCAAGAATGCCTAAAGCCGTTCTTAAAATATAGTCTGTTTCCTGTCTAGCGGGTGGGGTTATAAAAAAAGATGACCCCGGCGGCCAAGATTTTTGTTTTTTATTTTTGTTTTTAATTTTTAATTTTTTATATTTTTAATTAATTTATTTTTAAATGTTTTATTTTTGGAAAGAAATCACAAAGAATATTGAATTCTTTTCCAGATGGTGTGTAGTTTTTATTGGTTCCTGTAATATTAACGATGAGAATTTAGAAGGAAATGAATTCTCGGTAGTGAAAATCGTCCAATGGAATACAGGCTTAGTCTTTTTGTAAGAGTTAACAAAAATTACCTAAAAAATAAATCGACTAACCTACCCTATTTTTTCCGACCTGTGTTACCTATACACAACTTTTTTTGCCTTAGCCTAGCATATATTCTCAGGAAACAGTCTGACTCAATTGGACCAAATAAGGTCCAAATGACGTCATTTGGATGGGCAGTCCACGTCATTTGTTTGGACATCCTAAGGACGTCGTTTTGCTACCTTTTAGCCCGACATTAAGCCTTGACAGCAGTAGCAGATTTCAAGGGGGAGAGGGCGCCCCACTTATTTTTGACAAATATCACTCTCTAATGTAAAATTTTCAAACCGAAAGGCTCCAGGAGAAATGTTTACAATAGCCCCCCCCCCCCCCCCCTTTGAAAATCTCTCGACCCGCCCTTGGACCGGACGGGACCATAAGACCAACCTTTACTACTTGTATAAATTTACGGAAGGTTTTTCCAGGGTACCAGGGATCCAGGGATTTTCAAAGGAGGGGCACCCTATTGAAAAAATATTCCACCAGATCCTCCAGAATCAAGAATTTCACATTACCAAAGTTAATATTATTTGGCCCAAAATCCGCCCAAAATAGTGAGGGGGCCCCCTTTAAATCCACCACTGAAAAGGATAATGGTAATGATTATCATTTTGAGATGGTCCATGTATTTCTGTAATTTAAAGGGAACCTTGCAAAAGCCTATAGGCCTATAGCTAGGCCTAATTGTAATGCGAACAATTCTCTTTCGGATATAACATATTTTGTATGTCATTTACACTAAATAGGCCTACTAATCCGCATTAAAGAGTTGAAAAAAATAATAAATAATGGATGAAAATAGAGGGCCATTTAAATTTGGGTAAATTCTTTGGTGTTCAGGGGGAAATCCCACAATGTATTACGTCACATGGTGATTGATGGGGAAAGCCACTCTGGACATGAAATGGATTTTTCTATCTTTTTTTCTTGAGGTTTTATTGGTAACAATCTTCAAGGTTTCCCTTGGTTTTTAGAGTTATTACAGTAATAGTAAATATATACATACAATCAATATAATATTATGATAATCAGACAGACATGTACACATTAGATCATAACCATAATAATGGAGACTGGATAATAATAGTGTATTTGACAATTAATGGACAATTTAAAAATAAGGGTTAATTTACATTTTGCAGCAAGTCAATGTATTTCGAATACAAATGTTTTACTTTACAATTAAAAAAGTATGCTGTTCCACAGTTCTGAATGTCCCTTTCCAAATTATTCCAGAGTAAAGTAATTCTATAAAAAGGACTCTTTTTGAAATGTGTTCCAATGTGTGTTGGGACTATAAAATGTTTTCTTCTCAGCTGCACGCATTAAGTGGTTCGGGACAGTAATATTAGCCTCATTTTTGCTATACAAAAACGAATTATTAAAAAAAAAAATTCCTAGATGAACATACTATTGAACATTATGAGATAGCACGTGTGAATTAAATGAGATCCACAACTTTCTTTAAATTTTATTATTATTATTTTTTTTTTTTTTAAATAAATTTAACTAATATTATGGTAATTTGTGCTGTAACTTTTATTACATTTATGTGTACCATATTAAAAGGTAGTAGAAATAGAAGCTCGCAAATTCATATGCAAGGAACTCTTTATTAAAGGTTCTCCCTTCCCCTCTTTCTCAGGAAGTCTCAGAAACCATGCTTGGGCCATAAAGCTTGTAGGGAGTTTATCCATGGGGGCAGCCATTGTCCCCCAGTACAGGCATGTAGGGGGACAAGCTTAACACCTTCACTGCTGATAAGCTACCAAAAACCCACCACCTCTGTGTCACTGCTGAGAGACAATATTGTCTAAACAGATAACTTTATCATTTTATCTCAACAGCCTCAGTAAGGGGCCATCCATAAATGACGTCATGCTATTTTTGACCATTTTTGACCCCCCCCCCCCCCCCCCCCCCCCCCCTCCCCCCCTTCGTCATGCTTTTTCTATAGGAATGTATAGGAGACTGGACCCCCCCCCCTCCCCAGCGCATGACGTCATTTATGGACGGCCCCTAATGAACCCCATGCTCCTTTTGAATTTTTTTGATAAACTTGAATAATAAGGAAGTTATGGATAGATAAAACTTATCACTGCCCCTTCCCTTTGAGGGACCCCTAAATGGGTTGTGTGTACCATACCTTATTGGTATCCAGGAGTTGCTGTTGTTTCAGGGGTTTGGCCATCAGGTAAGACAATGCCTGAGTGGGTTGGCTACCACAACATTGAGGTGGGAACCCCAGTCTGCCACCCTTATCATGCCTCTGTCTACACAGGCCTTATCTGTTGAGAGGTGTGAAGTAAACATTGACCACTGGGAGCCAGAATGGGGCATTTGAAAAGATGTACCATCCTACAAATCCGTACCTCCCTATTGAAAACAGCAGGCACGTCTAGGCCTAAACTTCTAAAGTATTTATAAAGAAAAGTGCGAGCTTGCCAGGATTCGAACCTGGAATCTTCTGATCCGTAGTCAGACGCGTTATCCATTGCGCCACAAGCCCCGGCTGTGCGACATGCGGAAGCATTGAGAATGGCGACAGATTATAACAATTTGAATTTCCCGCCATATTTTAGTGTAGGTTTTCTCCACAGAAAACTTCCATGGATAGCACATCAGCGAAGGGGGAGGGCCATCTTCTCAAGTCAAAACCCCTGTCGCCGCTGCCGCTCTACCGTCTAAACGCGGTAGCGGTAGCGGCTGGGGTACTGGTGCCACTGGTTGGCGAGGATGCAAAGGGCAAGGGTAGAAATATCCCAAGCGTTTGAATATAAATCAGTGTCGTACCGAGTGTCGTACCCGGGTCGTACCCAGAGAGGGTTCTGAGGGTGTCTTGAACCCTCTCAGATTTCTCAAAATGTATATAATCAAAGAACAACTAATCAGTGTCTCAGATTTCAGGGATGAGGAGGCATAAGGCCCTGATAAACGCAAACTCCGAGAAGCTCTGGGTTAACCCCGGGGGTTAACTAACTAGCGCTCCCCGCCTACTGAAGCCGGCCGCTAGGAATTCATAGTTGAAACATTAACTGAAAGTCGAAATTCCTGTTTCCATCTATAAAATCAGCCTACCATCTATGAATAAGATGGTATAGGCCTCAGGGGCGGATCCAGGAATTGTTTAGGGGGGGGGGGGGGCCAAGATTAGAAAATATGGTAGTAGTATATGAAGACTGAATATTTGGACGGCGAAGCCCTCCAAGGGGAGGGTATGGGAGGGGTACCCCCTCCCATAGGGGGGGTATGGGGGGCCACCCCCAGAAAAAAATTGAAAATTTAACCTCTCTTTCATGCAATCTGAAGCATTCTGAGGCACTTATGTGACCTTTAGAGGGTATGGAGGGATACCTCCTCCCATAAGGGGTGGATGGGGGGCCAGAAAAAAAATGAAAATTTAACCTCTCATTCATGCAATCTGAAGCATTCTGAGGCACTTATTTGACCTTCAGAGATGATTTTTCCTAATATTTTCATAGCCATTCTTCCAGGGAATGAGAGGGGATGTGAGAGTGTTTTGGAAAGGGAGGGTATGGGAGGGATATCCCCTTCCATAGGAGGGTATGGGGGGCCACCCCCAGAAAAAAATTGAAAATTTAACCTCTCTTTCATGCAATCTGAAGCATTCTGAGGCACTTATGTGACCTTCAGAGGGTATGGAGGGATACCTCCTCCCATAAGGGGTGGATGGGGGGCCACCTCCAGAAATAAATTTAAAATTTAACCTATCATTCGAGAAATCTTAAGCATACTGAGGTTAAGGAAGTGGTTCCCAGGCCTGAGGAGGGAAAACTCAGAGCTGGGAGGGGAAACACAGGGCCTGGAGATTCCCGGGAGGGGAAACAGAGCTGAGAGGTGAGGCTCAGGGTGGGGACAGGAGACTCAGGGCGGAGAGAGGAGGCTCAAAGTGAGGACAGGAGGCCCAGGGCAGGGAGGAGAGGCTTAGGGGTGGGAGAGAAGGCACAGGACAGGGAGGAGAACCACAGGGCTAGGAGGGGAGGCACAGGACAGGGAGGAGAACCACAGAGCCGGAAGGGGAGGCACCCTAGGCCCCCTATGCCTATCCACCAGATAATATATCCCCCACCCCACCAAAAGAGAACAATTGATAGGCCCTTTGTCATAATACAATTCTTTGACTTTGATTATATATATCTAGATGGTTTTTGTTGAAATCTTGCATGAATACAAGTTTTACTCTAGTCCTATGGCTAGACTGCTATGATAAATAATGAAAAAAGAAATGCAATGATTCACATAGCCCCAACAAAGACAAGGGGTCTGGGGGCCTAGGTGGCCCCCAGAAGCCCTAGGATTTAAAAGAATTCTGGTGCATTCCTTGATGTTTTTGGCATAATTTGTTTGACATTTTGACACATACAAATGCAGGGGCAGGGGGGAAGCGGCAGGGGCAAGGGGAGGTGGCAAGGGACAGAATTTCCACCTTGTGTATATATGTTTTAGGAAAAATGACCTCGTGTAAAGGTAGGCCCAATTTGTATCGTACAAATCCTCGTGTACATAGAGCCTTCCAGGCCAACAGGGGAAGCATAGGGCCGGCAGGGGAAGCATAGGACCAGCAGGGGAAGCATAGGACCAGCAGGGGAAGCATAGGATGAGTATGGATCTCGCATAGGTCTACCAGCCTTCACAGGTCAGCCCCTCCCCTCTAACACAAACCATAGGTCTACCAGCCTTCACAGGTCGGCCCCCCTCGCCTATAACACAGATCTAAGGTCTACCAGCCCTCACAGGTCGGCCCCCCTCCCTCTAACCCATCTAAGGCCTACCAGCTCTCACAGGTTGGCCCCCATCCCTCTAACACACACCCAAGGTCTACAAGCCCTAACATGTCGGCCCCCCTCTCTCTAACATTATATCTAAGGTCTACCAGCCCTCACAGGTCGGCCCCCCTCCCTCTAACCCATCTAAGGCCTACCAGCTCTCACAGGTTGGCCCCCATCCCTCTAACACACACCCAAGGTCTACAAGCCCTAACATGTCGGCCCCCCTCTCTCTAACATTATATCTAAGGTCTACCAGCCCTCACAGGTCGGCCCCCCTCCCTCTAACCCATCTAAGGCCTACCAGCCCTAGCATGTCGGCCCCCCTCTCTCTAACATTATATCCAAGGTCTACCAGCCCTCACAGGTCGGCCCCACTTCCTCTAACAAATAGGCCTACATCTAAGGTCTGCCAACACTCACAGGTCGGCCCCCCTCCCTCTATATCTAACGCCTACCAGCCCTTACAGGTCGGCCCCCCTCCCTCTAACCTATCCAAGGTCTGACATAAATCTAAGACCTACAATAAATCTAAGGCCCCCCTTTTTTTCTCTTCCTTTCCTTTTTCTTCTGAAGTACTTTAAGTTTTGGTGTATAGTAGTACCTCCTAAGTGTTGTGAGTAATAACACAGACTCAGCTTCTTGTTGTAAAATAGATGTTGACAGTCCCAGCTCCAGCCTCCAAGAGAGGGAGACTGGGTGTGTGCATAGCCTTTTATTAACTCTTGACCAATCAGAATAGGGGGCCACAGCTCCACATGGGGGCTACAGGGTTATTGTTTTACCTGTAGGACCAATCAGAGTAGGGGGCTCCACAGCTCCACATGGGGGCTACAGGGTTATTGTTTTACCTGTAGCCTAGCCTCAAAGCAGGAGTGCTATATGGCTAATTTAAGTAATTGATATGTATAATTAACCTGTGGAGCATATAAAGGCTATTTGTTTGATGAAAATATATAATAATAAAGGTATAGTGGTGTATATTTGGAAATTATATATAAAATAATGAAATAGATTTAAATTATAACATTTTTCTGAATAATAGAATGCCATACCCGTTTTAGGTATGACACTTCCCTCTCTCCCTTTCTTTCTCTCTCTCTCTCTCTCTCTCTTTTTTTGAGGGGGGGGGGGGCAAGGCCCGTCTGGCCCCCCCCCCCCTGGATCCGCCAATGGGCCTACCTCTGCGGTTACGGGGTGTAGATCCTTAAAATTGGCATGGCGACACGGGCCTTTTTCAGCTTATAGTGACATGCGACATTAGGATTTTCTTAAATTGGACAGGGCGACATCACGTTTTCTTAAATTCGACAGGGCAACTTCATGATTTCTTAAATTTGACAGAACGACATGGCACCCCCCTCCCCCATCTACACCCCCTGTTCTTCCAATTCTTTAAGAATTGCATCTGTTTTCCAAAGACATTTATGCCGATGATTGTGTGCTATACTAGGCCTATTCCTCAAAATATTGTTATGATATTGTTACATCAATCCAAACGGATATTGACTGTTTTACAAATTTGGGAATAGAGAATAACCTGCAATTGAATGTGAGTAAATCCAAATATCTTATTGTTGGAAGCAGTGAGAGTATACTAACTAGAAGAGATAAGCCTTTGTTTAAGGCAGGTAATAGCTCTTTATTGCCTGTACATCAAGACTGTTATTTGGGTACTACATGTATTATTGATAAGGATTTATCATATGTTCACAATTATAATAATACAAAGAGAGTAGTACCTAGGCCCTATAATAAGCTATTTCAATTAAGAAAGCTAAGGAGATATCTTGACACTTATACTGCTATTTCTGTTCATAAGTAAACAATACTACTGTATTTTGACTATAATGGTATGTTTTTGATATGCTCTACTCTAGAGCAAAAACGTGATCGAACTTCAAATTCTACAAAATAATGCTCTCTGATTATGTTTGAATATTAAACTAACAGATAGGTTTACTCGTAAAGAAATTCACTGCATGTGTAAATTGAACTCACTTGAACAAAGACAAATTGTGCAAATTTTGAGACAGATGTAGGCCTATAAACATAGTTTGAAGACTCAGGCTATCAAATCTCCCGTTCGTGTAACTTGACAATTTATTAAGAAAGTTTTTGTAAATCCATCCAAAATTCATTGGTCTTTCAGGAAAAATCCATTCTTCTGTGGCCAGGGGCGGATCCAGAGTCTGTCTTCTAGGGGGGGGGGGGGCAATATATCTGCCCCCACCCCCCATGATTTAGCTTGCAAAATTTCTCCTCAGATTTGTCAAAACTACGAGAGTTCATTTTTTGTCTAGGGGGGGGCAATTGCCCCTTCCCCCCCCCCCCCCCCCCCCCTGGATCCGCCACTGGTGGCCTTATAGTAGTCTCGAAAAGCGAGGCGGTCGAAGTGGCAGAGTGGCCCTGGTCTTGGATGACCCAGTTATATAACAGAGTGAGCCTGATCTTGGATGAACCAGTAATATAACGGCACCTTCACTCCTCTCCGTGCCGTCATCTTCTGACAGATGTTAACCACATTCGGTGGGAGAGTGACGATGCGGCAGAGTGCGGGCACCTGCTGCGTTCCAGTGACCCAGTGACCTATTTCTTGGTCACTGGCAAAGAGGGGAGTGTCGCTGGCATTGACAGCATTAAGAGAGGATTTCTGCTCCGTTTTTAAAACAAACATGGATTATATTTATCTAAAAGTATATCACAAGGACTTAAGCGAGGTCATAGAAGATCGTAATCAGCAGTATATCATATAATGGTTTGCTTCGATCATTCCAAAACAGTAGCTTTAATTGAAATAACCATATTGCCCACCCTACTTCCAGCCAAGCGTCGGTGGTGTAACGGTTAGCATGGTTGCCTTCCAAGCAGTCGATCCGGGTTCGATTCCCGGCCGACGCATTTTTGTCTCCATTCAAACGTATGCTACTTGTCATTCAAAATCTTGACTTCCAGGATTAATTCTGGGTTAACAGATTCGATTTTTTGTAAGCTCGTCAGTGAAGTAGGTCTCTGATAATAAGGTCATTAATCTCGTTCACAAAAGATTCCAATTTTGGTCATAAAAGCGCAGCCCCCAGGGAGGATCGAACTCCCGACCCCTGGTTTACAAGACCAGTGCTCTAGCCACTGAGCTATGGAGGCGCCTCGTGTTCCGGAGCCGGAATAGCTGGATAGAACCATAGGACTTATTTTGACGTGGTCGAAGTTGTAAAACCTGATGATTTTGAGTGAATAAACTATTCCGTCCATTCCAAAATCATTCTATTTTCCAACATTTCTTTGGTCCCTCATGTAGACCTATATCTCTGACATTAGAGGACATTAGACGGAAAAAGCTAGGGTTTCCATGCAGGTCATAAGTTTCCCCGTTCATAAGACTTATTATTATGAATGTCTTACTTTAGGTCCTATCATGTATTTAAGGTCTTTGTTAAGGATAGACAACTGTTGACAGGGCATGATTGGCCATGGCGCAGCGTTTTACACACTAATTCTATCATTCAAATAGGTCATGAATCTATTTTATATCATTACATTGGCTATTAAGAGCCTTATCTGTTGATATAAGATACATGAATATAGATACAAGGATGACTTTGAAATTGGGCCATGAAGTCAAAAAATGTGATTTTCACTTTAATTTTTTGAACATAGATATCTCATTTAATATTTCACATAAAAACTTGAAATTTCTTCTGAGTCTTCTTTAGATTGACTTGGAAGGAACCGTGTCTCAGATTCTTAATAAAGGTCCTAGTTTTCATTTTATGAAATGTAGAATTTTCTTTTTAAAAAATGTACAAAAAATTACCCATTTTTTGTCATAAAATAAAAACTAGGACATAAATCAATTTTCTGAGACACGGTTCCCTCTATATGAATGTTTTCATTATGTGTTCCAAATTTCAAAGCTGTAAGTGTATTATTAAAGGAGATATCCATGTTCAAAAAATAAAAGTTGAAAAATTAGTTTTTTGTTTACATTTTTTCCCTTCCACATGGAATCCCAGCAATCTTTATGTAAATGGATAGGGAAAATTAAGAGCTTTCATTTGATGTATTATACAATGCGATAGGGTACATGGTTCAAGAGATATTCATATTTTTCTAAATCAGCCGCTGTCAACAGTTGTCTATCCTTAATATAACCATAGAGATACAAAAGATATAATGTATGTCTATGATATAACCGTTTATTTTTTTGGTCAAATGTGAAATTGCTATTTAGCTGTAATTAATGTTAATCAACACTGACACAATTATGTCATAAACAGTTATTTAAATGTCAAAAGGAACATTACAATTTTATTAAGTTTCTGAGATCCGGGATCCCCTATATGCAAATATATGTAAGCCTATACCCTGTGTTTCAATATAACCCTAGCAATTTGTTCCCTACCCAGGTAGCAAAATGATGTCATGAAGACGTCCAAAAAATGGTCCAAATGACGTCATTTGGACCAAATATGGTCCAAATACCAACCAATTTTGATATATGTATGAAAGATATATCAATGAAAATGTAATATATCTAGTCGGGAATGTTGATAAAGGTATTGTATATCAATATAACAATTTTTAAAAAGTAATTCGCTTGGAAAATTTATGAAAAAATGTTGTTACATGCGGTAATATCGATTTAAAATCTGATTTTCTTTTACAGCTATATTAAAAGATAACATAATTTTATGAAAATATCCAAAAAGAGTTGCTCTCAAACAATGTAATTTTGATAAATAAATAATTTTTCTAATATAGCTTTTCATTTTTGAATGGGACCAATGTGGACCAGTTTTGGACCAAAAGACGTCCCAATGCCGTCATTTGGATGTGCAGCCAACGTCCTGAGGACGTCCTGTGGACCAAATGGCCGGGCCTTAACAGAAGTCTTCCTGACGTCTTCTGACCATTTTCCAACGTCTTTTGGACGTCAATATTGAAAACTTATGTTTGGTGGCCCTTTCTACCTCTTTTCGGTTCAGTCTTATCCTCAGAATAGAAAGACATTTAAATAAGGTGTGTATCCCTGCACAACACCTGTTCTTTAGATTAGGGGGGTAGATTATGGTTATATTATCCTATATTATAACAACAAAGAAAATGATTGTAGGAGCTAACTAAATTCTAAACTGAAGCAGCTAAGTTCTAAACCCATTCAATATAATAGATAGAACTTATGTATATATTTGAATTATCTTACCTTTAGGCTATATAAAGTTTTCCTATAAAGTTTAGAAAAATATGATAGGGCTATAGGCCCATGGTGTGAGAAATTCTGACCTGATGAGCTTGACCGTGACGGTAAGCTAATATTTCTATTCATTATTTAATCATTCTCATAATTCAATCCTCCAACTATGTAGTCATTAATTCTTCAATATATCTTTCTCTAAAAATGAATAAATTAAGTGAAACTAGTCAAAATACTTTGCAAATAACTCCCTCCATTTCATATCAGGGTGTGGGGATTGAGACCAGATGCCCAGCGGCGCCTATGTCTAGTATTATGCATTTAGGTTTACATGTTATAAGTTGCCTTTCATTTTTATATCATTTGATTATTTTGTTTTTTCATTATTTGCAGGTGTGACTTGCTGTATTATCTAGGAAGAATAAACGAACGAGAGTAGGAGACAGGGATGGTGTTTGAGGGAAATCTTTTTCAATAGCGCTCAGTCCATAGGCCTAGCCCTATGGTCAATGGATGCACATTCTACCATTATAAAACCACTGAAGGACAACATTGCCTTTTTTTTTATATATATAAACCCATGATAAACCATATAGGGCCTAGATATCTTTCAAAAGTACTAAGCACACAATAAAAGAAGGCATAGGCCTACCCCCATTTCCTGTAGAAAATGCAGAAACTACAAACCAACCTAAATCCACAAAGATGCTGTGATGTCTCCTGTGATCTGCCCCCTTTGTACTCCGTCCGCTACCGCCCCCTGTCTGTGATGGTAGGAATTAAAACTACAACATACCCCTTAACTGTAACGCCACCTCCCGGGATTTCCCCTCACCAGACCCTGACCCGATTGTGGCGTAAACAAAACGGCGTGCGGCGGTCGGCGTCAAAGTGGGACGGCCTCACCCAGATATGAAATCATGGTCGCCGCGGCGAGGAGGACCTGTACGTTGCTCGTCGTTTTCCTGGATTTTCTCTGCCGAGGATGTCTCTCCGTGGAAACATATGGTGAGTACAGCATTACTGTATGAGTTGGGAAGCGGTATGGGAGGTTTCCTGGGCGGAGGGAGTGGGTGGGATGGGTAAAAACAGTGTAAATGGGGAGGGAGTGGGCGGTGGATGTTGATATGGAGGCCCGGCCAGCACTTGGTCGCCGCCACTGCTGCAGCTAGGTCGGCCAGCCCATGCAAGGCTGGGGTGGGTGTCGGCCCGGGGGAGGCACAAGTTCAACGCTTAGGGCCTTGTCCCTGACTCATCCCCTCCATCTGTCACTAAAATTTGACAATCATATTCATGTGACAGTCAAAATGATATTTTCTATGTATAGAAACATTAATTAAGTCCTTTTAATGATAATATATGGCCATACTCTAAATGTCATGATAAGGAATATAAGAATAAGTAAGGTTAACATGGGTCCTTTCTCCTGCAGCTGTACAGTACCTGGCATTACAAGACCTGGAGGCTGATATGTTTTATCACTAGCACTGGAGGATATTGGCCGGGATGCTGGAGGGGCCGGCCTCCCTCCTCCCCTCCCGCCGACGTTAGGGCCAACCCCGCCGGGAGTTGCCCAACACAGGGCCGGGGCCGGGCCTTGTACAAGCCGACTCACTGTGTTGGGTCTGCTCCATCAGCTGGCCACTGCCTGTCCTATTTAGCTGAGTTAGATCTACCTAATGTTGTTGACTCCTGTACCATTTGTTGGCCAGAAACCTTGTTTGAGCCACACAGGCTTGAGCCACTCCAGTCCCGCCAACTAATACATTGGGCTTACTCCTATAGGACTAGTAAAAAGCCCCAAGTAGATTCTACTGAGCTCTGAGACTGAGCGAGTCTACGGAGATGAGAACTGACCCAATATCACTGGGCCATTCACTAATTGTGTTAATTTATTGAAAGCCTTTAATGTGACTATTAGCCTAATAGTATCAGAGCATAAGTGTTAGTGATGGATCATTTTTCCGGCAATATATAATGTACAACTGCATTAGCCAATACTGATAGGCCTATCCCCTGTCTTCTAATTGAATGATAAATCCTGTGATTAATCAATAACTGTTTTCCATGACAGAGTGAAATTGTTCTATGCAGGATTATCAACCCATTACATTTACGACCGACTTAAATGCTGTCATTTTTATAGCAACGGCGTTTTATCTATTCATGATAGCCTATATGGAATAAAACAATAAGAATTTCTATAGACAACAAGATTTGTTTATCTGTTTATTGACGGTCGAAACAAAATAACGGGCCTAAATACGCTAATACGCATATGATTACGCGGCAACGAAAAACACTTAACAATTGTAATTTTATCATCAAGAGTAAAGCTTGTGATGATACATGTACATACAGTCCAGGGACGGATCGGGGGGGGGGGGGGGGTAGGGGTAGGGGGGCGCATGGGGCATGCCCCCCCCCTTTTTTTTTGGGGTCAAATATTACATTTTTCAATGTGAAAATTAAGACTTTTTTAATATGTGCCCCCCCCCCACCCTTTTTGAATTCTTGGATCTGCCCCTGTAGCCTATATGCCTATACAATACCTCATAACATAGTTCTATAGTATATACCGGTATGATCCATCAATGCTCAGCAGAAGACAATATCAAGAGATTGATTGAATGTACGACCTTTAGGCTGTAGGAATCCTTTGTGTTTTTCTAATACGCAAATACCTGGTAAGAACTAGATCTAGGAGAAACACGTGACCTAGACCTGGCTTGTACCCAACCCACATTATACCTCAGTGTATGATCCAGTGTATACTTTGAGGACCCAGCGCCCCAGCGCCTAGTCCTGACCTAGCGCCCATGTGGGATGTTGGGCCAAGCGTGTAGGCTCATGGACGGTGTGACGGATGCACAGGGCCCACGTGATTGAGGTCATCACGCAGGTTACTGCTAGGACATGTAGTTATGTGCTAGTCTATATACCCCATCCCCCCCTCCAAACACACACTGACCCCATGACTACACAACTGTACGCACGTACCATGGCATGTACTATTTCCCATAGCTCTGCCTTTTATAGTAATTGAAAGTAATAACATGAGTAATATTGGGGCTGTGGGCCAGGTTGTGAACATTTAACAATGTTATTGGTAGTCCATCAACAAAACAGTCTGTGCAGTGATCTGAATTTATTGTTATATGTTTTGATGGAAAATACTGGTTTGTCGCCATAGCTATCCTCAGAAAAACGCCATTACGTGGGTCACCACTGCTGGGTACCACAGTAATGCTCCGTTGGGGAATTGGCAGCAAAATACGTTAATTTATGCAAACCAGCCAGCACTGTGAATGATTGGAAATAATTTCTAAATTCTTTTTTTAATAATAATATAAGCACTGCTATAATACACCGTAATGCAACGATCTGCATGGTAGGGACAGAGAACATTTAGTCATTCTTTCACATTCTATAGGCTATCTCATTTTCAAAGTTATATAAGATGTAAGAATGGTTATTAAAGGGAAACTAACTCCGGCTTGTCTTACCTCCGCTTGCCGGGAAGATTTGGAGAAACTCCCATATGTTACCCCCTGAGACACTTTCAGATAACAAAAGAGAGAAACAACCTATTTTAGGATAAAGGACACAATTTGTTGCCTGTATCAATATTACTTAATTTCGGTCAGGTTTATGCAACAAGGGAATAACTGGGTTATAAGCAAGTCATATCCTTCTTGGTTTTTGTAAACCGATAGGGACCAAAACAGACTTTCTGACTATGCATGTATGTTTACTGGCACACTGAAACCAATGCCATTGACCTCCCTGGCATTTCAGAAGTATTACACTATACTGACTATGCATGTCAAAGGAAATGTATTCCTCAAATCTACACCACCTCAGGGGAAACAAACAGGTAACGGCGCATCATTATGCAAAACTACGGACCTAGTCCCTTGCCTCGGGTGACGACTTGGCGTCAGTTCGCCTCGGATACCTGTATCGTGTCATAGGTCGGACGCTGGTTCATGTTATAAGTACGTACCTCGCGTCGGCTCAACTTACAAGTTGGGGAAGGTCAATAACTGAACTATGACTGCAACAAGAAAACGGGGCATAGACTCTAGCTAGCTCATCTATTGTCTGACATTTACGAAACTTCTGACAGCCACGCTACAGCCTTTATTTAGCATTTTATAACCTCTTAATATTTGATTTCCCTCAATGACTGAAACTTACATTGTGTTACTTAATCGGCAATTGACACTTCTTGATATGGAAATAGATAACTTGATAGAAGACAGAACAGGATATAATCCAAATTTCATTATTGTAATTTTCTAGTGCCATACATTTTGATTTCTCGTGTTCCCTTGTCCACGTTTGTGCCTTTCCAATGGAGGACGGGACGGCTATACGTGCAATGCTTTTATTCCTATTGTCCCTATTTCAATGATGCCCACACCTTTAACATATACCTACTGCACCAATTTTGGATTTTCCCTGCAGTGTCCCCCTTTGTCTTATATAGGATTCATATCGATTTCAAGAACTGCCCATGTCGTCTTCTCGAAGGTAGTGGTCTAGAGCCATGCCTGTTTTGTGAAATGGTGAATTTAATCTGAACCATCTGGGGAGTTCCAAACGGCAAATGGTGAGACAGATATATGCGAGCCCCGTATCGAGGGTAATGTGACAGTGGTGTGTGTACGCAGACCTGATGGCCCAGAGCCTGTTGAATATGGATCATCCGTCATCAGTATACATAGCCCGTGTTCCTAGTGTAAATACAGCTCTCTACCAACCAAGGGTTAGGTCAACATGTGAGGGGGGGGGGGATATATTCATTTAAACTACTTTACTAGAAGAGTCAGGGGACTATACTTAATTACACTTAACCGAGTAAATTCATTTAAACTGCATGACAGTACTATCAGGGTCAAGGACAATACTTAATTATGCTCAACCGAATAATTTCATTTAAACTACATTGCTATCAGGGTCAAGGGACTATACTTAATTATACTCAACCGAGTAAATAGTAAGATTAGTCTGTAGGATAGAAGACGTATTTGTAAAGGGTACCCAGGGAACCTAAAGAGACAGATATCGCCCGGATGCACCGTAACCCTCAACATGACCCACCCTTAGGTCAGGTCACATTGGCATGCGAGTATAGGATACATTTGATTATAAGGATATTCTCACATAAGCCGACAATGTAAATGACCTAGCAGTTGTTAATTGCAGGCAGACAGGAATCGCTTTCATGATTACAGAAATGTTAAACTATGGAGTGTTTGCTCCATCTATTGATATTTTCATGTATACCATGTTCACAATAAGTTGTGCAGATAAGCCCGTTCCCCCCTTACTCATCAAAGTAATGAAGCCACCCGTAGCCTGCCTGGCGCCTGTCAAGTGAACACCCTGTGACGGCTCTCTCCTAGAGCCGTGGGGTGCCCCTGGTACTGTCACCCGTGTCGTCACCGGGGCGCCAGGCCCTGGAGGAGACGCTACCCAGGCCCCCAACACCCCATAATAAACCTCCGACGTGACGGGCGGGCGACGTGGCCTGCTTTAGGTTCATCAGAGATTGTCGGATTTATGAACTTGTTGGGCATTGTTTTTGAGGACTGTAGATAACGTATCCATGGATAGGCACTTTTCAGTTATACGTGAGTTTAGTGAGTAGTTGGATATATCATTTGGTATATTCCAAATGCTAAGTGACGGATGATAAGTGTTCTTACTTTAAATGTTTTTCTCCCTTAATTTTAAAACACTGATTTTTTTTTATTTAATAAAGTAATTTTTTCTACAATAATAATACACACTGACACCTTTTTGTTGCATTGGTGCATATAAGTATTGATCATATAGGTATTAAGTTACCAATGCAACCAAGGTATAGGTCCATTTTTGAAGTGGGTCTATTGTTGTGGACCAGTGGACCGTGTAATTGTTTAATTGGTGTGCCCTCTCTGACCCCCAGTGGTGGTCAGACTGTGGGGCCTCCACTCAGTGTCTTCTCATTGGTCACTGGTGGTAGTGGTAGGAGGGACAAGTATCAGTGATTGACATCCAGTACCTATGGGTCCTATATATAGAGGTATGTCAAGTTTGAGAGACTGGAAAGCCCAGGTTGCCTAAAAACAATATTAATTTGTTGTTTCCAATAAATGTACTCATGTATTTATATCTGACAAATACTTAAAGTATAAATGTTCAAACTATTTTTATCAATACACATTTGATTTATCATTACTTAATTATGTAAAATATCTTCATTTCAAATTGATTTTAATTCCAATTTTAGTAAGGGCAAACAAAGAAACAGAAATCCAAACTACTTTTGGCCTTAACTGGCTCCTCTCTGGCCTGACTGGTGAGGTGGGGTGGGGGCACCACCACCACCACTACCACTGCTAGGAGTGGCCAGCAGTCAGAGTAGACTTGGGCTAGAGGTGGTGGTGGTGGTGGGGGGGGGGTTAGTTGAGTGGCCATCCACACCCCACATAACTCAGTGGTCAGGCTGGTCACACTCTCCCACCAGGTGAGAGGTTACTGAGTAAAGTAATTCAATGATGCAATGATCTGCTTGGAGAGCTGATTTGTCAAACAGGGGTGGGGGTGGGGTGTTGCTGGTAATGTCTGGTGGGTGGCGGGGGGGGGGGGGGGAGGGCATCCAGACCCCACACCACTCAGTGGTCAGACTGGTCACACTCTCCCACCAGGTGAGAGGTTACTGAGTAAAGTAATTCAATGATGCAATGATCTGCTTGGAGAGCTGATTTGTCAAACAGGATGGGGGGGGGGGAGTGGGGGGGGGAGAATGCAGCAGTGCACGGCAGCTGTACACTCATTGGTCAACCTGATTGACCAATGATTGAGGATGTATATGATATGTTCCTTTTATATCTTTAAAAACCACCAATGCAACATCAGCCAGTTTTTGGCCGACAATCTTCAGATTTCTAGTTTGTTCATCTTTATAATGAAAGTGATATTATGGTGTACCACGATACAACCTGATTATCCAGCACATGTTAGTTGAGGAATACCTTAGTTATATCTGGTAAACTTGCTCCCAGTAGACTTGACTAGGATGGCTTTGGGAGATGGGCATAGAGTTGAATCGGGAATGGAGACCAGCTTAGAAAACCGTGGGCCGGGGGCTGCGCCATACCTTTTTCGAAACTCTGGATCCGCCACTTCCTGCAGTACTCTGATATTCGACAGCGTAATCACTGATTACCGTAATGTGTACAAGGGGTGGGGGAGGGGGGCAGGGGGCTGCAGTAAAGTGATACTTTACCATCTACTGTGTACAGTAAGGAGTGGAGAGGGACTGGGAGGCTGCAGTACTCTGGTAGTTGACCATTTAATATGTACAACTAGGGGTTTTGACAGACTGGAGGACTGCGGTACTCTGATACTTAACCGTGTAATGTGTAATGAGACAAATCTGAGAATATCACATATGTACCAACGACAAATGTATGTTATAATCAGTGTTATTCATTTCAACAGTCACTGTCACGAGACCTGCCAGTTTTAAGGTTACTTTTTTTTTATCCCATGTAGACAGCAGAAAAGTGTTCCCTTTTTTTAGAATAACATAGTTACATTGAACCACAGAAGCTGTAAAATCACACACACATGATAAATAGGATACAAGCATTTTCAGTATTGTTTGCAACAACTAGTTACAGAGACGTTTCCATAGTGGTTGGTGGTCTTCAGTAATTTGTTTCTGACTTAGTATTTATTTTTGTAGGTCGTACAAGTGTTTTTCCCCTTTCGTGTTGTATCATGATAGTCATCTCCTCTCCCCACTTGTCTGGGCCACTTGACCCTCGTCTGTCCACCACCAGGGATTTCTGCTCCAGGACCAATTTGCTTTCCATTAAAAAAACACAATAATTTCAATTGTTGTTCCACAACATCACTTGACGTCAGTGCGAACACTTAAATCTAAGCTGTTTCTGCCTGTCTAGCCTTTTTTCCATACAATTATTTGCAAAGGGTAAAAACTATATACTTCAAACAAAAGCTTACTATCAAGTGCTTAGCACATGACAGGATATAGACTATGACCTAGTCGTGCTTGTGCTCAGCCTTGCTGAGCTGGAGGGATCTGAGCCCTGTTTAGTCTTCGTTTTTAATACTTACCGTGACAAGAGTTTCGAGATGAACTGCACGGTTTGTTCTTGTTTTCATTCTGTTATTTGTTTTGACTTGTTACTATACTCAATCATTTCAATCTTTCTAATAGCAGGAGTTTTCTACAAAGTCAGTTGTATAAAAGAGGAATATCAATTCGGTTAAATTAAGGATATTTTGAAGTTACATTTGCTGCAACGCTAGGGATGTTAGATTTTCAACAAAATAAATATAGGACGTCTACTGTATAGTTCCTCTTAGTGAGTTCACTATGAATGTACTGTGAAAGATAGAAGTGCCCAGTAAGTGCCTATGTAATATCCCAATTTTCTCATTACCCTATTCACAAAGTACAGATGCTCTTTAAAACCATTTGAGTAAAGTTTTTATAAGGGGGCAATGGTCCTTGGACTGAGGGAATTGAGTGCACTTGTAAATAAGTACATGGCATTTGCCCTGATGGTTTCACGGGACTGCTCCTGTCAGTGAACCTTTAGAGAACAGTGGGAGAGTCTGTTTCAGATTCCGTCTGCTTGCACTAACTTAGCTCTGTTTGCTAGGTAAGTCAATTCCGTAAATACCATTCAGACAACCTAGTCACATGAGCAGGGTGTTACAAAAAATCGACCGAATTTTCTTGCTTGGATAGGTAAAAAGAATAGTAGTATTGACTAAAACATCATGTATGGACTATGTTCCTGCTGATAAAACTCGTTCGGGATTCAGCATACAATGTAAGATTATCTAGGGTTTATAAGGAATAATTTGGAGGAATATCCTTAAACGGGTTCAAACCGAAACATCAAAACATTTCAATCACTGCCTCATGTATCTTTAAAATAACTACATACAAGAACCTAATAGTAATAAGTATGGCCACATAGTGACTCAGGTCTGGCCCATCCGAGGCCCTGACCCACCCACCAGCTAAAGGTGCCCCTTATAGTACGGCATACCGGCCATAGTGAGGTGGGTCTGGCCCATGTGAGCCCCTGACCCACCCACCAGCTAAAGGTACCCCTTATAGTAAGACATACCGGCCATAGTGAGGTGGGTCTGGCCCATCCGAGGCCATGACCCACCCACCAGCTAAAGGTGCCCCTTATAGTACGGCATACCGGCCATAGTGAGGTGGGTCTGGCCCATGTGAGCCCCTGACCCACCCACCAGCTAAAGGTACCCCTTATAGTAAGACATACCGGCCATAGTGAGGTGGGTCTGGCCCATCCGAGGCCCTGACCCACCCACCAGCTAAAGGGGCACCCTTATAGTAAGACATACTGGCCATAGTGAGGTGGGTCTGGCCAATCTGAGGCCCTGACCCATCCACCAGCTATAGGTACCCTTTATAGTACGGCATACCGGCCATAGTGAGGTGGGTCTGGCCCATCTTAGGCCCTGACCCACCCACCAGCTAAAGGTGCCCCTTATAGTATGGCACACCAGCCATAGTGAGGTGGGTCTGGCCCATCTGAGGCCCTGACCCACCCACCAGCTAAAGGTGCCCCTTATAGTACGGCATACCAGCCATAGCTAGGTGGGTCTGGCCTGTCTGAGGCCCTGACCCACCCACCAGCTAAAGGTGCCAACCTGGCCCAGGGCCCAGGCCGGGTAAAAACACATCGGCCGGGATCATGAGGCCTCCCCGGGCGGTGGGGAGCAGCTCGGATGACACGGGGCGAGCAGCAGCTGTTGTATTATGTATTTATGTATTTATGCCGTGTGCTGGCCGTCTGATCCGAGGTTGGGGTTAGCCTGCAGGCCCTGCCCACTGAGGCGGACACACAGTGTGTGTTTTTACCGCCGGATTAACCCACCGTGGGCCTATGAAGTGGGGGCGGTGTTCGAAGGCTGTTTATCTGTTTATGGGGGAACAGACTAAGAAATTACGCTTTTAGCTGTGGAACAAATATGAAATCCACTACTCTGAGATATCGTCAGTTTGTTTTATACTTAAAAAAACACACGCACATTCTTGTTTCGTTCATGAGAAACTGAATTATTAATCACTAAGATATTCAGATTGGCTCGACATTCTAAAGGATATTTCCTTAATGTCAAATAAACATTTTCATATTTCGAGAAATTCACTTGATTCAAAACTTTAAAGGTAATCAAAAGTGAGTAATTGTCAATTTTACTGGCTCCGGGCACCGGGTGAGTGGTCAATTTGATTACCTTGGTTACGTTTACTACCGACCAAACCACAAGATATCATATCTTGGATCGCTGAAGGCTTTTTATCGCGAAAGTGAACATCTGGAAGTCTTGAACTCTGAGTTTCATATGTATCCAGAATAGATATAAGAGTTGGTTTAACTTCTTCAACTGTTTGCAAATTTCATATTCCTACACTTTGCTGATGGCGTACCATTTTATTTCCGACGTCTAGCAGTCATTGGAATAACTGTACTTGTCTAGAGGTCTGCCTGTAAGAACAGTGATATTTTACAGGTGATGGCTTTTATAAGAAGAGATCTATTGATCATCATGAAACTTCCACTCAGTGTCCGAAATTAACGTTGCACCCTGTACCCGAGGTGCATGATTCTGAGGCAGGGTGCATGATTTTCAAATGTATGCACCAGGTAGTGTTTTTTTTCACCATTTTACATAGCTTTTTACAGTAATGTACACACAGAAATGTCTCTGGGGCATTCTTTTAGAACCTCTGCACCCGGCAGGTGCATAAAATAAAACCTTGATTTCGGACATTGAATATCCTCCGCCCAACTCCCTTGGCCGTGCACAACCACCTTCTCACTGTACACAGGAGGTAGACATATTGTTGGATAGGGAGACCTACCCAGGTAGGATATTGGCAGAGTGCCAAGTGACCTACCTCCTCCAGTGTACCTACCGCCCAAAACCTGGGCACCACGGCCTATCGTATGGTTCGTTACTGTATAACCAGGAGACACCTTGATAGAAATCAGCTCATATAATGCTTAGAAGTAGACGTTTATTCGATATCAGGTAAACTGCAAACAAGTCAACGAAAACTCACCATCAGATCTCTAGATGCATCTTTCTGCACTAGATATAAAACAGCACTGCACCATTGAGTCTGATTTCTCGGAAGGGTCCATAACGCCCCTTGAGTTGTTCCCCCTTTGAAGTGAGATTTATACCCAAGAGCATTCATACATTACTGAAAGGTTGTCTACCCTCTTGGTTTTGTGTATATCTGTTTCATAGTGTTGTAAACATCAGAGAGACACGTCAGCTCATGCACCAGGCAGTAAGGCACGTCGCCTGTGTAGTGTGCAGGCGGTCCAAAGGCATGACACTTACTATATGTGGTGGCAATACTTGATCCATACCATGTATACCTATGCTTGAATGGAACACTTTATACTAAACGTCCAGGCATTTCAGACATCGGACGTGAGGGAGGTCAGAAAATAGGTATAATGGATATCGCATTAATTTAGCCAAAGAGGCCAATACAGACTTCCTTATACCCACAGGTTCGATCTCTTGATGCCATTTAATTCTTCCAAGATTAGGAGTAGATTAAGAGATTAAGATACGCCAGGTTTATAAAATCACGGATCAAGTCATTTGTCCATGGATACACAATTATTATATGTATATCAGATCTTATAATTAGGGCTTGCTCATGAAATTCGAGAATTGTGTATATCATATTCTAAACATGTCCTTGCATGTGACAACAATGCGGTTTACAGACTGAATTGATTTACATCTGAATGCGATGACTAGTATGAGACCTACAACATCCAGCTATTATGCCATCAGGTTTTTGATGGATGTAACTCTAAGAATATTGAATTGAGGGTCATCTAAGGTTATTCAAATCGTGACCTCAAATGACCCTTAGAGGACTTCCGGTGGCTGGAGTACTTACGTAGATAATTCTGAAGTAGATCAGATGGTTGGAATTGTTTGTTTATAAGACACAAATAGCGTTAGATTGAGACTGTCCAGACACTGCCCCACTCTTGCCAGTGACTCCCAAAAGAAACACACCCTATGGGCCTTGGTGATTCCGAGAAGCGCGAACGGGAACATTAGGCCTCTCTTTAAACTGTTTGTTATTTCAGGCCTTAAACCCATATACTGCGACCATCTGGGCTGGGAATCTGGACTAATGTATCCGAGGTGCTGACTCTGAGGTCACTTTTCTAGGATTCTGTTTAGTGAGACCGGAGTCGTGTCTGTTCCCAACCAAGATGCACTGCGCTGTCCTGTCAGAACAGGTCTCTCGCATGTTTATTTGATGGGAAACGTATTAAAAAACGATGTCCTTTGGGAGGAGCATGCTCCTGCACTTCTCGCCCTGTCCTGTCTGGATGGAGGTGTCAGTGCTATTCAGGCTGGGAGGTCCTGTAAAAAGATGAGCGTTCATTTGGACTAGAAAGGAATAGACTGCTCCAGAAAAAGTCGACCAATAAAGGAAAACATGCAGAGAAAAACATGTACATTCATGCTGCTTCGGCATTATTGGTTTTGTTGTTAACCATTTGGTTATGTTATCTTTAATCGGTCTGTCAATGCATATGTTTATATTACAAGAGCAGATAATTAACAACAGGTGTTTTTACAAGCATAGCAGGTTAAAAGTTGTTTCCAATGTGAATGCTTGGTATAAATTATACTTTAATAAATATGGGTTAGTGCTTATCATGTAGCATTAAGTTTTGAAGGAATTTCTGACCATGGGGTCCAAAGACCGCACACATCAGTCCAGATCGGATAAAATAACTGCATCGAAAAAAATGAAAAGTTTGAGTTTCAGATTATCACAAACTATTCCACATAATGATTATGAATATGTGAAATAGTTTGTAAATACAAGTATCAGATACTTGTATTAACGTGGCTACTGTAGCAGTTGGCTGCATACACCACACTATATAGGCCAGCCAACGCTAGAAGACACACTTACTGCCGCTGGCATTGAACGCCGCCGTTTAGCTCTATACTAGACAAAAACTGCCTATCTCGTCAATGCAACAGTAGAAGAAAAAGTGTGCTGTGATGGTTTAGGAATACAAGATAGCTAACGACACCCATTACAGCCTACAACATCGGTCTGCTAATAGCAACAACCACAGCCAGGGCGGTGATAAATGGACCTTTGCTGACTTTGTAGAAAAAACAGGCATGAGGTCGCTGAAAAGCTTTAAAAGCAGATAAAATCGATCATCAGGAGGGTCTAAGGAGCTGAAAGAACCTGGGATTTCTATGATCGTATGTTTGCTACATTTCTTCCAAAGAAAGATGAGAGTATATATTGTTTTGAACTTTCCCTGTATGTTAGAGCAGTATTGGTAAATCCTCTATGGCGGATCCAACTGTTTGCCATTTTGATTTATGTAAGAATATTACACAGTCGCATACAAAAACATGGAAAACTAGGTAAAATAAACCTCGCATACTCATGTGACTCACTGGGCCAGGAAGTGCATGGGGGTGGGGGTCCTAACCACTTCTTAGCGCCCAGCACTTGGCGAAGCCTCTCTCCCCACCTCTCACCAGACCCGTATGGGTAGGGGGCGGAAGGAGAGAAGTAAAAACAAGGAAAGTGTGTGAAGGAGACAGAGACAGGCGGGCAGAAAGGGGCCACCTGCCGAGCACCTGTGGGTCGTTGTGAGCCGCTCCCGAGCAGCTCAGGGAGCAGCTGCCGGCCGTCGGTAGGTGGCACTGCGACGGAGGGGGAGGAGAGTAGGTTACAGCCTTCAGTTGACTTGTTCCTGGCGGAGGCGGCACTCAAAGTATGTGCTACTCTCTATTCTCTATTCTTCAACCAAGTCACACCTTCATAATTCATATCCGAGCAGTTACATGTGTATATATTATTGCACCAGCTCGAGACCTTTGGTCCTGATCGTCCAGTCGTACCAATATTGAGCAGTAGGTCCGCCCACATGCACATGCACCATAAAGTCAAGTTGATTTGTGCAAATGAGACTCAAACAGGGAGTTTCTTTCCGTGTATAGTCGTACTAAATTTAAAGCTCTCATGAACTCTACAACACCAATAATTTAAATTTGTGAAAACGTGTTCATAAAAACGCTGGTATAAAACACGAACACCGTTATCTAAAATAAATATGTTAGTTGTAAACATAAGATAATAGCTGATTTGAGTTATCCATACCAGATATTTTCTTTAGTTACACAATTATGGTAAAGGGATGCATACATAGTTTCGGTATGTGGCAGTACTTGGCCATGCGTGTATCACAAGACCTCTGAGGGTCTCCTTGTGTTCTGAAGGCGGGCGCTAAATCCCCTCAGGCCACTTCTGTATGTACCTATGTGGAATAAAAAACAAGGGAGAAGCTGCTGCTACCCTGGAGAGAACACTTGTGGGCTTGTACCAAACACACTGACGCTATCCTTTTGTTTGTCACTGTTCCCAGGCCCACCCATTACACAAAACACGTAGTGATCTAGATCTACTGTCTGCAGCACATATGTGAGTTCAATATAGCGGTAGTTTAGACAAACATGTGGTTCGGGCTAATAGGATTGTTAATCCTGGAATATTCTGTTGCATGGTTTAATACATATAATGAAAAGACAACTTCGTGCACCTGGTACAGTATGGGTTGAACATCACAAAGCATACCTATCAAGTAAGTAGGTTATACCCAACCTAGGCCACTCAATTTTGGCCTTGGCATTACTAGCATATGGCGAAGACTAATATCGTGGAACAGTGCCTTGGAAAGTTAAGAGATACACTTGAAATACTATCAAATAACTTTCGTCAGAAGTGTTGTAAAACGTCTAACACCCTCTACTGGTGATATATAATCTAGGGTTGGAGCCGCGGTTCAGAGACATGACATCAGACCCTGTGAGGTTGAAGGTACCCACTTAATGAATTATATACACCGACCCGTCGGTGCCCTCATCAGTGATGGGCCTCCCAGTGTAGGTGTAGCCAAGGTAAATAACCTCCGGGGAGGTGCGCCCAAACCGCCCCGCCTGAGTCTAACCACCAAGTCTGCTGACAATATAACCTACAATATCCCATACTACCAGTACTGATACAATAATATTATCTAATCCCATCAAGGATTGCTACAATAGGGATTACAATATAACTGTACGTATAGCAGTACGTATAGGTTAACTGTTCCATTGATCGCAGTCCCATATCCAATAACTGAACATATCCTACAGGTGTAACCGTATAACGGCGACCTAAATGATAAGCATGTTGATTTGCTGCCGTCAAAAAGTGGGGATCTGTCATTCTATAGGTTCCCTTTCACCTTCTTTGCCACAGCATGGAGGTATAATCTAAAGGACAGAACAAGTTAAGACCACGTCCTTCAGGTCCTTGTCTTTATAACCAAGGGACTCAAGACAGTAACTACGACTCTACAAAACGTAAAGCCGTGAAAACGAACGGTCAACTCTTTGAGGTCATCAGATAGTTGGGGAAAAGCTGCACGTAATTTAGTGGTTGAAGGGCGTGTAGATTGGACGTGATGTACGACAGACACTGAGAGACGGGTGGCACACCACAGGAGGTATGTCGGCCCGGGTTAAATGGACGGAGAAAAGAAGTCAAACCGAGCTCTGATTCTGATTCACACTGATCAGACCACACAGAGAGGCCCTGAGGAAATATCTCTGGTCTCTGTTGCTGTTATAGGTGACACGGCCAAGGGGCGGGTCATCATGGATCACACAGGATCTACTGACTCGGGTTACCAGCCTATTGTAAAGTTAGATGGGATGTAGGGGATAGGTCGTAAAGATCTGTGGACTTGTGGAGCAAAAACATCTAAGGAAACAGCCCTTTGTATTGAGCTTGTCTTCACTTGAATTTCTTTAAAAAAAAGAAGAAGAAGATTGTAAACACTATTTATATTCCGTAGAAAACTCCCCTTCAGTTTAATAAGGGAACAGGACTTTTCTCGGCAATAAGATTATCTAGATTGGACGAGTAGAGAGGTCATAGTAAGCGGATTAGAGTGGTGCGGTATGTTACAGTGGCAAGATCCAAAACCTTGAGCCTACAAGTAATATTTGTTTGAGCGTCCAGCAGTACTGCTACTTCGAAGGCGGGTCTTATTTGAACACTGCTTTTTGCTGCCCGACTATTTGTCAGTATCAAGTGTACTTGAGCGCCGAGACCTACATCAGTGCTCGGGGCCGCTGTAAGGAATGTCCCTCCTCAGGCTGAAAGGTGGGCAATGAGGTAGATACCTGGCCGCCTCCTGCCTTCCGCCATGTTAAGCGCTCTCAACCCCTCCCCCCCGACCCACCCAACTTAATTAACTGTCTCCTGATATCAGCCTTGGCCCGCGCTCTCAGGATGCAATAGAGCCTCCTTCTGGTGCCAGCCTCTTATTGGCACAGCGCCCCCTGGCGAGTTCCAGCCACCGGAAGACGCCCAAATGCGCGCGCGCATGCTCTCACTGTTTTTAAAGACTTATTTGCAATAGAGATATGAGACCTTTGATAACCTGTCGTTTCCCCAATAAGGGTCGAGAATCAGCCGATCAGAAAAGATTATACGTACCAAAGGTAGTGGGAAATCAGTGTATACTGAGTGCATGATCAGTTTATGCTTGCAGTAGTAGTTCAGTGTAAAGTCAGTAGAAATCAGTGGGGAAACAGTGGTCAATCTGTATGTCGGAAATATTTAAATGAGATAGGGTATACAATCAGTGTATAATCAGTAGCATTTTAGTAGCTCATTTAAATATTTCAGACATACTGATTAAGGAAGTGTCCATTGCCGTTTGTTCCATACCATTCTAAAATCTTCAAATGTTATTTTGTCCAACGTAGCAAGTCGCAAGTTTGGAGTGAAAGTTGCCACATTCCCTCTCCAGAAATAGTATGAAGAAGCAAGATGGTGGCACCCGCCTGGGCGGTATACACCAGGGTATTTCAGAATATAGGTACAGCATTAGTCTGATGAGGTGTGGCAAATGATGATGGCTTTCGAAGAAATCATCCTCCATTTTTGGCATAGAACGATGTGACGGGGGGGGGGGGGGGATGGGGTTGATGACACATACCTTAAAAACCAATGGTTTCTCTAAGCTCAGAGGGTAGGTGCCAAGACATCCCGTCGGCCTCAGTGTGTCGTGAGACCCCAGTTAAAGGGCCCGGCTCGCCCGGCGTGCTCCCTGCACTCCCTGCACCCCCTGCTACACCCGACCTAATGGGACACGTTCCTGAATTACCTGAATGGTCCTTCCCAATCTGTCGGGCGTCGTACCATCAGTAAGGCTAGGAAGGAGGAATTCGTTTTGGTCTAGATTATATACCTGTGTCCAGGCCATCCCACAATGTGATTGTATACGATGTCAAAATATATATCAGAATCCTGAGATTGCATTACTTCGTATACAAAAAAAAGAAAATATTAATTCTATGTGACATTTCTTCCTTTTCTTTCGATTTCACGGACATTACAGGATTGTCATACCTTGATATTGGTAGCAAATAAGAGCAATATTCGATAAAACAATGATTAAACAATGTTCTTTTAAATATGATAAAGATAAATTATATTAGATATGAATTTAAAACAAAGCATTAATTTATCTTGCCATGGAGTTAACTCTCATACATCCATAGTTTGAGCAGTCCTCCCGGTGAAAGCCACCTGCGCCTCATCTCCATGTGGCCGCCTGGACGGATCTACATTACAAGATGTGATTAATAAACAATTTGGATCCCACCACCTTGCCAGGCGTACCTGCCAAGCCGGCCTTGGGCTACCGGTCGCTTCGGACGGTGTGTTTTAAGTCTTCGTATGTCACAGGCCAACGCAGAGTAATAGGCACAACGTCCATGACTTATAAATGAATCCAAACGAGCCCGCGCCAAGGACTGGATGCTCAACAAATGTGAGTGTCCAGATCATTTCCACTTCATTAGGAGTGTTGTGTCCCGGCTTCTTGTGTTGGGCAGGCAGAGGAGGGGCGCTTCCCAAAAAGACATTGATTTGCGGATTGGACTGTTATTTGTGGCATTAAAACACGGTCGGTTGGCCGGCCCCCACCCCCAGGCCCCAGGCACCTGGCCGTGTTAACGGCTTACAGGCAAAGTGGGAACACCACGGCAGGGATGTCATCGGTGAAATTCCATCACCGTCGTATTGATTAGGCAGACAATTATTGAGACAAGGCTTGTTTATGTATTTAAATTTAGAAATTATACATATTGTAATATGGATAAGAAGTCTTGAGGATTTTAGCTTTAAATAATTTAAACTAGAATACGTTCCAACAAGAAAACAATTTGTATAATGAATAGATACAAACTATTGACAGAATGAAAAGATGAATAAGAAAAAATAGGTAAAGGAGATCATATATGCACCAGCGATAATTGCATATATAAAACATTTTTTCGGAATAACAAATCTCTATGGTAATGCACCATCTGTGTCTGTCACAAACTGTAACGCAGACTTTACTGAACATGGCCCTGCCCGGCCCGGCCCAGCTGTGTCCTGTTGTCAGTGAGGTTGTCAGTGTGGAGTAGGGGGATGTCCCTGGATGATGGCCACATTGTGTCGGTCCACTCCAGACCCCAGTGGGCGGGAGGAGGGCCCCGGTCTGATCCCGGCCAGAATGGGTACAGGGCTCTATAAGTATAGCAGCGTCCTACTGACCGGTTTGTGTCCTTGTCAGGACAGGGTAGCCTCCGTCCGATCACAGGAAACGGTCAGAAAGTCGGTTTGTAAGGCAGGTCAGAGGTCAGCCGACCCTGGAGGAAGTGACGTCAGGGCCAGGTCTCAAGGCACTTCCCTTGGGGGTCTATGTATATATGTAATGGCGAACAGGCAGGCTTCAACGCATAAATCAATTGTGATGTGAGTCCGTTGCTTCTTCTTTTTTATTAACCACATTCATTGAGGTAATGTTGTTCCATGTAGGTATTTTCAAAAAATTTCACAAATTTGCAAAATAATGTAACAAATCAGTTAACGGAAGAAAATTACCAAAGTTTCCAAAACCTATGCGGCTGTTTCAATGGAAACACCAAGTAGGAGTAATCGATGGGCCAAGCGACATGGCATCGCAGTACAAGCGATGAAAAGACAACAATCATAATACAACATAACCATATCGTAAATGTAACAATAATCATCTGGATTTGGGGACCCATGGGTGGAACTTGGTCCCCTCAGCCGTCAGGGAGTATCAGGGGTTGTCCTCCCTGTCCTGAGTAGGCCAGGCTGTGAGCTGCTCACGTCGGCCTGGTGACGAGCGACTCACCCCGCGATGACTGATGTGTCGGGCGGGCCGAGAGGACAGGGGAGATGGATGGATCCACGGGAGGACGCCCGGCAGGCGGGGCCCTGGGCGCCGGATCACCGCAGACAGGAGGGTGTCTGATAGTGTAGACAGGCTCCGCGCCTCCTGTAATTATCGGATGACCTCCCACCATATGTTGTGTATCTGTAGGCCTCTTATAATGTATATTATGTGGATAGGGTTATTTGTCAATAGGCCTGTTGTTGTTGTTGTTGTTGTTGTTGTTGTTGTTGTTGTTGTTGTTGTTGTTGTTGTTGTGGTGTCTTATAGTTAGAGATAATGACATTTAACAAATCCATTTGTACTAGAATTGATACATGATAGTATATGATATTGATTTACTTATTGATAACAATCATATCATTGCTCTCCTATTTGTGAAGTACGTACTTTGACGGTTACTATAATAATGGTTTTGGTGTCCCCGTAATACCCCAGTCGGATTTAGGATACTGATTAATAATTGAATTACCCAGACAACGCTTGGTCAGATTTTAACTCGAGTTTAAATCGCCGATTGCGTGTCAGTGGGTGAGGCCAGCCCCCAAAGTTTGTTACTGGATTAGGTGGGCGTTAAAACTAAAACAAGGACAAGGCTCCGTCACGCCTTAGGTTGATTCATCGTACACCTTTTATTGATTCTTTCTCAATTTTACCCTTTGAAATTAACGGTCCCACTTAGTTAGTGATCGATCTTGATGGATCTTATTCAAATGATTGTTTAAAAACTGCTGTCTTTTTATCAGATCTTTCATAATATGAATATAATCCTCATTTGGCTTGTCTCTTTTGCGAGGGGACATTGCAGATCATCATGCTGTATTTGGCACGGATCACTCCAGGAAGGACATGGTATGAACAAGTGGAGTTTGTATAGGTACAACCGAGATGTCTTGTTGTCGTATTGGATTTTATATCTTTGTAAAATATAAAGTGAGAGACTATGCACACTTTCACTGAAAATTCTACAAATTAAGCCTGAGCTTCCGAGTTTGAAACACATAAGAAGCTCACCATTGTTTTCTCCAGCCTGCTGACCTTCGACGCCACAAAACTTTCTCGTGAATGTCATGAAATGAATATCGTATGAACAATGGGACAATCTGATCTCACCTGCCAAAAGGACCAATTATTTAAGTTGGGGACTCATTAATCCCAACATAACTTTTCAAGATGTGACAATATGCTGCTAACGCTAACGTAGAAAAAGCTCAGTGAAGAGAGAAAATAGCCCCATCGATCCTTCCTGGTTTCTATAGCACACCGCCCGGCAAGGTCTTTGATCATACCCTGGAGGAATCAATGTCCATTACCATGGTTAACCTCGGTGACCCTCCCCTGCTCCTGGGCGAAGAAGGTACATAAAAGCCAGGAGGCGATTGGCACGGCCCTGGTGTAACGGCCGGTAGGGGGAGCAGGGATTAGGCAGGGGGCAGGGGGAGCAGGGATTAGGCAGGGGGCAGGGGGAGCAAGGATTAGGCAGGGGGCAGGGGGAGCAGGGATTAGGCAGGGGGCAGGGGAGCAGGGATTAGGCAGGGGGCAGGGGGAGCAGGGATTAGGCAGGGGGCAGGGGGAGCAGGGATTAGGCAGGGGGCAGGGGGAGCAGGGATTAGGCAGGGGGCAGGGGGCAGGGGGAGCAGGGATTAGGCAGGGGGCAGGGGGCAGGGGGAGCAGGGATTAGGCAGGGGGCAGGGGGAGCAGGGATTAGGCAGGGGGCAGGGGGAGCAGGGATTAGGCAGGGGGAGCAGGAATTAGCTCCCCGCCTAAAGGAACTTCTGCAATTTGCGAGTACAGCTAATCTGGTGGGCCGACCAACCGACCGACCACTAAGCCAAACCACCAGTCACCTAGCCATACCTAAATTCACATACAGCACGTAGGCTGTGGTTGTTTGTGGATGGTAGGACTGGTTTTACGACAAAGATGGACAGTTCCGCACTCATCAGCACATTCACTCTATAGGCTCTGATTACTGAAATTAGCACCGGCCCAAGTTTGCCCCTCCAGGTTTTCAAAATGATCGACCACTGTATTTTCGACGAAGTAACATGGGATTATTAGCAGATAAAAGGAAAGGATTAACGATGTGTTCATTTGGGCACTAGGCCTAAACACGTTAGGGGCGGAGAGAGGGCCGGGGTCGGCAACATACTAAGTGCGAGGTATTCACACATTGTGAGCGACATTTGAGCACTCAGTTTAGGGGGTGATTGGGCAGGGGGCGGCCCTGGGGTTAAAGTGTGAGGTTTTTACACTGTGAGCAAATTCGGTACAATCAGTAAGGGTTTAATGGGTGTAGGGGCGACCGTCATAAGTGGCCGTTTTTAGGGATTAAATGTGAATAGAAGCGTGGCTGCTGGAGGCTTTATAGGGTGACCCTAAATAAAAAGAGGAACAGTATCTACCGCCGTATTTTGGCCACCCACATGCAGTTTTACAAAGAAGACTTCTTAATAATTTCTGCTCATTCCGTTACATTGCCCTTTCAGTTTGAGTGAAAGCGGAGGGCCCCCGCCTTGATACAGACATATTTTATACTATGTTTGATAACAGATTCATTTGCTATAACAATGCCCCTGTCAACATCACTTCCAGTTTATAAATGTTATATCTTTGCATTCCAGTACGCTAGTAAACGACATTGTTTTAATTTAATGTCTATTTCATCTCGATGCCTGTAAACCTTGAAAAGGATTACGAAAGTCAAACAAACAGGTGACTGCTCAGTGAGTCATACCCCAGTCCCTTCTGATGGCATGCAGCGGGAAGCAACCCGATAAAAATCCTCCTTCCCATGTACTACTACTACCACTACTACTGCGGACGCCCCCGCCGGCAGCCATCCATCCATCGCCGACTATCACGGGCTCCCCTCCCACTGTTGTCATTTGCCACCAACCAGAAGGAGATAGCGAGGGGCGGGATAATTTGGTCGTCAGCCGGAGGGGTAGGTGGGCGTGCTAGGGAGCGGAGAAAACGGCTCCAGGGCGGATCCTGGAGGGCCGCCCATAGGTGATGAATGCGACACGCCCCGGCCTGCAGGGGTCAATCAAGGTCAGCGCCACTGCTGGGTCCAGAAGGAAGGAATCATTTAACCCCAACCCCCGCAGCCATAAATGATATTTCTCCAGCTCCGTGCCCGTGGATGGAAGAAGAAAAATGACGGAACGACCCCTGCAACCCATCGCCAGCCTAACCTGGAGTTTCCACCCCCTCACAACCTTCCCCCAACCTAACCGGCAGCTCCCAGCCCCTCACCCCTTACAACCTTCCCCCAACCTAACCGGCTGCTTTCCCCGCAACATATCCGCATCTAAACCGGCAACCCATTCCGACAACACAAACCCTTTTCCCACCCAAACCGGCAACCTCACCCCCCCCCCCCCCCCATCCTCACCCACTCACACACAACCTTCCTCCAACGGGCAGCCTCCAGCATCTAGGAGTCTGTGGTAGTCTGTGGCTGTGACCTTAGCCAAGGTCAACGCCTGGTGGGCCCGACAGGTCAGGGGCGGTCGATACACGCAGACTCTCAATAAGGACATTGTTTCTTCATTCCATCAGGGACTTCCCCAAGTTCCCCAAGTTGCCCCAGTTCAGAAATTACATTTCCTACTTGAATGCATCCGTTCACCATTTCGATACAGTTTTCCAGCTAGACCCTCTAATTCTTATATATAATGTTGGCCAACATATGATATATGAATTGAAATTGCATCATGATGATCGTCAATTCAATTGACCTATTTGCTGGATGGGACGTGTATAGGGGCGGATGGGAGAACTATTGTTTTATAGGGTTTGGTTTCTATTCTTGGTGTTAATATCATTTATCGACCTGTAAGATTCTCATTCCCATTTCCATTTGTAAACAAGTTCGAGTATCAAATAAACATAATTTCGAGGCATATATATAGACCCGCATTTCCAACTGCTGACCACTGTCTTTCAGATAGGGAGTGGTCAGCAGTTGGAAATGCTAGTCAATAATACCTTACTACCGAACGAGTTTATCACATGCATTTCAATCTGGAGTTCAGAAAGTTTAAAGTAATTTCCGAACACTAAGCTTAAGAAAACAATTTTCTATTTACTTTGCTGCAAAATAAATGAACCCTCAAATGATTACATTGCAGTCTCCCGTTTCTAAATGGTAGGCCTAAACCAATTTTAGGCCACTTATCATTCCAAATGGTACTAGAATATATTCAAAAGGAACATACTTTACCCACTTTCTGGACGTGAGTCAGTTGACTACAGAAATAATTAGTCTGTCGCAAATCAATAAGAGTAAAGATCCTGACTATACCTAGCTAGGTCTCTTTCTTCCATCTGGGAATCTTTCCTCAGCCGCTCCACTCTAAACACGACGAAGCTTCAATCGAGCAGTAGACTTCACTAGATAGCTGTCTGCTTTGATAGGAGTAGGGATACCATAAAACGTGTAGGCGTATATTGATTTTACCTTTTAGCGCAAGGGAAGAAGTGCTACAACCACTTATCACTGGTTCTATTCATTCTGATTTCTTTAAGACAAAGTCTCTAGCAGTCTGGAAGGTACCAGTAGAATTCCCAGGTCCTATGAGTCGGAATCCGTAATTGATGATACTATTTTGCATTAGGCTGGGGAAAAGAGTTCATTACTATGCACGTGGCTGTCATGTCGCATTGGGCCTCCTGACTTATCACTGATTTTTAACCCCCACTTCTTGCTCCATAAAGTCGTGCCGTTCCCTTGTCTTGGGGACACTAATCCCAGCGGCTTTTAACAGGCTTTTTGAGAGGGATTTGCGGTAAGCCATCTAAGGGATATAAAAGGCCCGTAGTGGTCGGACTCCGCGACCAGACTACAGCAGGATTTATGTACCATGTTTCCGGATTATGCAGACAGAATGGGGGATAGGTCTAGGACAATGGGATTGGAAGAGATCTAGGCATGAAACGTACATAGACTAGACTTAGCATGCCGCTTTAGTTTTCAATTTGCAGATTTCCCTCCACGGTCGGGTAACTTGGTATTAACTTGAGTCCCGTGTGTGCCAATTTTGGGATGGATTACTAGGATGGAAAGCATACAAATTACTCGTTTACTTGCGGAATAATCCGTCTAGAATGGGACCTTCCACCCTTAAATTCAAATTTACAACGGCCTCATGAAATTCAATATCCGCAACAAAGGCCTTTAATGGAAATGACTGCATGTATTTCCTAAAACGGGACGATCGAGGTAGCCAGTCAGAGTGTTTGGAGACAGATATAGGCCAAGAGCATTTTAGGATAGGACATAAGGGACTATGAACATTAAAATACAGGGATTCCATTTAGAATTCATGTTTACCGTTCCCAATAATACCATTAATACAAAGACCTACATCCTGCACATAGGCCTATACTTTTGTTACTGAAGTAACAAGCCAAGTGGCAGAATCTGAATCTATTTTAGGGCCCGTCCGTGCAACTTCGGCTATTATCAGAGCAAACCAATCGATGCCAGTGCTTTGCCCACATCGGCACCGTTCCGATCACCTCCCTAACTGTCTGGAGCGAGCTGCTTGGAGCTGCTCAGAACCCCTATTATCACCCGGTCGGCCCACGTTGCCTCTGCCTTCCTTGACATCCGCCGAGGTGACGTCAGGTCAGCCAGGCGGCTAATGACGTCAGAGCGGATCAGAGCAGCCTTCGCCGATTACCACGGCCGGCCGGCCACCTTTTAACTCTAACCGGATTACGGTCAGCCCTAGACCTCCCAGCCTCCTCCCCAGCCTCCCCCACTCCTACAGAAAAACCTATTTATGATCCCCTCCCGGCCCGTTTGTTCTTCGGCAGCGCCGCTTTCCAAACGTAATTTGGTGGTGGCGCTGCTGGGCGTATCAAAGGGGATGCGGAGACAGTACCCTGGCAGGTCAGTCCTCTGACACATGGATCATCCATGCCCCAATGGTCTGAGACTCCAGTGTCCGGTCACTTGGTCCCATCCATGCCCCACTGGTCTGAGACTCCAGTGTCCGGTCACTTGGTCTCATCCATGCCCCACTGGTCTGAGACTCCAGTGTCCGGTCACTTGGTCCCATCCATGCCCCACTGGTCTGAGACTCCAGTGTCCGGTCACTTGGTCTCATCCATGCCCCATTGGTCTGAAACTCCAGTGTCCGGTCACTTGGTCTCATCCATGCCCCACTGGTCTGAGACTCCAGTGTCCGGTCACTTGGTCTCATCCATGCCCCACTGGTCTGAGACTCCAGTCTCCGGTCACTTGGTCTCATCCATGCCCCACTGGTCTGAGACTCCAGTGTCCGGTCACTCGGTCTCATCCATGCCCCACTGGTCTGAGACTCCAGTGTCCGGTCACTCGGTCTCATCCATGCCCCACTGGTCTGAGACTCCAGTGTCCGGTCACTCGGTCTCATCCATGCCCCACTGGTCTGAGACTCCAGTGTCCCGTCACTTGGTCTCATCTGTGAACATATGGTTTTGTGTGGTATAAATTGAAGAGAAGACTTGAAGGCAGGAGGTTGTAGTTGATGATAAATATATATTTTCTACAGTCTCAGGAGTGTAGTGGCCAAAAGGCCTATTGCTGCTTAGTTGTTTACATGTTGACTCTTCCGCTGCTGGACCCAGAGTCCCTTACAGCATACCTGCACCTCCCACCTGACTTTTGTGTGGTATAAATTGAAGAGAAGACTTGAAGGCAGAGGTTGTAGTTGATGATAAATATATATTTTCTACAGTCTCAGGAGTGTAGTGGCCAAAAGGCCTATTGCTGCTTAGTTGTTTACATGTTGACTCTTTCGCTGCTGGACCCAGAGTCCCTTACAGCATACCTGCACCTCCCACCTGACCTCTGGTCAGTGACCTAATTACAACTGACCAATCAGGACAGGGGGAGTGCTAACTGTCTAATTACCATAAACTCTATAATGTAGTATGCACATATTTGACATATATTTTGATTATTTAGGAAATTATGATAATAATATAATTCATAATAATAGATTAGATAAATACTTGTAATTATTAGAAGGAGGATATGCCATGCCTAAAATTAGGTACGACACATCCATGCCCCACTGGTCTGAGACTCCAGTGTCCGGTCACTTGGTCTCATCCATGCCCAACTGGTCTGAGACTCCAGTCTCCGGTCACTTGGTCTCATCCATGCCCTCTGGTCTACGACTCCAGTGTCCCGTCACTTGGTCTCATCCATGCCCCACTGGTCTGAGAATCCAGTGTCCCATCACTTGGTCTCATCCATGCCCCACTGGTCTGAGACTCCAGTGTCCCGTCACTTGGTCTCATCCCCAGCCCTGCTGCGGTGTCCGTCGTTCATTTGGTCCCTTTATCACTAGCTTCGTTTCTCCTCTGTGTTCCTCTGTCATCGGTAATGTCTTTCGTTCTCAAGATATTGGCCCAGTCCTCTCAGTTTTAGCATTTTAAGAGCATTATAAAGATAGAACCTAATAGGGCCAAGTTAACAAAAGCATAGCTTATATTACAACTATTTGAAAAGCACGATGTATATTGTGAAATAGTTTGACTCAATTAAAAATAAATAAATATTAGGCTCCATATGCTAAATAGCATAATCTCTTGTTGTCAGTGTTGGATCAATGTTCAGTGTTGAATCAATGTTGAAGCACCTGTCATTGAACCATGTATTATTACATCCACTGCTAACAGACTGAAGGCCAGCATGTCAAGTTTAACGAATGTCAAAGTGTCTACAAGGTAGATCTCAGTAAACTCTACCTTACTATCGCGTTAGAAATCACCCCTGGGCCCACTAGTCAGACCGGGCGGTACCGTTAGCTCCTTGATGCCTTTTCTATGACTTCCCCCATGCTTTATGGTCAAAGGCTCTCATCTCTTACATTCATACATATTGAATCCATATGGCGTACTTGCCTGTCTCCACTGGCAGAAAATGGGCAGCGGGGGACTCTCCCCATGTTAATTGGGTTAAAAACGGGCAGCGTCCCAAGCCGAGCGTGCTGCCGGACCGTGTAAGCCTGTGAGCGGACTGGATGAGGCGTTTAATCAGGCTAATAGCGGCAAGATCACAGGCCCGCCTGATCACAGGCCTCCAGTGATAGCTCCCCCACAACGCCGCATCCCTTTCTCCTAAGCCGACTCCTAAACTGTGTAATCATCGTAGCCAATTAGAACAACCACTTTCTTTCCGGTTTGGTATTTCTTAAAAGGTATAAAACGTCCCCAGCCAAAGATATCTTGTTGAGTAGGTCCCTGTCTTGGATATAATGCATGTGTTAATTGTGTATTGGTAATAGTAGACTACGAGTTGCACAAAACTGTATAGAGGGGTCATTTCTGTCTTATCTTGGAGGGTCGACTAGGCATCTTTTAAGCCTGGTGATTAGTCAAGCCTGATGAAGTTATGTTAGGCCTATGGGCCGAATGGGTATACGGATCTTTTTTTTCCTAGAACAACTTTTAGTGTATAGAATTGCCACAACTATTTCTAAAGGAGTCCCAAAACACTTTTTCCCCCCGTCCTCTTCGAAAATAATTCAAAATTTCCTCAGTCACATCGTTAACACTTTTTTTTATCGTCAACACTTAAGCTTATTGCGTGTTTGCACCTTTACACATTGCTATTGGTAGACTCCATTGCTGACACCAAGTACCTGTAATGACCCCTGTCTTCTCTCTTCCTCCAGGGTATGGGGACCTGCCCGGCGTACAGGCCAGGGAGGAGTTCACCTACCACGAGGTGGTGCACCCCCTCATTTACGTACGCGGGGTTCGCCATAGACGATCCACGACTTTACACACTAAGGTAAGCAATCAATGCAAATACTTTTATTTTTCTCAAACAAGGTTTGAACAACAACCACCACGCAAAGTGAACGCCAGGAAATCATTGATCTCATGTTTGCTTTCTTATCGAGCGGTTAATGACTATTGATAGCCTTTCTGTGTGAGTATGGTTTGCGCGTACGGTCGCATACCGTGCCAAATCTTTCTGTGATCTATGAAGTTATAGCTTAAGTACTGATTCTCCGGGTTCGCTGTCTCGATCCCTTCGGGATCGGTCAGCCCCGGAGTGTTGACTTGGTCATTTAGGCTGATGTCCCTATAGACATACAGTGAAACTCTCAGGTATCAGATTCAGATTCTGGACCTGTTGGCAGAGCCAAACCAAATATACGGTGAAGATTGTAGTTTTAACATAGGACTCCTATGATATATAGGTCGCCAAGTCATCAGTTCGGAGATTGATGCACGTCCATATTTGGTCATATCAGGGGGGTCAACCTCAAGTCCCCTGAGTAGAGAGTGTGGGAACCAGCATAACTTTCCCACGGTTGATGTGGTTGATTGGGTATGCTCTGCCCAATGCTGGTTGGAAGCACTCACCACCCTCATACTCAGTCATCTTTTGTATCTTTGTATCAGCATAAATTCTGCTTGGAGAGTGTCCCAATGCTTGAGCGATATATGGACATATGTGGAGCCCGGGTCGTGGAGCCCGGGTCGTGGAGCCCGGGTCGTGGAGCCCGGGTCGTGGAGCCCGGGTCGTGGAGCCCGGGTCGTGGAGCCCGGGTCGTGGAGCCCGGGTCGTGGAGCCCGGGTCGTGGAGCCCGGGTCGTGGAGCCCGGGTCGTGGTCGTTTACATATGAAATGCATTACGTTTCCTTCACCCTACTTTCCTTGTGTCTTATCACTAGGCTATGGGAAACTCTTAGAGTAAATTGTTTTTGTTGAAAGCCTTGTGTGGACAGGGGAAGGTGTGTGTGGGTTAGGTGGGGGATGTGAGTGGGGTGTGGGTGGGGGTGTGTCAGAAGAGGGGGTGAGGAGGGAGGTAGAATGGTAGGTGGGGGTCTGCCATGGTAGGTGGGGGGTCCGCAAGGGGTCCACAACGTATCTGGAACATCTTCAAAATATGTTTCTTGTTGTTTAATTCGATCGATAATTCGCTCGATAATTCATATTCATATCGGCTTATCTCATCAACAATTATTTTCAAATATAGAAAAAGAAGACGAATAACCCGGAGTTTTTCGGTTTTGTAACCGATATTTTTCTTCCATACTTCCACCTGTGACCTTGTATTTAGTACTCATTAAGTTATGATAGCTATTGCCTATATTTAGGTATCTATCTATTAAAGGCAAATTTACCATAACCTAACTAATATATCAAAAGTCATACTAATCTTTTCAAAAGTTTACTTTTATTTCTCATTATAACTAGGGGAAAAGGGCTTGACCCCCTTCAATACCCTTATATCGTTTTCCATTTGACAGCCTATAGAATACGCTCACTGCTGGCTCCCAGTGTTACTATCGCCAAGGCTCGTCTGACCGTGTGTAATGACCTCTGACCCCATTGGCTTTAGCCAATAGCAGCGCGTCCTCCACTGCAGGCTGATAACAGGCATAGGGCCAGTCGTACCCCCAGGCCTCGGGGAGATAGCTTTGATACGGAAGGACTCTCAATCCTGCCATCATTTGCCCAATTCTTTGAGGATTGCAGGGGATCATTGCTTCTCGAACGGGCAGGGCCTTTGGTGGCACGTGTACGCAGACCTTTTACTCTGTGATTTATAAAGCGCTGGGGACGTCCCCGACGAGAGTCGTCCATGAATGGCAGGCAAACACATCAATAGTCCTTGTGTGCGAGACGGGGCGTCTATAATGTTGTCTGTGCCAGGGCTGTTCATATGAAACACTGTGTCATATGATATTTTCTGCACTTAGCGAAATGTCCCTGTGTATGAATGTGTATGTTTCAGGTGCCATTAAGCAAAGCGAATCTACAGATGAAGTGGGCATTATCAAGGGGTAGGCCTGTAGAACATTAAGCAATGTACGGTTTATCAGTTTACTATGTTTACTATGTTTCTCCTTTTGGAAAATTGGTCGCTCTTCGTCTTTTTTGGGGAGAGAGGGGGGTATCGAGAAAATATAGGAACCGACTCAGTGACAAGAGGTGGTAATCTAAACAGAACATGAGATTAGCCTCTCGACTTTGACAATGACATCCCGTAAAAAATAACTCGGAAATACCATTTTGATATCAGATATTCACTGCCGACAGTAATTTTATCTTCGACATTAGACTTTCTAAGTTCGGTATTCACAATGCGGCTTTTGGGATTAAAGATGTAGAATTACAATACTCCTGACGGATTTAAATTCTACTGTTCAGCTTTTTGACAATTTTCAGAGTTTTTGCTATGGAGATGAAGATAACCTTCATGTAAAAAGCAGAATTGAAACCATTTATTCTTATACTTAGACTAACCGTTGACAAGTGGTTTGCTACAAAACAAATTCCTCGTGTTTGATTTCTCGCAATCCAAGTAAGTGTACATAAGATATTACGGTAATGCCGTCCCCAGAAAAAAAGGAACCCCAGAGTAAGAAGATGCCAGGGTTTAAGAGTCTCGTAATCAAAATATCACTTTACACTCTGGTTTGATATGGCACATAGACATGTAACCAAATTGTGTTCACTAAAGGCGCTGTTCCAACGTCATTACTGCCGTATTCATGCGCGGTATTGTTATCGGGATATATTCACCAGAGGCAGAAAAAGAATAACCCGCGCACAGTAACAGGATTGTCCTCCTTTCTACAATAGGATATTCTGGGAGTAAGCTAGGTTAAATGGAGCTCGGGGAGAAGTCGTCCTACAAGCCGGACGGCAATCTCATCTGCATTGTATCGGCTTCAGCTAATTTTCCCGGGGCCCCCTGAGCCATGCTGACAAGGAGAAGAATCAATTGTGGATGGGTCAGTGACACGGCCCCCGCCGCCACCCGTAGCCCGCCTCAGCCAGCCTGCCGCCCGCCGACTCACAAAGCAGTGCCTTTTTGGCCGGGCGGCGTGCAGTGGCTTCGCTGGAAGCCAAGTGGCTTCACCAGCTCCGCCCATGACCCAGATATCGCATGACTTCTCCCTGTGGGACCGCTCCCCGGTCGGCCATCCCCGCCGCTATACCGCCCACACTGACATGGCCGCCTCCTGCTCCTATATATCCCGCCCACTCTCGACCACCACTAGTCCACCACACTCACGCCAGTGGCTTCTGCCTCCCCCACCCCGCGAAAAGAGAGGAAACATCCATCCACAGGCCCAGCCTCACAGTGTCGGCGAGGGCCAGATCTTCCCAACCCGGCTCCCCCGGCCAGGGTTACTTGTTTATTATTGATGGCCTAACGAAGGCTTTCGGCTAACCACTAAACCTGCCCCCACTCCCTGCCGACTGCTTTATATTTTTGCCGTCACTGCCAATTGACTGTGCGTTACCTGCGACGAGTCTGGGGCTGCCAACAGGCAGATTTAAAGGAGCAATAAAACCCGAGAAGTCTTTTTTCTCCCGGAGTTACTAACCCTAGAATAGCTTGGAAGTAGGCCTACATCTATCTATAATAAGTCGATCGTAATTATCGGTTCATTTCTTTGGGTTCTATTATTTCCATTCCTTGGATAATTATTTCCTCTTTTCATTGCAAAGAGCAGCGGCAGGTTTAGATCTTCAACAGGAGCCTGTATGGGTAACCCTTTAATTCGACCTCAATATCCACCTAGGTGTACTCGTGTAGGAGGAAGAGGGGGAGGACCAGGAGGAGGAGGAGTCTGGTTGTAGGTGGGAGAACAGCAGCTGGCAAGTTTACCTGGCCACTCAGGTAATGATTGTGTAGGGCTTTCCGCTCCAACACCTGCCTCCAGTAGGGGGGCTGTCACTACACCTCACCTGGAGGCGGCGTCATTAGGCATTTACCTGTTTAGCCTGCGGGCCTCCAGGCTGCTGCCACCCGAGTCCACTTTTTCATGCCATGCTAGCAATTACCCTACACCGCCCCCCATAGGCCGACTGCACGTGAGGTTTTTGTCAAATCACGCAAATGGCGAAGGTTACATCAATAGAATTTACTGGTTCACCTACCTCCATACTAATGATTCTATGAAAATTGTTATATGTGCATTTATTATGCTGCCTAAGAGCATCTTAGGATGCGACGGGTAATTAATATCCTTCGTTTTCTGGCATTACGTGATAATGTAATATTGATCAATTAATATTGACCAGAGTAGAGACAGTTCAATACTCATGGTAGTGCATAAAGCTATTGGCACTGAGTCCCTCGGCGATGTACCTCTCTGTCCTGAACAGGCAGACCATAAATCCTGAAGCTCGCATACCGTTTTACCTGGCTTTACTGCTAGATACTGTTAACAATAAGTTGGGGGAAATCCCCAGGTCACACAGCTATACAGTTATTGCTACAGTCAACTTAATCTAGGTACAGGCCTTATACTAACACAGCAATGTCATAAAGCCTGTCGATATATTATGTGTATGTGCATGATTAAAATTGGAGGCACAGAGAACTATGGCCAGTCATTGTTTATCAGTGTACCATGCAGGGGACCGTACTGGCAGAAACAGTTGCCGGTGAGGTGAACTGGTTAACTATGGCTGGCACCAGTCTGCCCAGAAACGTGGATGGTACTTATCCTAATTGCAGTCTTTATACGATTCTATAGCATGTCTGTGATTCAGAAGTCTTTGTTCGGGGACGCTTAGAAAACCACCCTGATGGGACCGTGAATACCATAATAATATTGACAAGAGCGCTTTAATGATAATCCCTCCACGGTAGTCTCGTAATCCCCACCTCGCTTCAACTACCCGCAGATTCTGCTGCAGCTTGACAGCAAATTATCACCTAGTTTGGACTTGTGAATATTTGAAATATCGATTTCCGCCTATCAATTGGTGATCGATAATAACATTGACAGTTGTTCACTGATCTGATCTGCAGAAAAACGGGTTGGCTTCTGGCTGTACTCGTCGGTCGGTTCGCTTTGGATCCTGATACCATTGATAGAACCGTAACACCCTGGTCAGTGCTGTCCCTCCGACGTAAGCCTGAAATAATTGCCGCTCTCCCTATCATTATTGGATCAGCATACATTTTCATATCCAATTTCTCAGCAATATTGGGTCCACATCCCCATGATACACTCTGGTGCAGCAAGCTTGGAATCGCTTTTGATGTAGGGCTTGGAATCGTTTTTGATGCAGGGCAGAGTAGGTTTGATCTTTATCTTTTGAGTTAGCTGAATTATTCCTTTTGCAGACGACGGTGTGATGATTTCAACGTAGTAATATTGTTTTTATTTACATTTATACTATTATGTAAGATTTGTATGTTTGTAAGATTACCCTTCTCGTACATGGGAAGGTTTGATATGAGGTTCACTATACCCTGACGATCCCATCGCATTGGCTAGATATATACCCTTAGGCAATGACCTTATTAGGCCTCGGGGCTGTGATGGACGCCCAAATAGGCCATAGACATGTAGGAAGCAGGTCTTCCTACTTAAGGCCGAAACCCAGCCTGCCTGTGTGCAAAGCACATCAGTCAGTTCACGTATACAATAAAATGAGAACGATATTGAAAAAAAATTGTTTGCAATGGCTATATTGTATACTTAGACAATCATTACATACGAACCATATTAAACAGGAATCCCTTCCGGTGGCAATTGGGTGTACCCACAGATACGAGCCTTTTGTCCCACGTTGGATTTTATTGGTTGCTGCCCCCGTCTACAAGGAAAGCCTGTTGCCTTTGTTAAAGTACCTGTATTGCATGCGCGGCTTAGCGTGACTCCGCCGTTTGGTTTGAAGGCATATTATAATGAAATCATCTAGCGGGAGGAGGGCTTACTCCATGCAGCGTCTGCTACCTACAGGAGGGGGATAATCCCCCTATATCCAGCCCCTCCTGTTAGTCCCACCACCCCTTCTCCCATCCTTTATCAGCACAAGGCGGGACACGGCGGGGTCTCACCACCCAATCTCCCAGACCAAGACGTGTGCTGGCGACTTCATCAGCAGCCCAGTGTTATAGCTTTTAAGGCGGCAGAAACCCTGGAGGAATCAAGTTAAAATGGGAAAGGAAGGAGGTGAGAGAGGGGCCGGGGCTGCTGACAGTAGTGTGAGGCGGTGGTAATTGCACTTTGCCGTGCCTGCCTGGTGTCAGGGCCTTCCCCGGCCGTATTGGGTGCAGCCTAATGGCTTCAGCAGACGCCCCCGTCCCCCCGCCTCTCATAATGCCCCATATAGATCATCAACATGGCTCCGACCCATTAGACCCGTGTATCTAACGTCGGCAGGAAGCCACCGCTATGTTTGCCCCAAACAAATGAAAGTGTAATCACTGCCATACTGGAGTTATAGCGGGTATGCTTAATAGATCGCCAGGGTCGTGGCACATGAGTCATATGATAACAGAGCATTTTCTATGTGAGCTAAGGATTAAATTGCAGCGGTCTTTTTCAGGAACAATTAACATTAGATGGAATATTTCACGTTCACTTATAGAAATTCAGTTATTCCTCATGTTACCTTTTTAGATAAGACGCATAACCTAGTCGATTTCATATTCAGGATATAATTCAGAACTCTACTTAAATAGATTAATTGCCCTAGAATAATTGCTTTTCCAATATTATGCAATATAATTGTATGCCAGGTAATATGACTGTTTTTCTCTGTCTTTTTATCGAGCTTATATTGTAGCACTGCAAACGCCGAGACATCGCAGCAGTTTAAGATAAAACGCTGGCTGAGAACAACTTTGTCCAAAATACGTTGGCGACCCCACTTTATGTGGCCGCACTCCCCACCATTAACGTCTGTCAATGTTTGCATACCGGTACTGGAATTCACATGGCCATTTACCATGCGCCGCACGGAACCGTCTTATATGTCTGTTGCTTTTGTTACTTTTACTTTGTTTTTTGGATCTCTCTCTTTTCTTTGTACGTCTCCTCAGCTGCGTATCACGGCAGCACGCTCCTTCTACCTTCTACATCCAGATAGTTACCCACATGTAGACTATTATTTATTCTAGACATTTTAAATCATCCGAGAAGCAGTCATGTAACGCATTGCATGTCTATATGTCAGATAATCCATATATGAAATTAGTTTTATCCTTTAATGGCCCATGTGAGTTTGAGCATTTATAATGAGACAGTAACCGTTCCATTTGATCCATAAATCAACACTGCTGTCCAGTGGGACTGTCGTCCTGTTGTGTATATCAACACACCTTTATTTCTATATTGCCTATGTTTGTTTCGTCTATTGCTGACTAAAGACAAATGAGCAATCCTATCTTTCGTCAGAACAAAAACAAATATTCTGAAATATTCTAGAACTTTCAATATTGAACAAAATATGTGTTAACTTCTAATGCACCTCCACTTTTTGTATTAATACAAACAACAATCAGTTTCTCGTATTTCCATCGCAACACACGTAAATGGCGTATACCCTTCCCAACCATAGCCCCAAGCAGTCACGCTACTATAAGATCCCATATAGGTGAAAAAAGCGCAGCAAGGTACATAACACACTGTTAAAATGGTGTTTAGAATTTAAATATGTTTAGGGTATAAACATGTTTATAATCTAAATACATTAAACCATATCTGTTTAAAACCTAAACACTTGTAACTTCTATACATGTGCTGGCTTAACTATGCTTAAAATCTAAACGCATAACATCAGTTGTGTTTAAAAGCTAAACACTTGTAACCTCTAACCATGTTTTGAATGGGACATGTTTAGAATCTAAACACATAATATCAATTGTATACTATGGAAAAGAAAAATGGACACTTTGGGATTAGAACCCACATTCTCTACATTCAAGTTGGAAGCCTAACCAACTGAGCTAACTTAGACTGCATGCAGTGCACACTGGCAGAGTCAGTACCAATGAATAGGATCTGTACTACTATACAGGTATTCAACATTCGACCGACAATAGTTCAATACTCTCAAACCCCTACTTATTCAGTTAAGTAGCAAAGCTGGGTTGTGTCTACCTACAGGCCTCAATAGCTCAGTGGTAGAGCATAGGCTTCATATGTGAGGGGCCCCGGGTTCAAATCTCGGCTACTGAAGTTATCAAATTACTACTTTGAAGTAGTTGTACTATTAGTGGTTTGCAACATGCCGTCCATATTTTTTGCCATGATTAGTAAAATGGTTTTTTCATACATTTAGGAATTTGGTACTTTGTGATTAAAAATGTTAGATTTTTAAGTTTTTGTGGTGTCATTAAGATAATCACTTCATTGGCCTGCTATTCTAGGTACGGTCAACCAACCAGAACACCCCTAAAACATTTACAAAATGTTTAAAACACCTTTTCAGTAGGATTAACATGTAGACACCTTTTTAGTTCAAGAACTTTATTAGCTATACCCTGAAGGTTTTACCTCCAACAATAAAACAACCCATGCAAGGCTAAACCAAAAAGGAAGGACATACTTGGTTATTGGCTCAAGGATCCTGTATAGTGTGTATACAGGAAAAATAAAACTTTAAATGCTGTTAACATTACATCTGGTGTAAACTGTATGGCATAGTACCATAGCAGTGTTTTACATGTAAAATCTACGTTTTCTTTTTTACACACTACGGTATATTATTGTTAAATTTAAAATGATTTTCATCCTCAAGAACGAAAGAACATTGTACATATTATGGTATATTACTGTTTAACTTAACACCTAACCCTAAACACCTTGAAAAAGCATAAACATTTTGATTCTAAACACCTTGAGGACCTTAACACTTCATGGGTAAACAGCTAAACATCACACATTTCTAAACACTTAACCCTAAACACCAATAATTCTAAACATGTTTAGGGAAATAAAGTGTTCCAAAACTGGATGCGCCGAAGTGTTTAGGAAAGTGTTTAGGTTCTAAACACTTGTTTTAACAGTGCATGATAAGGGTAGGCGTGCAGACGGCCGTCTGGGCCTCTCATCTCGCTTGGTCCTATATGTTCCCTCGGTCTGGGTACAACAGCAACCACAGAGAGCAAAGAACGGTTCAGCCCTATGCCCCTGTGTTTGTAGAGTTTATATTTACCCTTACTCCATGTGTAATTAAATACTGTTGTCAACACGTGTGCTTCATTACATTGTTTGTGTGTGTGTGTATGTGTGTGATCAGGATGAAACATGAAATTTGATTATTATGTAAATCATCTTAACCCCTTCCACCCCATAAGGCCATATTTGGCCACCACATGATTGTTACCCATAAAATGGCACCCCTTTTAGGGTTTTATTCTGATTATGAAATGGGTATTTCACCTACACTCATGAGGTAAATATCAAAATATTCCCAAAGTTCCAAGGAACCTGACACTTTTTGTATCATTATTCTACCATGTTTAGATGTTTTAGAACATGTGTTCCAGTAAAGGACGTTATGGTCAATATAGGGCAAATCTGCCTATTCTGGGAAATCAGCCTCCTGAAAGCATTAATTAAGGAATTATTGATGAAAAAACTTTTTTTCATGTAATTTTGTGGAAAAATTTGACTTATATAGAAATTTCCTGAGAATTCAATGGTTTTCAGAGAAATATCAGATGTTTTGCAAATGATGCATTATGGGAAAATTTCAATGGAGTGTTTTTTTCACAGAAATCCTTGATATAATAAGGCCGTTAGGTTGCCATGGTTACAGAAAAAAGAACATTCATAGTCAAAGGAACAATTTTCATGGGTAATGTAGGAAATATCTTTTTCTGCCTTATATTTCAAACAGTTAGATAAAAGACCAAGTCAATCAAAAGTTATTGTATTTCAAACATTTTTCTGAATAAGAAATGTTTTTTTATTCTAAATATACAAGGTCAAGTTAAAGTCACCATAACATGGAAACAAAGATGACTATCAGAACTGGAGGGTTTCTATTGTGCAAGAAGTAGGGAAGTTCAAATGACCATATCTAAGCTTCTAAAAGGAATATTTTAAAATGGTTTGCAGCTTAAGAAAGCATTTCTTCTGTAGTCCACACATATTTTCATCTTTTATCCTCAGGAATAGAGGGTTGAAGGGGTTAAAGTATGCTCCAGACATGAATAGAATTAGAGAAATGTCTTAAAAGGTGGTTTGTGCAATATTTTATAGGATATGTGAGATCGTATGATTGCTTCAAATGTCTTGTTCTGTTAAATCATATGATAATTATCCTCAATAAATTGCATCTTTAATATATTACATATGCACGATTCTATAAGGGATTATGTGCAACATGGTCTGTACTACGTAACCAACTATGCTGTATTTCAGAAAAACACTTCAATGAGCTGCTTCTCCTCAGATTATCTCCCCCGATATACTCTCTAATCCTGGAGACAAAGCTCACATCCCATCATCGTCCCAGACAAAGGCAGTGTCCCATTTCACTTTGTGCATCGCCGCCGACGGGCCGCCCGCCTTTCATTCACCAATAGCGATGATCATACAATGACCATAATTTGTCGGCGGCAAATTAAAAGCCCATCGCCGGAGCGCCTCATCTGGGAGAGCTGATGAAGGCGGTGGCCACGTTGTGGTGTGTGATGTAGGGCGTGTGCGTCGTTACTGGAGGGCCCATCCCTCCCGTGGCCTGCACATTATGGAATTCTCTCGGCAGTTTTTTTTGTTATTATTGGGACAGCTGCATGTAGAGTAATGTTCATGTTCTTCGAGTTGAAGTATAATATGATGGCTTAATTAACGTTAATGAGGGAATGTGCAAAGTGACCAACCTGAGGTCAGTAGTGGCTTATACGCTCCTAATCCACTCTTTCCGTGCTATTGGACATTAGTTTGGTATTAGTGTGTCATTGCAAATAAACATAAGAGCTGTGACTTCTTACATAAGAATTTGATATTCTTTGTCTCGAAGATAAGCCATGTGCCTGGTTCCATTTACCCCGTCAGTCTAACTAGAAGTCGGCAGGTAATATTGATTGGCTATCGCCCAGATGGATTGGTATTATGACTAACATTTCCTTATCAGGTCTGATCATTGTCTGCATTCCCCTAGAACATATTAATTGGGTCGGAAAGGTTCTACTAATATTCGTTGCTCGTCCACGGAGGGTTATTTTACTCTCCATTTCTATCTATGATTTGAGTTTGGTTTGACCATGGAGACTAAAATTATCTTGCTCTCCATGGATTGACCTTTGGTCATCGCCGACTGACCCCAGGTGTTGGTTTACCGTCCCTCGTCGTGACCATATGCCCGGAGGACGCTGGCCAGACGCCCTGGAGGCGCCGCCTGTTTGTTGGCGTTAATTACATGGGTGAAACAGGGTCTTATCGCCCATCTGCGCCGATTACCGACCCCAGAACTCCGCCACTAATCATACAACAAGTGTAAACTTTTCCAATGTATAAAGATGTTGATCGTACGACGTCTAGCCCTTTTAGTTGAACGTCGCATGAGCTGCTCAGCCAACTGAAGTTTACGCTGGGATAAGCGCATGGAAGTTCCCAAAGATAAAACTTCTGAATCATGTTGACCCTTTACACATCATACTTTAAAGATTGATAGGTAAATTTTATGAAATTCTACATGAAAAATGTACGTTATTTATTAAAAAGGACTCCGCTGAACACATGCAGTTATCAGAAAATATGACGATGGAAACCTTAAAAAAAAAGAAAGAAAAAAAAAGACTAAAATCATGAGAAGAATGTTCCTTCTAGATTTCTGCGTTCGGACGCTTGGCGCCCCCTGGTTGCGGCCCCCCTGGAGGCGGGGTCAGTGTGGTCAGTGGGCAGTCCCCTCCCGGTACCAGACCCCCGCTGACGGTCCCCCGGTCTACCCGGGTCGGGCTGGGTGTCGGGTCTCCAGGGTCCCGGGGAGATGAGAACCCCGGGCTGGTCGGGGGTTTACGGGTCAGGAGGTGCGGGGCGTTAGGACGGGGAGGGGGTGGGTATGGGTGTGACCTCTTACCTAATGTTTGCAAATCGTTGGGGAACTCATGCGGTCAGGGGTGTTTGGTGTGTTTCTGTTACCGCTGGGATGGAGATAGCCAGACACTGGCTGTCGGAACTGGGAATGCGACTCCATCTGTAATTAAAAAGCTATAGGCCTACTTAGATTTAGGATTTACATTTTATAAGAGTGTTTTAGTTCTTCCTGTGTTTTTTTTACCCTCAAAAGTGCCACCTAAGATGGACGTTTAAACAAGGAGTCTCCTGTAGTCTCCTTGGTTGGAGGGAGAGAAAATGCATTCTCAATAGAAATCACTCAATAGTTTGCAACATTTCTGCTACAGAGAGTGTTATCACTCTAACAATAACAAATTGCTTCCTCTTGTTTCTTGTTAAAATTTGTAACACCCAGAAAGTCATTCATACGTCCACATCAGTATCATCGAATGTAATATAGAACAGGCGCGAGACGTTTGGGTGGTGAGCGGGGATGGTTTTAAATAATGGGGTGAATCGAAGTTCAGATTGCGCGTCCAAAGCTTCCCCACGTGCGTCCAGACCTCGGCCGTTGGGTGCTACCCAGGGTTAGGGCCAGATGTGTCTACGGCTGGTCTGCCAGATGTGGATAACAGCACGATATGTTTAGGGTTCTGGGGTTAGACCAATTTATTTCTTCAGCTAAACATGTTACCGAAACGTGCACACAACTCGATGAACTTTGGTTGTGACAGGAACCTTTAAAATGCAAGTAAAAAGTTCCAATTTGTTATTGGCGAATGGAAAAGAAATAAGTTTGACCTTCCGACCTTTTCTGCCACTTGAGCTCTATCCTTGTAGCACCTGCTAGTGTGAAGGGCGTCTTACTGATGTCATTAGCCTACATAATATTCGGATGTGTAGCCCTATTTACGGGATAATAGACACATCTGTTTTGTATAACTATTCATTGTGTGTCCGAGTAAGAAATTATAATATATGTCAGTCTATTGAATTCTCTGGATTCTTTCCTACAGAAAACATCAATATCACAACATACCCTTTCACCTATTTGTCATAGCAGATCAGTCTTCAAGCCAGATATGACCCCTATTTCTATTCATACGAGTGGAAAGCGGCAAGAGCCACCTGACAATGGAACAATACCCACTTGTAATTAAGAACAGGCTATCATTGATTTCAATTTAGGCTATATAGGCCTAGGTAACGCTGATTTCTGATGTCCCAAAACATCAAAACTCCAGACTGTGCTATTGGCCAGCCTTGACCTAAACAGGACTGCTTGCATTAAGTTTTTAACTTTTTTTTAGAAATGAAATTCCAAAGGATTGACTTGAATTTTCACACTCAGATGTATGAAATGTTGCTCCGACGTAATATCCCTATATATACTGTCTTCTTGCCTTTGAAAGTAGACAATCTCTTGCTTTATTTGACATTGAAGTTTCAAGCATGTTATTCTCACAAAACAGTGCCGACTCCTCTGTCAGGTTAACACTCAAACGACCACTTCCCTGACCTAAAAAAAACGTTTCGTGGGGTATCTCTTCTTCCGCGAAGAATTAGATGTAACCTAGGAAACGGATATCGATTTCCGGTTGTTATCAAACTCCCAGAAGGCCGCGCGCCGCCTGTTATCTCCTTTCCGTTCTCGATGGATCTCGGTGTCCAGCAAGGGATTGTGGGAAAGCCGCCATTTTGTTACGTCAGAGAAAGTGTGTTAGTCTTTCAAGGGTAGATTATTTGTAATCTGTCTAATGGAAACTGACTCCTAAATTTGACAGGCGGATGTGGACGATGGATGCAGAGTGACCTAACCGTCAGTGATAGTCATCTCCTCTGAAACTCGATGAAGTCGACCTAGATCTCTGTTAGATTGAAAGAATATTTCAGAGCTTCTCATTGTAGGGAAATAGGCCTACTCTCTGGATGCACCCCCCCCCCCCCCCCCCGCCCACTCCCCAAGTAAGGTTGTCATTGGTTGCGCTAGCCCAAAAGCCTTATGGTCATATTGCCTTTTCGTTGAATATTATATTGCTGTAGGCCGAGCAAAAACAAAAACTCATAGATTCATAAACTCTTACTGCATGGGAAAGTAAACTATGCAAAGGGTGCTGTCGTGTCTTTAGGCCGATAGCTTCATTTCATTTTCAGTACATACGTGATTTTGTATTAGGCTAGTAGGCCCTATATCGGTTTTGTAAAGCATTTTCAAAATCTTTCAGACATCATTCGATTACCTCCATGTGAAATATTGACCATTGTTGCAAACGGTAGCTCCCCAATTATGGGATAGGGGTACTATGGTATCCATTGTAGGTCGTAGGCCTATTTCATGAAGTAGGAATGTTGGAAGAATGAACCAGGCAAATACAGACAATTGAAAATGGTATTTGGTGACGGAAGCTATCTAGAACACAGCCTAAGCATATGTCGTCGAACAAGGCGTATAGCAAATGTCGCTTTGGCCAACTACATGATGGTAAACAACATGGCTTCTTTTGAGCTTCAGACGACAGAGGATTTAAAAAGACAAAGATTCCTAAAGAAGGCTACCTTCCTGTAGAAAAGTGTTATTTTAAAAGATAGTTATCCTTAATGAAGGCTACCTTCCATTAGAAAAGAGTTATTTAGAAATATAGTCAAAACCAGCAAATTCAGCAAACATTTTCAAACCCAAATAATTATGAAAATCCATTCACTGAGCCTATTTCTGGCCCACCTTGAAAATATAAAACATGAAATGTGGTAGAAAATCTTACAAAACACGTTTTCCTTGCTCAACTCAATTAATGTGGATCCGCAAAAATGGGTTTGTTTACAAACAAATGGAAAAACAACCATCTCCCACGGAATTCTACTTCAGTATGAGCAGAGAGACTCAAGTTAAAACTTGAGTCTCTCTGGTATGAGCTAGTTTTCACAGCTAATACTTAGCCACTGACCTTAACTAGCAGGGTTGCCACTGGTCAGGGAAAAATCAGGGAAAAGTGTTTTTTTCAGGGTCAGGGAATTTTGGAATTGGTCAGGGAAAACTGGAATTTTAAAAAAGGTCAGGGAAAATTTACCCTGATCAGGGAAAAATGGAATTTCCAAACCCATGAGTGAACAGTTGGCCAACTTTGACACTCTCAAAATCTATGTATTTCTGGTTGTCGTGAAAAATAACAATAACATTGGAGCAAGGCCCTCCTGTTGCCAAGGAAAAAATAAGGTATTGTGTTTTGAAGGTGCCAGCCTGAATTGGCAGAAAGGACTGTTCTATGGGTATTTCAAGGCTGTTTATTGAAAGGATTTTCCTATCTTATTAGTCAGGGAAAAATTAAATATGTCAGGGAAAAGTCAGGGAATTTCGACGTCTCTGGTATATGGCAACCCTGTCTAGACTCATCTTACGTATTTCTATACTTATCTGGGTTTTGAAAATTTTGTCAATTGAATTGGTTTGGGTCTACCTTCGGAAGTTCCTGTAGAAAAGCGATGTTTTAACTGCTCGCTCGCTGGTTCCAGTCACCAACCTGCTAACCGTGTTGACTGTGTGCTGCCCGCGGGGTACCAGCAGAGAGCTGCTTACTCTGAGCCCAGATCTGAGCCACTTGAGTTTGTGGAGGTGCCATCTGGTCGGAGACCCGGCCCCACAACTAACTCCCAGTAAGCTGGTAAAGTGAAAAGGCGGGTGGTATGTTTACCGGGCTGAAGTGGGTGTAGGGATTGGGCAGGGGGATAACACTGAAGTCACTGTTCTACGGCCACCGCGGAAATAATCAAATACAGGCCCGCACTTTCTGACTTCTTTGTCAAAAAGTGGAGCTCATCGTTGTTATTCTCTTGAAATAATTCTTTATATGAGAAAGCTAAATTTCCATCTTTATCGTTTATCGGGTCGATTTTTTTTATTGCTTCTTACATGTATACACTATTTGTAGAGTATCATTTTTATTTTGCTTTTTAGTAATTCTGTGTAGTCCTGTGAACAGCGACTCCATTTACGGAATGGCACTATAATTCCTGCCTTGGTTTGTGATTTCCGGAAATCCATTCGGATTCCTTGCCTGAAACCTTGTTGGACGATGGATGAGCCAAGTAATTCGCAGGTTAAAAACTATAATGAATGTCCTAGGCGGCAGCTAATAGAAAGCCCCTAACACTCAGTACCAGGACTAACACCATTTTCACTCCCCATCCCTTACCACCTCCATCCTCCTGATGGGGTTGGATATTGGCAACCACTTCGCCTCTAATCTAGAATTTCAATATTCTTTGTACCAGCCACAATTGCATTCATTCAGAAGGGAGCAGAGTGATAGGGTTCAAATGGCAGATTAAATTGATGTCTACACCAAAGTTGAATAGTTTTGAATGACGAATTCCATTAGGGCTAAATAGTTCTTGGAGAGGAGAACTTCAAAATATAACCTTTTGCACGACTGATGATAGCAACGCATATTCAATGCCTGCTATTATATAATGGATCATCACGTTCTCGAATTACTATGATAAAGTCTTAACCTTCATCTCTAAAAGATGTAATTTACTATAACAAAAAACCAGTAGAAAATGTTTTCTTCTAACTTCCTTTTCTCTGATCCTATCTCTATTGTAATACATTTTCTGCAAATAGTGAGCTTTCTGTCTTGAGATCCTGAATGCATACAAAGACATTGACCCTGCCCTGGGAACCAGTGGGAGGCACACCAACCTACTGCCCCCGGCCACAACAGCTGCACCAGATGAACAAGATATTGTTCTTTGCTTAAAACGCTTGGTGTTTATATACTGACATACTGAATTATGATATTGTTTTCTAAGAACCTTTTTTCATTTTTGTAGGTCGTCGTCTTTTATTGATGACAGAATCGCTTCGTAAGAACCACAATTGGATCTTATGGTCCGTATGATAGTGTTTTAATTGCTAAAGGATATGATGGAGACATAAATATTTACAATTTTGGCTCTTTATTACCAATTGTGTTTTAGTTATTGGTCGATCATGAACAGATGCATCATCAGAGTTCTAAGACTAACAGTCTTACTGTAATATCAACATTATGACGAATAATACAAGAACGTGGTAAAGTCCAAATACTACTACGGTTAGCCGCATGAGTTGGATCCAAAAGTGGTATTACCAACACAATGGGCAGAAAATAGCCCCATTCTGAGAACCATAGGGGCCCTCAGCGGTGACTAATAAACCCCAGCCGTCTGTGAGCTGCTCCCCCAGTCACCGCCCCATGATTCACCAGGAGCTGCTCGCAGAAGGCGGGTGTCAACCCAGCGAGCTGCTCACTCCATGACAATACCAACTCCGCCGGAGAATTCAATTTGGGGTATAAATAGAGATGAGTAAACGGAAGGAAAGAGATGAATGCTCAGAAACCTCTGTGATCATCAGCTTGGTTGAGTCTATTTGGAATGTGCGTGAAAGGAATGGATTTTATGACACACCTTCACACACAGATTGGGGTCCTATTGTGTGAGGACGACACCCTCTCGGAGATAATTATGAAAAATAAATGGGTTGAGCGTGAATGAACTCATTCCGTTGAACAATCACGTTTTGCAGTGAGCTGTTGTAACGCGGACCTCGCTGGAATCCCAATGTTTTGTAATATTAATTGGAAAGATTAAGGGTTTAAATGCCATTGGAGTGACCATTTATGTTGGGTGATACTACTCAATCATTTGAATACATGGAAAGAATACATTGCTTAGCGTCCATTTACCATGGAAACCTTTTTTGGTACGACATAACCCCCCCTCCCCCCTGAAGTGTCTGAACACAAACTCCAACTGCCGTGTTCTGTCTCGGGTTCGATCCCTGCTGGTCGTCTGTCTATTATTATCAATTCCTAATAGTGGGTTGACATCAATCATATAGAGACACCTGTCTTCCATCACCATTCTTTTTCTTTAGAGATTTTTAAGTACATTCTTTATAGTAAAACTGCTATCTCGGGGCTCTGTAAACGAACCGATGAAAACCAAAGTTAGTTCCTCTTTGAGTATTCCTATTAATATTGCACACATGCAATCAACTCTAAAAGGGAGGCCCTTTCCCAATGTAACCATATCCACTCACACTGTCCGCCGTCGGTCTATAATAGAGTCAGAGATTAGACCATTAACGTTTTCAAGCTCCCTAATAGTTGCATCCACGATCACGTGAATGGGATTCTCTTACCATTCGCAGTTACTATTCTACCCTGTTTCCATGCCCTGTGTCTTTGTCCGGGACAGGAATGTGGTGGATTGTCTCCATGGGAGGGGAGGGGCTTGGCGGGAGATGGGCGTGAGGGGTTAGGAGTTGGGGGGAGGGGGGTATGGTCGAGGGTCACAGGAGGGGCAGGAGAGGGGTGCTGTGGTAAGGGGGTGGGGTGGAGACTCCTCTGACCTCGGCCCTTGCCCCTCCGACACGGTTCCTCCTGTAGCTGATGCATGATATGCTGTCCACTGTTAGACTTGAGACCTGCCATCGTCTTTCAAAATATTTCCATCTTGGTAAGAAAACACCGTAATGTCTTAGATTAAGCTATTTCAGTGGAAGTTAATGCTATTTCATTAGCAGGTAATTCAGTGATTCTTTGCCATTGTGTTAATAGTTAAATACACACATGCATTAACCAAGCATGGAGAAGACTGACCTAGCATTCTATTATGATATCAAAAATAAAAATGGATTAGTTGTGAATCATTTGATTTATTTAATGCCCGCCTAAGGGCCTTAGACGGGATTTTCTGGAAGGTTATTGAAGAAAAATAGCAAAAAACCCTCGCCTGTTGAATTCTCTTTGTTGTCCGGGAAGTCCCTACCCTTACGGGTCGGACTAATGGTCCGGCTTGGTCCTGCCGTCACTGCGGGGTACAGGACGTATCAATGACGTGTACGGGAAGGTGGGTGTGTATTTAGTGTCAGTGTCTGGTAGACAGAGCGGGGGGCCTTCTTCACGACTCTCCATCCAGGGTCCCCACAACAACAGGTTGTAGAACGGTCTAACACGGCCAGACAAAACATATTCAGCAATGGGGACAACCCTGTCTGTTTAAACTGTCTAAGGAATACTTGGCAGCCCAAAGTCTCATTCCATGGATTGCTGCCATACACAGTCATTTCCCAGTATTGTCAGGATATATATGCAAGCTAGGGGTGTTGATGGGGGGGTCCCGATGTCACATGTCGAATTTAAGAAATGGCAATGTCCCCTGTCGCTATATTTTGAATTTTCATGTCGGTTTTAAGAATTGTCCATGTCCCATGTCGAATTTAAGAAATAACCTATTTCATGTCCCTTATAATTTTCTTCATGTCACTAAGGCTCATGTCGCATGTCGAATTTAAGAAATGGCCATATCGCCCTGTCGATTTTAGGGGTCTACACCCATCAAGCTGCTCGTCTGCTACTACAACAGTTATTTCCCAGTATTGGTTGTCAGGATATGCAAGCTGCTCGTCTGCTACTATAGTAACACACTTTTATGTATCACCAGCATAGACTAGTGAGCAGCTCAAGGTTCTTCTCATGTATTGTCACAGTAACACACCTATATGTATCACCATAGGCTAATGAGGAGCTCGAGGTTCTGCGCGTCTACAGCCACAGTAACACATTTAAATGTTTTACCATAGAATAATGAGTACTCAGCAGCTCTATATTCTGCTCATCTTCTTCTACAGTAACCCACATGTATGTATCACCAAAGGCTAGTGAGCAGCTCGAGGTTCTGCTCGTCTACTGCTACAGTAACACACCTATATGTATCGCTCTGTAGGCAGCGAGTATAGACTGTCTGTCTACTCGTTGCTCTAGGCTAGTGAGCAGCTCAAGGTTCTGCTCGTCTCCTAGCTACAGTAACACACCTATATGTATCACTCTAGGCTAGTGAGCAGCTCGACTACTCGTTCTGCTCGTCTACTGCTCAGTACTTGACACTCCCACAGGTGCGGGCTGGCCTTTACCATGTTGGAGGCAGCTGGTTCTGATGACCTACCCCCGCTGATACAGTCTGCACCGGGTTGTTTTTGCATCGGAGACGACACGCCTTGAGACATTTAAGGTGGAAGTATCAACGATCAAGATAGAACAACTGACCTGTGACATTTGTGTGTGGCCGAATCATGAATGAGATCATCATCATCTCAAGTTTCATTTCTCCCTCAATGAAATTATACATCAGCCCTAAATAATGTGTTCAAGACATAAAGTAGGTTAGTTTAGTAGGGCTGCATACTGTAGGTATGGAACGTTAGAATAAACAGAAATATGACCTATTGGCCCACAAAGAAATATGCATATTGTAAAATAAAGATCAGTGTTTTACAAAAACAAAAAACATCATGCTATGTAAGATTCTGTAACTTTTAGGCCTAATCGACATGCGTTGATTCCAGACAAGATGTTTTCATACACGGCACGAGGCACTTACATGCCTACTCTTCTTTAAAATGTATTCCTGTTGTGTACAAGGGCAATTGCCTAATAAAACAAAATACTTCAACTGCACAATTTTGTTTTTTTCACCCATAAGAAAGTTCTGGACACTGACACCAGTAGAAATATTGTTATAGAGAACCCATGACGTGGACATGTATGGCCTCCCGCTATGTTTTCCCTTCTCTGTTTCTGCCGGGATCGAGAACCCCAAACACCACACACCAAGGTGTTTATACTCTCTACCCGCTGCTCCTGAGACAGCTCCACAGACCGGAGGCATTTTTTACCATTTGCACCGCATCGCTTCCACTTCCGGGTGGAAGGCAGCGATGAATCAGCAGCCAAATATAAATGTGTACCAGAAATAATGAGACAGATAAGTTATTGTTTCATAGTGTGCATCCACTTTCTACTCTAGCATCCCCCCCCCCCTCCTGCCGGACGCGGCCATATGTTTTGTTCAAGATTTACGTTTGTTAGTCAGTTTTCCCTTTTATAACAAATGGAGGGCTATTTTCTGCAAGGCAAACATATTAGTTATCTTTGCCTTGCCAAATAAATGGCCCTCCCGTCCAGGTTCCTCACAGATGTAGCTAAAAAGGTCAAGCCCTTCTTGTAATAAATTAACCCCGGGAAACGTATCCAGATATCTGCTATTTGCCATGATGCCATATTTGCATGATGCCCCCAACTGAACAAATATAAACATTGAAATTAAGATAAAGAAAAGGCCATTGTATTTATGACAGTAAGGGGTTTGAGTTTTTGCCAAGCCTATATTGTATCTATCTATGCTCGGTCTTCAGCCCTTTAGGCCTATAGAAGCCGAGAGACAGTAAAAACCTGGCAGGGATGGGTTATGTGGCCTATGGGTCCCCAACCCACGGATTGTACACAACAAAACGTGTACAGTCTCTGCTGGTGGGTAAATGTTGTATGCTATAGGAGAATAGGGGGCGGGGTTCAGGGGAAAGTGGGGCGCCTCTCTGTTTAGAATGCCCTCACTAGATCTGTAGATCCATCAACCAACCTCATGGGCCTAGATTCACCCAGTGTTGATATAATAGTAAGGAGGTGCCACACATGCATTGCAGCCATCTTAATTGTTTGGCCAGTTTGTTATGATTAGGAAATTTGAATGGGCATATTTGGCTAAATTTATAGGGTGCAACCAAACCCGGACTGAAACTCAGTGGAAATACAGTGTGTAAGGAGTATAGAATCAGTGTTAGATTTCAGTAGCTTTTCAGTGGAAAATCAGTGGAAATCAGTGGAAATACAGTGGTTGAGCAGTGGAAAATCAGTATGTCCGAAATATTTAAATGAGCTGGCAGAAACAAGTCAGTGGAAAATCAGTATCATTTCAGTAACTCATTTAAATATTTCGGACATACTGATTCAGACAGTATACACTGACTTATGGTCCGGGAAGGCACGGAAGCGTATTTCCTTCCTTAAACCTAGCCTGCAACTGCGATACCACTATATGATTATTCCAGATTGCGTGATCCTATACATGATACGTGTATGTACTAGAACCAAGGATCGAAATACCAGCTTGACATGCCCGACAATCTTCATCCCATTTAGATTCATGTTGTTCTTGACGTCTCCCATTACAGCACCCAATCCCATAGCAATATGCCCTGATAAACACCCAGACAGGAACGCTGGCCTATCCCTGAGAAGGGGTGTGTACCTATCTGGGATTATCTGGCCCATCCTACCTCCTGGAGGTTACAGACGCCCGTGGTCTGGAGTCCCAGACCCTCCAGGGTGTGGTTGTGTAGAGGGCGGGGGGCATCTCTCGTCCATCACCGACACCCGGCCAAATACCTGCAAGTTTGAGAAACGGTCTAGTTAAAAAGCGCGGGGTTAGTTTACTGCAGACTCTAACACTGCAGCTAAAAAGCACCAGTCCAGGCGGCCACATGCCCTGTCATTAGCTGCAAGAGTGCACAAAAAGACTGCTGATATAATAGCTGTAATTTTTCAGGGTTTTCCCCAGTATAAAATAAAAGCCGGAGAGTTATGATCCTAAAACCTAAAAGCCGACCTGGTATCAATTTTCAATTGAATGTGTTTATTTTTGCACACTTTTTTTTTAAAACTAAGTTTAGGTAGGTGCCTATAAGAAAAAGTATCCGGTCAGTAGAGCCTGCTATAAAAGATTAGGTTGAACACTGCGATTTTTGCGTGTTAGGCATTTAAAAAGTATGACAAGGTGCCTACCAACTTACAGCATATAATTAGACGCTTTTCTAGATGATTAATCTATTTTATCTATTGACATGGACATAGTGCATCTGACCTCGACCGTTTTAGTGGCTGTTCGGACGCCGCTATGTCACAGAGGCTTGCCTGCAGGATTCAAGTGTGGCGGAATGCGGGTAGGGTCAGACATGAAACGCTGAGTGTTTAGCTTGTCTGCAGGTATTACGATAACACTTCTGAACCGTTTTATGTGACAGCCCGACTACATGGCCGGCTCGGCAGGTGTCTGCCCGGGTACATATTGAGGATGAAAACAGCTGATGTGTATGTAAGTGGTAATAGGGCAACATGCAGAGTGAAGCCCATTATTAGGGGTCCCTTTTCTATCCCAGGGAATGTGGAACAGCTGGAAAAACATGATTTTTTTTCTAAACAAAATACTTTGATGTTATAACAACTCTCACACCTATAAATAGTTATTGATGCAATGTAATTTCAAGGTCTATGGAATTCATTTTTTGGAAGTTTGCGTTAAGTATAATTATTAGGAATATCATTTGGAATTAGGATTAATCCGACCAGAATTATAGGCCAGTATAAAATTAAAACCCTACAGAACGTGAATTCACGTTAAAACGTTTAAGATATAATGACTAAGGCGTGTCTATGGACAACATTCTTTTAACGATTTGAGAAGTAGGAAACATTCGCTTCTCATCATGATCAACTTACATGGTAAACGAGGCATGTGTATCTTTTCCAGCTTCTCCCTGCCGAATACTTTCTATAGAGGGGCAATGAATATTATGTGTAAACGGCGGACGGAGAGGAAGTTTTGTTATTATCTCTCAGTAAGTGAGAGCGGATGGAAGATCGGCAAAGTTGAGCCCTGAGCCCCAGTACCTTTTTAAGTCACTCCAAATGTAGGAGAAATGATTATCAGGCGAATATTCTCACCGCCGGTCAAAAACTATCAGGGTTGTGCCTCTCCAATAAAGAACATGTTTCTGTTTGAAATGTCATACCTGTAGGGCCGAATGCAGACTTTTATTCCCAAGAATTTATGACAAGGCTTCTCTACCCCCCAGAGATTCAAAGGGAGGAGGGCTGACTTAAGCCACAGCCAGATGTTGGTGAGGTCAGGGTCAGAGAGTATTAGGTGATTCGTAAGAATATTACTCCCAAATACACCCATTAAAGCTATATGACACACGGGGATGTATGAGAATGTTTCCTGGAATACAGTCCTCTTGATTATTAAGCCTATTTCAAAAAGTTGATATCATTGTTCTCAAATTGTTATTGCAGTTCCAATATTAGATACTGCAGTGCATTGCGTTTGTTGAATACATACATCAGTGTCCGAAATTAAGGGTGCACCCTGCACCCGGGGTGCATGATTTTGCAGCAGGGTGCATGATTTTTTATACTGTGCGCCTGGCAGATGCACACATTTTTATTGGAATAAATAGCCTTATATCACTGAAGGTGCAATGAAAGACTCGCCAGGTGCACACATTTCAAAGCTTTGCACCCGGCGAGTGCAGAGATTTAAACCTTAATTTCAGACACTGATACTTAGTATACTTCTTCTTATTTCAATATGTGTACTAAATGCCAACTGAAATTGCCTAAGGCCAATAGAAGACATTCAGTAATTTGAGTTGGCATTACCAAGAATCTGTCGTATCAGCTACATTGCAAGAGACTTCGATAAAACGTACGCTGTTGAGGCAACTCTATTGAACATAACGTCCTAACCAGTTGACACAAACATGATGCCAATCCCACACACGATCCTCACAAGTCAGAATATCACCACAAGCTCTAAACTGACGCGGGAAAAAAGGGTTAAAGACGAACTAGAGCGGCATCCACGTGTCTTCTTTGATCTCGCCGACAGGGCCTGGATCAGAAGGCGACAGGTGAAGCCGTCAGGTGCGGCGCCCACCCAGGCCTGGAGGCACTACCTGTCCAGGTGTGTTAAGACCCTGGAGAACCCACGCCCTGGAGAAGTACCCTTCAGACTCATCACCTTAGGCTCGTATTGCTAAGCCATGCAGTGAGGGTGACATTGAAGTGGGTTGTAAGTGATATGTTAGACACCTGATGGCTTAGGATTAAGCGGCTGTTATCTTTGGCGAGATCAGAAACACGTTAGGAGATTTGTTCTTGTCAGGTAGGCAAGGGTTTAAGACGTATGGCCTAAAATGATCAGTGTTGTAATTTTGTGTCAAATAGAGAAGGCCCATTTTTCTTCAAAAAACCTAACCTAAATACATGTATACAACAAAAGCTGTAGGCCGCAGTGGCCTATAGTGTATGTCTACTTAGTTTATATAGATGCTGACAAAAGGTTGAGTAGCCAAGTGAAAATTAGCTCTGATTTGTACTGGATATGTCAAGTTAATGATACAAGATCAACTTTTCTTTGACACATAACATACTGATACCACGCAATGATCAAATAGCATAGGGCCTAATAACGTGCCATCATCAGTACTAATATAATAGCCCAGTGACATTTCTATTCGTCAAGAAAATGGATTTATATATGTTTAAGCGATGTATTTCGTTAACACACTTTTCATACTCTGACAGGAAATTACCCCTTCCAAACGGTGACAAAACCTTCTTTCTGCGGCCAACCTAAAGTGCTCTTTTTGTCGTCTGCTGTAGCCAGTCTCCATTTCCCGCGTCATTTAGCGCGTTTAGGTCGGCGATGACAGGCTTCCGGTGTAAGTGGCCCCCAACTACACCTGGGGGCCACCGACCCGTGCTCACGCGAATTTGTCCACTAAGTGGTATGCTGGACGAAATGTCCCTGGGTCGGTGGGAACTCGGGGAAGTGCGAGGAGAGCACAAAAAATCCTGGTTGAAAAAAATGTGGTCTTTTGTTCTCAGTTAATTTGATGGTCAAGGAGGTTACGTTCAAAACAAATTGAATTTGGTAAAACACTGCGTTATTGAATTTGTCCAGGGCGCTTTGTAATTAAAGCACTAATGAAATAAAGGGCACTTTTAAGTAGAGGTCCTTTTACCTTGTTTCTTTATCTTCTCTACATTTTATATGATTCACAATAATTTTATAGAAGTCATAGGAGAAATATGTGATTTCTACAAATAGACCTATTGATAGTTTTCTTCTCTCATGGACCCTTTTCCATTTGTAAAGGCCCTATACCCAAAAAAAATGAATTGTAATTTTATGTAATTTGTCTCATTGCAGGTATGTACAACACTGTTTGACTTACGGGGATTCTGTCGAGAGGTAGGTAGGTTATACGTTATTTCCGTACTAACTTGAAAAGTATCCCTCAAAGCAGAGGCTAAAAGAATACCTCGGCAATAATGGTTATTACTTTAAGTTTAGCTCATAATCTCAATATGAAGAAGGATAACCCGTTCGAGCTACATCAGTCAATTCCCCAGATTTTAAAAGAAAAAACATATCGAAAAAGTAGAAAAACTCTTACGATCCTTGCAGTCAAAGGTGTTAACTTAAGTGGGTAGGGATGAGGTTCTCCAGTACCCTACCCCTGGCAACCCATGACCTTGAAACAACAACAACTGACACCAGGAGTAGCCTGACCTTGACGTGACCTCCGTGTGGCATCTCACACCAACCACTCCCGCCACCAGGGGGACCTGTGAAGAGCTGCTCAGTGATAACGTGCTCCCGGCATGAGCAGCTCACCCAGCTCCCCGTATGGGGCCAACGAGGTTAGGGAGAAGCTTTATCTTCTTGATGGGACTTTGGGTTTTCTCATAGCTGGAGACTGCAGGATCATGTGAGAAGCACATTTCTCTGAAGTCTGAGTTCACAGAGTGTACCATCCGAGGCATGAGTACTTGACAGGGGCTCTGGGGATTTTGGGGTTGTCAGGCAGTTATATTTTCACAAGATGTTTTGGTTCCTTTCCTGGGTCTAATTGATCAGTTTGAGGGCGTCATGAGCTAAGACCACTCTATTTAGCAGTAGCTGTATACTTTTTTTCTGCTATGATCTCCCTGAAGAGGGTTAGATAAAACCAACAAAGGATGTTCAATAATACCTACTAACTGTTAGCTGTTGAACTATATAATAATTATGTATACAGTATGATTAGAACAAAAGATACCGCTCATAGGAAAATGTATAATACGTGATGTATGTACATGTATGTACAGTCCCTATAACAATAAGGATCGTCTTTATGCTTTGTTTTTTTAATGTGCTAGACCCAGTCGGAACAGTATTGTGTCTTAATGCCCACCTAATAAACCTAATTCGCGGTTGATGTCTAGACAATAACCCATGGCTTCCATCCTTCACCATTAGAGACCGGCAAAGCTTTGTCCATTAATCTCGGCGGGGGAGAAATGACCACCGGTGGGGCTTTATTTCCCGACACGGCTTTATTGAAGCCATGTGGCGGACTGAGTGGCGATATGAAATGGGGCTGGTCGGTGTAAATAAGTGATGGTCGGGCGACAGGTGCGGGGGGAGGGATGACCTCAGCACTGCTACAGCCTGATAACAAACCGCCGGGTAATCTGTCCACAGCCTGCCACCACCAACACATCCATACCCGGGATTGGTAGACAACTAGACTATGCCGACGTATATAATTGAACATACCTCTGTTAAATGGCCCTTAGGAAACGTATAGCCACCTATGGACTTGGGATCCCGGGCATGGGATATATCTTAATTTTGATATATCTGATATTTTATTGGTCTGACCTTTCAATAAGTTTTAACCGATTTGGGATGTATATAACGGGTAAACACATTTACGTATACTTTCTGTAAAATAAAATACGTTTTTCTTTAGAAAATAAGGACATTTTATCAAGGGTTAATGACTTGAGAGCGATATCATATTAGCAGTTAAACAGAGCGAATTTCAGTGCTCTTGTCGATCTGCAGGTTAATCCTGATATGTTATTTATAGAAGTGGATCCTGTCACTCGGCGTTACAGCAGGATGTGCTCCGGTAAGCTCACCTCCAGTGGGACTTGAATCCTCCTCCAGGGTGTATCCGCCAGGATCAAAACCGGAGAGGACGCCGAGGGCCGACCGGACATGACAGTGTTTTAGTCTGGGCGCTGTCACCATGACAACCAACCCCCAGGGCCATGCCCTTTCGCTGAGGGCTTTTGGGGGGCCTTTTGACCTTCATGGGATCCTGTTGGGGCCTAGGGCCAAGGTAATCAGTATTAGCAGATGGCCATTGAAACAGATTTTAGTTTGACCAATGTGGAAGTGAATCGAGCCTATTCTGTCTAAACGAGACGCCAAGGAAGGCTGTATCAGTTTACTGTGAGCTGCGTCCATTACTCTGATTGAATATGGCTTTGATTCTCTGTACCTATGGCGGTTATACTTATGGGAGAACGACATCGCCTTTTAACAGGTGTCACATAGTGTCTGGCCCCTAGGGGAACTAAATACTTTAAAACTAATGTATGTGGGATAGTTGAGGAGGCTTTACTGAATATAAATGGTAATTAATTTCCATTGGATGTGTTCTGATGCATGTTTTCGTGTTTCATTCGCAAGTTATTAACAAAAGGAAAAACTGTATCGGAAAATGAAAAGAGACTAGAAAAGGGGATCTGTAGCGTGGGAAATTTCACCAAGCAATTAGGACAAAAGAAACCAGTGTCTCCCAGAACTCTCCAGGGTTCCTCTTTGCAAACCTGTATCTCAGATGAAACTGATCAGCAGGGGTCAAGTCAGAGGTCACAAATAGGGGTCAAAGGTCACGCTGGGCCACATGTTTTTTTAGTGGTTTTCCGAACTCCCACAGGAAGGCGCGGTGTGTATTTTACGTCTCTCTGCGTGACGGGGTGGAAAATAGGCTGGGGTAAGGCTTTATTCACCATCTGGCCGAGCCTTAAAGATGAATGAGCAGGCCTACGTATAAATATAAACCAGTAGGGATATAAAATATTCATGGTGGTCTTCATTAAAGTTGATGTAGGGTGCGGCGCTGACCATCAGTTTCTTCCATACCCCAACGTTACAGCCTGGAGACATCCCTCCAGGCCGCCAGCACTAAAACCTCCTGATCAACTCTAACCAAATCACACAAGGTCTGGTTAGGGAGACCAAAACGTATCCCAGTCTCAGTCCCCATGGATTGGCTAAGGACGTATGAGTTTGGTCTGTCCGCACTCGGATCAATAAAAAAAATGGGGAAAAAACGCACGGGGCTGTGAAAAGTGGGCAGCAATCGATGAAAGCCGTCCAAATGATTGATCCTTATATCCCATTTCTGTAATCTGTTTCCTCTCCCATAACCTTTCCACTGGGGGCCTGCTGACAAAATGGGACCCCAAATTGTGAAAGACTCTACATCTTGGATCATTGCTTTCAGCTCATTGGCCTGAAAATGATGGAGAGACCGGTCTAGACTTTTTGTAATGCGAAAGTGTTGTCAGTATTGAGAGCTGCGGCCAGTGGCGCCGCCGACTCTTTTACTGTCCTCAAACCTCCAAACGTCAAAGACTCCATCCAGAATCCAGTCGGCGGTATTAGAATAAAACATGGGATGACTTGGGAAAAGATTAGGCTCCTCATTTTTTGTGAATTAAAGCTTAGTAAGTTGCAAAGCATTTTAAATCTGAAAGGATTTTATGCGGCAATGATTCTTGATCATGGGATTGTAGCCAAAGAGCACCCATGGTTAGATGTAGGCTAAAGACAACTATGATATTTTTCGGATCTGATACCTAAAATGCAGAGGTCGCCATGGTGCAGTTTCATCCCTAGTCTCCCCACACAAAGCCTGACTCTTTATGCTCGAACAAAGCCATCCCAGGGACTGATAATTATTATTTACAACTCAGTGAACGCACTCATCACGGCGCTCTATCTACCTTCACAGGGTTCTACGGCTACAGGGGACCAAGGCCACCACACGTTGTAATTGAGCGTTTTACGTCCTTAATTACGGGGATTGATTAGTTCTGTATGCGGCGGCAGGGGCCCTGGTCGTGTGGTTAATGAGGGGTGGCGCAGGAATCACCTGGAGGCCCCGCGTCCTCCTGGGTCCCACCTGTACGGCCGGGGGAGGGGTGTGTCGGTGCATCAGCGTCCCGCCAGGTGGTCAGGTCAGACCGTGGAGCGTAACGTACTTTGTACTCCATGGTCTGGCTTGGCATGGTATATACATGTATAAAGAGGGGAATTCCCTGGTAGGTGGGGGGCATATATACTTCAACTCGTAACTTTCAAAGTTTCAGCCAAACTATTTATGTTAAGTTCGAACAGGTTAGGGAGCAGGGTTAAATACCTTTTTGGAAAAACATGTTCTTCATTTCTCTGTCTGTCAGGTAATGGCCAGTTATGGCTCAGAGCTATGTCATGCCTATGTGGTGGTGGTGGTCTGAAAATCTTGAAATGTGTTATTTAAAGGAGATCATAACCAAAATTACTCTCGATCACTTCGCATATATATACGACTGAAAACCTATTCATTTATACCATAAGTGCTAATATATATCTTGGTGTATTAATTTTTTGGTGAGGTGCTTGTAGTTCGACTAGAGATCCCTGCATGTCATAGGTGTTTGTATATCCCCCCCAAGTGAGTGCCAGGTGATATGATAAATTACCCACGTTTCTACTATAGAGTTTGTTATGTTTACCCTGTACCCTCCAGTACCCTTACGTCCATTTCTCACGGTGATTGATGTACACCATGGTATATAAGGACGTTGATGTACAGCATGATACACAAGGTCTACCGGGGTAGAGGCCAAACAATAGGCCCCGCGTGTACCCGTTATACTGATGTGGAGGGATGGGTTCCCTTCACTGTCAGATCAAAGGATCCAAATAGAAGAGATCTGACAGTATCTTCCGACGCAGTGTTTGAGAAGTGCAAAGAAGGACGAATCTTATTGGATCTGTGGTGTCGCCCAGCCGTCTCTGCTGTCAGATACCCTACTACTCCTGATACGGACACAGCAGCAGTGTGTGTGTGTACACGTTAGAATCCGTTCTACTCGGTATACCCCCTCCCTGAGCAGCTCAATAGTGGCCCTGAATGGGTCATGAAAGGTATGAGTGTGGGGAAAGGCTGAGCTGCTCACGGGCTAAATTAGGGTACATCTCGCCGAGTCATTCGGGGTGTCAGATTTCAGGTTCAGTCAGTGTGATCACAGTTACCCTTTTGGTCGTGTTGATGATTGCATAGATTAACCTATATATTTCAGTGCATATAGGTTATGGCTGTGTTAGACACCCACTCACCCTTTCCGAACTGTCTTGAGATGTGGATCACAAGCGTTTGCTTTGATCCTTCGTTTGCCTCAAGTGGGAGTGTAGACGGGGGGTCCCGATGTCCCGTGTCGAATTTAAGATATGCCCTGCAGTTGTCGGTAGTTGAAATACAATGTCGCCCTGTCGAATTTAAGAAAAGCCTATGTCGCCCTGTCGATTTTAAGAAATTCCAATATCGCTTAGGAAAGCCAATGTTGCCCTTTCGCATTTAAGAAAAGCCCATGTCGTCCTGTTGATTTTAAGGGTTTACATCCATTTAAGTGCCTCTTCTTGAAACCAAGGAGTCTACAGGAGTCTCCTGTAGACTCCCTGTTGAAACTAAGTGGGGCGCTTACCGATATAATATTATTGATTAACTAAACTTGATTTATGGTACCGGTAGTCCCTCCCCAAAAGATCTGCACCAACAAATTTGAAGAGATGCTGTTACCGGGTACTGCCTCATTAAGCTGCAATTTTATTTGGGATATCTTATCTTTTAGGTGCTACAATATTATCATTGTATTTTGCAAACCAGATGGTTCATCTTGGAACTCCATGTTCCGTCTGTCACCAAACCCTCGGTCCGTGCTCCAGCTGTCCGTCTCCCATGCCCACACCAAATCCCCCCGTCCGTGTTGACACCCACCTGCTGGGGGCAGACGCCGGCCACCTGAAGTCAACCCCCCTTAAGGCCCTATTACACTACACGACTTGAGCTGCGATATTCACACAATATGTTGATATTAAAGGTAAATTTGCATGAAGCAGCAGTATGATTATTACGATTTGGCAATTTGGAGCTTGTTACATATGTGTCACTAAGAATTTTGTCTCTGATATGTATCATTTCTCTACGACATTGTCATATCGCAGCTCGTGTCGTGTAGTGTAATAGGGCCTTTATCCAGTGTCACGTCCCCAGAAATGTACTACCTCCACCTCCACTGGTCAGTCACGTCTCGGGTCCATCTAAAGGCTCGCCGTTGCCTTGTATGAGATCTCGCCGGGTTTCAGCCGGCCTGGGGTCACGTATACGTACCTCATCAAAGGTCCATGTGCATAACATGTGGCACTAGGCCTACATGTGGGGAGTGGGGTGATGCCATCATAGGAGTTCATGTACCAGACAGTACACCCCATGCACCCAGTGGGGATCGACTTTTTGTGGGTGCACCTCTGTTCCGGCCCTGTCTTTACTAAAGCAACTTGTGTATTTTGTGCTAACATAAGAACCCTGCTGTCTCGCCGGACAGTGCAGATAGATTTCGTGTATTCCAAAAAACAGCCAATTATGCTAAGCAAGTGACTAAAGTGACAAGTAGCAATGTTAAATTGAGTTACCGATGTATAAAGATGCATGTCATCGCGCCCATTCAACAAGACGTACCCGTATGACCAACAATGGCCAGGATAGAGAAAACAAAACTCTAAATGAACATGTAAATGTAATGGAAAAAGTGCCTTCCATTTAATTTATTACGTACGCAAATTAAAAAAAAATCTCGGACCTCCCTCTACCCAATTGATGCGTACATACTAAAATAGAGATCCAAAAGGCAATGTTTCTAATCTGACTACCGCCCAACTTCCAGTGATTCTGATTGGCTTAACGATGCTCTGGGATATTTGTGTACTCCCACTCTCATGCAAACAACTGTCGGACAGGTAGTACTTGGCAGAGTCTTAAAGGAAAGTGACGATACACGGCGCCTTCTTAGTGGAAGTGTTCCCAAATAGGCCTTGCCAACTGGCAGCAGGGTGTTGTGGTTTGCCCGTCTTTTGTATATGTTCCTCTACCGCCTTACCACTTTGCGGATGTTCAGTCTTACTCTGGACCAATGGCTTCACGGCCTTACAATATATTCCAGAAAAGCACAACCTGAATCGCGTATACAGTCTCAGTAATATCCTTCAACCCAAGAAATAATACATATTTATGGCAAAGTCAATATACCATGAACAATACGCACTTTTTCAGCGAAAGTATTTTTTGTAATTATCATTCAGGTACATATTCTTTCAGTTGTATATATATTGCTTTGAATACGCAGTCAATTTATGTCACATTTAGGGCCTAGTTATTGCAAGCACAACACTCTATATGAGCAGGTAGTCCCTGAGAAGGTGGGTGGCGTTAAATCCCCAGCATGCCAATGAGGTATGGACCTAACTACATTCATATCGTTTTTGTTAAGTGCCCTTTAGCTTCACATGCATGTTGAAAATGGTGATTCGGCCAGTGGGTTGAGTAGCCCGAGTCTAGGCTGGATGGTTAGGTTGGCAGGAAAGAATTGAAATAAATGATTTTGTAATCGGCATTATCTACAGGGTGATTCACTAACCAAACAAACTTTCAAGCTGTTTTGGGAACCACTACAACCAAAAAGTATATGGCGATAACGCGCTTGTTATAGGAATGAAATTATGAATTTTCTTTCGGAATCTGTTTGTACGGACTAACTAGACATTAGTAAGAAGAAAAAAAATATACAAAAAGGTTGATAAACATTTCATAATTTTGCCACTGACGCCCACTTACATCCTTGGCTATCATTTTAAACTTTTTTTTAACAAACTTGTGTTGTAATATTTTAGTAGAGAACATGCCGGGAGAATATGCTCTAGAATATGTAAATGTGGCATTAGTATTCAGACACGGGTCTACGTAATACAGTGATGGGTAGTCTGGGCATTCAGTCTCAGGGTACACATCCACCCTCAGATGACCGCTCGGTCAATGCTCTCTGTTTTTTTTTTAATTCTTTTTTTAGAGAGGTTTGATAGACAACAACCACATGACAACAGCTCAGCAGTTTTTGGGCAGACCACGCTGAAATTTAATCAAGTTTTTTGTGTAGCCATGGGCCATGATGGGGAGCGTCACGATCAATTTGAAGAATTATACCACTTGACTTTTGACCAAGGAACAGTTCTTTCACTGGAAACCTGAATAACAAAACCATGTATGCTTTGTCACTTAAAGGGGTGAAATCAATATAGCCGCAAGTAGGATTTACTTTGGCATTTTAGAAAGTGAATACATGTGTATCTAAAGCCTTCCCCTTCCCCGTAAAGCATTTTATCATCTTGTCCATTGTATTGTAATAATAGCCTTCGGTTTTATTAGAGCAGCTGCATGGGCAAAAAGGGAGGAACAAATCAAGTTTGAATTTATTAGGACACGTTAATAGGCCTATAGAATAAATACGTTTCGAATGTAGATACAACAATAAGGGACAATGAATTTACTACCCTTAATAAAAGGTTACATTCTTGTTTAAAACCAATAAAACCCTATTTGTTTAGCCTTATCTTGAGTTGCACGCCGCAGCCCATCATTCTCCACTCCTAACCACTCGGCTCCTCACACCATTCCTGATTGGCTTTTATTAATTCCCATCATTGTTTCAAAAAATCACCTCCACCACTGATTGCTCGAGCATTTTTCCTTGGGGAGCTCCATCTTGATAGGGCTTCCATAGACTCCTATAATGGAGTTCCGAAGGCAATTTGCTGCGAGGTAGCAATTATAACTGGCGTGTAAGTGCTTCAACCAAACAAGCAGTGCCGCTAGTGGACCGGAAAAAGAAAACTATTGGGGCGATCGGCGAGCTATGATGAAGTAGACAAGGCGGCCTTATTAATTGAATGTGTTATTACCGGAATGTCTGTAGGCGTTAGAGGCCGCTGGGGAACGGTTGGTCGGGGCTTGGTCTGCTCTCCCTATAGGTCAAGGAGGTGGAAGGCTATGAAGAATGGTTGTAGTTAGCAGCATCTGCGTGTGCTTTTTTCAGGCAGTATGTATGGTAATTACTCCTGAAGACACCTATAGATCATTTCTTGAGGGCCAGGATGGGGTGGAGAGAGCTGTATCCGGTATATACTATTCATTTAGAGATACATATGCAATGCTATGCTTAAAGGAATGAGAGTAGGCCTTAATATAAAACAATAACAAGAGGAACAGAACATGTACGTATCTTCTAACAAAGATTGAGTTTTCACTAGACACAATGACGTGAATGAATTATCTCCAACCCACTGATTAGTCTCCTTTTCTCTCCAAGCCGAGAAGATGTGTTTTTCCCTTAATGGTGTTGGGTGATCTGGGCTAAACCGTCCCCGCCTGGGTAAAATAAAACCCGGCGGGACCGAGGTATTCAGACGTTGTTTTCGGCGGCCGTGTGATTTGTCCTAATTGTGATTGATTGGCCAATGTTTCCTCGGCTGTAATGGCCAGGCGTGGGGTTTCCGTGTGTTGGCTCCAGGCCCAGCCTCTGGCTTCGGGAAGAGATGGCCTCAGGCCCAGCCCCGTCCTTGGCCCTCACAAACCCCATCATTGGTCCTCCCCAGCCTCACCTCCGCCTTTACCAGCATCACCCTCTACCCTCGCCAGCCACACCCTCTGCCTTTACCAGCCTCACCCTCCGCCTTTACCAGCCACACCCTCCGCCTTTACCAGCCTCACCCTCCACCTTTACCAGCCTCACCCTCCGCCTTTACCAGCCTCACCCTCCGCCTTTACCAGCCACACCCTCCTTCTTTACCAGCCACACCCTCCCCTTTACCAGCCACACCCTCCCCCATTACCAGCCTCACCCTCTGCCTTTACCAGCCACACCCTCCCCTTTACCAGCCACACCCTCCCCCATTACCAGCCTCACCCTCAGCCTTTACCAGCCTCACCCTCCCCTTTACCAGCCTCACCCTCCCCCTTTACCAGCCACACCCTCCGCCTTTACCAGCCACACCCTCCGCCTTTACCAGCCACACCCTCCCCTTTACCAGCCTCACCCTCCCCCTTTACCAGCCACACCCTCAGCCTTTACCAGCCTCACCCTCCGCCTTTACCAGCCACACCCTCCACCTTTACCAGCCACACCCTCCACCTTTATCAGCCACACCCTCTGCTTTTACCAGCCTCACCCTCCGCCTTTACCAGCCTCACCCTCCGCCTTTACCAGCCACACCCTCCGCCTTTACCAGCCTCACCCTCCGCCTTTACCAGCCACACCCTCCGCCTTTACCAGCCTCACCCTCCGCCTTTACCAGCCTCCCCCTCCCCCTTTACCAGCCTCCCCCTCAGCCTTTACCAGCCACACCCTCCCCTTTACCAGCCTCACCCTCCCCCTTTACCAGCCACACCCTCCGCCTTTACCAGCCACACCCTCCGCCTTTACCAGCCTCACCCTCCGCCTTTACCAGCCACACCCTCCCCTTTACCAGCCACACCCTCCGCCTTTACCAGCCTCACCCTCCGCCTTTACCAGCCTCACCCTCAGCCTTTACCAGCCACACCCTCCGCCTTTACCAGCCTCACCCTCCGCCTTTACCAGCCTCACCCTCAGCCTTTACCAGCCTCACCCTCCGCCTTTACCAGCCACACCCTCCTCCTTTACCAGCATCACCCTCCGCCTTTCCGAGCCACACGCTCCGCCTTTACCAGCTGCACCCTCCGCCTTTACCAGCCTCACCCTCCGCCTTTACCAGCCACACACTCCACCTTTATCAGACTCACCTTCTGCCTTTACCCTCCGCCCTTGCCAGCCTCACCCTCCACCCTCGCCAGCCACATTGTCCACCCACGCCAGCCATACCCTCCACCTTCGCAAGCCATCCCCCTACCCTCGCCAGCCATACCCTCCGCCCTCACCGATGTAACCCACCACCTTCACCAGCCCCACCTTCACCAGCCCCAGCTTCGGATTTCACCAAGCCTTACTTTTGGACCTCACCAGCCCTCGGACGCAACCAGCCCTACCTTCAGATCTCAGCTCTCACCAGCCTTCAACTGGCACAATCTCTACCCTCATTGCCCATGCCCCAAGCCCTCCCTTATCAGCCCCATCCAGTGGCGGATCCAGAATTTTGAAAGGGGGAATGCGCTTTTGGAAAAAGTCTTCCTTAATGATTTCTTGCAGAATTTTACATTAAAAGAGTCTAAAATTTGCCCCCTCTAAATCCGCCACTGTCACCCTCAGCCCTCATCAACCTCAACCGCACCTTTCCAAATCTAAGCATGAACTATGCTTAAGTGGTATTCTCCTTGGCTTTTTCATCAGTACCCGAGCTTAAACGCCTTAATCCTCTCCCAGAATCCTTCCCTCCTCCCCTCAGACCATCCGGTATTTCCCCACAAGGTTCTAGGTAGGATTGTTTCTCTAATTACCAACGGCGGAAGAACAGTTCAGCTCAGTGCCTTCATTACTTGGCACCGTTTAGAAGCTGCAACTTGTTTTCTGTAATTGAGTCTCATTGTAGTCTATTGGGGCAATTACTGCAATTACCTAGATCTCGAGATAAATGCCTCAGGTCTGTTTTAGTGAACGTTATTTTCATTGCTTATGGGAAAAGGAAATTGAAAATGTTCTTGTTTATATATATAAATAGTTGTGTGGGACAGTTGGAGCACGCTATTAAATATACCAAGTGTTTCCTATTCTAATATGTTTGTCCATTGGCAAGAAAGATAATGAAAAATCTTGAAAGGCACTTCCTTCAATCAAGTCGGGTAAGAAGTTCACCATTCGGCAGTTCTCCTCAGACTTCGGCATCACCCGGAACAAAAGTCAGTGTATACTTCTTGAATCAGTATGTCCGAAATATGTAAATTAGCTACTGATATACCACTGAATGTACACTGATTTCTACTGCCAGTTCATTTAAATATTTCGGACATACTGATTGAGCACTGCTCAGCCACTGTATTTCCATTGATTTCCACTGAAATACTACTGCAACCTGACACTGATTCTCCACTCAGTGTACACTGATTTCCCACTGGTTTTTTGTTCGGGGCAGACCATACCCTCAAGACCAAAAAAGCCTAGGCGGTTTGGACTATCGGTCTCGTGGACTTATAGAACGTATTCCTGAGGCTGAGTTGGAGAGTGCTCTCCTTGGACATTTTGAGCAGGGCAGGAGAAGACGGAGACACGAGGCAGACGGTCTCCACACGAGGGGGAGCTGTCACGCCTCATCAGGGGAAGACAGAGGAGGTTTGTGTCGCCATGGCTGTGAATGTGTCAGGAGATGTCACCTGCACTGTCAACTGTCAGCCTCCCCTGCTGTCAACATTCAGGGATGCCCAACCCAAACATTAGACAGCAAGACCAACAAGGGTTATAAGAAGACTTTTTGCATTGGAGGTTTGGTGTTTTAAGCATTGAACATAGCTATCACTAATTACCTTCTCGTTATGTGTTGTAGGCTGAGGATATTTTACAAGAAATGTAAAATCCTCCTTCACAACATTGCAGTCTCAAAAAAGATGAACGTGTAGTCAAAAGTGCACATTTTTATGAAAGAAACTTCACTTATTTGAAATATCATTCCACTGAAGTACACCCAAACAACAGTGCGGTGGTTTTGGCTCTTTCATCCTCTGCATCGTAATACCTTTCCATGATTATATTTGCGTTATCATGTTTGTAAACAAACTCTGTAGTTCGTTTGGTTTTTTTTTTTCTTTAAAATGTTCCACGTGTTGTACAAGAGTCACATCACAGGAAATTCAGGAAAGATTCCCAAAGGCATGGTCTGACTTCCGGTCACATGACACCACTGATTCGACAAAGGTCAATGGTGTGCTTTTAAAGGTCACGTCAAGCTGAACCTACCAGAAGGCCCTGAAAGCCCTTGTTATTGTCCATTGTTTCAACTGAGCAGGGCTTTGTCCTTGAAACAAGGGCCATTAGGAAGACTTGCATCAGAGCCCTTTTTATCCCGTTTGATACTACAGAGCACAGAGGTTCGTCAATCTCCGTCGTCAGTGACCTTTGACCTCCACAGGCGACCTCTTGACCTCGGTTGTGGTAGCAGTCTGGTAACAGCCCTGGTTATCTTATCTGGCCGGGTGTTGATAGGTGGGATGGTCCCCGGCCGAAGGGCCTGGCCGTGTGTTTAGTATTCAGTATAGAGACCGCTGAAATGGCCAGAGGATATGCTTTATAAGGGCACCATCTAGTATTGATCACCAGAACACTGCCGCCACAGCTTTCAATCACCCTGCCCGGGGGGCAGGCGGACCGCCATCGTTAATTTCCTGCTGTTGTTAGGCCCTTTTTTTCCCTTATTTACATTTACCCCTACCAATCCCAAGTTGGTGAGCCGTGCCCATGTTGCCGAGGGACTAGGTTCTAGTTATGGGCTACATGTGTGTCCCTTTGTCCCTGGTGACGTGCAGGCACCGCTGGCCTTTTCATGGCCTTTCATGGCGCAGGCCGCTGCTTCTGCTCGTTTTACTGCTGTTCCTGTGGCTGTCACCTGTCGTTAGGTTGTTACTGTACTTGCTACATCTCAGACGGGTCTGGTGGACAGTGATTAAAATTATGGTCCTTGAATAAGGCCGACTACGTCTACAGAACTTCGATAGTTTTAAGATAAAATGATTGTCAACTGACGGGAATATTTTCAGTTGACTTTTTTTAGTTGATTGTCATTTTGTGTGTATCTCCATAATCTAAAAAGAAAAGAAAATCTGTTTAGAAAATAGCCCCGTGGGGAGACACTGACTCTTTGAAGGTTACAACCCACTCCCCAACTACCTCCCCTGCTTTTTATGACCGACCGTCCCTCAGTTTTAGTTGACTGCCCCCCATTTTTGGGTGATAGAGATCACCACCCCCCTAAGATCAGGGTGTGGCCATACCAGGAAATATACAGAATTAGGAAAACTTCTGATAACATTTAACTATAGTTATTTCAGGGAAAAATAAAGTAGTAACGGGCTAAGTTCCAAGTCATTGCCACTGCATTGTTCTTTTGATGGAGTTGACCGCCCCCTTTTTTTGCCTTAAAAGTGATTGACGGCCCCTCATTTTTGACAGTGGGTACCTTTTCAAGTCAAAGTGCCCCCCCCCCCCCCGAATATAGCCTAGGCTCAAAGCTTTATCCAGTTGCCAACGAATTTCCACATTATCTCTTTTTAACTTGTGGTTCCAAATTTTAGTGCCGGTGTCTCTCATGAAAGGTTGTTGACATATTCTGGTCTGGATGGAAAAATAGGGTCAGAACATACTAATTCATTGAATCGTGACCATTCGCTTCATTCTTGCAACATTAGTCCATTACTGCCAGAGACCTAATTCTATGAAGTAGGTTGTTTTCATATGTGATAGAAAGAAAAAAGAGTGTGTAGAATTCCAACTGAAGTGCCAATACGAAAATAAACCCAAGAGGCTCAGTGACTCAATTAATTTGAGAGGCGGCAACTTCTGACTTTCAGTCTTTCTCCGCGCAAAATTCCGTTAAATTAGATTCCAAAATTCTTGTCATCAGGAACTGTGTTTTGCATGCTGTATAAAAAACCGAAGCTTTCAAAGAATTAGTGGTAGGTGCCTGAGTGCACGGAGTATCACTAACACTAAAAGCTCTCATCTTCCGTGCGGCTTTGTGCAATGTACTGCTAATCGTAATCCCATTTTCTTGGGTTTGGCTCATCATCTTGAACATTTAAGACGATTTCTTAAACTCGGTAACATCTTATTTGCAACTATGATCGAATTAATGTAAGCTGGCGACTCAAAGGCAGCTAAATCTGAAAACTATTTTATGTGATTTTCAGCCATCCTTGTAATATGAGTGTGTATGAATGTAATCGAGCAGTAACAATGTTTTGTCACATAACCCTAAATATAAAAAGCATCGACTGGTGGAAGTGATATGGATAGCAGGCTCACGCGGTATAGCTAGCGTTTTCAGACCGGATCAGTTTCTTTATATCAGAGGACTTGAATATACAAAGGAAGGAGACGGAGAGGTGGCGTTTAATAAGAAATAAACGGCAACGTATCTAGATGGCATAAAATGTTATGTTTCAGCGGTTCTCATAATCAAAACCTGATGAGGTTTTGAATAAAGTTGCTTCAATTTCCTCTAATTTTCATGATGGGGGAATCCGGCCAGCCTATTCGGGTCTAAAACCATGACCTTATCATACAAAAGGGAAGGCTGACACCTGTCTGTTCTTTCACTTAATTGTACCCTTGTAAACACTATACCGGTTCTGGTTCAACCCAAAGAATGCGTAGGAGAGAGCAAATTTTTCATCGCCTTTGTGGCTGAGATGGCCCTGTCCCTTCGAAGTGGTTGCCCTGGCCCAGCCCTACTGTACCCAGCCGAGGGGAACCCCCCAGGCTTCGCTTCAACGCCTGGAGGAGGCGGAAGTGGGGAGATAAGGCTTATCAGAGATGGACAGATACAGATGCAGTCAGCTCTCACCGTATCTGTCTTCACGCTGCAATGACCTATTGAAACGCCATCAGATGCGACGGCCAGTTTTAGACTGAGGGGCCATAAACGACGTCCTTCATTTTAACCTCCCTGCTTTCATTAAAATCCTTAAGAATATTATTTAATCACCAAATGTATTTTACACTCCATGGTTTGCTATGGCTTGCAACAATATTATAAGTGTGTTATTATGCCCCATCTGATGTCCCATGTCATTATGACAAAGAATGTTATCTCACCAATGATGGGCAGGACAATTATACTAAGCGAAGAAATTAAGATTTAAAGTTCAACTTTTGCCTCGGTGCACTGATATTTTAGATTATAGTGTACACATACTACATTTTCCCTTTCCCTTTTCCCCTTTCCCCTTTTTCTGGCAATCCACCCTTTTCAATGTTAAGACAGCTCCAATACTTGGAATGAGGATGTGTTTTACTACTGGTGCTATTTATTAGATGTGATAGTTGTTTGTCAGAGGAAATGGGAGGGTATCATATCAGACAGTAGCCGGAAGCCAGTTAGAGGAAGAGGGTATCATTAGACAGAAGCAACAGAGAGAAAAAAAACGTATCACGAAACCACAAAATCGTAATGATATATCGAAAGGAAGCGGACGATATACTGTGGTAAAATCCTTTTTAAACGAGCATAGTATTATATGGCGGATAATACACGGAAAACATTTTACTGTGGCTAGAAAGCTAAGTCGCATGTCTTTTAGTAACTCATCATTGATATGATTAATCAAGTGATTTTTGGTGGGTTAATAATAAGACTAACAAAGATAGCCGTTTGGTAACGTTTATAGGCTACTTCTTGCTACGATATCCGTCTGAATTAGTTTTACATCAGCCAAGATACCGACCATGTTGCTATTTGATAACCTTTTGTTTTTAAGTTTATGGATAAGGCAAGATGTTGTTTTCAAATCCAATCTATAATGAAAACAAAAATGGTTAACTCAAATTTTCCAAATTAAATTTGTTCCTCAACTAGTGAAAAAAAAGGTTTTATAAGTGGCATCACAAATTATTTCTGGTCATAAACCAAGTAGGTCCGGTTTCTGTGATTGGCTGAATCGAGACCCTCATAGGCCGAATATTCAGTAATACCTATTGGCCTATGATATAACAGGAATACCATCCAAGTAAGAAAGAAAGTCTTCGTGATCTAAAGTACACACATCTTTCGGGTGCATCTTGAAAGTAGAGCTGGAACAGGAATTGAGGAAATATCCAAGTAGGGCCTAACCTCAAAGGACCAGAGAAAAATGATGAATTGTAACACAACAATTGAAAGTAAGAAATATCTTCTTGAGTTGCCCCCCCCCCCCCCCCCCATCCTCCTGTACTTACTTCCTGTCGTTTGATACATTCTCTCACCACCAGTACAGGAAATGGCATAAAACACACACTCGGCCTGATTAAGGGGGGTATCCTGCGTCCGCCATTCCAAAAGGTCGCTGGATCCTGGCAGGAAGCTACAGCAATACAGGCCTATGACCGGCGACCGGCGAACTTTGCGGGGGGACCACTTTCCGCGGCGCATCCATCAGTGCACCATGGCGACGTATTGCTGACATTTGGCTGTGGGCGACAGTCTTTGCCAATCAGGGGGCTGTGTCGGGGGCCGGCCGTTACCATCAGTCAGGGTTTATAGTAGCAAACCGTGTCGGCGCGGGGTGACAGTCATCTCCGGACGCCAGGTACTTGGACACGGGGGCTACATAAAAAGGCTTTACTCGTAGGTGTTGGCCTCAGCCTCACGGGGAGGGAGGAGCAGGGGGTGGGGGATTTATCATACCTCGTTTAGGTATAACCTGTCAACACTTTATGTCATGGGAATCATTTTTGAGTAGAAATTATATGCGGGATGAATGATTTTCTCGCAATTATTCAATGCATTTTATTGTTCTCATGATGCACATTTACCCTACTTCAGATCATCAGGTAAAACATATTCAAGAAACCACATACCCACACTGACAGTGGCCATGTAGGCCTATTATCGGCCTATATTAGTCTGTATAGTTATATCCAAGTCCACTAGTCGCTCAAACTATATCTCTCTTTCTTTTCGAATACGTATCTAGGTCATCAAAGGACTAGTAATATATTCACAAGACGATCATAATTCCCAAAATTTGTAAATTTTGGTTACCGATACATCAACAAGACTTAATATTTCCTTTGGCTGAAAAGAAAGAAAACGTGTTCGGCATAAGGATCGAACTCACTGTCGCGATGACTTGGCCAATACTAGGCCTATATGTGAAGGGGCCCTCCGTCAAAGTAATGTCTTTGAGCCTGGCTGGTTGGAGCCACCCGAAGATCTGCAAAGCCGCCCTTGACAGAAGATGTACCATTGGGAATAGCAGAACTGTGAGGCTGGGGATTCCTTCTGACAGAATTTCGGGGCCGCAGACGAAAAGAAAATACCCCACTGACACCCTCCTCTATACCTCCTCGGAGTCCTCTACAGAGTCTCACCCCACCTCCGCAACGTCTAAGGGCCTCTAAGACTTTAGGCGGTAATGAAAGACGTTCTCACCACACTGTACAGTGACAGTATGTCATCCACATTGTACATGATTTACAGTAGACAGGGATACACTACATCACGGTCTCTATCAGCGTTTAGGTTCCCCCCTGTTGATTACACCGCATAAAACACGGTGGCTCGTTTATTTATGGCGGAAGGAGCCTGCGCTGTAACCAGTATTATAGCATGATTATTTTACTCTCCATGATTATAGGCAGTAACAACTTTGAGTTTTTTTTAGACCCAGCCACACCCTCGTTTATCTTGGTTCTCAAGCAGCGTGCTTGTAAATCCGAGAGACCATTCCGGATAATCCCATAATGTAGCTAGCCCGTTCCTCGTTGCAGGACAGGTGGCAGAGGGCAATAACGTGACCAAGGACTTGCCGTTTAGGGCACTGTTAAATTTGGTTTATATGCGCATTAATGCTGCGTGCAATAAGACGTCGTGCATGTAGTCTATGTATGCATAGTGCAGTCAGGATCTGTGGTTTAACCACATTGCAGACAGTCGGTACGTCGGATAACTATCATTAGAACACAGGTTTTAGAAGCAGGCTCTATTTTTTTGTATTTAGGAATAAATCTGTTTATTAGGTGTTTATGTGATCTAAAGTAGATCGGGCTGTCTTTGCCCTTGTAAAGCGCTGCTGCCGTTAGGTCAAAGGTGTGAGTGGCGGATTTAGGCATAGGAAGTGGTGCGGGGGCGGGCGCCTGGTCCTTTTTTTGCCGATTTTTTTTTTTTAAATACAATTTTCGAAAATAAGTAATAATTGAATATACGGAACGGAATCATCTAATAGTGCGTCCCTTTATTTTCGCAAGGCTGGATCCGCTGTTGGATAGTTGCCTAAGCCCAAACGAAAACCTGACTTTATCAAACTTGCTGTGAAATGATGCTTGCCTCATTTAGTATGAGTGGAACAGAATATGAAAACGATTGACATTTGTGTTCGACCAAGATGTACTACCTATAGGCCTAATAGGCGAACGCCAGAGGTCATCATGATCAATCGTATCTGCGTGACCATGTTGAGGACTGGTTGCTGTGATGAAGTTGTTTGTAGTGTGTCCAGTTAGAGGGAAATAATATCTATTCCCTGTAGGAGGTCGGTGTGATGTGCAGATGGCGATAGCGTTTGACTTTTTGTGTCAAAACCACAAAATCTGCGCGCGCCGATAAGGCGACTACCGCGCCCTCTGCCGTGACTACCGGCAACGTCACGTGGTCTCCATGCTGGTTCCCCGCGGATATCGGTACTTTTCTTTGGTTTGGTCATTTGTGGCCCAGCGGAACAGTCCTGGCTTCCATCGATACTTCAACTTAGTATTGCCAATCGGAAATGGACTTGTAAGCCTGGTAGAAAGTACGTCTAATACTGCATGGAGGCAGAACATACTGTATCACAAGGTGGCCTAGCACCAGTGCATTGGAGTAAATAGGAGAGGGACAGTTGTATTAATATAACGTGTCTTTAGTCAACAGGGAATATTGCCTCAGCACTGAAAAGCTTTGCCTAGAGGCATTCTGGAAAGAGCTCTGAAAAGCTGGCTGGATGTTTAACTACAGTCTACTGTTGTCAGTTAAATCGGCGGTCTTTAGTTACGTGTTAAAAGAAGGGGTAATATATAGCTTTTATATGGCGAAGGGTACTTATCAATCCTTGTCCACTTTTACCTTCATGGACACAATACCACTTTCTGTCTATTCATCATTTGCAGAGAAAAGAGGTGAAGGTATTCAGATCAGGGGCGGATCCAGACTCCGGCTTCTAGGGGGGGGGGGGGGGGGGGCAAAATACCTACCCCCTACCCCCTATTTTTAGCTTGCAAAATTTCTCCTCGGATATGTCAAAACTACGAGAGTTCATTTTTCGTCTTGGGGGGACAATTGCCCCTTTTGCCCCCCCCCCCCCCTGGATCCGCCACTGCAGATGATATGACTGTATAGAGTAAGTATGACAGTGATAGCTAATGTTGTCGACCTAGTGCTTGAGTGATAGTTGTAGGAGTGACTTACTCTGAGCTCGGCCTATCTCCATATAAACAATATCAATTTCTGAACAGTTCGTTTTCTGTTGTTTACTTTGAAACCCTCTTTTCCACCATTAGATTCAGAACCAACACACAAATAAACCCAAGAGGCCGGCCTAGGCCTAAATCAGGCTGATTGGTGGCCCAGCGGAACAGTCCTGGCTTCCATCGATACCGACTGTACGGGCCTCGCGGGTGTTGTTCCGACAACGCCCGTTTCCATTACTGCCAAAAGACACGAGTGGTGGGGGTGAAGTGGGTTAGTTAGGCCGGGCTGGCCTGATCGATCCCCCTCTGTCGGAGTGGGCCCCCCAGACCGCCCCCCGCCGCCCGCCCTGGAGGGACTCTCCCCTTCACCGGCTACAAGGTCCCTCTCCTCAGATCCCTCCCGGCGGAGAGGAATTTTCTGTCCTTCTCTCAGTGTCCATATCCCCGTGAGACCCTGTATGGATTTTGTGAACACTCTGGATTTACTTGTGTTCTGCCGTGAGGGTGGAGGCTGCGAGGTAGTTTAGGATGGGGTGCATGGGGTCGGGGTCGACGAATGTATATAGGCCCTGTCCCCACCTGTCTTTTGTATGTAAATGGATGCGTTAGGGTCTTTCTCTGGTCATCACCTTTCTTTGAGAAAGGTCAAACTCATTTTGGTAAAGGTTTCAGGGGTTCTCCTTTGTATACCGACTGAGGTTATGAATGGGGAATCAATGACTGTACACATTCCAGGTTTATGGTAAAGGTTTATCATTTGACGGCCATCGGAGGAGGCGGTGGAGAGTGGAATATTTGAATATAGTGCATCATGGATATATTTTGTTTATTTCATTCATTGCCCATCTTCCATAATTATTATACACAACTTTTTAAAGGATTTGAAAGGATTAGGTAAAGGCCTGCTCAATCACCTAATATTGATGGTGCAGTTGGTTAACTTCTGCAACTGACATAATACCAACATATAGTGCAATGCGTCCTTCTACCTTTAAGGCCCATACCCACTAGGCGATTTTATCCAGAGTCGGCCGATTATTGGGGCTAAAATCGGCCGACTCTATTCTAATTAAGAGTCGGCCGATTTTAGTCCAAATGGAGATCAAACATTCACATTTCAATATATCATACCAACAGGTCATAAGAGTCGGCCGATTCTGGCAGTCGCCGATCGCCAGTCGCCGGTAAAATTGCCTAGTGGGTATGGGGCTTTACTTCAGTATATGCCCTCAATGTATGTAAATAAGCCCTGAGTGAGTCTTGGACATTGCGTCACCCGGGTCTTAAGAGACACTAATGTAATGGGTGAGCTAACTTTATAGTGGAAATCCATGGGGTAGTGAACTGTAGAAATGGCGTGCTTGTAGCATGTTAGCTTCAATAAGCAATCGCAAGCATTTATAGGTACGCATACAACATAGTTTTTAACTTTTCTTATTTTATTTTTAGATTAGTTTGATGTGTTCGATAGATATACCTATCTTGTTTACAATTCTAGTCTGCCATAGAGATAACCTTCATTAGAACGGTTATGAATCATAAATCGCAAGAAAAAAACACCATTTACCAAGATACTTGCCACGGAGTAAAAAGTAATTATGCCTTAAAAAGAAGAGAAGCAGAGATAGTCAATGTAATGTTCCACCGACCAGATGCAAGTACCAAAAACGCTGACATTCAGACGATCACTTTGCCTCAATATGGATACAGACCCGTTTTTGTCGGCCCTGTGAAATTGGTGTGGCTCTGGGTGATATTACTGGGGCTTTAGATAAAGTAGTGGTGGCTGTCCCTGATACTCCGGACCTGGTACAGGGCCTGGTTGGATCCAACTCCCTCCAAACTGTCCCCTCTTAGGATGTAATGGGAACATTTGGATGTGATAGGGACTTTTCCCTATCACAGCCTGACAGCTGTGCTGGGATCTAGGTATTGAACAGTAACTGTTTAGGCCTATATCCCATACGATGCTCTGTATGTAGCAAACTTTCAACAGAAGTGGCGATATCGTAATTCAGACTGATTTCAAATGGATGTTACTGCACTGACATTAAACTTTCAATATTAATTCGTATCCAATTTGGCAATAATCCCTCCAAACGTCACAAAAGAATTGTTGGTTATTGTAAAAGGCCTAGTCAAAAGATTTGATATTCTGGTCGAACACTTGCTGCGCTGAGTATACAAACAATGAGTAGATTTATAGAAGGTTGGGTCAAGTATTGAGAAAGGTCTTTGAGTTTTGACAATAGCGATAGGGATTGACTTCTGCCGATGCCCCACGCCATCTAAGTCTGTCGGCAACACTGCCCGCCATATCACGGTTGACTACATCCTACCAAAATTTGGATATTGACCTTTGACCTCTAGGCTGTTGCCATAACGACTGCATCGCACGCCTTTGAGGCTCGATCCCATGATTAAGTATCTGGGCGTAGGGTTACGTGCAATAGTCTGGTGAAACTAATATGGTCTGATTTCCAAATTCGGTGAATGCAAAAGGTTATTTGTTAGAATGAAACAGAGTAGACTGTAGGCCTAATAGCTTGTTTTGGATAGGATTACGTTTATATCCATCGGGTTTGGCGGTGAGAAGTGAAGGGTTTGTTTTACAATCCATTACAAACTGAGGTTGTATTGTGCAGGAGTATATCCATCCATGCACATACGTGTAATATGAAAATCATAAATCGCCAGGCTACTGAGAATAGAACGAAATATTCCTAGATCTAAATATCAAGTTTTATAAATTTAATGAAATGGGAAATGTCAATTTATGAAGTGAATTGCCGTAGAGTCTACATGGAGTGTAGAGTGTATAATAAGGTGCAGATATAAGGGGCCTTCCATAAAGTATGTACGCATCAAGGGGGGAGGGGGAGGGGGTCTGAGATTTTTGAAAATGTGCGTATGTTCTTGTATAATTCCAATGCATATTTTTTAACAAGGGGGGTGTCTGGGTTTTTTTGAAAATGTGCGTATGTACTAAATGGAAGGCCTCTTATTGAAAGTTACCAATTTAGATATGCTCAAAGAGAAATAACCCCAGGCTTGTCTGACCTGCACCTCTGAAGCTGAGTTCCACATGAAGTGGCATAGTCTGGAATCTCAGTTATTGTGCAAGAGGTTTCCATCGTTGACGTTCATCATTTCGGTTGTAGGCCTGTCACTAGCTGGCGCTCCGCCTACTAATGGGGGGTTTCCGGACACCCCTTAAAGGAATCCCATCTCCACCTACTACTACATCAAAATGGAGCCCAAACGACTACACAAAAACAAAACGTATAAGAAAAGACAAGGAAATAGACGCCGTTATACTGCGGCTTCCCTCATCCCCTGGTCGCCTCAATCTCTTTCGGTGGCGCCGGGGTCTTCCCATCATGCACCACGGCACCGGAAGGGCACCAACCCACAATGCATCACGGTGTCGGAAGTTTAGTCGAGTCTTGCATGGCCCAGCCCCTCTCATGTCAGGTTTTGAAGATCGGCGGTTTGAATCACCAGTTATATCTAAAAACTGGCAGCCGTTAGAAGGAAATACTGAACATTAACATCTTTCCTCGCATGGCCGTAAAATGTTACAGAAAAAGGGGAAAGGGGACAATTTCACCTATAGTCAAAATAGTTTTGAATAGGTTAGATGGTTGACTGAATGAAATACTGGAGACCCTTTCTACCGATTCTGGAAGCAGCAAGACGGTTGTAGAACATTACCATCTATAGAGATTCAGATGGATGAAGAACATTGAGTCTAGATGAGTGTTGTTTTCAGCATCACTAAGCAAAGGAATAGGAGAAAGTTTCGGGTAATTGGCGTCATTTTTGTGCATGGGGCATGATTGATGAGGCAAATCACAGGGGTTCAGCATGCTGGTTGATGTCCTATTTGCCCGCTAGGGGACTCTGTATCAAGACACCAGGTGACGACACCCACTTCCAATCATCATTCTGGAAGTGACATTAATTGGCCCTCAGACCGCGTTCACAATTGTAATCAATCTTAGAGGGGCCTCCTACTTGGCTAAATCACGAGAAATTCTCATTTCTTGTTAATATGTTTCTCATAAACACCTGGTGTGTTCAGTACAATCAGATAGACTTAGGCCTAATGCGTTATTCATAGAGTAGACGCTTGCATGGAAATGGCAATAACATTGAATCTTATTAGGTCCCCTTTTTGGATACCAATGTCAATCGAGCAAACAACGTCTGTCTTAGTCGACCTGAGCAGGACGGACGTGCCCATTATCATGTATTATGGCGCGATTGTTCTTATTCTCCTCATCGCTTTGCTGTAGGCCTTTTCTCTCCTTACCATATCTGAAGGTGCCTGGGGATATCATGCCCCTTATGCGTTGGCCACAGAACAGCAATAACTCAAGAGCTATCCTCAAATGATACCACAAAAAAGGTTGTCCAATAACAGAGGTATGATTTTATGTCATATAAATGGACTGTGCCTTGCCTGTAGTATTAGTAAGGGAGATTGCATAGACGAAAGGCTGTCTTCTCCAGTAGCGCTGCAGTCTCCTCTCCCAGAGTCCCGGCTTGGCGGTCACTGACGACTCGTTTTTACCGCATGTTATACTGACCCGACGTTGATATATGCTAATACGACAAGGCCTGGACGCTGGGCCCTCTGAGGGTATTCAGTGACCTTCACCCTGCCCCGGCCTGAGGGCCAAGGTCAAGGTCATGATGTATTTGCTCCAATGGCTATGTGACGTTTGTCAGATCTGTCACAATATATGGACATGGGCTCGGACCAACGAAGGTCGCCGTTCTGACGGAGAGACATGAATCTACTCTGACCTTATCTCGGCTAAGACCATCCAAGGTCAAGCCAAGGGCATCTAGTTGTCTGATACAGGGTCTGATGGCAGCTGGTACAAAGGCAATGTTATGAGATTGCGCTTTGAAGAGATTTTACGTTTTAAAAGGGAAGTGTTTAAGTTTCCAGACCATAGTAGAAAAAGACTTAGAAGATGAATTTAGAATTTGTAAAATCATTCATATATCAGTATTGCAATATTACCAAAATGTACTAAGTTAGATAATTTCATTTGTTAAGCTGATTTGATTTATTATGATACACGGCGTTAATTGCTACCTTCCTTTCCTTGCAGGTAAGCGACAACTCAATAAAGGATTCATCTGTGAGTAGACAAAGCGTTGTAAATATGCTACAGATGTATAAGAGAGTCACTCCGCTGATTTAAAATGACCTGTATCCCTGAATACACATTAGTATATTGAGTTCAACAAGCAGTTAACACTCCGCAGCTCCAAAATTTATTGGATTTGTATGGACTCCCAAGATTCCATAGGAAATGTGATAATAGAAATGGGTTAAAAGGACTTTATAGAACAGAGTTAAAATCACTTAACAGAGGCCACACACGAGCCGGCCTCCTACGTTAAACTAATCGTTTTCATCTACCTGTGTACTGCTGATTATAATGTGTAGTGCAGGAAAGAGCAGTGCAGGTGGCTCTATCTGTAAAGGGCGACCTACTGACGGTGTTGGGGGCTTAACAGGCATGTCAGTGTCCATCCGTAAAAAAACATACGATGTTTATTATTTTTTTCGATTAATGCAAGGATATTCCAAGATAATTTTCTAAGTACCATACTATTATAACCAGGGATAATTAGGTAGAATCGCCAGAATCAAGAATGAATACATGTCTTTGGCAAGATCCCCTCACGGTGTCACCAAGCACGCATTTTGAGCCGCATATATGCTAATATAGATCTTGGTCGTCGCTCAAACACTGAGTAGTATATGGAAAGGGCCCATTATTGAAGGAGCACATGGCCCCGTATTCGGTCTGGGTATGGCAAGTCTCATGTTCGCTGTCTTGTACAGCCTTCCGAAAGGTAATAAGGGTTCTCTCAATAGGAAACCTAATACTTTCTTGATATTGCCACTTTTATTGTTAGCCTATCATGATTACAAGTAGGCCTATCAGTCGTATTGGTGACATATAAACTAAAAGGACAAATCCTAATCTGGATGGTTTCCATGACTTGTCAAAACCGTAAACCTTTATCAAACTTAATTTGAACCGAGTTCTATTGCCTATATCAGTGCAATTTTAGAAGTTGCTGACCAAGCACAATTTCTGAAGGCAACCTGTAGGTACTTTGTGCAGTAGGCCTACAGTCAGGGTAAATTCAGAAACTTTCCTTTACCTCCCGGTAAGACTCCAGATGTCTTTTACATGGGAATAAGACGTTAATGTTACTGCCGACCCTGTCATAAAAAGGACATAAATGGGAGAATTTGGTGGGAGGTTTAGGCGCTGGAGCTGGAGGAGTGGGAATGAATGGACGTTGACGATGTTTGACATCTGGGATTACCACAGTTATAGGCCACTGAGGGCCTAATTCACAGTCAGGTCATTACAGGGGCCTCAGGGGTGGTGGCCAGAGGTACAGGGTGGGGTAGGAGGATAGACCGTCCACCCACGTATTACACAGAATCACCGGCACAAGGGGGAGCCGGCCGTGGGGAGATCAATAGGCCTACGTATAGGTCGGGACAGGCGGAGACCGATACTGAGCCTAGGAGGGAGGCACACGTCCTGAAAGATGAGGATTTTAGAAGGTACTCGCAATAACTTAGACTAGACTTTCGCCTCGGTCAGACCTATCTGTAGATGAATAACCGTTTCATATTACTATAACGGAAAGGTCCACGGTGTAGTCGTTCTCTTCGTATCGCATATAAAGCCGTCTGGAGTGGACCCATGTATAATCAAGGCAGCCACCCTATTAGTTGCTTTCTCAACTAATTCACATTAAAAAATATTTTCTTCTGGTTTTAGTAGGATCAGTTATATCTCTGCCAGTAACACCTTTAACAAATATTCTATAAGCTTTAATCAATTCTGAATTAGGTATTAACTGCATTCAAAGAAGCCAGGGGGAGTTCGGTCTCCAGACAAAACCTCCTTCTGCCTTCCTAACTTTCAGACAAATCCTTCAGATTTGACCTCTTTTGGGCAAGACCAGACCACAAAGGGTAATCTTCTGACAGCTTTACCTGTCTGCTGTTGTCAGCAATTGTCACATTTGTTTTAGTTTAATCTAAAAATGTGCAAATTTGAGTTCAACACCTCATAAGCTTTATAGATGGGGAATTTTCCATCTAAATGAAGAATCAATCTATATTTTGCATAAAACCCCAAATTTATCACACAAATAAGTCTAGTAAGTCAAGTAGGCCTACCGCAAAGTGTCCTACGGAACGTATTGCTCACTGAATGGATAGTTTTGACCAAAGGAACCGCATCCCCAGTTAAAGTGCTCGAGTTAAGATATTTGATCTATGTAGGATAATAAGAGGGGGAATGATGTACATCAACATAACAATCAAAACCAAAAAAAGCACAGGAAATTGTTGATTCCGTCGTAGCCTTTCAGCCAATCAAGAAAATTATTTCAACTTTTCCACCTCAGCCCAAAACACGTTCAAAATCGATCTAAAGCTATAATTCAAAGATGACTGCTCGCGAAAGCTGAAATTGAAGGAAATACACGTACTGATTTCTGGCCACTTTAATAAAAAATGGAAGAAACACAATCACAGCCTCAATTTATTTGGTCGGAATCAGAGCACCAGATATACTGTTAGTAATAAAGAGACCTTCTTTGTGTTGGTCTTTTTTCTGAATCTCCTCAACTTGATATAATTCTTACATTACAGATCTTCGTTTGCGGGCGTTTTTAAATCTAGTCGTTTTATTGACGCCCCTCTTTCATTAAGATCTTGTTGTGGCTTTTACACGTGAGTAGTTTGAGCACAGAAAAGTATTGATTTTCATTTGATATAGTAGACATGAATAAACTAAATATATAACTGAGGCTGGTGACTGAGTTTAGAATTAGTCTTTTGATCTATATGTTGGATCCGACATTGGTTTTTGCGCCATTAGCGATTTGGTTTAGTTCAACAGATCCCTGTTTATCATAACGAATGCGTCATTAGGTATCTGAGATATGGAGCCATGTCACTTTGTCAGTTGTTGAACTGTATGTAGCTTTACGTACAGTTCTATGGTATAACGTGGATGAGTCGGTCACCCCGGTCGGTCACAAACCCCCCACAGAGCTAGCAGTTAAAATACCAACATAAATACCAAAATAATACCATAAAACCCCCTTTTATAGAAGAAGTGGACATCACTCACAAAGGGAAGACGAGCAACTCTGTCTCCTTTTTAGACTTTGTCAGACTCTCACTTTTCTGATGCCGCCTTGTTCTTAGTCTCAGACGACGGGAGGCATTGTTGCAGGGGACAGCCGCCCTGAAAGCATTGACGGCTATCTTTCATCCATTACTGCAATAACGTGGATTTTATGGCTCTCAGAAGCTTCTCAAATGGGCGTAATTAGCATTTCCATAAAGGTTTGGCCTCGGGAATAAGGATGTTTTCCCATTAAAACTTTCTAGATAAGAAATCAAATGGAAGGCCACGAGGAATCAAGAATATTATGTTAGGGTTGCCTGATGGATTTTCCTTTGTTGCTTAGGGTTCAGGTAAAACTGAATTTTCACTTATCCTGGAAAAGGGAAGTGAACTAAAGCGAGGTATGTGAGTCGGATCTATTGGATTTCGAATTTCGTAAATTATTAAAGGACGTTATCAGATTTACTCTCCAATTTAACAGTAAACGGAAAGTTAATGTCTTCATGCTCTTCATTGCATTTAAGCTTTGTTGGCAGTCTATAATATCGCTGTTAAGAGAAATGACTGTGCTAATTCCTAGGTATAGCGGAAGGTGCTACCCTTATACCGTCAACAAGAGAGATTAACGTGCGCGGGCTATTCTTAATCCGAAACTACACAAAATGCGGACGTCATATTATGCTGGTTATCCTGAAAAATATCCCTCTCAAAGGGTGTTAATGTCGAAAGGAATAATTCAAACACAAATAAACATTTGTAAAAAATTAACATGTGGATTAATTCTCATATATTTTAATCAATGAGTCGTCTTGAATTAGATTAAATTAACACTCCGTAAGGCGTTCATAAGGAACGTTGCAGATCACTCACCCGTTTCAGACTACCGCCGATGATGCGCATCAAAGCTCTTTGAAGCGCATCAGTTTGCTGCCTGGTTTGTGTCTGTACAATGCGCATCAACTTACACAATGTCAGGCTATGAATGCGTCATGTCAGGCGAATGCGTTATATTAGGCTATGAATGCGCCATGTAAGGCTGCACGAACACTGGCGCCCCGGTTGGTGCTGGCCTGGCAGAAGCTATAATTATAGATGTAGTTCACTTTGGTTCGCTTTTCATTGCAGTGTAGTCTGAAAGGGGGATCATATTCCCTTTCAATAACATTTAATACTATTGAGGCTTTTCCTTTTTCAGTTAAAATACAAGGTCTGCAATAACTAACCTTGGCACCCAATTACTAAGAACTGTTTAGGTATCTTGCAGGTTCAACGCATTTGATATCCAAATACAGCTAGAATAATATGTGAAAGCCTTCCCTTTAACAGGACGAAATTCTATGTACATTAATGCAGAGCTCTAGGGGTCTTTTGGGTTTGCAAAAACAAGTCTTCCGGGGACATAGTGTGAAACCTTCCGTCTTGTCAATGGCGAACTTGCCTAATTAGTATGAAGGCTGGCAATTACGGTTACACAATACGGCATTTTGTCGTTTTAGAGAGAGAAATTCTCTTTCCAAACCCACGTTTGAACCTGGCATCTTTCCCTTTAGAACATTGGAGGGCTCCTGGAAAGTTCACTGTAGTGATGGTATTACCTCACCCGAATACTCGTCTTGGAGAAGACCCTGAAACCCATAAAACTGTTACCATGTTGCGCTGATGAGCTTTTTCCCTTTTGGTAATCCTGTAGGGACAGGGGTGGTTCTCAAAGCTGGCTGTGGCCGCGTTATAGTCATTGGATTTTGTCACTCATGGCCAAACATCGCTTGAGCTGCATTCTGCCCGGAGCGCCCCTCCCTTCATACTGCCATTCAGGGGTTATGAGTGGTTAGCCGGACCAGTACTTCTAAGCTCATGGCGGACAGTTGGCGCGTTTGGTCGACTCCTATTTGTGACCATGACGTCATGCAGTGTGGAGTGATGACCTCCTAAAAAGCTCCTCTTCCGCCGTTTTCAAGTATTGTTACTGAGGCAATCCAGTTAGGGATAAGCATAAAAAAGTTGCCAACAGGTGGGAAAAACGTGTTCTTGTTTGTGAAAACTGTGCCTTTATCTGGTTTCCTATTTACAATGAAGAGGCAATGATGCAGCTTTGGCTGTTATTGCTCCCAAGGCAGTAATATTGAGTGCCTTTAAAACGATCGTCTCCATTTATATTATAATTGCGCCTCAGCTTCAGTTTGTTTGGGAGCTTATTCTGGCAATTTTCACATTACATGTTTCAAAAGCAACCTTCTGCACTAGTGCCTGATGGCAGTGTTATCAACATTAGTTAAAAGGTATGACTTTCAAAGCAGATGCTCATAATAACCATGTCTCTTATTTGGGACAAACAGGTAGATGTAGATACAGCAGCTTTCGTGAAATAACTGTTTAACTTCATATTTTTAGTATTATCATTGAAAGTGTTTGTTAAGATAACAGATATGATTCATAATATGCGTATACATATTTATGACAATTATCCCCACTCAGTAAATGCAATTGATTTTGATAGGTTTCGACACCATTTTCATCTTGATAATACAACAAGCATTTTTATATTTTGATGGTTAGTGTTTTCTTATAAATATGACCATTTTGTTGTATCAATAACATGGTTACATTTGCACCTGTCCTTTAGATTGCTTATCCACCGTAAGGGACAGTAGTGCGGATTGCCTACTATAGGTTCTGACCAGCGGTCAGTTGGTCCCTTAGACCCCCACCCCATATAGACATAGGAGGATGGTAGGTTTACCCAGACCCCACACTCTCCGGAGATTACCACCACTAGTATCCCACAAGTGGCACTATCTTTCTATACACACTCGCGGAACCAGCTGTCCAATTGGTCTGGTTTATGAACAGTGAGGATGTCACTGGTACATCTTACTGCTTTATCAGTATATACAAACCAAATCTAAATGGTGCAATCGTTCATTTGGGCTCTTGACAAATGTGATCTCATTAGGAATGAAATGGGTCTTTGGTGGGTCATATGGTGAGATCTGGTCTTTCAATGTGCGTGCCTTAGCTAAGATTTTGAAATGAACTTTAAAGGGAATGCCATTTAGAATGAAAGTGTTAGGCCTTTACAATAGAATAATGATTAGTGTTTCAGTTGATATTCCTCCCGTAAATACATGGAATTAAATCAAAACGAAGTGGATCTTACAGAGAATCATTCAGACATGGCCGCGTGCATTAACGACAGGGTGTCCAGATTAATGTGAACGATAAGGTGCTATTCAAAATTAAGCCATAACATGTAGAATCCGTATCATTCACTGTAACCTGACGTAAGACGTAAGAGGCATAAAAAAAAGTTGGTCGGATAGTATATACTTACCTACATTCCATAGACGTTCCTACTTAACAACACCAATCTTATATAGCTTGTGGGGGTAACAAGTAACCAGCCATAGTATCCACTTTAAATTAATACACTGAATTCACCACCTGGTTACGTCCGTTCAGTAAAACAAAACTTGTCTGTATTAAATGTGTCATATATAGTCACTAATTTATCAATCATGAAATAATGATTGAAAATTGAAAAGATCAATCTTATATATTCCAGGAAGTACACTGACTCACCAAAGACTAACTTGGCGTTGTTGTTATTTAATCCCAGAGTTATGAAAATCAACTGTCCAACTAAGACGTAGTTGCACTGATTTTATTGCAATCCAATAACGTCCCTTTATTAAAAGGAAAGACTGACCTCCAAAGCCATGACTGCAGGACTCAAATGTGATGAATGGCATCACTTGAACAACATTTTTAGTCCGGATTAAAGTACATTACCTGTCAGATGAAACGCCGTTCAAGTGTGATGTTTCCACGAGAGAGGTTGGAAAGTCATTTAATTTTGAACAGACTGCCTTATGGGCAGAATGAATTTTATTCTGGTCCTTGACTTGAGAAAGCAATTTTGATGAAGAATTGAATCATTATTGAGTTACAATTTGAAGGAAACATACTATGTTTATGGCTATCAATACTTGAGTAAAACGAATAGGCATATGTCTTATTTGTATATAAGTAAAAAGGTAAAGAATCGTCTTGATATGTCTTGTTCTCTCGAATTGCTGATATATTTGTGCACTGACTATTGCCTGCATGTCACAAACTTAAAACAAAGTTAGATGTTTACTGTTTACCTCAGGATATACACTGTTTTCAATTTTAGATGCGTTCTATAAATTGATCATCACACTTAATTTAGAACAATATAGCGGTGTCTTATTGTATTATTGTTACCAACACCTTTTGATCGGTCAATTAAACATGTCTTTACTGTACATATCACAATAGAATTTATGTTCGGTATTTCAAATTTGTTAACAAAATTGCCGAATAAGTCAGTATTTGAGAAGTAATCTATTCTCCAACATTTTTTTTGTGAAACAAAAATACCCAGATTTCTTAGGATTAATTCTCAGAACTCACATTCAATCAATGAATTCCTTGATTCATCCTGTCTTTCGGCCACTTAGCGACAAATCAATCATTAAAAGACCAGGGTTCCTAATTTGGATTACACGGTCCATCCAGTTCTGTTGTTTTCATTTATTTGAGCCAATTCATGGGGTCCCTCGACCCATTCCCACAATTCTTTATACTGTCCCCTAGCGGACTGTTGGCAAACAATTGGCCTGACACTCCGAGTTAGGGTCACTTCACCGATCAATAGAAATGATCTTTTTATTATCTTTTTACGAGATTTCTATGAGTTATTAGGTGGAACCATGACCCTTGTGTAATAAAAAGAAGCATTTTATTGACTCTTTCCTATTTTTTCCATATAAGATCGATGTGTATACACTGTGTGCCATTGTGATAAGTCAATAGCAGACAAAACTGCATTTATTGGAAAAGTGGTATGGCGGAACAGCGAGTTTGTTTTGGGTTAAATTTGGCCGTAGCAGATATTTTTGCCAGTACGGTTTGCTTATTTTAATATATTCAATATAATTACTATTCTTTTTTTTTCAATTTCAAGTGTGTTACATTGATTCCGCATTTTAATTCAGCAGTTGAGCGCGCACCATTACGTAATAACTTTAAATATGTTACACTAGTCTACCTGTGGTCAGTGGTAAAGTCTTGAGCAATAGAGAATAGCTAAAACCTCAGTAGAATACCATAAAAATAAGATTTTTAAGTATTTTATGCTTTAGCCCTCGTGGTTTTGGCTTGTGCCATATATGCTTAGGCTCATGGAATGTGTTACATAGTCATTTGAGTTTGAAAAATTCAAATGATAAATTCGGTTCCCTTTAAAGGAAGGCCGTCAGCAAAATTCTCCTACCTAAAATCAATTTGTTTTGAATTTCCACCCGAGATAAGGAAGTGTGTTCGTGTTCGCCTTATTTGCGTGTTTGCCATGAGAAATGAGGAATGCTTTCCTATTCTAAATCGCTGATAACTTTCCATGTGTAAATGAAACGAAAGATCGTTCTTGGTTGGAAGTTGGATGGGAATGACCACTAGAAAAAAATGTGTGCTTAAGGGAAGTAGATCAAACCAAGTGTGGGTGAACAACTGAGGTGCGCCTGTGGTCGGGATAGAGAGAGATGAGCGGTCAATAACTTAAGTCTATCCACGTTTGCTTATTGGTCAGTCGGCATGAAAGGCGTTATAAATCAGGCACAGTGTCTGGGACCTGCTCATTTCGGCGTGGGGCGAGTGGTCACGGCTGTTTTACAAGCCCGGGCTCGTGGGGGCCACCGGCGCAGGGCCGACCCACGATCTATGGGCTTTTTATCGGGCCTACGGAGGTGGAAAATTGAGGTGGGACCTTTGGTTAGAGTTGGGGCCCTGGGGTCACATTGGGCCTGAGTGGACTCGGATAATGGTGGGTTTTATCATTGGCCACTTCTCCAGCTAAGGCCCGGCCCGGCCACATGAGCAGTGGGTCCCCAGCCTCTCCCCCACTGTGTGTGGGGAGGCATGGCGGAGTCTACTTACTACCCTACCGCTCTCAATCCGCTTGAGTTTTTCCTCTCTTTTTTTGCCGTCAGAGAACAGGTTCCCATACACTCGTCAACGTACAGTCCTTCTGGGAAATTCATTGATTCTAGAGGCTGCGTTCTAACTCTGGTAATGTCCAACAACTTGATTCCCAGCAAACAGCCTAAAGGCAACTAATTTGAGAAGTGGAGTTGGCCTAGATCAGTTTAGACTTTGAAATATCACGAGTTCTGTATACTGCAGTAACATACCAGACTTTGCCAAACTAGACATGTTTCAGATTCATGATTGAATGCAATGTAAAAATATATTTAAAGCCAGCTAGGTTGGTTGGTTGGTTATTGGTTGCTTTACACCCTAATTAACTGCCAGGGTCATATCAAGGGTGGTGATGGTGATCGAATCTATGAGAAGATAGAGACCATACCCTATACACTTTTACCGAGGCAGGTGTTCTTTAATGTGCAGGGTCCCATAGGCAGGGCCACACACACAACAGCCGATGGTCCTCAGGGGACCTTTGATATCCCTGTTGTTGCCACAGGGAGACATACAGAGGGGAGTAGTAGCCAGCTTGGCCCAGGATTGAACCCAGCCAGCTAGGTATTATAGATCTATTTGATTATGTATAGCTTTTAGTGAGTCTCCAGTTATTCATATCATAGACTATGTGCTTGGTAATCGTTAGTTATTAATTCACAAGCTTCCAGCAGGTGCGCTATTTACCATTTATTCACATATTTTCATACAATGATGTTTTTCCAATGAGATTTACCGATGTTGCTTAGTTCCCTACATACCAAAGTTACTTCGTTCCCTGCATTAGTATTTTTCCCATACTCAATTTGATCTTTTTCATATTCTGCTAGTTGTAGGGGCCTATAGTCCATATTTATTCGATCAATCACACATGGTGGAAGGCAACCCTATAACAACTTGGATCGGGCAGACGACATTGGTTTCCCGCGCCTATGCTTCCCTTCTTCATCACAAGCTTTATTGATTGGGCCCTCCTCATAGAACAATACCGCCAATCAGCCTTCATTTCCATGGCAACCTGACACCGTCCCACAATGCCCCATTATCTCGCCCAAGGTATCGGCACCCGGCCAAGACGTTGAATGAGACGAGTGTGCCCATTGGCTATTGACAGCGGAAAAAGAGGCGATAATAAGTGTAAGGGGGGACCCAATTGGCCAACTCTCCACTCCTGCCAGCTTTGTCGGATACTGGAGAGATGCACAGTGAAGGGCGGAATTTGATATACCCAGCCCTATGGATGATAAGGTCATATGTAGCTACCGAGCAGAACCACATTACCTAGTGATGCCTTGGGGGACCATGTATTGTTAGTGACAACAACACTTTGTTAGTGTTCGCCATGAGGACAAGGATAATGTCGTCAGGGTGTCATAATTGGTACTTGTCCCAGGGACATGTATCCATAATATTGGGTGTTAGTCGTAGCTTATTTGTCTGTCTCCTGGTCCCTGACTTTTTCTTTAATGCAAATTAAGATATGATGACGTAAGGCAGACACCGAGTCTTGGGAAAAAAAGGTCTCTTAGTATATGCATTACCGTGGAATACTAAATCCTAATAAAATCTTAAACATCGAACACCAGGAATTGTACAACTGTGACAGAAAATTGACCACTTACTTTTATTTTACTTTCAGAAAGGGCAGCACTTAGGTAACTTCACAATTCACATCACAGCATTTAGCAAAAACTTGACATTAGATGTCAAATTGAATAGGTGAGTATTGTTTGTTTTTCTGACTAGATTTCTTTTTACAACATTTGCAATAAATTAAATTTGAATTATTCAAAAATCCATATAAAATACTTAAATCACAATACTGTACATAAACCAGACATCAGCAAAGAAACAATTTTCCAAAACGTATAGTTTCAGAATGTCTATTTGAACGATGTTCATATTAAAAATTATGAATGATAAGTATTTACGGTCATACCCCAATATTATCTTCACTTCCAATATGAGCATTGTTTGTACCATTTTTCCATCTGTTGGCGTGGTCTGGAAAGTACTATATTTCAAATAACTACAATACCACATTTCTTTGCAGGGAACTCTTTTCACGTTCTTACATAGAGAAATACTTTAAAGATGGGAAGCCCATCATCCGAAAACCTCAGGGACTGGTAAGTACGCTCCCGCCGACGTCAGGCTGGCACTTTAATCTCCTCCTTCGGGTTTCTTCTTTGGAGACAGACCCTTCAGTTCCCATGGAGGACAGCCGCGTATAAAATCAAAACCTAAGGACCTGCCTGTTTCCATGGAAATAACGAGTGGGCTTCCATGGAAATAATGAGACGGCCTCATGTAGGAAGGGGTGGCTGTTAAAGAGTCGTCTCAATATCCAACATTAAAATTCATAATCTGTAATGGAAAATCCAGGACAATTTATTTATATGAAAGAATTGATAGAAACATGCAACAAACATGCCATTGAAAGGATTTTATAATTGGTTTGGTTGACCGTCCCAGCACTTTTGTTTAGTGTCCGAACTTGGCACTAGGCTCCAGTATTCATGATGGAAAATTAATTTGTTTGATTTACTTAATATGTTCAGACATCGGCTGAATCATATAGATTTTGAATAAATACGATCCAATGTTTATATCTTGTCGTCTGTCAGTAATCCCTTTTGAAAGGGTTATTAATCTCACCGATCAGAGCTCTGTCAGATCATTCTCTCAAGTAATGGATACCGCATCACACAACCATTGAACTGCAATAATAATTAGAATGAGATCTTGTCTTGTCTTGTAAGCACAGCTTATGATAATAATCCCCGTTCTAAAAGGCCTGAGGATGAATCTGAATACCTGGCCTCGTTTGCCATCCTGATTCCAAATGGCAGTTCGCAGGCACATTAGAGATTAATTACTCGAGGCTGTCTGGGAACCCCCTGCCTCTTGCTCGTCACCGATAAGTCTGTGCCTAGCCTGGGAATAGGGGGATCCGTATCGGACTAGACCTTCCTAGGCTTGTTTCTGCAGGCTGTATCAGCTATTTTCTGGGCTGTGGGGCAGCGGCCGGGCTTATCTCCAGGGTCGGTAGACAGGGAGCTTTGGTAAGGGGGCGGAATCAAAGAATCGACTTATTTATTTCCATTTCCTTGATCGAAAGAATTACAATAAGAAGATTGTGAGGATCGTTCCCCTCCTATGCCTATTATATAAACCATATAATCCAATGTTTTACGGAGGTGTACAGTATTATTTTATGCTCATAAGCATTCATAATATTTTACAGAATATATGGAGATTATTTATGTGTGTTGGTATTTGTCAATTCGTTTCAAAATAATCTGCTTATTTGCTTTTAAGTGTCAAATTCACAGAACTCTCATTGTTGCAACACTATTCTTTTCAAGTAATGCTTTCATGTATTGATAGTCGGCATTATAAAAAGTGATCTAGAATTGAATAGACATATGTCTGATTGCTGACATGCTAAGACGAAATTTGTATTCAATTAAACCTAACGTTCCCATAATTCAATTAAACCTAACGTTCCCAATAACTTAAAAATCTTTTCTAATATTGAATTACCAAAGTCGTATCTTCATTATAAGATGTTTGTTTAGCCCCGCATCTCCAAAATCCAACATGCTGTGTGTGAAGTTGTTTTTGAATTATCAATAATAAAGAATTTGTGAATGTTGCAGACTGATGGAGGATGTCATTACCACGGCATTGTCCGCGACAAGCCACACTCTATAGTGGCCCTCAGCTCCTGCCAAGGACTCAGGTAAGTCAAACGGCGCCCAGTTACAGATACTCTCCCCAATAGACCACACTCTTTAGTGGCCCTAAGATCCTGCCAAGGACTCAGGTAAGTCAAGCATTGCCCATTTACAGATACTGTCCCCGATAGACCACAGTCTATAGCGGCCCTAAGATTATGTCAAGGACTCGGGTAAGTTAAGCTTCACCCATTTACAGATATTGTCCCCGATAGACCACACTCTATAGCAGCCCTAAGATCCTGCCAAGGAATCGGGTAAGTCAAGCATCGCTTATTTACAGATACTATCCCCGATAGACCACACTCTATAGCGACCCTCAGCTCTTGCCAAGGACTCAGGTAAGTCAAACATCGTCCATTTACAGATATATGTACAGTTTTATGGCCGCCATGCTGTAATAAACCATGTTGATAAAGTCCTATTTATGTCACATCTCTATAAGATGATTGGGGTTTAATTAAATGCACGCATCACCTTACTTGGACAGTGACTTATCTCTTATCATGTAGAAATGTTTTATCACAAATGATAATAATGTCTTTTCAGTTATCTTATTCGGCTCTGATTTAAAAGCCTGAAGACTTGGAAATGTGTCTGGCTTATTAAGACGAGTTGGAGTTTGTTAGCCTCCCGACTGTCTCACAATTTCATACGTTTTAAGTTCAACCTTAGAATGTGAAATGATTTCTCAAAGTGCAAACACTTATCTTGAAGTTGTCTTAGAAAGCCCTATGTTCCATGGCCTTTACGAACATAATTAGCCCCATTCCAAAAACACTTCAGTTCTGTGACCTTTAACATTGATCGTTCATTTACAAGGATGAATAACGTCAACTTATGAAGTTGTTTTTTTCAACTTATTGAAATTGTACGGGATTGTTGCAAGGCTTCCATAATGTACACTACCTTTTCTTTTCGTGTGTGCAAGTTTGACATTTGCATCAACAGACTCCAAATCAGTCATTTGGGGACACATTCATGAGGGACTCTTTCATAGGAAAATTTCCCCCAACAAATATTGTTCTCCTGAGCTAATCTAGACAGAGAGCTTTATGACGAGCAAATACAAAACGACACTTTGTGTCTCCTTGGCGTACCTCAAGTCAGAACCTTCTCTGGAGGCTGTGATAGGCCCAAGTCAGTGTTCTTTCATCGGAGTGGCTGTAGCCGCAGGGGCTAAAAGAACAGCGCTCTGCTCCTTAATAACGGCGCTTGTGAAACAACTAGCCGTAGGGCACCCCAAGATGGCTGACAAGCGTCATGTCTGTGCCCGTGATAAGGAGACAGTGTCCGAGATATCGTCAAGTGTCAAGTTTTTTGTTGTGCACACTGAGTCATTTCCCTTCTATCAAAATGTCAGATACCCTATATTTCTTTGGAAGAAAGGAAACGAGATTTCAGCCTTCTATGATATGGGGCTGAAATTGTGAAGCTGTAACATACATATACATATAAACATTACTGTCGCTTGACGCAAGTGCATTTATCTCAAAGGGCCATGTTGATATTTGGTTAAATAGTCATACAAACAGTTGTTCTTTTAACTTCAACTTTTCATGTGGTACGTGATTGAGGAAAGAGGATTTTTTGAAATATTGCTAATTATATTTAAAGATAGTGAATAATTGAGAACAGTAATGCCACTTACAGAAGTATTTCATATAAACAGATACAAATTCAGTGCAGTGGACCTGAAAACAAATCATAACTTGGGCATCCCCAAACGGTTGTAACTGACACTCTTAACCATAAAACATGCAACCTTTTTGCTCTTACTGTGTAAGTGTCCTCAAGATGAGATACATTGCCAGTGTTTCGGAAGGGCCTTTGCGAACCCGTTCTAATGTCCTTTAAGATAGAGTGCCCCGCGCAGTCAAATAAATCGCCGAAGCCCGCAGGGAGTCTGACTTTCTTGTGTTATTGTTACAGGGGCCTGATTTCCACAGAGGAGGACGTATATTACCTAGAACCCTCGGGGGAGTCTCTACAAGAGGAGCACCTTATCTTCAGGCACTCTGACAGGCTGCATTATAATTTGATCTGTGGTAAGGCTATTTATTTAGTTTTTTGATAAAGCTCATGGTTGGTTATCCTTTTAGCATACTCTTGCCCCAGGGGACTCTTTACGTTTCGATGTTTATTTTTTTGGAAATTAATATGGGAGATATCCGCTGTTATCTCAAGGACTTAATTGACCAGAATCTAAACGAAGACGTTGCTATCAGCATGGAAGTATGTTATTATAATACCACTGCGATTTAAACTCATTTAGGAACAAACTTTCAATATTTTTTTTAAGTATTTAAATAAGAACGGTTTTAGGAACAAACTTCTTTAATCTAGTTTTTGCCTTACCATGATTAAGTGGTAAATTTAGAGAAGAGTAACAAATAATTAGCGGTAACAATGGTTTTACCTCAAGGTTATGTCTATATCATTGACAGGTTTTGAGGACCATTCTACAGATGGTGCGAGTACAAAAAGACATTCAGCACATAACAGAGTAAGTACACGGAAAACCTTTCTGGGGATTATAGAATATAGTGTTTCTTTTCAAAAGTAATAGCTTAAGAATACGCCAGATGGTCCATAATGTGATTCAGGATGTTGCTTATAATCCACAGCCACGAGACTGTCTGTAATGATGGTGGCTTTGTTATGATTGCACGCAACGTTTCGAACTCCTTAGTCGTCTCTTTTTCATTATATACCTGATAAAATACTCAATTATGTTGATAGATTTTATAAAATGACATTGACTTTTTCATTTCAGCTACGACGGGCAGTCCATTGGCCCTACGACACAACCTCCAAAACGAGGATAGTAGAGCTTTACGTAGCAAACGACCATCAACAGGTACAATGTTTACCGAGCACAGCATGGATATCATATTTTAAAGCTATGAATAAGATTTTTATTATTGATACCTTTTTTAGTGATTAAAAGGTACACATGGACTAACATGAAAACCATAAACATTTGTGACCGACTTGCAGCGACGATAGCGGTCATGCCCACACAGCGGTCATGTTTTCACATATATGAATTAAAGCGTACCAAAGTTCATTCATTTGCATAATTCAATGGGGGGTCTGAGAATCCCTTTCAGGCCTTTGTAGTGTAAACCTTTGCCTATTGATTCTTTGTATGAATGTGTATAGAATTATAGTATGTTCATGTGTAAATAATTCTCATCTTTTATTTCCAGTATTTAAATAATCAGCGAAGCCTTCCTAGAGTTATAAGCAGAACGCAGGACATAGTCAACATAGTTAGTTCAGTAAGTTAACATTACCCTTGATCTGGTAACTACAAGTGTGATGTCCTGGTCTTGGATGGGCAACAAGTGAAACAGTGGCGCCATCTGGTAGAGTGAAATAGAAGCGGCTGATTAGGAAATGTCGACACTGAAATGCCGCCTGGTGTCATCGCGAGAAGTTAGGGTAGAGTTATTGGTGTATGAATAATGATAACAATACTAAAAGATCTGCAGTTCCTTGAATAGACGTAAACATATTAATCATTAATTTTAACAAATAAGGCACATTTGATAATCCACAACAACCTATTAAGTCATATTTCTTCAATGTAGTAGATAAACTTAATATTGCTAAGTAAATTGGCATTAGATATTTCTGATAAAAATGTCCCCTTCCATTTTACAGTTGTACAGACCGTTGAACATCTACATAGCGTTAGTGGGCATAGAGATCTGGACGGACAGGGACAGATCGACCATTGACGACAATGCCGACACCACCATGAACAACTTCCTCGAGTTCCGGCGAAAACATATCTGTCCCATTCACAAAAACGACAATGCACAACTCATCACGTGAGGGATTAGCTCTTGCATCATTTTTTACAAAAAGACCGACGAAAATTCCTTATCCTAAGAGGAAATTAATTAATACAATATTATATGGTTTAGATTGCATGGAACTAAGTATTGTAGATTTTGAGCAGTTAGTCAATGCATTAAAAAAGCCATGCGTTTCTGATTCAAATATTATATTGGATTCCAGTCGCTAACAATATCAAGGTGGACAAGTTTTGAAATGAGTTTATAGTTAGTAAACCCTACTCTTTTCCCCCTCAGAGGTTCACAGTTCACGGACGGTGTCGTCGGGAAGGCCGTCAAGTCCACTATCTGCAGCTACCAGTATTCAGGAGGGGTTAACATGGTAGGACTTGGAAACTTTACATTTTCATGTATTTGAAGAAAAAAAATTAAGCGCCGTAAGACATACTTCTAACAAATTTTAATTCCCCTGAAAGTATGTTTGATACATTTAGTGTACTTGACAATTTAACAAAGTAAAAGAAAAAGTGAAGTATTTTTGTTTGTAAAAGTTTATTGTTCGCCTACATCTACAGATCCAGCTGCCACAGGGCTTCTAACGAGAGATTATAATTCTAAGATAATACTAAAAATGTGATTGCATTAAATCGATCATGCATCATTACAGAATATGAAAAGCAATCCAATATATATGTAGTAATCTATGGCTAGTATACAATCTCAATCTTTCTAAACTACTGGCGTGCGCCACATGCTGATAAGTATAGCGTTTGTTCACTTCTAAAAACTATTCTATCTTGATAAACTAAAGGTGTATACAGGAAACTAAAACAATATAGCAATCAAAATATGTACATAAAATGAAACCACTCGAGTATTTTTCAATAAATGCAAACCAACAAAATAATTTGATTCACAGATTACAGATAGAGAGACATATGTGGCCGGAGACTAATTGATTCAGTGATGTTGATCATACTTATACTTCATGTTTTTGCATATGGTTTCAGGACCACAGTAAAATCGTAGGACCAGTGGCGACTACGGTGGCCCACGAGATGGGCCACAACTTCGGTATGCAGCACGACGACCACCAGTGTGACTGCCCGGACGACCGTTGTATCATGGCCGCCAGTAGCGGGTGAGTGGGCCGCTCATACTGAAATATTTTACTCGTACCGTTAAGAGTGAGCTGCTCGTCCTAAAATCAACTCAGACCGTTTACAAAGAGCTGCTCACAGTCACACTGAAATCGACTCGTACCGTTAAGAGTGAGCTCTCTTATTGAACTCGACTTAAACAATTTAGAGCAAGCTGCTGATGCTTAAATCAACAAAACACTTTTTAAAGCGAGCAGCTCATACTTAAATCGACTAAAGCCATTTAGAATGAGCAGCACCTACTGACATCGACTCAAATCGTTGAGTGCGCTGCTCATATTTAAACCATCTACTTATACCTCTTAGAAAAAGCTTCTCATTCAAGTACTCTGTCCATCCTATAAAGAGAGTTTGTTCATATTCTGTTCATACAATTTTAGGGGACTGCACGCACTAAGATTTATATATGTCATTTAGAATTAACTCCTCATAGTGAAATATTTTTCTCATACAATTTTGGATGATCGGCTAATACTGTAAGATCCTCGCCTCACACCAGATATAATCAAATCACTTTTTAAAACCACAAAGTTGAAACTATAGTCAGTATGCAGACGATAAATATGAACAAAATATTTTCCTTTTTTTTTTTAATAAAGCGCGGTTAAATATGATGGCTTTAACTCATACTCTCGAGTTATATAGATTCTATCAAGACCGATTGTACCAGAGAGAGTAAAGTTAAAACTGTAACTTTACTCTCTCTGATTGTACAAAACCACCCTGTTTTACCTCTACCATTACACTTGAATCCTGAATGCAACACTCTCTGAACCTACAATTTCAAAAGCATGTTTCTTAAGAAAACACTCGGTAAAAAATAAGAATCCTGCTTTTACCAACTAGAATATCTCATATAGCCAATAGCTAAAAATAGATTTACATAGAGGTAGTCTCAGGGGGTAGGTCGGTGGTGATGACGACGGCCGGGATGGTGTCGGTGGTGGTGTCCACCCCAGGTACAGGGGACGTAAGGGGGAGGGTGCTGGTGGTCTGCTCCACGGCGGGCGGGGTGGTCACCCACACGTAGGCCGTCTGCACGGGCGGCCGCACCTCCACCGCGTCCACAGGGTTCCTGATCTCTCCTAGCACCGGCAGCTGCACATCCCCACTCCTGTACGACCCCACGTCGCCCCCGTAGTAATACCCATACCTGAGGTTAACCCTGGAGGACGCGCCGCCGTCCCTGAGTCGGAGCCCTGCGTTGTAGCGGCCCGGGTAGTAGACCCTCTGGGGGCGGTGTGGGGGGAGGTAACTGTACACGTACACCCCGCCCCGCCTGGAGGAGGGGGAGGGGGAAGGGGAGGAGGGGCGGGGATCGTTCTCCGAACCACCCACTGTGTTAGTACTATTTGTGTCATTTACAGATGTATCATTCAGAGTATGACGTTGGTCGCTTACAGTACCCTCGGTGATGTTCAGAACTTGTTGTGTTTGATTGGAGATTATAGTGTTATTGTCTGTGGTTTGGTTGGGATTAATGACCAGCGGGACCTTGGTGTTGATAACGGTGAGGCCGTCTCGTTGGCGTGTTGTGTTTTCCGTGGCGTTGACCTTCTCAACTGTGAGATCCGAGTCGGGCAGGATGAAAATAGGAGACGGGTAAAAGTACCTGAGCAAAGGGGAGCCAGACAGCGAGTGTTCACCTTGCTCACTAGACTCATTTCTGTCTGTTTTGTTCTGTAACTCAGCCCATCTTTTGATATAATTTATGAAGAAATCGTGCTTTGAATTGCTGGAACATAAAAACGTCTCTCATGAATCCATATTCAAAATAGATAGTCAGAATACAAAAAATATCAAAATAAAAAGTAGTTATCAGTTAATGGAAATAACAATGTAAAAATAAAAATCAGAATACAGAAGTGTTCCATTTCGTTTTCCCCGTCACCTCCTATGCCAGTACAGTTCAACTAATGACGAATTCCATAAAGGATTGTAGTAGTTTCTTTAATTTATTGTGATTTTACTAGAGAGAATTCTGTTGGAGTATACCCACCCATGCTCTTAGCTGGAACCACTTACGTGTGGTGCCCTTTGAACTTGGCCGACGAATGAGAATCCTCTTCGCTTGACTTTCCATTCTTCTTGTAAGAATTATGTTTTTCTTCATGAGATCCTGACTCTTCGCTCGAGCCGTGCTTATGGTGGAACCTGTGCAACCAGGGCTTGAAATGCCACCAGGGCTTATGATGGAACCAGGGCTTATGATGATACCAAGGCTTATGATGGAACCAGGGCTTATGGTGGAACCAGGGCTTATGATGGTATCCATGCTTATGATGGTAACCATAGCCATGGGAGTCTTTTTCCTCAGAGCTTGACTTTTCCTCAGAGCTTGAACCATGCGAAGCCTTTCCCTTCTTTCCTTTTGAGCGACTCTTGGCAGAGACCTCTTCACTTTTTGAGCCTATTTCATTTGACTTTGAGTCTTCATCCGAGCCGTGGTGGTGCCTATGGTACTTCCCCCACGGGCCATGGTGGTGGTACCCATGATGGTGGTGCCCATGATGATGGTGCCCATGATGGTGGTGCCCATGGTGGTGCCCATGATGGTGGTGCGGGCCCCAGTGGGGGTGGCCGTGGACGTACCGGCCGTGGTGATGGTAGAACCTAGGCCCGTGGTACCACCGAGGACCGTGATACTTGTAGTGTCTGTGGCGGGACTTATGGCCGTGACCGTAGCTCTTCTCGTCTGACCGAGACTCGGACGACTCCGAAGAGTCACTCGAAGAGGTGTTGTTGGTTTCTGATGAACCCCCTTCAATCTTATTGTCCTAGGAAATATTAAAAAGAGAGTGTCATATATAAGCAAAAAAAGTGTTAATGCCTCATGGAACATTGAACTTATCGGAAATCGAAATCTAATATTAATAATTGTCATTTTTGGAAAAACAAGTATTCCTCTTGATTTCGGTTTAAATTATTTTCTTCACATTAGAAATATTTTTTCTTTATAATGAAATTAATGAAACTCACCATACCAAATTGGTAATCTTGATAGCTTTTTTGAATTACATAACTCAGCTTGATGAAACAATTCTTTTTCACCAGATTCAGTTTGAAATTACTACCAGATTCAGTTTGAAACAACTACCCCACGCTCAGCCCCACCCTCCCAGTACCCACCTTGAGGTCTTTTTATTAAACATCCCAGCTCGATATAGAAAAATCCCTTTTCCAACATTCAGTGTCACAGGTCTTCAACACAACTACCTCATGTTGAGTTCCATTTTCACGTCCCAGTACCCACCTTGAGGTCCTTGTCGCTGTAGCTGGGGGCGATCTCACAGATGTACCTGAGTTTGTCCCGACAGGTGACGTCGTTCCAGCCGTGGTCGGGGTGGTACTCCACGCACGCCTCCCGCTGACCCCCGTGGTCGTTGGGCTCCCCCTCCGCCCAGTTCTTGTAGATGATCGCCGCTGCACCCTTTCCTACATAGCAGAGAAATCCCAGATAAATTCAGTCAGATAGAAGTAGCGGTGTATTAGTTCGGGAGATATATACTTATGGTTCCACGCCATTTTGTTGAAGATAAAAACTCAAAGTAGCGACAGGATATATATGTTTTGATTTACAAATCATCTTCTTTCCTTCTGATTATCAACTTCTATTGTTTATTTCCAAACGAATTCGTTAAACTGTTTGAATTACCCCATTACAGTTTAACGCTTGGTGTTTCTGGATGATAAGTTTGTGTACTGGTGATACCATGATTTAATTGATATTCCATTGCGTTGTAATTATAATTGTATTTATATGTGATTGATAATTAATTATCCTAAGAATAATTCAGGAGCTCGTGGTGCCTTGATATATGAATATGTATAGCTATTAGGCCCCTGCTTTAGGCGATGAAGACATTCGTTTCCTCTAGATAAAATATTTATTTTTGAATTTCACCATCGTTCTGTTTCTATCACTTTTCTAAACCCTACTTGTATTAATTACCTGACGAAGTATTGCATGTGGATTTCATTTCCATATATAGTCTAGACCGTTGAAGCAAGTTGAGACGTATATATTATTATGTTGTTTTCAAAGATTCATCAGTTTATTATTTAGGTGGTGAACCTACCTGTTCCCCAGAGCCAGAACCCTTTGTATTCCTGATCATTTCCAAGGGTGAAGAACTTGCAGCCTTTATAATCTGGAAACAGAGAATACGTTCAGTTTTAATAATTTCTCGATTTTCAACATGCTTTATGCTCTGTTATTTCACGAAAGGGACAGTGTCCATGGCACAAGGTAACCACCTTTTCATTATTTTGCATACCCAATAATATTCATGCGCACGAAGCCTGGCTTTAAATGGGGGCGAAGACAAACCCTCGTAGACGATAGAAAATACTTGTACGTGCTCTTTCAGAATGATGCTACATCTAGCAGACTGTCTGACTTTATTGACATCCAGTTGCATTTCTACAATTTTGGCGTAGCACTGCGAATGATCCATCTTTGACGCACAAACTGCCAAAAGGGGAATGTATGATGAGCACTCTGGTGTCCTTGCATTATACTACAAATCAAAGACAATGTCCTTTCTTAAAATGGTAAGAAATCTGTACTACCGTTATAGCATAAAGCTTCCTTTCTGCAATGTCTAAATCCAACTGATACTTCGGACATAGATTACCTTTCTGAGATATCTAGATTCAATTGATGCTTCGGGCATTTGTAGCATTCCTTCCGTAGCCCACCTGAATGACCTCAGCCACTAGACCTAAGCCTCTTACCTGGGTTGCTGGTAATGAACTTATTGAGGGCCTGCTCCTCCACGGGCGTCTCCAGGGCCACCAGGTCCCCTCCGTCCCAGGTACAGTTGAAGCGGGCCTGGTACCAGTTCTGTTTGTCCTGAGACAGCCGGTAGCAGCGCCCCACCACGTAGTGGTAGCCGGCCGGGCACAGCGACGACAGGTCTGACAAGGAAGGAACATTTTGAAAACACAATTTTAACTTAAACAATGTTATTGTAGCTAAAAAACATAATGTATTTTTTAAAATGAAATCACAGCTATATTTCATAAAATGTATGCTCTAGCCAAAGCCATCAGAACAGAAGAGTTATTTCTTCAAAGAAAATATCTATTGACGTTCATATTAATAGTAAAACTAAGCCGTTTTGAGAGTTAAGCAATTTGATTAGTAATCAGTTGCTATTTTCTTTCTGTCATTAACCAACAGTTGTTCAATATTATTGATATCTCATTACTGAAAAATGCTTCTTGGGGAGAAAACCCTTGCCTCTCAGCCAATATACTGCACTAACGGATTGGCACTAGCGCACTCAAATCTCCATTTCTCCAAAAAGGATATGCCTTAAAATCCTATACCTACCCAGTTCAGATACTTAAAGATACATTTGACATTATGCATTTGACTGGCTGCAGGAGTGCCGACCTCTCCCAACAGCTTTGAATATGTGCATTGACTATGTATGCATTAACCACCATCTTAGAATGCATATCTCGGGTTGTGTAGGATAAGGCTCCCACTCACTCACCTTCTGACTTGCAGTTGTTGCCCAGCTTCTTCTTGAGGTAGGACACCTGTGCGTGTAGGGAGACCAGGGTCTGCCTCACCCAGGAGTCGCACGACCCCTCCTCCTGGGCCGACCCGGAGGAGGAGTCTGAAGATGAGGAGCTGTCCTCCTCAGAACTAGACCCATAATGATTATGATGATAAAAAGGGTAAAAGTGTGCAGCAATGTGTCCTGGCAGTAATAAGAGAGCAATAGTGAAGATGATATACGCAGGCTTCATTTTAGCTGTCTCTGTGGTTGCTCTAATGCAGTTTTGGTATTGTTTAGTAAGGCATCATTGTCGAAGATTACTAAACTGCCGCCAGAAGTTCTCCATGAAACAATAGAAAACGTTTTGCTGTGCCAATACGAGTGATGGGGAAGGTGTCCTCACCTGGAGACACACCACGCCCAAATGACTGAAGGTGTGTCGGTGACGCTAATTATGAACACCAGCTCCCTCTCAGTAGTGACTCTTCTGAGGCACCGCGCCTAATCAGGATGCTCCTTTTCTGGTGCCATTAATGCCATAGGACCAGGTTCCCACGAGTCCCAGGGCCCTTCTGGGCGGTCATCTCCAAGTCAGATTTCCCTGTCAGATTCCCCAGGTCGGTGGGTGGTTTGACCGTGCTGGTGCGACGCCCATTCTGTGCCTGGCGTAGGGCAGTCGGGTCTTAGTGCCACAGGACAAATTCGGACCGTGCCGCCCAAGCCATGGCGTGGTAATTATTGCCCCGGGCAAAACGAACCCCTTCAAATTGTGACTTGAACTTTTGAGCTGCCTTTGTTTTAAAATGAAGCTGGAGAATATCAAGTCATCCATTTATGATACATGCCTCTCATATTTTAGTAAAATGGTGTTCTTTCACTGTTGAAGTAAGACAAGGAATAGTTCATATCGTCACCAGGGATCATAATGAAATGAATCTGACAACGGTGAGACGACTGCTAGGGCGTTTAACACCTGTCCTATATCCCAAATATTATACTTTTTTAAGTAAAAAATGTTAACTGTAATGCGATAATGTTTTTGAGTCACATTCACGTGTCTCTTGTAGGCTATATCCTACATATGGCTAGCAGTGAGACCTGAAAATCATCCCATCTTAAAACTTAAGATATGAGAAACAGCGGCAAGAAAGTGCTCGTGTGAAACCAGCCCTGAGAAGGGGGGCGACTAAGTTATAAAACTGAGTGAAGAAATTATAATCATATCTTGTAATAGGGGCCTAACATTTGTTGAAGGCACTATGAGGATAGCAAATTGCATACTCATTACCGGTTAAACGTGTTGTACAAACAGCTTAAAATGGAATTTCCACATTATGTTGTCCCATAAATATTCCATAATTTGGTTCCCCCCGGGCATATTGAATTTTAAAACTTCAGTGCCTAATGTATTCCTCTGTTAACGATTATTAATGAGCGTTTGAACGCGTAACCTTAGGAAATGAAATATATGAGGTGGTTCAATATCATCTTTTAGATAGATATGTATATTCATTATGCTTTTACAATATCATACCTCATTGGAAGTGTGCCCGATGTCAGTGTAAAGGAAGATCGTTCAAGAGAAACAAAAATAGGAAAACAACATTTTGATTTTAGTTGTATCGAGGTTCCCGGGCAGTTGACACATAGTTATTGACATTGCTTTATGCATTATGCATTACAAATGGCATTAAGATAATAGGTAGGCATCATTCATATGCATACAGAATCAGTTACAATAACATACGCACTTTATTTTGCACAATTAATTCCTGAAAACAAAGACTAATGTATCGAAAACTTAACAGAATATCCCTTTTCTACTATTCCCTGTATCTCATAACACATTTCATATATAAATCGGACAAAGTAAAATCATTGCAGACAACTCACTACGCCATTTGAACATTATCATAAGGACTCTCAGTCTTGGTCACGATGTGTGCTATGTATTCAATTTTTTCATCTGATAAATAATACTTTGCAGTCCTCGGTCGAACCATATCATCTTACATTTTATAAAAACATTCCACAGCCTAAAGGTTACCGAGGTATTTATCCACGTCGTCACACAAAGCGTCAAACGCTGTCCCCATCCCTGTTACTATATACTCGGCCTTAACTGTGACCCTTGTGCTCCCCCTAGCGGTAAGAACCCGACCCACTGGTCGTCGTGCTCCAAGGAGGAGCTGGCGGACGCCTTCCACCAGGGCCTCGACTACTGCCTGCACGACCTGCCCGAGCAGCTCTACGGCTCAGGGACCTGCAACAACGGCTTCCTCGACCCCGGCGAGCAGTGCGACTGTGGCCTGCCCAAGGTCCGTGACGTCTTTATCATACCCTGCTGACAGTGTGACACCCAGAGCAATTGTTTTATTAGACTTCAAACTGTCAGTCAAGATACACTTAATATGGGAGGAACATCATATATTTTACAGATGAATGATGAAAGACTGATAGCATTATTATGACCTTGGAGTACTTATGGGGTCCTTCAGAATAAATGTATGTTGAGTATTTCTAAATTTTTACTGCATATTCATTTTCACGAAATGACGATCACGGTATTTCATAAAGTACTCATAACGTCTCTTCGTCCCCTTAATTGCAGAATACGCGCCCTTTTCAAGGCTTACGCACCGAGGTCTAGATCTAATTGCTTCGGCAATTAAATTTCAATCGTGAATATTAAATGTATTTCATGTTGTAATACATTGTGTATTTTGTAGGACTGTGATAATAAATGTTGTAATGCTACAACATGTCAACTCTTACCGAACGCCACCTGTGCCACTGGAGCCTGCTGCGACCTTAACACTTGTCAGGTTAGTATTTCAACTAATATCTGGCGTCATAAAAGGTTAATGATTACACCAAAGCAACATAAGGAGTCACTGTTGTCCAATATATTCCTCGTTTATGGAGGACCAAGATAAAGATTTTGGAAAATATTGTTAATTTTGATGCTAAAAAAGATATTTGTGACCGTTTTTCGCATTGTGCTTTGATTAATGAAATGCCTTCTTAAGTAACATATGTACACAGTCATTTTCTGAATTCCCCCCCCAAAAAAACGAGCAGCATTTTCTCTTTTTCTAAATCAGGTCTTAATTACCAATGCTTATAAATAAGTGCTTTGTTAATAGGGCTAGACATCTTTTTAGAAGTTATCTGTAATATTTTACATCAACAGTAATTGATAGCAAAAGGTTTTGCACTAGTAATTCATACTCCCTTTTTAATCAACCTTTTAACAGTATAGAAAAGCTACCACACCTTGTCGCTCGTCGTCAGGGGAGTGCGACCTGGCCGAGTACTGTGACGGCGAGACCGAGTTCTGTCCGCACGACGTCCACGTCCAGAACGGAATGCCCTGCAAAGACAATGAGGTACGTGGCGTCTGAGACGTGTATTTCTTGCCAATAAACCTTCAAATCTGTTATGCTATTAGTAATAAATTGTAAAACCAAAACATGTTTAAAAAAAATATTATTAAGTAGTATGTATGTCAAGGAAGATTTCTATTTTAAGACATGTTTCTACCGGTAAGTATACGGACATTAAAAAAGGTTATTGATTTAAAAAGAAATGTAAAAATCGATTATAAAGACGTCATTGCTAAACTCACCTCTATGGAAATGTCGATGTTTAGTACAACAGTTGCTTTTTTCTGTATGCATCTCAGTATCTATTCCCATATTTTCTTCACGTTCTAGGCCTTCTGTTTCAACGGTGCTTGCCCAACCCATGAGAGCCAGTGTAAGAAGCTGTGGGGACGTACCGGTAAGGTGGCCCACGAACTCTGCTTCAAACACTTTAACCCCATGGGCATAGCCAACGGGCACTGCGGGTTTAACTGGAAGACCAAGGGCTTCAAACGATGCGAGGAAAAGTAGGTTACCCTCCTACTCGCATATTTATACATTGAAAATATCATTTAAACTGTAACAGCATGCAATAACTTTTCAGTACATGTAGATAAGATGAAAATGTAAATATATAAATTAGGGTTCACAAGGCTATATAATACCAAATCAATTTTTTTACGCGTGAAGAAATAAACTCTTCAAATGAGTTGGTGGTAGATCCATATTTAAATGCGAGGTATGCATTTCTCCTATGTAATTTTCTAACGATGGCAAAAAGTGGTAGTACATGATGCAGTGAATAATCTTGAAGAAAAAATACACATTTGTTAATTTACTATACATTTATTTATGCACCACTCAAATGGTAACCCTGACTCACTCGATATGCTCTCCGTGCTTCAGGGACGTGATGTGCGGCATGCTGCACTGCGAACACCGCAACGAGAAGCTCATGTTCTGGAAGGAGGCGCTGGCCTACACCATGCCCGAGGCCTGGGTCCGGGTGGACGACCAGCGCTACGAGTGCAAGGGGGCCATCCTCGACGTGGGGCTAGACATGCCCGACCCCGGCATGACCCCCGACGGCACCAAGTGTGACGAGGGCAAGGTGGGTGGTACTTTATGGTTTTTCAAAATTTTCTTTAATACATAATCCCAGTTCAATTGGGTTAAGGAGGTACAATCAAAATGGACTTGGATGTACTTGGGCAGACCATACACCTTTCTGATGAAATATGCATTATCATGTATATGTGTTCATATGACAAGAAGAAACTTAGCAAACGAGAAAAGTGGAAATTGTAATAGATTGCTAAATGGAAATTTGAAATTACATTTGCCCTATACTAAAGCAGAGACGAATGTGAAGATCCAATGTTTAATGTGCTGTGGTGTTTATACTGCAACTTCACTTATTCTAACATTACATGAATAGACTATGGAATCTTTTATAGATTACGTCAATAAATATAATGCCTTAACATGCCCCTTCTTTTAGATGAAAAAAAAGTCAATTAAATCCTGTGTCTTTTTCAGATGTGTGTAAATCAATACTGCAAGTCGGTCGATAATCTTTCCGAGTGCCCAGACTGTCATAGACACGGGGTGCGTACTGCCGGATTTAGAAACGTTGTTACATGGGATAGTCCATTACTAAGAAAGAGCTAACAAAGAAAATCTACATTGCTGTTTCAAAAGTTCTCAGGTCTTAAATTATCATAAAGCAAGTAACAAGCGCCTTAAATTGCAACATTGTACAGATTATCATATAGCAAAGGAAATTTGATGTTATACTTTCTTGATCTGTCATTTAGGTATATACAGATGTATGTGCATTTACAACGTTTGATTTTCCTCAAACCAAGGTTGATAATAAATTGACTGATTCATATGATTACCATGGTTTAAACAGTGGTTTTGTTCAGTGTTAGATAACGAAAGGTATATTGAATAATGGGAATATAAATACCATAGCCCTTTACTGCCTTACTAAATGTTTTTGTATGTTTCAGGTGTGTAACACACTGGGCCAGTGTCACTGTGACGCGGGCTACAGCCCTCCCCTCTGTGATAAGAAGGGGAACGGGGGCAGTATGCACAGTGGGCCTGTGGCCATACCATCAAGTAAGTAGTACTGAGTACTCAGAGTTCCCAAAGAATTGAAAATCTCAGAAAACACGGATAATTATAACGCTTCAGGAAAAATCATGCCATTTGAAAAGTTGACTAAAAAAAAAATAGTTTTATTAGACATTTTCAAACAATTCCGTTCAGAATTTCAGCAACAAATTTCAGAAATTTCGTAAGTGTCGTGTCATTAGTAATTTCAGAAGTCAATAGTAATTCCATCATTTAATTTTTAATTTAATTTTAATTAAGTTGATGAAATTAGTGGATAGAAAACAGAACTCCGATAAGATCAGAACATGTTGAAAACATTTGAAACTGATGTCTATAAAGCATCGAACAGAATAATATAATGATGATAACTTACTTAACGGTAGCATTTTTTTCAAATTTCAGATAAGGCTGGTGTTGTCGCGGGCGTCGTAATCTTCATTCTCATTCTTATCAGTGGAGGTTTGGTCCTAGGCTTCTTTGCACACCGTAATCGACAGCAACTTAAGAAGTTCTGGGACAACCGCCGCCCATACAAATATGAGTAAGTATCCTTCTCCCTATAGGCAGAAACAGTGCACTAGTGGATGCATATATAAATAATTCTGGATTTGGTGATTTTTGAATGCTTGCTGCCTATTTGCCACATTATGTGAATAATGTATGGCTAAGTGCAGGGTGGATTAAGCTACATAATTTCGCAAAAATGAATTTAAAAAAATATATCTGTTCAAATCAGTTTCCGTTAGTGTTACATGGTTCTGATTGTTCAGTGCACTGCTAACAATCTTTATAATTCGTCAAATCTAATGATAAGAAAACACTGTAAGGAATTTTGTGATTCGAAATGTTTACCCTGACACTCCTACTCCTACTTAAGATCTTGATATTGCATTGAAAATATTGAACTTGCGTGCTTCAACATATTTCTATGATAATTGACCTGCATGCAAGAAATAACGAGTTCTTGTATGTTGTGAGCAATGAATCAAAATGTATCATGTCTTGTGAAGTGTTGAAGCTATAGAGACAATCTTTGCTATTCTTCTGATGTTCTAGATCTCGTAATAATACCAGGTAAAACTTGTGTGTATACATTTATCATTTCACTGGACCTCTTTAGCTCTCCGTCCATTATTATGACTTGATCACAATTGCTTCACATTAAACAACAAAGAAATATGATAAGCATATCAAACATCTTTGATATTATGTACGAAAAATGGGACATATCAGACACGAAACTGCTGTGCCTCAAGTATTGTTTTAAACATTTCCAGCTAGTCATGTTAAAAGAAGTCATCAAATTTCCGTAGATTGTAGCGCCCTCTATGGATTATGATAATTATTCCATGTACATGCGTTTCATATTGTAAACATACGCCACCTATATGAACCGCAATGCTCAATTGGATATTTTTGGTGTCTTTTGGCATCGCATGTCATACTCAGGAAAAGCATTTGTGACACAATGATATTTTCAGTAACTTAAGCGAAGATGATATACTATAGCCTCTGCATACATAAATATCAGTAACTCTCGAGTTTTGGGGTGGGGTGGACTTACATAAAACTTATTCCAAAACTGATAAGCTGGATAGAACATAAAATGACTATGGTCGAACAATGTGTACGAAGCCGATTGTAGATCCGAGTCATGGTGAATGGATCGGTCTTACGTCGTCCCCCTGAGGCCCTCACTCTGCACTATCACACTCCGCTATCACTTTCACACAAATTTTGTCTTCTACATTTTTCTCACAGTTTAGCAGATTTTCGCCACGACCAGGCTGAACTTTTAATTTATTTACAATGTATACGTACTTTTTTTTTACACTTACATACCAAATGGAAAAATGTTTTACTTCATGTCACACCATCGTGTAATCATAGTAATCATTGCGCTTGCTTCGTTTTTGATTTTTAAACTCGAACTTAAAATAATCAAGACAATCGTCAAATAAATTCCTACCGATTAGGAAACGTTTTCTCCATTTTCGCTTGGAAAAAACAATTGTATCATTTAAACTGATATGCAACTGGAATGGCTCGTAAAAAGAAGCCAGAAAAATGATATTTTGAAATGATGGTGACATGAACTATGACACTTCCAAGAATACACGAGTGGTTTAGGCTGTGTTTGATTGTGAGACTTACATCTATCTTCATCAAAATGCTTAATGTACTCAATTCCCGGCTTGAGAATTATGCACCTATGTTTAGCCTTTTCTCAAACTTGAGTTCATGCTTGGGAGCAATGAGGTAGCTGCACATCTTTGGAAGAGGACAGTTTGACAGAGTAGCTAACACAACATGATATGATTAGAAAATAGCACTAAGCAGAGCATTAATATGACTAATAACTTAACATTGCTTCTAATATTACAAAGCACAAACATAAACTCGAATATTAAACAGTAAAAAAGATAGTAATATAGAACGCTCTTCACGTTGAGGGCATTAGCCTAGACTTGATATACATTTAGTCCGTGTTTGCATCACAGAATTAAATGCTGTAATATACTAACAAAACATACATATTATGCAACTATTGTAATGATCAATTAAGATAATTAGGGTGTCCATGCATTATTCATATGTGTGATGGCTCTTAATTCATTCATCTGTATGTATAGCACATTGTAAAAACAAGAACTATTCGCCATTATTCCTAGTCTGTCCCAATAATATGCGCACTTTACTCTTCTTCTTTTTTAAAATTTCCCTGCTAAAATTCTGATTCACTTACTTCAAAGTATTCAAATGTTCGCACTTCTTGGTGCTAATGTTGCAGTTTGGGAACAGCAGAGGATGCAAATATTCTTCATAAAAAGGTTAATTCAAAGACTAACATGTGTGAAAATGTACACTTTTAATTGTTTGATGTCGTCCGGCACTTTTTTGCTCTTGAATTGTTTAGACATAGATCCATCATTAAAGAAGATTTTCTTTTATCATTTCCGAGAGAAGATTTTGTTAACAGTTCTTTTTACTTTAAGTATTGTTATTTCCCGTAATTTCCTTGTTGTCAAAATGTATCCTTCATAGAATTAACTCCATCACTATTATCGTATTGCTGCGTCATTATTATTTTTTCTTATTTAGATATTTTATATCTTTAATTCTACTATAGATCCATCCATATTATCATTATCAAAGTGTGCGGTCCCCACTTATTAAAAGAAAGTAGTTCTATTCTTGATTCCATAAGGTTGGTTAAAAAACAAATGTATAATTTAACGGGACGAACCTACTTGCATCCTCCTACTGTTCCGAAATTTGCTCTTTTATCGATATTCGTATACATCTGCATCACAATCTTGGTAGGGTTTTGATGTTTTTCTGAGATAGAGTTTTACCATTATACAAATTTGGAAGCTACTTTTTGTCTATTACCAAAACCTACATTTATAAATTGCAATTTCAGATATCTTTTGCAAGTTCATAGAATTCTCTATTGTAGCTTAACCTTTCCGCAATTAACTTTTGATACATGGCGTTTGAAGATTTATGTAAGGCTCTTATCTCTTTTTTCAACGATTCCTTACTTATCAATGTTACTTTGGATGTATTGTCGGAAAAAAACGTCAGTGGTGCCACACGGTGTGTTATTGGTTCTCTTATGTTAGCATTGATATCTTACAAATCTAGATGTACATTTTGTGATTCATTCAGTGAAATGGATACAACTTAGTTAGATCTACCTGAAATATGAGAGAATAGATATATGGGAATATAGTACCCTCTGGTAAATCCTATGTCTAGATAATCTAGCCTACTTAAAAAGCTTATCAAGAACACTGCTCTTTTATTCATCAAATACTAGAAGTTACTTTGTAGCACATTTATATCTATTCTGTCCTCTAGTCAACTTAGGATTCCACAGAATTCATTTCATGCAGTGAAAATCTAGATGTACCCATAGGATGTTAATAATGCCTGCTTTTCCTGCTTTTCCCACTTCACCACATTATAGTGTATAACGTGTACCGTCCTGTGCTTTGTCACGTTATTTAACCAAATGGTTTGGACATGCTTCCAGTTTTATCCACAGGGCCAAGAGGTCGGAGCCTGCCCGGGCCAACGCTACCAGCAACAGCCAGCCGCCGGCCGCAGCGCGCACCCCGACCCGCCCGGCGCCCTCGGCGCCCCCGCCCGTCGTCCTGCCCACGGCCGTCGTCCAGCCCAAGCAGTCCTTCAGCAAACGCCAGCGTCCGCAGAGCTTCCGGGGCGTGCCCATTTCGGCGCCGCGCCTCGAGTCGACGACCAAGTCGGTGGAGGACAACCCCACGATGAGGAGCGTGGGGCCGCGCGCCCGCCCGCTGCCGCCCATCCCGGCCGAGGGGGCAGCTGACCCCGCAGATGCTAGGTCACACCCTGGAGGAAGCGGCGGCGGCGGTACCAGCGCTCTTCACCAGAGGGCGCCCGTGCCGGTGGCGGAGGTGCAGCCCCAGCCGAGCAGCACGAGTCACTCCCACATCACACCCGGGTCGACTTCGGCCCACCCCCAACTTAAGAAACAACACCAAAGTGCCATCGCTCCTACTGCCCCCACACTGCCAACAATTGCCGACCACAGCGACCATGGTGCTAAAAGTAACAAATCCTCCACAGCAAACCCCAAGCAGAACCAACAAGGGTCCAACAAACACCCCCCGGAGCGGCCCCCTCCCACTTACCGGGACAGGGACGCCCCGACCCCCGACCGGCCGTCGTCCCCGCCCCCCAGCTACCGCGACGTCGTCGGGGGCGACGCTACCCCCGCCCTGCCTCCAGGCCGCAACGCCCCCTCCAGGGCGCCCAGCTTCCAGCAACAACAACAACCAGAACTCCAGGTGCTCCCGCCGCCCCCCAGCTACCCCCCGCCGCGAGAGCCCGGTCAGTCCACGCTGACCAAACCCCACAAAAACCTGCCGAGGACTCAGTCCAGCGGGGGTACCACAGGCAGGGGACCAAACAAACGCCTGTTCCGCCAGCTCTCCTCCCCGACCCCTCAGGGCCAGGCCAGTAAACGCCTGAGCTCCGTGCCCAACGGGGACGTCTCCAGTACGTTAGGGAAGGGCCCTCCTCCGCCCCCGAAGCCCTCTCAGGGACCAGACAGTAGCAGCAGAGACTCCAACAACAGTAGAAACAGTAACCCTACTGCTGTGACCTTCAGTACCCTCAAACAGCGCTTTGAGGAGGACCCCAGCGAAGGGCCCGACGGACCCACGGGCACTATGACCAAACCGCCGGTCACCAGGTCCGTCTCCATGAAGGGCATTAAACCTCCCCCTCCCCCCAAGTCCGCTGCCGTCGTCAACCGACAGGACTCATCGGAATGCTGATTTTACTCTTTTTTTAACGTATTTATATGCAGCTGATGTTTTAGAATTATTTCCTGAGGCTGAAACAGCTTCACAAGCTTTTATTTGAATGAGGATAAGGTACATAGTGGTACACAAAGTATGGCACAGACATGTTTTATATAGTACATTTAAGGTCATAAGTATACCTACCACATACATACATTATTTTATTGTGCGCATATTGAGACTGGAAACTTTCAAGTGGAGTAATCATTTTGTATGATTAACGGGCGTATCATGTTAACCTGTTAATAAGAAACGGGTGTCGATCATTTCACCTGTAAGATACTTCTTCATACCATATACCCAGTCAAGAAACGAGTCCAGTTTGTTCACTCCAACGTTTTAAAGCTATATTTGGCTTGTATTCAATTAAGAGTGCCGGAAAGAGGTTTAAATATTATACATCGACTAAATCCAGTAGATATCTGTATACGCGGGATGCATCAGTCTCTGTACCGTACATATTTACCAGGACAATTATTGTTCTTGTTCCCTGATCACTTCTTTTGGTCTAGACCCTTAAAATAATTTGTCAAAAAGGGGGGCACACCGGCCTGATTGTCTGTTGTTATTTTGATACAACACGTTCCATTTTCACCAAAACAAATGTTGTCCGTCTAACGGCGACATTAACGCCACCTGGTGTGTGACTGATGCACCCCTCATAGACCTAACGATCCGTCATCAGTATGCCACCGACTGTTGGTAATGTTCTATCAGAAAGCCAATGGATGTCTTTGATAAAAACACCATTTCTCAATGAGGGGCCAACTCTTATCAGTCATTGAAGACCATCACTTGTCTGGAATTTAAGATAATGAGCAGCTTAATGGCCTTCCCGGGTTACTAATTACAGACTATTGAGTGGGGATACTTTAAAATTCAATATGTAAATGTTGATAAAACTTACAATGTCTCAAACTTCACAAAAGGGAAGTCCAAGTTTTGAAAAGATGCTATTCATCGACATAAAGACTGCCAATGGCTATACCTTTAAACCATTTCGCGCCCTATTATGGTTCATGTCTTAGGAAGAGATTTCTCAGAGATTCGGTTCACACATTTTTATCATGCATCATTTGCTGTAAAAAAAAACACACAATAACCTTATTGACCCAAATCCAACTAATTGCAGCAGAGATACCAAACAACCCTGGATTTAGTCGGTAGCCTGTTATACTGAAGCTTGCCACAACCAACCTCTGATGGTATTTGAACCTATACCAGCGCCTTATGAACGAATGGGTCCGGCACAACTGAGGTGGTGACTATTGTGTTAGACATTTTCTGTGTGTTAAATACTTCTGTGATGTTAATTAATGTGTGTGGATGTAGCATATTTACATTTTAGACACAAACAAGGTTTTTAACTTGCTAAATGATTGTATAGACTCAGCAAGCAGTGTAAAAGACTAACCCTGAGCTGGGTTTTTTATATTCACTCCATCGAGGGTGTTCTTGTATATAATGCAAAAGCATTGACGTGTCAAGGGAACTTACCATGTGCTACTTATACAAGTATGATAGTCCCGTATTGGTATCTTTATATATGCAGTATAGTTTAATTATGGGCGAATGTATTTAAATGACCACAGACAGGTATGGGTCAGTTATTGTAAAAAGAACTTCCTTGGGACATAAAGATCATAGGGCATGATTTTAGAAGTTTTTGTAACACTTCAGAAGATTGCAGGAGAGAACATGTATTCTGAGTTGTGTGTTGTTGTTTCAGGATGATATCAAATGTTATGTTATCGTTTCAGGAGCCGAAATCATTTTGAATATATGTGTAATAATAAGTGTGACATCATAAGTAATTTGAGACGTATATCTGTCAGTGTTTAGAGGTGTTAAGAGACGAGCTGGTGATTCGTCGTGTCTGTATTACCATACTGAGCTGCCGATATACATTAATTGGTACGTCTTTGCACTTGATTTATAACTCATAACAAAGGGCTGACAATTTCTGTAGGAACGCAAAAAGCATTGATAGCCTCATGTTTGAATCGGAAAGTTACTTTTAGCAAGGTCTTTTTTTCAAGGGATCACATCGTGTGTTCGGCCTAAAATGTCCCAAAAGTGTCATTAAGGTTAAGAGTGAAACCTCAGGTTTCCTCAGGTTAAAATGTTTTCATTCTGTCATTTTATTTTCATTATATTCTTGGATAAACAGATTGTACGGTTATAAGGGTTTTCTGGATATAAACTGTTATTTCAAGTATCAAATTGTCGTTCGCAGAATATTAAGATAGCTTTAAGGTTCGAGGACGCTTTTTCAGACTTGTTAAGACTGTCCACAATTGGGATTAGTTATCGATAACAACACCTCGCTTGTTAAATGACAATAGATATATAACGTTATACCTGCAATCAGTTAAGACTAACGACTAATTTCTCATTCCCATTCAGTCAATTATCCTATCAGTGATAAGAGCTTCCTTTATCATTTTGTTTAGAGGCAAGTTTAGGCAAAACATTTATTGGTGACAACTTTTCAATATTTTGGTCACACCTGACAAAAATGCTACAATCTTCAAAATAACTACAGTGGGAGTGAACTTCGACTGTCATCAGGTTACATATATATAATAAGGCCGACAATGTTGGTACAAAACTCTCTAGTAAATAAACACTAAGAAGCTAAATCAAAACTTTAAAACAGGTAACAAAACATACATAATTTAATAGCACAATGCTATTCCATGATTCTGGAGCTGTTTTCGCCAAGTATGGCTGATCCTGCAGCGCCATCTATGCCAAAAGTAGGAGGATTACCGACCACCCCCCGACTGCATTTTTTTTATCAAAATAAAAACACAAAGGTACACACATTAAACAATTATGTTTACAATAATAATTGATTGCATTCATAATTATAACTGTATGAAACTGCAGTCAGTCGGCTAAGACTAACTGGATTATTGATCTATTTAGAATAATCGCCGTGTCTTCTGTAAGTTTGATTCTGATGACTTCTGGTTAATGTATTTCATCTTTTGACTGACCCATGCAGGCATGGTAAATCAGTCAGCTAAAGAACAAATTAAACTGTGTAAAGACAACTAAGTTTGGTGTTTCATACACCTTGTATCTGCTGTACCCACATATGGCATAATAAAGATTATATATCTATATACATGACATTTGTCGACAATCATTTACAACTTATTGATATTGTTTTGACATTGTCTTGTTACCTCGAGGGAAGACGGGATTCAATTCCAGTCTCTTCTTGTATTGGGTATTGTGGTAAGTTCAATCCTGGTATAGGATCTTTCGGTAGGTATCCAAGCTAATGGGCCTAATCTATGGATAACTGGACTGCTTAGTTTGAAATTGGATTTCAATAGAATCCTACGGTGTATCTTTTAAACTACTAACGTAAAGTAAAGTTTGTTTATTGTTTCTTAATCTGCAACATTGCGGCTAATAGATCTATAAGGTTTGTTAATTAATTTTATCAAATCTTGATATTGTACCCTAAATTTACATTAAGGATGAATTATTCAGATTGATATTTAGCATTTCATTTGTGCAGTATAACCCCTCAGTGATTGTATTCTATAGCAAAGGTTTCCACTGAAAAGTTTGTATATTTATATTAAGCACAATTGAGTGCCGTAGGAGAAGCCCATCTCCTAAATCATGTTTATAGACGCCATAACTATCACTAGATTTACAAAATATTCCCCTATTTTACGTCCAATAAAAACTGACCTCAAATATCTATAGATGTGAGAGATGGTTGCAATAAGGCCATCCCAGTTTACACCAAAGATAAAGTTTACCATGAAATATTTTCAAAATTGCTTCTGTGCTTTTACCATGAAGAGAATTGCACAATACAAAATTACCCAAAGCAATTTGGTTGAGAAATTTCTTCCTTACATGGAAAAATGCAGCTTTATATATTGGCCTTTTTCCCATAGGAACCAATGTTAAAGCCTGTCAGCCAAACCTACAATGTCCGACCCTAGTTTGCCCAGAAATAGGCATACAGCATTTTGATTGGCTGGCAAACTTGCAAATCTATCAATTGGTATAATGTTTACCCTACTTCTTATAAAACGATGTCCTTTTGCATGTTGCTGCCTACATACTGAACTTTCTTCAGGTCTTACCAAGAACAAGCGAAATAGGCCAAAACCAACCTGGGCCCATATCTTCGTATCTTATTTGGCTGATCAGGGAAAATTTGATCAGGGTCCCATGATCAGAAATTCTGTCTATCATGAAATTTTTTAAAAATTTATAATTCCTCTTTGACAATATTTTGCAATAACACAATAAATTTTGGTAAAAGGCAAAATCACTGATCATGACACCCTGATCAAATTTTCCCTGATCAGCCAAATTAGTTACGAAGATATGGGCCCTGTCCATCTGGTTGCTGTTTTGTTAAGCTGCTTTTAAAAGGACCTGTGGTAACCAGCAAATTGGGTCATGACCCCATTTCTTAGTTCCAGCATCCTCTTCCATGTGGCTTCATGGTGTAGTGGTTGAGACCTTACCTCCACACCCAAAGGTTGTGGATTCAAATCCTGAAAGAGTTCATCATTGCCAGCATTTTTCAGCCAGGCGAAGCCACTTGTAGAAATTATAATGTTTTATCAATACTTGGGGATATAGGAAAACATAATTCTTGCTTATTTCAGTAACCCTACCTCTAGGAGACGCTAGGAGATGCTTTATCTATGAATTTTGTCTGACCCTTGTCCAACCCTGGAAATCCCCTATGTGGGATGGGCTTAATAAGCCCATCCCACATATCTTGTATCAGTTGGTTCGAATACAAATATTATAGTTTTCTTTAATAATTTTAAGGATTTTCTATTTAAACACCTCTGCATTTGCATTAAGTTCTTCTGATGAAATATGAAAAAAAATAAGATTAAATATTTTCTATTTCTAAATGTTCATGAATTTACTCTATCTGCAACTGCTGGATTGGGGAGGATACTAACGTAGGGATATGGCCAGATTGGGGCCTAAATGGATAAGATTTACATTTCATGTCAATGTTTCATGTTTTTATTTTAAGTCATATTGTTACATTTTGCATTAGCTCAGATTTACATTTTATGGTGACATGGTTTACATTTTGCATCAGATTTACATTTAATGTTTATATTTTTTACATTCTACGTTAATTTATGTTTTGCTTCAGATTGTTATTATGAACGTTCAAAGTTTTTTCTTTTAGTATTTTGTACAATTCTAATTTGATTTAAGATTCTACGCCCTTGAAATCCAAAGATTATCTTCTTATTTCTGAGATTCGTATGGGCCGTGGTCTCAATTATTGTAAATAATTGATAAGTTTACTATCATTACCATTATTCGCTTCCTTACTTGTAATATTCATGATGATTTATCAGGATTTTGAAAATTTGGCTAAACATTATATGACAGTTTTCTGAATTTACTCTAAGATAAAGAAAAATCAACATAATTCAAATATTTGCAGTATTCTCAATTTTCAAGTCATAACCTAAAGAATGATAAACCACAACATGCCCATCAATGAAAAAGTGTAGAAAATATAGTTGATCAAAAATGCATCCATTTTGCCTAAAATTACCCTGCGGAGCATGACAGTTAAGTGGTTGTAATAAACTTATCAGCATTAGACCAAAATAACTTAGCATAGCATTTAACAGGAATCGCCATAATATACACCTAATTGAACCAAACGATATCTAGGCAGAATTATTTAGTTTTCTTATTATCACAATTATCCAAAATACTATAATTTCCACTATAGAACTTCAGCTAGCTATTTTGACTGTAAGTAAGAAAAAAATACTTTTGAAAGAATTCTCAGGGAAAATAATGTATTCAGTCTGAACATTCGTTTTTTTGGTTGCCATGGTAACAATTACATGGTACAATGTATTGTCACTTATTCTGGCACACTTTAAGAAAGGGAGATTCCTTGCAAAATTGCCCATAACGCAATTGTCATGAATGGAAAAAACAGTTTTATGATCATGATCAAAATATCTTTAGAATATTACCCATGTATAGATCAGGAAAATAAGTGTCATTTTCATTTTACTGTTATCAATAACTCACTTTAGAGCTGATTGCCCAATATCCCTGTAGGTTACCATATCCCGTGACTACATGGTCACAAATAATTAATAAGCATAATTATTTATCATGCAATATAACACAGTTGAATATTTACACGTACAAAAAAGCATAGAATAGAACACAAAAATACATGATTTCTTTCCTCGGAAAAGAGATACCACAATATATTGATGTCTCTGAATTTGCTCACTTAATGATTCACAATACCTGACAAGAATAATTCTGTAGGTAGAGCAGGCCTTATACAACTTTGATTAACAACCTGACTGCTTAACACTAGATGGCAGTATGAGTATAGGCCTGACGTTCCATCGAATCCATTCAGTGACATGGGTGAACATAAATGGACAATTGAAATATATTTTTTCATTAACCCTTTCACGGCTGAATATGGCATTCTACAATTCATAATTACAGAGATATTAGAAAATTAGTCTTTAAAATGTTTAATTAAAACTCAAATTTTCTCTAGATTATTCTGTTAGGACCGCCCTGTTAATCACCTTACCCCCTGGAGGTTGGATTCTATCATGGGCAGACCTAGTTTTGGAGAAACCCATATTAATGTTAGAGACAAGGGTTTTTGAAATAATAGAAAAACTTTCATACATTTGATCCAGAGAAAGATTTGAAAGTAAGTTCACCATAACTTATGACAAAGAATTTCCATGATGTAAAGTTTTAGCAGATATAAGAATCTTTATCTGTTGTGTTATGACTGTTAATGGAAAAAATGAAGAAACATTTTGCAAACTTTTTAAAGCAACCTAATCATAAGAAAGGCACCTCTCATCGTCTCAATTTACGAAACATGATGACATGATGGTCAATATAATTATAAGTTTTTAATACCTTTCACCTACTCAACTCTTTGCGTCGATTTGATAGTACCAGCATTATAATAAGTAGGAGCATTCTTGGGGCTGAGACTACTAGAGCGTGAGCTAGGAAGAAACCAAGGTCGACAGAGCGACATGAACATATAATTATATTATTACATTCAACTAATATCTATGATGTTTTCTTTATGGGAATAATATGTTTTCTTGAAAAAAAAAATCGACCTATGGTCATTAATTCAGAAAATATTAATTTCATAACTTAAGGGTCCTGCCATTTTCCTAAATGATATGGACGTCAAAGCATGTTTTTTTTTTGCTGTAGTCTAGAGTACACATATACATGGAATTTCATTAGAAAACTTAACGTTTATTCTAAAATAACCTTCTCTTGGGTCTGGAAGTGAAAAAATACATATTTGATGCCAATACAAAAAATGCGCCCATAAGAATGCGTAAAATGCGCGAAAACTGAAGATGCACGAAAACTGAGAATCGACAGGGCGACATGGGCATTTCTTTATAAATGGACATGGCGACATGGTTGTTTTTAAATTCGGCATATGACATGGCAATTTAGTGACAAATGACATTGCCCTTTTCTTAAATTCGACATGGGACAGGGGCCTTACAAAGATAGATCTAGTGACAGGGGACATGGTTATTTTTTAAATTCGATATGGGACATGGGTCTAAACCAAGATATATAAGGACAAACGACATGTTTTTGTTTTTTTTAAATTCGACACGTGACATGGGACCCCCCACCCCCACCCCCATCAATGGGGCCGTCCATAAATGATGTCACACACAGGGGGGTTTATTAGGTGGTTTGAAAAGTGTGACACTGCCTGAAAGCGAGCTTCATTTTCATGTACAGCCCCTATACCCCCCATATTATACCTTGTTGAAAGCTAAGGTAATCTAGTAGTCTACAGGGGCGGATCCAGGAATTTGTAAGGGGGGGGGGCAAGATTTGAAATAATGTGTTAGTAGTATATGAGGGCACAATTCAGGCAGACGCAGCAGGCGCGGATCCAGGGGGGGGGGGGGGGCGGACGGGCCTTGCCCCCCCCCCCCCCCCCTCCCCTGTTAAATCATGTTTATGGGGGGCCCGTCCCCCTGTACATTCATGTTTTTGCCCCCCCCCCAGACATTTCTGGATCCGCCCCTGCGCAGTTCCAAGTTTTCTTGTATTTTATGCACCTGCAGGCTAATTTTGGCATATTTTGTTGACAAAAACCAGGGAAAACCAATAGAAATAATGCATCTTATGGCAATATAAAAATATGTAATGAAAATATTTTTAAATCAACTTCAGAAATTGATGTAAATACATTAACAAAAAGAAAAAGTACCTAACTTTACCTTTTTATAATCTCAAACAAATGAACTATTGTTAATGTTTGATTTAATACTGCATGATGTGTATAGTTAATTGATCCATGAGTCGTTCATCCAGGTTATCGAGCCGATCAGCCTGCGTTTAAAGTTAATACATCCATTCCCCAATAGTTCAAAAGAAATGGACGATGAGGAAGCTCTTAATATGAAAGGATTTTTATTGAAGTAAACATCTCATCCCGAGTCAAAGCCACAGTGAGTAAGTCTCTATCAGTCCACCTTCCCATCTCCTACTCAGCGATCAACCACATTTAGAATACAAGTTGTTCCAGCGCATTCCAGACCGCCCTAGTGCTTAGCTCTATCACAATCCTTTGTCCGAAGCTGTTGGTATTGGTAAACTCCAGTATACTGCGCAGGAGCCGTAGATATTACTCCGAGCAGTCCTTCTTACTCTATGGTTAAACTCTAACTCCTAACTAACTCGCTCCCTACCTTTGCAACACCTTTTATACTGGTTAACAGGTGGCGCTAGGAGCGTAAAATGTCTCTGCCTAAAGGTAGACTTGCTAGGTCTGATCCTAACTAAATTATAGAAGATGATAATATATTAAAAGTACTAAGCTATTAGTACATTCGACGGCGGTCAGATGTTTGAGATTGAAGAGGTGGACGACATAGCTCAAACCTAATAAAGATTATTCAGTCAAATGTGATGTGTTCCCAATTTTGATTATTGGACATATTTTATTATTATTAGAACAAATTGATGTTGGGTGGCTTTGACTCTCGTGGTACATTCAGCACAGTGTTGATATATTTATAGATTCCATTTTCTGGTCATTCAGAGATGTGACTCAAAGGTACAATTTCATGAATGGAATTATCTATTACATAAATACATTGTGGTATCAGCCCCGCACTGAGCTCAAGGACTGCGGAACCCGTTCATAAAGTAACAAGGTAAGTTCATAGGACCGTAAGATGGTCCTTAAAGTGAAGGTGATTGTCATGCATCCAATGACAAAGTAAGTCCAGAGGATTGTGAAATGATCCTCAAGGTGATGGAAATTGTCATGCGAACCCTGACAAAGAAAGTTCAGAGGATTGTGAAATGATCCTCAAGGTAAAGGAGATGATTCTGCCTACTGTGGCAGTACTCATTGCTCTGAGTGTAAGGTCCGTTACTTGACGGTTCAGGAAAACACAGAAGAAAACAGGTAAGTTTGGGAGGTGTTCTCAATACTATGTCCAGTACTAACTTAGTACATACATGTACAGATTTTTGCTCTATGCGGTTTCGAACAAAAGTCAACAAAATTCAACATATATACAGTGTGAAGTTGTCTTAATCCTCTAAAATTAACAAATGCACAGCAAATTCAATTCTAGAACGAGTTAACACAATAATAAGTGACTTCGGAGAAGTCGGACATCTTGAATGATCGGGTTTCATTATACAATGTATGTTGATTTTCGACCAATTTTCAACTAAAACGACATTATTTACAATAAATACAAGGTCCCTGTAGTGGACCGGTTAGTATTAGACAGTCTGACACCTATAACCCATCATACCCAGCGCACGCCCATCAGTCACCCTTAGTACACGTGAACTTAGCAGGGACGCTTGACTGGAGTTCCCATCCAGGGCCCGACCTCGGTCTGGGTTCCTCCAGGTGATAAGTGCCCGGATGGCAATTTCTATTCCGAATGAATTTAGCGAGTTTGCGCGCCCGATATGAATTATTGTGCCGTGATAACTGAAATTTATCGCCTGATTATGTTGGTTTGGGACCTAAACTTTAGTTTAGCGCCGATTTTGTAAGAAATTATACGATGGTTTGATCATGCTAGCCAATTTCAAAATTTGGATCCCTCGGATCAAAAAGGGGTTTCCCAAAATAGCCTCGATATGACATCATTTTAATCAGTGCCGGCGGTAATTTTGGAGTATTTAGACGTGTTTTTGCCTAGTTATCTTCTGTCAACTATCTTTCCACCATCTACCATGGTTCGCGTGGCCATTTTTTGCTCGGAGCGGGAGGCTGGCGTTCAGGACTATCCTGACTTAATTCTGAACAGTACAGATCACATTTTTGTAACATTCCCGTGCGAGGAAGCTACAACGGCGGAGTAGGCGGGGCACGCCTTCGCCCACCATATGCTTTATCCGGAGTATGTTCTGATAGTGATCACCAACCTTCTAGACATCCTGACCTGGGATCAAAAATTGCGTCTGTACCTCCCGCTCTTTATTAACCCGGATGCTGTGATTAACTTTTACGCGGAGTTGTTCAACCGGGCATTTCTTAATATACAGGCCCATCCCATTCCAGCCACCTTGATCCTTGCGACCCCTTCGGGTTTCGATGCCCGGCAGTGGTCGCTAACAGATAGTGACGGCTCGCTACAGAAGTGGATAAACCGCCTCGTCCCACTGATTAGTAGAGAGGTGAAGAGGGCCAACGACTGGTACGCAGTCCCCACGGTCAACACCGGCCACGCCCTCCACCTCTCTAAGGTAGTGGCAGACGGTGTGATGACCGTGAATGACTTTCGTGAGTTAGTGGATGGTTACATGCCGTCCGCCCGGATTCTACGCCGCTGGGCCCGGGCCTTGGGCCGAGTCTTCGTCCGACTGCCACTTCCGCGGTAGGCCGCCGGCACTCCCTGTGTATATACTGATTTCTTTGGAGTGATTTCCACCGAGTGATTTTTTTTGTTTAATTCCCGGCCTATGCCTAGGACACCAAGTTTTTTAGTACTTTTGTTATATCCAAGAGGCGTAGCCAGTGTGTTCTCACGGGAACCTCAGATAACAGGATCGTTTACACGGGAGCACCTAGACGTTTTCTTCTTCCCTGCCCGTTGCCGAGTGCCGTCCTTCACCGTTACCGCTCCACTCCTGGTAAGTTTAACCTTTCCCTCGTTATTAGCACGTTAGGTAGGCTACTAACTCGTTGGTTTAAGGAGATTGTTGGTCTAGAATTCTGTTAGCAGTTTTCGGCTCGCCTTCATGTGGTTGAATTCCGGAAGTTGACGTCACTCCCGGAACCAGAGATTGTATTTCGCTGGTGATTTTTGTAACGGGTAGCGTGGGTGGCCACCTGGTGTTTACTTTGGTTTTAAGATGGTGGATGCGGGCCGGAAACTAGGACCTCGTGTACTAAACCTATTATCTTTTCCAGGTCCTGTGGTTGGTTATAATAACATGAATGGAGTAAGATGGTAGTATTGGGCACTGAGAGACGTCAGACTATATGATTTTAGTGGGAGGAATCGTTTAGGCGAACATGATCAAGCGTTTTTATCTCGCGCGTGGTTGGGCGATAATAGAGGGTTTTCTTGACTAGTGGTTTGTTGACATTACCGATTCAAGCAGGCTCTCAGCGTGTGGGCAGGGTATGCCGTATTGGCCTTGTAGTATTATTTTATGCTTATTGTCTACTAGTTGACTGACACTGCACCAATGGAATTGTATGTATGACCAGGCATTCCGGTCTAAACTGTACAGCACTGGATTTGCTGTGACAGAATTCTTTGGTTTGACGTTCCCCGTACAAGACAATGGAAACAATCCACTTGGCGGCGCCATAAGGTGTGAGGCGCTTCATGGGGTTACCCCTGGTAAGTTTAGGAACTGCATGTGACCAAGTACTCTGGTCTGGGCTGCGTAGCATTAGATTGGCTGTGGCAGAATTCTTTGATTAGTTGTTCCCCTTACAGGGTAATGGAAACACTCTCTTGATGATCACATGATGCGACACCATAGGTAGAGTCGTCTGACTGGTTGTCGGCGACTCCAGGGTAAGTTGAAAGGGCGTAGCAAAAGGCTACAAACACCAGTTCAGTCTTTGGTGTGGTACCAAGACCGTCACTACCATTGTGTTAGAATAAGGTTTATAGACAATGTTAGTGTGCAGTGTCGCCCAGAGGGGAGGGGGAGAAATAATGGTTAGGACTGGTCTATTGCTATGTTTTTCTTTTAGAGAGACTACTTTTGGTTTTCTAAGAGCCATTGCTTGAACGGTATGTCGTCTGACTAATCCTGTCCTGCGGTACACATGCGTAAATATTTTCTTTTATTATTAATTAATTAATTAACTTTGACAGGATCCATATTGATGAGTTACTGAGTGGCAGCTTGGCGTTCACCCTCCTAATTTTGTTCTGGGTCTGAGCGCCAAACTCCACCATCTACATTAAGTGGTTGACGTCTCCACCCTCCCAGTCAGGTAGAGGCGTCCCTACCACTTAGACAATTTCTTGAATAATTATCCTACCTGCATGCATGCTAACATAACTCTGTACAATACTGAGGGTTTTCATTCCGTGAGTCTACGTGCCTTTTATGCTGGCATCGAGTATTAACTGTACATGGAAATTGGTTGGTTACAAGTTGCTTAATTATCACCTGAGAGGATCGGGGCCCAGACCCGGGTTTATTTCCGGTCTGAACACCAACCTAATCAGCTACACGTGGTCGTCGGCACCCCCCCCCCTGTTTTGTAAAACTAAAGGGGTCGAGTGCCGAGTCCCACATTTGTTACAATCAGGAGCAGCATGTATATTACCTTTAATATACACACTACCCCTTTTTACAACTAAGAGATGTGTAAATGCACTTCTCCAGAAAGACAGCACCTAATTAGTCGGGCCTCTTTTTCCAAAGTGTAGATCCAGGTTAAACCCGTATTCTGTTCAGGTCTTTGCCCGTTTTTCTTATGGAGAGCCGAGACTACTCCTGAAAGGACTCCGCCCCCAGGCTATTTTAACTATGCGCACGAGGGGCAGGAATTTTTTGTGCTAAAGACAGTTTTAGAATTTTGACTTTACTAATAGGACGGGTAGACTATCTGCTAAGGGTTTAACCAAGTTTGTAGCCGTTCGTCAGAGAATTAGTAGTCCGTGTCCCCCCTCCTCAGCTCAACTGTTGAGCGGAGACCCGGTTACTTTATGCGCCACGACGGCGGTCGAGACTAATGTTTCTTTTTTTTTTTTTTTTTTCTCGACGGCGGTCAACTCTGAAGCCGCACGTCTCTTTTATTAATTTTGTTATTACTAATTTACCCGGGTCGAAACTTGACTTGTTGTTTTGCCTCAGTCCCGGTTAAATCTGGTCTAAACATGGCCTAAAATAGCTTAGTCTCGTACCTTTGGGCAGTTGTTTTCCATCTTACATTCTTCGCTGGATCCTGATTTACAGTAAAATCAAAGGATCCCACGACTGGGAGATGTTGTGACCCGGCGACCATTACACATAACCAAGATGATGGGACTACACATTTTGTACAGCGCCTCGTCCCATCATCCTGTGGGTTTTAGCTACAGCTCCCCCCCACAGGGAGAAGTCACCTTTATGAAGAAGGGAGTTAGCACCCTGTGAATGTCGCCAGTTCGCCGCATCCGTCCCGTAACCCCTTTTCCTTGTGACCTCCGTTATACTTTCTGAGTGTAACATGCCTCGGGCAGGAGTGGTACACGTCGCTGCTCATCATAGCATGTCTGTATCAGAAGCAAACGAGCCACGTATAGTGTACTCTCGTGCACTGTCACGGAGCGTCCCACCTTTGAATGATACTACATATGCTGCGTTCTTATGTTCTTACTACAACTTGCCCAGGATTCCCTGAGGAAGGGCTCTTAGTTAAATAAATATTGGGCTGCTTTATATATTAGTTTTTGTGTAAGTTTCTTTCTAAACTTTTGATATTATTTTTTTTGTGATGAGAGAACCGCTGTCAGGAGCCGTCCCACCCGGGGCATAGTGACTGCCATGTTCGAGCGTCGACCCCAGTGCCTCCCAGAGCGTCGGTGGCGCGTAGCCCCACACGACCTGCCTCTTGCCAGGCACCACCGACACCAGGCATGTGGGCGGGCTCCTGCCATTTGCGCGGCCCTCCCATCTTTGAGGAGAGTACATATATATATTAAAAGAATAGGTTGTGGCATTCCCCAAGTGACTCCTGCACCGCAGCCCGATCCTAGCGGTGACAACAGCACAGGGGCCAAGTATAGATGGTACTTACCTGGGGAAATCCACATCGCTCGTTGGAAGCGTTGGTCCCGTTGAGCGCACATAGGTATTTTATAGAATTTTGTGTTTTTCTTTTATGCTAAAATTTTGAGTTACTAGGATCGTTTCCGAATGGATCCCTACTTTAAGAGAGTTGCCAAAGTAGTGATAAGAGTATTGAGCTAGGCTACCGGGCATGGGACACTCAATCTGAGGGAAATTTAGATAACCCATGGGTCCATAGAAGACGGTTGGACCAGCCTACCCGACTCAGGTTTTCCTGATTGGTGACTTATTATTGAAATGAGTTAATCGAAGGGGTCCTGTCTATTCATGCTGACATGACTCCGTCGAGTTCTCTAATACAACCCAGTTCAGTGTTCATAACGATGATTCTTAGATCCACCTGTTACCTTTTTCCTTACAGACCTTAGATCAGCGCTAACACTTGTTATTTTTGTTCATATTATAACTTCATAGACTGTCCCTGGGTCCTTTTCAGGTGCTCCTGATCTCACAGTTTTTTGAGTAGTGCCCGGTCCAGTTGCAGTGGAGGTAGATGGCGTTGATCTAGGAGGGGCGTTTGGGACCGCGCTATGTCTCAGCACTTGTTGAGGCCAGTCCGCTCCGACATCGGACCAACCAGCGTCGACGAGGCGTGGCACTCCCATAGGCACTGGAGTGGCTAAACCTGATGAATACCTTAAGAGTCTGGCCCTAGTGTTATACTTCAAGTTACTCATCATTAAGCGGGCAAATTTCTTGGACACTCTCAAGGTATCTGGCAGTGGCACATTAGATGGTCGTTGCCCCGGTCTGGTCGCCGCTCCCATCAGCTGCGCTCCCCAGGTAACGGTAAGAGTGAACATTAGGCACAGTTGGTTAACCAGCACGTCCTTGATTAGCACATAGCCCTCGGTGTATGTATGATCGGCAGGCATGGCTAATTCTCCCAGAAAAATTGTCTCCATTAAATGTGGATTCACGAACTGTACATACAACCCATCCACGGTCTTCCGCCTGATGCGCTTCCATTTGCGCCATATGAGGACCACAATGGCGATGACCAGTATAGCCAACAGTATAGCTAGTACGGCCACCGCGGTAGGATTGGCTGTAGTGTCCGGACATCCAGTGAGTGTTCTCTCCTGGGTTAACAACTCCTTTGGGTCGGCTGCCTCCAGGGCCATGGCCCGAGGCAGAGTCATGGCCAGTCCAGCGAGAGCAGCTTTACCTTGGTGTCTCCTCCAGCACTTCCAGAGGATACACCCAATTATTGTTACTGCCACTACTATGCAGAAGATCGTGAGAAGACCGAAACCGCCTCCAAAGTTCCCTATAGAGAACCATGGGGCTTCCTTGTTCACTTCATACCGGTCAGTAGCCTTCTTAATACCCTTAGCCAAGTCCTTCCGGTGCTTCTGGATTCGCTTCGCCAGAGAGGGCACAGGTATCCTGACCTTCAGATTCTCCTCGATCTCTAACAGTTCCTTTCTAATCTTTTCAGGGATAGGGTCTGACTCTAGCATAGTAGGTTCATGCTCGGACCTGGTAAAGTTCGTGTCCCATCCCTTCACATGACGCGCCGCTTCCAGTAGGTCGTTATGAGGGTACACGACCGTCGTGATCCTGGTGTGTCGGTCACAGTTTCTCAGACTATACGGGATCCAGGACCCCTGCGTCTGAAAGGCACAGTCACATTCCACCTGGACACGCGCATAGTTCTCTATGTTCACCTCCACGGCGGGCTGATTCCTGCAGATCATCTGACCCCGAGTATCGGCACTGACCACTAACATGTCCCCATCATCCAGATACACAAGCATTTCCCCAAAATCCGCTTCCAATAGGTAGTCCAGTTTACATTTTTCCTGTATAGCGACGTCATCCCGCCTCAGCAGTGCGGCAGTGCAGGTGTTATCCGTGATCTTTTTCATGTAGGGCAGGTCCTTGCAAAGCGTGATGGTTTGCCCATAACAGCCTGACCAACTGCCGCTAGCCAGCGGTACATAGTACTGGCGGGACATAGACATAGCCACACTTTTAGGTAGATTAACAATCTGGAGAGCGTCCTTTTTCTGTCGTCCCCTAACCGGTACCGGCACAGGGAAGGTCAGTACCTCGTAGACCCTAAACAAGTGTTCGTCGGCCACAACTGGCACCCGTACATACACTATTAGTTCTTGGGTAGTTTCATCAAATTTAAATGAGGGCTGGCTGTTTTCATAATAGAAAGAGGGGTCCGTGAACGCCACATGGAATCTGGGGTGGATTCCCTTCAGATACCTGTTGACTTCCAGGACCGCTCCCACCATATATTGGCGAGGTACCAAATCCATGGTCAGTTGACCCCGCGTCAGATGTTGCACACCTTTCCTGAACACGCGCGTTTGCTCGATCAACGACTGCAGGTAAACCATCTCCCCCAGTTTGTCTTCCAGAGCTACTGGTATCATGTTCAGGTATAACTCCATCCAGTCCACCTTATGTTGGACGAGCCTCATCCTTCGGCGAGTTCCATTATGTGCCTTATTTAGTGACTTCAGATTATCCAATAGACCTATCACGACGTGGTTAACCTTTTCTATTGCCTCGTCATGCTTATCGTTCATTAGCGCCAGGTCTTCGATCATCTGGTCAGAGGACTCCTGTAACACCCTAATTAGTTCCCTATTGTACTTTACGTCAGCAGAGGGCCCCCTGTTCCACGAGGTTGGAATTGGAAAGGATGGCCATCCCGGATCGTCTATCATGAGGGGTAGCTTCTTCATCCTTTTAACCCTTCCACCCGAACCTGGTTCTGGCCCTTGGGCCTGAGGCTTCTGCTGGGTGTTCTTAATTAGGGAGCTTAAGGTTTCATTGAGAATTTCCCTATACCGACCTCTGAGCGCCTGCGATGTCTGATCCATCCAATTCACTAGCGACCCGACACGGTAACAGGCTCGGTCAAGAGCGTCTCCTCCCTCTGGGTACCTATGACAGACTTGGCCAAAGGTAGCCTTGATGAAGGAGCGTTTTTGGGGAATGGTGATCAGAAAACCTTGGCGGACGTGGGTGATATCCGCAGTGGACATTAGCTTTCCAGGTTTTAGCACCACCCCATATCGTTCTAAGGCTATAACTTCCGCGTTAGGGGCTAGCCCGTCAGTTGGGCTGGAGTCATTTCGTAGTCCCCTAATGGCTCCCACGATGACCAGGGCGAATAGTATTAACAACCTCATTGTCACTGTTTATAGTATACCTCCGAGGAAGCCAAAGTTTGTAACTCACCCAGGAACACTACCACAATTAAGTTGCCACTGTTCTTCTTCGCACAATTATCAGCCACGCGCCAAAGTACGCCTCCCTTGTAGGCCTTTTAATCCGCTTAGTTCGGGACATGTTCATAAAGGTTCCGCCCACTGGCATTCACAACGCGCTTGATGGTTCCAGTCTCGTCCTTCGTAACTGTGATCATTAGATTTCTCATACGTTCGCAGGACGAAGCGCGCATTGCTCTGAGGGGTTTGGGGCCAGCAGGCTCCAATCCTGAGCGGCCCCCGTTGGTTCGTACGACGGCTGACTTAGTGGAAACAGTTGCGGCACCTGTGGGGGATTTGTTGTCTGAGGCTGGTTCGGCCACAGGGGTCCCCCCGGTGGGTTGGTTGGTGCCCACTGCTGTTGATTCCATAGCAGTTGCGACGGACTGACGTTGCAGCTCGGCGTCAAGCTGCTCAAGTCTAAACAGGCGGGGTCCGCGGGCTGCAAGTGGTGGAGGAGGGGAGTCTTTGTCGGCTCGGCTCCCACCGGTGGGGTTGGTGCGTGTTGCTCGTGCGCTGGCTCCACCCTTGCTCCCGGTACGACGGCGGCCAAGTGTTCTTGCCCCACTTGCTTTTCCTGTGTGGGCAGAGGTTGGCCGCTTCTTGTTGCCCGCCGTCCGGTGTCTTCCCCGACGCATTTAGAAGTTTGACTGGGATTTTGTATAAATGGAGCGACCTGGGCCTTAACCTCAGCTAACTGTCTGTCCAACTTAGGCACTTCCAGCCCCACTGTCCGCCTAATTTCGTCAACAGTCTCAAATAATTGGAACAGTGGTCGAGTCAGATCCCAAAACCACCCGGCCTGGATTTGTACAGGTCTGGCGGCAATGTCTCCCTTTTGGGCCGGCCTTGCCACCACAGTCAGCTTTGGCTCGGGCTCCGAGTCACTCACCTCAGATAGGCAATAAAGGTCTTTGTTCACCGTCTTCTTTTTGGCTGCTGCTGATCCGGTAGCTTTCTTAGATCCTCCGGTGGCTGCCCTACTGGGCCGTCGGGCCGGTGTCCTCGGTTTCTTTCGGGCAACTCCGGTATCGGTAGAGTCCGGGCGGACACCGCCCCGGCCTGGCCAGCCCCACCGCCTAAGATTCTGGGGTGGACGCTTCTTGGTACCTTCCTTCTCGGTTGCCTTTTCTTTCATCTGGCGTGCTTTAGAAGAAAGGTCCTACAAACATCCCTCGAGCGGGCACCGCCCTCCGGTATGGGCGGTTAACTCGCTTCCTCCTCAGAGGGACTATGATCCTTCCCTCCGGATCCTCAGGGAAAGTTGTAGTTCCCTTTGGATTACTGTGGGGCCGGAGGGCCAGGCAGTTCCCCATGAGTCGGAGGTATTTGTATTCCGGCTTGAAGTTTCGTCTATCTGCCCTAGGAGAAGTTGGAAATTGAAAATTGTCTATCTCCAACTTTTGTCCGGGGATAGAATCAATGTCTATCTCCGTTTCCTCCAGTGGTTGGGCTAGGCAAGGCAATCACCTGAAGTGACCGTACAGGATCAGAGTTGCGGGCCGACTGCTAGATCGGCGCGGATCCCACGAAATTATAACTGATCCGCCTGCTCGTGTCGTCTCCATATTTGGAGCCGTATTTTGTTTCAGGTGGGGAACGCTTGTATCCGGTCCCAGGAGATGATGCCTACCACTGGCATCTCCCCCGGTTTGCGCATTCCCCCCCCCCCTGCCACGCCCCTGGGCGTGGCAGGGTGGCCTTGAGGCAGGCCACCTGTTCCATTAGCGTTGATGCTAACGGTGCCGCTCCGCCAAGCTTTTATTTTCACAGGGCGGCATGGTTTCCTGCATTAATCATCCATGTCATCGCTTTCCCCGTCGTTGAACAGAGCGGCGTAGTTAGGCCGACGGTTCCGACGCAGGTTATAGCCACCTTTCGTCGGGACATGGCCCTCATCTGTTTTTCCCGGGCTCAGCACCGATGTATCCAAGATCGGTGCATCACCGCATGGCAGTTTTATGGGCTTGTTGTTGCCTGGAGGGGATCTCCCCACCAACGGCTGGTTTTTGCCCCTTCTCTTAGCTCGTTTGCGCTTCCTCTGTCCATTAGCGCCGGCTGTTCCCCGTTCACAGGCGGCTTTGTTAGGAACAAAGGATGAGTTTGGTAACAGTGCGGTGTCCGCACTGGCGTCCTGACCATCAGTGAATTGCCCATCTGACTCTGCTAAATCAGTGGGACTTGGACCAGGTTTTTGTGTAGGTACCTCCCCGGCCATTGGAATTGCATCATGCTCACGGGGACCGGTCGTTCCCGATGAGTTTTCAGTCTCAGCACCCCTAGTTTTGCCTCCTTTTTTGGCAATTTCACCCGACGGGGTGTGATGCAATTCAGGGTTTCGGTCAGGATCTGCCCCTTTTGAGTTAGTTGTTATTGCTTCTCTCACCAGTTTGGGTATAACATGAGGGACAGCTGGGGACCAAGGCCCATGTGCAGGCTTAAGTTTCGAAATATTCACCAAATGTGGTATTTGTTTCCCAGTTTTCAGCGACACTAGTCTAACGAGATGATCCCCCTTAGTTTCAATCACCCGGTAGGGCCCAGTGTACCTGTTTGAGAACTTAGACGCTTTGTTTTCGCTAGCTAAAGGGTCATACATGTACACCATGTCTCCTTCATACATTTGAGTAGGCCGTGCCCGCTCATCAATTCGTACCCTCAAGTCCTTTTCATAGTTTTGAACTACCCGTTCTGCCATATTCCTAAACATAGCAATATTGTCTTTTGTTTGCATGAAGAATTCACAGTCATTCAGCGTTTCAGGAATTGTTCCCTGTTCAGGCATTCCCATACTGATTGGATCTCTGCCAAACAGTAGGGTGTGAGGACTGTATCCCGACCGTACACTGATCGTGGACCGAACCGTCCATAACGCTATGGGAAGCAGATCAGTCCAATTACAGTGATCATCAGGAATATAATATGCGATCAGGTTCTCGATTGTTTTATGTAATCTTTCCACTCGAGCGTTGCCTGTCGGCATTCGCCCGGTGGTGAACGTTTGTTTGCACGCTAGTCGTGTGGTAATTTCCCGGAATAGCCCTGAGAGGAAGGCTGCTCCCCGGTCTGTGTGCAGGCGGTTTACCCGTCCATACCGACACACTATTCCGGTTAGGAAACAGTTGGCCGCAGTCTGCGCGGTTGAATCTTTCGTGGTGAAAGCCTCCGGCCATCCGGTTAATAAGTCTATGAAGGTCATGATATATTTTGACCCATCCCTAGCCCTCTTTAGTGGCCCGATAAAATCACACTGAACCACCTCAAAGGGTCGGGTTGGTCTCTCCCAAGACTTAGCTAAGGCCTTGAAATGTGGGCCCCGTCTCCTTAGAGAGCAGGTCTCACAAGCTTTCACATAGTCTACTATATCGGCGTTCATGTTCCGCCAGTAGAATCTCTCAGAGATTTTGGTAGTAAGGTTACTGATCCCTACATGTCCCCCAGCTAAGATGTCATTATGTAACAGTCTCAGGACTTTGGGGATTAACTTTCCTGGAACTATCATACGGGGTTTTAGTCTTACCAGTTGGTCTTGGTGTTTGTTATACCTTTTGACGTTGAACCTACAGAGCACCCCCGGTGCTACCATTCCCACAAAATCAGCTTGGTCCATTATTCGCCTAGCTTCAAGGGGATCTGGCGGTAGGTCTCCGTCCTGAAGGTAGTCTATCAATTGCGCGCACTCTGCATCTTGGAGTTGCGCGTTTATTACCGTAGCCACAGAAAGCTCTCCATCCTGAATTTCGGCCTCAAACAATTCACATCCCACAGCGGGCTCATATTCTTCACCTGGGACATGTTCATGATAGACCCTAGACAAATAGTCCGGTAGAAAATGAGTCGCTCCTGGCTCATAGATGATTTCAAAATCAAAATCTGATAGCGCTAAAGCCCACCGTCTCAGCCGGGCTGACGGGGCTTTGTAGGCACTTTGTAGCAGGGGGATCAACGGTTTGTGATCGGTTACTATTGTGATTTTAGCTCCCTGCAACATGTCCTCATAGTTCTTAATACTTTTAATTACTGCCAGAGCTTCTTTTTCCGTTACCGAGTAATTTAATTCGGCGTCACGGAGGGTACATCCCCAGAATGCAACCGGACGATAGATTTCATCTAGTTTGTGACAAACCGCTGCACCGCACGCGGCGTCTGATGCGTCTGTTAATAAATAGAAATGCCCTCCTATATCTGGATGAATTAGCAAGGGCGGCGAGGTCAGTAGTTTCTTTAACTGTTGAAACGCCTCCTCGCAGGCCTCTGTCCATTCAAAAGAGACTTCTTTCTTTAGCAGCCGGTTTAAAGGCTTTGCTAGATCAGCGAAATTAGGGACAAACGGTTTCAGTTTGAGGTTGGCCCTCGCTAAAGCTTGGAGAACCACCTCAACACTCGCCAAATGTTCGTCAAAGGTGGTGTCGTAGACGATCACGTCGTCTAAATATGCTAAGCATGTTCTAGGAATCAAGCCTTTTAGCGCAATGGCCATCACCTTGGTAAACTGCCAAGGCGCGCCAACTAAGCCGAAAGGTACACGCTTATACTGATACACACCCATCGGGGTTTCGAAAGCAGTATATTTTCTGCTGTCTTCTTCGATTACACATTGGTGATAGCCGCTCAACAGATCTAGAGCTGTCCACATAGTGGGCTTCTTGTAAGCCATATATAAGAAAAGTGATCGAGCTGTAGGCATTGGGAATTTATCTTTGAAAGTGACTTGATTAAGCATGCGAAAGTCTGTACAGAGCCTAGGTTTGCCGTCTTTCTTCTGCACTACCACCAGCGGGCTTCGCCAAGCCGACTCGCTGGGTTCTATGACACCTATATCTATGAGTTGCCTAACTTGTTCATCGATGATATCCATTTTCTGTGGAGAGTATCGGTACGGTCTAGAACTTATTACTCCCTGCGACTCATCCACAATGATTCTCATCGGCGCTATTTCACAGTGACCTAACTCTTCCATCGAGAACGCCAGCGCATCTCTGTTATTATTAAGCATTTGCCTAAACCTTACCTTTTGTTCTTCATCTAAGCACGACTCGGTTAGGTCTATTTCGCTTACATTCTCATCCATTTCACCTCGGGGTTTCTTCTCAGAGGATTTACTTTCCATTTGCACTGCGTCTTTCATTACTTCTACAGAAATCCTACAGATGGACATTGGGGTCTCTGTTTTAGTTAGATAACACAAGTCTAGGAACTCTTCTATCTGATCTTGATTTACCTCAGGCACTGCGCATTCTTCTGCAAAAGCTAACACTTCATGTGGAGTAATTTCTTGCATTTCGTCTAGCGGATTCATGACTTTAATCCACCACTGACTTCACACCGTATTCACGCACCCCTCCACTAGGACAGGTGCGGTTACTGCCGGTGCGCAGTAAGCTACTGGTGAGTCTAACCCCAGCGGCTCTCGGGTGGTAACCGGTATGATACATTCATTTCCCGGCGGAATTTTCACCGTTTCTTTGCTAACTATGGGGTTTCCACAAAACACTTCTATCTTTGCGCCTGGTAGAGATAAATCTGAACGAAGCACTGTTAATAAGTTTCTACCGATTACTATAGAGTGGCATAGATCGTCCACTATGTTGAAATCATAGCAAACCACTGATCCCTGGATTGAAAACTTACACCTAATTTGTTCTAGTATCACTTGAGACGAATTGTCTGCCAAACTGATGTTTCCTTTCGATACCTTCCATTCGTCTAGAATACATTGTTTAGGGATCTGCTGCTTACAAAAGGTAGACATGAAGCAATCACTCGCCCCGGTGTCTACCAAAGACTTAACCTCTTTCTGATCATTAAATCTTAGCGTTAAGAAAAATGCTTCGTCTCCTATCTCTCTTCTAGCCGGTCCGTCCACTGCGCCTAATTCTATCGTGGAATGAACGGACCCATCCTCTAGTTTCCCTGGCTCTTTTGCTCGGTACCACTAGGTTTTCCATCTTTATACATATGCGGTGGTTTTTCTCTCAATCTATTCTTCAACCACAAGCACGCCTCAGTAGAGTGGCCATGTTGTTGGTGAATGATACAGAACTTACTTTCATCGAACGGTAACCTAGGCCTCTCTCCTTTCTGCTGAGTTTGCACATTCTTTCCTTTGTCTACTTCCCTGCTCAGGGCGTTATTGGTTTTGGCCTTCTGGTCTAAGTTCCTTTCGCCTTTCTGACTTTCATACCTATCTTTTCTTTCATAACCTTGCTGTTTATAACCACCACTGCTCTGGGGAGATCCACTTTGCCCCGGTTTTGGTTTCTGAAACCATGGGGCGGCCTCCAGTCGGGCCAGCACCACTCCAAACCGTTCAGAGATGGAGTTTAGAGCTGTGGTCTCCTCTGACGCTTGGCTTCCAGCCAGCTCGCTCACTGCATTAGATATCTTAGTTCCCCCTTTGCCTTTGTCCAACGATTCTAGTCTCGTTGCACAATCCACCGCTTCGGTGAACGACTTAGGGTCCAGTATAGCTACTTGTCTGGCGACGCCCTGCTTTAATCCCTCTAAAAACACGGCTAACATCATGCTTTCACTTGCTTCTGCCTTAACCTGCTTTTGTTTCAAGACACCTGCAAATTCAATCACACTCTGGTCCTTTCCTTGTTTAAGGGCACAGAACTCTGCGTGTTTCTGCCACTTAGCTCTTCGATCACCGAAGATCTTTGTCATCTGAGCTTCTAGTTTCTCAAATGTGTCTTTCTCACTTTCAGCTAAAGCTCCTGCCCAGTCGTCTGCCCTTCCCTTTAGGCCTAACAGCGCCATATTCAGGAGATGGGCGTTCGACCAGTCATAGATAGCTTTCAGTCGCCTCAATTCCCTGAAATACTTTTCTATTTGCTCATCTTCCTTTCCACTAAACCACGGTAACCTAATGTTTGGTCCCCTTTGGTGACCACTGTGGGTCGTTTCACGCACTGGCGATGGTACTTGGCCTAGTGCCAAACCTAGCTGTGGTAGGATATCCCAGATATTTGGTTGGTATGGCGGATTCAGTGGATTTGGAGGGTTTGGGGGGTTGTTCTGTCCTGGTGGGCCTGGCGGACCTGGTTGGTTGGGTTGTGGAGGATTCGGGGGATTTGGCGGATTGTTCTGCCCTGGTGGGCCTGGTGGATTGGGTTGATTCAAAAGAGGGTTGTTGGGTTGGTTTGGAGGAAGGTTATTGAGAAGGTTTTGAAGAGGGTTGTTAGGTTGGTTTGGTGGAAGGTTATTGAGAAGGTTCTGAGGAGGGTTGTTAGGTTGATTTGGAGGAAGGTTATTGGGTCCTTGTGGGTTCGCCTGATTATTCTGGCCTCCTTGCGCCTGCTGACCCTGTTGGTTTATAGGAGGGTTAGGCCCTGGTGGATTCGCCTGATTAATTTGGCCTCCCAGAGCCTGTTGACCTTGTTGGTTACTCGCTCTTCCCTGACCTGCTTGAGGATTGTTTCCCATCGCTTGTACTAGGAAAGGATACAGCATATTTTGCCGTATGTCCCCAAGGTCTATCCCGCCTCCTGCTAGCGCAGCTTGGCCGGGTTGTTGGCCCGGTTGGCCACCCCCATCATTTTGCTGAAGTCCCCCAGGGTTTATCCCACGATTAGGTTGCAATGCCCCCGGATCTACACCCCTAGCTCCCCCTTCACCGGGTTGCTGAAGTTGGTTTTAGTCACCCCTTTCTCCTATTAGATCCACCAAAGGTGCACCTCCCTCCGCCATATTATCTTCGTGGAGGTTTTGTATATCGTGATTGTCCCACTGTTCCCTCACAGGGATTTCCTCTACACTAATCTCGTCCTCACTCACTAGTTTGTCTTTCTTACCTGTGCCTAAAACATCCTCGGTAATAAGTTCAAATGATGACGAGAGTGATTTCTCTCCTCTAGCTAGTTTTCTATTAGGATTACCCTCTCTGACATTTGCGACAGCTTGTTCTGTTTCACTATCTCCTTCCTCGTTTTCTCTTTCGTATTTATCACACGGCTCCCGGGCTGCAATGTCCCCTTCTCCTACGTGATAGGCTTTCTTTACCGTACTACCTTCCTCATCTCTATCTTCCCCTTCCTTATCACTTTGGGTCTCTAGCGTTTCCCTTTCTGCTTTATCCTGATCGCTTAACCTCTCTAACTCCTCATGCTCTTCGGGGCCTGATTCTGCTAAATTCTTTATTAGTTCTGCCGGGTTAGAACCATACCCATCCAACCCCAGATCTGGAACTCGAGCTTTTGCTCCTTTATTAGCGTCGTCCAAGTTCTCCCCAATATCATAGGTTAACCGATAGGGTTGTAAGTTGCCTACTTTGTCGCTGTCTCCCTCTGTTTCCCTTTCCACTCCCCTGTCCTTACCTACTGTTTTCCTTTTAACTACAGTGGAATAAGGAATGGACGCCCCCGGGTTGGGGTGAGTCGGTGTTACCAGCGGGTGACTGATAGACTCAAGTCGTTGGGGATGTGGATAGGTGAGAGAATTCCCATCAGGTAGAATTACCGGATTTGCGGGGCGTCTCCCCCTGATGGGCTGGAGTTATCTGCGGTGTTTTGTCGATTTTTCCTGTCCCCTAAGGGAAGTAAGTAATCCTCATCGAAAGTTTCCCGTTCACTTTCACCTCCTGCTGCAGGTAGTAAACGATAGGGAACTCCTTGACTACACCACGGATTGTTCGCATCGGGTTCACAAGTAGAGTGAGAGCTAGCACCAGGTTCGTGGCCCGTAGGTGGTACATACCCCGGATTCCAATATTGCTGGTAGTCTTTGAGACGGTTCCACCCTTCAACTCGTCCCGAGTGTGTTAGGGTTTCAAGTCCTTCGTCAAGGACCGGCTTATCTTTGGACCCTAGGTGCCAGGAAAATGGTTTACCTCTGCCACGGGTCTGGTAATTATGAATACCTTCGGGGCAGAGCTGCTTGGGTCTGGCTGATACCCCCTGTCTCTGTGCCTCCCCGTCTAAGGAATCACCTACCTGGTGGCGGTTTTCCACATTTCCTGTATATGATGTTGACACATCGTGTCCTGCGGGCTGCAAAGATTGAGGCTGGGCGTTAGAAGAAGCCTCAAATTCACCGGTGGCTGACATCAAGGATGAGCAAAACAACAAAAGTCATGTTTCGGGTAATCTCCACCAAATGAACTATTGTTAATGTTTGATTTAATACTGCATGATGTGTATAGTTAATTGATCCATGAGTCGTTCATCCAGGTTATCGAGCTGATCAGCCTGCGTTTAAAGTTAATACATCCATTCCCCAATAGTTCAAAAGAAATGGACGATGAGGAAGCTCTTAATATGAAAGGATTTTTATTGAAGTAAACATCTCATCCCGAGTCAAAGCCACAGTGAGTAAGTCTCTATCAGTCCACCTTCCCATCTCCTACTCAGCGATCAACCACATTTAGAATACAAGTTGTTCCAGCGCATTCCAGACCGCCCTAGTGCTTAGCTCTATCACAATCCTTTGTCCGAAGCTGTTGGTATTGGTAAACTCCAGTATACTGCGCAGGAGCCGTAAATATTACTCCGAGCAGTCCTTCTTACTCTATGGTTAAACTCTAACTCCTAACTAACTCGCTCCCTACCTTTGCAACACCTTTTATACTGGTTAACAGGTGGCGCTAGGAGCGTAAAATGTCTCTGCCTAAAGGTAGACTTGCTAGGTCTGATCCTAACTAAATTATAGAAGATGATAATATATTAAAAGTACTAAGCTATTAGTACACAAAGTTAAATGTCATAGATGACTAATTATGATATGATGAAAGGCTTACAACAGGAAATGGACTTGTCAACATATTTCCCACAATGCACCCTGATTTAGCCTGCAGATAGGCCAAAATACTACTAAGCAGAGAACCGCGTCTGGGAGAAATTGTGGAGCAATTTGAGGCACTCTAAGGTACTTTGGTGAACCTAAGTAATAATAATTCCCCCCCCCCCTAATATTTTGGGTATTGAATTCAGGGTAAGGGAGGGGTTCCCTTTTGGGGGATTTTGGGTCACTCTCCAGAAATTTCCTCAATTGGCAAAATCAGTGTTTTTTTTCTTCAGATGACTGTGGAACCTTTAATTACTTTAAACTTTTATATATTTTAGCCTCAATGTGCTGAAAAGACTTATAAATCCGAGAAAATCAATATTAAAGTTAATCAATTTCTTCAGATTTTTTGAAATTTTACCCTAAATTGAAGGAAATAGCCAAAAATTGAGAGGTAAGAGTTTTTTTTCATCTCTTTTTTTTCAATAAACACCAGAATTTCAGTTTTTGAACTATAATATTTGTTTGAGAGTTAATTTGAGTTGAGGCAAACTGAATAAAACAATATTTCCCCCCGATTTTCTAATTTTCTGATTTTTATTGAAGTTCTTAGTTTTTTCAAATTCACAAATGTACGTTCAGAACCAAGCTTTGAAGAACAAAAAAGTATGTATAAAATAGGATTATATAAATTTTGAGTTACTAGCATGAAAAACACCATAATAATGTATTATTCAGCCCTAAGTGAAAATCATAGGAAAAAAAGAAGTATACTAGAAATAAAACTTTGTTTATTTTTATTGGGCATGCCAAAAAAGTTAAAATGTACGTTCAGAACCAAGGTTTTAACATTTTCATGTTTTTTCCCCATAAAATATGTATACATTTGTCAATGCTTATTTGGAGATTTAAGAAAAACCCTACCGTAGGGTATTATGTCATCATAAACCAAATTATTTGTATATAAATAGTGGAATATAAAGGAAAAAGCTTGGTTCTGAACGTACAAAGCTTGGTTCTGAACGTACATATATGTACGTTCAGAACCAAGCTTTTTTGTCTTTCTATTCTCAGAGATGATATAAGATGTAACTCTGAATGTTTTCCTTTGCAAGCCATCCAGAAATGATATGCCTTATCACATGTTGCCACATGATATTCATTTTCTGTCTTTAAATGCCACTTTCATTGGGGGAAACCTTGGTTCTGAACGTACAAAGCTTGGTTCTGAACGTACAAAGCTTGGTTCTGAACGTACAAAGCTTGGTTCTGAACGTACAAAGCTTGGTTCTGAACGTACAAACCTTGGTTCTGAACGTACATTCACGGTTTATGAAGAGCCATTGTATGAAGAGTAATACTCATGCAATAGACCTTTGATTCTTGAATGCTCTATTCAGATTATGGTCAAGTACTTTGGTCAGAAATATTTCAACGTCAAGAGAACTTATCTGAAATGTGACCAACATATGTACGTTCAGAACCAAGGTATGTACGTTCAGAACCAAGGTATGTACGTTCAGAACCAAGGTATGTACGTTCAGAACCAAGATATGTACGTTCAGAACCAAAGTATGTACGTTCAGAACCAAGGTATGTACGTTCAGAACCAAGCTATGTACGTTCAGAACCAAGCTATGTACGTTCAGAACCAAGCTTTTTCTCTATGCAGCCCTGAAAGACATAGCCACATTTCTGAGACAATATTCAATTTTTTGTGACTGAGATATCCTATGCCACACTGTTTAAGTTGATATCTTACCTTATTTCATTTCCCAATTGGCCCACATGATAAATAAGCTTGGTTCTGAACGTACATACCTTGGTTCTGAACGTACATACCTTGGTTCTGAACGTACATACCTTGGTTCTGAACGTACATACCTTGGTTCTGAACGTACATTTATAGTTTTTCTGAACTATGTGCGGTATATCCATGCCCCAATATGTAAATTGTTATTTTACCTTGCAGGATTTCTTTCGAGAGTCTTCTCATAAAAAGAAATGTATACTTTGTAATGAAATTTTGCTTTAAGAAGCAAGATATGTGCACTCAAATCTAGATATGCATGTACGTTCAGAACCAAGATATGTACGTTCAGAACCAAGTTATGTACGTTCAGAACCAAGATATGTACGTTCAGAACCAAGATATGTACGTTCAGAACCAAGCTTTTTTTATACTTAACTCCATAACACTTAGAATATACATTCAACCAGTACACTTTCCTTTAAATCATTTGCATAACATGTTAAAGAATAAAAATAGATGGCCATACTGCAAATTACTTTACACTTAAATATTTTAAAGCTATGTTAAGCCAAAATTTGACCCAAAACTTTGAAATATGATAAGTTTTCAAAATGATTGAAAAATCAAAGTACAATTTGAAGTATAAGAATAATTCTTTTTATTAAAATTATTGTTTCATATGCTTGGAAAACATATGAAAATGCATAAATAGGTTCAAAAAAGAGAATAATTCATACTTTATGAATATCCTAGCACTTTAATGATAAGATTGACAACCTTGGTTCTGAACGTACATCATTGCAAAAATTTTAAAGTCCATAACTAAAAAGCAAAAATATGAGAAATTGAAAAACGATGGGAATTCCCTTTTTCTAGAATAAGAATGCCGAGATACTCTATAAAAGGAAAATGAAAAAATAAATCCTATCATCAGCATCTTATTTTTGACCTAAAATTTTAGGGAACTGCGCACTTTTCAGGAGAGTGACCCTTTTGGGGGCCACTCCCAGGATTTTTTTTTAATACGACCTCTCATTCATACAATCTTAGGCATTCTAAGGTACTTTTGTGACTTTAAGTAATATTTTTTTCCCCCTAATATTTTGAATTTGTTTGGGTATGGGATTTAGTGAACTATAGAGATCTGTTATCTGTTATATGTACGTTTGTACTGAAATACTTCTGTAGAACTATGTAGGAGCAATAACATACAACTTAGTCCTCCCGTTACTTTATTTTACTAGAGAACATGTTGGAAATATTATCAAAATTTTCCAAAAGGAATTTAAAAGGTTTTTGTCTTCCTCATAGGCTTCAAAGAGTCAGTTGTACATAATTAGTTGTATTTTATTGTAGATAATAGCTAGCTCCGAATTCAGTCTCCTCCTCGTTCGACTTCTGTCGTCCAATACATAATTATAGTTCCAACATCATGTAAGACGTAACACTCGTGTGAAAGGTTGTTCTTTATTAATAATCTCCTGCGTATTGCCGTTCCATGACAAGATCTCAATTGACAATGATCAGCTCCAAGGAAGGAATCCCCTCAAACATACTCAATCAATGCTCCCTCCTTTCTACATAGGGGGAATGTGGGTTGTATCGCGCATGTGGGTTATATCGCGCACCTCTACTTAATTGCCTATAAAAAGGTTAGAATTGATCAGATTGTTAAAATTCAAAAACGCACATGTGCAGTACTGTCTATGGTAAGCTATGCAGTACCTGGACACGTTATTCTGAGCAGGGTTAAAGGGTACAAAGGTCATCAAGGTTATGCTCAGATATGGAGTTGGCCTGAGTGGACCATTGGTTTCAATGACAGGTGACCTCAAAGTTGACCTCAGAACACCTCACTTCCTGTTTACTAGAATTGTGAAGGTCCCTTTTATATTTTAGTTTTACCCAAGTGTTAGTGATTACAGTTGGCCTAGTGTAAGTAGGTATAGGTATATGTACTAGGCAAGTCTACCATGACAGGTGAGAGTCTCCTTGGCATCAGGTAAACAAGTGGATTACTGAGTGACCAGCAGTGCATGCAGCCATGTGGAACCTGTGGCCAGGAATGACTACTACTTGAATGTTGTATTGGGGTAAGGGGGTGAAGAGGGTGAAGGGGTTTCCATATGCTTCAATATTGATAAAGGTAACCAAGCATCCCTAGGTTAACATTCTTCAAGCAGATTTTAGTTTTCATTTTTCATATATTCTCAAATTTCATTATATTGAATTTTAAGATCATTTGAGTGGTTCTAGTATGAGACTTACATGAGACTTTCACTTCCCCACCCCCCTTTTTTTCCCCAAAAGTTCATGTTTTGACTGCTGGTAATCTCCAAACAGTGTTTCTGTTTTTGTCACTCTCCGAGCAGATTTTAGGTTTACACTCTCCAAACAGATGTTCAGTTTCAAATTTGTGTTTTTGCATCAAGTTTATATGTTTTGATTGTTGGCAATCTACAAATACATTTTCAACACTCTCCAAGCAGACTTTGAGGCTTACACTCTCCAAGCAGATGGTTGGTTTTCAAAATTTTCTTTTCTTGTCAAGTTTTAATGTTTTGACTACTGCTAACGTCTAAAGAGGTTTTAATCACTCTCGAAGCAGACTTTGAGGTGTACACTCTCCAAGCAGATGTTTCGTTTTCAAGTTTTTATTTTTGTGTCAAGTTTAGATGTTTTCATTGCTAGTAATCTACAAAAAGGTTCTCATCACTCTCCAAGCAGACTTTAAGGTGTACACTCTCCAAGCAGATGTTTGGTTTTAAAAATCTTCTTTTTCCATTAAGTTTAAATGTTTTGACTGCTGTTAATCTCTAAAACAGGTTTTTATCACTCTCCAAACAGATTTTAGGTTTACACTCTTCAAGCAGATGTTCAGTCTTTAATTTTTATTTTTTAGCATCAACTTTAAATGTTTTGACTGCTGTTAATCTCTAAACAGGTTTTTATCACTCTCCAAGCATATTTTAGGTTTACACTCTCCAAACAGATATTCAGTTTTAAATTTTTATTTTTGCATCAAGTGTAAATGTCTTGACTGCTGGTAATCTCCAAACAGGTTTTTATCACTCTCCAAGCAGATTTTAGGTTCACACTCTCCAAGCAGATGTTCAGTTTTAAATTTTTATTTTTTTGCATCAAGTTGAAATGTTTTGAGTGTTGGTAATCGCCAAACAGGTTTTTATCAATCTCGAAGCAGATTTTAGGGTTAACACTCTCCAAGCAAATGTTTCGTTTTCAAATCTTTATTGTTGAATCAAGCTTATATGTTTTCAATACTGGTTATCTCAGAATAGGTTCGATCACTCTCCAAGCTGATTTTTAGGGTGTACACTCTTCAAGCAGATGTTCAGTATCAAATTTTTATTTTTGCATCAAGATTATATGCTTTGATTGCTGGCACTCTCCAAGAAGATTTTAGGGTTTACACTCTCCAAGCTGATGTTTCAGTTTCAATTTTTTTATTTTTCCATCAAGTTTATATGTTTTGACTGCTGGTAATTTCCAAAAAGGTTTTCATCACTCTCTAAGCAGATTTTAAGCTGTACACTCTCTAAGCAGATTTTATGACAGTTACTCTCCAAGCAGATGTTTAGATTTTTTCTTTTAAATATTTCATAACATTTATATATATTGTTATCTTTTCTTATGCCCATCTAACATTATTCATTTGTTTGAAGCAGACTTTAGGTTTTTCATTTTCGTGCAAAGTATACAGTTTTTCTTTTTCTTATATCAGCATCAATTTTAGATTAAAAGTAAATAAACTTATTTTATTAGTAATTAACATGCGTCATTTACACTTGATCACATTAATCAGTGGCGTTCTTTTGTTTTTTAAACAAATGCGAACTTGTTATAAATATTACATGTAAATATTACTTTCAGCATGATGCAAGAACTATTTTTGGTAAATCACGTGAATAGGCGAAGTTCTCGTTATGTTATAACGGTATCAATGTGCTCTATAATGATAAAGGTAATTAACGTTATGAGCTTGTATTCTTATGGAATAACTAATAGAATACCCAGTATGTATCTTATTCCATATTTTTTGTGATTTTGCCTTTAACTTTTAGTTAATTTACTATTTTAGTAATTTTGTTACAACAAATTAATGGAGGTGCTGAGACACTATTCCTCTATATTAACAGAAAACCCATGAAATTTTGAAAATATGTAATTTTCCCCTAATCTTGAAATGAATATTTTTTTCATGGATGTTTCATAGTGAAAATATACCTTTGAATGGTATTGTATCGCGCTTTGACTTTTGTTGTATCACGAAGCTCACTGCAAATTATATATATATAACTTTAATCCTTCTATTTTCATGATTTTCCGACTTAAATTCATGTTTTAAAGTATTTTTTGATACCATGGATATCTCTACATTTTATTTGTCAAAGAAAAGTATATCAAATACGAATTTAGAATTATCAATAGGAAAATGTATTTATTATCTTTTATATTGAATATCGAATCACAGAAGATAGGTCCTTTAATAAGAATTTGCTATTTTTTTACTTCTAAAACGTGACAACAAATTAATTAATAAATATTCATTTGAAAAATCGCTTTGTCTCAACTTTTTTCTGCTTATTTTTTACTACAAAAACATGCAGACAAATATGTGTACACTCTTCAATGTTAGATGTTTTAAATTCGCGATACAACACTTAAATGTGCGATATAACCACCAACCATTAGTTTTAACAAATGTCCACTTCTTTTTAGATGTAAAAATGACAATTTCTATTTGTATGTTTACAGATGCTATCTTCCCAAATCGATATTAAAATGGGATAATACACGTTTTATGTTTTCATAAAAGTAAATCACTTTTTGTGTTATTTGTTTTTTTCTCTTCATACACCAGGGATAAGTCTTATAGCCTATTTCTTTGTCTGGCATTTGTTGTAGTTGTTATATCGCGCATTTGATGCGCAATACAACCCACATTCCCCCTAGTCTTCCTGCTTTCTATTCCATACCAGGACTCAGCTTCTAAGACCTAACCTTTCCAGGGTGGTGACAGGTTGATGTTGTCTAAATATATCAAATATACCATAAAGAAATAGGAACAGATAAGCATCACGCGTCCGTCACATTGCGTCATTACCGGGAGTATTTATTAACCAAGATGCACTACGACAGTTCCGGTTTATGCTGGTTACGCTGGTAGCGCACGGACACGACATCTCTTTCTTTTTTCTTTGGATACTATGTCACACAATAAAACTTCTTTTAAAGCACTTTAGCGCAACAGTGTGCATCTTGTTATATAACCATCATACAGGTTTTTAATACAACAAATGTCTTCGCCATTCACATACGGTAATAAATTCTTATTACAACAGGCTTATGATGTATCATAATCTTCAAACCTTTTCGGCATTACTCTTACACGAGACGGTCTTACTTTTACAGGACTTGGCGCGGCTATTACAGGAATTGGTTTGGCTGGGCTACTAACATTTGTTTGTCCTGAAACTTCTGTTTCTACCACTGGGCTAGGCTGCTGATATTTCTTAACCTGCGAAGTATTCCTATCGTAGCGAACCCCTCCCTCGCTTTCTACGGTAACCTTACTACCTGCTCTCGCGACTACCTGGTAGGGTTCAGGGATAAAGGGCATTTGTAATTTATTCTCTACCCTGTCTCTTTTCAAAAGAACACTGTCGCCTGGCTGAACGTCAGAAAAAGTCGCGTTACGTCTCTCGTCAGCCCTAGCCTTTGACATACCTTTCTGTTCTACGTCTCGGTCTCGTGTCTCCCAGTCAGCTATCTCTGGTCTAAGCTCAGGAATCTTAGTCTTAATTTTCCTGTTAAACAATAACTCGGCTGGACTTTTCCCAGTTGTGGCATGGGGAATGGCGCGATAAATTGCCATATACTTCAAAATTTCCTTCTTCCAGTCCTGTCCAGAGGCGTGAGCAATTCTCATGCGCTTCTCGAGCGACTGGTTTTGTCTCTCTACTTCCCCATTTGCCTGAGGCCATCTTGGCGTGACCCTATGGTGTCTAATACCATTTTCCTTTACATAGTTTGCGAACACGTCAGATATAAATTGTGGCCCGTTATCCGAAGATATGCTTTCGGGCAAACCGTGTCTCGCAAACACCCTTTCTAAAGCTTCTACAGTCTTTTCGGCTGTGGTCTTTTTCATGATTTCGCACTCATAATAGCGACTGTAGTAGTCAATAATGACTAAGATCGACTCTCCTGACGGGAGAGGACCTAGAAAATCTATAGCTAGATCTTGCCAGGGACCGGCTGGCATAGTAGTGGTTCTGATCGGTTCTGGTGGATTGGGTCTGCTCGTAATTTGGCACCTGTGACATGCTTTCGCATATTTCTTGGCATCTTTCTCCATGCCAGGCCACCAAACTTTGGTTCTGAGATTCTGTTTTGTACCCACGACCCCTAGATGACCCTCGTGAGCTAGCGCTAATAATCTCGGTCGTAATTTCTTTGGTACGACTATTCTCGTCCCTCTGAGAACTACCTTTCGGATCACGCACAATTCCGTGCTAACTGCTGCGTAAAGTTTATTCTCGCAGTCGTCCCACTTACATGACTTAATACGCTCTCGTATGTCAGTCAGCTCTTCGTCATCCGCAGAGGCTTCTTCAACCTCGTGTGTAGTCATCGCGCACGGAGTAGCATTAACGGCTACAAATCTAACGTACGCCTCGTTCTGTTCTCCCTCACTGTTACCTTTGCTACCTGTCTTTAAAAGTCTGGATAGAGGGTTGGCAATATTTGTCTTTCCCGGAATATGGATCACTTTAAACTTATAGGGCTGCATACGCAAAAACCGCTCTATCCTAACACAAGGTCGTGAGCGCGCTGAGTAAATAACCTCCAGCGGCTTGTGATCTGTCAAAAGATCAAACTCTATCCCGTAAATGTACGGATGAAATTTCTCGCATGCCCAAACTAAACCTAGCGCTTCCTTCTCAGTCTGAGAATATCTACATTCTACGTCGCTAAGGCTCCTACTGGCATATGCGATAACTTTGTGATCCTGGCCCTGCACCTGAACTAACACGGCTCCAAGACCAACGGGACTCGCGTCCGCGATAACTTTCATCTTAGCCTCTGGGTTGTAATACCCCAACATTTCTGAACTGGCTAAAAGCTCTTTCAGCTTTTTGAACGATTTCTTTTGCTCCTCGCCGAACACAAATGGTTCGTCCTTCCGAGTGAGCCTTCTCAGTGGTTCTGCCACCGTCGCTAAATCTGGGATATATCTACCACAATAGTTCACCAGCCCTAAAAAGCTCCTGACTTCAGTCACCGTCTCCGGTTCCCTACTGTCAACTACTGCTTTTACCTTTTCGGCTGTCACATTTATCCCCTTGTCCGTCAGTTTGTGTCCTGCGAACGTCATTTCAGAAACAAAGAACTCTACCTTGTCTGGGTTAGCAGTCATCCCATTGTCTCTCAGTCGTTGAAATACTTTGGTCAACACTTCATAATGTGTGGCCACATCGGGTGTGTTCACCACCACATCGTCTGATAAATTGACTACCCCTGGGATACCCTGCAACACGTTCCTGACTATCCGCTGGTACACCTCACTAGCTGTGCTAATTCCGAAAGGCAGTCTCTTATACCGGTATAACCTGGTGTGCGTTATGAACGTCGTCAAATTTCTGGACTTGGGCTCTAACTCTACCTGGTGATATCCCCACTTCAAATCTATCTTGGAAAATACCCTGCTCTGGGACATGTTCTGGATTATCTCATCTATGGTAGGAATGGGCTGTCTTTCTCTAATAATCGCCTCATTAACCCGTCTCAAATCTACGCATAGTCTGATATCCCCGTCCGCCTTGGGCACTATAACTACTGGACTAACCCACTCTGTCGGTTCCTCAACTGGCTCAATAATATCTTGCTCTATCAGCGAATCTATCTTCTTCTCTAGCGCTTTTCTCAACCCAAAAGGTGTACGTCGAAACGGTTGCGCTACTGGTTTGACGTTAGGGTCGGTCCTGAATCCTACCTGATTCCCTTTTAACTTACCTAACCCTGTCAGAACGTCTTGGTTCTCCTGTCTAACTGTCTGTCTAAGATTCTCCCTATCTGGCTCGCCCTGAACACTATTCATGTCTAGTCCTATCTTCAGAACTCCTAGCTTCTCTGAGGTTTTCCTACCTAATAAAGGTTTCCCCTTATCGTCGATCACTACGAAATCTGCTGTGGTTACCCTACCACCCACTACTACCTCAGCTTCGAAGCTACCCGCTACATCTAATGGAACATCAGAAGTATAGGTAAACAGTTTCTTGTCAGACAAATTAGATTTACAGACAATTTTCTCAGTCTTACATTTTTCCCACATAGCACGATCAATAATGTTTGTGTCTGAACCAGAATCAATAATGAAATCAATCTGAACACCACCAACAGTTACAGGCATAGTATCAGTTTTCTTAGTTGGACACACAGAATTTACATGAAATGCATAAGATTCGTTGTCGTCTTCACGGTCTTCTTCGGCCATCTGTCGTACCCGTCCGTGACCTCTCCCTCGCGCAGGAGTCTTCTCGTCACGACGCCTTGATTTAGTTTTACATCTGCTCTTAAAATGACCAACACTTTTACAGAAATTACATTTCTTACCCTTCGCGGGACACCTACTTTCCCCTGCGTAATGACCTGTGTACCCACAGTCCCAACATTTTACGCTACTGCCCTTAACCTTGGGTTTACCACCAAACTTGGGCTTTTCGGCTACTTTATTTACAGAGCCGGACTCCTTCGAGGTCATAACCTTGACCTGAGACTCTACAGCTTCAAACATAGCTGCTACTTTCCAAAGCTACCGCTAAAGTCAAATTGTCACCTTTTTCTAACAACTTTCTACGTAAGCGATCATCACGACATTTATCAACAATCTGATCACAAATCTGGTCATCACAGGATTGTCCGTACCCACAACCTGTTGCAGCTTTCCTCAGCCTGCTTACATACTGCGCGATAGTTTCACCTTCATTTTGAACAGTTTTACGAAACAAATGTCTTTCATACTTTTGGTTTACCGGCACAATGAAATAGGTCTTGAGCGCGTCTACAGCGCGTTCCCATTCTTTGGGTCCTCCTTTATTTGGCAGAGTCTTAAACACCTCACGCACCTCGGCTCCAACGATGTACAGCAACAGAGCTCGTCTCTGCGCCTTGTTGTCCTCGCGAGCCGGTTCAACGAACAAGCCCTTGCTGTCCGCGTATGCCTCGAACTCCTCCAGGTATGCCTGCCAGCGTAGAGAAATGGTTGACGCGTCACCTGACACATCAAAGGCCTTCATGCCCCGAACGTCCGATAACTCTACCGCCATGTTGTAAAATCAAGTCACAGTTATGGCACAAATCACAAGAAATGGCTATGACACAATTATGCACAAAATTGCACGCGTATAAAAATCACTGCAAAATTCACAAAACAGTAGTTAACCCAAATGTCATCAGGAAACACTACCCTGCCAACAGTCTATGTTGCAGATTACTATGTAGTTGCAGAATAAACTTGACTTGGATGATCACAAGCTGGTGTCAGTCCCAACTCCTAGGCATACACTGGCATAGTTCTTAGATCTTCATAGTTGACAGCAGGTTACAGTTCAAAATCACGTCATTCACAGTGACCAACACTCACAGCACACAGAGAGTCCCTCTCCTGCATGTAAAGTTGACTTGAAACACACCAAAACCAACCCCCTGGACTGGGCTGGGCAGTTGACCGTGCTTGGATGGCTAAAGCTGACAGGACCTCATGGCCCCCACACTGTCACAGTCTTGACTCCCCCTTTCAAACAGCAAACTCACTCCTAAGAGTCATGGCTAACACTTGCGCTAATCTAAAGCTAATGCTGTAAAGCCTACGCGAGCATGGACTGGCCACCCGTGTTATACGATTTGTCTTTTACGCGTCGTTCCGTTTCGGCTGCACGACTATCATTCCGACTTTTCCCTGTAACGCCGAGTTTCTCGGACGTGCTTCCCGTGCTGACACAGTGTTAATAAAACTCCAGTTTCCAAGTCACTTTATGACTCCTTCTTGGATTTCCCTAAACCTCTACATATTGAAACATGGTGGCTAGCAGTGGAATGATCATCTTTGGACAACTTTTGGGAATGGAAACTGTGAGTAAACTGCATTTCTGAGGACATTTTTCTGGGTTGAGTCTGCTGTCAACCACCTCCCTCAGCATGTGGTCCTGTCAACAAGCCTGTGTAACTCTTGAGTCTGAATCTACTCAAGTAATCTGAAGAAATGAACTGCTCCTGTAACTCTGAACTGGACCATAGTTCAACCTGCCTGTGTCATTTAGTCTGAGAACTCATGAATTTTACATTACTACCTGAGAAATAGTAATTGTACCTGCTGTCAGTTAGTGTCAACCTGACATTGACTCCTGTCAACCTCCTGTGACTACTCTCCTAGACCTGTGGTGTCAACTCCTGTGGTGCTGTGCGCGCCGTACACCTCCTCTACTGTCACAACCTTTGTCACTACGTACCAACCTACTCTACGCGGTGTTAATTCGCCGTCCTGCTGTCCTGGTATTTTATTGTGACACCCTGCTGACCTGGTATTTTATTAGTGTCATCCTGTTGCCTGACCTGATTAATTCACCTGAACTGTCTCACCCCTATCTACAGTCCAGTGCTGTCGACCCCTCTGATCTACCGCTATGGCGGACTCTGACACATTCGAAACATTCGAACAATACCTTTCTGACCTTAGATTTCTAGCGAGTACTTGTAACTTTTGTACCCCTGCCTGTCGTGATGCTCGTATTATGGACTGCATTCTGGACGGTCACAAGAGTGATGCAGTTAAAGAGAAATTAACTCATTCAGCTAAGCTAGATTTTAAAACCACTCTAAACATCTGTAGATCTATGGAGCTTAACGACGAAAACAAGAAAGTTGTAATGAACAAATCTGAAGGGGAAGTTAGCAAAGTTTCTCACTATCCTAGCAAAAAGTCTGAAGCTAAGCGTTGCAAATTTTGTTCTAAAACTCATCGTATGGTCAAATCTGCTTGCCCAGCCTGGGATAAAACATGTTATTCTTGTCAACAACCTAACCACTTTCCTGGTTCTGACACATGTCAAAATGGTAAATCTGATGCCAAACCTGATCATAAGCCTAAAACTTCTTCAAGTTCTAACTAAAGATTATTCTAAATCGTCCAAGTGTAGTTTTTATCCTAAAAGAAAAGTACACGCTGTAAATGATGACGAGTCCAGTGACGATTCTACCGAAGGTTCTGTAAGTGTTGTAAATGACGTGTCTGCTATTTCTGATCCTAAGGCCCGACCTTTGTATTGCAAAATGAAAATCGACGACTCTGAAATTGTCCACCAAATTGATCCTGGTGCTATTGTATGTATATTACCTGTAAAGCATGTTGGTAATAGGACGATTCGCGATGAACCTGTAACTCTAAAAATGTGGAATGGTTCCAGTGAGACTGCTCTTGGTAAAGTTAAAATCAAAGTTACTAATGTCAAGACTGAGAAAAAATGGGATGTAGATTATGTCGTCGTAGAAAATAACAACTGCGTACCTTTACTCTCTCGTAAAGCAGCTGAAAGCATGGGTCTTATCACTGTTAATTATAATGCCTTCGATGTTTGTTCTGTCAAATCTGATGACATGAAATGTGAATTTCCTCATGTTTTTGACGAAAAACTAGGTACCCTACCTGGCGGTCCTGCGCACCTCACCCTGGAGGAGGGTGCCGAACCTGTTGTACGACCTCCTCGTACTCTCCCTGAGTCCCTGAAAGATTCTGTCCTTAGTGAACTTAATCGACATATCGCAGAAAAAACTTTGTGTAAAGAAGATCGCCCTACTGATTGGGTAAATCAGATGTCAGTCGTAAAGAAAAGTCTGGCACTATTCGTATCTGCATTGATCCTAGGCCCCTTAACCTGGTCCTTAAACGTGAACATTTCATGTTACCTGTCCTAGATGACGTTCTTCCAAAACTCTCTGGTGCTAAGGTATTTTCCACTTGCGACCTAAAGCAGGGATATCATCATGTGGAACTTGACGAGGAATCAAGTTTCCTCACTACCTTCGCTACTCCTTTTGGCCGTTATCGATGGCTCCGACTCCCTTTTGGCCTAAAAGTTAGTTCGGAAATCTTCCAAAAGCGTCTCTGTATGACCCTTGAAGGCCTCGACGGTGTTCAATGCGTAGCCGGTGACATAATCGTGTACGGTAAAGATGTCGCGGAACACGACGCAAACCTGCGGAATCTTCTCGTTCGTTGTGACGAGCATGATATTAAACTTAATCCCGATAAATGTAAGTTCAACGTGACGGAAATAACTTTTCTTGGCCATATCGTATCTGCCTCTGGTCTGAAAGCAGATCCTGCGAAAATTGAAGCGATTGTAAAAATGGAAGCGCCGACCGACGTCGCTGCGGTAGAGCGTCTCCGAGGCACTGTGACATACCTCGCTAGGTACGTGCCGAAATTATCTGAAGTCATGAGGCCGATCTCGGTCCTCACACACAAAGACGTTGAGTGGTCATGGGTTGAGCCACAAGACAAAGCTTTCAAAAAAGCTTATTCTTGCGTATTACAACCCAACGAGCGAACTGACTATTCAGTGCGACGCTAGTCAGTTTGGAATAGGCGCTGCTCTTATGCAGAATGGCAAGCCGATTGCCTATGGCAGTCGTGCTCTGACCGACACCGAGTCGCGCTATGCGATTATTGAAAAAGAAATGCTGGCTATCGTTTCCGCGCTCGAAAAGTGGCATCAATTCACATACGGCCGACCCGTGACGGTACATTCCGATCACAAGCCACTTCACGCTATAACCAAAAAGCCTTTAGACAGAGCCCTGAAAAGGCTTCAAAGTATGCTTATTCGCGCACTTGCATACGACATCACGGTCGAATACCTTGAAGGCAAGAAAATGCTACTCGCGGACACGCTGAGCCGTGCATTTATCAGCAATAATCAGCATCGAGAGAGCGAGTTCGAGTCCGTAAATGCAGTGAGTTACCTGCCGATGCGCGAAGAGAGGATCACGGACATTCGTACAAAAACTTACGAAGACCCGATTTTGTCTTTGCTTAAAACTACGATCCAACTGGGATGGCCCGAGAAAGACCAAGTCCCGCTTCAGATCCGTGAATTTTATGCCCAACGCGACGAACTAGCTGTCACCGATGGTTTAGTATTCAGAGGTGAGCGTCTGGTCATACCGAAAGGAATCCGAAAAAGTATCCTTAGTGAGTTACATACGGGTCATACGGGTATTGAAGGCTCGCTCCGTAGAGCCCGTGAAATGGTTTATTGGCCCGGCATGACAAATGACGTACGTGAATATACGCAGAAGTGCGAGACCTGTCGAGAGTTTGAACAGTCACAAGCGAAAGAACCTCTCATGAGTCATGAACTGCCTTCTCGTCCATGGCAGAAAGTAGGCGCAGACCTATTTACTTTAAATGATAAAGACTACCTCGTGACAGTTGATTATTATTCCAACTTGTGGGAAATCGATAGACTGTACGACGTCACGTCGAAGACAGTTATCCAGAAGCTGAAGGCTCATTTCTCTCGATACGGAATACCAGAGCAACTAGTCACAGATAATGGTTCGCAATTCTCGTCTTCGTATTTTCGTCATTTCACGATTAAGTATGATATTCAACATACAACTAGTTCGCCTCACCATCCTAGGTCTAATGGAAAGGCAGAAGCCGCGGTAAAAGCCGCAAAGAGAATCCTCAAAAAGACTGCCAAAACTGGTGAAGACCCTTATTTAGCGATTTTGAATGTGCGTAACACGCTGCAGCAAGGTATCGATTTGAGCCCGGCTCAACGATTAATGGGTCGACGTACAAAAACTCTTCTCCCAACTACAGCGAGTTTACTGAACTCCGACCGATCAAAGTCTGAAATCGCCGACAAACTGAAATTTCAGCAGACAAAACAGAAATTTTATTATGATAAAACAGCGAAGCCTTTAAAGCCGCTGCAAGAAGGCGATATTGTGAGAGCGAAACCGTATCAACTCAATGAAAAGTCCTGGGAGAAGTCAACCGTCAAAAAGAAACTTGACGAAAGATCTTACGAGATAGAAACCGATAGCTGCACCACTCTACGTCGTAACCAAGTACACCTGCGTGCGACACAGGAAGACCCTACTCCTACTCCGTTAGTGATCGAGCCTAACCCTCTGACCGTTCCAACTGGAGATATTCCGGTACAAGAGCCTGTGGAGACTCCCAAAACACCACTAAAAGTTCCCACAACACCAGCTAAGGTTCCAGTTAAGGTCCCTAGAATTAGTAAGGTTCCTGCTAAAGCTCAAAAGGCTCCAGTTGTAGAGCCAGCTCCCTATGTGTCTAGATCTGGGCGAAGCTCCAAACACCCTAGTCATCTTGCTTCTTATGTGACTTAAGAATTGCATATTTGTATTTGTAGAGTAGAGGAGCCAGTTTTCGCGCACTAAGGGCCAGAAATATCATTTCAACATAATATTTAAATAAAAAATAAATTCATTTAATATTTTTTCACTTTAAAGTAATGCAATAACGTCTACGAACATAATCATAATGAAAAAAAAAGTTTGAAAATATTTTTGTATAATATCACAATGTTTTACTCTGAGATGATTATTCTTCAGTTTTCGCGCACCTGGTGCCTATTTTCGCGCATTTTGGTGTTAGATTTCGCGCATTTACCCCTATTTTAGGGCTAAAATGAGTAAAATATTGAATAGAAAGAAAATATCATATGAAGAGCATCAGAACGAGATTATCTATTGATATCTTTAAGGCAAAATAATTGTTTACTTCTTAATAGTTCATAATATGTATACTAAAAATGATATGCTATGTGACAAAATCCAAACAAGAAATGTATGAATAAAGGGATAGAATTATGCATATTTGTGCATTTTCAATAAAATGACTAAAGCATTAATTCCCCTAAGTAAATGACCAAAATTAGTTTGCATTGACTCTGTGGTTGATATTACTTTAGGAAAGTGTCTGCAAATTAAATGGAGGTTGACTTTGACAAATTTTTCAAGTTTTCCTGTGAAAAATATGTGTGAAAATTCGGAAAATTCGGAAAAATACGTGAAAAATGTGCGAAAACTAGCAACTGTCTAATTTTTTGTCATTAGTTTTCACGCAGGGGTCTAGGCCTATTTCCTAATTTACATTGAAAAAATTACATTTCTGATATTTATATGACGGCATATTACCTTAAACTAATATCCATAACATTTTGAAGCATTTTCTTTTGTTGTGTGTTAAGTTAATTATATTTTTATTTCTTATTTGAGAAAATATGATATTTTAAGGTTCCCACCATTTCTCTAACTAAAATAGACATCACTACATGTTATTGGTGCTAGAATACTTAAATATTTGTGGTAAACAATTAAAAAACATCAAATTTATTAGGCAATAATGTCTTGATGTGCCTCAGGTAACAAAAACGCGTTTTAGGTGCATTTTTAAAAAATGCGTTCATAAAAATGCGTAAAATGCGCGAAAACTGGTGCTGCGCGGAAACTGGCTCCTCTACTCTACTACATACCGACTAGTTATGTGTATTATGTATCCGACACATATTTTCTAGTAATTGTCAAACTAAAGTTTAGTGTCAACTATATCATGTAATTATCCTGTAATCATTACTCTGACTTGTAATAAGCTATGTATGATTGTAAGCTTTTTCTGAGTCCATTGGGAATGTTATACGATTCGTCTTTTACGCGTCGTTCCGTTTCGGCTGCACGACTATCATTCTGACTTTTCCCTGTAACGCCGAGTTTCTCGGACGCGCTTCCCGCGCTGACACAGTGTTAATAAAACTCCAGTTTCCAAGTCACTTATGACTCCTTCTTGGATTTCCTTAAGCCTCTACATATTGAAACAACCCGAGTCAGTAGGGCCTACATTAGGGTAAGGGAAAGATTCCCTTTGGGGGGTATGAGTAAAATCTTAAAAATATGATCTTTTATTCATACAATCTTAGGCATTCTAAGGTAGGCCTACAGGCATACTGGGTAGTTTGGTGATTTTAATAATATCCCCCCCCCCCTAATATTTTGAATTTGTATGGGTATAGATTTATGGGATTCAGGGAAAGGGCGGGGTCCCTTTTGGGGTATGGGGGGCCACTTGTAGGAAAATTTTGAAAAAAATGACCTCTCATTCATTCAATCTTATACATTTATAATATTTCCCCCTAATATTTTCAATACCTTTGTGGGGTATAGGACCAGGAGCACAGGGCCGGGAGGGAACCCATGAAGATATGTAACATTTTGTGAAAATAGTCAAATGGAACGTTTTCAATATTGGGGGTCCAGACCCTTAAATTCGACACAGCGACACAGCCGTTTTTTAAATTCGACACGGCGACAGGGCTAATTCTTAAAATTGACAGGGGACATGGCAATTAAGTGACAAATGACATGGGCCTTTTCTTAAATTCGACAGGGGACAGGGCTAATTCTTAAATTCGACATGGGACATGGCCATTTTTTAAATTCGACATGGGACATGGGTCTAAACCAAAATATATGGACAGGCGACAGGGCTGTTTCTTAAATTCGACATGGGACACGGGACCCCCCCCCCCCCCCATCTATACCCCCAATATCGGGTCTTGCTGCCTAGATCTTTAGTCAAATTAGTGGCTGTGCATGCTGGCTCCCCTGCAGTTACACTAGTACCTCGCGCTATTCCGCCTGGCTACATAAGTATAGTCTGCCAAGCGAACCACAAGGTACTAGCTCTTCAAAAAAGAATTCAAATTAGAAAACTACCTCTTGGAAATAGATAACATAAAACATGCACAGGCACTCGTCCGCTTTAGAATAAGCTCCCACAACTTGAAAATAGAGACTGGTCGCTATGATCAGAGAAAGATCCAACCCAAAGACCGCTTGTGTATATACTGTACATCCAGAGAAATAGAAGATGAATGTCACTTCCTGTTACACTGCTCACTCTATAACGACGAACGCAAAATATTACTCACAAAAGCAAAAGATGAAATCCCTTCCTTTGAACTGCTCTCTGCCAATGAAAAATTGATCTCAATTATGCAGAATAGGACACCAAAAATTATGCAAGCACTTGGTAACTTTGTATATACATGCCTAAAGAAAAGAGGAATCTCAACAGCGAGTGTCCAAACCCCCCACGAAGATCAAACAAGGTGCTAGTTAAAAGTATGATTGATGTGGGGGGCTCATCATCTTATTATATGCTGTTAAACTTTAACTGAAAATTATATGTTACCTCAAATAACTGATCTTAGATAATGTCATTGGGATGGTAGGTACGGTAATACCAATAGTCACCCTATCTCTTCAAACTAGTCAAAACACTCAAAGAATGTTACTTTTACTATTACTACGCAAAAGCTATATTATGTTAACTACAAGGATGGTGCTGGTTAATGGTGCTGCTGTAAATGTGACCTAAATGGTCACTGGTAAAAGATCTCTATATGTGTGTAGATGTAGATGTAGTTTGTAGTATATTTATGTAGATGTATAACATTATGTAACACGGACATGTAGGTCTATATTACTGTGACCTTTCTTATGTCAATAAAAGTCATTCATTCATTCATTTTAGTGTAGATCTACCCTGCAGTGCACACTCCAGTGCCAGTGGGGTATTGGCCTAATTGTTGTGAGTTTGAAGTTGATTGCATTCTAATCAAAGGCACCTTCGTGATGGGCCATTTTTAATGTCAATCTGACATTAAGAGCGTCTATAAATAGTCAGAACATTCAAGCCGACCCCTTCTTTCCCTACTGCGGTTCTCAGCTGGTGGCGCGCACCGGTTTACATAGCCTAGCGCGCAGGCCAGGTCGGAGAACACAGGCCTAGTATTGGGTTCAACCGGAAGTACTTGAAAGATGTGGCGATTCTGCTCAATCCTTGGGCCAACTTTTTTTGTGTCCATAAACGATCTAATGTTCGATCAACAGATCAGAAATAAGTTATTTTAGGGAACAAGTGTCTTTTTGTTGCACATCTATTCCATGATAAATCTGTTGCAGTGCCCTACGTTTGGGACTATTTTCTCTGGCTTCGTGATCTACAGCTCCTCTGGGTTACAGGGCACTAGTTTCTGTCGAGATCCAATTCTGAACTTTAAGCTGTAATTTCACTGAAACTAGATGACATAAAATTCTAATTTTGGGCTTATTTCTTAGTTATAGCATATTGTATAACCTCGAACAAGGAATAGCCTGTAGGATTCTTCTGAATATGTGAACTCCAAATGTAAACAAACCCTAAAAAGTTACGAAAAATCAATGGCGGACGGGCGTAACGTTGGATACGCCGACCTTGGCCTCGAACCCCCTACCGGCCGGTTGTTGATAAACCCGGCCGGTCGACCAGCCTACGGTTTACAGGAAGTGAGGTGTGTCGCAGTGAATATTTCGGCCGCCAATATTTGACGGCGTTGTCGCATAGCGAGCTGCGAAAAGACGGAGACCTACATACAGAACTGGTCAGGGAACCAGTCTCTGAAACAGCAGTTTCCAACGAGAAAGTGTACGGGTATCGTACCCGCAACATTACATAGAGGATTAACAGAGAATCGTCCCCGAGCTGCCTCCCCAGTTTTGTTTGGATACCATCAGTAAAGAGCAGATAGAACCAGTAAGTGATCCGTAGGGGTGCAGAGAAGCACGTGTAACAATGTAAAAATGACCGACTCGGCCGCTGCTGTCTGCCGGTGGGGTTTTTCGACCAAAGCAGCCACGGAACCCTGAAACAGATGCCACATTCCCTCGTGCACATAATGTGCTGTACGACTCAGCCTAATCAGTTATTATTTGACAACAGTGTTCCGAATATCTCTGTGAAACGACACAACCTAGGGTGAAAAATAAAAGTGTAGAACGGTGGGGATTCCGCATTTATCGTCCCACTGAAAACGTCCGGTCTCATTCTCTCGCAAAACAGTCGGTGACTGTGACACTAACACACACATCTACGACAATATTATAACTAAGTAAAAGAGTTTATACATATTTACATAGTATTATTACCAAGAACATATTATTTTCGGGCAAATATTTACTAGAAAACGACACATTACTCAAGCTCTTTTCGCTTCCACCACAAAGCAGTTTCGTCGTGTCAGCCGATGGTGGCTCAGTGGATGAAACCCCAGCGTAAATTGTGTATTGCGCCCTAGATTCACAAAAACGACGTTTGGCAGTGAGCATATTGTAATCCTTGACTGTTGAGAATATTTATTATGTCTAATTGATGCTGAAAACATGAAAAACTTGAGTGAAATACGCAACTAATGACATGAATCCGATGGGAAAGCCTCAACATGGCGGCAAACTTGACCTATTTAGACACTGACTTGTGACGTAGGAGGTCGCGGCGCGAAGCGCGTGTTACAATAATCGTGTAAAATCTACCCCGATTATGTAACCTTTGGCACAGAGAGAACAATTCTAGGTAGGTTGGGTAGATAGACAAGGGTTGCAGGCGTGAGTTGAGTAGGCTGTCCTGTGCGCCTCGCTTTTGGAAGGTGCAATCGCGATAAATCTTTTTCGTTGACACTGGTTTTCCACTGCCACTGTCCACAGCAGAAGCCAGAACCATTCTCAGTCCTTACTCATCCTATGTAAACTACAATGTTGTTTTATCCATGAAGTCTTCACATTCGAAACGAAATTTGAAAAATAGAGTAATGTCGAATATATGATTTTTCTTCCTTGCCAATTTGATAACATGTAGCCCTTTAATTTAGGGCTAGGCCTAATGCACTCCTAACAGTAACAGGACACAATGTCAATAAGACTCCTGTGCTGTGGTTGTCACTGATAACCTCAGTGACACTTTTCTAGGAAATAGGGGTTCATAGTGCGGGTAATCAATAAGTTATGGAGTAAGCCATGACCTCTTTTGATTAAGATTGTGTATTAGAAATGTCAGCTTATCTTTGTTAATTTCTCTGAATTATCAAGGTCTGGTCTTTGGTTAGAGATCTATAACCAAAATGATGGCATTGGTGCTATGATAATTCATATGAATAATTACCCTCCTATCCAAATTCTGAGATTTTGAAGAAAGTTACAGACTTTTTAAACAATAAAGGTTTATTAGTAATATTAGGCTATAACCAGTTCATCCCCAAGATATTACACATTAGAAGCTTAGAATGGAAACAGTATAGACTAATCAGATATTCATTACCATAATTATTAAGGCTTAGACAAGAACGGTATGATTTTCATTTGTATTTTTTTATCATATTTTTTGTTTATTGAAACCAACTAAGTGTATTTTATCTTATGCTCAGAAATGCATCAATAACCTGAACAAGTTGACAGTGTCTAATATTACCCTTATATTTTCAGATTGAACGTAAAACCACAGCTGGGAAATTCAGTGAACAAGAACAATTTGGATTTTACCCTTCTGGAGTTTGTGTGTTTACGCCTGTTCCATCATGTCGAAGCAAAGGCCGAATCCAAAGCGAAAAAATCCGGATTACGATTCAGACTCTGGATATAAAAAGGGCAAATATGGAGGGGGCGGTCCTCCAGTGGATTACCGAAACCAGTGGGAGGAGGAGGAAGATACGAGCAAATACATATGTCCGGAGGAAATGAGATCGGTGGGTAACTAGTTCTTTTTATTTAGATTTATATCAGTTGTGAGTGTACCAAATCAAGCATTTTTGAAAGACATGGCCTTTTAACAAAATCAATAATTTTAGCATTTGTTCTATTAAATTTATTTTTACTCTTTTAGAATAAGCCCTTGTTCATACCAATTCAGAATCTGACACTTCTGGATTTAAAATTCCTAAGTAGTCCTTATCCAAGGGGCATCCATCGTCTAAACCCTAATTTTGAACCCTGACTTTGGTATTGGGTATCAGGCTGTCAGACGACCTAGTCTAGACCCATTGCAGGACCGATTGTTTTTCGACTTTAAAATTTAACTAGCCTGAGGGTAGCATCAGGGCTGCCCGGCCCATACATTCACCTGCTCGTCTTAACTCGATATAATTAAATGATGAAATTTTACCTGCCAGGAGGACGGGTGGATGTTTAACTGTACCTGCCCAACCTCAAGTTTTACCTTCCCCGGGCAGACGGGCAATGTTTAATGTCGAGTCCTGACCAGCAAACATTTTTCAAAAAAGGGTCGGGAGAAATAGCTAGCCTTTTGAACTAAGATATATTGTTGGTATAATAAGGCCAGCAAACAAAAATAGTTGTGTTCAGGTAATATAGCAGTTAGAGCAAGTTAGGGGAGAGTTAGAGTTCATTTTGATGTTAAATGAAATCATTTTTGTGATTAAAACATATAGACTACAGGGTTCTTCCTAGAAAAGATCCAGTCTGGAAAGAACCCATAGATCTAAGGGTTGGCCGGACGTTAAACTACCCCAACAAACTAGAAAAGATCTCGAATGTCAAAAGCCCCATTTTGCTTATTCTTAGGGGGGCATTTTTGGAAATTATAGTCTTTTTGACAATATCTTAAAAAATTTCTGTAATTTAATGCGGGAATGAACCCCTCGAAGTCGACCTAGAGCAGGATTTAAATTTCTTAGATCTATGTGGGTATCTCGCATCCCACATGCCTAGGAAGAACCCTGGACTGTAAATTCAGAATCAGGGTAGATTAACGTCAGCCCTGTCAGCCCCAGGCTGACAGTTCCTGGTCGGGGCTGACGATTTTGGTCAAAAATATCAAATTATCAGCCTGGATGGCTGACATCTTTTTTGGTAGAAAATCTGCAACATCTCATGATTTTATGTGATTGAGTTCTATAAATCTGATGATTGTTTTGAAAGATTTTCATCATAAAAAGTTAAAGTAGGACCAAACATAAGGGTAGGTAAGGTTACCTAAACACAAAATTGGTTTTAGGCCTAATTATTTTTATCTTCACGGATGTTGCAAGCCGAAGTCTCGGGCGGGGGGGGGGGGGGGCAGGCTCCCCATTATAGGAGTTTTTAGCTTGAAAATGGACAATTATAGTAGTGCAAATAAGATATATTTTTACCTTGAATTAAATAAGGAAAAACCTTTTATACTTTAAGTTTTCTTTTTTTTTATCAGTCTGGAATCCCCGAGTTTTCTCAAAAAGCATAAAGCATATCAAGTTTTTAGATTTCAGATAGAAAACACTATTTACAGTCGGGAGTTAACAGACGAATGGATACATGTGCGAAAAGTCGTTAATATGATCCAACACTTAAAGTGGTGTTGTCTAAACTATATAATCTTTCCCTTTGGTCTCAATGTCAAAAGGGAGTGGGGGGTTATCAGGTACAAACATTACTTAACTGAAACATGATGTAAAACACGAAGACTGATTCGGGTCAATGACCATAAAATCTAGACGTTCTGACATGTTTGATCCTTGATCATGTAAGTGTAAGGTTAGCTATAAGCTTGATCGTATGGTATATCAGTGTCCATAACACCGTTAGTACTCTCCTTTTTCGTTTACATTTTGTCGATTTTAAGTGTAGGATTAGCTTTGAACCAAAGAAATCAAGAATCAGTGGAAGTTACAAAGCCATGGGAGGGCGGCTTAGCCACAGTAATTGACCTATAGAAGAATCAGCATAATCCTACTTGGCTTTATGTTAAATTTCAGAGTTGTGAACAATGTAGCTTCAGTTCAAAAGGATTAGCTCAACAGAACTTATGTAAATTCAGAACTGCTTACATGATACCGATATAGCCTGTTCAGAAGCTCTGCAGTCACTCTTTTAGTTTTTGTTGTTGTTGTAGTAAACGTGCTTTTGAATCTAGGAATACACAGAGGCACACCCATATCGTTTCCTCGCTCTAGTTCATTCTATTCTAAAAGTAAACCGAAGGGAGAAGTTTGAAAGGTCTGTAAATAGGGCACCATTCTGATTCATGTTGTTCTTTATGTGGGTATAAGTTTTCGCGGACTGCATATAACTAGACTTGCAAGAATCAGTAAAAATAAATGACTTATTAGGTTAACAGATACTTAACATCGAAAACTTCATGAGCTATCTTTCCAGTCATTACACTGTCTTACGATGTCGATAACAATCAGAAAAAATAACATGATGCATTCCGGAAAAAAAACCCCTGTGGTTTCACCTTATCATTCAGGATTGCTGATTTAAAATAACCTCTATTCATGAATGAAAGTAAACCTTTAACATAACTTGCTTCAGTAACATATAAACGTTGTTTACTGGACAGAAAGAAATCTGAGTACTATACAGGCGTGTTCTACTGTTTGATAATTGATTGTACTTTAATGATATTGTAGTAGTTTGAAAAACAAAAGGACAAAAACAACTAAAACTATTATTAATGTAAAACGTATCTTAGGAATAGACTACTGATAAGGACAAGTACAGCAGACACAAGGCACTAGTACTAGTAGCCCAGAGCTCCTCTACCTACAGGCTACAAGCATCACAAATGAAGAAAAGTAGGTTTATCTTGACGCGCCTGGCACCCTGCCGGAGTAGATTGAATGCACACTCCTAGGGTTGGGGGTGGGGGGTGGTGCCTGGGGTTGGCGGAGAAGATTGTTCCTATATATAGTACACCTCCCCCCACCTTCCCTCTCCCCATAGCCGGAGGGCAATACTGGGGAAGGTGGGAAATCTTGGTAGACATGGATATACTACCCACCCATGCAGAACTGGCAACCTTCCGAACATATTTGTAGAGAAAAAAGAGATACATGGAAAGATTTAGGTACATAGGAAATGTCAAAGGTGTTATAACAGTGCTTCATAAATAAGAGAAAATTTGGTAGAGAGCCCCATTTCTGTTGGTATGCATATTGATGAAGAGCCAGATACCATTCACCATTATGACTCTGGATGAGATTATACAGTATGAGTACAGTGTTCGAAATTAAGAGCGCACCCGGCACCCAATGTGCACAATTTGACTTCAGGGTGCATACTTTTGGGGAGTTACAGTTAGGTGTTTGGATGGCCGAAGGCCATCCTGGAGCACTGGGTGGACAACCCTGCTCCTGAAAGTTGGGTATGGGATGGGTGGTGAAAAGTGAGGTGAGATGAGAGATTGTGAGAGTTCCCTTGCCACTAGGTGAGTAGTGGGTCGGGGCCCCTCAGGATAGACCCTGAGGTGCACCCCCGCCGGAGCGGGGACCCCAGCCCGGCTATTTACCGTCTCGCAAGCGAGAACGGAGGTCAGCGGGTGGGGGGGGGAAGGGGGACGACTGACGGGGGGCGGAAAAGGAACACGGTCCTTGATCTGAAAGAGAAGGAACGAAGTAGGTTAGTGCTGAAACGGAAGAGGTAGAAATTTAGGGGACGGGAGAGGTTATCGGGAACCCGTGCTATGGCACGTGTTCAGATTACCTAGAGAAGGGTGCTGCAAAGGAAGAGAGAGAGTTAGAAACCGTCAGGTGCTGCTACTAGCAGCTCCTGTAGTCCCTCGTACTGCCGACGGTGCTCGTTGTTGAGGATGGCTGTGGCGAGCTCCCGTCCGCTGAGCCCTTTTGGGGAGGCATGCACCCGGCGTGTGCATGTTTTTTTAAGAGAAAAAATACCCTTTTATAGTGGTGTGCACATGAATATATTACCGGGTGCATGATTCTAAACCTCTATGCACACGGTGTGTGCATAAAATAAAACCCTAATTTCGAACACTGGAGTACATTATGAGTCTGTTGCACTGAAATATCAACTGTCAATAAAGTCTCTTTTTGCAATGAGTCGTTCTGGTTAATGGATGGCGTGCATAGGTGCATGGCCATCTATTGGAGGAGTCCACTTCGTTAGCCTTTGGCCTCATTCATATTTGTTAGTTATCACTGCTTAGTGCAAATGCACTGCAGATCAAAGAAGTTGTTCGGAAAAGTAATTTCAAAGCAAAATACAAGTCTGTGAGATATTTCAAGTAAAAAATCCCTCTGTCACCAAGCAACTGCGCATATCTCAAATGCACCGAAATACTGTTACACGAATGTGGTTTAGATTGAATATATGGCATGCTAGCTCCGAAGTGCAAAACAGGTTAGTTTATAGACCGTTCGCCTCACATGAACATGTGTTCATGAATGTGATTTTCGAAATTGACGGTGGACCCTGCACCCATGGTACACAATTTGGCCATCGGATGCATGACGAAATTTGTAAAGATCATACAGGTAAAAGTTAAACTGTTTAATAACGATACATGAAGTAATAAATTAACAGTTGGGTGGTTGGAAAATATTCTTAATTTCGGACTCGATCTCAGATCAGGTTTAATAAAAATCAATTTCTCTCATGAAATGTAAAGACAATTCATGTCAAGAGAAAAGTCTCAGATCAGGGCTCACTATCCAGCCTTTGGATCAAGGGTGTCCTAAACCTTGGGGTCTTATTGCCCCATCCTTTATATTTAGGTACGATTTTATGGGGTGTCCACAGCTGCAGGAAACCCAGGATGTCATGGGTGTCCTGGGCACTAAAGGGAGTGGACAGGACACCCAGAAAGCTGTACTTTTTTTAGACCTCAAGAGAATATTCATTAATCTCGAACGCATTTCTCAAACTCGATAGAGAGCCCCTCGGGAAAGATTGCCGTAGATATATCTGAAAGAACATAACGGAGCTGAACCGTTATGAAAAGATTATTTTAGTGCCCCACTGTATTTCCATTACAATTTACATTCAGTCTAGACAGATAAATAGGGCATATATCGCTGAACCAGAGCGAATCGTCGGCGTCTGATGCAAAACCAACTAGCCATCTTCTTTTCATCTCGGTTGACATATGAGAAGAATATGTCAAATTATTTCTTTTAAGAATACGCTTTAGAACCGATGTATTCTGGCAAATGGATTCCAATAATTACAGGTATCTTTGAAACTCTCTGCCAAGCCTTTTTTTCCCATAGAAAATGAGATAGAATACCTCGGTTATGGATGTTCAAACCAATTCTAATAGTGTTCAAAGCCAATTCTGATAGTAACGCCACTTATTAGCTCTATATATGGAATATATAATATGCCTATAAGTTGTTATCTTATCTTGTAAACTAGGATATAGTTGATAAGATTGCGTATGAAGTTGCCAAATGCATTTACCTGACGCACGTGTTTTGATTTAAAAAAAATGGTTAGATTCAATAAGAACAATAATTCTTTTTCGATGTTGTTTACTGTCAGGCTGTATCGTGACGCGGTTGTTTGTAGAATGGGACTGAGTAGAGGGTTGGCGTCTCGTGGTATAATGTAGATTCAGTCTGACCCAAGGGCCTGGGTCTCCCAGGGACCTCCCACGCACCTCGTACAATGCAGGAGTAGGCCAGGCCTCCAGTGTACGCTGTTTACTCCACTCCACGGTCACACGGCCATAACGGTCCCTCCCCGACAATCAAAGACACTCCCAACAACAACCCGCTTTTTGTTCGGATGTAGGTCATGGTTTTGGAAAAAGAACAGTGGCAAGATATATATGAAAATAGTTAAGCTTTGCAGTGATATGCCTGGATGTGATAAATTATGTACTACCTCTAGAAGCCAATTTAAGACATAAGATTGCAGGGCAGCTAATTTTATTAGAAAAAAATAACGCTTTGGAAAAATCTATTCTATTTTCATTGTCATGACTCTTTTTTACTCTAATCATTTAACAAACACACGTATTCCTCATACCGATTCTACTCTCTGGTTATTATGGATGCATTGCTATAACATCAAGACTATTATCACAATGTGAACCTTAGTATATATGGAATCTTTGACTGAGATATGGTTGCCATTATGATTCTCAAGCCGAGATACACGAACGCAAATGAATTTAAAGGAAAACACCATATAGATAAATGCATACAGGTTGAACCTTTGTAAGATATCTTAGAACTTCAACAGCGGTCCTGGGGGCACCACATAAGGCAACTGTGCAACCAGATTCGAAAAACTGTGCAACCTGATGTGCACCTGTTTCCTGGCCAATAGATTTCCATTTTAAGAAGGGGTGCAAACATTTTTGGCTTGGTGAACAGTTTTTAGGTAGATTGCACCCTAACTGTCCCTAATTTCGGACACTTGTCCTGCCTGCTTACGGTAAAAGGCCTCTAAAGTGTGTCAGAAATCAAGGCCGACTGGTGTGTCAATATTTATATGCTACAGACAGAGGTAAAAAAAGTGTTATTTTGTCTCTAATAACAGGCACTCCTCTATGACCATACTGCCTCAGTACGTCTTTCAAAACACATAACAGTTAGACCTACCCTCCTTAGGCATATTTAGACAATCGTATAATGTTCGACTCATGCCCTATATTCATTAAAAATCTTATTCAGAATGATCCCTACTGTTTAGTGAAGCTAAGTTGTGTTCCTTATAGGTTACCATCTCCCTGCAAAAAGTACATCACTTGTATGTCTGCCTGTGTAGTCTGGGGCTGTTTTATAGACACGGCATGAAACTAGGTCATTTTGGTAGATGTTCGTCCGTGACCAAATAATCGAAAAGTTTAGTACCAGAACGAGCGCACACTTGAAGTCTTCTTATAACGTGTGCCAGTTTGTGGGAATGATCACTTCAGATGCACTTGATTAAAAAACATAAAGCACATCCACAATGGTTTTGTTCTGGCACGTGTTGTTATGAACTGGCTTTAATGTAAGGCACACTAAGACTGTATTAATATTTGCAATGAGATGTAAAAATGATCTATAAATTGAAACTTTCTTATTGCGATCGAGATAGACACGCAGAGATTTTGTAAAAAGGGATATACTATAACTGTTTGTGGAATCAAAAGAATGTCATGATTTTTTGGCGTTTGTAAAATTGAACACTTTGTATAAATTATTCTTTTATAGAAGATATATGTGACAAAAATCGCGTCCTCAGAGATAGACCAACAAACGTGCAGTGAATATACTTTTAGTTGAATATTATTCCTTTCCAAATTTACCACATTTACCACAAACTCTAATTCAAGTGCATTTATAAATGTATCGGTATCGCAATTTTTTCCTTCACATTGCTGAAATATTCATAGGTGGAGAGGGGTGTCTTGCACCGCAGATATCACACAATGGGAATAGATTACGCTTGTTAATTTATATGTTTAGAAAAGTGGTTGTGTAAATAGGCTACGAGGCAGCCGGGTTTCTATCGTATCGTTTTGTAATCTAGTCTAATTCTTTCTGTGTCCCTTTATGTCATTTCAAAGTGATGACGCAAGATTCTGGTATTCAGGCACTGAATGTCACAGTAAACATAATATGTTTTGTCCTCGAACAATACTTATTGTGTTCCCTGAAATGGAGCAGAATGATGTGATTAAACTGGTCTTGTATCAAATTTGCATTGTATTTGTCAACATTATATGACACAGCTTCCCTAAACTTTCCGCTCTAAATCATACAAGTTTCGGTTCTTCTGATCGGCTGAATTGGGACCCTCTTACGCCGTCTACATGCAATACGCCGATATGAAACACTGTAGGCAGTCTGCCTTGGTTATCCGGACCTGTCAAACGTGCAGACTGGATACGCCGAACCAATTCATTAATAACCTATGGATGGAATGCTCTGCCCGTTCAAAGTAGCACTGTGCTCTTCGGAACTCGTGAATAAGTGATGTACTGTGAATAAGTGATGTACTCACATGGTGTTGATGGCATTTTATGATGTATGGCCACTGGGGAAATCATTTGTATTTAGATCACTAATAGGATCATGCACCGGCGTGTATAAATACAGGTATTAGGGAGGTTGAGATCCTCAAATGAATCATGTAACGTACGCGTAAACTGTCTTTAATCTTAGCTTTTAGAAATGATTAGAAAATTACCTAATTCACGAGTTGTAAAACTTGCTTCATGAATGATCTCTCAATATGACTGGAGCTTACAGATAAATCAGTAAATGAATCGAAATGCGTTGTAGTCTCTGCAACGCCCAGTTCTCTCCGCAACCCGTCATCTCACCGCCCACATCCTTTTCCCTTCCAACTACCCTTCTCGCTCCCTTCCTCGTCCCCATTTCTTTATCCCTTTCTTTTCTGTTCTCTCCCCTCCTCCTGGCTACGGTCATCACCCCTTATCCCGCTGTCGCCCTTCTTCCCCTTCATTCTTTCTCGGCATCCCACATTCCCCACGTAGATCATCCCCTCATTTACCCCTCTTCCTCATGCCCTCGTACTTTTCCCCAGATGATCTCCATGTACTCCGGTTATAAGCGTATCTACACTGGTGGAATGGCCACCCCCAAGTGCCTTGGGTAAAACCAGCTGGGTGGCCACAGGTGTTGCGTTACCTGCCGTCACCACATCAAAGGGTGCGCCCGCACGGGGCCCACACGGCGGTGTAAATAGTTAACGCCCGCCGCCCTTTTACTATAGTGCTATATACTATTGGCTGCCTTCACCCCTTATCACCCGTGCGTTGTCACCCAACCCTTCTCACCCGCAGCTGTCCCTTGTCACCCTTCTTGTCATCTCTGAAACTTTATTTTAGAATTTATCTGCAATTTGTTTTCTTTTAGGACTTTATTAATCAAACCATATTTAATGAAAACAAAAAAAAATCCATATACGTGAAATTAAGATAACCTAACAATAAACTTTTTGCAATAAGTATATTGCAGGAATTGCATGAATGAAGATGAACCTTTATCATAGCTCTCTATACATATGCAAGCAGTGTCCGAAATTAAGGGTGCACCCTGCACCCGGGGTGCATGATTCTGAGGCCGGGTGCATGATTTTGAAAAGTGTGCACCCTGATGGTGCATGATTTTCAAGACTTTTAAACATGTTATCATAGTAATGTACACACAGAAATGCCCCCGGGTGCACAATTATAACACCTTTGCACCCGGTGAGTGCATAAAATAAAAGCTTAATTTCGGACACTGGCAAGTATGTGCTTATGTTCTTCGTAAATGGCACCCCTGACCGCTTGGGCTTGTCGGACCTCTACCACACTCTCCTTCCACTGTCGGCTTATCCCAATCACTCAGCCTGTTGGGGGCTGCCCATACCAACCCCTCCCCACCTGCCCACCCCATGCACCACATCTCCTCCACAGGTCATCCCAACACAGACCCACCGGGTTGATTATCCCAAGTGCAGCCTAGACCATGTTTATATTTTATGCGTGTGTCCTAAGCGCCTCCAATCGAAGTGACATTTCGGAAATTGAGCCACTAATGGATTCCGGTATTATTGGCCGGGCCCGATGGGGGAAGAGTGTGCGGGGCGCGTTAGGAAAGGTTATTACACCAGTATCAACATCAACGGAAATAACCAAGAAAAGACAGAATAATACCACTAGCGCCAGGATAAAATTAATGCTGACCTACTCGGATGAATGTAGTAGGACTAATACCAGCACAGACACTGGAAAAATAATGCAATACAATAAGGATTAGTTAGGGGTGTTTTATGCTGATGCACAAATGTTATCCTGGTTATTGGCCCTTGTTATGAGATGGAATAAAGTCATAAAAACCAGAATAAAGATTGACCTTCTCGGAGAAGTGAAGTAGGCCTAATACCAGCACAGACCCTAATGGGACAGTATTTAGATTGATGGTAATTGCGAAAGTGTCATTTCATAGATTTTTTTTTATGATGGGTGATGTTTGCATTACCAGAAAACCAATTACACTTATTTAAACAATTTGACTCGGTAGATTACAACAAATTACAAAAGCGACTTTAACAGATTACAGCATATTGGCAAAACAAAGCTCTGCTGCGGGTTCTACTTAATATATAATGGAAGTAGCTACGGGCTTAACCTCTGTAGTAACCCTTGGCCTTTCCATACCTCCCAAGCCCTCTCCACGTAAAAAAAAACAAAGAAAGAAACAGACTAAGAAAGAGACTCCCATTGTGTCTGCTACTTTGCTGGTGGGCGGCGGCAGCGTCTGCCTGGGGTCAGGAGAGGGGGGCAGCCGGGGAGGGTATCACTCATACGGGGGGGGGGGGGGGGGGGCGTCCCTGAGGTCCGGCCGACCTTGGACTGACCTCCAGGGCCGCTGTGGTCAGGCCGACGGCAGAAGCCGACACCTGACCGCCGGTTGTCTGCCACCACCGCCTCCTCTCAGGGAGGCACCTTTGCTCAGACTGACCTTTGAACTCTGATATGTTCTCCTGTTCTACATGGGTACTAATGGGCGGTCGTCCGCCGGGGACGTAATCTGTGGACGTTGTTACTGGGAGGGGCTTGTAAGGGGAGGATGGCGGTGCTTCACAAAACAGGCTCCTTCAGAAGGTGATTGATTACAATTTGGTTCGTCTAAGGGCAGAGGACCTAATGTTTAGAAAAATAGGACCTACCGTAATTGGGCTTTGGCAAAATTTGAAAAACAAACGTTTGAGAAAGCGGCAAAATGTTAAGAAAAATATTCATTGTTTATTTACAATTGCCAAATATGTAAATTACTAATATAAACTTGATTTAATGTCAAATATCGTCATCAGTTTAGCCAGCCTGGAAGCCTGAGAAATCAATAAAAAAAAATATATCGCTCTAATATCATACCTACTTCACTTCAAAAATATCCAGATTGGCAATTCGCTTGGGAAATTTCTATCTCAATAAAAAAAGAAACTGTATTAACCTTCTCTATCAAGTATTAATGTTCAAGAGATTAATGCACTAGAATTATTGATTAGAAAATCCATGAGGTGAGAATAGATAAATTATACCCCCGAGGCCCCTGTACGCCCGCGGTGTATCGTCTATTCCATGTACTACTTACAGTCCCCACCACCCTCCCAGTAACCAGGCACCACGAGTCGTTGAGACACATGACAATAACAGTAACAGGGCCACGAAACACTTTCTGAAATTCGAGTGATTCATTTGAGAAATATATATTTTTCTGTTATAGACATTATATGAGTAAGTTCGCCAGAACGAGTCCAAATTCAACAAGGGAAACATCTATGAGTTTATTTCTGCAGGAATAGTTTAATGTCAAGAACCAATGTCAAAGAGGTCAGGTCAGCCCACTCAGCCATGGCCGCTGATAATGACGGAGAGAACCCCTGCGGCCTTGGTAAGACCCTGGAGGAATCAGCACAGAGAGAGTTAATTGAGTGGTGAGGAGGGCGGGGGTGTAGGCGGGCGTCAAATAGGTGTGAAGCAATCAGCGCCAGGTGAGACAAGTGGTGTTAGTCGGCCGGACACACTCAGGTAATCAGGGTCACTATTATGGGGCGCTACTTAATCATTGCACTGGGTTCGGGCTACTGGTATGTATACGTCATTTCAGGGTCCCGATTCTGTCGATGAGAACGACCGGAACTTGATTGTTTTGGGGCCAGAATTAGATGGAGAGATTAAGCATGTTGATAGCTATTGGTTATAAGGCACGTGATCAAATGGTAGATATTCTCTTTCTGAATATGCATGAGACGGCATATCTCACAAAAACAGAACGAACTGGTTGTTGGACACTGGTTTGTAATAGCTGACAAATAGTGAATAACATGACTGTAGCTCACAGCGAGGCATCAATTATTGCGCCGACCTTCAAAAGTATACTAGCATTTTATGAGCATAATTGGCATTACCCAATCATTGTATATAGCCAATAACTAAAGTTACTCCCTCATACTGTGATAGGTTTGAATGGAAGAATATATCTCTTAAAAAATCCTTGACGTTGTATAACAATAAGGAGAGAATGAATCACATATTGATCTCTTTTGATTACATTATGGCAAAATAAACACAGTACTCAAAATGTATCATTCCAACTGACCATGACGAATATATTTCCAGTAATTGAATAAAAGAAGACAAAGTAGCTGTCCTAGTAAAAAGTTATCATCAAGGGATTCCATTCGATCGACTGACCTACTTCAGCTCTTAGATAACGGTCCGTAAAGACCAACAGTCCATTTTTTTCGCCAGCGCTCACATACATGAACATTTTATTAGTTGGTTGGGTACAGCGTCAATTAAGATGAACAAAAGCAACATAGTATTAGGTGTACTAGTATTGATTCATTGGGTCCAAATACGTCGTGTGTGGGGATTTATACGTAGCCTTCAGGCTAATCATGTATTGATGAATAGATCGCTTTCTTTTGTTATCCCATTGACAACTCAGAAATATAATGCATTGTTCGCTGATGTGGCATACATATTCCAGCAGATAAAAAAAACCTAGTTCCCCCCTGAACGCTTAAAGTAACTAAAATAGAGGTTAAGGAATCATACATGAGAAAATAAAACCTTACCCATAGGAACAGACTATAGACAAACTTAGCGATTTCAAAGAATGCAAGGTGTCGGAAATTGAACCTTGGAATGCTAAAATAAGAGATGTACAATACATACATTACTGGGTCAGCTTTACAGCCTAACCCCACAGGTGTCCTGCACAGGTGTTCTAGTGTGTAGATGGGCGTTGGGCGTTGGGAGGGGGCTGGTGTATCGTAATTCTGTAGTAGCTACTGAACACTTGACTGCCAGTATCGATTGACCCGTATTACTCGAAAGCAACACTCCAGTACTGTTTGTAAACAGTTGGGAAGTGTGTGGGCAACTTCCCCGTGTGTACATAACACAATGAACGTTTCCCGGGCATACCGGACAAATAATACAACCTATATTTCCCAAAGGACTGTGTGGGAAGTTTTTCACCCGACGCATGTCTCGGATATTGCAAAATAGAGCCCAGATAATATCAGCATTGTCTCTGGATCAAAAAGATGCAGCAGGCAAAGAAAAAGTTGTTGTTTCTTAACACACAAGGAAGCGATATATATTTGTTTTGGCAGTAGCGATATGGTGCAATGTAAATAGCGATGAAAAAAAGTACCCACACTTTTATGTTATCTTACTGAGCAAACACAGCACAAGTTAGGCATTAGGCTAAGAGAAGGGTGAAAATAGAGAGTATGTAAGTTCTTTTCTGTGGAATTCCTATTCATTCGTATATTACATCTATAAATTGGAAAATGATTGATTTTTAACCTATGAAATTGTGTGAATATCTAATTTATAAAAACATACATGATACAAGAATTCTGATAATAAAATTGTGTCTTTAATATATTTAAAAAGCGCAAACTGCATTGTCTTTTTTCAATGGTAGACTATAAAGAAATACATGTTCATTATTCTAAACTTGACTGTTCAATTTCATCACGTTGCGTTGTTGCCCATGTGCATAAGATATTCTGGCATTAGAGCTGAAAAAAGGAATTGCAGCGATCTGTTGACTTTATAGCTTGAAATGTGTTATTTTTCAAAAGCTATACCTTAGCTATCTGATGCAGGTAATACACTTTACAGTGGAATTGACGTTCGGTCTATTTCATGTGAAAACACGAACTATCATTTATAATCTACATGCATTTTTCACGCGTACACGCAGCTGTAAGTCTCTTTATACATACGTGCTAAAATGATTTTCAAGATAACGCTACCGCCATTGAACGACCATTAGGATATAACAAACACCGACAATGGATGGCATGTGGACCTCCATTGATGTTATTGGAAGGAAAGGAAAGGGATGTGGGTAGTGTCCTAGTTTTCTCATAGACAGATATATCGGAAATACCTAGGTTAAAATCTATGATTAAAACCTTTTGCTTAACATCACTAAAAGAATGAGTTTTCTGCTTTATGAATTTCGATTGAATAACAGGAATTTTTTTAGGGATTTATTGGTAAGTCTTTAGGATCAGATGAAGAAGATTGATGTACAGTGCTGTAGATGGAAATGGATTTTCGGGAAATAGTTCTACATCCAAATAGAATAACTCTGGAAGTTACAGCACCATGAAACATTATTGATTTCTTACAAAAAAAAAAAATCAACATGGCGGGAAGTACACATCAACACACCAAACCACTAAACACACATGAACCGCTGCCGTAATGTTTCCGCCCTGACTGCTGGGAGGCGGCTGTACACAGGAGGAGGAGGGGTGTGTGTGTGGAGGGGGCGTGGTACGCGCGACGCATACGGTCAATACAGGAGGAGGGGGGGCGGGGGGCTCCCTTCCCCCGTGATTTCAGCCTCAGCCCCCCTCGGCCCCAGCCTGGCCTGTTTCATTATGAAGGGCCGGCCGGCGACACGCGCGCTATTTCCGTCGCTGTGTCGCCGTGAAAAGCTCGCGAGCTGCTCCTGTATAGTCTGCGGGGCCACGGCGACAGGAAGAGCGAAGGGGAGGGGGGGGGGGGGGCTGCAGGCGGGGAAGGGAAAAGGGGGGGTTGGGGGGGGGGGGGGGGGCAGGACGGAAGGCAAGGAGAGAGGGGCGGGGGGGGGGGGGGGTATAGGGAAGCACAGGGAGAGAATGAAGGTCGAGTAGAAGGAAAGTGGGAGCAGCCAGGGTGTATCATACAGAGAGACAGAGGTACCCGTATCTGGTCAGAGTTGGGGTAGAGAAGTTTATAGAATAGGATGACATGTACGGGAAGTTTTGTGTAGAGTACAATATAGTGGGCCAGAAGGGGCCAGAAGGGGAAGCATGTGTATAAAGGGGGAGCACGTTAGCCTAAGGGATGGAGGGGAGTTAATGGGGTCAGGCCAGCCTCGTTAATAATAAAGGCCCCCCTCCCCCCAACATGTGGTGGTCAGCAGTGTACCCGACGCCCGAGTTGCTCCCCGCTCTCCACTCCTTCAGCCTGAGCAGCTCACAATGCACCTACTCCCGGCCGCAACACTTGTGCCAGTCGGACCACAGTACCAACACATTACCCAGCTTAGTACACGTATACAAAAAGACCGCCTCCCGTTCTGCTACGCATATGAAGGCTGTCGTCATTGTTGTATTTCATTTATGATGAAGCTGTACCGCTGTTAAATGTATAATGGGACGGCTGCTCCGGTTGCACGCGTATGCTACGCCCGTGTACGTGGATCATGGGTCTGCAGCATAGGGGACAAGGACGTATCAGGCTATGAAGCTGTACCCGTAAATCATTGGCCTCTTTGTTCCCTATAGTATACAGACTCAGGTTAATCATGTAGTGTTCTACAAAATGAGGCGATCGATACTGATAATTGTTCCAAAATAAGAGGATTAATATTGATATTTGATATTGTTCTAGCAAAAGGGTTGGTATTGGGATAATGAAATCGTATGCAATGAAATAAACCCTTTAGTATAGTAAACCTATAGTGTGTGGTAGGTTGTTTTGTATAAGCAGCCTTTTACTGACTGGAATGTTGCCAGGCCTAGCCTTTGATCCAGCAGTCCCTAAATGAATAGACAGCAACGCTATCTATTGACTTTTGGATACACATTTTTGTTGACGACTCCTTCGGAAGCTATAGTGTTAGGGCGGTATATCTTATCATACTAGGAGAAGTCGGTATTAAACCGTTAGATCATTGAGTCGATGGCAGCATGGAAATTGAATAGTTCAAGTAATGCTGGTATAACAAACAATATTGAAATCAGACATGTATGTTTTCATACGGAATTGCCGACAACAAATTATGAATTGAAAACATGGTATTGTAATCAAAACCAGTATTTATTTTCTGCCCAATGAACTATTCAGATTGGTCTTGTTAGCGGGACGGTTATTGAGGAACGAAAAGAATTGAAGCCATGTAAAAAGAAAGCTATTGAAGTGGAAACAATGGAGAATGGGTGCCGGTTGGGGTTATTAAATTACATTTTTATTGCGGTAGTTTTTTTTTCTCCCCTGTGCCATTTCGCTTTGTTTCCCGTGTCCGGAGACTTGAGTCCCGGGGCCGAGTACACCGACGGTTGGCGGGAGGCGATTAGGAACACAAGTAAATCTCCATCTGAGGTTGATAGCCGCAGCAGCAGTAGCAGCTCCTCCCCCGCAGCATTCCCTACATTGTCATAGTGTAGAAATAGCTGCAGAGGTTTCCGGGCTAGTTTCAAAATAAAACCGTTTTTTTCCTTTTTATAACGTCAAATTTATACAGCTTTTATATGATTTTCCAACCAGAATTTGAAATGATAAAGAATGTGATTTCAGAATACACTTCTACCAAGAACAAAATAGATCAGAAAAAAACTACAAAGTAAACAATTATTTGTATTATTAAGCAGTCGTCCCTAGTAACTGCGGCCTCAGCACAAGCTGGGTATGATATTGTACTTCTGTACATAATGAAGGCCAAATGGCTGCCGTGTTTGCCGCTATGGGATGGCACCACTTACAGACCTTGGCACCTAGCACCCCACACCTTGGTGCGCCGAGGAAAGGGTATGCAAACAGAGAGCGTTTACCTCCCTGATGAAAACAACTGCTTAACATAATAAGCGTTCCTCTGGTCCAAAATTAGCGGAGATCGTATGTATAGGTGCTTATGGCATATGCGTTTGAATAGACACCAATGTACTGTATTGTGAGCTAGAAATAAATTACCAGGTGTTTACTACGTAAATTTAGACCCCAGGTCAAGTCGACCTGCTTGTTGAGCTTCTGGGTTGTTCCCTAGAGGATGCAGCCTGGCGTGCAGCTATACAACGAGCTGCTCGTGTGTGTAAATAGCCGCATACTTAATGCCCCATACGTCTCTGAGCGACTCGTTCCCGGCGGAGAGGAGGAGTGGCCCCTGGTTGACATAGATGTAAGAGGACGACCTGACCTGGGTCTATCAACCAAACGCCTCTGAGCAAATGTGAGCACCTCAGTCGGGGCCTGGTCACTCCGGGAGCAGCTCGTGTACGTTGTACGTGCCGTGAGGTGGTGAGGGGCCGGGCCGGGGGTCAGGGGAGGGACGGGGAGAGGGTTGCGGCTGGTACACAAGGTCCCTGAGGGCCGTGGAGGGGACAGGGCCCTGCAGCACCAGGGGTAAAGGGGAGAAGAGGGTTGGGTTGTGGGGAGGGTGGAGAAGCGGGTGCTGAGTAGGCAAAAATCAATCCCGGGATGCTGGCCGAGACACTAGTACATGGCAAGCTCCCTGCTGCCTCCTGCATACTGGTTTAAGGGTTCCCCTCCAGGGTCCCATCTTTAGGACAAAAGCCAGGATGTATTGTGGTTGAATCATACACAAAATCCATGTAGCGCCAGTTACAAAAACCCCTATGATAACCATTCCTAAACGTGAATGGCCCATGAGAAAATCCAATAGCAAAATCCTGTTATTGGTTTTAAATCGTAAAATGCCCAAGACATTCCGGAGCTGACCATTGTGCATTATATTAGAAATATTAACAATGGACTGACTCTGAGACCAGCCGACGATGTCCACTGCCCGGCGATGGGTGCTCCCAGCTGAGTATGTGACGGCGATAGTGGTGGCAGCAGTGGTCGTAGTAGTAGTAACCGACGTATGCAGTTCTGTCTCTCCGTTCATACTATGGCAAGCATAATGGGTCAAGTACAAGGTTATTTTGAAATACTAGTACAGAGGCTTTCTGCATTGTATAATGGCGAAGTAACAGGTAAACTTATGACGAACACTATCTCATTTGAAAGTATTTTAATTAATAAAGTGGCTTTCAAATAAATGAAAAATATATCATAAGAAAACTATCTATATCAGTTGATATATAAAGTATAACTCGCAGGGGTGGACATAACTATTGGCCCGGGGGCCCGAGGCCTTTAAAAAGGCCCCTAATTTTTCTGGTCTAGGGGCCCAACTGGCCCCTAGAAAATCATGGATAACAATTACAGATTTCTATATATTTTACAATAAAACATAGTATTTTTAAAGACAATCTGACTATATACATGTGAGGGCCCCTAGATTTTGGTGCGGGCCCCTAGATTAAGAAAGCTGGGGGCCCGACTGGCCCCTGGATTTACCCCTGACTCGGTATATCGGTTGACATTAAAGGTTCAGTTTAACAACCAGTGTTTTTGAAATTAAATCTGTATCATAGTATCAAACAGTATACAGAGTTTGAAATCAAATGATAGACTCTTACATCTGATACACAGAGTTAAACAATCGGAAAACACTTTTCACTTGAGAAACTAAATGAGGGGCTATTCCTTGATAACGTTCGCATTTTGACAATATTTTTAGATCCCAAATCCCCATTAGCATGTCATACACATTGAAAATGTTTCACAGCTCTTGGCCTCCACCCCCTCCTTTGTGTACGGTATTAGTGGATGGTCCGGTCCCTGTGTCAAAAGTTGACGCATACTGCTTGCCATAGTATCTTCCTGTAGGCAGGCCCTTCAGTACCTCTCTCCTTCTATCCTCCGGCCGACGCTTACAAACAGCAGGGCGCGGTAGGACCAGAATCCCCCCCCTCCCCTCCACATCCTTACACACTCTCTCCCCCCGCCCCATCCCTCCATGTCTCTGCCGGGCCTGACGCATGCGTGCTGCTCGTTTCCGGCCGCGTGTGTGGGTGTGGGTGAGTGCTGTTAACGGCGCTACATTATGTTCATGCAGGTAGGGATCCAATAGGAAAAAAAGAGCCAGAAAATAATTATGATTAATATTGCCCTTTTCATGTGAATGTATTACTCAAACTTGTGTTTTTGTGTATATTTGTAGGGGAGTGGAGACGAGACGCAGCCCCGAACCCTGTGAGTATTATTTTGAGTTACAAAAAACTATATATTGACGGCCAATATAAATGCTGTATGTATAAGAAAATCATTAAAAAGAATTGTTCATATTTCTCTATTTCCATATCGGTTTCAACTCTGCTGAACATTGATATCCTATGTAATTACGAAATGACATGTATAGCTTCTGTTGGAAGATGTAACCACCCCTTCTGACGTGTATGTTTTGGTTGTGTCAACAGATACGTTGGAAACCTGGACCCCTCCGTCACAGAGCAGCTGATTCTCACCATTTTCAGTCAAATCGGGCCGTGCAAGGGATGCAAGATCATTCACGAGGTAAGTGCATTCCTAACTCTTTCTGATCAGTCAGGTTATGTTTTTGTGTGTGTGCAAGAATGTCCATTCCCGATATACAGGTGGCCAAGATCAAGATTCCAGTTACAAGTGGTAATAAATCTCATTTTTCCAAAGGTTTCTAGTTCAAGATTCCAGTTACAAGTGGTAATAAATCTCACTTTGTCAAAAGTTTGTGTTTTCACACGTATATTATGTATTAGAAAGATATGGGTTAACCGCACCTGTGTTAAAGTTAACAAATTACCTTTCACAGAAAGGGACCGTGGCTTAGTCACCAGATAACCCCGCGAAACTGCAAACATTTTGAAGGGCACTTGAATTTAACTTGGCCTACAACTTGGAAGGCCTAAATGATATATCTAGCATTTATAATTTCGAAATACTAAATACCTATTTGGTTAAAGAAAATGTAATGGATTTAGCTGTGCTTTTAAAAATATATCTATTTTCAGCATCATTCCAAATATTAAGATCATGCCACTTTTCAGGGAGGTATAACTGTAAGACGTTTTATAATTTGTCTTTGAATCCGCATTTATAGGATGTCTTAGATCTCATTGGATGCTCATTGGATGCTCCATCTGAATCAGATTTATGCAATACCAGCCGTGGGTTGAAGTATAATAGTATAACCTACCCAGTTGTAAACTGTCGGATGAAACTAGTCAAGAGTAGGTCGTTTTTCTCTGGCGACACCCCATTCAGGACCCATCCATCGACTTCAACAGCAGTAGCAGTAATAACCCTCCATAACACTAAGGTTAGACGTGGGAGGGCTCTCTAACTGTCCGTCTTTCTAAACCATTACGACCATTAAGGCGGGCTGGTGGCTGTCGGTAAGTGCCTCGGCCCCTCCCACGGCCTGCCTCTGGGCCTCTGCCCTCTGGTCTGAAGGAGTGGGTGCCAAGAAACGCTTCTTGTAAACCGTTTTTCCACTACCTTTTCAATGGCTGGCACCATTTTCTTAAAATCAATCCAGAATTTAGTCCCAGTGTATCCCAAATACCGCCGGACATCCGGAGATGTCCGACAATTTTCCGTCAATGTCCGACGTTTTACCCTTTAACATCGGATATTTTGTCCGACGAAATTGTCATCCTTTAACCTTTCAAAATTATATTTTTGTCAGTTTTATTTTGCTGAATCCTTCTATACATTACTGTGTTTAATACATGTCCAGTATGGCATGGAAATGTCCGATATAATCTCTTTAAATGTCGGACAATTTGTCCGCCGTTTCAGAAACCTTTTGGGATACACTGTAGTCCCTTTAGGGGTCGTGCATTAAGTACGTATGCACATACTGGGGATAAGGGATCAATGCCTTGGTGGCATTCTGATACGAATTACATGATAAAGGCAGACATTTGTGGAAATATGCGTACGTTCTCATACAAATCAATGTCCACCCACCTAGCTGGGAGGGATGAAGGTCTGAAACCAGCAAAAAGGCAGATTTAATACATACCAAAAAATATATATCACGTTTTCTAAAAGATTAGCGCGATGATCATTGAATAGAAATTGATAGAAAAATGAAAATGGAAATTCAGGAAGATCATCGCCAAACTGTAAGTATAGAAACGAAATAGACAATTGAATTTCATTCAGGGATATAATATATAGGCCTGTTGACGCTCGGCACCCCATACTGTGACCTAGCGCTGCTCGGAGCTGCTCAGTCTATCTGTGAGTTGCCCTGAGCCCGTCAGCTCCAGGTGACTGAAGATGGCGTGGGCTCAAAGAAAGTGTGGGATGAAAAGATGAGTGGGATGAGTTAGCGGCAGAGTCAATTAGTGGTGGATTGTATTATAACTATTGTATCAGGGCCACAGGCTACATACTCGGGCACGTGTTTCATGTACGTTGAAAAATAATGTATTAGATAACCGTGACGACGCAAGTATTATAAGATTCTGTAGGTTCTAAATGACCTCATGGAGTGCCATTCTAGTAAGTCGGATGTTATGTGAAGGTCTGCTCTTACTAGTCTTAGTGAGGGGTTGGGTTAGGGTATCGATATTTTCGTGAGCAGTACAGAATGCTTATGTCAGGACATGTATATATCTACCAGAAACAAAATGGGGGCGGAGGAGTCCCATCGTCCCCAGGTATAAGGTCCTAAATGCAAAATAAAGTGACTTTTCAAACGATTGAATGATGGTCTCAATAGGCAGAATTCAATGTTCGACGTTAACCGGATATAATAGCAGTAATTAACTATATTTTTTTCGTCTGGGCCTCCTGTATGGTATGCTTTATGAATGACAAGCCCAACAATGCTTCAGCCTTAATTGGTGTAATGTGATTGAGCTCTATCTAATGAACAAGATCAAAGTCAGTTTGGATATTCAAGATGCATTTGCACGAACAGGCATCGCCAAGGAGTCTATGTTGGTATACGATAGGACAAAGTTTATGATCGATCATCACGAATGATGGTTGATGAGTAATTAACAACCACTTAGGGGAGACAGCCTATTCATAATGATAATCCTCCATTTATAATTCAGTTTTTTCCCGAACTTTACGGTTTATAATGATGAAGGGCTTTGTGTATATCAATGTTGTGCCATAAGAAATACAAAGGAAATGTGAATGAAAGCTCAAAATAATAAAATGATGTCCATTTCTTTGGGGACTGACGACTGCCAAATGGCATATTGGATTAATACCGGAATATATGCAACAAGTCGTAAAATAGTACTATGGAAAACATTGCTATTACGGCAGTGTTCGAAATTAAGGGCGCACCCTGCACCCGGTGTGCACAATTTGGCTGCATGGTGCATACTTTTTAGGAGGCATGCACCCGGCATGTGCATGCTTTTTCAAAAGCATAAATGCCATTATATAGTAGTGTGTGCATCAGAAATATGCTGGGTGCATGGTTTTAAACTCCTATGCACCCAGCGTGTGCATAAAATAAATCCTTATTTTCGAACACTGTACGGTAACGTGCATGAGATGATTTATACTATTTACCCCTCTTATCCAAGGATAATGCCACTTGATCTGAATTAGTCCAATGCAATCCAAGCACAAGGAAACGAATTCCATACTTTTCAATTGTTTTCTCTAAGTCGTCATACAGTTTGATACAGTTTTTTGTACCTCTCGGGTTAATGAGGAAAAAACACCAGGTGGCAGCTTTTTGTACAAGGCCTGAAAAAACGAGGTAAAATGATGTATCGCCATTTGATTGTAATTGTGAGGATGGTGATGCAGCTGCTATAGACTAGTCTGGCATATCATTATACCCTGGCCCATCTTCACCCAGAAACCTACAGCCTGGTTCTATGTGAGGATGGTGATACAGCTATAGGGTGGTTTAGCATATCATAGATGTATACCCACCTGCACCCCAGCCTCCCGGAACGCATTCTATGTAATGATGTGAGGATGGTGATAGATCTATAGCTATAGGCTGGTCTGGCATATCTTAGACTTTGGCCCACCTGCACCCCAGCCTCCCGCAACGCATTCTATGCAACAATGTGAGGATGGTGATAGATCTATAGCCTGGTCTGGCATATCATAGACTTTGGCTTACCTGCACCAAGAATCCTGCAGCCTGGTTCTATGTAACTATGTTATAGGATTGTGATACAGCTATAGGCTGGTCTGGCATATCATCGACCCTCACCCACCTGCACCCCAGCCTCCCATGGCAGGTTCTGCCAGCTGCAGCCACAACACGGCGGGCGTGGATCAACACAAACAGTGCATTGTTGGCCGCTTTGTTAACCGCCGCTTTTGTGCTGCCAGCCACCTCACTGGGCCAGACGCCCTGGGGCTTCCCGCATGAGAAAAAGCAACAACAATACTCCAGGTTCTGTAACTACCAGAGAAAGCAGGGCTCACTCTACTGTCTACATAAGTGATATCACGTATATTATATCGTTGAATTCCTGTATAACCATAGATTTAGAATTCCGGTCTTTGAAAATAGACGCAGTAAATTGCTGCAGAAGTTTCACCAGGACATTTAGATACTGGAGAACACTTCAGGTTTAAAGTAGAGAAATAGAAATTCCAAAGACCTGATGTACAGCGCAGCATGTATCCATAAATCGTGTTTACCTCGCTCTTTGGAGAATAAATGGCTATAGCAGGAGAACAAACGACTATAATCTCCACCCATAAAAGCCCGAGGCGCTATTAACTTAGCCCTGTAATATTTTATCTCTAGCTCATAAAAAAATCCTTGACACGCCAGCCAAGAGAGCATCTCGGCCCCCTGCCGCCACCAGGCTGGGTAGAGGCGTGGGATCGATCGCCCACTAAGGAGGCGCCCACCGCAGTGTCAACCCACAGGTAGAGGATCCCCGCCGATACGTATTGTGTGGTCGTTAGACAGCCGCCCCGCGTATTATTAGAACCAAATGACAAGACACGAGCTCTCTTCCTGGGCTATTTCCAGCCTGTGTTTTACTTTTGTCTCGGTATTCATTTTACCCATCAGGATAGCGGAGATACTTTAGTGTGTTTTTCCATGTGTTTTTTTTTTATGTCTCTATTGGCAGACTACCTCCCGACTCATACCTTGCTCCTCCGTTTCCACCCACCTATTCTGTGGTGGGAATGGCAGAATTGGCCAATGATAAAGGGTGCGACGGGGAATAAGGCTTCTTGTGTTACTTCCAATGCCTGGCTCACTCACTAGAATACAACGGGTAGAAGGGTAGGCGGAATCCACAGTCTGCGGGAGGCCGAGCGACCAGGCACCTCTCAACGCGCCTGTACTGACTCTTTGGGAATATAACTAGATAAAAACACTACTTAGTGTTACAATACTTCAAATATAAATACGTGTTTCAGAATAACCGGCTTATATATCGCGATTTATGATATAAATGTATAGCAATTATTGATGCTATCGGAACAGTGCATGGGTATCTCACATTATATTGGCTCTTCGGACTAGTCTCGACCTTAAATATTGCAGACACATTTGCTGTCCAATATAGGACTAAGGCTGTTACTAGTTTTGAATAGATTCAACCATGTGGGTAGTCTATTCCCCTGGGACTAAACAACATTAGAATAAATTACCTCTATCCTAACTATTTTTTGTGCAGTGGTTTTGTCCAAGTAAATTGCGTTGATGTTTAAGGTTGCGTGCATAGGCTCCAAAGTCCTCACTACAGTGGAAATAATTTCTCCTGCAAAGCAAACATAAACTTCAACAAGTTAAAAAATGAATAAGTGTGCGATAAGGTTTGCTTTTATCGGTCTTCAAGTCGTCCATATCCGTCTAGCCGTCACTTAGTAAGTGACTGATCTATAGCCCACCTGGCTTGAACTAGGTTTACATGTGACATAGGCTTATCAGGAGAATGGACTTGAGGCTAGGCCTAGAAAAGCTTCGTATGTAGCGTACTGTACAAGTGTCTTAGTTCTGGGGCAACAAACATCCCTCAATAAGATTAGAAACAGCAGCCCCTCTCCCCGAAATGTTTGATTGCAGTAACACAGCAAATGAATTTGAGCGAAACATTTGTTGGACGCCTGGAAGGTTCAGAAAAAGATTTAAATTTAGTACCTCTATTTGCTTTTACGTGAAAAGAAAATTAGATAGGTCAATATCATACTGTAGACTGAAGGCGACTGGAGCCCAATTATGTAGGTTCTGCTTGCCGGGTAAAACCGCCACCCAAGAACTGACCCAACTGTATGTAGCCGCACGCAGCCTCTTTTGTCACATTTTGCCCAGCCCGTCATGATCCCAAAGTCTACAGCCGTGCCTGTAGAATTGATCCTCGGTATTATGCTCTTTCGGTAGACACCTAGCTGTGTAGCTGTTGATACCTCGACAAGCCGGCGTGGCCTACCTTAACGTAAAAAAACAACTACTCATAGCGTCAGGTTAGGTTGTCAATCAATATAACAACAGTACAGAAGAAGAACTAGGGCACAGATACGTGTTGTTCTCTGAGCTTAGGCTGCCTGGTTTTTATGTTCTATCGAGCGCAAGAGTAATTATTCTTTTGACTAGTCACCACTTGAGCTGAAGAGATATCCATAATTCAAATTGTGATAACATTATTTCTTGTATACGCAGATCGTTCCACTGTTTAACCAGTTGTTGTCATAACTAGCAAAAGAAAAGTATAACATAAAAAATGCCAATTTACATTTGACATGCCATACAATAATTACGCACGCTATTAGCACATTAATGGCAGAGAAGTGTTTTTAAAGAGAGTAAGGATGGCGGTATATAGGGTTTTAAGTTAGGAGTCGATAAGTCACATTGGAGTCCACGGTCTAGGAATATTCTCACCAAGTGGGTACTGGAGTCGGACGCTCTCCTCCATTACTCACCAGCCTGCCGCACTTAACCACTACTCAAAGGGTCAGCGCCCCAGAAACTAGCTGCCAACTGGCCGCGCCATGATCAGAATTCATCCTGCTCTTAATTGTTATTCATCCCGATACTAATCGGTCTGCACCGCCGCCCTCCCGACCCGCCGTGTCACCGGGACCCTGATCATATTCATGGGATCCCCTTCTCCATGCCCAGCCCCCACTATCAATTAGTCTGCCTCGGGTTCCCGCCCTATTCGCTGGTTAACAGCCGCAGATAACCAAATTGTGGCAGTGCCCTCCTGTCACCGACAACCAGCGCATTTGTAGGCAATCTGGTTAAAAGTCGTCTGCTATTTCTGGCCAATGGTATTTAACACGTGGAGGGAACTAAATAAATGTTTAATGTTATACAGAATTTATTCACCAACCAGAAACCCCACGCTCACGTTTATGGAGACAGACTCTGCTGATATGCCCTCTTGATACAAACCGGTGTAGGGTGTGTTAACGGGCGATTTGCTGATATCGCTGAGTAATCAATTTACAGGTCGTAAGCCGACAGGGATTGTCAGTTCACATGCGATGCGTACCATAAGGGAGGTTAAGGCTTCAGGGATGGGGCACGCCGGGGTTAATATCCTCCACAGCACGCAATTCAAGGGGGGGTTAGGCTCAACAGTGACTGATATCTATAGGAATTTGGATGGCTGTCCCTATAAAAGCGGCTCGGAATCATAGTTTAAGGGAGTAGGAACGATTATTGAAGTCATTTGGAAGATCTGGATTATCGTTTAGCTTTGACTATAGAAATGAGAAAATAATTGTCAAATGTACAGCCATTTATCAACTGATTGCCAGGTTATATCCTTTTGAGTGAATAGGCTTTGAAAGCAGACATATCTTTTACCGATTGGGGGATACAACTATGGATGGTATGTTTTATTCATTGATAATGATATGTCAATTGCGTATCTAGGAAAGCGTGTAAATAATGGAAGTAGTTTGAATCGGCCTAGTCGATACTGACGTAATTGAACTTTTTATTTGTAGGTTAAGGCTTATTTTCAGTAATCGTTGAAGTAGATTTATAGTAAACGGCGAGGTCCTTTTTTGAGAATAGGTAATCCCGAGCATTCACTATTAGTTGCCTAGGCTAGTAAGTATTTGTAATAATGTTACAGGTAAGCTTTTTGTACATACTTTATTCTTCACCATTTTCATGGAACAGACATTTGTCCTGAAAAAACTGCCTATATTTCCTAACTAAGAAAATAAATAAGATATGACGACATCAAACACATTTCTGACGTAGTTTTCTATGTGAAATTCAAGTCACTTTTGTTATCCTCCACAATGCTCGATAAACCATAGTACAGTAGTGTTTATTTTTGCAAAGGAACTACGTTGAGGAATAATCATTGAATCCATGGGAAAATTGCTTCACTTGCTCCTCCTGGAATGCATCGATCATTAATGTAATTGCAGATTTCAGGCACGGCGTTTTATCAAAGTTGTGCCTGGTAATTGATGGATTAAAGAGCCGCTAGCAGGGGAGTATTGACGACGATGGGGCCGTGTTTCGCCAAGACAGGGTCCCTTGTAATCAGGGACGGGTCTCTGGAGATTGCACAACGTAGGAACATGGCAGCATTTTGACATAGCAAACCCTTTTTCCTTTTAAGAAAAACATTGAATAATTGTTTTTTTCGGCCTTTTGAATTTTAGTTGTTGATAAAGAGTTATGATGCTAGTAGACTTATCTCCCTCGTTCAGTTTTTTTAAAAGAAGAAAACATATACACAATACATTTATACCTTTAGTTACAGAAACATGCATTACATTCTGCAAACATGCAAACTGAATCAAACAATCATCTATTTGTAGTGTACTTTTAAAGATGAAATAAAATAATCGTGCTGCTTTAATTGAAAAATATGCCCGTCTGGGTAGATCTTCGGATATTTTGTTTATGCCTGTTCGCCCTAGTTCTTTCAGTGAATACTTTATTAAATAAGCACTGGCGTGTTTTATCCTTCAATTATCAGGGATTGGGCTTTATACCAACAATCATCCCCATCTAACCATCGCATTGACTTCAGGCCCACGCAAGCCAGCTTTATGGAAATAGCATCCCTGTGATCTGAATTCTTTGATTTCGAGTGGGTTATTTTGAGCAGTGGTGGCGGCGTTCAGTCAATGATGCCTGTGGGCCCAGGCTTGGAAGTTGGGAAGCAGTAAATGAAAAATACCGGACTTATTTCCTCCCTGCATGCCTCCACCCCGTATCTCCGCCATTCTCAGCCGGTCGTTGTCAGGCAATGTGACCTCTCTATGCTCGATCGAGCAAGCCGAGTGCAGTCCACTGTAACAGCCTCCGTCCGGCCCCCGGCCCGGAAACCTGTATAGCAGGCCATGCTTCCCTCTTTTCTCTCTGCCCCTGTCCCCGCCCATTAGCCACCACCGGGCTATTGATGAAGCAGGGGGAGCCAGAATAATGTGGCAAGTATCCAGCTTCGTACGATGATAGAGCCACGTAGATCACAGGGATCCTCCCGCGCCCAATCCACCCCCTCCCCGCGCCCGGCCCACCTCCCGGGGGCGTTTGGAAAACCCTGCGGCGGGGATTTATTGCTAGCCGGGTAAACCCGCCGCTCTTTGTAAAGCTTGCGGCCGATGGGGGTCTCAGATCTCGGCGACTATCTTCATTTGGCGGTAACCTACCAGTAATGCTGTCAATTGCGATATCCTGGCAGTTTCCCCCCCCCCCCCCCCCCAAGAAAAGAAAAGAAAAGAAAAAAGTAAAAAAAACAATTTCAATTTCAATTACAAGTCCAGAAATGGCCGAGCTTCGTTAAATTGATTCGACAAAAAATATGGGCACATGCCGAGAACATAATTAAATTCATAAGTGAATTAGTTTCCACTTTAAACTGATAAATTCTATGTTCCCATGTTCCTGATAGGAAGGCGAAGAGAAAAATATGTTACTGTCGTGTCTTCATATTTTCATTAGGAAAGCGGCATAGTAATATTCGTATACTGCGTACTTTGTTAATCGGGGCAAGTCCTTAATGCCATGAAGCAAAAATTGAGTGTCATACCGAGTTAATTCTAGTACCAATACAATCTGTAGCAGCTCTTGCCGAGCAAAAAAGAGAATCAGTAAAGGTCAGAATAATACACACAAGAAAAAAACATTACAAGCTCTACTCAAAATGACCTTCGCTGACAATTAATTGCTTTTATGAAAAGAAGGAATCAGAAAGTGTCAATCTCAGTGACGGGTTCTATTTTTGTGTCTGCCCAGTTCTCTTTATGAAAAATGTCTTTAAAAGGGAACACATCAATTTTGAAGCACGGATGAATTAAGATTCACAAGAAAAAAATCTATCGAGCAATTAACACCAGGTCACCACTGGTTAAAATCTGGACCCATTCAGCCCTGGCCAAGCTAGTCGAGCATCACTCCACGCATGACTAGCTCTCAAATGGCGGCGGTTTCCGAACGTGCTCCGCCTGGAGGATCCCTTTTCCCCGAGTGACCTACCCTGCTCCACCATCTACTCCTGGTCTAGCGTCGATACGGTCTAGTCGGCTTTAGTTCTGCCCCAGAAAGCCTATTGTCCCAGGGTCCTGGGGTCAGACGGGGCCCTTAGTAGGGGAGGGATCGGGGGTTGGGGCTTGGGGTTGGGGCAGGGACAGGGGGCACTTAGGAGGACAAGAACCCTCCCTGACCACTGACGTGCTTAATAGCAGAGATGCAGGTATGGGAGGGTCAAGACCCTTTCTTGACCCTGACCATGGAGATATCTTATTTTAACCATAACCTTACCAAGCTAAGGTCGGGAAGTAGGCTAGGCAAGGGTTAAACTTTAATGTATATGTATACATGAAGAGAGGAGGGGCTTCGTTCTGACCCAAAGGTTTGACCTTTACTTCTCAATCCTTAAACTGTAATACAGAGTACCACATCTTCTGTCCCTTTGAACTTTATCCCAACAACTAAGCCTTGTCATAATACAAATGATTTGGTATAATTTTCAGACCTCACCTATCACAGAATAGTAGTTAATTTTTCATTGGAAATTCTTATTGTAAATCGAAATACAAATCAGAACTATTACTCTAGCATCTCTTATGTGGCCTGATCGTAAACCATCATACAGCAGAATGTGGCCTCTTTTTATCAACACTAGTCGTCGCTTTTATTTCAAAGGGCATAACATCTTAACACGAGAACCAGCAAAGTGTATCAAGTAGCTTCCCCAGGGCGAACAGTTTGACCTTTTCGGTAATAGAGATTAGTTGATCTTTGGCTCTCTGGTTAAACTTGGTTTTTGTTTTGTGGATATTAATCTGTAGAACGGTTGCTAATGCGTGGTCGCATCCGTTTATCTAGTCGGCTATTTGCAGATGGGAACTGAGACGGGTCTGCAAATATGCAGTCTCTATATTAAATAAAGTCTAGAAGCACAGCCTGGGTCAGCCTGGCAGGCTACTCCAGAAAATATCGCGGTATGAATGATGAATGAGTTATTCTGTTTACAAACGCAGAGAGCAGAATTGTTGAAACAATTCTGTTCTTTCACTCTGTGAATTATTCTAAAAAGAGCAAATCCCACTAAGCCTTTATTTCATGAAAACATGATGTGGCAAAACAAGAAAAAGACCAACCATCGGACATAATCCTGATGTCTAAGATAATCCAGGTCGTACCGGGGTCATGTATTATAACCAAGCATTTTATCACAGATCACAGGTTCTTGTTTAGTTTAACATGAGCTGGATTAGATGTCTTTAGTTTGAATTTGATTTTGTGGTGCAAAGCAATTTGAATTTCATAGTCTAAGGTAGGCAAGTAAACTGGTTTTTTTTCCACCGTGATTGAAGTAGGTCAAATCTGGACTCAATTATACCGTTTGTTCAGGTCTAGTTCGTACCTTTATGAGGTATATTTTGTTGCATCATAGAGCGTATCCACATGATATAACCTTGTCTATTTTATATGGACATATCGATATGGACCTAATTTAAAAGGAGGATGTCAGCCGAAGTGTTGAAATTTCTTTCTGCATCTGCAAATGTAGTAAAATTAGAATAGACTTATGTAAGTAAAAACGAAGAATCAATAAACTTTACCTAAATTCAATTTGAAGAAGCTAAACATTTGACATCCTTATCAGTTCCCGAGTGGGAGATATGGGGTCTCTACTCAAGTTAGCACCAACTTGGAGACTACAAGTTAATTACGGGTGAAGTCGGAGCAGTGTGTAAAAACCAAACAAACTCTCCGCCCCCACATTGAACGCAGCGGTAGAGGACGAAATTGCATTACTGTTTGTTCCTAAAAACCTTGACTTGAGCCTGTAACATGGGCTGCCGTGTCTCAAAATAGGAACACTTTCTTCTATCTAGAAGTCTGAACGACTTTCTGACCAATATTAGTTGTGGAATTGTGGCATAGTTTCAGTTTATATAAATATGGAATTCAGATCATAGGGTATCTTATCACATTGGTAAAACGGAGATCCATACACCTGGTAGGTTCTATTAATCATTGTATTCATGCATTAGCAGCTGCTGTTATTTTGATGGTCCTACCATAAAAGCTGGACTTTTTACAAATGTATTATGTTAGACATCGAAATTGAATACCCAAAACTTAATTTTAACAAAATTCGACGTAGCTGGATAGAAATAATACATTACAAAGAAAAACCTTTCCTTTTACGGAACAGTATGTATAGCAACATAAAACCTTTGACATAGTGTCAGAGTACTCGCACATTTCCCTGTAATCTCCGTCAAAGTGAAGTATAAATAATCAGTACAGGCCTTTCTCTTGTGTCAATTCGTGTCCCTGAAAGGAGGAGGTTGTTATTAATAGCAGTGAGTCGCTTTGATGTGTTACAGCGTACTGTGTACGGTTTTCACCGAAGGTCGCACACAGGCCGAGGGCTGGTGTGCCACGTTCTGTATGCATGTGATATTTGACTCAATCCGTTAGGATCCATGGATAAGTCAACGACTTGTAATGAATATGCAACGGCGTCGTCGAATTGAATACGGGTATTTAAATGTAATCCATACTGAAATTAGGATAGAATCTGAATGCAAATGCTTTGGAAATGAAATACATGTTTGGAATCGACTGAAGGTCCTAAAAATAAACCAACACAACATAATTCCGAATTGAGATGGTGTTATCTCTGCAGTCAAAGATGTTAACAGTATGCTCTGTTTCGTCCTGTCTAACGATATTCTGTCGTGTATTTGCAATACAAATTCAAGATTCTTCTTATCAAAAAAGAGGATCTCCACTCATGTAACGTTATTCTGCGGTTGATGCCTGACATTCTCTCCGTAAGTGATTTGTACCCGTCCTTTTCTACCTGCTGCGTAGATTGAATAACAGTCTTTCTAACTTCCCTGTGTCTCAACACATGTAGGCGCATTCAGAATAAGAAAAAAAAGGTTATCCATGCCTCTCAGAATTCTGATTTGATATTCTGCCTTTTAGTCCACCCGCCGCCATATTGGACCTGACTCAACGTTGAGGATCCGGGATCGACCAGGCAGGGTCAAAGGGATGTTTCTTTTGTCGTGAAACGCGTGTTTTTTCACGGAAATTTCACTAAAGGATACTCAATAGGGCGTTGAGTGGAATAAGAGGTTAGATAAAGTTCGGCGGGGTTATTCGTTATTACAATATTTCGTATATATATATATATATCGGACAAAAAACGTATTTTCTCTACCAGATTTACCGTCAAATGAAAGGAGATACCTCTCAGTCAGGGTTGGAATGTTTTATTGCTCAGTAGATTAAACGATCAATAGTCCATAGCTGGCACAAGACCGATGAAGATAGATATGATCCATTTTAACATCAAAGAATGTATCTTGCAGGTTAAATCTAATCATAGCAGTAACAGGTCCATCGATATAGTATCGGATAGTTGTTAACGCAGCGTCAATCTATATTGGCCTTTCATTTTTCATTTGAGGTGCTCCTGCTTGATACTTTACCTACTCTGCTGTGCAAGATCACTCCATTTCTATTTTGATAAAGAGTGTTTACAAACAGAACCCCATGAAATTTTGTCGGCGATTATCACGTGATAGCCGTGAAAATTTAGTTATGAATCAAATACAGAATTAATACTTTGTAAATAATGACAGCTGTACTTTATAAATTCGTAAAACTGCTTGATGTAAATTTAACATTATCTGGTCGATACTGTCACAAATTTTAGATATTACTGTTTTTGCTTAATGGATGGAAAATATGCCATCCAGTCCGTGTTGAGTAGGTGAGACGTCATCTACCTAATGTCTTATATGCAGATAAAACCATTTAGAGAAATGCTAAATATTACATCAAGTAAAAGCCGCTGTCGTAAAGAGCCGGAAACAGAGCCTGTGCTGGCCTGACTTCCCCGAGCTGCTCCCTGCCCGTACCATCTGCTCCGAGCTACTCACCACACCCCTGCCTCCAGTCTACCCCGACCACGGCCCCGCCAGCGTCACAGTGATTAGCCGATCCCGGGATAGGGTAGCGCTTATTACGGCCGTAACGACGTGCCTGCTGCCCGCCCCTCCACGTGGTTAATGTAATATAACCAGCCAGTGGTTTGCTGTAAGGGGAATCTCCAATACTGGGAGCGACCATGATGCCTGGCCTACCCTGTAGTCAAGCTCTTGGTTATCTAGGATTACTTTACCGCTCAATTTCCATCCTGATGTTACTAAATTGCTAAAGCGTACAAAGCATGTCATGACAAAAGACGACTTTCCACTAAGCAATTCCTGACATTATGTAGGCATAAAATAAGAGTCCAGTGGGAAATTATGCAAGACGTCGTTGTGAGGCATATGGCTATGTCGGTTCTCACACGATCTCAGTCGACCTACAACCTTAGGGTGATTTGCCAGCGGCCGTTATTGTCCGGACGTATGTCTGTGGGGTAAGTGCCTAGTGCAGGCAAGGAAGGCCCATTTTGATTAATGATGCAAATGGTACAAAGACTTGAGAATACATGTGTATTAGTAGAAGTAATAACGCATGTAATTTACAACAAGGGTTCCCCAATAGGTAACTGGAGTTGCCACTATTCATGGTTTGTTAATCTAGGCTCGGCCAGTTGACCAGCCCCGGCTAACACAAACATACACATACACTCGGTATATTGGACCTTATATGATATTGACTGAGGCGTCATTGGCCGGACACCTTGTCGCTGGTCCTACAGGAGCAGCTCGCCGGCCCATGTTAACGGGCCCACGAGTGGCTCGCCGAGTGCACACTGCAGTGTTATAGGCGGGGGGCGGTGAGTGTGGGGGGCACCACTCGGATTATCATATGGCCAGTCTGTAGGGGCGGCTAAGGAGCATTACAGTGTTTGTTGATGCCCTCTGGAGGAGGAAGGGTCGAGGATATGATCCATAAAACTAATGTTATGAGGGCTGGAGATTGTACCACGAGACCAAATGATATCAGCCGTGTGGCCCTACAAGGGGCCAAATTGCTTTGTAGGTGAAGAGGGTGGCAGAGTTTGGCCAGTACCATACACACTGCATAGAATTTCGCAAAATGTATCGTCATTCCTATTTGCATTGAAAGCTTTTGTCATACCATATAGAACGTATGTCGACTTTCTGGCACTGGTTGACAATACTACAGGATGTCAATAGAAAACCGCTCTTGAATGAGCAATAGTAGACTCTTGAGGGTAGTTAGAGGTATTAACAGGCTTAATCGTTAACTGCAAGTAGGAAAATGTTTTTGAGTTTATGGGTTAAATTTAAGAGGTATAATTTTCACGGTCGGTACGTCAAGGTTGTCTATGTATACATATATACTCAGCCCCCTGTAAATCCAAGGGGCCATTGGGTATTGGCGGTAGGTGGCAGCAGGGATTGGGGGCAGCAGTCAGGATCTGGTTTTCCCTCTCGTGATTTATGGATAGGGGTTGTCTAAAAGCGCGGTATAACAGTGGCACTGTGCAAACCTCATCCAATCCCAATGCAGATTACACAAACAATACTGTACAAAGCACATTTAATCGTTGGCCTTGTTTGCCTGTGCATGTCCAGAATAATGCCTCTACTGATTTATGAAGGAAATGAAAATTGAATGTTTAAACCGAGGACTCCTCTCCCACGCACATCTCCGATTCCCATCGACTTCCTTACCAGACATTGCTGTAACCTTATTTGTTGGAGGTGTTTCTCCAGCTTGAGGCTATATTATACCAGAGTGACTATCGGCATATTAAAAACTGGACCTCCTTGAAAGGAATTTGTAATTACTTTAGCTCCATAAGTCCTGAAACTACGAGACTAGTAATGTGACTGAGATCATACAAAGGTACCATAATATCATAGAGACCAGAACTACTTCCCTAACATTACAGACCTAATACAAATAAATAGGGATTTATGACTCCTTGCAATGAATTGGTGCGATAGGTACTGATTGGAAAGGAGGGGGGGAGTCGAAGATTTATTTGAAGTGTGGGAGCAATCTTTCATTAAAGGTATCCCTATCAATACAAAGGGAAAGCAATAAAATGAAAAGGCCGCGGGCATTACAGGCCCATTTAGAGCGATCCGCCGCACCCGGGGCGCCCCCCTTCCCTCTGTCATACACCAGGAGAAATTAAAACTCTAAGGGGGAACCAGGAATGGAGGAGTAGAGAAAACGGGGATCAATCCTATGGCGACGACGGCGACTGGGGACGATTGCCAATTGGAGGGGAGTAACCCGCCAGCTCCTCTAGGGGCTGCGTTTGATCCGTGGAGGAATCCCAGACGGAGCAGGCGGGCAGGGCTAGGAGCAAATGGAACCAGGGATGAAAATAGCTCCATTGTTGGGGCGCGACGTGTCAGTTTGCATTGATCCAGCCGCAGATCTTTCCCCCATGCTCCAAATTGGATTTGGCCCCGGCTGAGGTTGGAGGTGGTGGCGGTGGTGGTGGTTGAGACGTAGCGCTTTGAGAGAGTGTCGGAATGGGTGGGCAGGAGACGGAGCTGTGGTAGAGATGGAGGCCAGGGTTGGCCTGTTGAGAAAGGTTTGCGTGTCTTTGGGGGAAAGTGTGTAAGTGAGTGAATAAGGGACTAGAGGCAGGTGGGGGTCTAATATGGTTTGTCGGGGTGTGCCATACTAGGTGATTGAGAAGTACCACTGTCACTACCAGTAGAACATCCCACATACATCGATCCTATATCCTTATCGCGTATTGGTCGGGGCATCATCGGTACACAATTCAACATTCATCTCCTCTATACCAGAGACATTACACGGACAGGGTACTAAAGCATACTTTGTACACTAGATAAAATAAATGTGTAGACCGCTGATGCTTTCACATAAACCTGCATCAGATTAGTACTGACCACAAGTCCCTCCAGGATTCGCACCCACAATACAGCTGTTTGGAGGGGGTTGCTAACCCTTACACTATGAAGCCACATAGGGGATGATAGCTAAATAATAGTGTCATGACCTAATTTGCTGGTTCCCACAGGTCCTTTAAAAACCTGTTTAACAACTCAGCAACCAAATGGACTGGCTTGTAACAGCCTATTTCACTGGTTCTTGGTATTGCCTAGAGTATGTTCTGTGTGTAGACTGTAACGTGCGAAAGGACATCATCTTAGAAGTAGTAGGGTAAATGTTTTTTTTAAACAGCGATATTCTAGTATCACATTTCTGATTTATTAATATTTATTTGAATTCAAACAATTTGTCATATAAAATCAAAGGAAAAGGCAAGCATAGGAGAAACATATGTGTTGGTCGATTTACCTGAACACAAACCAAATCAGTTTGCAAGTCCTACTTCTGAAGAAGTAGGTGCTGATAGTAGCGGTCTATGGTATCAGGACATTCCCATACTCATATCAAGACTTCTAACGCTGTGTAATGGACCTCGTTGCGGACCACGCCCTCTCTTGAGAAGCGGCCACACTAATGCTGAAACAGTGCGGCTGTTTTCCGGTTGGGGGCGCTGGCACAGAGGGGCTCAGGTTGGCTTAGGAGACTTGGCAGAGAAAGTATTCGGCTGATTTAAAGGTCGTTCAGCATGACAGCTGTATTTCAGTTTATGACTATTTCGTCTTTTTATTGCTGGTTTACACAATTTCTGTCCATAAAGTTGTTACTCTTTAATTTTCAAACTCAACACCTATCGGAAAACCAAAAAAGATAATCCCGTTCAACTCGTTTGACTGTGAAATGTAAAACACGTATGACTTCATGATCATGAATGTAAATTGTAAGATTGACTGTTTTCCATCACCAACCTGAATTTTTGTTTTATATCCAACTGTATGATGTAAGGCTTACGTTCTGTCTTACTGTATTGAAGGCCCAAACCCTAATTCCATGGTAAATCATCAACTTAAATTTCAACTAATATGTTTTATAGGTAGAGAGAAAAATAACAGATTTGATAAAAAGAAAGTAAAACAGTTCTACAGATTTAAACTTGCCAAGCTGGTGCTACTAAGTGACTAATCAAGGCAGTCTGACATTAAGGGGTACGTGCCATGGAGTAGTTAGAGGCACCGTCGGAATGACCACAACGCATTAGAAAATAAGTCCCCAACTCCGACGCTTTAACCTGTAAAAATATTTTCATTCTCTAAAAACGTGCACAATAATCTGTACAGCATTTCTTTCATTTCAAATACTTCAATGAATAATCTATTTTAGACTTAGAGGTATATTACATAAATAATTGAGAAAACTAATTATATCTATAACGTCACGTTTTAATTGTGTAACTGAGCATAATTGATTTTATTCAAGACAAGCACGCGGAGACTTGACCTCTGCTATAAACACATTAAGAATATCTAACACAAAATAATGTTAAAGAGTGAATTGTGATGAATAGATAACGATCTTTGGGATAAGGCTGATGACTGGTACTTGACAGAATAAGGTATATGTAAAGAAAAATGAAGAAATCTAATCATACACATGTCAATGCCTGAAGAGTTGAGCATTGAGGATTAGGTGGGATTACACGTCCATGTTTGAAGAGTTAAGCATTGGAGATTAGATGGGATTATGTGTAATGGGCGCCGAGTCCACTCTGGCAGGTGGGTTGGGGCGGCGGGGGGTGGGAGCAGGTGGGGGGCGGGATGGCCGGCCGGCCGACCACCGCCCAGCGCCTCATCCCGGCTAATGGTGTTAAATCAACGACTGCCACAACGACTGCCTGTCACAGAGCCACTCCTGCCTCCAGCCCCCTGACCAGCCCTGGAGAGGTGACCAGGGGTGGGTAAACTGGGGCTGAGGTGAGGGAATGTTGTAGGGGTAAGCTCCTGGCCTCACATGAGGCAGGTATGGGTTCGAGACTTGGCAATACCTGTTACACGACCCTCACTTATATCCCTCTCAGCCTATAGGACCTATGATAAGTTTGTAGATTCCAAACAAGGACTCTCTCCTGTTAGCTTTTAAAATTTTTGATTTTATGTCATCCACGGGATCTCATTGGATGAGTCCAGGTTGGATATAATATTCTTAGATCCCCAAACACACTTTCCTCCAAGCATCCTTCATTTTTCATGGCTAGCATGTTTGATCAGAATTTTGTCATATTCAAGGCTATTACAATTTAAGATTTTGCTGTTGGTTTTGATCTTAGAAAAAAAATCACACGTAGATCCACCTGAATATATTAAAAAAGAATTTGTCTTGAATTGTCTCGTGTAAAAAAATGGTTGTCCCAAGAAGTTTTATATCCCCAAGGCCTGGGGCCTGTGTGTGCCTGCCCGGGCGTGTTGTTCTTGGCCCCCATCTGACCAGGGGGTGGGGGCCGGGCAGTAAGGTACGGCCCGCCAGGCCGCATCCATCACCCCGCCCCGCCTTATGGCCGCCTAAAGTAGGCCTTGATAGCAGCCTTTGTGCTGACCTCGCCCAGACTTATGAAGCACCAAATAGAAGCAGACAAGGCGCCCCCTTGCCCCGCACGCTCGTCCAATCTGCTCCGCCTCCTCCGGGCTGTGGCAATATTAAACAATACCACGCCGCTCTCTCTGCTGGTTGGAAACACTGGGGGAGAAAAAGACTACAGCTGCAAGTTATTGTGTCCTCAAGGCATTGTATACTTGAACGATGATAAAATTCTATGTCGTTTGAAGAGGTATATTTTAATATTGAACAGGCGTTCTCATATTATCCCCTTGACTCATGCAGATTAGTTTCCCTTTAGACTTAGGAATGCTTAAAGTGTAAGTGTTGACAGAAATTATATAGGTTCAATGAGGAACAGCTCATGACGTGATTCGGGAAAATAATGTCTATTATACGCATAAATATAACGATGAATTAAGGTTGACATTTTAGAAAGCATAAAAAGAGAACATTTAAAATTCAGTTAAAATCTAAGGTTGTAAGGAACAACACCATGTGCCAGTCAGGAAAGGAATGAATATAATACACCTAGCTACATACTGATCTGTTCCCATTATAGTTTGTCGTTACATAGATAATCTACAGAAACTGACACCAATATTGCATGTCTGTACATTCACATATATCATTGACACACTTTAGCTAAAAAAAATCCAATCCTCTATTACATTGCACAGCGATGCCCAATCCCAGACCTAATCCGTTCAGAATTGACTACTATTCAATTAGGGTAATAGACACTACCTAGACGAGAAACACGGACAATAACCGTTCTATCAGACAATTAGCAAACATACATGTGACAGAATAGCCTAATTGTACTGCAACTAATCTTCAATATTCACTAATTTTACATTGACCTTCATATAAAAAGCCGTTTGGAAATGAATTAGCTGGGCATACAATAATCACAAAACACACCAAATTCAGGAAGACCCACCGTTTTTTCTAAACATAAAAATAAAATAGCGCTGCTGTCACAACTGGAGTTAAGAAATGTTTTCATATACATTTGCCTTGCATTGGTCGTGATTTCCTACAGTGATGATCCCCCGGTGATTGCTGAGTCAGGGGACAGGGGGACAAATCCTCCCACGTCAGCCCCGCACGGCTCACCTGGGTCTATCGCCTTATAGCAATAGGCTCCCCCCTCCTCCCGCACCACCTCCACCGGGGCAAAAACCATGCCTGATGAGTAATACAGATGAAGCAAAAATAACCTAATAGGATTGGAATCCAATTACTGTTGAGCAAATTGTTTACTAAACGGCATGGGGGTGTTGTGCGCCCGATCCGCCTTCGCTCAGGAGGCTGACTAGAACGGAACGCTAGACGTAAACCTGTGAAAATGTATAGTTTTGGTTGATTTTAATGACATTAGGTCTGTAGAACATATGGGCCTTACGTTCTGAAACTGACTGTTGTAATAGGTTTTAAGCTCAAGTTCGACAGATTAATACTACATGCGTTCACAGTACATATTATGAAATATGCTAGAAGACAGTTTTTCAGTTAAGGAATTTTCAGAACTTTGTGGGCATTTTAAAAATCTAACTTTGAGGAAAACTGGGCTACTGTATTTGTATAGGAATTAATCTATCTAAACAAACATGAACTTTTATCCGTTTAGTGGAAAAGATATTTTCACAAAATCATTTCCATATTCTGATATTGATTATCATAGAAAATAGATGTTTTTATTCTGAGCAGGGTTAAAGGGTACAAAGGTCATCAAGGTTATGCTCAGATATGGAGTTGGCCTGAGTGTACCATTGGTTTCAATGACAGGTGACCTCAAAGTTGACCTCAGAACACCTCACTTCCTGTTTACTAGAATTGTGAAGGTCCCTTTTATATTTTAGTTTTACCCAAGTGTTAGTGATTACAGTTGGCCTAGTGTAAGTAGGTATAGGTATATGTACTAGGCAAGTCTACCATGACAGGTGAGAGTGTCCTTGGCATCAGGTAAACAAGTGGATTACTGAGTGACCAGCAGTGCATGCAGCCATGTGGAACCAGGTGGAACCTGTGGCCAGGAATGACTACAGCCATGGTGGATGCCTGGGCTATGATTAGAAATATCCTGTATGGGCATCACTCTCCAAGCAGACTTTGAGGCCTACACTCTCCAAGCAGATGTTTGATTTTCAAAATTTTCTTTTCTTGTCAAGTTTTAATGTTTTGACTGCTGGTAATGTCTAAAGAGGTTTTAATCACTCTCCAAGCAGACTTTGAGGTGTACACTCTCCAAGCAGATGTTTCGTTTTCAAGTTTTTATTTTTGCATTAAGTTTAGATGTTTTCATTGCTAGTAATCTACAAATAGGTTCTCATCACTCTCCAAGCAGATTTTAAGGCTTACACTCTCCAAGCAGATGTTTGGTTTTAAAAATCTTCTTTTTCCATTAACTTTAAATGTTTTGACTGCTGTTAATCTCTAAACAGGTTTTTATCACTCTCCAAGCAGATTTGAGGTTTACACTCTCCAAGCAGATGTTCAGTTTTTAATTTTTATTTTTTAGCATCAACTTTAAATGTTTTGACTGATGGTAATCTCCAAACCGGTTTTTATCACTCTCCAAGCAGACTTTAAGGTGTACACTCTCCAAGCAGATGTTTCGTTTTCAAGTTTTTATTTTTGCATCAAGTTAAGATGTTTTCATTGCTAGTAATCTACGAATAGGTTCTCATCACTCTCCAAGCAGATTTTAGGTTTACACTCTCCAAGCAGATATTCAGTTTTAAATTTTTATTTGTTTGCATCAAGTTGAAATGTTTTGAATGCTGTTAATCTCTAAACAGGTTTTTATCACTCTCCAAGCAGATTTTAGGTTTACACTCCAAGCAGATGTTTAGTTTTTTATTTTTATTTTTTAGCATCAACTTTAATGTTTTGACTGATGGTAATCTCCAAACCGGTTTTTATCACTCTCCAAACAGACTTTAAGGTGTACACTCTCCAAGCAGATGTTTCATTTTCAAGTTTTTATTTTTGCATCAAGTTTAGATGTTTTCATGGCTAGTAATCTACGAATAGGTTCTCATCACTCTCCAAGCAGATTTTAGGTTTACACTCTCCAAGCAGATATTCAGTTTTAAATTTTTATTTTTGCATCAAGTGTAAATGTCTTGACTGCTGGTAATCTCTAAACTGGTTTTTATCACTCTCCAAGCAGATTTTAGGTTTACACTCTCCAAGCAGATGTTCAGTTTTAAATTTTTATTTTTTTTGCATCAAGTTGAAATGTTTTGAGTGTTGGTAATCGCCAAACAGATTTTTATCAATCTTGAAGCAGATTTTAGGGTTCACACTCTCCAAGCAAATGTTTCGTTTTCAAATATTTATTGTTGAATCAAGCTTATATGTTTTCAGTACTGGTTATCTCAGAATAGGTTTGTATCACTCTCCAAGCTGATTTTTAAGGTGTACACTCTTCAAGCAGATGTTCAGTATCAAATTTGTATTTTTGCATCAAGATTATATGCTTTGATTGCTGGCACTCTCCAAGAAGATTTTAGGGTTTACACTCTCCAAAATGATGTTTCAGTTTCAATTTTTTATTTTTCCATCAAGTTTATATGTTTTGACTGCTGGTAATTTCCAAAAAGGTTTTCATCACTCTCTAAGCAGATTTTAAGCTGTACACTCTCCAAGCAGATTTTATGACAGTTACTCTCCAAGCAGATGTTAAGACTTTTTCTTTTAAATATTTCATAACATTTATATATATTGTTATGTTTTCTTATGGCCATCTAACATTATTCATTTGTTTGAAGCAGACTTTAGGTTTTTCATTTTCATGCAAATTATACAATTTTTCTTTTTCTTATATCAGCATCAATTTTAGATTAAAACTAAATAAACTTATTTTATTAGTAATTAATGTGCACTTAATCGTGCACTTAATCACATTAATCAGTGGTGTTCTTTTGTTTTTTAAACAAATGCGGACTTGTTATAAGTATTACATGTAAATAGTACTTTCAGCGTGATGCAAGAACTATTTTTGGTAAATCACGTGAATAGGCTAAGTTCTCGTTATATTATAACGGTATCAATGTGCTCTATAATGATAAAGGTAATTAACGTTATGAGCTTGTTATTTGAAAAGATTTTGTTGATTATTTGTGGTGAGTGAACACTATGCGCGCCATAGTGGAGAGACCTGCTGCTCCCAGTCGCCCAGTGAGGCTGTATCTGACTGGGCGTGGAGACTGATCACTTGGGTCGGCTTCTTATCACCTTCATACTGTGAACAATAAAACTCGGAGGCAATGTATTCAAGCTATCAGGATGTCCACTTGTATGCATCTTATCTCTCACTATTTCATCTGAGTTAACGATAAAAGGAATTGGTACACTTGTTATATTTTGTCTGGATATGATATATTATCAAAATCTGTTAGCAGTTTGCAGCGCACGTGTTGTTATAATCAGTAACATTGAGAATGTAAAAAATTGAGATAATGGTAAGTTACTGTTAGTGTTACAAATAAGTGTTTTTATGACAAGCGTTCTACTGGTGCTTTGGTATTTGACTTTAATGGCATCCGCCCTCAGTAAACTGGTCTTTAAAGGGATTTCTTTCAGATGATCGCATAAAAAGCTTGACGTGTTTTTGACTGTGGATCTCAGTCTTTAAGCTTAATGTCCGGGGCTTGTGGTCGGTTGGTCGTTCATCTACAGCCACAAATGTACCAGGCGCACTCAGTCTGTTAGGTAGAGACTATAAAGTCTGCAGACGCCGTCTGCACTCGACCGTCCACCCTTCGTGGTGTTTCACCTTGTCAGATAATAACACGTATAAAGTACGTAAAACACTCTACTGTATCATCGCTCCGCATAACTACAAAAATAGCTCTTATGTATAATAGAGAAAATCGATTAATAAGTCTTTGGAATGCCGTACGAGGCTAAATTGTACCCTTGGAAATGGTAGATAACATTTTCAATGAATGATGTAAGTTTATGTCTGAGTCTCATTGGGGGAATACTTCATTGTCGCTTTACAAAAGAACAGCGTACTTTCCTTAGGATATAACACGTATAGTCGGAAGTGAAAGTGCATGACTACCCGACCCAGATCTATAGTGTGAGCAGGTTGTAGGAGGCTGGTGGTGAGTAGACCAGCTCGGGGTGAGCAGCTCGCTAGGTGGGTGCTGATAGACTGGGGGTGCGATCATTCCGCTACTTCCCGGCCCCGCGTCTAGATTTTAATCAAGACAGGGCTGGCTAGAGTAAATATTTATTCAGGCACACAATCGGCCCCGGAGGGGGGAGGGGGAGGGGGGCTACGGCTAGCAGGAATGGCTGGAAATTTATTATCGGTGTCACTTGAGTGCGGCCTACATGCGTGGACTAGCTAGTGTACGGATTAGTGTGTAGGTAGTGCATGGATTAACGTCTAGGTAGTTCATGGATTAGTATCTATATAGTGCATGTATTTGTGTTTATGTAGTGCACGAAATACATTGCCATTGAGGACGTAAATAAAACAGCGAGTTTGGTTGCGAACACGACCATACAGAAGTAATAACGATAGATATAAAAGGTTTGATAATGTATGAGGACAAAAACACAAATCAGCCAAGCATTTAAAGAAATAACTTGTAGGTCCGGACCTGGTTGACTTATCGATACCCCGAGTGTTATGGTACCTGTCAACCTGATATGGCGGTCGGGAACTATCACCTGTTAGGGTCTGTTAAAGGGTATACTTGGCACCCACAGTAAAACAAACACCATGCCTTTTGGCCGCTTGGCGCGTACCGGGCCCCATAAACATTGCATGCCTGCCCCTAGTAGTATAGGGAAAGTAAACCGAGTCAGGGACATTAGAATTAAATGTGTATGGTGGGCGGGTCGGGTTACTGTCGATTGGCGCCCTGAGATTGTTCGCTCAGTGTATATACGTGCAGCAAGTGCATTATATACCTGTCGTTGTTCAATGAAATACATATTATGATGGAAGAATCAATTATAGATAACTGAGCGATATGGAATGGGACAGAAAATCATGTGTAGAGATAACAATTATACGTTAAACAACACACAGAGGGAAAATCTCATAATACAAGTATAAAATCTTGGTCCAAAAATTACTCATTGAGAACATTTCTTGCATCATTACTGCTCTTAAGTCACACTCCAATTTAGTCATTTGTATTAGCAGTGCTTGCACCATGGATCTCACTTGTTTTTGTCTATAGCAATTAGCATACAATATTGTGTTACCCCTCCTTCCTTTAACTTTTATAGTTTATCATCTGTAAAGTAGGAATAGTTGTAGTTAGCATCAACAGTAAACATGTTCTCCTGGCAAAACCACATAGGTGTCTAATGAAGTTCAGGGAAGAAAAAAACGTAGAGAATAAAAGTTACCCACAAATTGAATTTAGAGTAGCGAGAGAACTGCTCGACGCGACAGAGGAAGAGGTGAATGTGGCAATGTTCCACTCACACCGATTCATCACAATGCCTTTCACATGGCGCCGGTAAACATGGGCCCGCCGAGCACCTCCAGGGTCCGCTCCAGCTCATTCTAACGACCCCCGCCCCAAAGCCTACCCCCCTGCCCCCCGTTATTGTTCTTCTATGAATGTAGGAGCAGAGTGTATTGGGGCGTGGGTCAGGGCGCGCGCCCACCACTAGACAAAGAGATTGCTTTCTGCCCGGCTTGACGTTCATATTTCTGCGAGCAGCTCAGCTCCTACTGCTCGGCCTGAGCAACTCGCTGACCACCAGCAGATTGCTTTTCCTAAGCCCGTCGCCGGCCCAGTACCAGCAGGGCCCGCCGGTGCTGCCACCACGCGGGCCCTGCGCCAATGACGCAGAAAATGGGCTGTTCATTTGGGAGTGGTGGACGTCTTGGCCCTGGTCGGGAGATGATTTCCCAGCCCGGGAAATAAGTTGTTCAATTTGTCAATTGCTACCCCAAATTTAGGGGCTGTCCGTAATGACCTGCTGCACCGCGCTGATGACATAAGAGGGGCCAAGACACTCATTTCTGTTGCCTTCTTTTTTTCCCCATGCCACCATTTCCCTCATTTCTTTAAGGTGGATTGGCCTTGATGGCTTAAATGTACTTTTCATTTGATTGTTCCATTTCAAATCCAATCATGGGCATGTAATTATAGAGCGGATCAAAGGTTCGAAATGAATAGAGTGTTTCAGAGTCCTGGTTCCCTTTTCTCTTTTGCTATGACATCCAATTGGACTCTTTTGCGTGTATTTCTGTGTTGTTAAATGAAGGTGCAACTTCAATGGAGAGCCTTTCAGTGCTTTGCCTTTGAAAATGTCTCTGGTATGAATTATACGGAGAGCCCGCGAGGCCCGGCTCATATTACTGTCGATGAGGGATCTCTCCATTGGCACATAGACCGAACTAGAAAAATGCACCCTTACAGCCATAACTTAAATCTTTGACAATCCGATTTAAGGCACCTCATTCACTGTAAATATAAAATGCATGATAAAGCTGTAGGATAACGTAAGTAGGGAAAATCACACATTAAAATGCAAATGTACATTGAGAAAAGATTAGAGGGAGAGCGATTTAAAGAATCAGACTCCCTTTCATTACTTTGTGAAATAACTATAGTGTAAACTAGATTGCCTGTAAATCAAGATAGACATGTCATTGCATTTATCTTGGCTGTATTAATGCATCATGTCGGAATTTCACTTGCCCATGATACACAGGTTAAAAATGATTGATTAACTCTTGAGACGGGGTGGGGTTGAGTAGTTGTCAGGGTCTCCACAGTATAGGGAAAACAAGGAATTGCAAAATTAAAAAAAAAAAAAAATGCCTGACAGGGAAAACACAGGGAATTTGAAAATTTTCCCAAAACATAGGAAAAACACAGCCTGACAGCAAATTTTATTTTGCTAGGTTCTGCAATTACTAATTCTCAAAATATTAGGGATTTGCCTTCTTGTTGTTGGGTTGCCCAATTTTACACTGCATGCGAACAACTTGCTGGAAATGACACAGGAAAAAATTGCCTCGGAACATGGAAATCTCAGGAAAAACAGTGGGAATTTGAAAACGAAATTTGAGTGGGGACCGTGACTAGTTGAAAGGCAGTAGTTTATATATGCCGACTAGTATATATCTAATAACTTTCAAATATTGAAGATTTACATGAGAACATTCTGAAGACAGTCAAGACGGTGTTGAATAGAAAACTTAAATGAAGCTGTGGGACAGTTTTTTCAAATAACCCTGTCATATCAGTCTGTTGAAATAACCTCAGAAGTGCTGTGATTTAAGAAATCGTTGCCCTCTTGTTGATACCAAAAACTTACAACCTAACTGGAGAAGAGGTATCGAGGTTTGAGTGACCACGAGTGATGCTAGGTGGGTAGGGCAGATAGGGGTCGGGAGGAGGAGGGGGAGGAGGGCGGTGGAGGGGTCAGGGTGTGGAGGGCGGACATATGGAGCACCACACCCGGCCCCTATTACTGGGCACGGCGCTGGCCATAAGGCGCCCTGGAGGAAATGAAAGGCGAGCCGGCCGGGCCGTGGTCAGTGGACCTGGAAATGGGAGAGGCCTGATTTGTGTAGGGCGGGCGCGGGGCCCGACCGAGGTCTTTATTCAGGCGAGGGCGTCATAAGTAGTTGGCGAGACGGCACGGTCAGGCGGAAAGTTGATGCGACGACACGGCGGCGGGCGGCGGAAGTCAGGGGTAGGCGAGGGGCGGCGGGACCAAGGCCGGCCGGAAAGGGTTGAGACTTTAGAGCAGAAGCGGGCTAGGGGGTTAGAGGCGACGGGAGCGGGGTTGGGGCGTTTAGGGGTACAGGGCTCGGTTAGTTGGATGTGGGGAGGGGAAGAGGGGGAGTTTGGGAGGTAAGGTTGGATGCGTTCTGCTTGGATGGAGGCCCAAACATCTGGCTGGATGGTCAAGGGGGTCGTCATGGGTGAACGGCTTGACGTCACGCGGTGGGACGCGGTTTGTGAGTCTGTAAGCCTACAGATGGTTGATGAATATGAAAATAAGGCGATGGGAGCATATATTTTGTGAAACATAGATGCCATAAAGCTAAGTATCTGAAAATTAAATACATAAGTATATGCATGTTAAACGGGACTCCAACCTTCATTAGTCCAGAATACTAAACATGTCTGAATTGTTGCTAAAATCCAGTTATGTTAAATCAGACGATATATAAAAAAATGTATTACATAATTATATTAATTGAAAAATAGAGTTGGTAACAATCTTTCTTTGACGTCGTGAACAGTAGCGACTGTAGCCTTCCACAAGCACAACAGCACTAGCGCTGTGAAGTACATAGAGCGGGCAGACTAAATAGGTCAATGGAGTGGCTCTCCTTGGGGGAGTGATAAAGAAGCTAAACTAATTTTTCCAGTATACCACTTGGAGCCATCACAGTTTCATCCCTGACCTGTCACGCGGACTACCCACCCCCAGCCTTATCTCCCGACGGGACCATCTATTCTGCCCCCCCCCCCCTCCCCTCCCATTGGGTAATGGCCAGTGGCCAGTGCTATCTGGTCAGCCGAAAGTCGTGTCCACTCGGCAGCATCAGTTGAGCAGGTGCCCCATGAGTCAGTGGTCACAGGGCCAGGGAGGAAGGGGATGGGGATGGAGGTACTGGGGGGAGTGTGTTGAGCAGTTACAGGAGCAGCCCAGTCTAATCTGATAAGGTTAAACACTCAAGATAGGGTGAGAGTTGGGATGTAATGCTAATTAATAGATTGTCAAAAATGTTTTAAGGGTATACATGTCCAGCTTGTCAATAAAGACGTTGAGTATAACAGTTAACACATATCTGGTAGAAATAAGGCTCATATCACCCCTGTACCCTCGCCAACCTTACCCTGACTCCCTGACTTGAAGCCAGCTAGAAGGAGCTGGAGCCAGCTGGGAAATGGGACTCAGACGGACTATAGATCCTGAGTCAAACCGCGGCCACCTGAAAGGGCGAGGATAAATGGCTGCTGAGGGAGGTCCATGTCTCCCTAGGGGTGTCCAGGGGCCGGGGTAAATTTGTACTTTGTGCATTGGCCGGGCTGAGGAGATGGACCTTGGGCAGTGCGCACCATTAGATCGGCCACTCCCTGGAGAGGGTGGGACTGGTCAGTGGACGGAGGCAGGGGTCAGCGGGCTGGGTTATCGTCCGGCCACTGACCATCTGAAGCCACCAGTAATCCCCACTCCTCCAGGGGCCAGGAGTAGAGAGCCTGCGGACCTTTGTTTATGGTCCAAACAAGTTCAGGGTTCAGGCATCTTTTTTGTTCATATATTTTCTTCCTAAAATTGTTTAGTGTGAAATGAGAGCCATTTTCATCTATGAATTTTGTTAAGTTATGTTGAACGCATTAACGTTTTGTTTCCAATTACGCCGCCTATAGTTTCAGGGGTCTTAAGGGCCTTTGTTAACGTTGGTAGGCCACTACGAGGAGGACAAACAAGCTTGTACATAAATATGAAAGTGATCCTAGATGGGTAGCAAGGCGGACCAAAGTCTGCCATCCCTGATACACCAAGGGCTGATAACCCAAACAATTAATCTGGTTCTGGTTCGTTATATATGTTTACCCTGGTCCCGCATTTAAAGTGAAATGTCAAATCTTAGACTACCTTAGAATAGCAGGATTTTATTTCCCTATTGCCAGAACTACTTTCTTTATGTCCCTCCAGGATGATAACACTTTGAATATCGCATTCCCTGTCTTAGTGCTGCAGTAACTGAACCCGTATCGCCCCAAGGTATGAACAACTATGGTCAGATCATATTTTTGTGTGTGCTCGGCGTCACATGCGCATGTATATTGCTTTCTTTTTATTGTGACAAAAACGTCAGAAAATACCGGGAAATTTGATTAAACATGATCTTATCAGACATCTCACTTCACATTCGCAGACGACACGCCATAATTTAACCTCATTCCTAAAGTCGGCACTTTTGTCCGACAATTAACGGTCTAGATTCCCAACCCCGAGTGGTGAAAGCCAACCGGTTCCTCGGTGCAAATTGCCTGACAGGCTCCATGGCAACACTAAGTTTCTTTCGTTAGGCGAACTTCCGGGAGGGCAGCGCCCCCAAGTGGGTGGCGGAAGCACTAGGGCTTTGGTGCGGCGACAATGACGACCCCTGGTGGGGTATACGGGCGGGCCGAGGGGGTTATGGGGGCCCCGAGATCAGACATGGCCATAAACATGCTGGGCCGGTGGCTAGCCGCACTGCTATATTGTTGGGCGGGATGAGCCCCTGTATTCAATATATTGGGCCATAGGTGGGTCGGCTAGGGGATCTGTGATGTATCAAACTCTCACAAAGTCCGATCTACTGCCCGACGCAAACACCATAACCCGCGAGCACGGGGCGGTAAAAAGATAAAAAGGGCCTACTTTGCTCTGCTGATCCGGGGCTGAGATGGGAGGACCAGGCTGAAAGTCCCCTGCTCTCTGTGCATTCCTAATCACATGAACTCCTCTAGGTAGCTTCATGTGAAAATCACCGCCACACGTATTGGCGGGAGAGATACCTGAATATCTAACATCTCAGGAAGTTTGCTTCTTCATGTTTACTATAAAGTTTAGAAAAATAGTAGGTAGATAAGCTTATGAGTTGCAGACGGAACAACTATCTGGTTGGACTACGAAACTTAGATTAGTTCCTTTTATAAAAAGACAAAACGGAATGGACTCCGATATCAGTGAGGCGGTCCGGAGGCAGCTGAAAAGCTGAGATCTGATTTTAAAGCTTACAGTTTTTTGAAGGTAATACGAAAAGCGCGACTAAGACCAAACGCGATTTACACCAAATTCGTTATTCACCATTGTCTCCTAGTAGTAGTAAACACCAGCGACTATGTCTCATAAAAGTAGGCAGAATAGACATTGTTGAACATGGGGACGCGGAGAAATAGATTTGTTGTCGTGAGATAATTGTCTTTTTTCCCCGGGTGGGACTGTAGCTGAGTGTGCGCGGGCTGGAGATAAGAGTGGAGGGGTAGGGAGGGGGTGGTCAATGGCAGGGCTGGGGAGACAGATGTAGATCAATGCGGATACATAGGCATCAGACAATGATATTGATGCCGGGCTCCCGTCCCCCGGCCTGGGCCGCCATAGATAGCCCGCCCAACAGCAGGTCTGCCCATAAGGTAGAGACGGAGCCCCCCTGGAGGAGGAGGAGGAGGCCGGGGGGTGGGGAGAGGAGGCCGGGGGGTGGGGAGGGGAACAGTAAAACAGATAGGAGACGGGGTGGGAGCCGCAGGCTGTATTCGGTGGGTGGGCGGTGGTATCGGGCGGCGCAGGGGTCAAACTGAGGGACAGCCGTGTGAAGGGATAAGCCCGCCGTATAGATAGCCATCAGTCGCATGACGTGGCGTTTCCTTAAGCGTAGCTGGATTTTATTTTATTTTATCTTTATTCTTTTCCACTTAGATTTTCTCCGAACTGTATATCATGTGAATCTAATAGTCTGGTTCCTGGCGTTTTCTGATAGTCTTCGACCACAAGATCCAGTTAGTTAACTTTACGAGAAGATTTTAGGGCTTTATCTATGATTGACAAAGGGGATACTACATTACATTGATTACAGTGTCACTGGGAAGTAGTATATGGAGAAAGGACTAATAAGCGGGCGATCTTCCACTTAGAACATGGCTTAAGATCTTCGATTCTCTTCTTTTTGACGCCTGTTCACCACGATTAAACATTACGATTAAACATTAAGAGATTACAAGAATAAATTTGTCTTTACATACTCAAATTCTTAATTTTAAATCCTTCTTCATTTCTCTCTGAACTATCCCATTTCGTCTTTAGTTGCTCCTAAAAGTCTGATTTTGGAGTACTTAAAGGAGAACCGCAAAGGCAATTTAAATTTGCATATTATACTGAATATGTATTTCTTTGCATATATCTGCAAAAAACACTTTCAACATATCATAAATATATGAGATATTGATATTTACCAATTAAGTTCCATAGTGGCTTCTACTGAGGGCAGGTGACGTCATCTAGGCTCTTTCACACCTATAGGGCCAGCTGATAAGGCTATTGCTATGGGTGACTGCACACACAGACACCTGTGAGTGAGAGCCTAGATGACATCACAACCCTGTGAGATAGGCTGTGAGAGTGTATTCACTCTCCCAACAAAAGCTTATTTAGCTTATCATATTACCAAAGTATGCTAATTTTAGTCTAATGCTGCTAATAATATGCATCAATCAAGAGGTTTGTAGCATATTTGGCATTTTCGTTTTTTCCTTTGCGCTTCACCTTTAAAGAATACGTTACTTGCAATGTACCTGTCTTCCTTGTTTTGTGTGTACTCGGAATGTTTGACTTGAGGAGCATCTTCCAATATCAGACTATAGGCCAGTCCTATAAATATTGATTAATTCAAACCCGATTTCTGAGGTATCGGTCATTTAGGCCTAATTACACTTATGACATACTAATGAAAGGTAACTGGAATCTTGATCAAGGCCAATTACCACACAGGTGAGGCCGACCACTGGCCTTGATCTCCTTAATCAATGTTATGTGATACAGTAGGCCAAGTGAGTGTAGATGTTACCTGGTGTCGTTAACCGCGCACACTGTGTGTTGGTGCCTGTACCTTACTGACACCTGTTTCCTCTCTCTGTCTTTACAGGTAAGTCTACCCGGGAGTGGGGGCTTTGATGTGAGAGTCGTTGGCCAGGTAAGTCCTGCCTGAACCGGCCCTGCCTGTACCATTAGAGAGGTGTCCGTGGTACCACAGGCAGAGGCACCGTCACCCCTAATACTAGTGACCGAGGGACGTTTTAATCATAATTCATTGCCAAGGGTTATCAGCTCCATGATTGCTATATTTCATCTTTTAACAAAAAGGGGAAAAAGTTTTGGGGAGTATTTAAAAATAAAAAGGAGGGATGTTGCATTTACTTTACACCCAAAAAAGAATTTAGGATGAGGTCGGTTGGGACTTTCGGGGTATGATTGATAGTCTTGAGAGTGGAAAAAGTTAAGTTGTTTGAGAAACATGCCTGTCCTTAACGTGCTGAGGACGCAGAGACATGGTTTCAGTATTGTACCTGCTATGATACTAACTAGAGGTACACGCCACATAGCCTGACAACACAGGGACACCCCCTTGATTTGATTCCTCCTGTCCACGAGCCTGGTTTACAAATGACTGGGCGTAAGCCTGAAAAAGAAAAAAGTATCACTGTTATTTAGTTATGAAGTTTTTTTAGGAGAATAAATTATGTTAAGTAGCTGTAATAAACACATGAAATGGTACAATATTCCATTTACCGCATCTCAAAACAATTCAATCAAAAGAGAAGAGTATTTTTCTCAGCATACAAGGTCCTGGAGACCATAGAGTGGCCTCCGACGTCCTCGTCCTCCAGCGCCCAGCCTGGAGTGGGCGATGAGCCGGCCGATCAGCGCGACCCCTGAACTGACCTCGGTGACTTTGGGCTGACCTTTGGAGCGACCGCCCGACGCGCCACCTATTGAGCGCGCAGAGTGGCAAGCCGTGTCTGGGGTGGGGCGGGCGCGCTTTACCTGTAATGGAGCCTGCCGAGCGCCTCTAATGATGATGAGTGGTGCGAGCAGCTCAGGGCCCTAACCCCCTCCTCCCCATCTGTAACACCCCGACCACCGCCTCCCCCGCCTCTCTCTACCTCACCTACTCAGCCCGCCACGGCCATTTCAATCTCACGCCGTCGCCAGAATCCTTTAATCGACCCCATATAAATAAATTTACCCACTGGCTTCTGGCTTTTATATCGCCGATCGAGGGCCATTCGGCAGAAAGTGTGACCTTTTCAAAAGGGGGTTATAGTATGGAGAGCCGACGGCGTCTTCATTGATTTGTTGTCTACGGTGATTGATCGTCTGATCTTTCACGGGACGCCTTCTCCCAGCGCCACTCTTACTCTGAAATCTTTCAGAAATGTGAGCAGTATATTCCCAGCAATTATGCCAGAGTGTTTATGACAGCAATAGAGGGTGATACTGAAGGCAGTAAAATTGCCAGAGGGTAGATATAAAAAAACGTAATCTAGCCCTTTAGACTTTCTACCGATAAGGTCGAGTGCTTTATCTTGTAACCGAGTGTATTTTCTAAATTTAGTAAACTATGAAACAAAAACTAACACGCTAGTGTTGATGTGTAGAAAAAATATGTAACAAAAAATTGTTTCGACAGCTTTTCTCCCACGTAATTTTGTTTTCAAGTGTAATAAACTACTCAGGCATAACAAGAAGCTCTCAGAAACTCGAGTTGCTCCATTATTGATGACGTTATTCTGACGTAGCCTTAACGTAGCCTTAACGTCATTCTACACAGTCTGACGTCATCGAGGCACTTTCTTGGTGTCCGACTTATTGCCTGTCGGCGTGTGTGGGGCCAGCCTCTAATGAAACCCGTGTTCTGATGACGTAAACAACAGTTCTGATGACGTAAACAACAAAGAGGTTACGTCACGAAACCTTAAATTATCCCAGTAATAGGCAGGCCGGGCGGGCCGCAGGTTGGCTAATTAATGGCATTACGGTTGAGATGGAGTCTGGAAATTCTCCGCACCAGGTCGTTGATTCTGTCACTTGTGCTAACTAACAGGGCACATTCCGCGCACGCACAGGGATACTGGGAAACAATGATAGATTGACTCATGTCCTACAAGAAATGGACGAATTCCTTTTGAATTGCCGATAATGTTCCTTTAAAGGAGAGCGTCAGTGTCATCTTGAGGATTTATCCACGCAATTTTATTCTAAAATTGGCGTCCCCGAGAAATCGGCGTTAATTTAGGAAAAAAGATTGACCAGCAGACGTTAATATAGATAACAAATTGGAACAAATGATCTGGACTTCTTTGGGTTGTCAGCGTTCCAAATTTCGTCCTTGGTGCACTTTTGTTTCACTGCTGGAGTCAAGTACCTTCTCACTTCCCTTTAGCCTGCAAGCGCTGAAACCCTATCCCCAAGCCCAAGCCAAACTCGTACTCCAAGAAGCCACCACCTGAAGCCGTGTCCAGGAGGTCTGGGCCACCATCACAGGGTCTGGACCCCCATGCATCCAAGGGTCTGAGCAACTTCCCAAAGGGTCTGGGAAGTCACCACGAGGTCTGAGCTGCTACCTCAGGGTCTGGGCCACCATCACAGGGACTGGGATGCCACTCCTGTGATGCCATTCCCAGGCTAGCGGGCCGAGTGGCCGGACACGCCCGACTGACCAGAGGCCTCACGGTCGGCCGCTCCCGGCCCCACTGCCCACTGGGCGGTTTACCGGCTGACCACCGATAGGGGGCGGTCAGCCCGGCCTCGGCCAGCACGCTGTAAGCGGGATGGGGCGAATAGGGGGCCTAAAGATGGCCTGTATATAGGAAGGAATCTGTCGGAAGGAAAGGGTGTGGCAGGGTTGAAATTACAGAAGATTGAGTATGATAGGATTAGGTGTCAGCAGGGGAGGCCTGCTCAGAGGATTGAGGGGTTTAAGTGTATTTGACAAACTGACGTTTATATTACCGACAGGGAAGCGAGCTTTTGGATTTCCACAATGGGTTCTTTTATGAAGAATCTTTTTCTCCGAGAATATATTTTTATTAGTCGGCGTGTCTTTGGATGTTTGGTTATCATAGGGACGAGATGTGGAGAGGTGATTGGTAGCAATATGGGGGAATCTTGTAATGTTTGGGTCGGATGTCATTTTAGTTCAGTTAGGGCAAGGTACTGAAATGACCTGTGGGAAATTCTGATTAAGGCAGGACCAGGTTTCTCTTCCAACTTCGATTGGGGTGGGAAAAGAGGGAGACCCCGAGGAAGGCAGCAGCCACATTGTTCAAATAGTGGTGGTGTGGGGAGGGCCGGGAGATGATAGGATGGCCGCAAGGAGCCAAAGAGAAAGAAACAACGGAGATTTGGCCTTTTTACCACGACCGCAAGAGGATTGCAAATTTTAATTCATGGGAATGGTTCCCTAAGATTCTTACAGATCCCTTCAGAGGAGAATTTTTTCACTAGTCTTCTACTGTTAACTTCAAGAGAATTTTAGAAAAAAACATGTGCATTAACCTCGAGATAAATGTACATTTAGGTTAACTGTGAACAAGTGGTACAAAAACGTAAGGGTGACTTTACGGAAAGTCCTTTATTATGTCCATAGAAAGAGTTATATTGGGAAAAAGTGTCGGGTTCTAGAAACAACTGGTTGCAAACCTATTCCACAATTTGTTAACCAAACCTGATTCAGATTTGTTTTTGTGTGTGAGCGTTTTGCATTGAAACATACTTGGAAGCTGCAGTGGGGAAACTTAAAAGCGGAAACCCCAGAAGCGGCTTGTGGGGGGATGGAAAGGTAGGTTTTGCGTGAGAAGAAATCAGTGTGTATGGGACTCGTGGTGGATTTCACAGCCGGCAGACTGACGGATTAATTTCACTGCTTCTTCGGTCGCACGGTCTTAAGAACTAATCCATGTCTTACAGGCGATCCTTTCGCTTGAATTATTCAAATTATAACGTTTTAGGAGTTAAGCCCCTTAGCCACCCAGGGCAAATTTGCTATTTGGGCTTGACATTTAAATGTTCGAATGCTTAATTACCCTCTGAATTTCGCTAATATCCGAGAACATGTTCTTCCAAATGGAATGGAGCATAAGGTTTGGTATTAGAATATGTAAGTCATGGTTTTGATTGTTAGGTCATTGTAGTTAAAAAAAACTTACTAGCAATGCTTGGGAATTGTAGTGGCCGTCAGGATATATAAAAGGGGAATTTAGCTCTAGGCTATACGACTCTGGAGTAGAAATAAAAGGTTAGATTGAAATAAAAGTAAGTTACCGTACGTTAGAGGCTTTGTAGAGATTGCATCAGGGAAAATCTTGAGGGTTCGGGTCTGAGTAAAAGAAGGATTCAGGACGGTAAGGTTGTGGGCAACGTTCAGGGAAAACCCCGAAAAGAGCGATGGGCGATAAACGGGGTCGATACGTTAGGGTGGTGGGTAGGGGCGATGCGTTAGGGTGGTGGGTAGGGGCGATGCGTTAGGGTGGTGGGTAGGGGCGGGGCCCGTCGTTGTTTGGTGGGGCGCGAGGCCCAGGCACGTTGAGAGGGGTGAGAACTAACGTAAACCTCCTAAATAAGGGTCATCTTTTGTATCTCAGGGGGCAGGGGGAGGCTGTGTGGTGGGCCACAAAGTGAGAAGGATGACTGCCCGACCTGCCCTCTCCTCGCCACCACTCTTACTTCACTTTAACAGATTCCCTTAGCCCCCAATACAGAAAACAACCAACACGTTCTCAACGAAAAACAACAACATGGCAAATAGTCCGTAGGACAGATTGCTACCTATCAGGCATTCTTAATATATTATCAACCGAGTCAGAAAAATAGAGTCATAGTAATATTAGTACGCCCCAAAAACCAACGAACCTATCACCCCTTTTTTCTGTTAACACAGACGGCAGTTTGGGCGCGCCTGTGTTCCGGGCCCACTGCCGTGGAGGAGTGGGGTGGAAGTTGGGGGGACCTGGGCAGGGGTCCCTGGACGACCATCAGGGGCCCCTCCGGGCAGGTCGGGTGGCCGGGGTAGGGGGTGCCGCCCCTGCCCCCTGGGGAACCCCTCAGCGCATACAGATCACGGCTCCATGCTTACAGATCGAGTGGAGGAATTTGTCTTGGCAGTTTTGAATTTCTAGCATTGAGACTGAGTCAGCGGTGAGTGGTGGAGAGGGCGGGGCGGGGATTTACGGCAGGGGAGCATGTACACAATCAGGACGCCGCAGACTGCAGGTCTCCCCACCACCCTCCCCCGGCCGGCCCCACCCAGCCGTCCTCGTGATTTCAGCAGAACATTAATGTGTTAACGCTCCGACGGGCGCATTATGTAAATTTCAATACTTGACTTGAAATGAGCTTTTTAACCCAATTTGTTGGGAAGTTTGACGAAATACGACTGCTTTTCAGCATTCAAACCAGGGTTCGCACTTTTCTGGCCCAATCGTTTGAAAATCGATAATAAACAGCGTTATTTCATAAGGTATTTCTATTTTAAATGGAATTTACTAAATAAACCAAGTGTTGACGAAACGAAAACAAAATTTGGCGCTTTTCACTTTCAGGATTCGTAACCGAACCGCTGGAGAAGACGTAATTGAAGATGCGTGTTCTTAAACCAACAATATTTAACTGTCAGTCGTGATTTTCGCACGCCAGGCCATATTTCCAGTTCTGGAACGGTTTGCCGAATCATTTAGATAGACTACGAGTGCGAGAGACAAATGGGTCCTGGGGATGTGCTCGAAAGGCCAAAGAAAAGTAATTATTGGGTTTTGTGATGGAGAGAAATCAACGTGGAATGTTAATCAGTCATCGTGCACTTAATTGTCTCAATCGATGATTGTTGCAGTGCCCAGGAAACGCGCCCAGGGAAATTTGAAGGCACATTTTAATATTTTTCTTCGTGTGATTATAGTGTCCTCCGCCTGGAATTGACTTGCTCTTGCCATTTCAGAATTCTCCCTCTAACATTCAAACATATCGGTAACACACACATGTAAGAACAGCGCACAAATTTAGTTTAGTTTTCATTTTTTTCTGAGAAAAAATAACTCTGTTGCATTTGGCAGATTTTATGACCGCACCAAAATATCAGTTTTGATTAGAATCCAAATTCCCATTTCGCTCATCGCGATTTGATTCGAGCTTTTCATTTAAACTTGAATGAGTCTTGTCTTTAAATACCCGGCATCACAATAATTTTGTTTAAATTGAAGGAAATTATTTATTTCCGCTGAAAGTAACAAAACGGGGTGGGCAGATGAAGATGATGCCTCGGGGAGGAGACGGAGAAAATGAGAATTAATTGCCTTCATCTTCCAACAAATTACCATGAAGTTAATCAATATAATCAGTCAAGACACTGTTTTTTTTATAACAATTTCAGAAGGATCTATCCCTGTGCCTTTTTAACTACTTCTATCCAAAAAATTGTTTGTATATCTTGCACTATATGTGTAGTCTCCAAACTGAATTCTTGTTTGCCGGTCTTGTCATCATATCAGAATCTAGAGCCTGATGAATCTAGACCCTGATGAATTACAACAGTTATACAATTCAGTCTGAGTCAGGTTTGTAGTATATAAATCTTCAAATTTGAATCCCTAAATACTGAAAACTTTCCCAAAGACAGCACTGGATAGGTCTGCCCCCAACGACGAGAAAACATTGTCGTGTTTACGGGTGTTAAAATCTTACTAAGACACATATTGGGGTTACAGCGTGGGCAGCTTCAAACCCCTGACCAGAGCCCTCCGCTTGTTTAGCACAGGGTTAGCCCTCACACACACATCTAGCCCTGGGCCCCACGTAGTACATGCCTGTAGGGCCCAGCACGTACAGTAAATATGAACATGTCGGGTGGGTCAGTGGATGGGTGGAGAGGAGTTGCTCGCCGTGAGCTGCTCAGGGGTTGGCTTATATCCCCCAATACTAGATTATACACAGATGTATTCCATTTCCTAGTACTACTACCCCTTCACTTGACGGTCCAGTCTTCTCAGCGTTGCCATTACCCTTCACCACCCTGTTGTCTCCTTTTTTCCCCCTTAGTATTTCTGATTGTCACATAACGCGAGTACCTCATCGCCATATATAAGAAATTTGCTTTATTAAAAAAAGACACAACAACAAAAGCATAATTACTCCCTTTTGTGGGTTACACAAATGTATACCAAAGCCCCCCTGACCTCGTATAATGTGTCCCGGGACACGCAGGAGGCGACACCAGCCCGTCGCGCGCCGTCCAATCCGGGCGGGGCGGCGGGGCGCGCCAGCACTAAATAGATAAAGACGAAGGAGGCAGTCGGTGATGGGGCGGCGCAGGCGTGCCGGCCGGCTAGAGGCACACTAATTTGGGGACTATCGACGGGCCGGCACTGTCTTATTGGGCTCGATCAGGTCAGTGTTTTAATGGGCCGCCGGCCGAGTGGCCGCCGCCCACCGCCCACCCCGCCGCCCCGCGCCTTATTTGGCCACTTTGGAATTATGAGGCGCGTTATTATCAGATCCTCCTGTGGATGAGGATGGGGGAGGGGAGGGGGAGGTACAGGAGGAATCTGTGGGCTTGGAGTACCATACAGATAAAGGTGAAGTAGTGAACGGGGTGGGAGGAGGGGGCTTATGTTATCTGCTCTATTGTCCCAGTGGCGTTAACGACACGCCCAGTGGGGGGTCTTTTTATTAGGACATGTAATTATGGACTGGGTCAGTGAGGGGCCACAACGAGCGGACGGTGCGGGAAATCAATAGGGTCAATGGGTCAAGGGATTGGCGGCGGTGGGGGCACCACCATCTCACACATAGCACCACCCATCACCACCATATACCACCTTGAGACTACCGCACACTACCTCTCATCCACCCCCAATCCAACCGCTGTCTATACTGGTGGCGATAGAACTTGGTGGCAGGGGTGATAACTGGTGGGAGGGAACATGAACACAGGAGGAACGCTGCATGAAAGTTAGACAAAACATGAATGAGGTCGGGCCGACTGATTAAACAGAGTATTGATACTGAGGTCTACGGCTTCTAAGTCGCTCAGAAAGACCAAGACTTACTGTAAAAATATTAAGTAAAACAGACATCTAGATAGATGTTTCCATGCTTCAGCAAAGTACATGTATTTAGATGAAATAAAACATATCCTATCAATTTAGATTTGCCTAGAAAGAAACCCGCCTGTGCCATTACAGGGTGCCTTTCGTACGGCACATGACCCCGTTTTTCTGGGTTGTGGATGAGGGCCGGGCTTGCAGGACTAAGGCACTAAACAATTAATCTGGCTCCAGTGGCGGCCAGCGCCAAAGGGCCGCCGAATGATGAGTGATTGAGTCGTGGCCAGCCAGCAGATTGAGATCGGCCTGCCAGCCTGCCGGTGGGAGGGGGAGGGGTTATTGGCTGAGTGTGGTGGCACTGTGGTGGGGTGAACGACCTGATTTCAGGGATTGTTCTATTGATGAACTACCCAATTCAACAATATTCCAGGGGACTATGAGCTTATGGTGGGGGCTGTTTCGGTGGTGGACAGACTGATTTAAAGGTTTGTAAGTGGTAAGTCTGTAAACTCTGTATTGAATTATCTAGTAGATAAGAATAGCAGCCTAAAAACAAACGAAGTAAAATATGGGTACTTTGCCTAGCGTTGAGACAGATATATCATGGTGATATTGATATGGTCCTTGGTCAGACTTACAAGTTAATAACCTAACTTGGTTTACAAAAAGACTGACCAAACGGTCACATTGTAACAATATTAAACTAAAACTAAAAAAAAAACACCTCAGGCATATGACATAGAACCTGTCCCTGCACTAGCTTCGTGCTTGCTATCGAGTCTGTGTCTTTTCTCATGATGGTGTTTCATATGGAAAGGTTGCTGGGAAGAGAAACTGGATTAAATGAAGAGATAGTTGGTGGCGAAAGGGTAAAGAAAAGACTTAAAATGGCGCTATAGAATATGAAAAAAAGGTACTAGAATGTGAGCACGTTATCTACTTGTGTGGAGTCGATTACAAGGCTCACGTTAGAGCTACAGACCTGTCCCAGAGATACCGGCGCCGGGTAGTGAATGCCAAGTGATCGGAGCTCGAGGTGGGGAAAATGAGTGTTAAAACGTATTAAATGTAGGCTTTAACCCGGCGAGCACCTACCTACCTTGGGCTAGCTCTACTCTGCGCCCTTATGTAAACACCTGGCAGGTTTAGACACATCTCCAGCGCCACACACACCCCGGAGAGGGTGCTGCCGTTACCCTCTTCCCTCATCATAACGGCCCTCCTCGCCGCCTCGGGACTGGCGGCGATTTTCTATGACGGGATGGGCCGGTCCATTGCGGCGGGGGAGGGGTGGCAGGTGGGCAGGGATGCGTCTAGGAGCCGGGACAATGTGGCTTGATTCCTGGCCAAAGCGGAGCTTACCTACCTGCAGAAGTGTCCTCCCGCTTAGGCTTTGATCTGTGTTTACCCCGTCGTCTAAGCGCCCTCCTCTTAAGCCTTCAGCCCCTCACACCCTCCCCCGCCCCTCTCCCCCTCCCCGCCGACACCCCCTCGCGCTTATTATGTGGGCCCTACCGTTGCCATGGTTACGTTTCGGGCGAGCTGCATACATTGGCAGCGCGGCCGGGCCTGACGGGGGGCTCGATTCATTGTTGGGTTTTTGTCAAGTGAGCTAAAGCTAAAAGGAAGGGGGAAAACTGACGATGCAGCCGGCCCAGTTCCAAGTCATATGCCAGGTAAGTCTTCCTCCTCCAGAGCTTGACCTTGTCCCCATGTAGCTGTCCGACCACTGGACCCCGCTCCGCCCACGGCAGGAGCTGGAGGAGGAGGAGCGGCGGGCCCTGGAGGTGGCCCTGACACCCGGGAGGACGTCGCCGGTACTGCGCCTCTCCTCCCGTGTCCTCTACCCGCTCCTGGAGGTGGTGGCCACTATGGGGCTTAGTGAAAGCTGGACGCCGGCCGGCACCAATGTCCTTTACCACTGGAGCCAGGAGGAAAAATACAGGCGCAAACAGGATCGCATTTAAGAGTATGGAGGATTAATGCTAAGCGATGAGCCAGCGTAACATGCCTGTACACTCAGATAATGGCGCGGTCTGTGGTGTTGTTTTTGTCGTGCAAGTACCCGCTTAACTGTATTGTCAGCATAGCTGGGATAGGATGTATTCGAGAAACCTTGAAAAATCTGTTTTAATCGCGTATATAGTAACCAGGGAATTCGTGGTGTTGTAGTGATTCATCTGTAGGCATTGTTACCCTGAGAAGGGATGGAGTAGCAGCCCATTGTAGGGCGTAGGCAGCATCCAGTGTGGCGTGCTTGTTTACCTGAGGCATACATGCCGATACGCCAGGCAGTAGGGGAATCTGGCCGGCGCAGCAGTACAACACTTCCCACAAACATGCCATTAAACCTGCTCACTCCAATCTGGGCCTGCAAGCCGGGCCAGGCATGTTCGATGCTGTGATACGTCTACTTTCACCGAGCCAGTAACATTGGCCAGATTCCATATACTACTAGCACACCAGCAGGGCCGGCTGGAGAGGTAGCAGGCCCGACTGTGGGACCCTTCCCTTAACGCCTCCTCATCCACTCACCTCCCAGAGATACATATCCCCCTCCAGTATAGAAAGGAGACTCGTCAGGTCACAGGAGGAGGCAGCCTGGATCTAACCCTCATAAGAATTCACTACATCAACACCAAGACTCGCCTACCCCCAACCCACGAACATGACCCCACCGTCCTCCCTCCCTCAGCTCTGCACTCTCATCCCCCGTCCGACGCTAGTATAAAACCAAAGATAGCCGCCGGTTTTATGGGCTTTGGATGGCCCCCTTACTACCTAGCATGGCCCCACCACCACCACCGCCTCCCCCGCCCTTACAGGGGCGGGCCCGGCCGGCCGCTGCCAGTGCAGGGGGCTCGGTATGATCAATGGCTGTCCTGTACGAGTGCATTATGCCAACTTCCTCGCAAGCCCGCCAAGATTTTGGCAAGCACATATTTTATTTAGCGGCCGAGGCGCAGCGAGCTTTCATCCCCGCCTGGCGGCGCGCCCCCTGCGCCGGGGGGGCGGCGGCGGGGGCCTTATTTCCTACAAGTTATAGCAGTGGCCGGAATAATCCAGGCTTAAGATGCTTCGGCACGTAGGGAGGCGATATTGGAGTCAATGAGCTGGCCTTTCATGGCTCTGCCGTCCGTCGTTCCCCCTCCAGTGCCCGCCTCCATCCTGGAGGAAATCGGTTCCCACAGCACCCCTTACCCCCGTCTGACCCCCCTGACACTCATTCCCCCAGTGTGGAAAGAAAATAAAAAATCTGGTATGAATAAAACCTTGTTTATTTTACTCGGCCCAATCCTGTTTTCCGTCAGGTCTGAATGTATTTTGTGCATGTTTTACTCTTCGCTTAACCAGGATGGTTTGGTGCGGGGCAGTCAGGCACGATAGGGTGGGTTTGTGGAACATTGAAAGACTAATGGAATAGAATCAATCAGGTTAAATTGAAAAGCACCCGGCCATCATGTCTTCTGCTCAGTAAGGCACATGGGTTAATTTGGTAGTCTCATGTTTCATCTCTTCACTGCCTGCGACAATGGTTACATCTTTATAGCAGTATTAATTAATTCGGATTGATATTTTTCGGAAAACTTTAACATTTGGCCATGTTACTCTCGATTTCCTCTATACATGTGTAGTAACTTTTCATGAGTAAGTAGTATATAGAAAGTGGCCATTGACTCAACTTTTAACAAGCAGTATATAAAAAGTAGTTCTTGGCAATGGCACCACGCATAGACATTGCGTTCTCAATGTTATTACCCGGGCATCTTCCGACTTAATATTCTGCAGACTGTTAAGTCAGCGTGAACCAAACGCCCCTTACACGTTGATTGTAATTCACGTAGCGTGACCCCCGCTGGAATATGACAGGAGAAAATGGAATCAGGAGCGGGGAGGCTTGAGGCCTACCATCTGGGTGATCTGGGTGCTAAAAGTGGGCCTGGTTTCCTTTCTACCCCAGCGCCAGCAGCATCAGCCAGTCGCCTGGTGGGGGGAGGGGGGGGGGTTATAAGGGGTGGGTTATAAGGGGTGGGGGTGGGGGTGGTAGACTGGGGCTATGGCAGCTGTAGCACTCCACGGCCCTGCGCGTATGATCCATTGCCTGTCCAGCAGTCAGAGAGCTGTGAGTGGGGGAGAGGGTGTGGTGTGGAGTGGGTATAGGGAGTGGAGCGGGGTAGGGGAGGGCTTGGTTGGTTGGTAGGTGGGGGACGGTGGGCGCAGAGGGGACGGTTGTTGATTTCCTGTCCATAAGCAGATCACCTAGTAGTCAGGTCACATAGGACTGGCCATCACAAAACCTGACCATCAGAATTGGTTATAGCCAGGCGCGGCCACCAATATGGCTTAGCTATTCAGCTCCTGGACCGGCCCCCAAAATCCTATTACCACCGATTCATCGGGTAAATGTTAATCTAGATTGACAAATTGTTGGCCACAGAAATGGCGCTGGCTGGGAATAAAAATGGGACAAAATTAGGTTCAGGCTCGAGGTATTTTTGACTGGTTAAGCTCTGGATCTCGCACGTGGTCTGGCTTTTTTCTCCCCCCTCCTCTTTTTAGACTACCCGTGTTATTTTTTGCTCTCACTGTCAATATAGGTTCGGACCTGCCAGCTCGCCGGGCTTAGAGCGGAGGGTGAGTAGTAAGCCCGTAAACAAGTCAGGTGTCATGGCTACACGCGGCCTGGAATGTTTTAATTGGAAACGCCCAGTTTGGACGCCGCCACCACCGGAAGTACCATCAAACCGGAAGCGGAAGTAGAGCTAGCACACAGAACTCTGGGAGTTTTTAACCTCTCCATTTCTTTTTCCGGCGACGAGACCGAGGCGAATGGGACTAGACGGCCACATAGAGCGGCACAGTTGCTAGAATAATGAGCGGCGTTGTTTGCCGCTGTTGCTAACAAGCCAGTGGTAGATTACTTGAGGGATTTGGGCCTCGTTAAGCACTCCCCGGGGGAATCCGCTGATGTTCCATTGTCACAGGACGTGAAGAAAGTCAGATTTCTTCACCCACGCGCATCACTGTCCCCTAGGTGCTCTCCAGCTTAGAAAATGAAAAACAAAGTGAGTCAGAAAATTGTCCTACTCAAAAACCCTACAAGCTTGCGAACTATGAAATGAGAATAAGAAACAATGGCATGGCGACCATATTCCGCCTCATAAATACGAGTTAGAAACTATTCCAACCTTTGCACATAGGAGTGGAGGTTGCTGGAGAGTACTAATAGTCAGCCCTAAACTTAAACCGGTTCCGAGCGAAAAGCGAGTTCCATGTAATTTGAAGTAGGTTCAATCCTTTATCTTTCACAAAATCTTATATATTTTGCCCACATTTTGGGAAATAAAAGAGGTTAACCACCTGACTACGCCACTGGGTTATATTTTCAGGAGTAAGTTGAGGAGTCGGAGTGGGTTAAGGCTGCAGTCGTAATATCAGACAGGCTAGACGGGCGGGTGGTAGCTGATCATGTTCACTGGTAGGGCCTACAATGTTGGCCTGGCGTGGAACAAGGGGCCGGAGAAAGGCGCTGCCTGTAGCCTGCCGAGTGTCACTGTCAGCCCTGATAACTCGCCAGCCCCGCTGTCGGCAGAGATTGGCACAGCAAGGCGGGCTGCCCCGATTACTTTGCACAGCTTGGGAGGGCTTACATCAAGCCAGATAATGAAGTTAACTCGTGCCATTCCGCCAGAAATGCCGCCCAGATAGCTGTGGTTCGGGGGAGGGGGAGGGGGCGGCGCGCGGCGTTCGGGGGGCTGAAGAAGTGTAATGGTAGGTTTTATTATCCAGGACTTAATCTTAATGGGTCTTTGAGCAGATTGGGATGAGCTGCTCAGCGGATGAGTGGGGATGGCGGTTGTTGTTGGGAGCGCTGATGGCTGCTGCACTCAATAGCCGCAGTCTGCTACTGTGTAAGGACATGGACTCAAGGCGTGGCCTCAATTCTCTGCACCCACCCAATCCCCTCAGATCATATGACAACCTCACCCACAGTCTCATCGTAACCCACTTCTGTACCCAGACCCAGACCCATATCACGACTACTGCCACAGCCCAAAATGTGGGCCATGCTATTGTCATTGTTAAAATGGCACAGGGTTGACTTGTCTGTGGCCTGTGACCGGTTTATTTGTCACAACTAATATGATACATTGAACGAGATATACGATATTCAATATGTAATTTATCATTTGTCATATCAACGTATCACCGTTCCTTTCGTAGGAATCTGTCTAAAGCTACACGCGCACGCATCCACTTAAACACTCATACTCTAACATCAACAACAACAGTGCTTCTCGATGAGGTCCCAGTAGTACGCCTCTCCCTGCCAAAGGACCTCAAGCCGTGGCCACCCCCTTCGCTACAGCCCCAATCTCATTCTCCTCGGCTTCCCTCAGCACACCCCAGGGAACACCCGGGCTGCTATGATATTCACCAATCAATTTTTAATCAGGATGGAGATAAGGATAGTAGAATGAAGCAAACACAAAGCACAAATACATCTTAGTGCTCATATTGTGATGCTATTGTTGCCTGCTGTTCCCCACTGACTCGGTGATGCCATCCAGCCCCCTCCACCACTGAAGGCGGTGGGGAGGGTTGGTTAGGCGTTGAAGGCACTGTAGTGGTTGCCTATCAGATAGAAGATTCTTTATGAGGTGATAGCTTCAACTGGGATTGGGTCGGCGAGCAGCTCTGAGGAATACAAATAAACGTCGGGGCGAGCAGTTTGACCTCTCCGCCTGTCTCCCCGAGCAGGTTATTACACCTCGGGGTGTCTATGGAAACACTCTCCACTTTTGAGAAGGTAATGGCGGAAGGGGCCGTTTGGCTGTTTATGGGGGCCGTGCTGCAGGCCTGGCCTGGTTAGGGGCGGGCGACAGGCGCCTAGAAATGGCCTGCCCGCTACTGCTCGCCTCCTGCTCATCTGAGCACCTTCCTGCAACAACATTAATGTAGGGGGCTTCTTTATATCAGAGCTATCTCGTTTGCCCTTTGATATCGGCTTATGCTGCTTCGCTCTCTAAAAAGTGCCTTTTAGGTCATATGGATGCTTTTTTCTCCTCACCTGAGATTTACCATTACTTACATTAAGTAGACGGTGGAACGCTATACCTGGCATACCCAGATAGCCATCTTAAAACATTTGCTCAGTGTGAAATGTATTTGTTGGTGTTGAACACGTTTCTATTTCGTAAATGTCATACAATTGAGGGAGATGATGTTATACCAAATACTATCTCCGTATGATTATAAAACTGAACATTGTAATAATGGCAACCAAAATAACTGAATATAATTTCAAAAGTCTTTGCGAGTTACGTAATGATAATGTGATTTTAACATCAAGTACTAAACCGTAATATTACAATATTGAAGTTTAAGATATCACTATCCATACTTCTGTGTTTGTGCCTGCAGCACGACCTTTTTGAAAAGCAGCACCATGCAGCGGATTCACAATATAACCCATGTTGACACTGCAGATATAGCAGAAACAGTGCCGGGAGAGAGAAAAAAACAAGTTGGTGATCATTGCCTGAGTGGGGATATGGATCATGGACGCGTGACAGTAATATGAAAGATTGCCCATGGTGGTCGTGAACCACTTATACCCACCTATCCCCGCCCATACCCCAATAACAACACCACAACCCCAGCACCACAACCCATCCCCAGGCCCCCAGAGTAACATAGCAGTATTAAAACCAGCCAGCCTCTTCTTGTGCCTTCTCCTCCCCTGACGCCCACCAGGCAAATCTCATTTTCTAATTAACACAGCCTAGTCGGTGATGTTTTAATGAGACTGGTGCGCTTCAAGTAGACGGCTTGGTGGTGGACTGGCAGCCTCCATGGTGTAGGGGGACTGGCCCCAGGCCCCAGACAGCCCGCCCCTGATGGCTGGACGGGTGGTGGGGTGGGGTGGGGTGGAGCTGGCAGGGGCCCTGCAGAAATATTGGATGCAATACCAGACTGTCCGTGCCCCATAGGAAACCAATTCCGGGGCATACCAACAAAGTGGAAATATGAATATGATCCAAGCTGCCGGCCTCAGTTATTACCTCTTATTATTGGAATCTAATTGACAACTACTCTGGATCACCCCCACCAATCTTTTCGCTGTCTAGTTAACCGCTGGCAGGCGGCGAGGACAGATTAAAAACAGACATAAAGAGCCATTATATAATTATCTAACAGCAGATAGCATTTTGCTTTCGATAGAAATAATTAAATACAAAAAACCTAGTCAAATTAATGACATGATCGGTATCCATATTAGTTTTTCAGGTTTGTCATGTTTTTGCTTGCCCATTTAGCTTTTATTATTTTGCAACGTTCCCTCTGCTTTTTTCTCCCTTTTTTTCATTTCAAATAATTGGTAGCTCCGGTGGCCAGTAATGGCCAGCCTATAGTGGTGGGATAATGGCCAGGCTCGGGTTCCGCCGGGAGGAGGCCGGCTTAGGGCCCAATCACGGCCGCCTGATGAGGATGAAAGCGTGGAGGAAGATTAACTGTGCGTGGAGGAGGCCTGGATTATCTCCTCTCCCGCCCCTTCCCCCACCCCCTGTCAGCCTCTCCCTACCCCTACCCCTACCCCCACCTCACACTGCCCATACCAACCCCTAGCCATAGTGCCTTTCGCTGCTATTCCACCTCCGCTCCTTCCTCCATCTTAACCCCCTCTGTGCCCTTAACCATCTAGCCTCGCATCCATTTATACCAGCTATATACCCCTTCCCATCACTCTTGTGTCCAGGCCTGGTATGGGGATCCTGCCGTCCCCATCTCTTACCACCTCCATCTTCACCTCTCCTCCAAACCCAACCCAAACCCCACTCAACTTATCACACTTTCTCATTTAATTGGCACATACAGATTACAATTCAACCATATAGAAGTTCCCGAACAAGTTTTCTGACGGGAACAAACTTGGAAGCCATGTACGGTTATGCCAATGGATTACAATGATAGCATTTATATGAAACTTTTTTTTTTGACTAGGGATCTTATATGCAACAATTTCGTACCAGTTGCAACGGGGAAAAGGGAGAGAAAAACATACAGAAGAGAAAAAAATTGGCGAATCGCATCCTGGTCGTATTGTACCGGTAGCTGACTAGCATCTATAGAAGATACCCTTTCTGTTCAACATGTTTTGTATAATAGTTTCACGTCTATATTTCCTTTTCCCATGTTTTAACCCCTGCCTTACACATTCCCCAGCCCCCCTCGCCTTCCCTCCCTGTGCGGCCTGCCAGGTGGGCAGGGCGGATCACCCAGGTCGGATTAACCACCAGATCCCCCCAGCAGACCGCAGGAACAAGTGCCCAGAAGGCACACCTGAATATTTCAGCAACCCGCCAGCAACCGGCGACGGGGGCATGTGACCTTTTTGTCCATTATTCCCGGTGTTTTGGTGAGAAAAATGCCTTTTGTCACACGACGCATAGTTAATGGTGGTTTGGGGGGGCAGTGGGCTGCCAAGTGGGCAGGGACCACGAATAGGGAGGAGGCTGCAAATCAGGAACCCGTGAAAAAACAAGCGCAGTTCACACAACATTATCAGACTAATGGCTTCTATGTCAGAACAGTAACTTTCCTCTCAGAGTGGATCCACGAAGTTACAACGTGTCTTTGATGGTCCATTTCGGTGATCACTTTGATTATCTGAAGTAGAATCAACATAGACTTTTTTCCTTTTTTTCTGGCTTTTTCCTGACCGGATCATATGGCCACACAGTATTAAACCTATAAAGAATAAGATGTTAGATTTCATCAACATATCGTTGAAGTAATAGGGGAAAGGGTATTACATAATTATCTAAAATTTGGATGGAGACATGGCACAAGAAGAGAGTTTTCTAGATAGCTAAGCCGAATGGGTGAGACTATGTTGTGTGCGGGGCAGGAGTAGGCCGTCAGGGTGTCAGGCAGACAGGCCTACATGACCTCGGGCCGAGCTGCTCCCGGCCTCCACGGTCCTCCAGGGTGTGCCCACCTGTCCGTGTGGCAGGTGACCAGGAGGACGTGTCACCTGACCAGGTGTGTTATCAGCCCTGGACGCTGCAGCCGGCCTGCTGGGGACACGTGTACTCATGTACGACAGGCTGGGAGGAGGGGAAGGTGGGGGGCAGATGGGATTGGACAGGTGCGCGGGGAATCGGGTGTGAGGAATGTATTATGACAATCCTGGAGTCCCGGCTGGAAAAAAAGAGATTGGATAAAATCATTCTACTCGGTGAACTGATAAGATGTGGAGCAGTTGGCTGTTTCTGAATAACAATATCTGGAACCTATGCGAGTGCACCGTTAATTAATGGTAACCAATATTCTTCATTGTGTCGGTCTCGATAATCATACCTTGATCAATACCTGATTAGATATACAACTAGAAGGAAAAAAAGGGAAAATATATTTTTTACTTTCTGTAAGATGCGACTTAAATTACTCCAGTGGTCAGATCTATTGATAATGTCATTTGTGATCATGTAGGATTATAAAGTAATGAGGAAAACTAATTCCTACACATTCACGTTGTAACTTTATCAGGTTGTCAGTAAAGTGTCTAATCTGTGAGCGACTGTTGAGGGCTCACCACTCTTTGGAATAGCTAGGCCTGCAATGGCCGCTCGTATTCAGGTAAGCAATGATGTCCAAGGGGCTGGAGGACAGCACAATTAGCCAGCCACCAGTCGGGGAGCGGCCCACTATCAACCCCGCTAATCGAGACTAACCAGGGCCGCCCTCCGTCCAATTAAAGCCGCCTGCCGCCCGGTCTACTTGTAGAGCAGGGTCCGGCCGTGATGCAATCATTGTGAGCCAGGCCCACCGACGCCTTCAAAGAAGTCAATAGCCGTTACCCCTACCCCTACCCCCAACTCCCAGTTACCCCCCCCCCTCCCTCCCTAACAACTCCCCTTTACAGGGCCCCCTTCCCAGACTTCCCTTTACAGGGCCCCCTCCCCCAACTCCCCTTTACACTGCAGGCCCCCTACCTCAACTCCCCTTTACAGGGCCCCTCCCCCCAATTCCCCTTTACAGGGCCCCCTCCCCCAACTCCCCTTTACAGGGCCCCCTACCCCAACTCCCCTTTACAGGGCCCCCTCCCCCAACTCCCCTTTACAGGGCCCCCTCCCCCAACTCCCCTTTACAGGGCCCCCTACCCCAACTCCCCTTTACAGGGCCCCTCCCAAACTCTGTATTTTTCTCGTTTCTCCTTATTCTCCTTACTCTATAGTCACTCCACTTCACCTCATTTCCATATTTGACCATCTCTAGCCTTCTCCCTGTCTTAGCTGTGCTGTATTCTACCCCTCTCTATCCTGACTCTACGCCTAACTGTTCCTACTTGAGTTCAACTACGGGAATCATACTTATTTCTATTGAAAATTGAAATCCTGCTGTAACCCCCCTACTGCTTCTGTACTGATTTCAAACTGAATTTCAACTGCATTTGGTTCCGGGATTCCTTCACTGGCTTTTACCTCTATCCGTTCCCACTTCCCCCTGTCTATTCCCCTCTACCCCCGTCTATTCTAGGCTCGGTCTGTAGACGACCAACTTGTGCCGACGACGTCGGCGTCTTGGAGAAGGTCTTTTGATCTTCACTCCCCACTAAGTACCTCCTTCCCTCTGCCTCCCACGCCAGGCGACCTGGACTTTGTGTCAGATTGACCCCCAGACCGTCCTGATCGAGCGTCGCCCTGGAGGAGGGAGTGACGCTAAAAAATACCATCGTCCTAAGCCACAGATTGTTGGTAATTGGATAACGAGTGTCTATGTACGTAAGGTTGTCTTTGAGGATTGCTATTACTATAGTGGTTAACTATGTCACTTAATGACCATGAATGTTTGCCAAATACTAATGATAATATACTTATACACATCCCTCCAGCAGTTTATCGATTTTTCCCAGCTTGGGTTTGTCGAAAATATAAACACAATTCCATGACATAAGTCATATTTGATAATCCCTCAAATCCCAATTTTCTCTGGGCAAGGAGGAGTGATGATCCCAACCATTGCGACGCCTCATACAGCAAACCTTCAATACTTAATGTCCATAGTGTGAAGTGTTGATGTACATCCAATTCGACGACAGTTAAATTGAAAAGTTGACTTTTATTCAATGGTTGATAGGCTGAATCGACATGTTTCGACAGGTTAGTGTCTTCATCAGGATTCATAATGTCCATAGGTGCAAGGTCAAATTTGCTATTTCCCCATACTAGTTGATGTTGCCAGAATCCTATTGAGGCGTAACTAGATCAAGGCTAAACCGTGCAGTAATATCAATAATCCCTGGTGGTATAAATAACCCCGGTCAGTGGGCCAGCGGTGTACCTGAAGGTCTATGATCAGGGCCCAACACGTGTTACAGCGCAGCAGGATGCAACTGTTCGACACAGTTAGATTCTTTCTAAAAACAAGTCTGTTTCCATTGCTACCTTGTAGCAATATTTGCTGTGTTTTTACTAACTGTTAGACTGTAGCAAAATGGACACATTTCAAACTCAATTTGTAGCAGTATTTGGATACAGCAACATTGACTCATATCCTTTAGACTGCTAGATTGTAGCAAGCTAATGATAATCCATACAGAATGGATCACTTTTGGACTGCCCCTATCTTGTTATCTGGGCAACATCTCCCTAATGAAACGCGTGCGGCCTGTTAACCAGTTTGACCTACAGGGAGAGGCTCGGGGTCTGATCAATGCCCAGTTTGAACTAACATGACGTTATGTGAATGTTCCTTTATTTCTGACCGATGTTTCTCCATTACATCTTTGCTACACTGAAACTTTCACGCAGCATTTTATTTGTCGAGACTTTTCATGGAACTGAAACTAACTCATGGAATTGTAAATGTTTTCAAATGCATATATTTTATTTCATTTTTTATCATTCAGACCTGTAGGTACAAAAAAAGGAGGTTGTGGAGTAGTATGCCATTCATATCTATGTATTTTTTTCAAACTCTAGCTTTCGTTTGAAAGGGCGGATGTAGTCTAAAAGGGAAAAGGATGTCCATTTTAAGAGCCCCTCGAGGTATTAAAGTGGTGGTCCAAGTGGACTTATCACCCACATAATGTGACACGGACTCATGTTGACGTCGGTGAGGTGTAACCGACGCTCCGACCTTGTGGTGGTGGCGCTGTCATGGCGTCAGTAGAGGACGTTAGTGTCACCGGGAGACGAGGACGGCTGGCTGGGCGTGTTATTGTGGGGCCCTGTGTCCTTACCACCGCATGTGTCCTTCCCCCCTACTCCCCACTACTCCCAGACCCACCCCACTCCTCCACACCCCTCCAGTACCCCTCCACCGCCACGATCAATACCAGCGGCCACGTTCACCCCGGCCCTCACTACTACTTATTATCATGCCTTCTTTACGACGCTCCAGTCTTACTGCAAGTGCTTATTAAAATCGACCGGCATATTGATGTCTCTATGACCGCCACTTGACTTATGGACCAAAGTCGCCGCCGCCACTGCCGCCGCCTTTGGTAGGGTACCCGTGCTCCAGGCGGGTGGACTGGAGGAACTCTAGGCCTGAGTACGTGGGGTTTAACCCTGGAGGTGGCGGCAGGTTGGGCTCCAGCCTTACGTGTGGAGTGGGTAGACGGGGGTGGTGGTGGGGTGGGCTTGATGAGTTTGTGAGGATGTCGGCGAAAACAGGCAGGGGGAGGAGGAGGGGGACGGGGAAGCGTGTCTGGTCCTTTGATATTTGGGTCAGTTGTCCGGCGGCGGTGCGATTCGACTGGATTTATTGAACGTGTTGGTTCTATCGATCGGCCGACTGACAATGGTTGGCAGGTTCCCACCCTGGCGGCCGGGCGCCGCGCCCGTCGGCCATGTGCCCTCACGCTGTTTTACACGGCAGGGACGCCACACGCACCCACCTCCAGGCGGCCGGACCACTGCCGACAGAGACACGCAGTCACAAACAGGCCCACGGACCGTGTGTGTGCGCTCAGACCTACTGGAGGAACGACTGGGAAAAGTACCGTGCGTCAGCTGTAGACAACTTGTGTGCCAACTGAAAAAAAAATGTTGCAGTTAAAGACAGTCCCAAAACATGTTTGCCAGCTTAAGACCACCACAAAACTATTTTGCTGCAGAAGTTTGTCACAAAACTGTTTGACAGCTTAATACACTGACAGACACCAAATCACTGTATCCATTGGAGATACACAGTCACAAATACTAGGTGTCAGCTGAAGACCGTCACATAATCTAGCTATTTGACAGCTACTGGCAGTCATAAGTTTACATGAATTCGGGACAAGCTGAAAGAAAGGTATGTCAACTAAACAGGCATGTACAACTTGAAGCCCCACTAGAAGCCTACTGCTGTAACATAGCCAGATCCCCTAACTGACTCATGCAAGGGCGTTGGCCAATTACAGATAGTCTGGCTACTGAGCGATTCAGCGCCTTTAACGACTGAGTCACTGGAGCCACAGGGACGTAATAAACGTCACCCTACTTTCTGAGATTTACAGTTTTGTTCCACAGTTGGGTTGCAGAGCTTATTTGATCAGCCGCAGTTAGCATACATTTACAAAGAGAACCAAAATAAATATTAGGGAATATTTGATTTAATTATTTGCACCCAATTTCATTCTACCACCCGGAACAAAACGTAGTTGGAATACAGTGCCTACTGAGTGCTTAATCATTGTCATCTGACAGTAGCATTTTAGTGGTAAATCAGTGGAAATAAATTGGAAAACAGTGGCTGAGCAGTGGTTAGTCAGTAAGTCCGAACTGTTTTAATCAGCTGGAGTGTCAAATAAGTAGCATTTCTGTAGCTCATTTGAACATTTCGGTCATACTGATTAGGGAAGCCACTACTGTTTGTGGGCACATTTAAAAAACAAAAAGAAGTCGGATTCATCCCCTCTATGCTACACGACGGTGATTCAAGTTGTCTATACACACCTCTACTCATCCGCCAAATCTGACCTCGTCGGACATGGTGGGGACAAAGCAGGGTCCCACTCCCATGCAGTCACCGAGCAGTCCCAGGCGTGGTAACAATAGGCGGGCCCGTTACCACTGTTACATCAGGCAGGGGAACAGGAGCCAGTTAGCGCGCCTAATCACCTTATATACACCCGGCCCAGAACGTGTCACCAGTGATTAGCCTTCAGCAGTTCTTCTTTCAAGCGGGCGCCAATGCTCAATTTCCCCACTAATTTCCTTATCTGTGATCTCTCGAAATCTTATTTTGGCCGACTGAGGGGGGAGGGTGGTGGTCCCTGGGCCATGCCCCCCTCCCTGTGTCTAAGCCACCCTCCTTCTTGGTTCATCCCCTAAGCCTCCATTGCACCTCCCTCCTCCAAGCTTGCTAATTTGGCCCGTTGCCAATTTGAAATTTTCAAAGACCGAGAAGCATTGATCGATCCGCACGTGTAAGCGTGGAATTCATCACTCAAGTGGCGGGGATGACAACGCTTCACGCCCAGGGCTTTTGTTGTCGCTGGCGGTTTGGGAATTTGCACCCCACATCCCTCCCAGATCTCCTCTAATTCGCACCCCCTCCTCCAGCACCAACTAGCAGGGTCTGTTTTTGCGGCCGCATCCAGATTAATTTCATTGAGTAGATTTAAGATGAATATTTATAAATTCACCATTGAAACAAGGCGACGCGTAGCCGTGGCTTAAGGGGGCATTAAGATGCCGTCATTGCGGTCCGGGATAAAAAGGCCACATCAATAGATCTCTCTGCTAGATTGAAAGCGGTAAAATTTAACGCTAATATTGGCTTGAGGACGCTCTAATAGATTGCCATATTAAAGCCGGGCATTGCACTAGGCCGCAGAAAGTGTACTCACGGATTCCGACGCAGGTGGAGCCTCCTCTGGTGCTTTGATGGTGTAGAAATCGTTAAGTTCTGTAAGGAAATGCTATTTGCCAGAGATGTACCTAAACGACATAGTATGAAGCAGTTAGAAACTGTGAACTGCTTCACGCAATCTTTGAAACTTATAACGGTTTATAACCCATATATATGTATACGTATACGAAACTATTTGGTACACCTATGTATTTTAAAAGGAGACATTAGGAAATTATATTAAAAAATTCACAACGTACTTCTTGAATAGATCTTAAGATTAAATTAGAAGTCGAATTAGTCCAATACAGCAGTGACGGCTAAAACATAATAAGCCAGCAAGAATCACGAAATCAATGACTGATGACTTACTGATGAGGACTTACAAAACTGGATCCCCCTTTGATACGTCATTCATGTGTGACCTTAAGCTCCATCACGAAAACATATACCGTCCATTAATCTGTTTGGGCCTGTCCGGCCTGACTGACAGTCCCCGGGGGTACATGCCCGTACCCGGAGACAGGTACGACTCACGTACAACCAACATGACCTGGCCTTTTACCCTCCTCCATACTTTCCCAGAGACACATTTGTTACACATTGTTACTTCATCAAAAGCTACCTAAAATAATCGCCAATTGAGAAATAGCCGAATTATGTGACCAAGTTGACTAAATCCCCCATTATTGTCCGTTTTCCAACTAAAAATCGTTGCAAAGTCTTGGAAATAGTAAGAGTAACTTCTTCCCCAGCCTATTTGTCGTTGATGAATCCCACCCCTCCCCAACCTAGCCCCTCCCCCCTTCTACTCCGCCCCTCCGTCGGCGTGTCCAGCCCCCAGCTGTTGTTTGTTGTCCCTGCCCGCCTCACCGGGCCGGGCTTTGATCAGCCGGCCTGAGATGAAAGGAAAAACAAGGTGTGTCGTCGTCGTTGTCGCTCCTGCCCCTCACATCCCACGTCCTCCGTGCGTCACTGCGCCTTAGACGTGTTGTCTAGCTGTCCCTCCATCTTCTACTGTATCCGATCGTCATTGAGCGCCCTACCATTCCTATTCCAGTTTACTCAAGTTGACGTTTGGCACTACCATATTACATTGTCCCTGATTGTGTATGATTGTGTGACGATTTTACAACCCTCCCCTTCAGTGTCGTTTTATTAGACTTATTTTTTGCACCGATACAGTCGTATTGAACGAGAGGATGCTGGTCATAGTAACGTAACATTATCTATGGAATAAGTTGAATTCCTTTGGACATCATAATCTTACAAGTTACATTGGCCAGTATCCCATACAGTGGACGCGTGTAAACAAACTCGCCATTCTCTTGGCTGAATACCCCAATAACGACCCACCTAGACGACCTAGTCCCAGAGATTGATCCTCTCCCCCATACCTTGGGGCCGTAATGTGTTTTTCTCGGTGAGAAGAATCGGTTTGTTCGCCCCGCCGACATAGCGGTAGTTTTCAGAAAAGGACGAGCCTACTCCCACCTCCTACCTGTCAGCGCCACTGGCACGGCTCCAAAGGCGGGCCGCGCTTACACGGGCATTTAAATGAGCAATTAGAGCCCAGGAGATGGAGTCGTATACATCAGGTGTCCGGGTGGTAGGTAGGTGCACCCAGCCCCTGCTGCCTATACCGCTCTGGAGGGCCCGGCGCTTTGAATGGATTTCCGACTCGGGTGACGGATGGGGTGAGACAGTGGCATTCATGGCTCCCACAAATCAATCCATCATCACAGCGGGCCTCGGATGTAAACACGCCGACCTCAGTATCACCGCTGTAGGTGGGGGACTATAGGCAATGGGTGGATGGACCGCCAACACTGAGCCCTTACAACTGAATAGGCTTACACCATATTAAGCGCTTGCTTCAACGTTAAATTGGAAACGCCCCCGGGAGTGTGAACAATAAAGAACACTTATAACCTACATGGCAGATGACAAGAGTCCGTATAGAATAGAAAAGCTTAGTTGATTTCCATGCTGAATAGGACCGAGTTCTATCTGCGCCTGTAGGAGTAGAATCAATATGATTTATAAGATGAATCTACTTAATCTACAGTCGACGGTTTCCGGCATTTGTCTCTCTACGTAGTCCTAATCCTAATTGGCCAACTGTCTTCGGCAGATGTGCCCAGTGGCAAGGTGGGCCTCAGAAATAGAATAAAAAGCAAATGGCAGACGTTATTACTTACAACTGATGCTGCACATAATATATTGTATCTTTTGTCAATTATTCAGGCTTCCACAGCCATCGTCTACCTCTAATACATTAAGGATGCGTCTGTAGACCCCCAGTGCCTCTCCCCTCCTCCTCCAGCGCCTCCCAGCCTGTACTCTGAGGATGTCCCCTCACCTGGAGGAGCGTAGGCTGTGCGGCGCCCGGCTAATTGTATATTAATGAGGGCTAATGAATTGGCCCCGCTGAGGAGGCCCTCGATAATGACCCCTGATGGGATGGCCACCATTATAAGGCCGAGAGTCTCTCCCCGCCAACAGTGTAGTTAAGAGAGTGATTACAGCCTCTCGGGTAGATCCTAATGTTTATCCCATATGGCCGCTCCTCCAGGGCTCCTCCAGGGAGAACATACCCCAGCGTTGGGCTTGTCACACCACTGAGTGTCGGTGTTTGGACAAGGCCATCACCGTTGTAATTTGGGCACAATTGGGCTAAACGACCGGACGGCTTTGCCCTGTGGGTATTCTTCTCCTGCTGAGACCTCCGGCAGGTGATATTGCTGGAGGACAGCCCCGACATATTACTCCGGGATTTGCCGTCCCATTTACACGGAGCTCTGAGGATGAAGATAAGGAGTAAAAATAAACAAGTAGGAAACGATTATGAAACCTGAAACAGAAGGACCATTAACGTCGGCCTGACCTAAAATGGTGTAATAAACTATCACGATTTGAAATTACAACTGACAATACAAACTGCTGACTGAGCACTTTTCCTTCCTTTGCAGCTGTTATTATATCTTATTTCCCTCAAGACATTCGCAGTCCGATAGATAAAGGTGCGCATGGGGTACTCATATTAAGCCAATAGCACCCATATAGAATCACAAATTAAAAAAGAAAAGCACGGCTTTGAAGTATAGCCTTTCTATTGTTACATATTCAGGCCTCCTATAAAGAATTATAAGGGCGTTGAGTAGTTGAGTTACAGGAGGACGTATAAAGGGAGGAGGCTGGCGTGTGTTCACTCAGCACGCTAAGGCGGTGATGGGAGAGTAGCTCAGAGCACGGGAGCCGCTCGAGCGACATGGGAAAACATTAGCAGGCACTGTCTAGTACTACATGTTTCCCTTTCGTTGGTTTCCAGTTTCCAGCCTGGCCAAGAGGAGGCAATGTGCGCATCCAATCAGAAAGCTCCTCCATGGAGGAAGATGGGGGTGCTATGTAGTAGAGGTAGTAAGAGGTAGGATTGGCAAAGGGGAGGTACAGGAGGAGGTGGTGGGAGGGGCAGTGGGGCGGGGTAGGCAGGAGGAGGGCGGCTGGCGAGCGCCATTGGAGACATAAACGCCAGGACACCTTGACCCCCGTGTACATTTATCGCTTATATCATTGCGCCCCACTAAAACCTACCCTGTGGAGATCCACTTTGATCGCGCCCGGATCTCTAATGGCCCCATGTCTGTGAGATATTTCGCGGCGGCGCCAAAGCCTGGGGCCGCGTGCCAGCACCGGGCTCGGCTCTGAATGTTGCTTTGGGCGTGGAGGGCTTGGCGTAGGAGTGGGCGGTGGTAGTAGTACTGCGAAAGTGGGGTGAGGGAGCGGGGTGAGAGGAAGAACCTGCTCCTCCCGACCACAGAGGGGAGGAGGAGAAGGAAGAAAAGGGGAGGGTAGGGCGGCCCTGGGCGAGGTGGAACACCTTCCGCCTTTGAAGGCAATATTGGCATCCCCCTCTGAAGGACCTGCGTCTCTCTAGAACTAGACGCCTATACGCCCCCCTCCCCTGCCCACCCCCTCCCCTCTCCCGTTCCTCCTGCCCTGCTGCAGGTGTCCCTTTATTGGCCGCTCTCCGGGCCAGGGGTCAGCCCAGGTCGGACCAGGGTCGCCGGGGCCATTTATGCAACGCTGTGAAGGTCATGGAAGAGATGGCGCCGCTGGATGCGATCAGACAATAATCCGGTATTTGGGGCGCGCCGCCCGCCGCCCAAATTCAATTTGACCATGGCACAATGTGGCCGCGTCAGGTCCGCGCCGGTTCAACAAGGGCCGACGTGGCCCGAGGAGGGAATTACGCACTTTTTACAACGGGCCAGTCAGCGGGGATTGGGCGCGGGGGCTCCATGTGAAATTGGTCGGAAAGTGTGACGGTTGTGGGGTAATAGGGCCGTGGTATTTGGGAGGACGTGCCGGGGGAGGCAGGACGTGTGGGAGGCGGCGGGGTGGGGTTTGTTTGGTCAGTGCCCAGCTGACCATTGTCATCCTGTGGCTGTGGCTGTGTGGGTGTGAGGGGACAGGAGGAGGGGGATGGGGGAGGAGGCGGTCTGGGCAGGCCTGGGATGACCATTGTGAGGCGGCTCCCGCAGCGTCACTGGCAAACACTGCAAGCTACTCACTCTTTACTAGCAAAGGGGGTCAGCGAAGGGGCGGACTGAAAGGCGAAAGGAATCTGTTTAAAGAAAAACTTTTCTTTCGGCTTATTTGCTTATGGTAGCTTATCTGCATCCTTGTTCCTCCCTGTGCACTCACTTGGTGACACGGCAGTGTTGATTAACAACACGAAAGAAATATATTATTTAATGGCAATTTAGAAATAAAAATGTTTGGGGAGTGAGGAGTGGGTAGCTCCTGTGGGAGCCCCAACAGTGGAGGCCGTGATTGGATTCCGGCGGCGGCGGCAGGCCCCAAATTGAGGGTTGTCAGCACGCCTGGCCACACCGCCAGTGTCGGGCAGGTGGATTCCAAACGGCACTGGTCACACGGGCGCCCACAAATAAGGCCGACTGCAGCTACATAACAAATTACAGGTTGGCCGCCTGTCGACAGCCCACCACCAGTTCATGGTGTGATATGCATCCATAGTGCCCGACTCCGCCGTCCGTATGCTTATGTAAGTCATCCATCCCTGATTGCTGTTTTCCTAGTATTGTTGTCCCCATCCAGGTTTTTGTTATGCCGAGGCTGATGGGATTGAAATGCTATTGGACCTCAATATTCAATCGGCGCAAGACTGGCATATTGTGTTTGGTATTTGATGCACGTGCTGTATAATGATAGGCTTAATTTTGTATCGTCGCTAACTGTGGAGAGTTAATCTAACCATCTGTACACACAAAGAATATATACAATAAATCCGAAACTAGACTTCGCTAGAATATAGGGATAAAATACCTAATGTGCTAAAGATTAAATCGGTTATCACTTAGATTTCAGTCTGTCTCGCTCCATGTATTTCTTCTGAATGCTAGTTGAAAACTCACTTAAGCCTAGTCAGTTTGGTTGCCTCCCCATAAAAGTCCGCCTGACACAGCCCAATGATTGGTGGATTACTATTAGGTACCCCGAGGCAGGGCAGCTTGTTTATGGCCACGTGTCGCCGTTAGTATTGTAGTCTTGTTATGATCCATCCCTCGCCCAATAGGCCAACGTCATTAGTCCTGTCGACGACTAAATTGGTTCAAAATAAAGAATGGGACGACTTCATCAGGAAAAGTCGCATTTGTCATAACAGCTGAGAAAGGGCGTTAGAAACTGTTGTGATCAGCATTTTAAGATTTCATATTTCCCACGTTTAGATCCGTATAGTTGAAAATAACATTCAACATTCTATTTTTTAGCGACAGAAAATGCTTATGTGTATTACCCTATGTTCGTTTGAGGGTTATCTAGTAGAGAACGTAAATCGAATTAAACGTTTATAAAAATGTGTCAAGATTATCAGATTCGTAGCAAAATGTTAAACAGTGCCATGATATACCAGTATTCAGTGTAAGTTGCAGTAGCCGAGAAGTATGTCCTGATGCAAACCGTAATTTTCGCCAACAGATTTACAACATGAGTAGTATATGGAACAAGGGGTTCTGCTACCACTAACGTTTATCAGGTTCATACCAAGGTACAAGACGGGCGTGAGCGTTTTAAACCCAGATACGACACAAATCTAATCTCCTGCCCCTGTCCCCAGTCCTCCTCCCCACCCGGACATCAGTATGCAGGTTCCCATGCGGGTTGATAGATACCTCCAGACTAGGGCGTGCATGGGTCAACGTCCGACCAGTGAGTGGTAGGGGTAGGGGCCGTCACTCACCCCTCCCTCCCCCACCCCCGGCCGGCCGCCGTCCCCGGACATGTTTGCGGTTGTGTATCTCTCAGCAACCAATAGTTCATATTGATCGGGCGGCAGGGGCAGCGGGGGCCTCTAGTCAGCCATGAAATGGAATAAGCCGGACCGGCGAATTTATGGCGGTGGTGGCCCGACGGCCGGACCAGACCATGGGACAGGGGCTGGGGTGGTGTAGGGGATGCCGAGTGTTAACTTCACGAAATACGCAGGGAGATTCCATTGTTAACTGTTGATTATTTAATGTCCACTGGACTCCATTTTATGACTCGACCCCAATGTCTTTATATACTTCCCATCGTGTAGAAACATTGGGCGGGGTAATAGTTTGATCATTGTCAACAGTAAAATTACGCGTAGCTTTAGTCAGATAAGATAATATATATAGTTATGGCTTTATTATGGACTAAGGTCCTTACCATTAGTTTATCGGTGAGGGTCCTCAAGTAAACAGGTCATACATTACATAGATGTGGACAGACAAATAAACGTGTACCATACTCCCTGAAGGTCTCTGTGCCTGTGACCTATACGCCCATGTAGTGGTGTTTATCCCGTCGGTTTACATACAGCGCCCCATAGGCTGCTAAGAGTGTGGGGCAGTCGGGTGGTTCGGGCAGAGGGCCGAGTCGTAGACGGGAGGCGGGGTGCGGGGCGCGGCGCGACTCTAAATACCCGCTGGTGTGGGGACAAATGGGCGCGCGCCGCCCTGATTTAGTGCAGCGTCTGGTCAGCGCGCACCGCCCTCCCCGAGGCCCATCTGTTAAGGCCCGGCAAGCCCTCAGCCCAATACACACCCCAAGGGCCGCACAGATAAAATAAAGAAAGGGCTCTGTTATCTGTTTGCCCCTCCGGTGATTTCTGCCGCGCGCCCAATTCACCCACCCCGGCCAATGGGCGCTGAGACTTGGTTATTGTGATTGGACACCTCCAGTATAAGGCCGTTTGCCCCGACCTGATTGGCAAATTCACGCGCGCACCTACAGAGTGCTTTTATACCCGAGTCGATGAAAGGCTGTGGCTGAAGCCGCACGTAGTAAAGAGGCGAGCTATGTGCTTGTTTATTGCGCACAAGGACGGGTGTTGAGTAAAAATAGGACGAATGAGGGAAAATACGCCATGGATATTTCCAGGCTTTAACCATGCGGGAGTTGTTTCATGGCCCCTGGAGGTGTGAATGGGTCATTTTAGGCTTACCACTGGCCCTTCCATGTAATATCTCCACCAACCTCACTCCCTTCAACCAGCTCTACAACAGATAGTCGATTCAATTAGTTTTGGGGCAGTCCAGACCTGATGGTCATTATCCCTCCTGACAAACCTGTCCTGAAAGGAGGGCGCTTCGAGAGGAAGCCGTCAGAGACGTTATCTATAAAAACGGCTTAAAACATCCCCCGCTGACCATATTACCTGTCCAGCGCAGATGGCAACCATAGACATGGGCAGTGGGGAAGTGTGTTTTTGACACTCCTCATTCAACACAGTCGTACTTGTATAATTATTTTTCCCCATTAAGACCAATGGTCACAGCGTACGATGTCATATGAAGTCGTTGTAATCATGTATATATGTAAAATTCTGAGTAGTCTGAGTAAAGCGGGTGTGATCAAATGATAAATTTGACATCTGTTGTCAAGAAGGGTTAACCAGAGAAATCTTCTCTTTCTAGTTCATGAACAGCATTTCCTATGTAGTTTTCATATTTTTCCACAAAAATACTAGTTTTGACATTATCATAAAACGATGCATGAAATGAGAAAATTAATGTAATCAGAACTCGAGGCTATATAAGGGAAATTCCGATAGAAATTTATAGTGCAAGTAAATTTATCTCATACTGTAAAATGACTAGTTCAAAGCTTTAATTCCATCGAACATATTGCATGTCCAAATTGTATTAACTCTATCTTTGTCAAAGCCTTACCCACATTGTAGCCAGTTTACATTTGCCAATCAACCCACCAATTACACAAGCTTCACGCTGGGCCGATCAGAGCCGCATATTGGCTGTCATAGAGACGGAGTGTTTTAAAAGAAGAAATTATTCTGCAATTCTGATGGCATTTCCTGTAAATGGAATTATCATTTGGTGAATTTCGGTTAGTCTAATTAAAACTTTTCGCAGGACATTTGCTGCTTTATAGTCGCCGATTCTTAGTGTTGCCTTTATACAGAGCACAGCCGCCTTTGCTTTAGAACTGATGTCATTGAAACATTCAGCAAATGTTAAAAAATCTCAAATAAATTTCCATGATAACTACCTGTTATTACAGTCGATTTAATGTGGTGCAGCAGGATGAAATATGAACGTACTTGATCGTGCGTCCAGAGAATGCAAAGTATTAATGGTATTCACAAAAGTAAAAGGTGTGATAGAAAGCCAGTTTCAAGAGATGCATCCAGTAGGGATTGAAAAGGAAAAAAATAACGGATTGAATTCAATAATACTTTCAGTTTGAAATAGGGGAGTAGAACCCTTATCTGTTCTTGTAATATTAAAACCTTTTTGCGTGGTGTTGGGTTCAGTTGGTGGCTGTGACGAGACGATTAGTGAAGACTTTGAAGGGTGCTTGGGGATAAATCCTCGTCTGATTACGGCTCTCCGTGAGAACGGTGAATAAAATGACGAGAATAACATGACCTCATCTTGTAAAAGAGCAAATAACAAAGTTTCGAGGCTTGCTGCTCGTGAAACCAGATACGTGATGGTGTTTCTTACGAAATAAAAATGTGAAATATAGCGTCTTATTTCGTCTAAAGTAAAAACCCGAACTTTGGTTTCAAGAGTTTTGTGATAACTCACCATGTTCTCGTTTACATGCGGACTTTAACGATAATAATTTTGCAGTGTTGGATATTAGGCCTAATGATACAACGGCATTCAACAATAGCATTGTCACCTTTATTATATGGTTCTAATTATTGTCACACCAGAAGAAAAAGGAGCAACTCGTTGGCATCACATAGAAGTATAGGGCTTGCTGTAAAGGATTAAATCTAAATACGTTCTGCTTGATTCACCCGCTGCACTATCACTAAGTTAGGAATGAACCCAATATATTAGAATATTAAAGTTATAGCTGGTCTGGGGAAAACTGGAGAAATCCAACCTTCGACCAGAGAAAATGACATTGTTTTGAAAAAGCCCTGACCCCCCCGAAACCCGAGCAGCTGTCAGCATCACCCTGCAGGACCTCCTAATCAGGAGCAGATGGCGGCGAGCAGGTGGCGGTAGGAGGGGCCCGGAGAGCGAGCTGCTCGGGACATGACTGGGTGTCGGTCTCCGTCTAACCTGACACCAGGAGCAAGAGAAGCAATCTGTGTCTGATCAATAGCGGCCCGGATCCTCCTCCTCCTCCTGGGCCGCCGCCGCCCGGCGCGAGCTGCTCCATAGGCGCTTTGCAGCTGAGCGGAGCAGCTCAACACGGCCTTCTCTAAGGCCCAGACACCCACTGCACGGCCCTGATTGCTTAGAAAGCTGCTGAAGGGACATGATCACGTTTTCTCCGCAGCGATCAGCACCATAGCAGTGCGGGGAAGGCTATTTATACACTGGTTCCGTACCAGTGTAGCTGCGGATATGTGTGTTTGATTCAAACTGGTACTGGTAGGTCTACACTAGGGGTATCACTATGCGGAACGGTTTTCACGTATACTCAACATTTAGTAGAGATAGGGAATGAAAGACTAAGTAAAGGCTTTTTTTTTTTTATAGGAAAATGTGCTCTGCACGTCATTGAAACTGGCGATGTTGAGAAATATAAGTAGCCTCCTGGTGTCATATTTCACCTCGCCATAGCGATCCGATGGACGCGGGGCAAAGGGCCCATGACAAGAGTAAGACGTCTGGCGGTGGGCGGGGTGGGCGTGTAGGGGATGCGGCGTCACGGCCGTCAGGGGGTAGGGGGTGCCTCTGCATATTGCTTGCATACCGGGCGGCCTGAGCCCAGGGCCTGAAATATGCCAAGGTAAACAGGCCCGTCTTCAACACGACCTACCCCGCCTGGAGGGGCTCCCTAGCAGGGCCACGGGGGGCAAGGTGCCGAGTCACAGCTACCCCACACAGGGGTCAAGATCATGTCAATAGACATAGGGTCCGCATCGCGAATATTCATCAGAATTAGAATAACCCCAAAGAATTGTGATCAGGAAAATGGGGTCGTTGACTGGTGTGCCACAGAGGTGATGGTATGATGGAGTTCGAGTTGATTATTGGAGCTAAAGTCAGAGGTCTCTAAATAAGGGGACTATGTCCAATACTCCCAATTTACCTACACAAGTATTGGTCAGCCTATTGTCACATTTTCTGATTATAAAAACAGATGATACCAACCCGTATATTTGGGTGATGACTGAGCTAAAAAAACGGGTCTCAGTTAAGTGTCTCAGGAGTATAAGGTTTTCGGTGATTCGACGGCTAGATCCTTCTATATAATGCGGTATCTAGACTTGGGGGCCATATAGCCATCGCTGGGAGTCTAAAACAATGCCTATGCAGGTCACGTTCTCATTGAGATTTTGTTTGCTTTCTCGTCGATGGAATTGCTCTAGCCTCTAGCTTCACTCATAAACTCTGTAGGCACACAGGAGCATACTTCAGGAAACTATTTCGTACACAGACGGCCCAAACACATTTCTGGTGACGGTCCAATTGGAATAACTACACTTCGTGTAAGAGCAACGTCGGCAGAGATTAATCATCTCTTAGAGAGGCGGCCCGCGGGCTTTGGAGTATCAACACAGCTCTTACTCTGTGGCCGAAAGTTGAAAAGTAGTGCCAGTTTGGACTCAGAAGTTGTTTTCTTTCTCCCCAACGACCAGCACCCTCCTGCCCCTCCCTTCTTCCCCTCCACTGGCCAAAAGCCGGAGGGAGAGGTTGGGAGGCTTTGCAGGCTGGGCAGAATGAAGCGGGCAATTTGGTCTTGTGTGGCGGCGACTGGCACAAGTCTTCTCCCAGCCCCACATCATCAGGCGCCCATTCTGTGGGGCCGGCCGGCCGCCACCACTCAGCCCGCCCGTCATAAAGCGATGAGCAGTTCACAACTGCTCGGAGCAGCTCGCACTCATTGAGCCTGAGCTCCACCAGTCCTTGTTTATGCATACATTACCGCCAGCTCGTCCCGCGCAGACAAACATGTCAGACGCGCATCATTACCTCTCCTGGGCTGATTGCCTTTTCTCATCGCCTCATTTGCCTTTTTTTCAGCTATTTCATATGGGTAAAAAAAACAGGCCAGTAGCAGAAATGTAATCTCCTCAGTGTGTAATGTAGTTTGTTTGGGGGACTTCGAGATTGTTCTGCTTAACATGACAAGGCAGTGGATCTCTTCAAATGGGTTATAAGGTCAAGGGACTTTACAATTGAGCGATTTGTCCATTGTTGAGCTGCTCGATAGAAGCTTAATTTGGGCCTTCTTGGGCTAGGAGTCCTCCCCTCTCGCAATAGTTGGGGTTGGGGGGAGGGGGGCGACTAGAGATTTTCCGTCTAACGAGCGACCTCCTCCTCCATTCACGATATAAATTCCCCCCTCCCGAAATCGATATGGTGTACTATATGGAAAAATGGAATTTACGACGATCTCGGCGGTTGCTAGGTGTGGGAGCAAATTGAAGCTGGGCCGCCGTCTGCGAGAGGAGGGTTATTTAACGTTATTACCGGCTCGACATGGACATAAATCTCGGTGGAAATTTGACACCCAATGTGGTGATTATCATCATGTTTATTGTTCACCGCTAGCGTAATGCCTTGTCATGTCTCCCAATATGGCCCAAGAAAGTGGCCCCAAACCAGCTACCGGCCCTGATTCTGTATCAGGCAGACTCAAGCCCTACCTTCTCTATTCACCTCGAGTAGAATTGTTCGAAGGAGGAAACGGTTAGGTTCCAAGTCGAATTGTTTTAGAAATGGAAACACTTAATCCTCGCGAGATTCTCTAGGGCCCCAATGGTAGAAATCTAAAAAGGACCTAAAAGAGGAATAGAATAATAAAAAGCAGTCGGAGAATCTTGAAGAATATTAAAAGTTGATTGCTGACGGATGGCTTTTGAACGAGCTGCTCGACGACTGGCGAGTAGCTCATGCGGGGAGAGGGGGAAGTGACATTGGGGGCTGGGCGGGATGAGGTGCTCGGGTAGGACTGTGGAGGCAGTATGAGCTGCTCCTGCCTCTTGTCAGGGCTTTTCAATAATGAGCACATGCTGTCGGGTTGAGGCGACGACACGGGCATTGAGCCCGATCGCGGCAGACTGTCCCCTCCTCCTCCCCTCCTGCCGCCCCCCTTTACGAGCTGCTCTCTCCCCACACACCTTCCCCACCCCCACCACCCACCCCTCCCCGCGCCGAGCGAGTGGCCCTCCACGGCCGGCCCAAGGACTCGCCAAGGTCGTATTAATTCGGTTAGTCAGGGAATTTATTAAATTATTTTTCGAGGCTGATGGTTTTGATAAGGCGCAGTCGATTCTCGGGGAATAATCAGTCGGCGGGCTGTGGCGACGGTAATGACGCCGACTAGGTGGTCTGGGTGGGGGTGCTCCAGGCTGGGTGGGTGCCGAGGGGGATACCTGGTTCACACTAGGCGACGTTTGTTGTGATTGTGCTGCCGGTTTTGATAATCAAAACATTTTATTGATCCACAGTGACTATTTGCAATGAAGTGACCTAACCTATTTGCATCACCACTATGTAACCAGGGAGTCAGAATTAAAGCATATCCCCCCCCCCCCATATCTAATGAATAACACAAAAAATACAAATTTGACATCATTTCATTTGGGCCACGAGTCGTCGGTGTAGTATTCAAAACTCACCAATCGTACCGGGTCCACTTTGCATCGTGCAGTGTGAACTCGGCAGTACGGATTAAGGGTGTTGGGTACCGGTAGGCTGTTGACATAGTCGGTCCCGGTTTTTTTGATTGAACAGTGGGTGCTTGGTAGAGGGAGGCTCCTGTTGAGGACTGGGAACACAGGCTGGGACAGCGCAGTAGTTATGATCCTGATTTGATTAAAGAGAGGCTTACACTCACGTCCTCGCTTCCTTGGCTGGTTAGACTCGCTTCAAATATGGATGGATATGATCCAGTTAAACTGCGCGTCAGTTCAAATGAATTAGATTACTTCACAGAGGCAAGAATTACTCAGCTTACAATTCGTCGGTCCAATCCACACAGTTATATATGCCTCTCTTAACTCTCAACTCTCAAAACATTCATACTTCAGGCACGAAAAAACTGGCCTTAATCCAAGATCCAGTGCACCGTGAACGCATGCAGATATAATAAGAAACGATCAACTTCACCCAGGGGACATAATATGGTAGCAGCATCCTTGGGGAACTGAACACATAGTTTGAGAACCTGCTCATAGCAGTCAGACACCGAGCTGCTCTATTGACGAGCTGCTCGCTGTGTCTGGTATTTTCAGCCATGACGTGGTGATGAGGAGATAAACACACGGAGAACGTAGGTCAGCCAATCAGGCAAACCAGAACTACAATGCGTATTGCCAGAACTAGTTTGTAGATCTAGTATAAAAAAAACTTTTAATTTTTATAGATATTAACAATTAATTGAATTCACAATGTTCAAATTGAACGTTCCTTAGGCCAGGTATTAAGTTAAAAGTGAAACTATGGAGCAAAAATGTATAAATTTATAATATGGTTGAACCCACCTGGTCGGTATAAGATTTATTTATTGTTAATGCACACATAAGTGCACTGGTTCTGTCTGGCTGACTCATACTGATTAGGGATGAACAGTAGGAGAATGCATTGGGAAAGGCACGCAGATAAAAAGTGACAGGTCAGCATGTGAGAGTAATTTGTGTTGAAGACCCCATGACCTGATTATATAAAACCGTTTTGCTGGAGGCGTCGCCCCTAACAGCCAAATAGGCGCGTGGGCTCGGGGGAAATATTCCTCCCAATATGGAAGGCTTTTTTTAAACACGAGTCTGTGCTCGAGGCTCGATAAGGAAGACGTGTTAAACAGGCTGCTCCAGGGTCCCCCGGGGGACTCCACGGCAGGGCCTGGAGGGGTGTGCTCGCTGTCACAGGTAATTGTCTCAACCCTGGTGGTGGCCCGAGGTACCACCGTGGAGGGGTGGGGGTGGGAAGGGATGGCTGAAAATAGGGACTCGGTAGGAAAACGGGAATGGATGGGGCTGCTAATGTTATTGCGTTTTCTTTTCCTATTTGGGTACGTACAGGTCTATATCATATACATGTATAACACACCTGTTGTAGGGCTGAGGTGTGGGTCAGTCCTCCAGGGCCGACTGACCTTGAAACCCCCACCAGGACAGGACTGCCCCTGGTGGTGATGGTGACCACGGTGTTGGGGTGGAGATGGTCATACTGGGGGTTGGATGATACTGCTGGTCCCCCGGGGTGGGTGAGGGTTAGGGTTGGGTCTGGGCCTCTAAGACGGCTACCAGCGGAGCCCCTCCCCGTGGGGGGCAGGGGGCGCGGTGGTAATGAGCAGGTGCTATTCGCCCCGTTACCATAGATACCATCTGGTGCGTGGGCTATAATTGTCGTTGTCAGGGAGACGGGCCGGGCTCGGGGTCTGACACTCAGTCGCCGTCACTAATCAGCCCTCCCCAAGACGTCCCTCCTGTCATGCGACGTCATGGCCAAAACTCGTCGGAATATAATGAAGGCGCTTTGAATACTAATGACAGAGCGTAAAACCTTGCTGATTGCAAACATGGAAGGAGAATAAGCCCGGTTTAGTCGCTTTAGAATTTACCAGGGAATCTGAATACTTTTAAACTTTAATGGAAAACGTTTAGTCTTACATAAATACAGTAGACAATGTTTACTCTATGACAAGGCTCCCTGCATTGGTTTCCACCGAAATTTATCCTACAAGATTTACAGGCCTCATCTCTTCTAAAATGTGGATTCACAACTCTGGGTGTAATGTTCTGTCCAGAAAATAATAGGGACACTAATCCTTTATGTGTGCCTAAAACGAAGAAAATAGGCCGAAATGACTGCTGGTTAGGTTGAACAAGATGCAGTTTGATGACGTCCACCAATGACCCTTGGCCCAGATAATGCATGTCAGTTATTGTTACAGTTGCCCGAGGGAGGTCCTTAGTTTGTTTCTTAGACATAACCGATGAACTGCTCCCAAAGGCATGGCATGCCTCTCACTCCTCCCCCAGACATCCCTCCCCCACTTCATAATACCTCATTCTCTGAGGGGTGCCCAGAGTGGCCTCTAATGATAATATTTAGGCCTGGACGCCACTGGTTGATAATCACTAGACGCCTGGCTTTGAAGGATTAATTGTATGGGTCGATTGCGTGAGCTGTTTTTGCCGGTCCGGAAAGCAGAGCTCGGCACACTGGCTGTGAGACAATCTGCGAGTGATGGAGGGCCCAGGTAACAGCACCGCTATCGTCATAATAGTATTAATCAAAACCTATCGGATTTCGAATTAGGCGCTTGCATCTAGCGCGGCTGCCGGCAGAGGGAGGTGTTGGTGGGTGTGGCCGGGTCTGTCGCCGTGTGGCGTCTGGGGCTGGGTTTGGGGAGAGCGGATGGGGGAGACTTACATAGGGGATAAGGGAGAGCCCCACTTGATCAGGGAGCAGGTAACCTAAAGCCAACAAAGACACTCGGGTGAATGGCAGGAGGGGCAGGTAAACGTGAGAGGACCGTGCATCATTTAGGGGCCTGGCCGACATGAAAGCATCGCATTGAGACCCCAAGCCAGCCCGTGCAGAATGCGGGATCCAAGTGGCCCCAATTCTCGGATTACCCTAACAGAATGAGGAATCGAAGTGGCCCCCAATTTTAGATTGTCCTCACAGAATGAGGGATCCAAGTGGCCCCCATTCTCAGATTACCCTCAGAGAAAGAGGGATCCAAGTGGCCCCCATTCTCAGATTACCCTCACAGAATGAGGGATGCAAGTGGCCCCCATTCTCAGATTACCTTCAGAGAATGAGGGATCCAAGTGGCTCCAATTCTCAGATTATACCTCAGAGAATGAGGGATCCAAGTGGCCCCCATTTTCAGATTACCCTCACCGAATGAGGGATCCAAGTGACCCCCATTTTCAGATTACCCTCACCGAATGAGGGATCCAAGTGACCCCCATTTTCAGATTACTTTCAGAGAATGAGGGATCCAAGTGGCCCCCATTTTCAGATTACCCTCACCGAATGAGGGATCCAAGTGACCCCCATTCTCGGATTACCCTCACAGAAAGAGGGATCCAAGTGGACCCCATTCTTGTATTACCCTCACAGAATGAGGGATTCAAGTGACCCCCATTTTCAGATTACCCTCAGAGAATAAGGGATCCAAGTGGCCCCATTTTCAGATTACCCTCACCGCGTATCACGATACTGTCGACGTGGAAACATCTATATACACACCACTGCGCAGTGGCATGCGGCAGAGATTGTCAGTTAAATCACCATTGTCGATGGCGAGCACGATGTAGACACTGAAGAAGTCCAATATAGGCGTGGTGGTGGTGCAGTTTTATAATAGAGACACAGGCTCATATAATATGAATAGAGGTATCAGACACAGACAGGGATCCTCTCTGTTTTGTCGCTCGGCGTTAGAGTGTTATAGGGGCTATACCATAATCCTTCTTCTTTTGTCAAACACTCAGATAGAAGCAGGGAGAAATAAAAACAAACGGAGGAGGATTGGGAAGAGAATAAGGCCTCCATCATGTGGGGAGAAAGGTGTGGACGTGTCGTGATGTATAAACACTGAGAGCCTCTGCCTATATCCCCCAAGTGTGGGATTAGTGACAACAATCCGTTGTCTCAGTTGACGGCCACTGAAGGGATTACCGCCTCTCCAACGTGGGTTCTCACGCCGTCATACATACACAAGGGGGATGTGCGCATCTACAAATCCCGTAGCCAGAACACAGAGATATGTCAGATTGGGATATTCCGCGAATATCCGACGTAGGCGATGGGGACTAGATTATAGGCGGCGGGGCGGGAGACAATAACCAGAGCTGCTGTCAGCGCCGCGGGCCGTGTTTTGAGTGGAGGCCGTACGTGGGGAGACTCGGCTAAGTAGGGGGCAGAATGGGGAGGGGCTGGGGGAAGGCAAAGGACGGAAGTGTAGCCGACGGAGGGGAAAGCCGGGGCGTTGCCTGTCTATAGACCTATGTCGGGGAGGTGGGCGGGTAGAGGGGCGCCAGTTCTATACAGAGGGGGCGCGGGGAGACGGGCACAGACGGACTTACTAATGGTTTGATGCGACACTAAATGGATGTCCTCTGATCCCCGATTCAGCCTGGGCGGCCGAGTCAAACCAGAAACCCGGAGATAAGCCCACCCCTGCGGGCCCATAGGTCAGGGGTCGGCGCCGAATTTGCATGCGGCCTCAGTGGCACTTTGTTCCCGCCGCCAGGCCAGAGGGCTCTCTGAAGGACCAGTGAGGGCCCCATGTATCAGCCCCAGCCAAGCCCTGCTGTTTCCAACCCCTGCACCCCTCCCCCTCCTCCAGGGTCCGCAGGGGGGTTCCCATAGATTACAGCCGGCTCTCTGTTCTCCGTCCTTCCAGGTGGTACACTCAGGGATTTAAATCTATCTCCGAGGATTTCGCGGCTATCTCTGCCCCAATCCTTCTGGCTCTGCGGCTTTCTAAACAGTGCGGGGACCGTGGGATGAGTCCGACTGGCCGGGAGGACTTAGTCGTCCAGGGCACGACCACCGACCCAATGAGCCGACCCTAAACAGGGTGAATTATCCCCGGACCTCTCCCGGTTCACTTTAGCGTTATTAAGACATTAATACCCACTTAATTGGCAACCACCAGGAAACCCTCAGTCATCGGGGCCGAGGGGAATGAACTTTAGGCGTTGCCTTCCCCTCAGCAATATAGAAGACCTTTGGATTTGCTCTGTGTAAACAAATTCATAATTACCTCCTCACTGAAACTATTTCTTATTTCAAAGTTTAGAACGTTACAATTTACTAATATAACAATAAAAGCTTATAGCAAACTGAGACTCCCACTCAATTCTAACTTTATTTTAGCTGGGACTCCTAGCCATTAAGTAATCCCTCCCACTGCATGATAAACGATTTGCTATTCTGTGAATGTTTTTTCCCCAATAGAAAATAGGATATCACACTACACCAATATATCAAATGTAATAGGTAAACACAGAGAGGCTGTTCCCTTCAGTACAAATTAGATAAATGGGATAGGAAGCAATACAATATGGCATCCGATATCCTGCTTCGTGGGCGCCTGCTAACCAACCGGAGCCAAATCATATATGATAAATATACCCGGAGAAAAACAGACCACATCAACTGGGGCAAAAAGGGAGAGGAGGGAATGATGAGGAATGGGCTAGGTGGTGCCGGGCTGGGCGCGGGCTGAGGTGGGCAACAAATGGTATTGGTTGGGACAGCGGTCGTGGCCGCCTCGCCGGGGGCATCCGTCATCACAGGTTGGACTGGGGGGAGGGGCTGGTGGGGATGGGGCTCCACTGGGCGGGATGGATGGGTACAGGAAAGGGGGACTGGTGTGAAACACGGCTAGTTGGCCTAGGGATTAAACGCAAAAACAACTATGGAATATCAAGCGCAAACATTGATAGAAATATGAAACTTTGGGTTGATTTCAGATTTGATATTAAAAATAAGGTCCTCATATAGTCGGATTCCAAAACAAAGTCTTCCAGCTCGTCAACGCATTTCCAGACATTATGGACTATGGTTGTGGGTTCATTTTTGAGTGAAGCTCTTGGTTGTTTCTCATACCAACAAAAAATCACTACTCTCTTGAGAATACCGTCTTTTTATCATCAGTAAATAACATGGAGACCCTTATTAGTCAGTTGAAGGTTTCCTGTGACCTGGTTCTGACTCAGGCCATTATTAACTTAGTCATTAGTCACTACTCAACACAGATGCAAGGTTAATCTTATCTTCAGTCACTATCACCTTAGGTTCAAGGTTAATCTTGTCTGGTCATTTTGTCCAACTTGTATGAATATAGTACAGCATTTTCAACCCTTCCACGGAAAGATCACAACAGCTCAGGCTTCTATTATACCACATAAACTATACCATACCTTTTCACAACACAACAAAACACATCGATTCATTTCAGACCCCACAATCTATGCCATATTTGTTGACGAATCATACATCAGACAGCATCCTACATCCCTAATCCCCGTTCATTCATCAGCCTCCCTCCCTTCCCCTTTGTAGAACTACTTAAATTACACACAGACATTCCCACGCAATCTAGAAATTAGAACTTGTCCCTTCAAAAGGTCTATCTGACTAGACGTGTACACTGATGAACGAGTATGCGCCTACTCATGAGGCTTGCCACGGGGAACCTTGATTTGCCATCGCTTCCGAGGCCACAGGGTTAAGGGGAAGGGAGGTGTTTGGGGAAACTGGGGGAAGGTAAGGGTGGGTTTGAAGACCTTCTCCTCAAACCGGCCCTGTGTCTCCCCCTCCCCCAGCTGGTTGATTGGAGTTAGCATTGGACCGACGGGCTGTTATGGCGACGACAGGCGCGGCCAATTCACGGCCAGATAACAGCGCCAATAACGGCCGCCACCAGAACCACGCGTGACGCAATCACAATGGGCCGGTGGGTAAGCCCCGAATGAAACAGATTGGGAGAACATGGACGGAAACAAAAGCGAGCAAAAAGCTGAATAAAGTATGTCAAATGAAAACTAGGGAGGATGGGTAAGTGGAGGAGGAAAAACAGACCCCCTCTCTTTATTCTGAAAGCAGAATGAGACAAAAATAGAAAAACGAATGGGTTAGAGATAAAACCGAATTTAGTCTAGGCTTTTAGGAAAATAAATGAATTAGCCAACAGGTCCATTTGGCTGGCGGGATCGTCGGTCGTGATACAGGTTTATCTATAATTGGACGGGACTTTGGTGATTGTCGGGTAGGGAGCCGTGTCGGGAGGTGACCCTGTAATGAACCTGGGGCCTCCAGTCGATCCCGGGCTGGCAGGCCCCTCCCGGCCGTCATTAGGAGGGCCGCCAAATCAGCTGTTGTTTATATGATAATGGCTTTTAAATTGACACAGAAACGACGGATGTAGAGGGGCGATGGGTGGGGCTTAAGGGGACGGGGGTGGACGGGAAAGTAGGTTGGTTAGGGCCAAATAGCACGGGCCTCGGTGAGTGAATTACAGGGCCTGCCTGGGAGAGGCGCATGCCTCTAGTTTGTTGAGGATTCCCCTGTTATGAAAACAGCCCCTGTTTTCTCCGAAAAAGGTGCATGAAAATAAAATAGACCTTATCCATATCCATGGCCACAATGGGCGACCATTCCCGTTATGAAACGATTGCCCTAGCACTGATAGAACATTTTCAAATTGAGCTAGATATAACCCTATTTCTCATAAAGAATGTATCAATGTATTCTGGCTTTTCGTGTGGGAGGTAGTTGAGCTCGTTGTTGGTTGATTGAAAGTATCAGGATCCGCCGTGTGAGCTTGTAGGCAATCAGTCTTAGATTGTGTGGCTTCCGAAGGATGTGAGGGTACATGGCTGTAAGTACGAGAGGTGAGAGGCTCGTGTGGTGGGGGAACGGGGAGTAGAAAACCCGCTATTTTTACGGTGATTTGGTGTCCCCAGTCGCCATATAAGTCATGATGAGATCAAAGGCATCTGGCCCATCACTCGGCCTCGGCTAGGCTTATCTGGTAGGCCGCGCAATAAATCACACAGCGCAATTGGCTCCAGTCCTTAGAGGAGGGGTCGGCCAGGGTCAGCAGGGGATCCAACTAGGATCTCTGAAATTAAATTATCCAGAATGGCGAGAACGCAATGCGGAAGCAATGCAGCGTTTTGTTTGCTTCTACTTTTAACGCTTAGATTCGATTCCGAGTCGATACGCTGAGCCTCTTTGCAAAAAACAAAGCATCTGTAACCATCAAAATCACTTTTGATGCCGTTCACGCAGTGAAGATTAATGTTCCATTTATTTGTTTCGAAAATCCCAATTTTGCCTCACATTATATAAGTATTCGGTTGAAAAATGTTTTTAAAAAAAACAAACAAAACAGGCCAACATAGGGACAGTGGCCGGTCGGGGCCTAAGCCGGGTGGACGGAGTAAGGTCACGGGGAGGACGTCTCCACCAGACCATTCCGAGTCCATTCAGGCCTGGTCACCAGAATAAGCCCGCCTCCCCGCCCTATCGGCCTATCTCACTATCTCATGCCATGCCATAATCTCTTAAGCCCTATTTACACCACCGCTGGGAGCCGGCCGGGGTCGGCGGCGCGCTCGGCCCTATCGCGGCGGGGCCATGTCGCGAGGACCAAAAGGGAAGGGTTCAGGCGGCGGGATTTGGAGTAGCCTGGTCGTTGTACGCGTGACCTGGAGAGCGTGACGCGTGTCGGACGGCTGGTGTAAGCAGGCCCTCCGCTTTGTCATGCCACCGCTCTGATAAGGCACGCGCCGTAAACAGCCGCCCCCAGCCCCCCGCCCCAGGTTTAGACTGGGACTGGCTCCAAAGGCCCTGCACGCAGATCACTTCGACCAGGGCCAGCATAAGAAAATTGTTAATAAAATAAGGTAAAAGTTGAAAAGTTTCTTACTACTCTCAAACGCAAACTGGAGAATCTTGCTGCTTTACAAAGGAAAGTCGAGGATCACATAACAATAGGGTACGTGTATGTATGGTAGCTGGGTTCAGTACCTAATGAGTGTAAGTTAAGATGCTTTGCTGTGTGCATGGTAGGTGAGCTTGACGTGTATAGGGGAAGGGACTGGCGTAGGAGGTAGTGATGAAGGACGGATCTCTACCTATTGACCCGACCCTAACCCCTGAACATAGAGCCCCCACGGTCAGTCCCCCCTCCGCCCACCACGTCCTGCCTCCCCCTAACCGCATTGGACCAACGAGATTTGGCGAGTTAAATACAGGATGATACAGATTTGATCTAGGATCTAGGGGCGCGGGTTAAGGGAGCGGGGCTTACTGGAGGTGTGGGCGGGGCATTAATGGCTGTGTGGACTGGTCGGTCGGGGATTGGAGTGGCCAGATGAATGAGTCTAGAGGTGATCGTGTCGGGTAGGGTCCTCCACGGCCGGCCGGTGAGAGGGGCCCCTGATTGGGTCAGACCATGACCACGTGCCCACCAGCATACAAAACCCAGCCCCACTCCTGCCCCTATTACGGTCGTTGACACATAGATTCCTATAGGGTGAGACAACCTTTACCGGAGTAGATTTTCGCGCCATCTTTTAAAAAAAAAATCCTGCTCGGTTACGTAAATCACGAATGGTTTATTACTTTACTTGTGGGTTCCTTCATCCACATCCATCTTTTTGATGTATCATAAAAACGCACAAAAAAAGTATCATGTCGTGCATCGTTGCTTAAAACCCCCAGTGTGTACAAACAAAGAATATTGTAATGTAAATCAGTGTTGATGGCGAAAAGCTCGTTGAATTTAAGAGAAGTTTTCAGTACGTCGAAAGTTGGCCAAGTTTCAGAGCAGGATTGAGCAACAGGAGCGACTCTCCTAGGCAGAGCACGTGCCAGCTCTCCAAGCCGAGTCTGGGAGTTAAGCACGCCCAGGCCGGCCTAATCTCCCGTAGGCACACCACTGCCAGTTCATTTATCTAACAATATCGGTCTTTTTGAACTGCCGATTGTTTTTCATGGGTCTTTTACTCTCAGAGTGAGATAAAACGGTTGAATTTTAAGGTAATTTATTTTGTGCCTTGGTGCAGTTGGCCACAGAGACGTGGGGCTTTCTGGTGGGTTGACATTTGGGCGGCTGGGAATCTTCCACGCCACTTCTCCTACTGGTCGTGCTGCGTTGGGTCCCGATGGGGGGAGGATGGCCGCCCCACTGCCCCTGCCCTGGGCGCGAAATGAAAACCTCTCAATTGTCACGTTTTTCACACGGCGCTCCCCGGGAAGAAAGTTACATGTCCCAAAACACGTCTTTTGAATTCCCCTCCCTTCTCGTTGCCTCCACAAATAAAATCGCATGATGAGCCACAGTCACCAACACCGAAAACACGAAGGGAAAAAACTTAACCAATAGAGAAAAAAAGAAAGGAGAAAATTCTCCACAATCAGAGTCGGGGTTGGTTTTGCCGTCGCCGGTTTGCCCCCCTTACCAGGCATCACGTATTTGCCCACAAGGTGGTGGTTTTTAGGCCGGCCCCCTCCGTGCAGGCTGTACTCACTGAGCTAGGTCAGTGAGTGTAATTGCATTAGGCGCGGCCAGAACAACAGTCAGGTAGCACTGGAGGAGGGCGGTGAGTGGGCCTTCAGTGGTCAGCGCCAGGCGCTAACGTCGCCACTGAGGCCTGGAGGTGGCCATCTCCTCTGTGTGGTAACAAAACATACCACCACCGCCACCCCTCACCCTTGTACCCCCCCCCCCCCCCCCCCCTCAGCCTCATAAAACAAACCAGCAGCACTTAAGATGATTGCTTCTTGATGGCCTTAACTCGAGGCGACACCGATCTCCCAGGCCCCAAATTTTTGCGTTTGTTTTACCGTTAAACTGGTCAAATAAGGACAAACTTTTCTTGAGGGCGTCTGCCTGGACGGGGGTGGGGCGGAGTTATGAATAGAACGAATTAGCCCTCATCAAATTGGAAGGAAAATGAGGGGTTTCTTATCAAAGTCTACTCTGTTTTGTACCAAGCAGATCATGTTGGTTTAATAAAGCTTTATATTTTCCGTGACAGTAAAAAAATAATAATTGTGGACTTTTGAATCAACTACAGAGGTTTTTTACGGTAAAAAAATAGATTAATCAGTCATAGGTTAGATTACAACATAACATACAGAAAATAGAATACCTCAGTCATATAACTCTTCCGCCTCAGATATCCTCAATCAAACACCACCTTCCTCCCGCACCAACCCACCTGAGACCCAGGAGCAGGCCCCTTTACGACCCTGTTGTCTTTCCGGCCGTCTCTCCTCCATTACCTCCTCCAGCACCAGCAGCCCTCCTTAGCATTCCGCGCCGTCCGTCACTTTGGCCGTCTGGCCGCGCCCATTCCCCTCCTTATCGGGCCGCTCATCACTGACCCCCGTATTGCCCAACTAATCCCACAAACACAGGCCCCCGATTGCGCTGACTAAGCACATTTGCTGACCCGTTTCTGGCCGGGCCGCCGACCTGAGCGCGTAAAGACGTTATGGGGCGGTGGTCGGCGGAATAGCAACTGTCTGCCGTCTGCCACCGGGAGTGACGTCATCATCGAACACCAGGGTGTGCACCGACAGGATTCTGACCCCGTCAGTTTGGGTACTTCGGCCAGACTCAGAGATGGAAGACAACAGGATTTAAAACATGCTCTTTATTTCTTTTTATGTACTTGCTATACTACAATTTACCTGAGCGCATAAAGACGTTATGGGGCGGTGGTCGGCGGAATAGCAACTGTCTGCCGTCTGCCACCGGAAGTGACGTCATCATCGAACACCAGGGTTTATTTACATCTACATTGTAGTATAGCAAGTATAATTGCGCTGACTAAGCACATTTGCTGACCCGTTTCTGGCCGGGTATATACTTGTGGTATATACTTGCTATACTACAATGTAGATGTAAATAAAAAGACCTAATGGATAATAAAGGTTTAGGGATAAACATGATAATAATACTCGCAGGTAATATTAAAGATAATGAATAGCATGATATGGGTACGTGTATCTGAATGGTGTATCACCGACCGCAAGGGCAGGAAAAAGTTCAATTGGCTGTGAGAAGTATACGAAAATTGGGATTTAACCATGGCACCATACAATGTGAACGGACAAAGACGTCTTACAAATAGAGGATGAGCACAGTGTACTTGTAGTTACAGCAGTTATTAGAAGACTCTCGATTGATAAAACAAAATACAACAGGATTTAATGATTATATAAGAAGAGATAAAACATCAATTGAAAGCAATATAATGGTCGTTCTGGCGGTGTATGGGGCCGGGGGAGGTGCTAGCAATCAGGGGGTGTTGCGGTAGGGCTACATACAGGCAGGTACTGAAAGGTGGTCCGCGGTGGTTGTGTATGGCGACGCCCTCCAGTGAATAGAGTTCGACCAAGACGGGGGAGGAAGGGGTCGATCCTGGCGATGCCCCACCCCCTAATGACCGTGGGCGGCGCCGGCCCACTGCCCATTGATGGCCCTTGGGGCTGGGCCGGTCACAATACGCCTGGACATCGGCCATTCCCCTCAGGTGGTGCTTAAGGCCCGGCCACTGACCGCCCTGCATACACCACCTACCTGGGAGGGCCCCCTTCGTACGCCGGCCACGTGCAGGTGGCAACCATCACATTGTAGACATGGCCTAATTGCATCGAGCCAACGACACCCTACCTAGTAGCAGCGTCCCAAAAAAATCAATCCCATCTCCTGCTTAGATTTTAATAACCCAGATGATGGGGCGTGTTGTAATGACGCTGTGCCTCTGACCTTTTCATGGGTCCTGTTTTGCCCTATCAGCCAGAAAGTTTTGGGGAAAAAAGAGTTCAATATGAACGAGCATGTTCAATATGAACAAACAAGGGAGTTTTCGTCTGGTTAATGCAGTTCATGCTTAATCCGAAACATTGCAGATTAACTGGAAGTTTCTGACCCCGAATCTTAATTTCCAAGTTTACTTTAATACAGCCACAATAACAAAATCATGACTGAAATTGAAATAACTCACAAATTTGTTGCAGTGTATTCAGCTGTAGATTTAACTGTTTCGCTATGGTATGTTCATTTTCATATAAGTTCCTCCAACTTAGGTAGTCAAAATGGTTTGATACAGCTTGATAGACTTGCGTCAACTTTGAGTAACCCGAAGTAAGTAGTATATAAATGAGATTTTCATACAGGCGCCATTGAACAAAAATGTGTGGGTCTTTCAGTCGTAGTATGATCGTGGAATTCCTGACGTCAGGGCCGTCTGTTGGTTGCGTGATAGATAAAGCTATCGCTGTTCCATCTCTGAGCCGCATAAACGACGACGGGGCTACAATCAGCCTGGTTTATGTCCCACTTTCATACATGCCTGTGGTGGTTATCCCCAGAAACTACCGGAGGGTCCCCACATTGCTGCCCTTCTCCAGCACCGGATAACATGCATGGGGAGACCTGAATATGGGGAAATGGCGTGGGTAGCGCAACACCGGTGTGTTATGGTAGAGAGACAACGTGCTCGCGGGTAGGGGAAAGGCATAGTCTGAAACATAAGGCAGTACATTGTGTGGGCTGTATATGTAGTATAAAGTTATCAGGGTACGGTTTACAGTTCCCTATACCTATTGTTCAGTGTATTTCACCACAGCAGTGTACCCCCACCCCCACCAATGGTTGTGTATCCAGTCCATGCATGTCCAGCCGCTGGTTTAACTACTCCTACCCCCTCCACTCTCCAATCACCTCATTCTCCAGCGCCAAGTCCTAATCTAGAGATTGCCTCCCGTAACAGGCAATTCTCGGGCCCGCCGGGAGAGATGCTATCGGGCGCTTTTTCATTTTCCACTATCACAGCAAGCAATTGGGAAATAAGGGCCCAGAGATGGAATCAAAACAATATGTCGTTCGGGGGGAAGAATGGCGTGTCATGGCTGGGGACTGGATGTAAGTGGGAGGTGGGCAGAGGGTACTGGAGGAGGCCCCGCCGACCGACGTAAGACATTACCGTGCCCGCCGCCCGACGATGGTATCAATAGCAGGGCGGACGACCCAACACGACGCGGCCTGCTACACCAACACTGGAGGCGCCCAGATAGGCCGTGTCTTTGTGGTAACCACTACAGCCCCCCGCCAACTCCTCCAGGGTGCCAATCACATAAAGTTCACTCCCACTTAGAGACGACAGGCTCTTGGGGCCCGTAAAGAAAATGCTTATCGGTTTAGATGAAAAGTACTGGCTTAGTGTGGAAGTATGATTGAAGCAGGCCATGTTTGATTTGCATTTAGTGTGGGATTGCTTATCTAAACGGGAAGGGAATTGACAAAAATAACATTTTTTCGGTGTGGCTCATTTAAAAGAAGTCACGCAGCAGTCCCAGGAGGACCAAGTGAATGTTGCTAAGCTAGTAGAGACAGTTTGTTAACCAAGCCGGTAGTTTGTGTCTTGGCAGCCTGTCTAGTGGGGATGGGTTACGATAACAGCCAGTTCTACAAGTGTCAGACGCGCTCCGACCAACAAGTAGGCATCCTTTTAACTGATAAGCTATCCAGATTTTGGATGTTTCTGGCGAATTGACTGACAGGGTTCTTGTAATATATGGCAACGGAGCTGTTAACAAATCCGGCCGCAAAACTGTCGATATTTTGACCATTTAACTTGTAACACATAAGAAATATCGCTGGGAAAGAAGAACGCTTAACCGTCTTTAGTTCAACTACTAAATAGTTCCTCGAAAGACACTCGTCTATTTTCGTCTACCCAGACGACACCTGAAACACTCACTTTTTGAGCTGCTCCTTCCGAGAAATGAGGAAACAATAACTATCCATCTGACAGTGGATTGGCCTAGTTGGATTCTAATTCATGTGGCGGATGTGTTTTAGCTTCATTGTTGAACTGGACTACATTCATTTTGACCCTAGAGAGAGCAAGTATATTATTACGCCGTCTGTTTGTCACTGGTATCGTCCAGACACAACAGGATGTCTCAAAGGATGTTTTTTTCTGCCTTACACATCCTCTTATGGGTGTTTATGCGTAGCATAATATGCAAGCCTTTCGCAAAGAAGAGTCTAAAACCATCACATTATGTCATATTTATAGTCGTTGCTTATTCAGCAAACATAATTCAGACTCATAAGTGTTAGCATAGGCCATTCTACCATTGTGAGGCCAAACGTCTAACCAATGTGTTATTGTCAAAAAATTGACTTTCTTTATTTTTGCTAAACTGTCCTACATCAACTAAATAAACCATAGGGCCCGATACTCCACTCTATCAAATAGCCAAACCCTTTTCGTGCGACGCATTTTCTCTATATGAATACACAGAATGCTAGCCTTTCTGGACATGCGATCACCTCCCCAATAAAGTGACCAGCGCCAAAGACAGACCAGTGATAGTGGGGTAGAGGTCAATACTGACCAGCCCCAGCCCCAACCCTCACCCTCCAACCCCCGGCCGTTGTTATGCCGCGCGGCTGGCCGGTCCCTGATTATCCCCTCGCGTTTTGATATGATTAAACGCGGCTCAGGGGGTCATTAAAGGGCCGTAATGGGCGCCTCCTCCAGGCTGACCCACCCCACTCCCATCCTACCCCTACAGGCGAACCAATCACTGACGCTGACCTTCAGAAGGGGTTTCTTGAAACTCCCCGGTTCCATTCTTTAGTTTATGACAACCTTTGAATACCACAAGCAGCTGGTATTACTTTGTGTAACACTAAATGTGAACAGAATCCTCCGATTTCATGACGACTGAATGCCCGCTTTCCTAATGTGTGTGGGAGAGAGGAGATGTTTTACGGGGAAGGCTGTCGAATTGACGTAATCCCAATTAGTCAAATAATCATTTTGTACTGAAAATGTAAGAAAAACAGAATTCCATATTAATCTCGAATGGGATTCTTTCTTCTATTCTTTTTGGTCGCACATTTCTGTGAAAAGACACACAACATTAAAAATAGCCCAAAGAATCTGGTTGACAGATATTTGTGAATTTTGCATACGTAAATACACTCGTATCATGGAGAAACTGCGAGCCCGGTAACGCTCAGCCAACTGCACCTGTCTCGTGATAAATCATATCTTCGCCAATGTTGGCAGCATGTAAGATCAAGGCTAAGTTAGATGAACAGAGTCCATAAAACGAATCAGGGCAATAGATACGGAAAGTCGCGTTTGGCCTAGTCTCTGCCAGCGGCGAGGTATCCCCCAAAATGACATTTGGCGAAGACATTAGTGTAATGGTGGCGAGCATGGGCCTACACTCGCCGCCCATAAAGCCAATACTGCCGTGCTGGCGTGGCCGTGCTTTTTTGGGCGGGGAGAACAGCCAGCTGGGCCGGGGCCCGAGACGGCCTTATCAATCACAATAGGCCGGTGGTCGTCTGGCCACTTGTCCCCAGCTCACCCAGACGGCCGCCACTCACATTACACGGCCATCTACAACATGCCACTGCTGTGAGGTTTGCAGTTTTCAAATGCAAAATTGGAATGAGGAATACATATATATTTACAGATTATTATTGAAAAACGTATTATGTTGAGGCTAATATTCTTCAAATGCATCCATTTAACGAGTTTGAAACTTATTATGTCAATTGGAAGAGGAAATTATCAATTACCGCTGAATAATGTAGACCAATTTATCTTACTATTTGCTGATAATAACTTGAGGTCAATGGGAGGAGGAAATTATTAATTACCACTAAATACTGTAGACCAGAATATCTTACTATTGGCCATTATTGTGACAATAATATAAAGACGGTAATAATAGACCAACTTGTTTGAATACCCATTATTCAAGGCAATAATGCCTCTCTGCCTGTCACCCACATCCTCCCCGCTCCCCCACAACCCTCCCACATCGACAGACTCTTGTTTATTCTCACAATAATGGCCGGGTGCGGATTAACAATCACCGCCATCACAAATTGCGCAACTGTGAACAAATGACGCTTACAGGAGGCGGGGGGGGGGGGGGAGGGAGGCTGCCACCACCGCCAAAATGAAAATGGGTTATTTCCTCGGCGCGGCCGCAGCGACAGGAAATCGGCCGACGTGGTTCTCCTACATCTCGGGGCGGGACGTTAACGGTTTTCGCTGATTGCTGTACGTGTCAAACATGTCCCCAATCATCATCAAGCCTTTCTTGTAAACTCCTATTTCACGTGGTGGTGGTTGGCTGGCTGGCGGGGGAGCAGGCGGTGAGCTGCTCGCTGTGGTGGTAAAGGGTGGCAGGTGAGCTGCTCGTGGTCTCCCCGCAGAATGAAGCTGTGGTGGTGGGGGGGGGGGAGATTAATGCTACCGCTCTGTGGGGTGGGGGTGGGGGTGGGTGGGTGCACTGATAAGGTAGGCATGAAGGGAGTTCGGACCACCATCAATACGGTTGGTGCTAAGGAGGGAAAATGGGTTTGGTGAGCAGCTGGGAGCAGGTTCGTCAGCTGTGGCCGAAAGGGTTTTTTGTAAGTAGTATACAGAAAAAGGGCGTTGACTCCGGCTCCATTTACCACGCTATGATTAGTTTCTTTACCCGCCTTTCAGGCTAGAACCACGCCGGGAACTAGTATCTAGCCTTCATATGAAGAATTGAAGATATGGTTTATCATGAGATACAGCATGGGACAGGATCAACGTAGTATATTCTGCTCAAAACAAATCTCAGCGATCGAGAAATAGTCTTAAAGACGATGTATGGACTTTAAGTTTAACGTGTAGGCTATCACAGAACTCGGTACCATTGGGACACAATTTTCGTACAAAAGCTGAAACAAAATAATTTACATGACACTAAAATCCAAACTTTAGTTTGCGTGGCGAGGAACCATTGGTTGGTTTACTGGTCGGTCTATTACTGCATTGGGCGGTGTCTTGTCTCCCCCTAAGCTGAGGGCGGCGGTAAGCAGGGCGGACTAAGGCCCTTCTCCGGCCCCCACCCCCGACAAAAGGCCCCCACTGATGGGAGGAAGCCGCTTCACTTAGACTCACATTGGGGCCGGGCCGCGCGGGGCTTAGGGCAGCACGCCAAAGGTCACCGATTGTGTTGTTGTCTGCCAGGGGCCAGGAGGGTTTGTGGTGGTGGTAGGGGCGGGCAGGTGGGGGTAGGGATGAATGAAGTGATGAGACAGTGGTTTGTGGGTGGTTATTTGATTTTCTAAACTTCTAGGAGGGGGGGGGGGGGGCGAGAGCTAAGTGGTCTACTGCCTGTTTGTGAAAATGCAGATTTTGAACCCAGGAGAAAAGGTTAAGATTCCCCCCACCTAACCCTCAACCCATTGCCCTTTTTAAGCAGGAACAACTGCGCGAAGGGCCTTCCCCTGTGAGGTGACCCCGGATCCCCTCTCCCGACCCTCCTGGACCCCCCGCCCCCCCTGGACCCCTCGCCCCTTTACTCCAGGCAGGGCAGTCCCAATAATCTCCGTGTGATCGGGCTCCCCGTGCGGGGGGGGGGGGCCTCCGTGGGCTGGGGTTAAAACGGGAATGTTGTTTACGGTGTGCCGACCAGAGACGTCGGGAGGTCACATCCTCCAGTAGGGTCTAACCACCTCTCTACGTGCACCCTCTCTCCGCCTTCTCCACGGTTCGCTTTATCCCTTCTTTGAGTCTTTTCAGACTGGCAAACACAAGGAATAGTGCGGTCTTATGTGAATCGCAAAACCGAAATCAAACACCAAGGATTCCGTGTATACATATCATGGATTTTATTAGGATAGACGGTCTGAATAGTGAGTCTTGCTTCAAATGCTGCCGCTAGAAAATACATCAAGAGGATTGAAAACAGACAAAGATATAGATCCCTTTAATTTTCCCAAACGTCCTTTTTCATGAGATAAAGTTCTGGTCAATATCAGTATCACTAGATAACACTACGTGTCTTGCCGTTAAAGTAACTACACACTTGAAGTTTCCAAGCTGATAAGGAGAGTCTTCGTTACTGCAGGTGAATGGTGAATAGGAATGAGTACTGGAATCCAATTCTTTGGCCGTGGCTTGATTCACACCACGTTTGCTCTTTGCTACATAGTATTCGGGGACAGTCATTATATTATAATGACTGTCCCCGAATTCACATATATTACTGGTTAGAGGAAATTATGCCATAAAACTGTCTTATTTCGTAATAGTTTAACTTCATTCAACTTAATGGGATATAAACCAGATTCTTTCTAGATATGACACATACTTGTTTAAAAATGAGTCAGATTACAGGCATGGTGTTAGTGATGTCATTAAGTGAATTGCTAGAGAAGGGATTCACGTCTATGCGTGTTGCACGTGTTCAAAGCCGACAGGACCAAGCCGAACCCACAGGTGTTCAGGGGTAATCCGCTACCAGCATATGGATTATGTCGTTAGGCTCCAGTACTCGGTCGGATTACCAATGAAATGGAAACTGAAAACACATTTTCCAGGTGTTTGGGCACTCAGAATCACTTTGCTTTCTCGCCTCGGTGCAAAAACGAGAAACTAGACGTGCGACGGGTCTCTCACTTGTATTCCGTTTTTCCTCTCCCCGTGATTAGATTTGACAAGCAGTTGTGCATAGGAGGCAGGAGGCATACATTAGGGATAAGTTTATAAATAGCACCTGTCGGAGTGAGGCAGGATGGGTTCTAATGGACTTAAAAGTGGGTGGTACTTAGTGTGATGAGCACTGCAGGGCCGTAAGATGCGACCAACTGTTCACCAGTCCCCGTTTTTATAAGCCATGCAGGCTAAAACGGCCGCCTTAAGTATAAACTGTTTCATCTGTGCATTGATTTACTCACAGTAATGGACGTAGGGGTCTTATGAAGACCAGCGCTATATATGTAAATAAATATAGATACATTTAATGTACATATTCTTTAAATTTTGTCTTTGAAAGCAGTGCACATTTATATTATTTACATATGGTCGCACGACCCACTTACGGTAATGACTGTTTGAAGGGAGATTTGCCGAAAAATGTGATTAACGTGTTAACTGCGCCGGTAATCAATGCGGAACCCAAGTTTTTGATATGTGATTTTACCAGATGCATCTCTTAGAATCATTAACAGAAATAATACCAAACTATAGGAATATGAACAGAAAAATAGCAAAGTTGGGGCTGGATGCAAAGCTATGCAGGAGTCGGTGTTTCAGAGTTTGGGGGAGGGAGGGGTGGGGGGCGTCTAGTGGCATTCTCTGCCGGGCCCCTGACCTTTGGAGAAGAACACTTGTCTGGTGGCGGTGATGCATCGCTTTGTTTGGTGACAACCCCCACAGCAGGGGCTAATGGCCAGATCGGACCCTCCACCCCCTCCTCCCACACCCCCTCCCACCCCACACCCGTCATACTCCTCTCTCACCTGGCCTTCCGGGAAGTGCCGCACCTGCCAGGAAGGCTGGCCACACCACAGGTTCCGGGAAGCCGGGAAATAGGCTAGGGTTCGTCTCCTGTCTCCACCACCTTCCCCACCACTCTCCGCTCCAAGAGGGTGGCGGGGACAGAGTGGGCGGGAGTTTGAATAGCAACTTCTATGATATATTGCTAAGATGAATAATTTAAAATGTACCTCCAGCATTGATATTGAAGCAACTCATTGATGTGGATATTGTAAACCTATAAGTATTTCTGGATGACATCGTTTAAGATACTCGAGAAATGCGTCAAGTACATGTAGAGTTTGGTCTTGTTGCAACCATGATCCCAGCCATTGTTAAATAGGCTTGGATGGAAAATTTAAGATACTGAATAATTTAAATTATACTGCATATGCTATGTTTAAACTCTTTGGTTGAGTTTTAACACATCGATTCTAATGTCCTGTTCCCTCTGTTTACTTACAGCCTGGGAATGACCCGTATGCTTTTGTGGAGTTTCCGGACCACCACGCGGCGGCAGCGGCGCTGATGGCGATGAACAAACGGTTGTGCCTGGGAAGGGTAAGTCGACACTTTGTATGGCCATCATCCTGACCTTCTACTGCCACCACCTCCAGGAGTCTCCGCCGGCCACTGGTCAAAGCCACGGTCTGGAGGAGACCTCAAACGGTAAGCAATTTGGGCATGTGACGCCACCGACTTTTGAAAACATGACTGATTATGACGTGGACTGGTTGCCGCTATTTCCTCCTCTGGATATGGCGGTGATCTTTGGTGACGTCGCGATTCCGCTCGTGACGTCACCATGACGACGTGTCCCTTAGATGACGTTTACTCCGGCTGGACTGATGTAGGGACCTCCGGGAGTTGTTGGTTGTGTGACTGGATGTGTGGGTCATGAAAGATGTGTGAGAAACAAGAAGTGTTGTTATCCGTGATGGATAGCATTATTGGTTTGTCGGTTTAACCCAACCGACTGGTTATCAAATCAACAACATCGACAGATGAATACACATTATACACACAAAAATACGTATGAGAGATGTGTGTATGCTTTTAAATCAGAGAGTGAATGCTTTGAAAACAACACCCGAAATAATTCGAATACAGAAGATAAAAAAAAACTGAATACACATTGAATATTAAACCGATTGAAAACAGTATACAAACGTGTGAATGGAAGGTTGAATCGATATTGAATGTATGGGCGAGAGAATCCAATGTACACAAAAAATAACGATGACAAAGTCAATAAACCCTATACCCAAACACATAGAAAAACACGAATTGATTGTAGGTATACATGGAGGCTGAATGGACGAAAAATCAATGAATGAATGGTTAGAAGAAACACAAAGATTACAATATCCAACTGGGTATAGGGCATGAACTTTACACAAAAATAAAACAAAACCACTTCAAAAGACATACTCTGATGTGTTGCATTTGTTTCAAGGAACTCCCCCAAGCGGACGTCCCGGTTCCAACTAATCCCATTAGGAAAGTAACCAAAAATTAAGTAGGAAAATTTTAACAAAGTGGGGTTCAGGTTTGCTACAGAGGCATAAAAGCTTGTGATAACCAAACCATGTTAACTCGGAGCATGTGGATCTTATCAAGCAAATGGGGGTAATTATCAGACTGAATTAATCAAAGATTAGAGACATGGGAACTAACATGGTTGGCTGCAAATTGAGGAGCGGTTTGCTTTTAAAAATTGGGCAGTTTTCCATTTATCAAATGCTTAATTTTCAGTTCAAAGGTAATTTTAAAAAGTTTGGCAACTAGCATTACTGACCCGGAATCACTAAAACCAAGGACACCCAATGTGTTTGACTACCCAACTGGCCCATGGCTGGGCTGGGCAGGGGAATTTAATGTATTATTTCCCATTAGCAGCTAGACTTGGTCCTCCCTCAACATGCCCTGTGAATAAAAGACAAGTTGGTCCGTGTCCCACTGCCGCGAAGATACCCATAGTCATTCGATCACTTGGGGGTAAGTACAAAATCGGGAAGAGAAAGGACGGGCTAAATGGTAAAAGGATAGCTAGCAATTTAAATTTGTCATTTCTAAAACTGGCCCTTTTAAATGCAAAGAAGTATTAAAAGATGCTTATTCTCTCTCTTTAATCATTAGATTATTATACCAAAATTTAAGTGCATGGGGGATGAAATGACGTTTGATAAGGGAAAGCTTTCAAAATGTATCTATAACAAAAGGCACGTAGAACTGTATATGATATACAATGTAAATAAAATCAATAGATAGGTATTGTGTTCCTTTAGTGTTGTAACAGTAGGAAATATATTAGTCATTCTTTGCATAAAGGGCCGTATTTTGGCCCTCCATCCGAATCAATTCAAATTCAGACGCAGGGAAAGATAGGTGGCCATTGGTATGAAATAGTGGGCATTGCGCAACACCCAGGAAGGAAAAAAACATAAGCATACAAAAGATAAATCCCTGTTTGTACCAATAATCGATGGGGTTAAAAACTGGGAAGTCTATGAATGATACCTTGGCCTAGAGAAAGATATACACCTAGAAATAGAAGGGGTAAAGGGGGGTAAAGTGCGCTGCCCTTGTCGACTGTGGTATGAGTATGTTGTTGCAGCTGCCCTTGCTGATTCGCCCCTTGCTCCAGCAGCAGACAGATCATGTCCCAGGGCTAGGAGTCAAACAGGTGTGACAGGTGTGATGGGGCCTCCTCCAGGGCACACCTCCACCTCCAGCACCACCTCACCCGCAGGCTAGATGTACAGCGGTCACCTTGACTACTGAGGCTCCTCCTCCTCCTACTCCTCCGTTCGAATGAATGAACAGTCCGCAGCAGACAGGTAGGTAACCAAAAAACGGTGACAAAACGGGCAGGGGAAGGTCCTAAACGGAAATGAATCGGAACCGAGCCACGGTTCTCGGGAAGGGATGAAGTGGGGAAAACCACGTTAACTTGTGAATTCTTGGTTCTGCAAGGGTTCCATATGGTTTTTACTGGCCATCTACAAGCACTGCAGTGCCTCGGAATATGTAGCAGTGTTGTGGTATTATCTGAACATTGTTGGTGTGTTTTTGCTGATCACTTTTATTGTATTGATTGCTTTTGTCTGAACTTGATTGTTGCAGGTTTAAGATTATTCTGTGGCTTCTTGTTTCCAGTATTGCCTTTGGAAACTGTATGTCCGTAGATAAAGTTTCTAAGATTCTGATTGTCTCGGGATGCATTTACAGATTGAATTACCAAAGTTTTTATTAACCTTTTCAGGTCTATAAAAGTGATAGGAGTTGTAATGCGTACACCATTGATATTAGCATACCAATACCATTGATGCAACATTTCAAACTCACGTAAACGTCAGTATTTCTTTTTTTACATTAACAGAACATACACAAACAATGTCATCGTTGGAATAACCGCTGAGCTATGTTTCTTTGCATAGCTGACTATTGACAAATATTCTCTTCATTGTATAGAAAAGGGGGATAGAAATGAATGCAGAGAACAAGGCTTTGTGTCCGGATCTATTTTTAGATTACCTCATTCGTAATTCATACATATCCCGGAGGGAAGGTGTGAATAAGGGAAAGCAGCTGAGGGCTGGCGATTGTCAGGTGTCCAATGCGCGTGCGCGTGTGCCTCTTCCGGTGATGATTACCAGATAGGAGATGAAAGGGGGTTGGTGCGTCCTACCAGCGTCCTACCCGCCCGGAGGACGTCATTCGTCCACCTGTCAGAGGGTAAACAAGGTAACCCCCGAATGTCGATATCTCCGGTACGTGGCCACTGGTACTGGAAATAGAAAGGGGAACTAGAAATAGCAAGTTTATGATACTACTAGTTTATCGCGTTTTTATTTGTTTTTTTTTCGAAGGAGAGTTAAGTGGTAAAAAGTTATGTTGCTGGAGGCCCTTTGGGATATGAGGAAGCTTACAACAGGTAGTGTAAAGAGATAAGGAAGTGAAATTTTTTGGGGCGTGATTTATCCAGTGGTGGGGAACAGTAGAACGTTGAGATTTAAGGGTAGATATTTACGGATTCCTTATATACAAAGGATGGCCACAAAGTCATTGATTTGTATTAAATTAATCCTAAATAACAAGCTATCATAGTACATGTACATATTTAAATCGCATGAGTTATATTGGAAATAGTGAGAAGGGATATATCTGGAGAAGAATTTAGCCAGCAGTAGTATGTGCATGGTCCAGGGGCCTGAGCCTCGCTACCCTACACCAGGTTATGGCCGGATTTCATGTTAGGCAGAACTACTGGCGCCACGCTTCTGCCACCGGGATCCAAAAGTGCCTAATGAATTAGTTTATTGAGCGCCGGATATCGAAGCTGGGAACAAAGGCTCGGCATATCGGATTGCTAATGGAGTGAAAGAATTGTTTTATCGAGTCATTTTCTCCCCAGCAGCTCAGTTTTGTAATTGAATTAGTCTGCAAGAGAATTGCTGTGGTTGATATTAAACAGCTTTTGCTCTTTTTCAGCGAATATTTCTGACTGAACGAAGTTGGGTTTTTCTTAAAACAAAGATTGTTATTTCATTTCATCAACTGAATGTAAAAGAAACATTACTTACTGGTTTTCTTTGGTCTAGTGGGGGGAAAAACATTCAGTAATGTCACCTCGTATTAAGTAAAAAGACAGGGATGCTGAAATAAAGGGTTAATGTTGAAGATACCTTTGAATCATGTCACACATCATATGAAGGAAGAACACCGGGATGATAAAACAAAAAAGATTAAGGCTGGCAATAGCCCTACAACACTTTATGGGAGACAGGGAAAAGAAGGGTACACAGTCTTCAAAAAATCAATCTGGCTTCTCACTTGGCTTCCCTCATGTAATGATATGTCGCCGAATCTTTAGTTTCTGATGGCTCCCAACATGAAGTCAGAGAAGTCAAACCCTACAGCTGAAGTCCAGCTGGCCCTCATGCGCCGGCAGGTCATTCCGCCTGAGAAGTTATTGCGTCGCATTTAAAGTTGTTTGCTTACCTTTGACCGCCAAATGGCCGCGGCCCTTTGGTTGGCCTCCCTGGGGACCTGTCTGGGCATGCTGTCCGGGGCGACCGGACGGCTGGGTGTTGGGCCGGCCGTCAGCCCGCGGGTCGGCCGTCCAGCCTGCACGACCCCGTAATATAATCAGCTTAATGCACGGGGTCCCGCCTTAAACCAACCTGTCATCCTCTCTGAAGCCAGCTTTAACGGTTCCATAGCTGCACTCTATTTGCTTAAGCAGGAATCCCTGCGGAACTAAAGGCCTTTCCGCCTGGCCCCACCCAGCCAGGCCTGCCCACCACCACCCCGTCCCCACGTCCACCCCAACCTAACCCTACCACCTCCACTCCTCCAGTAGCCCGGTGCTCTCTGAACCCATATTGCCTGCCCCTTATTGCGGCCTCCCACAGCCCGTTTCCAACCACCCTCCCAACCCTCAGACCAGCCCCTAACCCTGATGGCCGCTGACACGTTTGGATGTGGCAGGCAAACAGAGAGGTACGAACCGCACGGCCTGTCAGCGTTTGACCCTCTCCCACCCGCCGGCCCAGGCCTTAATGGCGCCGGGCTTTGCGATCATGGTGTCAAAAGCCTGGCCTATGAAGTGCTAACAAGGTTTGCTATCTCTATTGGATCTCAGTAGAGCATTCCATTGGGAACAGGCCTCAGCGGTGCACAGTTTATTAGATTGGTTTATGCAGTGTGTCTTCGTTAGATGGCTAGTGGTCACAAATAATTGGTGACTACAGTTTTCTTCACATGGGAAAAATCGCTGTATGGTCACATAATTATGGGGTATGCCTATATCAGTATACTTCTTAAAACATAGTTCTTACAAGAAGTGAATGGAAATAAGTTTATATACTGCTTACAAGTAGTATATGGAAAAGGGCAAAAGAAGAAGGTTGTCTACTTATTAGAAGTAGTATAGGGAAGTGGGCAACAGAAGTAGGTTGTACACTTCCAAGTAGTATATCGAAAGTTACGAAAATGAAGAATTCCCCGGGAAAGTCTGCAAGGTGCGGGAGATTCATGATTTTGCGATTTCCCTCACGTGGATTTGAAATAAAGTACAATAAAAAACATTTGACTTATATGAAACATATTAAATAATTCTATCATTAGTGGAGTCTGCGACTAGATCTAGATGGACTGCAGTGCAATTTTGAAGCTTATACTTTTACACAGAGTTGTCAGAAAGCGACTTTGTATATCCAGGTGGTATGATCTAGGTCACCCAAAGGAGAAAAAAGGACCAAAGTAAGGATATAGGTCCCCCTTCCTGTTACTTAGAATTGAGGAAGTACCGGTATTGACAGAATAGTAGGTAACGTTATATGTCGTCTTTGTATATGTTCATAGAAAACTACAGTATGTGGGGGAAGTCGGATCAGCCTATAGCGAGGTGTGAGCTTTGCAAAGTCAGAAATAAGCTGACGGATAAAAGAAGAGGCGTGACAGATGCCCTGTCGGGCGCGCCACCAGTCGACTTGAGCGTCAGATTGATTGATTTAAGTAGATTGAGGAGCTCACAGAGTGTATAGTCGCCTCCCCCCGGCGAGCCGACCGGCCGGCCGACCGCTTGATGTAGTCTCATAGATGGATGGAGCGCGCGGGCCCCGGCCATTGTAAAGCTGTGAAAAAATATCACAACCGGTAGTGCTGGCCTTGCACTTTATGTCGCCAGCGTTGGTCGGGGAAAGTGACGGATTGCTGCAATTTCCCCAGGTTTTCCGCGGCCGGGGGTTATGACTGGGACAGAGCCTAGACCCCCTGTGTATTAACTCCCCTGGTTTGTGGATTGCATTGCAGTAGGGGGGCTCTGCCCACAGAGTTTGTTTTTAGCGCTGTGGCCGACCAACCCCGCCCTACTGTTCCCCCCAATTTGGATGGCGCGGTTCTCATTAAAAAGTCAACCGCTGATAATGGGAGCTGCCACGGGACAATCGCCACACCGCGGACGATTGGATTGTTAGGTTTGGCAGGTTGGTTCCTGGCAATCTACCACACACGAGCTCAAGTAATCACCATAGAAGTTGGACTTTGCAGTCGTCATTCTATATTTCCATGACCATAAAAGATATTACCTGGCCCTGATCACCACGGATAGGCGTGTATTTCCCCTATGAGAATAAGAGTTTTCCTTGTTAGCCTCAGGAATTAAAAAAGTTCAATCTGCTGGGAATCGGGGTCTTACAAAAATCGTTTTGCCTCACTACTATTACCCCCTTTATTTGATAAGGATATGGTGGGCGTTTTCCTGAAACTAGACACCGGCTGTGGCTTAAAAAAGAGTAAACCAAAAAAGGAACTTGTATTTTTTTAGCGAAGACATTGTCTGTTCCCTTGTGGCATAGAACGAATGAGGGGTCTGCCTGCTTGTTACCCTGTCCTGCCGATGTAATTGCATCATGTAGCTTATAAAATTCTCATGGCTGGTGAAATGAAACTAGCATGAGCCTCCAGTGGCTGCGGGCCGAGCACGCCATATGGGTTAGTACCTACAGGAGGAGGGAGGGTGGGGGGGGGGGGAGGGGGCGGTTTAAGGAGGCTCATCTGAGACATTAGGCTCGGGTTTCTGCCCGCTGGTATTAGTATAGGCGATTGTCTGGCCTGTGTTTGCCTTAGCCCGGCTACACACGCCCAAGCCGGGTAATAACCACTGGCTGAAACGTGTTTACTTTAAACCGCCTGGTCTGGCTCCATTAGAAAGATTCACCAATATCAGCCGGTGTTTTCACTGCAAAAAGGGAAGAATAAATAATATGAACGGAAAAAGAGGACGTTACGTGGGCCCATCCCCCTGTTATCAAGTCTCATTTGTCGAGGTAATTATAAATATTGATCTCAAATAAGTGCTTAGGTGTTTCATTTGGATTAGTTAATTTCTCTTTCCCAGGGAAGTGAAGCCATCACTCTTACCCAATACCATTAACAGAAAATATGCCAATAAGCTTCGGTAATTAAGAAGGAGCAATATGTTGGCAAACCGAGCATCCATTTTTAGCGGCAGTCAATTTAAGGTTGGCTTATTTTCGGGAGCCATTAAGTTCCTGTCTGCGCTCAGTTTCCATTAGAAGGCAAATGTTAACCAAAATTGAAAAGCTCGTCAGGGCCATGTTTACCGTCGTCGCCCACACATAGCATTATAATTCCATTAGCGGCGACATGTTGCTGTCCCCCGCGCCTAATGCAATAAAACACCCGCAAACCCCATATGATCAGATACCGGGACTTATCGACAGAGCACTTGAACGGCAGATAACATATTAGGGTGGGGCGGGCGAGTGGAGACGCGTCCCTACGGCCCATGCATATACATCTAGAGGACGTTTTTAGTGAGGACTTAAGGGGGGAAGGATAACCCTGGCCGCATGTTCTACACAGGGGTATGGGTGGAGGGACGGTAATCTAATTTGGACATAGCCATGTCCCCAAGGCAGTGGTTATGTTGCATATCTCCCCGCGACAGCTCAGCAAAGCGGGTAAACTGAGCGTTTCCCCGCTCGCCTGACAGAATGCCATCAGACCCTTCCCGCGCGTCTCCTATTTCCCAAGCTCTCTACCTCTATCTTTTTGGTCTGGAAATGTCCTATCTAAGCTGCCATCTTCTCCCCCTATCTGCCTGTTATGCTCCTCTACAATCGCTCCCAAACAAACCCAACCAGTCCTAGTCGAAGTACTAACGACGCCATCTGCCCATTATCTACTAAAACAAGGAACGCGTTCACCTATTCCCGCCCCGTTCCAAATAGTTGACAATCTCGGGGCTGCTAATGATATTCTAGAAGCGTAATGTACATAATGCCCGGGGGACTCCCAAATGGGCCGAGTGCGGAGGTATGATGCAAGTTGCTGACAGGCTAAAAGGAGTGCTGTCACGACAGCGCGCCTGGGCCCCGCGCGGGCCCTAATAGGCCGCCGTGTTGGGCCCCCACTGCTAAAAGCTGAGTGTCACACCAAAAACCCATAGATTTTTACACCAGTAATTGTTTGGAGTTGGGATCTATCCATTGTGAAAATACACTCTGGCAATGCTAGCAGCAGATCTTGAGTCCTGATATAAAGTAGCACTCAGATTATTAAGTCATGTGTTCTACCATACCGTAGGTGGCCTCATGCAGACATGGGCATGGTTGAACTTCCTTTTTTTGTGTGGATACCCCCACTTCTCTTGTTTACATGGCTGTTTACATCCCTGGTAGACGCGAAGTCTTATGAGAGCAAACCGCTGCATGTCCCAAGAAAATCATGATTTCATACAAACAAGGAAAGCTGAACCTTTTTCGCACATACAAAAACTCCCATTATTCATGACATGAAACATAATCATGATACATTACATTTTATAAACCCAGACCTCCAGCACCAGTGTCTGCGACAGTGGCTGTGAAACGTGATTCTCGCAGAGATTTCTGTTTACTGCGCCCAGCGGTTTGCACCGAGAATAAAACGGGCATCCGTTAAAACATTACCTCCTCACGCCAGCCTCCGTCATAAAACGGCCGAGGAGACTCTCAGGCCGCTCATAAACGGCCAGCAGGCTGGGGGCGGCCATCTTTGACGTCACGTGACAGGCCACCCAGGTGGTCACGTGGGTGGGTGGTCACATGATCCTGGAGTCACCAGAGGGCGCTGTCGTCAGGTGGCGGCAGGTGAGTGGGGGTGTCGTGTGTTCGGATGGAGAGTGGGGGTGGGGGTAGGGCTCACAGGGGCAGGTATATTTAGACCCATGTCCCTCACCACCCATACGTATACATGCATGTTGTACGCTGTAGCCATACGTCGGACAGTGAAGCCTTGTCGGTGAAAGAAGCGGTGGAAATGTATGCTTTGTCACGCCAGTGTGTGCTGTTTGTTCATACATACTAGGAAGGACGAAAATAAATCAGGGCTATACTAGACCCTCCAAACGGTTCAAACTATGTTCACCTTCGATATAGACTTTTAGTTTATACTAGATGTCATGGTATATAGCTTTTTATAGCCTTTAGATGCAAAAGTTACACTTGTTTGAACAAATGTCTATTCTGAATATCACAAATGGGTTTTCAGGTGTGGATTTCTCAATTCTTCAAACCAGTGGGGTGACCTTTAAATTTTTCGGTGGCAGTGTCAAATTCCTACTTTTAGGGAGTCGGTTCAGGTTTTCTAGATGGGTTGGTTCAGGTTTTGGCGTCTGTTTGTGGGTTAAGCACCACCCACGCCCACCTCCTGTGCCCGCCTCCAGTACACAATTCAAGGAACTCACTATAAAGATCTGTCCTACTTAACATATTTCTCACACAAAGATTTGACTTTCCCCCTATGTCAGTCTATTATACATTTGAATTTAAATAGATTATACAAAATTGCGCAGATATAATCGGTCGCCCATAAACTGTTAACGAAAGAAACTCATATATACTTTCTGAAAGCCTATATTTTACAGCAACACTGGTGAACAGTATCTTTGCTAGAATCCGTGCAGGGCGTCTGTAATACTTCCATGATATATTGGTATAGTCAGTAGAGCCCCCCGTCCCATCCCTCCATCCCCCTGCCAGGGCCCAAGGTGTTTGTTCCGCCGTCGTCCCTGACAAACTGGCCGAGGTCGTGATAGGAAGCCGATCGCCATGGAAGCCGTGCCTTGATGGATTAGACTGAGCCAGGGAGGAGATCATAGACGATAGGATCATCTCGTGATGGCGGCCGCGATGCCCAGACTGCCATTTAGGCTGACCGATGGTCGGCATGTCCAGCATCCACTAGAGCCGCGCCGCTTCTCCAGGGCGGACGCTGTGCGGGCGTCTATTACCATAAATTCTTACGTGCGAGCGGATAGCGTTTGTATTAAAACTGCACCTTTTGCAGTTTCATTTCCTCACAATTTTATGTCACACGGAAAATCCCGAAATAAAGTGAAAGCACTAAAACCGTTTACGATGGTATTAAACTCAGATGCCATATTTATTTTTTACAAAGAATTATACATAATATATTCCACCTTGCATAAGACGTCCAACAGTAGGCACTATATTAGGAAATATATATTTCTCATTTAAATCTACATTTGATTCGTGTAAACCCTAATTACATGTCCAGCTTTTAATCAGAATTCTACAGTAGTAGGGTAGTGTTAGTAGGGCTTCCAGATGGGGCTGTGTGCACATGGACGATATTGAATGAGGCTGTGAGGAGGGAGGGACCTTCTTTTGGGCATTAAAGACTGCTTAATGGATGCCAGTGTTGCCTTTTTTGACGTCACTAAAGATTTAATGTAGAGGGGTAGGACGTTAAGATATTTTTAACCTGTCCAGTCGTTAAAAGATCTGTACGCTTTTACTGACCCAAATGCTTATGTCTTCCATAAAATATAAATTTTATTCTTATGACAACTGGTTTCATACAAATGACTTTGCACAAAGATTACGCAGTATATGTCTAATCTCAATAGAACGGTTTGTATACAGAGAAGATCTAATTGATGAGATACACGGGTCTAAAATATTTAAAAGCTATCTATAAAACAAATTGTTTCGTATAGATGTCGCTAGCTCACTAGAGGGGCTACAGAATAATTTCATATAAGCTTAACAGTGTAGGATTGTGTCATATCAAATAAGTAATTGAACTGTTTTTGTTTTATGTTTAAGTTAAAGGACTGTCAGCGTTTCGCAAGAAGAATAATTTAAGTAACTATTTTATCTTTCGTCTAAATCAAATTACAATCAACGTTCATGCACTAGAATAAGAAATGGCAAGTTTTGAAATTGATAAGTAGAAATATGTGAGGTGTGAAGAGTGAGAGCCGATGTTGAACTGGTCAGGTTTGGCAATGTGCTGACTTGGGGCCTGCTTTGATGCCCCTTTGTTTGGCGCGGTCACGTCGCCGCGTGTTGTGACGGCGCCCAGCCCCCTGACCACCGTCAGCCTTGATTAACCCTGGAGGAAGGGCGTGGCCGGCCTCCATGGTGGCAGCCCCCTGAGAGCGCCCGACCCCCTTTCCCCTGGAGGCGCCCCGCCCTATACCTGTAGGCTTCAATCAACCGCACCGCCTCGTCCTAGACAATGCGGCCTGACAGTGGCCACAGGTCAGTCCGCCCCCTCCTCCAGCGCCTCCTCCACGGCGCCCGATAGCCGACATTACCTGTTTCCATGGAGATGGGGGTCGGCCGGGTTGACCGCCAGGTGTCAGAGGTCATAATGGGATGGGGCAGAATGGGGATATTTGAGGTCTAGGGCTTGATGACGTCACGGGGTGATTGATATTTGGGGGTCAGTGGGGGCTACTCTGTTATACCTCCTCCGGTGGGGTGTGGGTAGCAGGAAAGAGGTTGACCTCTCCTATCCCATTCTGACCGCCCCCCGAGGTACTAGCACGTGCCGCGATCAGTTCTATCTAGCAGCCTGCCTAGAATGTTTGCGTTTGGTAATTTTAGGTGGACCTTTAGCAGTCGCTACTATAATCTGATTTATGCAATGGCATTACACTAAAGAAACGAGGTTTGGGTCGTCTAAATATATTGATGCAGAAATATTTTAAAAAAAGTGTTGTTGAATTACACAAAGTAGTATCTTAGTGGAGCATTTCGGTTCAATAGTGGCCACATGCAAGGATAAAATAAAAGTATAGAAGTTTGCTTCCAAAGCTGTATCAGAGAAATAAAAGTCAATGAATACACATACGGTAATATAGTGATCTAAATTGAAGGCAAAAGAATTGTGAACTCCATCGTGCCTTGCCATTGCTGTTCCCAACCCTATAACCACCAGAGGCCACCCCACTCACGCCCCACACCATACATCATTTCCTACCCCACTCTCCTGTAGACAACTCCCCGACAAACCCTACCACCACTGGCGCCTCCCAGCGACCAGACCTCGCGAGATCTCGTGTGATTCATGGCCGATGTATCCCAACTGATTGCCGGTTCAAAGCGGGCTGCCTTCTTCAAACATTCAATCAATTTGGAGAAAATTCCTCTTCTTTGATAGATTTCCTTCATTAGCGGCGCGGGGGTCACCTTGGTAGGGCTGCTTGGTAACCAAGGTGATTCAGTAGTCGGCGGGGTGGGGGGCCGGGGCAGCGTCCACTTGGTCGTAATGACCAAAACGTTACGATTTGTCGGCGGCGGCAAAGTTCAAGATTGGTTCAATCGGATTATTTGTCGGCGGGAACTAACTGGCGGCTGGCAGGTCTTGGATTCCGTGCCGGGGGCTGGTTGGCCCTGACTGCAAAGGGGACAGGATGCACGTGAGGAGGGAACGGTTAGGGAGAAAGTCTGTGGGCTGAGACTCATCCCTCTACGCAGGGAGGCTGAGTGGACTAAGAGGTGACGTAGATGTACGGTCCAAATAGGGCAGCTAAGAGTTCAGTTAGGGGTTGACTTTAAAAGTTTTTATGTAATTCTTTTAGAATACAACAATATATGTATAATTACCAGTAACCTAATTCGCACTGGACAAGAAAGATTATTATATTGTCAAAACCTTGTCTGAATAGTTTGGTCAAGAGCGCTTTTCAGTGCCAGTAACTCACTCCGTTGAAAATCCCCCTCGGAAAGTTGTTTTACGGAGTGGTGGTGCATTGGACATACTGTTAGCTTTCTTCAGGCACCCCCGACAGAGATGGTAAATAAGACCTATTTCCGGGCGGGTGTAGCCTGCACGTCCACGTAGTTACCAGGAGGAGATGTGCCTGTCCGGGCGGCCATTCACCGAGTGTCCCGGGCCGGCCAACAAGGACCATGGAGAACCTGGACTGATTTAATCCTGCCCGCTGAGACTGACACCTCCAGTTAGCTCGAGATGCTACACTGTTACTAGGCGACAGGTTTGTGTCGCGCGTGGGGCATTGACCTCAGCAGTGACGTCACACCGTCGCTTGGCGACAGGTTTGTGTCGCGCGTACGGGCATTGACCTCAGCAGGTCGTGACGGGCTGCTGGTTCCTGTCGCCCACAGACCGGCGGTCGTATAACCGTCGGCCTACCAGCGCCGCCATTGTTTACGGGCAGTGACCCGAGTCGTCCCTCCTGGAGGAGGGGCAGGGTAAATGGGATATGGCAGCTTTAGGGCCCGCCTCTCCAGTAGGGAGATCCATCTACAGGAGATCGCCTCGTACCAAGCCTAGCCTTTGTCTTCGTCCTTTGTGTCCTATCTGCCCCTTCTCTTCCCTTCATGTCCCCTCGTCCACTACTTTGTCCTAAAACACGTTTTACCTCCCTCTTCAATGTGCTCTCTTCATTTCTCCAAAATCATTTCTCAATAATCTCGTGTTTTTTTCTCATTTCCTATCTCCTATTTTCATTGCCTCTTCCTCCTCCTCTGCCGTCACTGCCAACCGAATATTCTCAGGTTCTAAGTTTCCTTGATTTACAATTTCACCCTAGCATTATCTAATATCCATTGTCTCCCATTCCCTTCTGTTTCCTTACATCCCCTTTACTCTTCCCTCTCACTCCTTATACCCTTACACCCTCCAGATCCCTTCATACTCGACGTTTCCAGTTCCGTCTACCCACCCAACGCCTCCTTCGATGCATAGGAATAACTCGATTATCAACGGGGCGTACACCCAGCGAATGTAAAGTAGCCGTCATGTTCACCTGGAGAATTGCTACTACCTGTCCATAACCCCTGAGCCACTACAATTTACCCTACCCATTATAAGTACCTTACTCTATCCCCATACCTCTAAAACCCTAAACCCCATACCCCCTGCTCCTTCTGTCCTCCACCTGGACCTCCTCCAGTACCCTGCCCCTACCCATCCCTGTGCTTCTGCTCACTCTCTATGCAAAACGTCTCGCGCTAAGTGATGGCGGAACAAGCGGGGGACAAAATAGTGAGGCACTTTGTGTGGGCCGAGACAACCTAAGTAAGTTATTATGGAGGTACAGGGGAGCGAGCCGTGGGCAGACTGAAAATAGAAGGCCTCCCCACTGAGTCCTTCCGCTACCCCAACACGTTTTTTTTTTTCAATTCAGAAAGATTAAAATAAGTGGGCTTGGGTTGTTTTAAATGCATGAACACGAACTAGGCGCTCAACATGAATTTCCTGTGTTATGTACATTTCAATAAATTCGTCCAACTGTATGATGCTATTATTGTCAGCTACGAAGTTAACATGGATGTATTGCCTGATATGTTTTATGTATGACTTGAAACAACATCTAGGTCGGTTCTTAATACACATAGCTGTGGTGTGATTTTGACTCCTGATAATATGTGTGTTGTAAATATCCCCTTATATTTCTGGTTGAAAGCTGAATGCAAGCGAAAAGGGTATATTTGCTAATTGTTTTCACTGAAAGGAACCTTTATTAACTGGCAGCAAATAAGCATCAAATAAACAGTTACATCAGTTTCCAAACGAAACCCTTTTGGTGTAAAGCATTCCCTCCAAGATGCCAATTGATGACAAGTTGATTCCATCGATGTACCTAATGGCTGTGGGGAAAAGATGCCGGCAGTTTGTAAACAGAACAAGTAAATGACCACTCCAAACAGGATCAGACGTCGGCAACTTCCGCTTCCGGTACGGGTCAGATTGTTGACCCCGACAAAAAGAGCAGCGTTCACCCATTTCCTTCCGCCCCCAAGTTAATGTACTACCCCTACCAGGACCCTACCTCCCACCACCCACCGACCCGACCGCCTTATCCGACCAGATACCTAGTGTCGCTCACTCAATCTTGCGGCGCTCTGACTCAATCTTTGGGCGCTCTGACTAATATCTCAACCTAATTGATCAGTGAGGGCCCGCGCCTTTAAATCTAGAAGGGCTTGGGGGGAGAGGTTGGGGCTGGGAGGGTTGGGAGACGGTGAGCGGTTAAGGTGGTGTTTACACTAAGGGATCATAAGTGGAAGTTACATGCGAATTTGATGCAAACTCTGCAGACTAATATGACTGTCTTTCAGTAAATCTTTTGTTGCCCATGTAGTTCTGATTATACACCAAGGATGTAAATTTAAAATTGTTATATTTCAGATGTTCACACTTTGATACCCTTGATAATGGGTTAGAGATTAGAGTTGAAATGAAAACTTATATTTTATTAAATTCAATTTAAAACGAAGGTTTCTTTGCATTTGCCTTAAATCCTTGATGTTAAAAGCTTGATTTTATTCGTTGACAAATTCGGTAGCATATGCATTAGCAAGCTAAAATCGATTAGCGTGAACAGTGCTTAAGGATAAACAATAATAAGGAATAAGGAAAAGCGTAAAGGCAAGAAGAAGGAGGCAGCAGTCGGCTGGACGTGATCTATAGGGGACAGAAACTGCTGTGACCATCGCTGTATGTCATAAAGTATGATGGCGTTAGACCCCCTCAGTAACGTCAAAATCATCCCGGGAACCCAGATTCTCCCTCCGACAAGATGTGCCGCCGCCCTGTCCCCCGACTGATACCTTATCCGCAGGGCGGCGCTGTGAGCGCTATCAGTGTGGGGGTGGGGTGGTGGTCACCTGTCGGGGAATGTTGGGGGAGGGGGTTACTGGAGGAGTGTACATCGGACAACACAGGAGTGATCATACAGAGATCGAAAGGTCAATATATTATGTGGTCCATCAGTGTTTGCGCAGTGGACCCCTCTCCATTGATGTCTTATACCAAAAGGTCAGGCCTTGTTCCATACCCCAAAACCCTATTCAGAAATATCCGCTAGCAGGGCGCCACACAAATAAAAAAGGTTTATACATTTTATTCACCAAAAGCAGTCGGTCCTCTCGTTATCTGCGAAGCATATTCTTGTCTTTCTTTGTGTTTGTATACCCATATGTATGCAGGAACAGACCAAGTACGAGGCCTAATACCCGTTGATAAATGGTCGCAGGTTAGTGCAGATAGGTCGTTGCCATATTGGTGGCTGTTCTCCCCAGAGATAGGCATCAAGGCCCGCAGTCCCCTCTGACCAGTCCATTTAACAAATGGACGTGGCCGGCAGACGCACATAGCCGAGACGCACCACGGCTGGCGGGGCGGTGGTCGGCGAGGAAGCCATCAGTCAGTTAGACTATAGGTCTACCCCTCAACCCGCACCCGGCACCACATAACCCCCTACCGCACACACATTAGTGCCTGGTCCTTAACCCCTCCTTTTCTCAGAGATATTGTTTCAGCGTAGACATCATATGTATCTCTATGGTTACAGACTGTCCTTACTGGTTTTGGCATATGTGCCAACCCTTCCGCTGTTGTTCACGTCTGAAACCCTTGTAACTTACCCCAACGAGTATAGACAGACTTCTGTCTATACTCGTTGCTTACCCTAAACGCTCTCTCGCAGCTCCCCAACCCTGTGAATCATACTTCCATTGCCTCAGCCTCCATCACCCCCCCCCCTTACTCCCCACCCTTCTCGGCCCTGGAGCCGCCGGGGCGCGCGGCCGGGATCCGCTGCACGCTGCTAATGTCCGGAGCATTTCCGGGTGGGCGGTGGGGGCGGCCGTAACTGGCCGTGATGACCGGTGCCTGGCCCGGCCACCCCCCGGCCACCCCCCGGCCACCCCCCGCCGACACGGCCCGTCCATCGCCCGCCGCCAGCCCCGCATTACCCGCCCCGGCCCCGCCGGCTAATCGCCGAGGTCCAAATTGGTCCGAATATCCTAGCACGGACAAAGGCAAACGCTGGGGGCAACCCCGACCACCCACCAGTTCTCCCGCTACTCCTGGACACTCTCTACGCCCAGAACCAAATATCAATCCCAACCGGGGCCCATGTTGGAAAAAAAACGTTTCAGTGTGGGGAAAAACGTCTATAGGAAACTCACCTAAGGCACGTATCTGAAAATCGTCTATAGCATTGACTTACAGAATCAGCCGCCCAAAATGGGCCAGGCTAACTGCCGGAGAGGGCTCTGTAGGGATAGTCGGTATGAACGAGTTATGGTGATGACTTCCCTCTCTTTTTTTGCGTAACTGCCAATGGACTTGGGTCTATGGGACGTTGAATGGGAAATCGTCCATGTTAGTGGACCAGACGGCACTTCTGAGGCAGGGTGCAGACCTATGAAGGAATTGTCTATGGTAATAGGCAGTGGGCAATGTCTTTATAGTAGGCACCCTGTGGAGGCGTCGTAGCAGAATCTATGGGGACAGAAAAGGGAAGCAAAAAAAGTCATGGAGAGGCAGCTTATAGAAATACGTCTTGAATAGTGGGGGACAAAAAGCCAGACAGTCCCCTAGACGAGCCATTCAGAAATAGCTAATAGAAGCATGTAGACCTATGTCTTCAGGACATGCAGATATATAATGAGAATGCGGAATGACACAAAGGGACCAAGAGAAGACACGTAAGGGGTACGTGATGAATGTAAAACACACAGAAGGGGCTTTGTGTGGTGCCACAAGAGGCATTGAAGGAAGACGCACCCAGATGGACTCGTCGTACAAAGGCTTTGACATGAGGAAATAATACCAATACACCACTGAGAGTGATAGTCCAGAAATAAGCTGTTTATGAAATAGCCTTCAAGTCCAAACCTGAAAAGGCTCACGTCGGCGTATATGAAAGTCAAATATAGGCTGAATGGAGGCCGCCGTACGGGGTCTAGCACACCGACAGACGGGGAGTCATTGATCACGGAGACCCGGGCAGAATACCCCGAATGTCAGGCTTTGGGAACACACCATTGAGATTGTCTGAGCAAGTTACCACCAAGTAGTCCGCGGAGACAGCCGTCGGGAAAAAGGCCATAGAGGCGGCCAATGGACGTCAGTCTCTTTTACCGGCCATTGAGGCCAGCCATAAGGGGGGGGGGGGGGGGGGGAGCCAGGGGCACACCCATAGAGACAGGTCTGAGGAGGCAGGGCCGAGGGGATCGGGCAGGGTCATGTATTGAGGGGAGATAGGGGTATATAGGGAGCTCAACTTGATGGAAATCATTGATGTCGTTCACCTTTTCATACGCGATGCGGAGATATACCGATGTGATGTACTTTAAAGTGAGCAGCTGTCTGAGATGCAGCTTCCAATGGTAGCGTCTTCAAGTCTTAAAAGGACGTCAGTAAGTCATTTTAACAAAGCCTATTGTGCCCATAGAAACACTTGAAGATGATGCTTGCTCTGGAAAGAAATTGCTCTTTGATAGCAGTGACAGTTCAATTAAAGAGAGGGCGTTATTTGATCTAGAATTTGAAATGTATGTATTAGAGATAAACACTATTTAAAAACTCTTCTTGTGACGATGAGTGAGGCGCTGGCCGATGGAGTTAGTCATTCCCTGCTGGTGATTCTCGGGAGAGCTGCTCTGCTCACCAGGTGTCGTTAACGGGGCTAACCTTGAAGTGACCTTGAGGAGGTGCGACTTAAGCGCCCCCTACTGGAGGTAGCAATCTGGGCGGTGGTGGCGTGAGGTGGTGGTGGAGGTGGTGGTGGTGGAGGTGGTGGGTAGGGCCGGGTGCTGGCCTCTTGTCATGCCACTCACCTCCCATACCTCCACCCATCCATCATCGGCGCCATCCCCACAACTTTAATACCAGCCCCAGCCAGCAAAGATTATTTCTTTCACTGCCGGAGTCCCCAATTCCCCACCCACAACCCCCATTGCCACCCTGGCCGACCTGCCAGTGGTGGCGGCCCTCTACGGACCTTTCAGCACTGGGCCCGCATGTATAAGCTATTGGCACGGGCCCGGCTAACTTAGAGCTCATTGCTGTCGACATTGAGTTGCTCAGAGAGGTGCTCATCGCTTTTGAAGCCACAAGGCAATCGTTTTTCTGTAGGCAAGGAGGCATTGATTGACTCATCCCTCCGTCTATTTCTTACTATTGCCCGTTTCTGTTAAACCATCGGTAGGGTGATTCCTATGCTGCTGCTTACTGTCGGTTGGTATGGAAGGCAGGGTTGGAATTTATATAGAATTAACGGCGTTGAATTAATAGGTCTACAAATAAATGGAAGCTTCTAATTGTATTAACCCTTGGCGTACTTTGTGTGTCTGCGACACTCTCTCTTCTAGAAGGACAGCAATTCCTGACAGAATCTTACCATTTCTAGACAGAAGGAAAATAAATACTGTCGATTGATGAATAAAGCTATACAATAAATGCATTTGTAGATTCTTTTCATAACAATTAAAGATAGAAAGGTTGCACATTATTAACTCCGATTACCAGATTTATTAATAGCACTGGGTACAAGTATGCTCATTTTGAATTCAAAAAATTGAAGTAAAGTTTCTGGTTACCAGATGTATTTACAGCACTTGGTTAGAATATACTCATTTTGAAATCGGAAAAGTGAAGAGAAGTTTCAAAGTTTCCGATGAAGATAAAATCACAAAACCACGTTGCATTCTTCACTACGATTAGTAGGCATTCTGACCCTGTTCTATAGGGCGGCAGAGGGACACTGGAGGTAGGGAGAAAGGTCAAGCCGGACCTGGTGGCCCCCGGACACGTCGGGGGTCACTCGGCTCGACCATCGAACGGCAGCGGTCAATATTTGAAAGGTGACCTCCCGGCGGCGGCGACAGGCCCCCTTATTGAGCCCCGCCGGGACGCGCGCGTTTACTCGGCCCCTCGGCTCGTGTCGGCACCATCGACCTCCAGTCGGCAAGGGGGGTTGGCTGAATTGAAATGAAGGGGAGGATGAGAAGGATGAAGGTACGGCGAGGGAAGAATGGCGAATCGGGGAAAGAAAGTGAGGTCTCTTTTTAGCTGAGGTGTTGATTGGACCAGGGAACATCTGGCGGGTAGGGCAGTTCAAAAAGGGCAACACGGATTAGGTGAACGGCAGAGGATGTGGGGTAGTGAAGGGGCTTGGTCTTTTGGTAGTATGGATGGTCAGCTGCATCGGCCGGACACTGCCTTCGTGACCTGTTGACCAGTAGGCACTTGGCCACCTAACTCAAAAGTGACCACCTCATTGGTTCAGAATTAGAGACATAGAGATTGAACTGAAGAGGGCAACGTTTTACTGTACCATACTCGTTAAGCCCCTTCATCCCAAACCCTACCCCTACTGCTGTTTTTGCCATCGTTCGCCCAATCCGGGAGCTTAAGCCATCCGCACCCCACTTTTTCCCTTGGGTTCTATGTTGGCCAATAGACCAGCTCGGGCCTCAGACCTCATCCGTTACTCCTACCCACCCTCCCAAAAGAAAAATGGATGGGAGGAGGGTTAAATTTTATGCAAAAAAAGTACTCGGTCAATATACGCCATCGTTCTTTTTAGTGTAAATGTCGATTATTTCCGAATAGCACTTTTTTCAATTGACCCTTTACTCCTTGGGATCTTGATTTACACAAGGAAATATTTTCGGTAAAATTGACCTTATCAGCACGGGAGAAATTACAAATGTGAATATCTAGATACACACTATTTGTCTCATTTACATATACTTCTATTTCAAAAGCAGGTTCGCGTTGTACGTGATTTCAACGCTAAACACTCTTAATATATATTAATTTCATTTTATCTCATTCATTGCTCAAGCATGTAAATCTTAACAAATTCTGTACTACACATGGAAAGAAAGAGAACCTAAGAAGTAAAATCATGTAAGAAACACAAGGTCCTTCATCAGGCTGACTTCGCCTAAGAAAGTAGCGCTCTTTTAATCTTAAAGAAATTCAGTGTGCTTTTGTAATAGGACCCGGTCTACAGCGCGCCTATAAGAGCTGTGATGTCAAACCCCGCCCTCCATATAGGCACCTAATCCTCCACTTAGCAAATTACACACCGGGTTTTTCTGGCGTTCCCGTCAGCCGGCGCCGCCTATTGTATAGTGTATTTTTGTTTAGGTTGATCAGCCACTTGTGTTCTTTAGTTGACACCCCTTTGACTGGCGGAACACCTTAGTGTAGGCTGACACGGTGCTGTTCTGGGCGTTGATCCCTTAGCGTGTGTAGTAGGTCGCGGCCTTTGCTCCTTAGGCTGATTAACTCCGGTTACAAATAGAAAACTCAATACTCGTAAAATTATTTGGTATTGGTGTATTTTCATAAATATAAAACATCATGTTATATATGACATAATATATAGATATTTTAAAATATTACGAGAATGCATGCCTAATAGAGGTATAACATTGTGTTTGCTTTTCTTATGTTTACATTGATAAACGTAAACTCGGCAATTTAGTTGTTTGTAAACTGTTTTATGGTTTTCAAAATAGATATAAATAGCTCCCGTTGTGCCAGGATGAAATTCGAACATTGTCATAGAAATCCCTGGCCGGGCTTGTCTATTTGACATTAATGAAACCCATCCTTGACAAGTAATGAAGGGAAAAAACACCCAGGCCATCCGAGTCACCATCTTAAGCGGACACTCCGAGCAATTACAGCAGCTGTCTAGTCTGAGTGTAACAACCCACAGTGTAAAGTTTAAGATTACTTGAGTGTAGGGTTTAAGATTACTTTATTCTCATAATGAATTATTTCTAATCGAATAAGTCTTGTGTTCTTGTTTTTCACCTTAGAATGGCTGGCTGGTCGGTTCACCGAACCCGTATGCTATCGAGATATGAGTCCGTTGAAACATGTTAAATTTTACCATCTTTTCAATTGAAAAAAAACTAATTGACCATCTTTACCTACCCTCGTTGTTTATAGTTCTCAGTAGGCCTGTTGACCCAACAAAGTGAAGCACTACGTGTATAGGCCTAACGTGCTTCTTAACATGCCTACCCCGGTAGTGTAAGTAGAGACTGTAGCCAATTAGTTGTCACTCTTCTATGGGAGATCGGATATAATTAGTGGCTACCAACCCGACACTTGCACGGAACACCCGATCCGTTCACGTGTCTTAAACCTGCTCACCTAACCTGAGATCAGGTTGGGTATTCACGGCCATTCTTTTGATCCTGCTGGTATTTACTTGTCCTTCAAGTTCTTCCGCTGAGAAGTGAAGTCCTAAAAACTAGTCACATCCCTAACTACAATGTGGGCTAAAACTACGGTTTGGTCTGAAAACTACGGTTTGGTCTTAGGCCTGGGTGGATCTAGTTGCAGCATCGAAACACTGAACCTAAATGTACCATGGCACGCAGTGAGCTAGAATCGAATTGAATGAAGATTTCTGGTGAACCTACGCAAGATCTGTTTCGATGGGCACTCGATTTGGTATACCAGAATAAATTAGGTATGATATCAGTAAGTGCATGAAAGCTAAGTGTAAAACATCAGCGGGTTTGATTAACAGCATATATATACTGATACTGCCTTGCCGATCTGGTAGCACCTTTACATAGAGTCGATCACGGACGGATTGCATGACGATTGGGTTTAGACGTCAGGAATGGGAAGCGCATCGTCGCCGGAACCAGTATGGCGTCGTCGGGGGCGCCTCAGCGTGGCGCTATATTTAGCGCGGCGCTTGTCTTTGCCATAATGAAGAGCCCGAGTGCTAGTTGATACCCAGCTCCAGGGCCGGGAGGCCCCTCCCCCTGCCCGCGCCTAGCCCGACCGTGGCTAAAGTAATGGGTAAATAGATTCCTGCGCTGAAAGCAGAGCATATAGAGCACACGGCGGGGAGGTTGGCACTGGCCGATATTGGGGTGGTAAGAGGTAAGAGGTGGGGGTGGGGGTAGTAAGGGGACGCCATCTGAGGATGACCACAATGCTGGGAAAACATGGACAACGACAAGGACCGCTGCGGCAAAACACAAAGGGAATTGTTTTCCTGGACCGTGTTTCCGGTTTCTTAAAACGCAATTGATTGCATTATTGTGGCTCGTTTTTTTCTGTTCTTTCTGTCAATTATTATTATAGTTTTGTTTTTGTTCATGAAACACGCAGTTGAGAACAGGAAAGAAGTACCAGGGGAATCAAATGAAGATAATCTTTGCATAGTCGATCTGCTATCTGTATACCTCCTACCGACATACAAACATATATTGGCGGATTCAGAGGGGCAAATTTTTAATATAAAACTCGCCCCTTTCACATAGATATCCTTTAATATCAGATTCCCTCCCCCTCCAAAATTCCAGATCCACCAATGCATCCCAAACCACTCTTAGATGCCCCCCCCCCCCCCCCACGGCATCACGGCTGTTGTTCAGTGTGCGGTCGGGAGCTCCCCTCAGGTTTTAGCTCGGTTACCGATCTGGATGCAGAACGTCATGTTGCACGCGCCCCTGATTGGTTGAGAGAGGCCGGGCACCAGACTGGGTTCGGGTAACAGGCTCTGATTACAAGCCGTAAAGAAGAACTCCTTTATCAAATGCATCGCAGCGCATTGCACGGACAGACAAGATGGATGACCTAATTCTCGTCGTACATTGGGACCCCCTAGTCGGCCGACTCAACCTGAAGGGACTAAATCAAGTTTCACTGGCATTGGATTTCTAACAATTACTGGGCCTAGACGTTTGTGCAGTTCCGTAGGGCCGCTGATTAGAAGTCCCAGCTGTTCTTAGATAAAGAATATTGAGTTTCATTGTTCTGAAACTGGGACACACCAACAACGAATGCCACATTCCTATAGACGTCTTTCTGTTTTCTATTCGAGTGTAGCAATTTCCAATCCCTCCCTCCCCTTAATCCGCATACCTAGTACGTGAACACTGTCAGGAAATGACCACTGGTGGATTTGTTTTTTTGTGTCTTAAAGTATTATCACAGATTTCTAGAAATCATGGGGCTTTCAACAGTCTGAGTTGGAATTAAAAAGGTCTGGATAACACCTGAGATTACTGCTACTCAAAAATAACCCAGTTGTGTGGTCACCTGCGCGCGTTCCCATGTCAGGAATGAAAAGCCCCACGGTGGCCATCAGGAACGCCAGCTCAGCGTTTCCCGACCGCCAGGGGCTAGTGTTTTCGCCTTCTCTCGTCCCTTCCCTACCTCCAGCCCTCCCCCTTCCCCTACCTCCCTCCCCCTTCCTCCCCCACCCACAAGCAAGCCCTCCCCCTCCCTACTCCCTAACCTGCCCCCATCCCTTCTCTCTCACGCTAAAAATGGCATCCGCCTGGATCTCTTCAAATGAGCCGGCGGGAAGATGGATCGACCCAGTGGTCTTTTGGGTCTGGGCAAGGTGTTTGAGGGCCAAGCTGTTAGCAAAGAAAGGGACGAGGCCAAAAAGAAAAGTTCCATGAAAGTTCTGGCAAAATAAAGAAACGCAGAATGGTTCTTTGGAAGGTGTGAGAGCCAGGACGCTGCAGATCACGGAATTGATTTAGATTCTCCTTTGCGATCAAAGACGCCATTGCTTTGAATGTCTTGTTCTTTTTACTCGAGGTTGACCCCTACCTCTCTGAGATCACAGAAGGCATAATTCATGTTCCATTCCGAGGAATGGATGGTCCGTGATTTTAACGATTTGCCGTGAAAAAGACCTAAAATTCATTGACAGTGTCACTCGGGAAAGACCAATAAACAAATCTTCAGAGAGTAACTTCGCAAAAGAATCAAAATTGTTCCTGCCAAAATAGAAAGCGTAAATAAGAACTACCTGCAACAACATTCTACCAATACAAGTACAAAATTTTCCTTGAACCTAAATTGGACATGACGGATATGCAGAACTAAATTGAAGAAACACTCGAATGACAGTAATACTTTTCAATGCTTTCCAATAGGAAAGAATAACTCTTCATTTAAAAAGGCCTGGAAAGAGTTGAAGGAGTTGGTGGTATTAGAGCGTTAATGGCGGGCGCTGCCATCAGATGGGGGTGATCCAGTAACCGTCATCAAATTGGAGCGGGGCTTAAGAGCAAACACCGCCCGCAGAAATGCCATTTCTCTGCATGGCTGAGCCGGCCTTGCAGTCTTGTCGTCTCAGCATTTCTTCACCTGCTCATATCTGCTCAGAGCCATATCAAACATTAAGCTGGCCGAGCCGCCTCCCACCAACTCGCAGCCCTGAGAACATACCGTCGGATGAGCCCCTGTAATCCTCGGCACCGGTATTAAATATGTACAAGTGGTTTATCCGCCGGGACTCTCTCGGGTATGCAGTCACTCAGCAGGCAAGGATAATATTTGTCGCTAGATACTGCCAGCTTAATACTCAGATTGGGTAGGGGTACTGCAGTCATGGCTCAAAAAATGATGTGCATGGCTTGTTAGCTGCATTCACGATTTCTTAAGAAAATGCCAATTTGATATCAGATATCAAACCGATGTCCTGAAAGCATGCTTTTGTAAAGACGACATAAAGGCCCAAAAATCCTTAAGATTTAACCTTTCAGTTTTTGTAAGGGACATAGTTGTTGATAGAAATATAGGTTAGACATTTTTCTAGATTGAAGTCACTGATTTACAACACTTTCCAATTCCTAGCCACATTTGAGGGAAAGATACAGTTATTCAAAATTATGTTAGCAATGAAATCAAGGCTTAAAGAAACAAAATTCTGTCCTTTTTGGAAGACTAAACGTTTTGTAGTTTAAAGTAAGCCCCACGGTCAGTACCATTTGCAGTGGTGTAAATGACCTCCCAGTAACAACCCGTCCCTGGACTATCTTGACTTTGGACAACCGCCACCTAGTGGATAAACCGTCACCACTGGGTCATGTGACCTGTCACGTGACAGGCGGGTGTCACGCCATGCACACGTGATCAGCCTTTCAGGGCCAGCCTTGACAGGGGTGGATGATGGAGAGTGTACCGGTCTCCCCCAGTGGTCGCCGTAGGTTAAACACCTTTTCACAGTTTCCCTCGATGGTAATCAATGACATGAAACAAATTCAGTTTTAGAATATGTGGATACAGCCTATCACTAAACTGAACAGGGAACTATTTTTGAATTACGTTTATACAGCAGTAGAAACCGTACCACCTGCTATTCCAGCTAGATAAGGAAAAGCACACAAATTTGGAATTTGAAAGTAAAACTTTAAAATTCGAAGTACTTGGTATAACATATCAGATATTGAACTCTTCTTTTCTCCGAATAAACTGTTCGGCACTACGAAACAGCCTTGGTTAGTGCACCAACAAATCCACATTGGAACTGTGTCAACGATCACAGTTGACAGATATAGAAATATGACTAGCCGAAGCCTTACTTAATCTCACCCAGACTACTCCTCTCTTCTCGGTATACTCGCTGGTAACATCTAGTCGGCAGCAGTCTCAGGGACGTTCCCAGAAAGCTAGGCACAGGTCTGACGTGTTTTTACCTGCTGCAATGAAAGATACTCACCATTTTAGTAGGTTCTTTTCAGCATCCCACCGGCACCAATTGTTACAATGTCAAGGTTTTACTTCATGACCAGTGGGAAGAGGGGGGTTTGCTAATCTATTTGATCTAATGTTACGCAGTCTTTGTCATTTCAGCTGGACGACACATCACCTTTTATTGTACTATTATAAGTAGAATATTGGTGTAAACTTCAAGGAAATATCGGTATGATCGAGGCCCAAATTAAGTACAGATATATTGTGTACGTGAATATAGATAACTATAGATAAAGATAGATAAATGTACGGTCTAGTTTAACAATAACTGGCATTTACTTTGACCTGTTCATGATGTCACTTTAAAATGCCCATTTATCTTCTGTTACGAGCCTAGTTGGCCCACATCATTTATCACAAATAAAATTGCAAAACTTCCGATTCGTTTATAAAGGGCAACTTAATCCAGCCAAATAAGGCTGCTTGAATTTGGTTGATAAACCAAAGTAAGAACATTGCCGTCTGTTAGCCTTCTGCCTTAAGCGACTTTCCTTGTTAGTCAGCCCACTAATGGTAGGGAATATCACGTCTGTGCTTAAGGACCGAGCAGTGTATTTAATAAGTAGCCCAGGGTAGTGTATATAATAAGTAGCCCCAGGGAAGGCGCGCCCATCTGTCACATAGAGAACCGCCGGCTGCCGAATATTGTCAAGACCAAAATTCGGAAAGACTTTGGCCAATGATGATGCTGGGGTGTATAATTTGATTTCCAATCAGCCAAGAATAACCGCCAAGTCTTTTTTGCCTTTTTGCCTTTTATACATCTGTATGTGTCATGTTTTATTTAGCATGACACTGAATGTAGAATACTTTGGGGGATATGTGATTTTGAGTTGTCCTTTCGTATTGACTGCAACCACAGTTTTCATTCGTTTGCTCAAGCAATAAATGATGAGGTAACCTGATATATGAAAACATTTGAATGAAAATAAAGAATTATTTTCACAACTCAATACTCCAGTGACCTTGAATGTTTTTACCCTGGAGTGGGGACAATGAGCAATATGAGCCCACTTTTGAGCAGCTCGGCAGTGCCTAGAGGTCAGGAGCTGCTCCGTGTTGGGACATAGGACCCACTCCGTCATATTGACCAGCCAGGAGTGGCTGGCTATCTCCCACCAGCCACGATCAATACTGTCTGTGCCGATAAAATGCCAATCCCCATTGTCTTCAGCTTAAAGTGGGTGGGTCAGGCCCCGTCTTAGGACACGGTCTAAATGAATCAGGCCATTCTACCATTAGGATTGGTTGATTACTCCGAAATTGAAGAAAGGATGGAACGGTTTAGATAGTCTATTAAAAGCACTTTCGTGACCGTCACTTGGTTTCTTATGTTGCTATATAGAAGAATGATAAGCAGTGTATTATGACTGTTGTAACTAAATAGGTTATAACATTCCTTTGCCGCTCAGAATTCCAAATAGCTTAAACTTAAAATAGCTCTTATTGTAAGAATCATATGCTACCACCTCCTCTTGCCCTAGACCCCTCTTACCTTCATGGCATATCAGTACCCTCTGATCACTTACAGTTAAAGGCCACAGCCAACCTATATAATCCCTTAATGATGATAATTATAGTTGCCGACTCCCTGCATTTGTACTACCCTTTACACATGAGCTCTCTACCAAACTGAGTGGTCAGTCTCTATACACCTGGGGTAGTAAGCCCACTCAGCAGTCAGTTGCTACACATGGGCTGCCTATCCCAATACATATGAGCTACCCACCACTTTGAATAGTCAGCCTACACATGAGCTGCTCATACCACGAAACAGTGAGTCTCTCTCCCTCAGCTACCGATCGTGCTCCCGAGCAGCTCACTGTATACATGGTCTACTCCTCAGCAGCTCACCATATGTACAGTCTATCCCTTAGCAGCTCACTGAATGTAGAGTATCCATGAACAGCTCGCTACATGTAGTTTCTATCCCCGAGCAGCTCACTGAATGCAGTTTCTGTTCCTGAGCAGCTCACTACATGTACCGTCTCTTTCCCTGAGCAGCTCACCACAGGTACAGTCTCTATCCCTGAGCAGTTCGCTACATGTTTAAGTCTCTATTCCTGAGCAGCTCACTACATGTACAGTCTCCATCCCCAAGCAGCTCACTATATGTACCGTCTCTCACCCTGTGCAGCTTACTACATGTACAATCTCTATCCCTAAACAGCTCACCACAGGTACAGTCTCTATTCCTGAGCAGCTCTCTACATGTTTAGTCTCTCTCCCTGAGCAGCTCACTAAATATAGTCTCCATCCGAAAGCAGCTCACTACATGTACAGTATCTCTCCTCGGGCAGCTTACTACATGTACAATCTCTGTCCCAGAGCAGCTCACTACATGTACAGTCTCTATCCCTCACAGGCCGTATGAAGCAAAGGGGAAACACACCAGGATTATGCTGTGAAAACAGATCAGCGGCCTGGCTTTAGCGCTTCCTCTTTTTTTCCATCGGTGTCTGAAATAGAAAAGAAACAATGCTATATAGAAGAACACCAGGCTCCCGGGCCTATGCAGGGTAGGTAGTAGGTTTTAGCAATGTGGTGTACACGGATAGAATACAGGTCGTTCATTAGCACTACAAAGCACATGCGTGAAAGGGTAGGGCGCTTAGGACTTGCAAGAAAACCTCAGGGGAAGCAGATGCGGGGATTTCCTGAAAAATTAACATAACGGGTATTGACCATTCCGTTCTGGATACCCTGGATAAGGGACGATTGAACGTAGTTAAGCCAGTAGGAAACGTTCAGGCAACGTAGGTGGGGAATAAGTAGCTCTGTGGCCATGTAAATAGGTGGGATTGGGTTGCAGGCCTGAAGGTGCAGTGGTTTAGAAGGGGAGAGACAAACACATACACAGGCCCTACTGCAGCATTATTTCACCACCATAGATCAGGTCCGACCCACTCATAAAAAGAAAACCGGCTGGTCTTCCGGAGGCTGCAGCATACTACAGTCGCCTAAAGCCCAACTAAATCCCTAAAACCGTCCATACTGTACTGACTGTAACACAACTTGCCCTGTTTAGAACTGTCATACCCTCAGTACACATGGTACTAAGCTCTTACTATACAGTTGAGTCAACAATCATGTAACGTTATGATTGCAATTTGATTACCAAATCGTAAAATTTAAACCAAGATTGTCTATTCCTAGGTCAAAATATGTTTCTGCGAAGGAATGGTAGTCACAGTCAGTCTGTGGAATTTCCAGGCAGTCTCTGTTTTACTGATAGCACAAAGGGGGCCTACAGTGGTGCAGTAGTATAGTGTGACAGCAGTGAGTGAAGATTGAATTGGTTCGCCGGGACATCCGAGCAGCTCAGAGCAGCTCGGCGAGAAATAGGTCACTTCTGATCCCATATGTTTCTATTGTTTTTCAAGCGAGAGGAAATCTGATTACGTCGCCGGCCCCTCCGCGCCTCGTGCCCACGCCGCCCGCCATTTCACGGGGTTGTACGTTTAAAAAGAAACCCGGCCGTCCGTTTTAGACACAAGCTCTCATTGAATGCTTTGTGTGTGCCCCACCCTGCGCCCTCCCCATCCCCGGTGAGTTTCCTGATTCCTCCCAACAGGCCACCATGTAGACAATGGCCTGGTATTTCCTCAATGAGATGGCATCTAAAAACATTGTCAAGAGAAAAAAGAAAACATATGAAATGTATTACAAGTAATTTCCTCATGGGAATTTATATGGATTTCCCGGCAAGGGCCGTACATTAATTACATGGTGGTAATTGATGAGACAGTAGACTAACCGGGATAGGCAACCGTAGGATGTACGGCAGAGGTAGAAGAAAGGAAATCACTCAGCATTAGTGTAGCGGAACGTCGTTCTGTTTTAATGACAAGTGTCGGTTGACAAGTGTCCCCAGGGGGAATTGTTAGGCGGGTAGATATCAGGAACACTTACATGATACGGTAGATTCAATACTTAACTTCTTTGTCCTTCGCAATAACCATGTACAGTAGGATTAGTGATACTAAATATTTCATAGTAGTAGTGCATACGATGATATCTACAATTGTTCGGTCGTTTTATTCTTCAGTGATTGCATATTCCATATTCATGTGAACGGCAATTGAATCAGACGAATAGTCATAAGGGGGGAGATTGAAATTTGATACAGGTACACAATGAACACATGAGTACATTCCTTTTATATATCGCTGTAAACAACGATGGACCACTGGATTGACAGTTCATTGAGTAGAATTTCAGTAAAATTACTTTAAAAAAAGCGTTAATTCGCCCGTGCATGTCAAATATTTTATCTTTTATTCAAGAATGCTTAACATGCATTTCATATGCATCATATTGCCCTACCATATAATAAAAGAATGGAAATTAAGCTAACCTATATCATACACCGTCTTGATAATACAAAGTCTCAGTTTCTACGTGGCCTTCAATTCCAAGTCCCAGTTCCCAGCGTGGCCTTCCACACGGCGGAGTTTGTTACAGACGGAGAAGGACATCCTGTCCTTCACTCTCCGTTCTTTCCCCGGCTTCTTAAACCGTTTCTTAACCCCTCCTCCGACTATGTGGTTTTTGGCCTCCCTCCCAGAAGGGGCCGGTTCCCAACAGCGGCACAGAGAAGAGGCCTGCTGACAACCACTGTCCACCGAGTAGATGAGTCGGTCTGTGTAGAGGCTAAGAAATGTCTGACTGACTGAGGGAAGAACAGGTCTGTTCTTCTAATGTGAGGGCCGTGAGTGGGTGCTGCTGGGAAAGAACAAGAGTGGGTTTGTTTTTATTCGAGGCAAGGACTGCTAGTCTCTGCTACTGAGGCAAGAACTGTGGAGAGCCAAGGTCGACGTCGTTAGAACTGAAAAATAGTATGGGGTTATTACGTCAATGGCTAGCCCTTTTCCGGCCTATATTGTGGAGTATTTTGCTGTTCACATTTCAACCACAGGGGAAATCAAATGACTTTCTTCGTGTACAGATTCTCATATAATTGATAGATATGCTATTTGATAGCATTTTCCTGTAACTGTCATTTTGAGGGCCCGTCCAGTTTAAGACATTGCCATGTCCCATGTCATTATCTCTCGCATGCTATTTAGCCCATATCGTCCTGCCCCTTTGTCGGGGGCAATATTTAGAACATCTTATATCTGGTCAATATGCTCTGCCTGTAGTTGTGCACACTGAGCAATACGACGTGCCTCAGCGTCTCAGCGAGCAGCTCGGCCCACTCCCCGAGTGACCAGACCCCAGAGTGGGGCGCCTCAGATCAGCTCAAAGCGGCTCGCCGCCAGTGATTAAGCCGCTCGCCTCCTGCTCATCCCACGCCCGCTGGCCCATCGCCGGCGGGTCAGAGCAGATCACAGCCCGGCCCGATTGATTAATTGAGTTGTTAATTGGACGCGAAAGTTGTGATTAGCGCGCTAAGCCCCGCCACCTCTGGCCGGCCCCTGCGGCGACCTGTCCTCCTGCTGCCGCCGTTATGGACGTGTCCTATAGGACACTCTCCTCCAGGAGCGCATCTATAGACTCCCTGCTATCTCCGCGGCCCTCCCAGGCCCCTCCCCCTCCTCCACACAGAGCCGGCTGTCCGCCCAAAGACCTATAGGGAGCAGGTCCCATTGAGAAGCAGCCTCCGGGCGCGGGCTAAGCGCCTCGCCCCAGGGTCCTCACCTTTGGAAGAGGTGTGGAATAAAAAATGCAGAAGTGCACCCCGGAGGGAAAGTGAAGGAGGGGAGGAGGGGTTCTCTGTGCGCTGGTGGCCCTCGTCGGGCTGAGGCTGTGGGCAGCTGTGTGGGTTAACTATGCCAGGTGCACACTTCTACGAGGTGTTCATGACGAGGCATTATTGTAGCCTTCCATGTCGCCTGGCCGCCCCAAAATGGATTGTGGTCAAGTGAATTACGTCGCCTCCGGTCAGCGCTGCACTTAACCCAAGCTACGTGCTCGCCGACAGGAGAGGTGCGGCTGGGTTGGCGAGGTCCTTTTGGCCCTGCTGCACGCAGCCCAACCACGTCCTCGAAGAGAAGCAAGCAATATCTCTTTCACAGGTTTTCTTGCAGACGGAGTGGCAAGCTAAAGGATTAAAACAAAACTATCTACATGCACGTGGATTCATTGACTTACACATGTGACCCATATGGTCGAATATATATGGTCTAATTTAGGCCAAATGTGTTTTTTGCAGTTAGATTAACTTGCACATGTTTTCTATCAAAAAACGTATGAAAGGTAGTATATATGAAAATACCTGTAGTAAAAACAGTGTTGTGTCATTCAACTAGTGCTAACCATCGGCTGGTCGTTGGGTGCCTGGCCGCCGGGTTTAGATACCCCGTTAAGACGTCCCTTCTCGTCAACAGAGGTCAGGGCGCGGATGGGGGGGGGGGGCAGCCCCAGGAAAGCCCACTGTGTCAAATTTATCGACCAATAATGGCTGCTTATTGGCAGTCGCGGTGGGAACATCGCTGTGAGATTGCATATTTCCCTGACAGTCTCCCAGGATGCTGGGGTAAGGTCGTCCCCACCGTCCCCGTATACTGGAGCATGTCTCTGACCCTGGAGGAGCCCACCGGTGGTATGGTAAAGACGGCCATAAAGCAGGGGAAGGTGGGCGGGGCCTTTTGTGTGGGCCGCTCTTTACCTGGGCGTCCCGGCCCTGTAGGCTAATCCCCCTGCGGTGGTAGGTATGTGGCTATTGCCTCCAGGGCGGAACACGGGGGTCCTGGAGGTGGTGGGTGGGCGTCCTGCACATTGGTGGCCTGGAGCACGAGGCCTGTGTGTCGGGGTTATAGTGGCGGCGGTCGGGGAAGGCATGGGACCCCGCCGTTTGTCATGCTAACGATTCATCCCAATAGCCCTGACAGGCTGATCCATAGGGCCCCCGTCCGGCCCTGTATGCCCTCCCCAACCAAGGCCCTATCCCGACACCCCCACACCCGGCCCTACCCCAGAATGGATCAAGCCCATAAAGGGCGTCGTGACTCAAAGCCCGCCGACACCTCGAGTGCCGTAAGCACTTTGCCGTGTTCATTTGGCTTAATGCATAGGGTATCAATCAGTAACCCCCTGTACCCGCACCCACCAACCCACATAAACAACGCCTCTCAATCGGCGGGCGGGGGGGACGTGTGTTAGGTGGGGCCCGGCCAGCGGCTATGATTTACCGACTATCACACAGGGTATAGTACTCAGAGTGATTGGCTCCGGCTTCCAGAGTTGCTCATATTGCTTGGGTATAGAACCCGCAAACCGTGCTTCTAGATTAAGGACGGGACGGTAAGTGAAGCGGATAATCCACGCATGAGAATTAATCAGTATTAATCCATACAGCAAAAGTCTGACGTAGAGATACTGGAGAGGACAATGACAATATTCAATCCACTGGTCCCTGTCAGTCGGAAAACGGATTTTTTTTCTTTTTAAAGATTTTATAGATTTTAAATGCTGCAGTTCTCAACATCGCTACCACTAACCATTGCTTTATCTGCGATTTCACGACCTTTGGTTCCGCAAAGCTAGGAAAACGCAATATTGACCTATTCTCAAGGACTTTAAATCACGGCGTTTAATACCGTAGAACGGGGCCGGCGTTTATAGTGCCTTGCATCTTAGAGGCAATAACAGTGCAATCCTGTTCTTGTCAAAGACAAATCCCTTTTTGCCGGGAGATGGGTGACAGCAAATTGTTCACGCTGAGTTAGGTGGCTGTTTAATGCCTTAATCACACACGGGGAATGAATGGAATGCCGCGCAGCGCCCCGCCTAAAGCGAGATGAGTCGCTGGTGAGTCGCTCGCTAAGTTTGCGCTCTAAGCCAAGAATGGGCGGCGTGTGACTTTACGGCCACATAAAGTGGGTGGGGCGTGACGCCTAAGCAAACCTTGGAGAGGGGCCGCATCCGCCCGCCCCTAAATGTGTCTTTTATCTTGTGCCCTTTATTCGTGGGGAGCATCGAGAGAAAGTGGTTGAGGTGTCCTTCGGTTTGCAGGGTCTAGGGCCAGGACCGTATATCTAATGTTCAACATCTTATCCACTTTCTTGTTAAATAAGATAGCGATTTAAGATTAAATCTGTTTGCGATTTTTCCACAAGGACCGAAAGGTTTACAATGATTATCATAAAGGTTGCAAGCAGTCCCAGTTCCAAAACTCACAGGGTGGTTAATATGGGCTTTAGTGTCGCCATGGTGAGGTGCGGGCCGTCCACAAACCTCCTTCACGGTGGCCTGTCTCAAACGGTTCTGGGAGGTGGGGTAATCGTGGTTTTATTGGGCGCGCCCAAACTGTCGGGGATATCCCCTCGGCCATCGGGCGTGTTGGTTGGAAGTGCACCTTCATCTCCCCAAACGACTCCCCCACAACATAAAGAGAGTCCTCAAAAGGTCGTCATTTGGGGTTTGAGTGCCCCAACCACCTCTCTGTGCCACAACCCGACCCATAACGCCCTCACATTACCAACTCCCACAGAAAAACACGAACGTATATTCGGAAATCCCATCCCAGCATAGTTTTCATGTATTTTTGATTATATCATGCCATTTCCTGTACTCGTGCACAGGCGGTCGGGTCAGAACCTAGTCAGTGCCTGTTACATTGCCTTGCTTTCTGTCGAGCCTTTGTACTAGTCAAAAGGGCTGCCCGTGGACCTTAAACTCTTATCAATCATCATAGTAAGTTTCAAATACTGATGATTTCTATAATCATAGTATACCTGAAGACAACAAATCAGTCTACCTGTTGTGAAGTCCTACTGGCATCCCGTTTCCTAGACACTGCCCCACGACCCTCCCCAGAACTCTGCACAGGCTTTTAGCTCAGTCAGCAAGTCGCACGTTGCACATTCTTCGGGCACATTAGTTTGCGCCAAGAAGAATGGGTAGGTGCTCTGGGAAGAATGTCTGCCAGTCCGTCTTGGCTGTTGACCTGTCTCCCCAAACGAGCTGCTCGCCCGACCAGTCTTTGTGAGCTGCTCACCAAAGGGAACATTGAGTGAGTGGAAAGAGACGAAGACGGAATTTAAGCCATGCAAGTTCAGAATACTATATAGAAATTTATAAACAAGATTTTATGGAGTAGCCGATGGGGGTTACCTGATTGAATAATATCGGCCATAAAAAATATTATGGAAATGTAACCTAAAACTATTCATTGTATGAATTCATATGTTTCAAGTATTGTAATCTGGCAGTATGTAACCTTAATCTGAGTGTAAAGCTTCTTTGCATTCCGACGTTGATGAATCCTTGTGCTTTTCTTTACTGTTTAACTTAAGTGAAGCAATTGCCGATTGTCCAAAGTAGGAGAATTATAAATTTTTGTCATGTGCCTTATCCCATTAACCTATATTCCCGCCCTTATCTACATGGCGGTTTGGCTCATGGCACAATCGTCAAGTGCATGCCTATGGCACCGTTCTCAAAGATGCGCTTCTGACAGCAATAGACGTTCCCCAGACCTAGCTTGAAACTCACAAAATGAGCACCCTTAACCCTTAAACTGTAGGAGGTTATTGGACTCATTTCCTTCAGAGATTATTATGGAGACGACCAATATCACATCAATAGAACATCTGACAAAACCCAGTGCGATATAATTATACGGAATCCCTCCACGTGCCAGGCCTGCACCCAGTAGAATCGGTAAACATTTGTAACGTTTGAAGTCAACCCTGACAGATCAATTCAGAGGAAACGCACAGGTGCGATTCGCCCTTTTTGCCCACAATAATGGAAGAGATTGACGAGTAATATTTCTCAGAGTCTCAATTTTCCTTTTCATTTCCAGTCTCCCCCAGCGTTAACGAGTGCAGCCTTTGTAGTTGTATTTTTTTAAAGGCAAATCAAATGAAACCGAGCATCTCTCCACGAGAGACAAACCCGCCACGTTTAGTGCCAAGCGAATAAGCAAAGCAATTACCGAATTATATCCAAGCATGCACTCGCAGTCTCTCATTGCCATGCCCACTGGCTGGGTAGTTAACCAGATTACACGGGCAGACATAGCTATGTGTGTATCCGCACCAGGCTTTCCGATGGCTAGGTACGGACCCAGAACACTACACAAACAAAGACCAGCAACAATCCCAGGGGATCCCCGCCGCCCGTAAAGTGCATTATCAGACGGTCTGCGATGATGACAGATTGAATATCCTGATTAGTTTCGCTATATAGCCCGGCTGTAGCCGTATCAGTGTGCTTCAAAGTGAGCGGGATATGACGCTGCTTTCTGTGGCAGGGCGCGGACAGAAGGAGCAGGACGAGTGATGATAAAAGAGGGCCAGGGAAAACAGGGGCGACGACAAAGGACGCAGGAGGAGGCCGTGACAGTAGGCGACCGGCGGGGGGAGGGGGAGGCAGGGTTGTGTCAGTCCGATATTACCCTCAAGCCGCTATTCCACTCGGCGATTTTGACAACAAGGAATTTGGTGATTTCTAAGTGTCTATCGGGAATATGATTGGACGCAATATATGCTACATGGTTATTTTTATGAGTATGTAGATCCTTACTAAAGATATATGACATGTCGATATTAAGTCATAATTCCTTGTGAATACTTATGGAATGGGGAGCAAAATCGGCCAGTGGAATATGAGCTTAAGGGGAAAACATAACTACAGAAGACCTGCCTTGATCAAGGAGATGGCCTGGTGTGCCCGGGTATTGAAACGTCACAGGCTGCTTCTCAAAAGTGTCCTCAAATTTGATTGTTAATATGTTTACATGCCTCATTGACTAGATGGCCCTTAAAATAGAACCATTTCTATTCTTGAATGCATCTGTGGGTCGGATACAATATTTTAGGTATCGTGCATCAAGTAAAAATTAGGTTATTATTTCAGAAAACAATCGCTATGGCCTTCCTAAATTGAGCAACATGTGACCATGCATACAACAAATAACAGAACGTTGAAGATGAATGGTGTAGTATTATCTGGAAGGCATTATCAAGGCGTATAATATTGATGGATTTCCCGACATTGGAAACGTTGAAAGTTCTGCGAGGGGGAACCGTCCAAAATACTTGCTCGGCTCTCAGTCCAATGGCCTCAGCAGAGAATTCCACCTAACCCATGAACCCGTAAGACAATAACAGGGAAGACAGAGGAGGTAGAGGCGGGGGACGTGCTGTGATGATGAGACGGTGCGCGGGGCCCGGCACTAGGCGGAGAGGGCCACCGAGGTCAGCTTCAAAGTGCCTCGGCCGGCCACGCCGAGTAAAACAAGGCGTTTGGCCGGCACCGATTGACAGTGGGTCCTCCAGGGGGCGCATTGATCGCCGCCACCTTTAGCCCAAACACCAGCAGGAGGAATGGCAAGATGCCTCTCCTCCTGCTGCGGCTAGCCCCTAACCCCCTACACCCCTTACCACTGTCCCCCAACCCACCCACCACCCAGGACCTCCGCCCCCACCCCCGTCCCCACTGCCGGCCGGGCCTTTTGTCTCGCAACAGATTGATCCCGCAATCTGCCAACAAAGCTGTTGCCAGCTGGGAAAAGTAGGCCAAAAGTGCAAAGGATCTTAGGAGCAGCTCGGCGGCGCTGAGACGGTTTGGGCCGGCCGAGCTGCTCGCCAATCAATGCCCAAAACTCGGTGGCTGCTCTCAATTTCAGTTTGGGAGTTTTCCCTTGAATCCTACTTTACTTGGAAGTGGTCCCCGCACCAGAATCCACTGAAAGATTTGGGAAACGAACATCTTTAACATTTCTCTTGATTTTGATAAGAGATATTTTGAGAGGCTGGTTTGTCTCTGTGTTTGTGTCTCACCTACAGGACCCGTCTCTTGAGCTGCTCACTGCTGCATGGGGGGCATCGCCCGCTGTAGTAATGATGTCTGCCGGTCTTATCGGCGGGTAATGAGTATGATGTATTCACCTAATCAATGCTGTTTGATGAGCCGGCCCCGAGCTCATTACCCCTCGTCATGAGCGGCATACATACGGCGACAGATCACCCAGTCGGCGGCGCTACAAAGACACCACAATGCCAGAGCGCCATTTAATCAGCGCCAGAGCCCCCGCCTCCCACCTCCTTCCGCTGCCCTATTGGTGCCTTGTGAGTTCAGAAAGTGCCGTATGTAGGGGAGCAGGTGGCACAGGATTATATCTCATCCCTCTAGATTCTGTTGTTATTAGTTTTTAACAAGAAAGATATTCTCAGTATGAAAATTTAATTTAAAAAAAGTCGGAATACCTAACGAACCGAACTTTCTGGCAGTTCAAAATTATTTGTCTTCATAGAGCATTGTAAAAAATGTCGTGTTTTAATACAATTTTCTATATCATATCTAAAATATCAGTAAACTATGGGGATAACTTCTTAAAAAATGTTTATTCTTTTTTGCAAATTAAACGCAAGGAACAAATGTCCATTTAATAGAGAAATATATTCTCTTAGTTGTCTGGTCCATTCCCATGATCTAAGCTCCACATAGGTGAACCGAGCCTAAACCACCCGTCGGTAAGTGCTCATCAAGGGGATCCCTCGACCGGTTGAAATTTGTCAAAGCATCCACGACAATTGAAAACTACTCGGGCAATGCCAAATTTAGCTAGGACGCAGGTCTCTATCCAAGTGGGCCGGCTATCTCTATCTCTAAGGTAGAGTCTTCTCCCTCTACTTCCAAGGTAGAACCAGCTCTCTCTCTCTCTACCTCAAAGGTAGAACCATCTCCCTCTACTTCCAAGTTAAAGCCGGCTCTCTTAACCGCCAAAGTTGAGTCATCTCCCTCTAGGGTAGAGCTAGTCCTCTCTACGTCTAATGTTGAGTATGCTGTCGACCTCTGAGGTAGAGTAAGCTGTCTACCTTTGAGGTGGGGCCAGGTCTCTCTTCCTCTATGGTAGTGCCGACTCCCTCCTCCTAGACCCATGCTAATGTTTTCGCCTGGGGACGATAGCGCGCTGCGCAGCGACGACTACTGCAACAACGACAACTGTGACGACAGCCACAACGACGAGCCCCTCGGTCTGTCCCACTTCCCCTTCCTTCTCTCCCCCCCCCCCCCCCCCTTCACCTCCCTGCCTGCTATGACGGGTGGACCTGGGTGGGAGGGTGCAGGGTGGGTCGGAGGCAGGAGGGGGTTGGTGGGAGGGCTGGGGAGAAGAGGCATTCCCCCTGCAGCTGAGACCATTGTTGTCTTTGGGAGGCTCGGTTCCTGCTAACAAAACAAATGCCTTTTTTGCCCTCTGGATATGGCCTTGTCGGCAGGCGCGGAGGGATGCATTACTGGTGCGGGCTTTCACCTGATTCACGCCGCCAATGCGATGCCCCGCTAAAAGAGGGCCTCCCCGAGCCGGCCTGGTTCAGGGATAGCCTTAATACGGGCCGGGGGCTATTGTGCGATATTGGCCGCCTCCAAGGTTATCAGCCCCGATCGATGGCCATAGATTACAGCCTAGGATTAGTATTGAAACGTGCCCGTAAACCCGATATATCAGCCCAGAAAGGTAATAAGGCGGAAAGGGGAAGAAACGTGGGCCCTTCTGTAGGGCGGTTACCAGCCGCTGTAGTATATTCTTTCATGTCATTGTATATCACAATATCATATCACAGTCTACTAGGGAGGAAAGCTTTCGCTATAGTAGCACTGATTAGATGATGTGATATTCGACCTAAAACATGTCGAAGGAAGCAGTGAAATTTTTCTACGTGAACGTAATGCATTATTTTAGGTGGTTATGGTCGGACCACCTGTGGCTCACTCCGCAGTGTGGGACTGGGTCTATTTGTAGCATTGTTGATTTGACACAATATGAATTTAAATTACTATTACAATGGGTCGATTATTTGGTTATTGTAACAGGAGAATGTGTAATGCATTTCACTGCCCATAAACATAAGCATTTGTCTCATTATTCAACGTTAACGTGCTAAAATGTATAGTACAATTGTTGTTAATTATCTGTGGTAAAAAGCCATTGTACGTATATGTATGCTTTTCTTATTCTTGCTAAAAGTAAGCACCTGAGGACTACAACAGTGCATGTACATGTCAGGAACAATATGCCTACGCTTCCGTCGATGCAGAATATTAATGCAGCCCAAAGCTGTCCTACAGTCCTCCCGTAGATTCAGATTTAGCTGCAAAAAAACCCAACAGATTTAGCCAGCTCGTGAGACCTCTCCTGGGGGAGATATACACCGGCTTTTACCGGAGCAGTGAGTCACTTTAATCTCTCACAGAAGACTTCCAGTTCTGACGCCGCCGGCCCTTGAATAGAATTAGCCCCGAGTGGTACGTACGTGGCGGACTGCGTGCATTACGTCCATGGGTTGTCGCCGTCTACCCCCACCATACAGGACTCTATCTGGAGCCTTACCTGGGGGGTATTGATTGACAGGAAGGCGGCGACAGCAGCAGTAACAGTAAGTGTTTATAGGGCTCTGACGGTCGGAGCATTCCCCCACACAACAACACAGGTGTCCCCAGTCCCCCAACTCCCCCATACACGGCCCTAACCGACTCCTAACCTAAGGCTGCAGCTTGGTAAGGGCCGCCCTGAGGCTACACACAGTGACGGTTAGGCGGCAAGTGTTTTTCCGCTCCTGAGATGGCTCTAGACAGGTTCCTAAACTAATACGTACCCCTGTTGTGCCTACGGGAGAACGCCGATTAGGCACCCTTGCCCATCTCCACATATCCCCTTAGCGTGGTTGTTGCGTCAGACAGCGTTAAAATCTCACTGTAGGTTGGAGAACGTCCACTTTACCCGAGTATGGGTGTAGGTAAACATCCTTACCAAATGGAAGCTGAGAAAGCAAAATATGTAAACACCTTTTCAACCTTTCCGATCTTAAACCCGCAGCAGGACACTTGACACACTATAAATTCAAAGTTGGTCTTTCTGCATTCAAATGCCATCTTTTGGGGGAATGCATTGAGTTTTGAATAGAAATGTTACATATAGCTAGTATTTACCGAATGCAAACAAGACCCGTCCCCTTATCAGTTGCAAAACGCACTCCTATATTCACTCATTGTTAGAAAATTCCTTCAAACCTATGGCCGTTTCCGAACCAAGGTTTAAGATAAACCTGTTACATGTCAATAACATCAAGTAACCAAACATGTTTCTCAACCTGAACGGAACTAAGTCTTGGTTTCTTTGAATGTCATAAAATGAAAGTTTCATACTTGCCTGTAAGGAACTTGATTGTAAGGGATGTCATATTCGCAAATATGAAATGACTGAAACCAAAGACCCGGATATTAGTTATTCTTGATCCCAAACAACGCCTTGTTGTGTACCCTTTCCGTTAATGACTAACAGGAAATTCAACATCTTCGTGTTAAATTACTATTTGATCAGTAAACTCATTCAATCGCTCCTGCCACAGTACAGCTGGACAGACCAGACAATGTGCCAGGACTGCAACACTCAAAATAGCAGACACATGTTAATGGGACCAGATACCTTGTACCTATGGGATCCGCCAGGCTGGAAAGTTAGCATACTTCATGTTGGAGAGATGAGCGTTAGCATATTTGATGTTGCAGAGACTGCAAACAAGTAGCGTGAGTTAGTGGGTACTTGCGAGTTAGTGAGTCGTTGTGAGTTAATGTGAGTCATTGTGAGCTATTACGAGTTAGAATGAGTTGAACATGAGGCCTGCTGCTGGCGGACGGCGGCTCATTGTGAAAATAGATTTGTTTGAACATGCAGAAGGGCTCTAATGGACGCGGGCGTCGCGCCACTCGCCCTGCCATCAATGCCCGAATCGATACCACCTTTATCAATGCACATGGTGGTTTTTAACCAAGACATTACCGGCACTCATTGTTTTACGGCCGTCCGGCGCGGCCGACTAATAGATTTCGAAAATGGCAGAAGACCATAAATGAGGTAAAATACAAAGCTCTGCCACTTTCTCCCTACAGCCAAGCCATAGCCAGATGAGAAATAGTATCAGTCTTGTTTTTTTATCATTCCACATTATTATTGTTATCGTTCTCGTGCTCTTTCTCTCGCCCATTCAACACAGTCAGTAATCATCGACGGGGAAATAATTACCTCACGGAATTGTATTTAGCGCGATGACGAAACGTTGTCCCTTTCATTATTGTTTGCTTGCTGTATTTTAAATGTTTTTCCTTGTTGCTTCGTTTGCTTGTGTTAGAAAGTAGCTTCTATTCATGGAGATGGGCCCTCACACCTAAGACAGCACACAAATGATTTGATTTGACGCGTAGGCGAAGGGGGGAGGGGCGAAGGGCTTACATAGCAGTCGCAGTTATGTTAGAAGTACATACACAAGTATCGACTACATGCAGAGAGTTTATGTGGTGATATATACGTTTTTTAAACTGTTGTTGGCAGATATACCTTGATGTTAGTTTCAATATCTAAATAACACTTCATACGGATGAAGGTCCCAAAGTTTAACAACACTGTAGACATTGGAAAAAAAAGAAATAATTGAAAAAGCGTATTAGATCATTCGAAATAGTGGCATATGATTGTAGACTTTTACATTCAAGAAACGGAACCTAAATGTCGCTATCATACCAAATGATATAACACACAAAATAACAGAAAAAAGATTCATGCGAAAAATAAAGCTGCGCTGTTGCCCACACTTGAGACAGATTGATTATTCCTATTGGTGACCATAAGAAGGCCAATGAACCGTGACGCGTCCACACCACGAGATCTCGCACGTTTAGATCGCCGGCAACGAGCAGGCGGCGAGATAACCAGCGGCGGGGTGCTTTAAAAAACCAAGCTGGGAGTGTTATTAGGAGAACAGGTCGGACGGTGGACGGGCGGGGCGGGGGGAGGGGTGGCCCAGATAAGGGCCGGCCCGGCTCCTGCTCCGGGCTGGCCGTCGGCAGATAGAGCCTACAGTACTGCGCGCCGCCTGTTATCTACTTCTCTGATAACGCCCTTGTCCCGGACTCGGCGCCCGCCCGCCGCTAGACGTGCACCGCGCCCTCATCCTGTTTTGGTCTGCAATTAAAAAGTGTTAAAACTTCAGTTGAAAAAGGTATAGTGTGTAAACAATATCTTAAAAATGGGCGTTATAACAATAAGGGCTTTTCAGTTCACTTGGGTATTTATCCTGGTGGATTTCCCAGTGGTAGTGATCTTTGAGTGTAATGAAGGTCAAATTTGTACAAAGGCTATTATTTCAAACGATAGTTAGCGTGTGAAATTGAAATAATGATTTCTAGAATAATGAACATGGGGAAGCTATTCCAAATATAGCACACTTCCTCTCCTGTCTTTTGGCTTCGTCATCTTTTCTTTCCTGTGCACCCTTCCATCAAACAAGAGTTGGTGTGCTTAACTGAACTTGGTTATTGTTACACTGGCTTGGTCTGATTGGAAACCTGACTCAGAGATTGCATGCAAAGTGTCGTGAAATGAGTAAAATCAAAGCAGACTGTGTGACTGCACGAACGCCCGCCATTCACCTGTTCTTAAAATTAGCTAGGTTCTCGTTGAAAACTCTGGGTCCAGCTGCGGTCTGTAACGTTAACCTTTAAAGAGAATACACAAAAATAGAGGGGTGGGATGGTGTAGTGGACAATGTGCCCGACTTGCATGTGGGAGTTTTGGGTTCGAGCCTTGGCTGTGCCTGTCACACCACCCTATTTTCTGTCGTTTCCATGCTCACAGATACGGTCATATAACTTGTTGCAAGTCAAAAATGTGAGTGGTCCCGATATGGCTGAAAAAACGCAGACATTAAACTCCAACAATCATCATCAAAGAAAAACACGTACTCAAAAGTGGTACCCTTATTTCATATGCACAAAGCCATTCACTTCACATGCATGTTGTTACTTGGACTTAATCTCTATGATCCTATATTTCTTCTTCTTTTATTTGAATTATATGTCTAATATACTATATATAAGAAAAACTAGATATGGATTAACCGAGGCACTTGCCTTGTGGCAAGTCTAGGAGGCGGGCGCTGGCGGCGGCATGTTGGGATGCTGAGACAGTTTGGGCAGGCCCCCACGATGGGTACCAGCCGGAGTTTGGCCTGATAAATGCGGGGTTGGTGATTGGCATGATGGGATAGATGATAAGATAAAAGGTAATCTGGGCGGCTCTGCTGGCCCCGACCACCTCACGTTTACCCCCCTTAACCACTGCTGACCCGAGCAGTAGCCCCCGACACCATAAAAACATTTCCAAGTTAACCCCCGGAAAGCCTGGGTTCAGAGTGTATTCCGTTAGTGAACTGTTGTGTTGGGGTATAGAGACGAGGCAGCAGGATGGAGTTACAGCTATAAACTCTTGCAGTATTAGAATGCACTTGTGGGTCATTAAGAAGGGAATTCGGCTCGTAAGCAAGCTGAAATTGCTTGTAAATAATGCTACCAAGAATTTAAATCCGTATCGATTTAGAAGTCCTTTCCATATCTAGATTTCCAAAAGCATTGCAGTAGCTGGATATGCAATTCTGATGGGAATCTAAATTCCTCGCCAATTCTCAGAAGGCTTGGGAAAACCCACTCTTTCTATGAATATCTGATAATTTGGTTGTTCGGAATTAGACGTTTAAGATTAACGTGGTAGGAGACTGTGGTCTGAAGACGGTTGTGTAGGAGTGGAGCGATGCAATCTGTCTGAGAGGCGTATTGTCAGGGCTGGGAGCTGCGCCCAGATAGGCATCGCGTCCCGGCCGTTTTTTACTCCCCACAAGACCGTGGTAGTCGTATATTATTCACTTCACAGTCTGGCACTTGTAGGCGTTCAGCCCGGTCTTTTCTAACCCTGACATTGGAGTGAAACGTTCATTATAGAAGGCCATGTTCATTTACGCCTCATTCACTGTGGGATCCAATGTTTCAACTGTCAATTGTTCGATACACTGACCTCTTTCTGTTCTGGGTGTCTCACAAATAAATGTACTATGACTTTTTCCCTGACAAATTGTTTACACATATTTCAACCTAGATATACTGAGTCCGTGACGGTGTTGACATAAACAGATATGACACGAACATTCAAAGCTTTGCAATGGAAAATGATCTATTGAAAAAATCTTCCTATGTATAAAGTTTAAAAAGCCTCGAGTGCAATCTAATTTCCATTAGACTTCCAAGCAAAAGGACGATTGACAAGCGTTTAGCCTCTGTAGTTATTATATCACCTCGATAATTAACGTAATAACGCCAGCACTTTCCCATAATACGGGTTACATACCCAGCGGACGCTCTCCATAATAGTTGTTGAGCGACATTACGTACCTCATTTACTCCTAAACTCACGTCGTTAACTTCTGACAAGGCCTACAATACTGTCTATGGAACCTCGTCATAGGGGGGGCGTTTTTGTTTGCTTGATTATTTTAGACCTTTTTCTGTTCGTTTCTAACATTGCTCAACATCCACGTCATTGAGTTATTCCGTCGACACACCTAACACTGTTACCCCTGCTCCGTGTGATTGCATCAGACCGATGTTACTCGGCCTCACCTATTGCCTTACGTATGTACGCACCGACCACAGACTCCACTCGGGGGACGGCCGAGGGGATGTTCGGGATTAAAAAACGAAAAGAACAAGCCCGACCAGTAGGGGCTTACAGCACAGCGACACCAAGCGGAAAGGCGGGCAAACACCCTATTGAGACTCTTCAACGGAGCGTCCTGAGGGGTAGGGAGGGGGTGAGAAATGGGAGAAGGGGTGTAGAGAAACTAGAAGCTGGGAGGAGCTGGTGGTGATGTAAGGTAAGGCTGGGTGATGTAGGGGCACTGGGACAAGGTTGGAGAGGAGCAGGGAAAGGGCCTAGATTACCCGGCCCTACTTCAAAGGGACGCTGTGCAGTGTTGCATGTTGATTCCCGAGTGGGACTGTGTACGGCGGGCCTAGGGCGAATAGGGGACAGTTGTCGGGGAGAGGAGGGGTGTTGTTGGGAGGGGGAGGGGTTTGGAGGACTTGTAAGACTGGGAAGGGGTTGGGGTAGATGTATGGGAGGTTAGGGTTTAAGGGGCTTGGTGGAGACGGTTTACCAGTAAGGGCGAGATGTAGGAGAGGAGGGAGGTTGGGGGACGTGTAGGAGGAGAGGGGGCAGTGTTTGTAGTGGTGGTTGTAATAGAAGAGGACCAACATAGACCGAGGGTCGTGTAGGGACATCGTCAAGGCACTCTCACACACTACGACCGGCTGGTTAGCGCCCTGGGCCTGGACGGGGGTAGTCGGGAGGCTCCGTGCCTGGCCAAGTGCACCATTTGGATATACTACTTCTACTACCACCTTGTGTGTAGTATAAGGAAAGTTTAAAGAGAAACAGGCGCAGTTCTTTGTATAATATCACGAGATCTTTTTAAAAGATTTCAAGAAAGGGTGATTACAGATATGTCTAAACTTTGCTTTGGTACTTTCAAGCTACGTGGGGGAAAAAGCTCAAACACAGCGAACTGCAAGATAATGTTTTAACGCTCGAATCCCAAGTTGCCCCACGATCTTGGGATGATAGTAGTATAGGAAAAGTGCGATAACACGTAGTAGTTTGTGACATACTTTTCTGAAAAGAAAACACCAGTTCTAAGATACTTGGGTTAGGCTAAGGAGTCCTGTACCAGTGAGTTAAAAAATACTTGGTGTCTCATTCTTAGAGTAATATATGGAATGGGGTTGTGACGCACCACATGGCAGTGGTGGAGGCACCGCCGGGTGGTGGCGGTGGTGACGATGGTGGTGGTAGTGGTGGTGGTGGCGAGTGGTGGCGGCAGCACCCACCAGCCCCGCCCCGTCTTGCCGCTACCACCCTTCCCCGCCGCCTGCCCCCTGCCCGCTGCACGTTTTCATTAAGGTGTAACGCGCGCCGCCCATGCACGCCCCCAGCAGCCGGCAGCGGCAGGAGCAACGCTGGAGGAGGAAGAGGGGGAGAACCAGCCGGCCACAGCAGAGTAGCCTCAACGACTGTCTGGATTAAGTAAGACGCCCTAGGACTACTGCTTCTACCACCACCACCTACTGCCGCTACCCCCACGTGAAGCGCCTGGAGGAACCACTCCCCGCACCTCTCTGTGTCCTGTGTTAGCCTCCTCCTCCTCCTGTGTGGGGCCTGAACTCGGCCGCCCGAGTCTCTCTGTGTCCCCCTCCTCCTGTGCCGTCTCCGCCCGGAGGGGTGCCACTGCGGGCCACTTTCTACTCCCCCACACGGCGTAGATCTACTCCTCCAGGGTGAGTGGTTGACGTACAGCTTGCTGACTGATCTAGAAGTGGATTTGTATACTTTAACACCTGTCGCTGGACATGCTTCCTATCCTGACACTACTCGTGCTTACTACTACTACTCCTTGGCCGTGGTGTGGGAGTGGGCTCAGTTTGTGCTGAGTTGTCCACCCCGCCGCCCCTCCTCCTACCACCCCCTGTTACCGCCGCTGCCGTCTCCGCCGCTGTGACTGTCGCTCTGCTCCTGCCGCTTTCTGTGCTGGAGCCGCCTCGACCTCTGTCAACCAGGTAAACTCCACTAATGTTGGTGTGATTAAGTCGGTTCAGTATGTGGGATGGGAAGAGTATGTAAAGTAGGGTTAATAGTAGGTCTGTATTGGAAATGCTCTAGATTTGCGCTATGTAGACCGTGCCCCAGAACTAGTTAGGACTGCTAGCTTAGTATTTCGGTAGTAGAGGGAGGATAGGGACGGCTCCTGTGGGGGCCTACATAGGGGGAGGCATACTACAGGTGACCCTGGTCAGTCTGGATGACCACCATGCGTGGACACGACTCCCTTGAGTGGTCAAGCCGCAGCGGTCAGCCGCGTCCGGTGAGACGACACCTATACCTCCTCCTGTGCCTCCTCCACCCCTTACCCACACCAACCACTCCCCCAACCCTCCTCCAACCCTCCTCCTCCAGTCCCTAACCATAGTCTACGGGCTGATCATTGATCCCCCATCGATTGGGACGACAGGGGCCCGCCGTGGGGGTCTGGGGGAGGTGGCCAGGGTTAATAGCGGCGACAGGTGCGTGGTGGGGTCAGGGAGTATTGGTCCGACGAGGGTCATGTTCCCCCCGCACCCTGGGTTCCTCCCGTGACCCCAGTAACGGCCCTACTTACGGCCAGACACGCAACGCTGAGGTCAGCAAGAACAGGCGAATCAAGGAAATGTGCGTGACTTGGTAGCACACTTGAAGGACTTGGTAATTGTTTGCTGTTAGGTACAACGCTGGTGCCCCTTTTTATCTATATTTATAGTCACCGTGGATGAGTCTGATGTTCCATATGAAAAGGAATATGTGTCTTAAACAAGTCACAAAAACGCATGTAGATCGACTGCAAATAAATGTATGACTCAAAGTTGCCAACAACAAAAAGGATTAATCTTTGCATGTACAGCTGCTTAAACTCATAATGTTTGAGATCTTGCGACGAGAACAAAAATTATACGCTGTTGAGATATACAAACGGCCTCTCTTTCCCCGGACATTTTGTTTCACAGAATTTGTAGAAGCTCGCAGAGACTTAATTGCGTAGTCCTTATAGAGGTATTAGTACAGTGTTGATTGCAGTGTTTGCATTCTGTAGATATCCCGGTGTTGTGATAAGGTGAATGAGTCTCCCCCTGTATAGGCCCTGCCGACCAGGCGCTGGTCCCCGGCCTGTATGGTCTTAATTAAAGGTAGGCGCAGTGGGCGAGCCTGCCGCTGGGGCCGGGCGTGTTGGACCAGCGGCCGAGGCAATCAGCGCCTGGAGGAGACGAGGACGTGTTGTCACAGCCTGCCAAGGTCAGAGCCAAGGTCAAACAGCATGCGCTGATGAGGGCCGGGAGACTTTCATCTCCCGAGGTGGGCCCCGGGGGCGTTCGGACACGGGTTTACCGCCGATCGGAGTTTTAGGGATAGTGTCCTTCCATGGATACCAGCAGTCAAGGGAATTTAGCATTTCGTATAATTTTAGGGTATTGGGATTGTAATAGATGTGTGCTACTATTTAACCATAAAGGCATATTGGTTGTCAATAATACGTATCAGAGTATAAACCTGACACAAATCATATAGCGTATTAGAATAACACCGTCGTGGGTATATTGATTTGTAGTTTGTAATCCTTATCGTGCGCTTAGAGTCATGTATATGACGCACTTACAAGTAAATTCTTTTTGCATTCCTGGTATACCAAGTACGTGGTAGGTCCTGATATTCTCTAACCGAGTATATTATCATATAGCAGCCCTAGAAATAGAATCAACCTGCTCATTACCATTCTACATGCGGGGTATCTACAACGTGCTCTGGTAACAAACCTTAGTCGGCTTCTGTCTCCTCAGTTTACCCTGGGATTCCAGCAGCAGGGTTTACGAACAGGCCCAGGTGATGAGACATTGGCACCTCGGCCCGATGATCAAAGCAGAGAGAGTAGGGACGGAGGGAGGGGGAGGGGCGTGCTGGGAATGGGGGCTGGTCAGCGAGGGGAGGGGGGACTTGGACACTGGCCATGCAGAGGTGGGGGTTTAGAAAGGTGTCCTCCAGTAAGTTGCCCCTCCAGGTGCTGCACACCTTTACTACCACTACCCTATCACAGGTGGGACGTCACGGTCAACACTGGAGGGATTTTTTCGTGTTGCATTATACTAGAAACTACTGGAAAGTTATCTTCTTTGAATACGTTATAGAATGTTTAAATTAGTGCTAGAAAAAAATGGACCGATCTCTCTTAGGTGAGAAAGGGGTCATCTTGAATGTAAACGTTGAGAAAGGAGTCATCTTGAAAATAAACGTATCTCTTATCCTTACGTTTTTCTTTTTTCAAACATGTAATATGATGACCAAACTTTGGATTATATCAGTAAACTTAGTGTTTATAAGTACCATTCGAATATATGAAATTTAGTAAATTTAGTAAAAGTTTTCTCTATCCAAATGGTCAATTGCTCAAAAGTATTATGGGGCAGCCTGATACTGATGTAAAGTATGAGATCTGGAGTCACATTGAGTTTGATATATAAGTAGATATTGTGGCCATGTGTCTTTGTTTCACGTGGTCTGTAGTTCATTTAGTGAATCGTCTATGTGGCATTTTGACACATATAACGTAGGAGCTGCTATTTTCATACAGGTTGCTAGGTCGTCGTCCGATTGGACACCAACACTGAGTTATGACTCGCATGGCCTTTGTGTCAAACAGGGATGAGCCATTGTCGTAGTGGGAAACAAATTGTTTTGATACGCAGATTTGTACACTTTCAGGAAACGTAAACCAGACCTATCAGAAAAAGTTGCAAGGCATATCGGTTAGTTAGAGATGGAAACAATATCCTTAGTTTTTACCTCGCACAGTATTTGAGTAATACTATAATTGCCAGCCTGTACATTATAATCCGAAAACTAGTAAAGAATAGTACCTTTGACGAAAAAAAAGAGTGCAAACAAGTTGTCAAAACGTGGTTCTTTTAGGGTAACTATATATCAAAATATACAAAAAAAAACTATAGATACTGGGGAATGCACTAAATGCCTTCTTTTGAAGGGAATCAGTCCTCTTCATATGGCTATTTGATTGGCCAGTAAACGACATGAGGTACACCCAGAGCTAAGTACTAGATATAAAAGGAGGAAGACCTATCCAGGCCCATAACGGGCGGTACGCTTGTCAACACCTAGAACGCGCCTGTCATTGTGTCCACACCCATCGTGCTGAACTGACGCTTTTATCTCAGGTGCGCTTGACCCCCGGTAAGGTGTGTTTGAGGAGGGGAGGGGGTGCATTGGTGTATTAGTGATGTGTTAACGGTGTCTCTGTGTGGTGACTATACCTGTTACTGTATACGCTCAACTTGACGTAAGTACAGTGTGCCCAGACTTGTTTTCCCCAAGTGTCAAGGATCCACATCATGTATGTGTTCTTTACCCCAGACAGGTAAGTGCTACCTTGGCGTCCCTGCCAGCTACGTATCATGTTGCGCCAGTACCAAATTATGTAGCCTGCCTTGTTCGATGGGAAGGGCTGTAATACCATGTTGAGTACATAAGGGTCATGTAGGTAGCTCCGGATTTATAATGCATGCTTATATTCCAGGAAATATATGCTTTTAAAATGTATATGAACATCATGAACTCTTCATGAAAATCTTGATTATAACCATTCAATTTGAGAGTTCACACTATACGAATAAGCGGATAAATATTTGAAGAAAGCCTTGGTATTTTCAGACAGCTGAACCTTTTGCCATACATGGCCTTTTTCAGTGCAGAAGACTCACGACTCTGAAATACATTTTGAAGGGCACCTCCCCTAACCTAAGCAGTGCCACAGTGGGGGCCTTTTAGCATTCTTTAGGCGTGTCTTAGGCGGGCGGTGATTGGACCCAGGCCGGGGCCTGTTCACTGATGCTAACGGTGGGAGAAGGAGATAAAGAGATCCGCCCGTCGCAGGAGACGTTGGCCCCCGCCGCCCCCGACGCCATGCCGGGCACGGATATTGCTGTTTTCCAGGCACAGCCGCCGCCGGCGCCACCAGCGCCGCTTAATAAGGCCCCAACACTGACAAGAATGGCCCTGCCAAAGTTGAAAGTGCACTCTACTCGTGTAAGGAAAACCGGAGGCGTTTTATAGACGTTTTGATAGGTTGTTTTTTGCAGCCCGTCATTATACAGTAGACGTTTTGCGGCGTCTTTTAACATCATAGTGCGGCTGTGTATTGAAGCTAGGTGCTTAAGGATGCCGCCAAGGTCTCTTTAAAATATGCTCAGCCTTTTTCTTTGACCTTTCTTCTATAATGTTATTTGTAATATAAGCCCTCTTACTTCTAGACGGTCATATTTCATTTACCTTTCAAGGGAATTGGTTACCTCTAGGGGATAATTATAACCAGAGATGAAAGAGAAATACGATATAAGAAACTTAAATATGAGATACAGAGGAAGAAATGACGAACAGAAAGGCCCATGTATCAGTTACAGGCCCCTATTATGAACCTTTAACAGTCAGGTCGTCTTAATACACTCGAGAGAAAGACACAGCCCAAGGAGAACAAAGAGACGTGGAATTGAAGAGCAGTGCCTCCTGGGCTGGCCAGCGTCCTCCTGTGAGCCGGGTTAATGATAGGTGAGCGGGCAGAACCTACCTGCCAGACCCCCGCTCCATCATCCACCTTACCTCCAGAGGTGTAATGTATCGCCCGGAGGAGGCCAGTGTCTCCTCCAGGCGGCAGAGAAAAACCAAATGGAGCAGGGGGTGTGTATGGAGCCTGAGGCGTGGGGGGTTACATAGGTTATGTTGCTTTGTACAGGAGACTAGTTAGTTGCAGCTATTTAGTGTATTTCACTTACGTTTGAAAAATTTTTAGAGTTCAATTTTCGGTTATAAGGACATCTATGATCTTGGCTCTCCTTTTTCAGTCATAGGACCTGACACAGCGCCCTATCAGAACAGGTTTTGTTTTCGAAGAATTACATCAGATTCTTACCAGGTTATAAGACAGATTTATAACCTCTGGATGTTACTTTCTGTATTCGTAGGTTATTTGACCTGACCAATTGGCATTTCTTTTTGATTGACAAGGGAAACATTTTTTTTCTATTAGAGTGGGTTCATTTGTCATGGCACTATACCAGGGAGCACAGGTGATCTTCTGTCCTGTGGTGGCCTGAAAGAACCCTGACCCTCGGTGTTCAGAAAATGGTGTAGAAATGTGTGTGATAATGCCCCCTAAAAAGCCGCGTGTAAAGCAGACGTAAACATTTATTTTTGTTCGCCTAGTTCGGCCTAACCAATTACTTCTGTGTGTTGCAGAAATACAGAGACCCTTGCGATTCATAATTGCCTGCAAACTTTAAGAACTTGAGGAGCATTGATCAAGGTCTCTGCAACATTATCTGTTTACAGAGACAGGTGTAGGTGAAGCAAGTTCGTTTTTGCCCCAAACTGCTCTTTACGCGTTTAGCATATGATACATAAGAGACCTCCGGCAGTGATAATAACCACGGAAGCCCCAACAGTAGAATAATTGTGCATAGAAATATCTCGTTTCAGGGAAAGTGAGTTGTTGCCACCGATGTCATCCACATGCTAGTTTTATTTTTAACACATTTATATACAGTCAGCCTCGGTATACTTTGTAACCTTAGGGAATTTTCTTTATCTGTTCGAAAGAAATGATCCAGTCAACGACTTCCATACTTAATACTTCTAGGATTACAGCTAACAAGTCATGTTCGTGCCAATAAAAAATGTGTCACTTGAGCATATATTTTCCCCTTTCACAAATATCGTCTGATGAGAAGAAAAAACACAATACAGTGTGTTTTTTACATCACTGTGTGCATGCAGGGAAGCCGTAGTGTACATACAGTGAAGCTGTAGTCTGGTAGATGAGAGGCCGAGCCTTGTTTGAGTGGCAGAGCGTCACACCCACCTGGGCCTCCTCAGGTATGATAACGTACCTGGTCCACTTTGATCTCATTGTCATTACAGGTGTTCAGATGTAGCCTGCACCCTTCAGGGGCGTGGCTCCGATCCAATGCCGGGTCTAGGCTCTTCCCAAGCCTTGATCTAATGGCATCGACTATCTGCAGTAAACAATGTACGTTTCTTATGATCATACATTGTTAAGCTGCACAAACAGTATCACTGTGTTCCACAACTCGCATTGCATAGCAATTATTTCCATGTACTCGATTTGAGTGATATAATTATATTCAGCCTTCCCTATAGGTGGGACAAATATACTGCAGCATTTTATGCTATTTGATAACACTCAAGATAATGCCATGTTCGCCCTGTAGGAGTATCTGCAAGGACAACACGTAAGCTGATAAGAGTAAAGGATGTTTAAAGGGTGAAAGGCCTTGACACACCCAGCACCATGTCTTGGTATTGCATGCTATAATACAGATCAATACACCATGCTCACCCTCCGTGCGTGCCGTCATGCCGCTAACACGTAGACGTATAGACATTCGGCATTCCCCTGTTTACTTCAGCCCATACCTGAGCATCCAGAAACCTGCATTGATCCGCCGACAGGTGTCGCCTCCTTAAGGGACATTGACCCAGGTAGATCTGGTGTCACCTCTGGCACCTGTAGGGGCAGGTACAGGCCGGGCTATCAATGAGGCCCCAGGTATAGGACACACCATGGAGGGATGTGTATGAATGGGGTATGGGTGCTGGAGGAAGGCTCGGGTGGTCGATAGTGGTCCATAGCGGTAGGCCTGTGATGGACGGATGGGGTCTCTGAATCCGGAAGGGGACATATGATATGGGTTGGTTATTGGAAAACATGCTTTTCACTTCAAGCGTTGACAGGTACGAGTGAAATGAAGAGGGGCCAAGTAGGTTGAGGCTGAGGGTGTTTGAGGTATGTAGAGGGCAGGCACACCTTCACAGGTAGGTTACCTGCTACCATCATGTCAAGGTGTTGGCCCCGTCAAATACAGGTAAAACACTACTCACAAGATCATAGCACATGCTAAAAAGAAACAAGCCGGCAGAAACCAGGGACCAACCATTACAGAACTAGCTGTACGCTAAGCAGGTCTCTGTGCGAGGCAAGCCGGAGCCCGCCCTGGAGGAAGGAGCTGCTCCCTACCCCCCGGTGTCTGAGCTCATCTGAGCACATTGTCTCTCTCGGAGGGGAGGTGTCAGAGGTAGCCACCTATCGATCGGTCCCAGGGAGGGGCAGGACGCAGGGGTTGTTTACCGGAGACCTGAGCAGGTAAGGAGCGAGGTCAGCAGGTGATCCACTCGTTGAGCAGCTCACCGACGGGGTCAGCCTATATTGGTCTCAAGTGAGCAGGTATTTTTAGTGTTATCATAAGTATGTCTTCGCGGGGATGCCGGGAGGGAAGGGTGGAGGGTTGAAGGACAAATCGATAGAAATGTCTTTGACACGTGCATAAGAGGAGCTTACCTCATCCTCTAAGGTCGCCGTTTATGTAACAGGCACAAAAAACATGCAACTCGATATAAAACCCATGATAAAATGAGCACTATGCTGATTCATATTTGTGTTTTTACCGGGGTATAATTGCACTAAAACAAGACTCATGCAAAGTAAGATTAACAGAATGTTTTGATATAATCTCTACGTAATACTGATAAAAATTGTTCGAAGAACTTTATGAAAATAATATTGGCTGTCCTGATGCAATATTACATGGTGGTATATTGAGCAGATGCCAAGCGAATGACGAATTTGCGTCACAGCGGCTATTAATCGACCAACATGATTGAACTATCTAGAAAACAAGGAAATGATTCCTTAGCTGCAATAAATCTAATATTACACAGTGGAGACGAGTTAAAAGGCTTTATTTTGTGTTTTATTTTGTCCTCTCAAGGAAATAAAACCAGGTGCAGTGGGTTCACTAACCAGAGTCTGCACTAGCCTGTCTCTGCCTCTTCACAGACGGAGAAATTCCATTGTAGTTAACGGCCCCCCGAGTAGGGAGTGGCGTGAGTAGGGGCGATACGGGGCGATACGGGGCGATACGGGGCTGGTGTTTGTGGGCCCGCGCCAGGCTCGATAGGGCCTACCTGCAGCCCTTCTCCCACCTTACAAAAGCACATAATTAGACACTTAAACGCACATGTGGCGGAACAAAAGTTCCATCAGCGGTAGCGGTGGTGGTAGTTAAATCGGCCCTTGCCATATAGTCGAGACAGTCGCATGCTGCCGCTCTCAGCTATTGGAATCAATAATAACGGCGACGTTGCTGCCTTAGACTTCCCCTGTTATTTTTTATCCTTATGCTGTACCCCCCCCCCCTCCCCATACACACCCACACCCGTGCCGTCCCCAGTATCCTACTGGAGGATCTGCCAAGGACGTTGAGATGGCCGACAGATCAGGCAATGTGATGGATGGAGCTTGATTAGGTTGATTACGTGGCCGGCGGTAAGGCGATACGGCATGAGGGCCAGGTCGTCAAACCGCCCGCCCCCCCGCCGTCAATACGCCACAGTTGAGCAGCTCGCCCCGCCAGCACATAGAGCCGCCGCCGCACTCATTGGCTCAGCCTGAGCTGCTCGCTCCTGCTACCACTGCTCCTGCTCTCTGAGGTGCTCTTTGAAGCTGTAATTAGGGCCACGTGTGTGCAATTCACTTAAACTCCCCGCCTCATCTACGTCCTTATGCTCCTGTGTGTTTTTCCGGTGCTGGTTTGATCCTGTGTTATCGTTGCCGGAACCAAAGTGGTAGGCTCGTTATTTCACCGGTTAGATTGTGTCGAAACAAAAACAAGCACGATGAGAAGGGCGCTGGAGTACAGACCATTACAAAAAGTGAAAATAGTTTATTTCAGTGCATTGTATTACTTCTAGTATTTCTTGAGTTGTGAGTCCATTCCTCTCTTTGTTTTGAATGTTTTCACAGAAATGTTATTTCGATTTTTTGCAGTAGCCCCATGAAAACTTTTAGCAAGGGGATTGTTATATTTGTGGACCTGAATTTTTATTAACAATTACTCCATGATGCATTTATGATCACGCTATGAGCATTTCCACAAAATCTAGTCATATTTCTCGAGAAAAACTGCTCTTAGGTCTACCTATTCAAGAATCGATAACATTTCCTCGTCAAAACATTTACATTCTTTTATCAACCGTCCTGTCATATGGTATAGGAAATTAATAGTTTCGGTAAGTGCTTTCAATTCTTGGATTTGTCTTATAGTATAAGTTATACTGATTGTGTCTGTCTAAGACGTTATCAAGCTAGAGTTAAACCTGTTTATGCAGATAATATTATGTCACGTGTTGAATACGCATGACCTCATGGAGTCTGGTAAGAACCCAGAAAACAAACGCATGTTGTCACAAGTTGAATAAAGATAAATTAAAAACGTTAAACATACACATTTCCACAAGATTAATTGAACACAAGTTAAAAAGAGATTGCCTTGTTCGATATGAACAGAATAAAAGATGATATCAGTGGATGTATTTCACAACTATAATTAAGTTGTACTAAAACCATATAATGGGCAAGCCATTGTTAAGTCTTGAGATAACATAGATTGCATGTTCTTGAATGTACTTGTTGGTTACATACCCACGGCGTACCAGGAGGAGGCCACCACCACCAGGCTGGGCTCGGCATGCCTAAAGGCTGTAGGCCCGAGGAAGCCTTGGGACTGTGGCATCGATTAGAGGAGCACATCAAAGGGGCCAGCCAGGTTTGGTCGGGGGCGGCTTGGCAGGATTTCCTCCCACTTTTTCCCTGCATTCTCATAGTATCGTTCCACGTTAGTGGCAACTGTTTTTTTATCACAACTTACCGCCAGTCATTCGGAATCAACTCATCAGGCCTTTTGCAAACTGGGAAAAGGGTGGGTTTGGGTGATGGGGGTAGCATATGATGCCATGGCCAGGGAGGATGGCGCCAGGGTGTTTTATTATTTTCCTTAAGCGATCTAAGATAATTGCTGGGAGAGAATCGATTGGGTGGAGCTATCACAGTCAAGTAAATGAAGGTTTATTGTTGGTGCCTTTTTGTGGGCCTAATTGACCATTAGTCGGCCATCTTCCCGCCTGATTCCCGGGGACCTGATTCCTCCAGTTGACAGGGCCCTTTTCCCGGGATAACAGCAGGTGAACACATTATAAGGTCATCCACCCAATGGAGGGCAGCGGCTTACTTTGCTGCAGACCTTTCTGCAGAAAAGGGCACATGGCCGAATTAATGTCTGAGCAAGAAAACCGATAATCTGAAACTGCTTGTGTAAATATTCTTTAAATACAGTTCGAATATATTGATGATTATATCTCAATTATGTATTAATTCAAATTCACAGTACGTTGATCCTGTTAAAGTATTAAACTAATATCACTTAACACACAAACACTTATAAATTTTGAAAAGTGATAAAATGAGATACTATAAATTCTTTGATTATGATTAAGTGCCCAAATAGTTCTTGCTTGCAACAGATATTGAATTTGTTGTCAAGATAAACCTGTCTCCATCGTTCAATAATACATATACGGTGATTTTGGACACATTGTCGCTATTTGCTGGTTTATGTTCGTGTTTATTTGCATCATAGTGCCATTTGACAGACCAGCTCTGTACTATACTGTATATAATACCGATTCGTGTTCCTCTCAGGCACCATTCACCAAGGACAAAAGTACCCAGACAAGGCAGATGTGACATTCCCATTTTTTTTCACGCGCATGCCATCGCCATATTCAAGGCCGGGATGTAGTTTAAGTGTAAATAAGATGCAGAAAAAAACACATCCTTCATGTGAGCACGCACTATAAAGGCGGGCATGGCCAACTATGTGGCAGTGGGATTTGAATCCAAGGCCCCTAGGGATAAAAAAACATAAACAGGTCTGTGCAATCTGGACAACCAACAATACAGACACCCCCGTCATATATAACTCAATTTGGAAGCAAAGGCTAAGTAGGTGTGCAGAGTCAACCGCCTGAAGTGGGGAGCCTCGCCAGAAGCCTCGCCAGAAGCCACACCGCACCCAAAGTCAATGACAGAATAGCATGACGTGCCACCTCCCCAACCCCCCAGCAGAGGACTCCTCGGTCGTCCAAGCGCTGGCCCCATCGGCCGGCAGGAGAATGGCTTAATGGTGGTGTGTATCATCATAACGCCGCCATGACAACGTCCAGTTGTGATTGCCACAAACCTGCCGGCTCTCGGCCGTCCACTTTACACGGGTGGAGGCTTTAGCGCCGCCCAATGCCTACTTTATGTGCGTCCGACCAGCCCCGGCACCCAGTCCCCAAATGGCGCTGGTCACTGTTTATGGCCCCACCTCCGGCACGCCAGCACTCCTCAGCCACAAGGGCGTAGAAATAGTCCTCAAGAAATGAAAACAATCCTAAAGGATGTTCTGGAAGGCATGACATTTATGTGTGTAGGAATTGTTTTTCAGCGTATGTATCATTGGTCGATTAGATTGAGGCTGCTGAATTCAATATTATATACTATTATGTAAATATACAGCAAATATTCTCGGCTGAGTCTGCTGAATTCAATATTATATATACATATTATGTGAATATCATACAGCAAATATTCCTGGCCGAGGTGTATTCCCTATTTCTTATTATTTGAACAAGATTACACCCTAGGCATACTAAAACATCAAATACACAAATCATGTGATCCCTTTTCAGCATGAAGACTCCACCATTAATTCTACCTGATTTACTGAAGGATCATACTGTTCATACACTCAGCATAAAAACACTGGTTATTGATAATATTGTCATACACAGTGCATATATACGTTATACCTAATTTCATATACCGTGCTCTGGTCACCCGTTGGACTAAACTAGCATTGGCCGCCTCCCCCACCCTCTCCGGGCCAAAAGGGGAAGTGGTGCCATACAGGCAAAGTGCCTGTCTACTTTCCACTCGTCCCCGACCGCCGGGTCCATTGATCAGTCACGCCTTACATGCTCGGGCCAAGTTGCCCGACGTGACGGGCCGGGCCAGCACGGGCAGGTGTCGGGCCAGTGGTAGCCCGGGATGACACAGGCCGTCAGCCCCCACCCCCTCAGTGTGTGTTTGTGTCTGGACGCCCGGCGGTGTGGACCCATTCACCGGCCCACTTCTACGTCAATTCGGTTAGCCCACGAGGCGGGGGGCACGCCGGGCACATCTGGATTAGATTTTGATTTATCCAGGGCTTCGCTTTGTGCAGAATCGCTCCACAAACAAGAAGTATAAAAAACGACAGCGCACGTAATGGAAAAAAAGTACATCGGAAGGGTAAAGAAACAGAGCTGTCCGTCACTGAAAATCGTAGTTTTTGCATTCTGTTTTCATTTTTTGTGAGTTGATTTTTGCATTTGTTGCCGTTTTTTCCTTTGTTTTATTTATATGGGGACTTTAACAACAGCTGGTGGCAGTCCTTTGAGGGATGTTTATTGTATTGTAACCGACAGGTGGGATTGCAGCACCTGTATTGCAAATAGTGAGAAGTAGCGTCACGCGATTAGCTGTGCGTCTGTGTACAGTGTCTCTTTGCGGTATGATGCGATCTGTTACAACTTGCTAAGGCTTCGATTATCATCGTTGTTTCTACAGAGGCACCCAAGGATGCTTATTTACACCGCAGGTGTTGAAACAAGGGCGTATTTGTGACTCTGATAAAATTCATCTTGAGATCAATAATCTCGTTATTAGACAATATTTTACCGTCTCATTCAATGTGTCATTGAAGTATTTAAAAGGCAGTTTGTCTTTCATGGTAAAATAACACAATGTTGGCTTGGACCCATGGCATGTTAATTGGCTGGGATGCCAGGTATGAGGCATCTGATCCCTGTAGACACTCCAACATTTCCATGTGTTTCCCAACATGGTGGCTTACATGGAGGGTTCAGGCCCAGTGTACCTGTTACAGCTTAGTTGTGTCTGAATTTGGCAAAAGTATGACCCCATGTAATGTGGTTTGGGTTTAAATCTCTGAAGCTTCTCCGACATTTTCATTTATTTCCATACATGACAGTTTTCATGAAAGGTTTGGGCTCCATGTACCTGGCATGGCTTAGACGTGGCCCCAATGTAACAGTGGTATGACCCCATATGGTTAGGTGTAAATCCCTGTATCCTCTACAGCGGTTACATGTGTTTCCCCACACAGCAGCTGACACAGAGGGTTCGTGCTCTGTGTAGGCTACCTGGTATGGCTAAGATGTGGGTCCATATGATGGTTGTATGACCCATAAGGTAAGATGCAAACCTCTATAGCCTCTCGAACATTTACATGCGGTTTTCTTACACAGCAGCTTACACCACGGTTTTTGGCCCTCAACACCTGGTAGAGCACTACTGCCACCCCATATGGGGGTTGTATGACCACAAATGGTAAGGCGTAAACCCCAATTACAAGGAGGGTTCGGACACCATGTACCTGGTACAGCTAAGATGCAGCCCCATATGGCAGTAGCAGGACCCCATATGGTTAGGTGTAAACCCCTGTAGCCTCTCCAACATTTACATGTGTTCCCCCACGCGTTGGCTTACACGGAGGGTTCAGGCCCCATGTACCCTCCACAGTCACAATAACTCAGTGGTTGTTGGGTCGCGCTTGAGGCAAGCGTGACGCATTACTAGATTGGCAGAGATTGATATTAGTGCTTATTTTGGGTTCCGGCCTGAGGGTATTTTCTGCCTTTTACATAATTCATGGAGTCTTATCTTCATCCATGGGGCTTGACAATAACGCTGACTGAGTGGATGGGCCAGGCAGAGGAGGGGGAGGCCCCAATACCTCATAGTGTGCTAACCCTACCAAATAGACTTTCCGACTGAAATTTCAATATTCAGATGGGATAGGGCGTTTGTGTTACCGCCAGCCGATTTGATTTCATTTTGATTAATTTATGGGGACGAGAAACCGTCTACTTTAGCCATAAATATCCGTCTGATCATGGTTGCTATTCCTCATTTTCATATCGGAATTACAACGCCGTCGTGCAAAGTATATCGAGGGAACATTTGATATTTTCTTCTAGAATGTGTCAAATTAACTAGCCATGCATATTCGAATGGAAAGAACAATCCAACTCGCAGTACCGCTGCCCATGTACATGCAATGGCACAAACTATATAATCTACCCTTTACAAATAATAAAACATCAAATAAAGCAACCTCATTCTATTGTGAAAGCACCGTGTAAAGCTCTAAATAAAAGCTTTTAGTTAGACCCCTTGATCCTGTTGTATCCTTGTGCGTGGCAACAATACAGTGTCATATCAGCAGAGGGGCGCGCCAGCGTCGTTAAAAGGCGTAGAAAAGACGTGCCATTTTACACAGGCAGTTTGTCTCCCCTATAAAAGGTAGAGAAGAAAGGCCGTGGGAGCGCTGCCAGGGGGGCCTTTTATTTCCCTTTTTCCTCCCACCTTCACATCCCCCTAACCCCTGGCGCCTATTGACACACCTTGGGCGCCGTGCTATAGATCATCCGGCTACATAGTCGGCGAATTTAAATAGCCCGGGGCGCCGGGGGAAGGCCGGGTTTGTGTACAATATTATGGAGCGGTGGCTGAAGATGAGCCGGCGTGGCCGGGATAGATTGATCGTTGCCTTCCCAGGGCAGCCCTCAATATTACCTTTTGTCAGCGGAGGCCCCGACCAGAGGGGGAGCTCATATTGGGCGTCTCGCGCCCGGCCCATCTAATTCGGTGTTATTCTTCTCAGGCCAGATCCGACTGCCAAATAAAACCCGTTTTTCCCTGCAGCCGCCCGCTTTATTTTGCGCTGTGATGTCTCAAAGGACGGGCAGGAATATAGATTGTATTTATCTCACGTCGAACTGGGTAAAGTCGCCTTGGTGTTTTACTGTCGTGTTTACAGAAGAAGTGATCTCAGCGTGTTGTTTGGATTGTGTAATGGGGGAAGAAAATGGATCGCTGCGTTTATTCTTGGTTTTGACATTTGTATCACATAACACTATTTACATGTACATGTTTTACCTTTATTTCACATCATACTGTATGTACATGTTGCCACTGTCAGTTGTTCTCATTAAATGTCTATGTGTGTGTATGATATTATTCTGTGCTCTTTTTTTACTTTTACTTAATCTTATAATATAAGATAGCTTATGTTGAATCTTGATGGGACAGTTCATCATTATGATATCCGTCTATCGTCATCAAAATTGAGCTAGGTAGGGTGGTGGGTAGAGGGAGGGCTGACTGCATATTAAATATGTAACAGTAGGAGCAGCTCGCTCGGGGCCACCTATTGTGAGCAGGATGTGAGCAGATTGAGGCTCATGAACTGGGCCCACTCCTTGTAGGGAAGCGCTACTATAATCAAACACGCCCATGTCATAAAGAAGGAAATTATTAGAAAGAAAATACCAAAAAAGACGTCGAAGAACAGCATGCAAAAACTGTTTAACGGCGCGCAAACTGTATTAGTGACGAAGTGTGTATAGAAAATAGAACTGAAACTAGAAGAGCACTAATACTAGTCGTCCAGCACATTGACTTAGGACACGATAAGTAATTCTTGGGTTTTATGGTATTGTAACAATACTTTATATGTTGTTCCACAAGATTGATAGAGACATGAAAGGTATGGAATGTTGGACGTTCAGCTACTATAATACCCTTAGATATATTCCTGATATGACATGCTTCTATTCTACTGTTGTAGAAAAGTATTGTTTGAATACAACGTATGTGAATTTGTAATATATTGAACTAGGTAACGATTAGTATAGATAATAAAAAGAGACTAATTATCTAATGTTTAACTCTACCTCAAACTGTGATATCTCACACACTGCCTGTGTTCTGGCACACTAACAACCCATTTCGGGGCTCGTGGTAGTGGAGCTAGTCGGTCATAGAAGCCCTGCATTCACGTGGAAACGTGGGCAAGCTGACAGCAGCCCATTCGGCGGTATACGAGGCGTACCTAGCCCCAGGGTGTAGCTCTGCCGGCCACACCATAGAGGGACTCGCCTACTGGGGCGAGGCAGCAGGGCTAAGAATAGGATGGATGGATGCTATAGAAGGGGAGTGGGCCAAAAATGGGTTAACTTGTCCGTACGACAACTACTCACCCATCTCTAGCATCTCTAGCACATGGCTTCTTTACGGGCCCCCTTTCATTAGGCTAAAATTGGGGTATTCAGGAGGATGTCTCGGGACGATAAAATACGATGGCCGCTGGCGGTACGACATGTAGGTCCTGCGCGCCTATTAAGTAGGGGTGAGGACCTGCTATCTTAAGGATGCCGCCGTCTGAATTATTTACCGACCCGAGCATTGGTTTCATATTTGGCAGTATGGGGCTTTGTCCGGAGTTTTCATGTCTTATTATAAGGACTATAATAAGCGCAGTTCTTTTTGTGGCACTGGCGTTAACTGGGGAATAAACAGGCAGCAGAAGATCGAAATTTTCAAATTGGCTGCCATTAGGACAAAGTTTTGTTAAATAGATCCGTGAAAAGTGACACTATAAAGTCGTTTAGGTCTGTTTGGAGGACTGTAGTTCAATGAAGACTCATAGCCCATTTCAAGATACTTGACATTGCCATATCCCGCAGGTCGAACTTGAAGTAAATGTAAAATCTGCCTTCACCAAGACCCCCTTTCTATATACTACTACTTACTACGTTGCCCTGACCCAGGGTGTAGTGTTAGTAGTATACTAAAGTGGTGATCTGTGTAAGGCTCCTGAAACTCTTCGTAAAACCGAAACCACTCTGACGTCAGGTAAATTTGATACCAGGTGTTGATCCGCTCGTTTACTCAATATTTAACATTGTATCATATTTTGCCAAACAACCCAGTATTGGCTGTTTTCTTTGAAGAGCTGAGTCCGTCAATTGAATAGATGAGATGAGATGTCCATTCTTGAAACAGTGGTTGGTCTGTTATAAAGCAGAAATGTAAAACTTCACAGATCAGCATGCCATAGGTATAATAAACTGGTTTTGATTAATACCCACTGTTTAGTGATGGCAGACGCGCACGTTACTGACAGGCCTCATTCCGTAGTGTCTTGAGAGCCCACCCCGACCTCATTACCCATAGTAGTAGTTCTCTCCCCCCCCCCCCCCAACTCTACGCCTCCCCAGCCTCACATCCTGAGGACGAGTGGTCACGGCAACATCTAGGAAGTAGTCTATGTGATGCCTGGTGCTTAATTATTGATAGAGCCATCGGGCCACACAGCCCCACCGCCGTCAGCCCAAAGCGTATTAGGGGCCGGTGGCCAGCTCGGGTTACTGGCCAACATGGGGTCACCCGGCTGATGGGCGACCGGCCCGTGTGTGTGCGACCGTCGCCAAGTCGCCATTTGCGACCGGTGGTGGCGGAAGATGAAGTTTGGACGACACTGACCCGTATTTGGTAATGTGAGCAGCTCGTAAGCGCTCACCAGGTGCTCACGGACATATGGGGAGCGGCTGAGGCGGTGGGCTGGGCGGGTGGGGGTGGGGAGTAATGGGGAGGGTGGGGGATTAGGGGCGGGGGTGGTAGGCAGGAGGAGACGGTGGTGGGGTATATCAGCCAGGCCTATCAAACCTCCAGCAGGCACACTTGAGAAGGCCAAGGCGGCCTTGACTGGGGTCCTCTGCCTGATACCGGAGATAGCACAAAGACTTTATGTTATCAGCCCTACTCCTCCTACTCCCCCCAAAACCCCTACCCCAATACCCCGACCCACCCCTCCCAGCGGAGACCGCCCCCTGGGAGCAGCTCTCTGTGATTGCCCCTCCACGTATGTCCCACTATCGCCCCCTTTGAAGCGCCGAGCAGATCGTTGTGGCGAGCAGCTCGCCGCCCCGCTCAGCGCCTCCCGAGCGGAGATTGAGCGCCTCCCAGCTTTTAATTCGGTTAGAATTTTATCATTACGTCCTGATTTGCTGGCGGCCGTCGTCGGCGTGTGTTTACTTGCCTGCCCACTCCTGCTGTGGGGGCTCCGGCTACGTTATCGGGCCGGGCCGGGTGGGGGACTGCTGCTTGAACATTGTGGGCCTTGTCGGATACTGGAGGGCTGGAGGCGGGTGAGGGGGTAGCAGGGAGTCGGGCTGTGACATTAGGGAAGAGCAACTCAGCCCCCACCCACCTACCTTCCCCACTACCCACCTCTTCCGCCCTAATGACAGGGAACGGTGGGGCGCGCGAAAGACATGCGAACGGCGCGAGTCTATTTTCAGGCCTGGGAAGTTGGTAATGGTGATCAACTTTAGAGTCGGATGGTTATTCCATGTCTGCCGCGCCGTGATTGCCCAGGCAGACGGGGACGCGTTGACGCGTGGGGCGCCGCTGACGTAACGCTGACGTGTCAACCATGGTAACCGCGACATAACAACGCACGCAACAGCGTGGCGACCACCCTGACGTCACGACTTGCTCTCTTTATTCAGGCAGAAAGAAGGAAGCGGCGTGTTGTAAGATAATGGCGCCAAAAGGCTCCGGGCCCTGGCCAACATGCAAATGAAATGCAAATTGGAAACAGCAGACATTGTCTTAATGCATAAATCGTGTTGAAATTGATTCGGCGTTGCTAAATTTCCCGGTGTTTAAATGGAGGCTGGCGGGCGGGCCTCAAGCCTAATGACGGCCATCGCCATTTGTCGGCGGAGGCAGGGTTTGGAGAGAGTGGCGCTAATACATTAATGTGCGGCTGGATCAATGGATGTCGGAGATATATGAGAGTTAGCAGAGATGCGCTTAATGTCTCTGCTGCTTAGATGCGCACTATACTAGCTCTCTTTACGGATGAGCGGCTTATAGAGATGGTACCAAAATGACAATTTCATAGGGAATGTTTGCAAGGGAATTCTTAATCAAAAAATACATTTCAAAAAGTGAAATGGGAGGGTTACTTCAGAAACAGGAAACACACCAAAGAGTTAAGAACGTAAATTTTGAAGCGAAATGGGATTGTCAACACCGTAGATTAGCAGTCACATGCCATCCCATGTGGTGCCTTAATTATGCTACGCCCCACCACTCTTCGATTTTTGCCACACCCAGGTTGGTGCGTTCAGGGAATGTAGATGAAGAGTAACAGACACAGGAGGAACCCTAAAAGGGGCCAGGCCCAGCTCCCCTGAGACGGGGCCTGCTGTTGTCATCTGGCTCTCCTCCCACCCACCCACCTACACATCCGCCTTGTCAGTCCACGCATCCACATAGCCCTCCCTGTCGCCGCCATTTCCCGGTCTTTGTATTTTTTTAATGTGTATAAATGTACTTTAATATAGTTTAATATAAAATCTTTCCGCAAATCTAGAATTGTTCATATCGGTACCCATCTGGGTGTAGATGGATCTAAGCTCGATCTTAGAGGAAAGACATCTATAGTCAGTGCATGTGCTGTTGAATATTTGCTCCGCCGCCAGTTCAACCACCAAGTAGCATCTTGAACCTCAAACCCTTACAAATACTGCCATATTTAGCATGCCTTCCCACACGCACACACGTGGCTGCAAATCCTGAGGGGCAACCCGAAACGCGTACCTGGGTTTCCGGCCTACCCTTTCGGAATAAATAAGTAGCCGCCACTTCCTCCCCTCCCCTCCCTCCCTCCTCCCCTTCCTACCCAAAACAATCTCCTTATGTTTCCCCAGTTCTCCTCCAGAGCACGCTAATGAAAATAACCCCAGATTCAAGCACCTCTGCGCCCGTCCCAAAAACCCATCGCGCACAATGAAAAACGCGCGCGGAAGCCGGGGAAGTGCTTCCCATTTTCCACCCGTCGCATGTTGATGGCCACCAGGACGCGCTGCTCGCGGCCGTCCCTCCAGGGCGGCAATGGCCACTCCTGGGCGCCGGGGATTTATATCGGCCTTATCTCCTCTTCAGTACGCCTCATTGAAAGCTAGACAAACCTGGAGCAGCTCTTAACCCGCGCCACGAGGACATTACGGGGCCGACGTGCCTGCTGCGGGCTTCACGGCGTGCTGGGCGGGGATGAGCAGGGAGAAGGGGGCGGCCAGATGGGGCATATCCCCTCCTCCCATAAACGGCCAGCGCGCCATTCAATGGGGCACAGCGCCCAACCCATTGCCACCGTCCTTCTCATATTTTGAGGAGGCAATATTCTGTGACCGTCTCCGTGCGGATGGTGATGTTCCCTATTATCACACACCATTAGTTTAGCAGCGATTGAGGTGGGGATGCCTCCCGTAGATAAACGGCCCGTCCGGAATAAGGAGGCTGCCTCTGCCGCACTCAGGCCCCTTATACAATAACAGCCCAAGAAATAGATGTGGTGTGTGGTGGGCCATAAAGGGATTCACATAAAGTAAGACTTGCATTTATCAACGTAATAATATCGCATACTTATGACATTGTATGCTTGTCTGAACGACCCAACGGCATTGTTTTTTCAACTTGTCATTGTCACTAGCTTCTACATTTTTAATACACTATGACATAAAACGACATTTGATTTCATAGAGAACGCTAATCAATCTGAACTTTTGAATCAATATTAGCACCAAATTACTTTGGGTGGAAATAAAAGCTAGGCAATGTTTTATTTTCTCTGGGCAAGACTGAAGACACACGGCTGACTGAAGGCCGCCCTATCTAATGTCCCCCTCCTCGCCTAGCTTCTCTGTACGCCACCCCAGACCACAGCCCCCTCCTCCACGGGAGCCAAATCTGTTTTGGCCGGCGATGCCGTTCTCGGGCTGGGTTGGCGCCCAATTAGGGAATTGAAGGCTAATGCGTGGTGGACTGTGGAGGATCAAGTTGAGGCGGGCGGCAGGCTTGATCATTTAGGGGCCGAGACCCCGTGGTACACCTGCCGACCCTGGTGCAAGCCGATCCTCCAGACAGGGGCCGGGGTGAGGGGGTCAGGGCGGAGTGGGGGTAGGGGAGGGCAGCCGGCCAGGAGCAGGGCTCACAGAGCCGGGCTCCTAACGTATAGGGTTCCCAGACGGAGGCCTTAACAGTGTGCCTGTACCCTGATAGAGTAGACCCTGGCGTGGCCATGTGCACCTTAATATCCGCACGTGCGCATTCAAACTTGTTTACGTGTACTCCAATTTTCTCAGCTATTCATTCTGTGATCTTGCGAGATGTTGGTTTCATGGGCCACTCTCATAGTAACAAAAAAACTTTGAAACACCAAGAACCTACTTTTAAGAGGAACTCCCGCTCGATTGTTTACTATATTTCTTCCCTCTTTCTGACACACATAGGGCTGTTCTTCAACTAAGAAGCAGGGACTGCTCTTTCTGCAGGAGTGGTACCCATACACATCCAATTAGTATATCATATACACTCTAAACATACAGTATTGTAGTAACTAGGAGACCTAACATGCCGTATGCTAGCAAGGCCTGTTTCAGAGCCTACATATTGCTGGTCGATAGATCAGGGCCCGGTGGGCGCAGGAAAGCGGACACCCCGGTTTGAAGGGCGAAGACCGATGGCACGCCCTGCACGCCGGGAGACAAAGCGACCAAAGCGGCCAGGCTGGCGGCCATAGCAGTAGATCACTTGTCCACTTAGCACACAGTTGGGGGAGGACTGGGCGCCGCATCTATAGACCTGGGCCCATGTGTAAAAAGGGGGTGTTTTATGGCTGGCCATAGAGGGCTGGATGCGTCATAAGAGGCAGGGAGCCGTGCTGGATGACGTGATATAACCCCCTTGGTATGGGCTTGGCTGCTCATATCGGACCATTCCAGCCAAATTTGAATTTGTAGTAAATCCTTGCTGCTAATATAATAAGCTAGATATTAGATTCAGAGAGATATTTTCTTCATTGTTTAGGTCATGACATGTATGACTATAATCACTTTACCAACTGGTCGGTTCTCTTACTATGGTCATGATGTCTCGAAAAGTCATGAAATACCGGGAAGTTGGATATTTAGATGTTATTGATAACCTCTAAAATATAAACGGATGTATCAAACTGGAAGGTTAATTAAACTGAAAGATTGATTGTTAATTCTCAACGTTTAGTGAGGTGGATTGCTCTTAAAAATTCAAAACATTCACAAGTGATATGCAGTATAGCATTGACATAAGCCCCCATACCATAACCCCCACCTCACACCCCACCCTCTCCAGCAGACAAGAGGCGGAGACGGGGCGTTTAGCTGACCTCCAGGCCCCCTTTAGACATACACCCCCACTCGTGCACGGCCCCCTACAAGCCCCTCCCGGCGCCGGGGGCCCGCGCCATATGCCTGTCACAGCGCCTGGAGGAGCCCTCAACACGTCTCTCCAGGGCGGGGGGACACTGACCGGGCCCTCCTCCAGGGCTTCAGGAAATCCCAGCCGTCTCGTGACCAGTGCTCGTGCACGTGAGGGGTGACCCCAAAGAGGGCCGTGGTTGGCGGGAGGTCCGGCCGAGGGGGTCGGGTACTGCCGTGTCCGGATCCCACAGGGAGTTAGCCGGATTTTGTGAAAATGCACTTTCCACTGTTCTGGGATTTACAGATCAACTCGGTGAAATCTGATTGAGAGGATTGGCGGTGGGGATAGAATACCAGTTGGGAATTTCTGCGAAGTTGGCTGGAAGGTGTGGATACTCTCGATCATCTTAGCACATGTATTGGGAGACGGGACTCAGAATGCGTTAAATAAGTTTAAGATATAGATTATTGTTGAGGGAAAACCACAAAAGTTTCTTAATCAAAATTGGTCATTCTTAGGCATGACACACGAGAAACGGTGCGCACGTGTATTACCAGGGCTAATTTTGTGAGTTTCTTATACATGCGAGTCAAGTAACCTTTCGACCTTTATTTATAGCGTTCAATATTAAGAGGCAAGCAGTAACTGCCCAGAGATTTTGGGGAGTGTGGGGCACAGGATCGCCGAGAACAGTGGAATTTGGGTTATTGTTGTTGATTACTTGAAATGGCCAGGGTAATCAAATTGGGCCTTTTTCCCTGTGTGTCTATTTTCCGAGTAGTCTAAATCAAACCGGGGCAGTAAGGGGCCGGGCGCATTATGATGGGTTAATCTACTGGGTAGGCCCTCGCCCAGGAGTGGTCGCCCGCATTGCTAAGCTAGCCGTCGGTCTTCCATTCAAATTAACTGTCGCCCACCTCCCCTGCTGTCCCCCAAGCCCAGCAGATAAAAGTAGGAAAGGGGCATTGATTGTAAAGTAATTCCTCCACTTTGAGGCGAAGATGGCCCACCTCGGCGTCATAACTGCCTGCCCTGATGAGTCAAGGCCCCAAAAAAGGGCATAAACAAAACACCAACGCAAGGGCTTCAATTATTTGACAGGCGGATTTATAGTGGCGACAGGGAAAGCTAGCCCGGCGATTTTGGGTGGATTAATTGGGAAGTGTTGTGGCAATGATAATCTAATCGTTGTTTTATGGGAGTGGAAGGAGCGGAAGAGAAATGCGGGAATTATCGTCGACCGGATTGCCGGGATTCGGGGCGAGCTGCTCGGTGCATTACCACGTGCGGGCGAGCAGCTCACCGGGCCTCCCCACAGCCCGCCAGGTGTCAGCTCCAGTTTACTGACACATGCGCAGTCGACCGCAAAACCATCTATTTTTACACATGGCTTACAAACGACGTACCATAACAAACCCAAACATTATAAACTGACAGTTTGAAGTAATTATTGACTGTATTGTGTGAATGTTTTTATTAAAAATATATGAATAGAATTGTTTACTTCTATTTTTGATGAGTACTTTTTGAAGCCATTCGAGTTTATAGTGAAACCTTTCACTGCCATCATGTGCGAGATTTTCAATTTTTCACAGCAAACATTTTAAAGATCAGATATGCAATATATCCTTAGACAGAAATTGGATTCCAATTAGGTGGTATAAATCAATTCTCGAGTAGAATGTGGTCTCAGGAAATACGAAAACAATACTAGATCGTTGAAAACTGAATGACACAGGTATGTTATGAAGGGATCGGAAGGCTGGTTGGAATGAGACTAATTTATGCCTTAGTCCTGTTTAAGTCTTGTTGAACTCGTTTAATAATCCATGCGGCCCCGGTACAAAAAGATCCATGAATGTCACATCGGCGCTGGCATCTAATCACAGACATGTCCGGGACTTTAAACACTTCCTTAAATATGCATTGCTATGGGAAATCTATACGTTGACAATCCATAGGGGAAAAACCTTGGTTGAAGATAACTCTTTTGAGTCATGGTTGGAGAAGGGTGGACTCTGAACGATTAGAACTTTTGACCTCCAGTCTTACATTAAACGGAGATACAGGTTCACTATTGATCGCACTCTCATGTTCAGACAAAACGGTTTCTTAGGGTTCGGCCGCCAATAGGTTTAACATCATTTTTTAAGGTTAATCATATTCAGGTGTGTGTCCTTCAGTCCTTTTTCTGTCCTAAAGGCCTTTTCTCTATTCGTATAAAAGGCCTATGTCTACAGTACATTGGTTGTTTTCGGTTTGTTTACTCAGTTAGCTTGTTTTTGTTACAAGGACCATGGATTGCGTCAGTTTCATTTTCTGTAAGAAAAACTAACATGTGCAATTGTGGCTAAAGGTCATCACGAGCATGTAGGTTTTTTCTCGCGAACTCGTTTTTCTGAGAGCTGAGAGTCATTGGCCTATTTTTGGAGCAGTAACGTAAGCAGCTTGTTGGCACTAACATACAGCTATAATTTACACGCTCATGTTTCCTAGGAAAACCTGAACCCAGGAATCGCTCCTGGACTAACCGTGTCCTGTTCGGTGGGATGGCAGGAAAATGCTTGACACATACCAAAATATATTATTCAATAACGCATTGATAAGAATGTGCTGAAGTCTAAAAAGAAGAATCATATCTTCCATAGCATCAGAAATTACAGTTAGGTTGTTTTTTTGGCAAAGCAAAAGTGATAGTTGAATAGTGCGGTTTGCCTGTTCTAGTGGGAGCAAACCAAAAATAGGACAAAATCAACTGAGAAGCCTTCAAGGGTGGTGAATTTATCTTTTAAGTACGTATTTTTCAACTGTTCGAGGACATAGAATTTTGTTATTGAAAGTTTGTTCTTTAAATGCGTGTCTTTCTATTTTGGGCCGGTAAAACGTTCGGTTGGTGACCCTGGGCGAGACTAAGACAAATGCCATAGTCTTGAACTGCAGATACTTAGAGGAAGAGATAGGGGAAGGAAATCACCGAGACGTGTAGCCCTGCGTTTCAGAAAGCTATTTCATGAGTTTGGATGAGGCAAATACGATAGCTGGGTTACCACTTTTCTTCTAGGCATTTCTAACATTTCTTGGAAGTTGGTCGGTATTACTGGTTGAGGGCTGTGATGTGGCCAGGTTTCCTGGATGTGGTTTTAAGAGGGAAGAGGCCCGGCTCGTGTTTTCTTCGTCTTAAGTTGCTTGCCAGGAGCTGCTCGCTCAAGGCTATGAGCGGTAAAATAATCTGACTGTCTTAGGACTTAAGGCTGGGATAGCCTTGGGGTAATCATGTACCAATGCTCTCAGCGAAGCCTTTCCTATGGTGTATATGTTCCCTCTTCTATATCCGTTAGGTTATAGATTCCATTTTGTGTAGAATAATTGGTGTTTTCTTTTTGAATTTGCATCTTGTCTGGATTGATTATGCTTGGATTGGAATTCGTTTACATTGGTGAAAATATGGTTAATAAAACTGGAAATGTTCATAATTTATTATACATACATTACAATTTGTCAGCAATGGTTCTTAAAATGTGTCGACAATGACCTTATATGTTTTGATATATAACTGGTATTAACCAAATCGTGTGTGTGTATATATAATCAATAAGCAGCAAAGGTTGCCACAAAGGTAAAAACATTTACATACTTCTTATGATAAAACCTTACCGTTATGGGACTGTTTTACTAAGTCCCATGGATCGCTGGATTACAGTTATAAGGTATACAAATACTTTTCTGACAGTTTTCTGGTACTGAAATTCGAATCAGGGCGAGTGAGGAGGGACAGAAATACGGTATTTTCTACCTTTTAAACTTTTGACAAGTTCCAATATTTTCACAGTACATCGGACTCGGAAGAAATACTTGGAAAAATTAGTTCCAAGAATGGGTTGTATGACAATTTTCTACCTTTTGGCTGTAGTGTTGTTAATTGCTTAGGTGTAGATGCCCCTTCAATAAAAAGCTAAAATTGTGAATTCTAGGGGGTTAAGAACGGAATTAGACCTACCTTTTAAAGTCCATAGTGGTCCCCAACCATACAACATAGTTTTCAACCACACCAGTTATATAGACACATGCCCATATATGATTCCTTTAGTCATGTGCTCGAGTGCTGTATGTATACATACAAGTACAGACATACTCACTAGAAACCCGACCCCGTCAAACCATGAAAATTGGGAGTAAGTACTGGCCACGTTTAGACCCGGTAACCAAATCGCCTAGTTTGCCCGCCTCTGGTATTAGCCGGTGTGATGACGGTGTCCTCTGATGACGGGTGGCCACCTTACCACCTGGTACACTACACGGCTCCCCTTGTCTTCCCCTGCAGATGGCCACACCCCTGTAAGCAGCCCGCCGCGCACCTGTACGATCACCTGTACCTACCTGAGGCCTGGAGCACCTGGCGCGGATACCCAGCCCCCAGAAGACCTTACCTAGTGGAGCATGTACACAGTGGTCGAGGTGGACGCAGCGACGACTTCCTCCAGTGGCAGGTACGTGCTGGCCCTGTAGAGGGATTTTTTTTATTTATTGCATTATTTTATCGATCAAAATCCACATGCATGTATATACAGTATGTTTTTCCATTGAGAAGTATGATTTTAACATTTTAGTTGTAATATTCACCAAAAAAAACCACATATAGGCTCAATATTAGATACTGTCGCTCTTGTCTTGAAGAAGAACTCTTTGTCTGCTTCGGAAAACAGTTGGAGAGGGGATTGGTTCATCATAAGGAGTCACCATTGATAACGTAATGATTTCTCCTCAGTTATAGACTCACTTAGCTCTCTTTAGCAGATACTATATATTGTATTCATGCATGCAGGGACCTACGCGTATTTTCACGAATTATGCATTCACCCCCACCCCTATCCTTGTTGATGTATACATCATTTTTTGAAATGCGCCACATCAATTCAGGGGAATTATTCGGGAAGTTTCCAAAATGTCCTGAGGACAATACGTTTCTTGGTCGCGTCACATCAGTCGATTTTTAACTTAATAGGTTATTTCCTTCTAATTCCTTCTAAACGCACCTCTCCATGGCCCTGCTCGATTTGCTGAATTGTAAAGGTGATAAGCTTATCAGTATGAAGTTACGAAAGAAACTTGTTGCCCAATACTGCTTACTCAACCCCGGAGAAACTCTTAACCCTTTGCTGTTCCGCGATTTTGACGTTTCCCTACCAAGAATATGTCCCCAGGGATGTAAAATTGTATTTTCATAATGAAAGCCCTGTTCAATTTTAATAATCTATATATCATTTGAAAGCTTATAAAACCAGTTTTTATTTTCTGCTAAAAGAACCCAAAATTTATATTCATTTGGTCACATGACCAGGGTCACGTGACCCCTGATTTGACAATGTTTTAGGTAAATTTTGGGCAATTTTCAATATATTCATGAAAAATTCAGCTAAATATTAATCTGAGAAAAAAAGTTATTATTAATGAAATGTAGCCTGTCAAACTAGGATTAAAATGAGCTATGATGTGGAAATATAAGTCCAATATTTCTGATAAACTGCATGGGTTGAAAATGGTGTAGTTTTGGTAGAAATTTGCAATTTTCCTCCAAAATACCCATGATTTTCTTCATATAGTATATATTCAGCCCAATATATTACATAAACTAATACAGAAAATATTTTATTTGTCAAACAAGTATATGTTTTTATGGATATGAGTTAAAATATTCAGGTCATTATGTTTGGATGATCTTTTATGTAAAATAGTTGGGTATTTATTGGTAATTTGATTTCTAAGCTCCTGACCAGCAAATGATGTAATTTTCCAGCATATCTTCAGTAAATAGGGAAATGGAGTGCAGTACTATCCAATTGATGAACAAATATAAATTTAAATCTTTCTAGATAAATTGATTAACTGAGTATCTAGTAACTTTGTCATTGTCAGAAAAAGTAATTATTATTACAATAATTAATTAATTTAATATAGTAGAATGATATGTCCAGTCAATTAATATACAAAAATAGAGTTACACCAAATGTATTTTTTATCTTTTTTAAGAAAAAATGCAGATATAGGCCCTTCAAAGTAATCAAAGTCATATAAGTTGACAACAAATACTAATGAAAATCGCTGCAGGTTTATAAAATGAGTTAAATATGAATAAACACTGAAAAAATCATTGAAATTCATCAAATAATAAGGAAATTATGCAGATTTTAAAATTTCGGACATATATGACCGAAATTTGCATTAGGGAACAGCAAAGAGACGTTGGGTCCGGCCACAGCAACTCACTGGTGTTGTTCAGAAACCACTGCCTCCCTATTTTACACTACATTATGACTTGTGTATGAGGAACAGCCTGAGAGTCCCATGGGAGTCTGTTGGGATGGGGGAGAAAAGACAGCGGCAGGACGTTATAAGTGGGCTGACGGCCAAGTCTACCTTTAGATACCTGTTATTGTGGCGCCTCGTTATTTCATTATACACAAGTCGCATACTGTACCTCGGCCTCAGGTGTGTCCCCGGTGGCCCACTGCCGCAGTGTGCTGACTTGGCTGCACCGCATACCCCCAACACCAAGTGGTTTAGGTATTGACAGCTGTGTAACATCCAGTGTCACCATCACCCACTGACTTAGGTATTGTTGACTGTGCAGTGCATAATGTTAACAACACCACCTTACTTAGGTATCGTTACACGTGCAGCGCCGTACGCCAATAACGCTGACTTACTTAGGACTGGTGTAGTGGACTGTGTAGCGCATAAAGGTATCGCCACTTCATGGCTTAAATGTTGACTGTCTAGTGCCTACATAATGCATCAACATCAACCAACTTTAGGTATTGTCTACTGAGCAGCGCCTTATGCCAACACAATAATATTGATTTACGTATTGTTTGATAGGCAATCAGGAACACGTGTATCATGTTGTTTTCATACTTTATACTGAACATCATTGCGGCCCTAGCTCAAGCATTGAAAAATATTACTACAAGAAGAAGTAAGAGAGTTTTACACAGAATTCTGTTTACAATTTACCATTAGCAAACCTTATCATTTGAACATTGGGAAATCGAGTTGTCCTTTGTTTGGAGATCGACATCCCAGTACACCGTCCTAGGTACGTCATGGAACAGAGTTATGCAGTCTGTGGTCTAGAACACTAGAGAGTGGTCCACAACTTGTCAGCGGTGTTAGGTCCGTCAATTTCCATGGATAGAACAAATACAGGGCGTTTCCTGATTCGCCCACTTTACAGTTAGTATCATAGAACATCTCAACTGATGTCGAAACTCTCTCTTGCCACTAGCCACAGTGGCTGCTGTCGAGTTGAAAGCTCAACTGTTCTTGTCTGATGGAGATGTTCCATTTGAAGTGCCTACAAATGACTCTGCCCATTGAAGTTTACCGGCCCGAACATATTTCTTATTGTGAAGGGGTTGCCTGTCGTTGGTTGGACGTCAGGTCTAGACAACTCACTTAACCATAATGATAAACTAATGATCTCTTGACATGAAAGATCTTAATTCAGTTGTAACTAGTAAAGTTTGCCATTTTCTCCAAGATTGCCCATACTGGCTGTTAAGATTCTAACCACATGTTTTGCTGAAATCAGTTCAGAGACAAAGTGGTAAACATGCTTTGATTCACGGCACATTAAGACGACCTCCAATGTCTGAGTTGCCCTTCAATATAACGCTGCCCAAACCCCATTCTCCCGGCAGCCCGTCTTCCGACGTAGGAAATAAGGAAGGTGTTGTCATGGTAACGGAGATATTACCCTGACGACGCAGATGTCACCGAGGGGATGAGGCCTACATTGATGTTTCCGCTTCCGGCCCGCCACCTGTGGCCGGCGACTTGTGGCGCCACCTGGCGGCTGTACGCCCCCTAGTGGAGGCGGGTCACACCAGAGGCCGGGCCCTGGAGGCGGCTTGCCCCAACAGTCCACTGACCCCTGCCTCCTGTGGACAATTTGGGAGGGCCCTATATGGATTGGGTGAGAGGCATTATGGGCATATATACTGGAGGATCTATTTTTCATATGCAGTCAATTACAAACATTTATACCGCTGATTACGGTTATGTTTTTATGAAATTTCCAGAACGGTGGCCCAACATCCCCTCTTGGAATATTAGATATCCGTATACGTAAACGTTTCGGTGAAAATTTTAAGAAAGTATATTGTACTTTCTTGACATTTTCACCGAAACCCTTTCTTTTGGTAGGTTGAAATATTTCAATGTAATAAAGTAATGTGTTTTCATGTAATAAAGGGAAGAAATGATACCACAGTGGAGATGTAGGAAAGTCAGTCATGTCGTTGGGTACGTGATGTCCCACCTGATGGCACTAATACCTACAGGTCACGTCAGTATGGATGGGGACAAGATTTCATTACCCAATCCCTACCCTAGCCCTCTCCTATCTCCCAATGACGTCGTCATGGCGACCTGATCAGGTGTCGCCGGGGCAGACGCCTCCCTACCAGCTACAACGACGTGAGCGGGCGTTAACATGGCGCCCATTTACCCCGCTTCTTTATGGGCGCCGCCATGATGGCTCACGTGATCAGCAGGACTCATCCTGATTGGCTGATCGACGTTGGCTTAAGAAACGGCGGTCGGGAGCGGTGGGCCGGTGGATGGGGGAGTCGTTGAGCAGTTGAGCAGCGTCTTGTTAGCGTCTTTAGTGTGTGAGGGCCCCGCGAGGTGTGGCTGACACTTGGGGCCTGATGCCACCTTTCAGCAGGATGGGGTGATGGATCACCCAGATAGGTGGGGCAGAGGGGCCTCAAACCCTGACACGCTGATCTGTTTGTTCGGGGAAGTCGGCCAAATATTCCATAAGAAAATACGGAGGGGGCTGTTTTAGATTGTAACTCCTATTACCATTTGTCCACTTTGGTGTCAAGATCGGCTCAGAAATGGGACCAATTTTCATGGCTTCGGTGAGGTTGATTCCTGGAATAATGTTGATGAATTGAGAGGACCGATGGTCTAGAAGTCCCTTTACTGAGGTGGTCTTCACACTGGACCTTTCTTCTTTTCAAAATTATCACAGCCTCTTTAATAGCCGAAAACCTGTGTATTTTGACATTAAAAAGTGCCATGTAAAAACAGAACGTACGTAAATGAAAGGCCCTAAAATATTCTTTGAAATTAGCTTTCTTTCTTGAAAGTATGGGCTCTCATGGTGAAGGGAAATCTCTCCAAAGTGCGATGACATGCAGCGTATGAGGGAGGAAGCGTAGTGGGGCAGGCGGGTTGGGGATTGGGCGAGTAGATGGACTGTAGCATGTGTGAGCCTGGAAGAGGGGAGTGTTGCACTGACCAACGTGTTCAACCCATATAAATTGCATGTGGATATCTGTAGAAATGACCCAATACAATATGGTGGGAGGGAGGCTGTTACACGGACCGACATAATACAAACTGAATAAATCATTAATGTTTCGAGAAAAGACCAACACAGTGGTGTGTGTGAGAGACTTGCACCGACCGACAGTACAACCCATATAAACCAAGGACATGTAATAGAAAGAGCCAATTCAATGTAGTCGATAGGAGGCTGTGAGATAGACTGACATGTGCAACCGGTATAAATCTACAACATTTGTAGAAAGAACCAATACAATATGATGGGTGGGAGACTGTTGCACTAACCAACATGTACAAACCGTATAAATCATGGATACTTATAAAAAGGAACAATAAGATATGGCGGGTGAGAGAATGTTGCACTGACCGACGTGTTCAACCCATATGAATCGTGGACATTTGCAGAAAGAACAATACAATGTCTTGGATGGGAGGCTGTTACACGGACCGACATATACAACCTGTATAAATCGTCAATGTTTATAGAAAAGACCAATACAATGGTGTGGGTGAAACCTTGCGCTGACCGACGTGTACAACCCATGTTTATCATAGACAGCATTATATAAAGGACACCAATACAATACAACCCTGGATGCGAAGTTTTTGGACTTGCCGATATGTACAACATGAATAAATCTTCAACGTTTGTAGAAAAGTCCAAGGTGGTGGGTTGGTTGGGTGTGGGGTAACGTGGGGTGGGGTTCAGCCTTGCATCCTAGGGGAGAAATGGTGGGGTGGGGGCATTCAGGTGAAAAAACAGGACTTTGTAGCGCTGGTGAGGCGGGTGGGGCGTGCTATTGTGCCGCGCTTAACCCCGGCGCTGTTATGAATGATGAATGGGCGCGGAGACGGCGGGTGTGAATGTAGGCCTGACAGCCTGATGCATGGCTGATGGCCCCGCCTGTGTATGGCAGCCACACCTCCTGAATTCCTAAACAGAATAGATACATGCACGGCAGGGGGCCGTCACCATTAACCCTCCACGCTCCGAGTCGCTCCGAGCTGCTCGCCTCAATGCATCAAGGCGTATTTGCATACCCCAACCCCCGCCCCTCTCCAACACACGCGCGCCTTCTCTCCCGAGACACAGTTGTCAGTGATGTAAATATTCAATCGACTGTGCTTACTACATGTTGCCTATTCACTGAAAAATGAATATCTTTTATCCGCCACCGGTGCTAACACAATGTCAAACTAATCGGCCAGATATACTCTTCTAGCTTTGTCGCTATGCCCCTAAAACGGCGTGCCATCCAGGGTGCTGCCTCACATATACATGCTTATCAAAAAATAGTACGATCAGCAGAACCTTTAATCGTGACTTCCTACAAGGCTCCTTTTTAGCTTCTAAACCCCCCGGTACCTCCTATAAAGCTTATTAAAAGGCCCATTTACTCATTGTTGTGTGTATATGAGTGGATCAGATGAAACGCCGGTAAGGCGCTGTAGAAGGCCTAGTTTTTGGCCGCTGGCAGGCTGCCTTAAGGTGAACCCCGATATGTTGTTGGCAGCCCTATTCTGGGTCATATTAATGCGCGCCATACCCGCTGCCACCTTTGTACCTTACACCGGTGCACAAAGTAAAGGAGAAGGGCATCCGCTCTTTTATGTTCCCCTTTCCGGGTCCACAGAAGGTTGAGTTGTAATCACTGGAAGCTTAGCATACTTAAAAACCCCACCAAAAAAACTGGCTCTGCAAATATAAAAGCGTCGTTTTCTGTACATATGGCGAAGTTCCAATAAAAGAAGCTGTATTCATTCGACTGAATAGCGTTTGTATATTACAATATACATGTAGAAGCTTGGTGCCTGTGTGAAGTGAAAAAAAATCGCTACCGTAGGGAAAGGGTTGCTTTGTTAAAGGTTACCTGTGATGATTTATTCTGGCCCCTCCAGAGTCAGGTACGTGATGAGAGGATTGGTTGAGGGTTGGACTCCCTGCCATACCTGGGACTGAGATAGCAATGGCTAAACAATCTACAAGCTTACCGGGTCCCTCTCACAGACTTACACACACACGTGCTGAAGATACTTTTGTCAATGTCATTAAATAGGATAGAGCGTTTTGGGGGTGGAGTGGGGAAGGAGATTTTCAGGGTTGGATGGGGATGAATCTGCCTACAGCTAACCTTCGCACATGTTAGTTGTCTTGATGTTTATGGTGGTGGAACGCATCCATTCACACTGAATTGGGCTCCTAGTGTAGAAAAGAGAATTTTGTGACTACCCCAGTGCAACTATACCAAAGCACAGTTGAACGCGCCATCACCCATTTAAATAGTTTCATACGTATATACTGCAAGTCATATCAAAAGTGGCAATTAAGTTTTACTTGGGGGAAAGAGGAAGTCGCAATGAAATCATTATGATTAGATGTCTGAGTGAGTTGAGGCCTGTGGGATCATGATGAGAAGCTTAAATAATCATACAGCGCTGTAACAATGTTGATTTGAGAGTAGGTATTAGATCTCGATAGCTTGATGTACAGAGGGCGTTGGCAACAGTTTTGGTCTCTTTGTGAATGGATGGGTTGTAGTAGATGAATCTGACTGTCTAAAGTCATAGACATTCAGTACATCCCTGGTCAAACTCCCGGTTCCTGTTCTTAACTGAGATAGTTAACAATTTAAGAGTGTCGACCGAAGATACAGTTTGACTGATAAATTTATGAACCTGAATCCAAGACTACTGCTTTGTGTAAATAGGAACTGCATTTAGACAACTACTTTACTCGGGGACCTAATCCCTCTTGGGAGAGTCGATCTAGTAGTCGAAATAAGACCTTAATATTTGATTTCTATCTATTTCTTATCAGAAAGTAAAAAGCAATGCTTTTATTAAGAACTTGAAAATAGAACATCCCTTGTGCATTTAGCTATTTTGGAGGTAATGCAAGAAGATGTAGGTTAAGTGAGAGTGTTTTGTAGGTTAGTTAACTTTATCGTGATGTTCGTCTTTTAAATTTGATCCAAGTTGCTTTCGTATATTTGAAAAGGTCATGGCAAACTTGTGAGCTATGCAGATGGCAACTCACTGTGCGAAAGTGAGGCTCTGCTTTTTAATGTTACCTCCGTGCTCATTGGCTCAATGCGTCACCATATATAACCAATCACGTCATGCGGCACTAACCCAGCCTAGCCTGTAGCGGTGAAAGCTCACAGGGCCATCTTTCACCCTGCAATGCACCACTCATATCATTCTCCTATTTCGCCTCCATATTAGGCCGTACACCCATCCCACCTCCCTCCAACTTCCAACAAAATACATTTTAATAACACTTTTCCAATCTGTGCGACTCTGACAGGGATGGCTGTCATAAATAGTTGAGTGTAATTGAAAGCTTTGAGCGGATGTTAGACCATTAGTGAAATAGACTACTTTTAAATTAAATATCGCTCATGTCTAAACCTGCTATCTATCTGCGCGGATTATTCAGACTTAAACGTGGCACAATGGGGTGATTCCGCAAGGCCTTGCTGTTTAGGGCCGGGAATAACTCGTAGGATTCGGAGGGGAAAACACAACATAGTTACCTAATAAAGAAAATACTACATTCAGCATCAATAGACTTTTGTGACTGCCGACTGTCAAACTACGACGTATTAATATTATAACCACAAAAACAGCCTCCTTTAGTCTATTGAATGGCGCAATGAGGAATGAATTTGGCAGCAGTCGCATCCCTCATAGAGGTGGAACATTATATCCCTATCTGCTAGCCTCCTGGGCGAGCCGGCCTTTGAATGGTGACAACTACAAAGGAGTCACACAGAAAAGAAACTTGCCACTAGTCTATCTGGTGCATTAAATGGAAGCTTAAAAACAGGACAGCGACAATCGATGTAGCTGGAGAAAAGTGGGTCCATCAAACCAACATTTCCATTTGAAATGGGAAAAAGGTTTCTCGCGAATAATGAGGACATAACTGTGGGATGTATGAATGTGTAATACTTTTAACATTTCATTTTTATCAATAAGATATAATCGTTCAGAAGGTATTGTTGTAATAAGCGCCCATGCTACTTGGGGTTTCTGATGCACAATATCAGAGCATACCGCTCAAGACACTCAGAAATCAAGCTAACTTCCACCCCAAGACAATTAGAGCATCTCTTCCACATGTTTATGAGCCAGAGAAGTTGGACTCGACTCCAGCCATTACAGAGCCGAGCGACCAGCTCATTCCACCCATTTCTCCCAGCCATAATAGTGTTTCCCCTCTCGGCCATCTTTAACCGTTGCGATCTGCAGTAGCGCTTAGCCCATAATGTTCAAAATAATATCCTTCATTAAAAGCAGTGGAAACTCTCCCTAGACCGGCGTTGCGATCCTTTATCCTCATTTTAAGCTTCGAGACCGTCCGCGGAGCCTATGGATATTGCTTGATTTCATTATTTCATTTTTCTACGAGCGCCGGGGAATGTTAAGATTCCCGGCTCGGAACCGCTCGGAGCTGCTCGCGAGAGGCGCCAACAATGGCCGTGAAGCAGTTAGGAGTTATCTATGTCGCTCTTAAAGCCAAAAAGAAGAGACTGTCGGAGAGGGGAGAGGGAGAGAGTAGTTAATTGATTCATTCCTCCAGAAGGCTACGGCGTTAGTGCATCAGAGCCACTGGGGACAAAGGATTCATACACAAAAGGTGGGTGGGGAAGAACTGCCTCAGCCCTAAGCATATGTTAGACTGGGGCCTGCTCTGAGAGGTTTGTTTACAGAGCCAGAGATGTGCCAGTCTTGTCTGCCGTTCCTAGAGGGCCATTTAACTTCTTGCTCTAATAAACAGTGCCACCCATATGTTTTTTTTTCCATTTAGTCTTGTAATGGAGCATTTTCGACTTTGCTCCAAAGGTTAACTGGTTTAGGCACGTCGTTTTTAAAAATATAAGTAGTATATGAAAATGGTAATTTGGGGATGGCTCTAGCCAATCTCGAAACAGTTGATAATCTAGTCTCTAATAATCTGTTTGAAACAGACATTTCTCTTTTAAATATAAGTTATACAGTTTATCCATTTCATGTGTACTGAGCATGCTTAGTCCTTTCCCCAGTTGCCCTTTAATTCAGTTCCCGCTGTAGGTACCCAATACTCAGGGACACTTTGAGAATTGGTGACTGAATAATGTCTCTGGCAGAGGCAGGAGAGAAGTGAGTCCCAATGTAAAAGTACTACCCGTCGTGTCAGTGGGTATGTTGTGTAATGCGGGTCACCAACGTGCTGGGTCAGGTCCATATATAATTCTGCCCCTATAAGTCTGGAGCCCTTCATGGGAAGACGAAGAAGTCCAGTACACCCCCATCAGGACTACCATCAGAAACGTGGAGGGCCGGCCGGTTGGAGTAAGGGGATTGGCACGGGGGTGCATGACGACATAAAGCAGCTTTTCCTGTGTATTACTCAAGGTTTTAATTCCTTCTAATTAATAGGATTGCGTTTTTCCATCGTTTCCCTTCCCATCCACCGCTTTTACTTAGTAGAAAAAACCCGTAGGCTTTCTGCATCGCCTGGAGCCAGGGAGAAGGGACGGTTTTCTTTTAATTAAAAATAATTGTTGGATTTCGGCTGGAGCGGGCAGCTGGCGTGGTAGGGTTTATACGTAGGCCCTCATCAGGGCTAATGCTCAGACCTAGAGACCCTGGGGGAAATAAACGGAAATGTATAGGTGGGCAGCCAGGACCGGCCGAGACGTTTGGTGCGTCGACGAATGCTGCTTTATGGAGCGGCCAAGGCCTGTTGTATACCTCCCCGAATGAGCCGGGGATTCGGGGGCACTGGTCGGGCCCAGAGCTTACCTGCCTACCCCTGCCTACCCCTGCCTACCCCAACCTACCCCAACCTACCCCAACCTATATCCCTGCCTACCCCTGCCTACCCCTCCCCAGTCCTACCTACCCCTACCTACCCCTACCTACCTACCGCCCCCTCCCCCGCCTCCAGAGCGCCCTCACCATTATTACCACAGTCTGTGGCAGGCTCTCTCTGAGATTACCTGCTCGCGTCGTGGTTTAAACGAACAGAACACAGCCAGACGACCTAATTGATTGGACAGTATGTACCATACAATGTTTGGAGTTGAAAGACAGTATTTTAGATTACGTTTGAGCTAAGCTGGTTTAAATTACGTTTGAGCTAAACTGACCCAATTTCATGTGGGCTCGTTCAAAAGTATTCATCTTCGTGTAAGGTCCGTGATGCAAGATTCTGATTTGCCCGTTAGAAGAATTATCAAAAAATGTCATTTCATATACGGTAGTTCCGACAGTATAACACAGTGCGGGTTTTCTGGCGTATGACCCAGAGGAGTAGCTCCCTGTGAAGGTAAACAAGTATAAATCAAACAGGGCAGACTATTGCTTAGTGCCCCGGGGTTACCCAGTCTGTAAGCCCGTTCTGGTTTCTCCATTTGACGGCCTACTGTCGCAAGAAGGACTCAAAGTTTTAATTGGACTTCCCGGGCAGGGGCTGTCCGATAGCAGATTGGCTTTACCTGGTCCAATACACTGACTGCCTATGGTAATTTCTTCGGTCAGGCAGGCCCTTAGAGCCGGGCGCTTTTATAGGCCACTGGGTTTCATTATTGGGGCCATCAGGCCTGAAAAAGGTCCGGCCGCTCACAGAATTAGTCTCCCACGGTCGTTTGGAAGTTCCCTAAACACAGCGAGAGATTGAATAAAGAAGGGCGCGCAGCGCGGGGACAGATTGGGAGTAATACCCACTGCTGGCCGGGGGCAAAAATTAGGATTGTGAAATGGAGAAAGTAATCGAGCAACCCGTTCTAACAGGTTCTGATGAAACTATTCTGCGCCTGGTTTTTGTGCGTGTGAGAGTGTTCACGATAAGACGGAGACAGCTTAATCTCCCTTAGGGCTGTTTGCCTTTATGGTTATTGATGAGTCCGGGGATTGGACGGAAACGAAAAATGGCCTGTAAGTGTGCATTTAACGTCTTAGGCAGCTCCCACCATAAAGAACGTCTTTTTAAAACAGCAGCGCTTCCACAACAGGCAAAGAGGTAATGGCAAAGCGTTGAAAACATAGAAACAGACATGAGAAGTAATTCTTTAGTTCTGAAGAGAATGCTTTGGGGGCCATCATAACTGGTCACAGTGTGTTGATGGGGCTGGGGGAACAATCGCGGCAGGCCGGGGCTGGCCGGGGCTGGCCGGGCACCATTCGTATGCACCTCGCCTCCCCTTGTTTACGGCGAGAAGGATCCTCACGGCCAATACCTCAGCCCGCCCAAGGCCCGTTTTGATCGCCGCCAGGGGGCCTCAGCGCGCCCACTTCCGGTAGGTGGTGCTGCCCCCTGTCGGCAGGCCGCCGGGTCGTCGGGCCATCGTCGGCTGTACGCCGCGCGACGCCGACCTCAATCTGGGCGTCGGTCGTTACACGCCGAGAATAGCCCGCCGACCCGCGCGTCCACCGGAAGTGGTGCTCCGCACGCCGACCTGAGACGGCCCCCTAAAGGTCACGGGGACGCCGGGGCCACCAGGTGGCGCGGCGAGCGGCGGCCGCTGGTTCTGGGCGTGGAGACGCGTCTGGCCTGGAGTCCCTCCGGGGAACAGTGCGCTTCCGGTTTGAAATGCGCTGATGGTGGTGCGCACAAAGTGAAGACAGTGCCTAATGCTGAGGCCATCAGGGGCGGGCTGCGTCTAGTGTTAGGGCACTGACATTGACTGAGAGAGAGGAACAAGTGAGAGAGATGTTACATTGGTCGGTTTTAAGGACACTGAATGCAACAAGGTTGAATTAGGATATACGACAAATTGAATACCATCCCTTGAATATAGAAATTGAGATAACCCGCTTTTCAGTAGATGGTGAAATCAATGTTTCTGCTGTTAGTCCATCAAGCTGCTATCTATATCTATTTTCCCTGCATTTTCATCTATTTACTTGGCGAAAAAAGAGGTCATGCAGGTAAATGTCAAGATACACAAACATCAGCTGATATCAAATCTATACTGGTTGTACATGTATTTGAGATGCACCAAGACCGCACCATCAATGACCCGAGCAAAACGTGAGCATCCCCGCCACGGCGGGCGATAAATAGGTCAGGCCAAAAGGGAGCAGCTCGTGGGGCGGGGGTCAACGACCAGCCTGAGTCGGCAGGTGAAAAAGGCGGATCATCTCACCAGTCGCCGATCAGGTTACAGCCATAGCAGCCCTACACTCACGCCACCAGCCGCCCGCTATGCCAGAACATTAGCTACACCCGGGATACCCTCTCCTTCCTTTCCACTCTGCAACCAGTTTACCCGTTTGATCGGCCAATATAGCAATATAACCTCCATTTTCCATATTCCTTTTCTTGAATGTTATTGGGATGTGCTTTATTCTTAATGTTTCAAAGATTTATATAATGAAGATATTTAAAGGATATATGGCCTTGATTGAATTCCGTGCGTGTTTCCTACATATTGAAGTTATTGAAGTATTACCTCCAAGGAGGTGGCTCGTCTTTGAGCCCCGGTCACGCCCAAATGAGGTTATCCCGGCCCTTGGGGGCGAGGTGATTTGGCCGCCTCTCGGCAGGTTTCATCATACCCCGGGCCCGGGTCGTGGGCCGCCTCCCTAGGTAAATTGACTCGGCCGGATGACACGGGGTGATCGGGCCGCCCGCCGGGCGGGGGGAAGCGCCGTTTATAAGGTTGATGGTTGGGGGTGGGGTGGGAGCCGGATTATGAGGTTTGGGGGAGGCCGAGGGATTGCTTCTATGTTGTGCCTATAGTGCGCGCTGTTAGACATTTCTGTATATTGCATTACTGCAGAGTGAGAGAATGCTTCTGTTGAGAGCTGAAATGATCCCATGCAAGAGCCACTGTTTGTCCACGTACTTCACCTATATCGGGTTTGCCAAATTTGAATGGTTCTCAAATAAAACTCACGTTGAAGTTTAAAATGCCTACCAGTAATGGGCGTGAACCTATATTTCTCTAAAATGATTTGTAAACAATAGTTCGCATTAATAGCATTCCTAAAAATCGTGTAATTGAGCATTGTAGTACTCCTATCAATATCAAACATATTGCATACTCGTTTGTGTAAGGAAACGATCGGGTAGAAAACCGCAAGACGTTGTCCTCCTTAGAGTTAGCTAATGACACAACAGGAACAACACGTGTCGAGCCTTTCCTTAGTCGTGCCGTTAGCTAAGGCCGAACCCGTGCTGAATGATTTATTTCCCCTCACCTTTTACCCTATCACGTAGCAATCAGCATAATGGGGAGTGGCCCCACCCTAGCCCCTCCTCCTGCCACCCTGGTCACGCCCGCGTCCGTCCCTAGGTGTGGTCCTTATCATAGCCATGTTCACCAAGTACCTTCACCACCCAGTCACCACTGTCACTGCTCTTTATACATATAACCAACCAAGAAGGGAGTACAAGGGTGGTTATCACCCCGAGCCGGGACCCCGATATCAGCCCGAGGCCAGGGCCCGAAGGGCCGGCCGAGGGCTGATATCGGGGTCCCGGCGGGGGGTGATAACCACCCGAGTACTCCCTTCACGGTTGGTTATGGATTTATTATACCTTTTCTGTTAGATCTGAGCTCCCCAGAAAGGATGCACAGCAATCAGTGATGGTGGGACTGTGATGCTGCACATTTTTTAATGTTTTTTTCATATAACTCTTTTGATATCCATCAAATCTACAAACAGTAAGCAGTAAAATGTAGCTAGGAACGTTGTGCAGATAATGCAAATGTTAGATTTTTTAATTCTTTATGATTTCATTTTTTCATGAATTTTAGAAAAATAAAAAGTTTCTGTATCACACTGCAGTGTGATACAAGGCTGGTTATCACCCAGGTTTGTATCGCCCTGAGTTAAACTCTTAACTACTAACCTTGTATCACACTAAGGTATAATAAAACATTGTACCACCCTAGGGGCGATAAAACGCCTTTTACTGCCCAACGTAATGGCACAGCCATGTTCACGATTACATCTCTGGTTGTAGAAGTTAATATTTGATTTATTGTTTGGTATTGACCGAAATTGCCACAGAAGGATAAAGCATAAAAAGCCAATCGGAACTGCTTTTAGTTGCATCAAGGGTACATTTTGGACATAGACAACTTGTGAATATCAGACGTATCATTATGATATGGGCGTTCAAAAAGTATTTAGTTGAAGGTAACTGTGCCCTGACATATTGGCTTAATTAGACTCACCCCCCATTACTCAGGTGATTAATGGCCCACCTGGATGTAAACAAGCAGTGTCTTATGACAGGGGACCTTCCCCCGACACCGGCTCCAGGGGCCTGGTCATTGTTTATGGTCAGGGAGGGAGTCATCTGTAAGAGGGCCGCCCGCTCTCATTAAAAGGTAATTGCTTTTCCGCTTGGTTTAAACCAAATTTATAAGGCACCTAGAAAATATATTTGGACAAAGTCTGGCTTCGTTAGTGTTCAACGACATGCGAAATGCTTTATGCAGGAGTCAAGCTTGCTTCTGTGATATCCTGTCTAACGTGCTGCTTTTCTCAAATATTCCTGAAGATGTACATTTCAGATTTGAAGTTTTCATAACTGTGACACTGTATAGAAGCTGCACAAGAATCTCAAGCATGATTACATACCGATACTTTCTGAACTTTTCTGTTAATACAAACCTGTGTAAAATAAACTAGCCTTTTTACAAGTAAGACGTAAAACGGTAGTTTACTATTCCATCCTTCAGCAGAAAAAAGGAAATACCGTATACATGTATACTGCAGGCAGAACATTAAAACGAGGAAACCTGTGTGTGCAGGATACAAAATGTCATAAGCAGGTCACCAAAGTTTCCACCAATCTGCTGACGACCATCCCCTGCCTCCCCTGTCCCCCACCCCGACCCCCCGTACCATAAATAACCACCCGTCCCTTATACCTGAATACCTTATGAGACTTATCCCTGAGTCTAAGCTGTTTACCGCGGCCGGCCCGCCGCCAATTAAAGCCTGATGGCGCTCTGTAGGAGGGCCTCTTTTATGAGCTACTCGCCTATGAGCAGCTCACCCAGATGGCGGGCAGTGAGTGATGATAGAGGCCCGTGGAGGAGGCCGGGCGGGGGCCCGATAGCCCCCGGTCAGTAATAAGTTATGAACACGACCCCCGGGCCGCAATCTGGGGGGACTAGGCCGGGCGGCCGGGCCGCATTGGGCGGGTGGAGATTGGGAGCCGGGGCTTCACAGGGGACGGGGTTATTTTATTGGGGTGAAAGAAACGAATTAACCTTCTAACACCAGCGGGAGGGCTTTTCGTTGCTCGTTTGTATGCAACGGATTTTCCCCCCTCGTCATCGAAATTTAGTTAAAGAACTCCCATAAAAGGACCTTCTGATCTACGCTCTATGGCTTGTGGTCGCTGCTTTATTAGGGTTCTATCCAGGTATTACCCGCACCTAGTAAGCAGATATATAGGAGTTTATCATTAGTTTATTTATAGAAAAATTGGGAAAACCATAAAGAATGCCGTTCCCATTTAGATAATGCCAGCACCTAGGTCAAAGGCCCAATCCATGTTACTGAAATAATAAATAAGCTCTTTGTTTGGAAAAAAGAAATAAATATAGTATTGGAATGGCATTTTAGAAATGAAGGAGAAAGAAGGGGTCATATTAATCCTTAAAGCTTGACAGATGGGTGATAATTATGATTCCTATGATCTATATCTAGAAGGCAGTTATAGAATAAGAACTGCAGACCCGGCAAATCACGACTTAATTAGGTGGCACCTGTAAAACCATACTTGACCCCAGTACGGTAAATTTGGTTAATACAAATACGTTCTCAGAATAATTAAATCTACTTTACAACTCCTGAAACATTTCCAGTCTGCCAAAAATAATCTCCCGAAAAGACACATGGACAAGGTCACAGTTTTTACTATGCCATTGCAGGAGAAATTGATGTCTAGTCATGACCTAATTATCTTAGGCAATTTATTTGAATTACACTGCATCTTCAAGAGATCATGAATTTGATGTTAATTATTGGACGCTTAATTAGTATCTTATGAAGTGTCAATGATTCGCCGGACTAGAATTTTATCAATCTGATACTGTGTAACTGTAAGCCAAAAACATAAGAGGAATCGTAAGAAACATGCGTTATTATGTTTAGACTATGCATGTATTCATACTACTGCATTTCTTCTGGGGAAAAAAGAAAGGAACACAAAGGAACACACAAAACACAAACGAACACACTGACATTACAACTCTAGCATATATTATACCAAACTCCTTATAATAACACACATACAGTGACAAGGGGCGGGAGTGATGGACTGGTCAGACTGGGCCTCATCAGGTGATCAGAACGTTTGTAATTAACACGGGTGATTAGAAGGACCAACAAAAGCAATGTGGCCATCAGGTTGGGTCTCTTTCTCCCGTCCTAATCAATCAGCATCGCCCATACCCGGCCGGCCCTGGCCGCGGAGGGGCCGTACATAACGAATTCGGCGGTTCTAATTAGAACCCGGCCCGCCGTAGCCGGTGTATAAAAGACGACATTAATCACCCTGCCCGCAGAACCTTTTCATTAGACTAATGAAGATAGTTAGGGCCGGGTGTTGTCATTAGGTGGGGCCCGCGCCGCCAACGCCACACCCTCCCTGTTTGCACGTTTTCACATCATAAAACGGTCGTGGGTGGGGGAGGAATTGGGGGATATTCCACGAATGCATGATAGGACTCTTGGAGATGTAGTCATTCTTAACAGAAAATATATTGAGTCTGAAGGCCTCAAATTGTAGGACCTATTACACCTCAGAATAAATACATTGGAGATGATGGATGGCGTCGTCTCTGCAATCATGAGTCCTTTTGGGTCGTCATTCAGAATTGTCTGGCGCGGTTTTCCTGTTGTCGCAGTCACTTGGCCCGGCGTAACATTAACACCCAGACTCAAAGGTAATTTTCTGGCTGCAGGGCAACCTTTTAAAGTGAGCCTCAGTTCCGCCAATACCAGTAATTAAGGTCACTGAACCCGCTTTGAAGCCAGTGTGTGGCTTCACAGTATGTGGCTTCTGGGCGGAGAGGGAGGGGGGAGAATATGTATGACAGGAGAGACATTGATCCTCGACATTATCATACTTAGAGGTGCATTGCCTTGATATAATAAGTATAGCTTTGTTGAGGCAAAGCCAAAGGAAATATTGCACACCTGAAGGCATGTTTTTTATAGGACACACCTCTTTTTGGTATGAGCATGGAGCTACACGCCTAACAAGTGGTATACGGATGCCTATACGTCAGGGTACCAACCACACAGGGAAAACAGGGAAAACAGGGAAAATGGCAAAAAAAATTCCCTGACAGGGAAAACACAGGGAATTTGGAAATTTTGCCAAAACACAGGGAAAACACAGGGAATTTCATTTGGCCAGGTCCTAAAATTCCTGATTCTCAAGATAGTAGGGATTTAACATTTTGTTTTTGGGTTGTCCAAATTTTTTCAGCATGCAGAGGCTTTTAAATTGGAAAAATTTGCTGGATATGACACAGGGAAAAATTGCCGCGGGACAGGGAAATCTCAGGGAAAACACAGGGAATTTGAAAATGAACTTTCGGTTGGTACCCTGATACGTGCTTTGTCTATGATTCTGAAATACCAACCTTTGGATGCCAACAGTTACGTTATTAAATTCTTCATGAAACGGTAAACTGAGTTCCTGAATATTTAATTTAAAGGGGAAGAATCTGATGGCACTGGAAACGCTTGTTCTGCTTCCTGACGATTATGGGATACAAAATATGCCCAATTGGTACACAAAGATGTTTTGGGCGTCGTCTTATCCTTGTTGTTGGAGATGGGAACATGGGCCCGGCACGTGTTTGGAATATAGGACTATGATATATCAGACGATGCGCCCCTGCCCCCTCCGCCTGTGGCCGTTCCCAGCCATCTAGATAGAGATGGATGGATAGGGCGAGGCGGGATGCATGGCACAGCATACATCATACACGCAAATCTCCGACAGACACATTAGGTCCTGCGAGCTGCTCTGAGCAGCTCCCAGCACCAGTCACTCACCCTGATACATGGTCGGCCCAAGCAAAGTGGCCTGCGCTGGCGATTGGCATTTCTCAGTGGACAGCGACCTGTGATTGTTGTTAACCCATTGCCCCTGGGCAAGATTTTGACTACAGTCCTCGGTATGTAGGGAGACTGTCTTGATAAAGGCAACACACGAAATGCTTACATAGTGTAATAATACGTTGTTGATAAAGTTAAGGGATTATTTTGCATTACTAAATGTCATCAGAGAAAAATGGAAACTATTGTGTATGATTAGAAAATTCATAGACAAACAAATCTTTGGAAAATTTGTAAATAATCGCGAGGAAAAAAAGAAGATCAATCCAGCATTGGTTTAATTTCCTATTTTCGTGAAAGAGGTCATATTCTAAGAATATCTTAAACGAGCAGTTATTCTAGTGTAGACGATTTTCGATGATGGAAGAGGGAGGTTTTTGCATGATTAATCGACTCTTCGTATGACTTAAGTAGATCTGGTATTATTTACGATGCCGTATCATGCCATGTTATAGTATGTAGATCAGAATTACTTCTCTGCCCACATCGTGCAGTAAACTAGTGCTATTCTCTCTTTGACATGAGTTATCGAATTCCATAACAGGTTTGGCATAAATGATGGGAATAGTGCATGATGGCGTATCTCAATCATATACCGTTGGCTTGTTATGAAATAGAGTATGATATATATCATACTATGACAAAGCATCTAAATTCAGTTTATGAACAATTCCTGTTGAACACATGCATTAGCTAAAAATGAATTTAAGTTACAACAATGTGTGTATAGCGTATGACTCAACGTTTGCTGTCATAAGTGTATCCAAAATAGGGTTAGATTTCAAGTGCTGGTGGAAGTGCATTAGTCCTACCCGGACTGAAACTCAGTTGAGATACAGTGTATCAGGAGTATAGAATCAGTGTTTACTTTCAGTAGCTTTTCAGTGGAAAATCAGTGGAAAACAGTGGAAATACAGTGGTTGAGCAGTGGGAAATCAGTATGTCCGAAATATTTAAATGAGCTGGCAGTAACAAGTCAGTGGAAAATCAGTACCATTTCAGTAACTCATTTAAATATTTCGGACATACTGATTCAGGCAGTATACACTGACTTTTGGTCCGGGTTATTTGCACGCACTGCTATTGCCATGTCTGGAGTGAAAAGTACAGTAGTTTACTTTTCTACAAAGAAATCAATACTCTTCGGTAACCTTTATATTTTCACTGGGTAACCAAAGATGATACAGTTCGTGAACATAGGGGATTTGCTCAGTAAAATAACAGATGGTTGGAATAGGATACTTAACGCAAAAAAAATTATTCCGCAAGGGAGAAAATAACGATGGCAGTTCTCAGCCTCCCCACCAATAAGCTTCTGAATGCATGACGTGCATTTATCATTTGATCAATGCGCCTAAAAAGACCATCAATGTTGGAGGGAACAAAAAGGGACAACCCAGCTGTGCTAAGTCCCTGAGACCCCGTCAGACATTATGGGCTAAAATCAGATTAGGCATGAGGATTATGGGCCGAGTTATCACATCTGACAGTCTAATTAGACAAAATAGACGTGCAGGCACGAACAAGTGCCAAGTCACATTAACCAGGCCTGGGGGCTGGGGAAAGCTGTTATTGGTAATCACCGAGTTACCACCACCAATCCATCTTAGGAGCGCCTTTAGAAAAGTGAAAAATCGGACTGTTAAGATATAGCTCCACCCCCATTAATTGCAGTATCAGAGTGTCTCTAATGGATTGTGTTGATTAGATTTCACTGACATGTTGAGAAATCGCACTGAAGCAGTTATTTTAAATTTAACTATTTAAAATGTGCAATTTATAAGAACATGCGTCTAATCATAAGCACAACCTGTTTTCGTTTCTGCTTTGACAAAAACCATTAGTAGTTTTTGTTCAATACCAAAAAAACGGGAGGTAACACGTACTAAAGCCAAAATCCCTTCCATAAAACGTGCAGAAAACATCAAAGTGATTCGGTCTTAGTGTCTTGAATTACGACTGTGACCTCGTCAATGTTAGTGCTTTGCCTTGCAGCCATATCTATTTGAAGGTTTTCCAGAAAGATAAAACCAACCGTCACGTAAGAACAATGGGAATGCAGTTTCTGAACCAGTTTTGACCTAGTGCGTGTATAGGCTAATTCTTTGGTTTTATCAACCCTGGTCTGATAAAATTGTTGACTGTGGGAGGTTAAATTTCTTTAAAATGTAAACCCTGTCCGTGTCTCAATAGAGACTTACATCCTTACATTTGGAGCATCTCGGTGCAACCATAATGTACCTCATGGCAGAAGTAACCTTGAGTAGATGCCCGAAAACTCATTGTCTTCGGGGTAAACATTGGCATTTATTTGTAAGTTTTGAGTACCATATCATGTATTTACGGAGGGAGATTGTTGATTGTACCATTGGTTAAGAATATTCAGACACAGTCCTTTCTAATTACCTTTCTCCCAGTAGTTAGTATTGCTCCTAAACTACAACTTTAAGTATTTCATTTATATTCTATGACCATGGAACTATTTAAATGAAAACCAAATAGTGCATTAGATATACCTAGACATCTTGGCTGTTTTGACTTTACCAAGGCTTTTATCATTATAATGATTTGAAAGGACAGTCACAGTTGATTTCAATTAAGATAAATAAGATTGTATAAGTAATAGGGCCATGGAAATTGGAATACAACAGAGGAGAGTCAGTTCAATGTTATTGCAGTTCACTGAGGTAACCACATTGGTAGCCTCTCATTGTAGGTCAGAGGGGATGTGTTTCAGTTGGAGATACTGTCGTCAGGGAATAGGTCGGTACAATTTATGATCACATTGGGCTTGAGATAGGGTAATGAAGATGTTCGGGTTGTCCGGCTGAGCATGCATTACGCCTTATGAAAGCGATGTCGGTCAGCGATAGCATATTCGTTCTCTGCCGAATCGCTTGAGGTGGCCAGGTCGTATCAGCCAGCGATAAACCCAGGCCTTAATAGGGGGTTGATAGTGGTGGTAGATAGAGAGAGTGGGGGGTTTATAGGCCACTGATAAGATAAGAGCGTGTTGGGGCTGGTGGCCGAGGCTGTGATGCGCGGCTGGATGCCATGTTCTTCATCTGATGGATGTACAGACCCTACTTAGGGGTGGCCAGGACGGGGCAGGGCTGATTGGTTCTGAGGGGGTTGGGGAGTGGCAGGGGATAGAGCATGGGAGGAATTGGGGACTTTGTGGAAGGTGTGGTAGAGACTTGGGTTAGTGAAGGGTTGATGGGTTTGGAGGGTTTAGGGTAGAGCCGGGTGAGATGGATCTTATGGAGTGGTGTGGGGGACGTAATGAGAAGGGGGTGTTGGGGACATAGGGGATGGGTAAGGCAGTGAATGGGGACTGCAATGGTAACAGAGTACACGAGGGGTTGGGGTCAATGGGAGTGGTGGTAGGTTTGGGAAGGGACGAAGGGCAAAAGAACAGTAAAATGGTGTGGGACATTTTAGCTTAGGGACAATGCCCTGAGTATAAAACATGCAAAGTAGTGGTTGATCAGCATGTTTTGATTGTGCAAGTGGGAGTTGCAGGACATATACCTCAAACAAAATTCTCTATCACTGTTCTTTGGAAAACCACCCGGGGAAAACCACCGACTTTTCTACCAGGGTCTGTTCAAAGTGACCTTCATAGCACAATTTCAAATTGCGGAGAAAATTAGAAAAAGAATTGAGTGAGAGTGGTTTTGTGACAATAAATACCATCAATACAGAATCTTAGAGGCTTTAGAGTTGTCCTTCTTGACCTTCAAGATTATGACCTCCACATGTCTTTTTTAAGGCAGCAGTCAGTACCCAAACTCATCGTTGACACACGTTATTTCTGTAAGTTATTATTGAAGAAGTAGTTTTTGAAGAAAAAGATACTTTCAACCAAAGGGAAAGTAATAACGATGTCGCTTTGAAACCGCCAAGGTCGATTAGGCAGTTGTCAGTAAATATTACTTCTTGCAGTCAGACTAGCTCCGACGTCAACTTAAACGTTTAAACTCTCCTGCCAACTCCCTCCCCTGTAATATGGAGACTAAAAACGACCGTTTTTCCCCGAACGGCAATCCAACAGTGACATTGACTAAACAAAAATAACAGGCACGCAATAGACAAATAGCTAACTCTTCCTTCTTATTTCTTACCTCGTGGGGAGAAAAGTAACTGATTGATCCACAGCGCAAAAAGAAACGTTCAGAAGGTTAAAAAGAAGAAAAAGTCCACCAAGGCTGTGGTCCTGGCTGCACTGGTTGCCGGTGACTGAGATGCTAATTGTTTGCCGGTTCCGGGAGGGCCGTGACAGGGTCCTTGGGTGTTGGTCTTAGGTGTGTGCCGGGCCCAGGACACCTGTCTCCAACCGCCCCTTTCCCCAGTCTGTAGCCTGATGGATGGCCGGACTTCACTTCACACTCCGTGTTTAAAGCGCCCAAGACACTCCCTAGCAGGCCCTGAAGGAGGGGTGAGGATTAGTAGAATGATGCCCGCCCCCGGAGAGAAAGGGTTAAATATTGGAGCTGGTCCAGGATCTGGTGCGAACGTGTTGGTTGGGGGAGGTGGGGGAGAGGGACGGGCCGACCTGCACTCTCTCCTCTCTCCCCGCCTCCCCAGCCCCGACCATCCATCTATCTCCCCTTCTCCCCGATACCCCCTCCCACAACCACCACCACCACCACCACCGCTCGGCAGCAGTGGGCGATAACACACCTCGGCGGTCTAATGCCGCGCCCGGAGGAATTTCATTTCAAGCCGTCTTTTATCGTCGGTTTGAACCGCTGCCATCCCCTCTAAGCACTCGCTGCCTGCCCGGCCCGATCCCCCCAGCGTACTCCCCGCCCAGCACCGCTGGGGCTATCGTGTATTGAGACGTTGGCGTGTGTTATGTACGCCTGGTGGGGCCGGGGCTGGGCCGTGTACTCCGCATGCCAAGTGGGGCACTTTTTAGGGTTCTCTGGGCCACGTAGTGTGCGCCAATGGGTGGATTAGGGAATAGCAAAAAGAAAAAAAAATCTGTGTTGGGAGAGGTGGCGTAGATTGCCACATAAAATACGACCTGGGTACTACTGAAGCTAATCATTGTCAGCTGTCATGAGGACACAGTGCTAGGGCTGGCCGGCCGAAGCCACAATGCCCGAGAAGAGGGCGTTAAAATGCTGAGGGCCTTGAGGGCTTACCAGGCTCCCCCCGCTGCCACCCCCACCCCGCCCTTATATCCCCACTACCACAGCGCCCAGAGGCAATGGACTGACAGCCACAACGTCACGGGCTCTTTCTAACCGCCGCCGACTCTGGAAAGGGGAAATGTGAATTGATTGTGCTCTTTGCCATAATGGTATGACCCAATATTGCCTTCAAAGGCGCCCCCTCTCCTTGCTCCCCGGTTATGTAGCCCGCACCCCCCGCGGGATGCATAATGGCCAAGTTTCAGTCAGTCATCCATTGCTGTCAGCTGCAGCGGCCCACAGTTCCGCAGTTGGCGAATTTCCCTGCTGCTGGTGGGTGGGTCACGTGGAGAGATGGGAGGAGGGCGGGGGAGGTCGCTACAGCTCTCCTCCAGGACCTGACGACTACCTTGGGAGAAAACAACGGTTGGCCTCGTACCCTAACATGTGATTACCTCTCTCAGACGGAACTCACCCAACAACCCAAATAACAGGGTGGGGAGAAGGGTTTGGTAAGTGAGTAGAAAAAACAGAAACAGGTTGGGGGTTACGACAGCGATCCTTTTAGGCAAGATAGAAGAGATCTGTTGTGGAGTGAGGTCTAGGAAAGGCCTCTGGGAGAGAGTAGGGGTTTGTGGTTTGTGGAGTGGTCCGAGTTCAGGGTTGTGCAGTTGTTCTAGTGGTGGCCGTTGTGGGTCCCGGCAAGTAACGGGTACAGGGACAGGGACGGTGCTGGAGGTGGTGCCTGGTAGACAGGGGTGAGGGGATCCATCTCTGTGGGCCACCATCTCTGATGGATGATACACTCAGACTCCAGTCCCCGATGTCTATGCCTCATCCCCAGGCCCAGAGTTGTACCGATTCTTTGTGCCCACCCCAATCTTTACCCTAAAACCCTACCCCTCTCCACCACTGAACGCCCTCTCACAACCCGTACCTCTTCCGTATCCATTACAGGTGTGTAAAACGCCGCCCCTACCCCTGCTCCACCACCCAGCCTGCCTTGCCACATTTTACCATTATTACATTATATTTCCCTTCCACAGCCCACTAAAGCTTCGCAGCCACAGGCTTAACCTAATCCAGCCCTGGATTTTGTATCTCTGTGCGCTCGGTTTTACGTGTGCATTTTTCTGCTTGCTGCTTGTAAGTGTTTCTTGGGCTGCAGCTGCACGTGGCGGCGGCACTATTAGGGCCGTGTGTGGGAGTGATGTATGCCCGATCTGTGTTGTCGCTGCGAGCACTGGGACAATTTCTGGGGTATTACCCAGTCAACCTGAGGATTTGGTGACCCGCTGCTCCGAGTGTGCGGCCCCCAGAAAAAGACGCCATGAATGTGAATTACTGTCACTTAAGAGGTGGCTGTAAAGAAAAGGCCATTTTGTAAAACCTCTTACCGGCCCGTGTAGCAGCCAGAAGCATTGGGGATGGAGGGAAAAGGAAAGAGTTGAGAGGCAGAAAAAAAGTGGATGAATTGAAGACCAGGACCGGGCTTCTAGGGATAATACTTGAAAGTCTCCCGAAAGAACTCGTCGAGTGGCAGAAAATAAAAGCTGACGGATTTGACAAAGCTTTCGCCAAGTGAAGGACAAATAAATCAGGATTTGGTTAAGTACTGATAAGTGACAACTAAAGAGAGATGAAATAAAGTTAACGTTATCAATCAAAATGAAAGGCAATTCCCCTACCACCACTTTCGGCATATCGTATGAGAGTAACATCTGAATCTAAATACAAATCGTAGTGTAACAATCAATAAGTCTCCTAATATGTTTTTTAAAAATAAATTTTCTTTATTCTTGCTATGTATGAAATACATTGCCTGATCATTTCAACCCAGAATACAAATTACATGGCCCATAGTTTACATAGAGTTTGTCATTATCGACAAACGTTTGTTCGAGTATAATCATGTGGCCAACATTCAATTAAATTTAACACAAAATTTAACAATATCAAGGACAAGGAATAAACATTAAAATATGTAGAAAATTTCTATCGGTTCTTCAGCATCGCTTTACAAATACATTTCTTGAAAATATTTTATCCAGATCTTTGGTATAATATTTACAAATAGATAAAAGTGTTATGATGCAAGGCTTAGAGTCGGGCAAGTAACCTTATCCTTTATTCGGTAAAATCCCGCAGGATACAAGCTGATAGCAGAGATTGTGACCCCGAGGTCCCTAACGGTGTCCATTAGTAAATGTACCAGCCAGACAGGAGGCACATATATATAGCCGAGACGTGTTGTAACCTTTTTCAAGATAGCCTAATCTTGGCTTGCAATCCCTAGAAGCTCCATATACCGACAGAATTATGAGAGCACTTTGACAGTAATTGAGAAGAATGCAAAGGCTGCCAAAGAATTAGGCAGACCAGGTTTCGGGCCAAGACCAGTCGTCGTAAACAACCTACCAGAACTGGCGCAGGGGGTTGCGTCGGAAATTGAAAACTGAAAGAAAAGCACAGGGGTTAGTTATCCTGCACTTAGTTGCAGCTTGGTTAAGCAGCTTAGAGTAAAACATTAATGGATTTCTCTTCTTTAAGTAATTCTTTCAGCCTGTGTTTTTACCACGCCGGCTCCCATTATCGCTTCTGTTAGGGTTTCAGTGGTACCTTGCATAAACTATGATTGGCTGGACAGATAATTATGGACTCGCCGTGGCTGTAATTAATAGATAAAAGGAAATTGATGGATTCTATCTTAAAGTATAGAGAGCATGAATATGCAAAATGGTATATATGGCTTCTATATACAAACCTACAGCTCCCAGTAAATCTCAGTTACCTAATTGTGAACAATCAAGCTAAACAACGGAAGAAAAATCAATTTAGGGACCAGCCCTTCAAGGCAGCACCAGTCCCAATCATTCTACCTCTTAATGAACAATGATCAATCGCATATTAGAGACGACAGATTAGATTACGCGATGGGCTCCTATAAATACGAGCATAAGCCGATCATGGAAATTATCACGGTTTTAATTAGATCTGGAATTTCAAGTTCTTATTCCTGGACCACACCAGAATAGATTGCCTTTGTTAGCCCTCTCAAACCACTCGTCGAGCGAATTAAGATAAGCAAGTACCATGTCCTTAATACAAGATATATGGCAAGTTGCTTATAAGCCCTTAACCACCGGATAAATTGTTGTAGAAAGCGGGGTCAGTTTAAAGTTAAAAATGGAACGATATAACAAAATATATGTACCCTCTCGGGACAAAATGAAGTAGAAATCGTGAAAGCTTGAAATCAGTACAGAAGGAGCAGGTTCCAGTAGGATTTAACCAGTAAATCTGTAGAAATCAGTATGATTCTAGTAGTTCAACAGTAATAAATAAGTAAGTCCGAAATATTTAAATGAGCTGTCAGTAAAAATCAGTATATGTCAGTAAAAATCTGTATATAATTAGTCGTATTTCAGTAGCTTATCAAAATGTTTCGAACATACTGACTTAGGAAGGATCTACTGCCGTATGGCCCGGGTTATAATAAGTTTTTACGTACCATTTCAGGAAAGACATTTTACTCCTTTAGATCTCTTATTCCTACTTTGAAATCATTTTGCTGTAAGATACAGGCAAAATATAAAATATCTTTCACCTCACCCTTTCAACCTCCAGAAAGAGAAGAAGTCTCGTCCTAAACATCAGAGTTATGAAAGGTTATATAGTGGGTGGTGTCCTGTCTATAAGAGGTGTCCTGTCTATGGGACACTGTACATAAAAGAACGTTTATCAGGGAAAAAAAGATGTAGCAGGGTCTCTACGTTCTTACATACTCCATCATCAAAAAAGCGTTATCAATAGCTTGTTCTCATTATGATAGGCCCATGACAATAGATGATGCTTCGACGTTACACCCCAAAAACCAACCAACCAACCTGAACTACAGAAATCAGAACTTTTGCTGATCTGTCCAAAACTCTTTGTCCAGGTATATTCACCGCACGCCCCTGATCCCATCCTGGAGTCGCGCCCCTCCCCTAGTTACAGGGCCCTGTTTCGGCCCGTTTCCGCCGGGCGGCGCTGGTGTGCCCCCCGTCTGGGTGTCCCGGATGTGGAGTAGGCCGACGTTAACGTCGTCCTGGGCGGGGTGGCGGCTGACCCCGACCTTTTATCTACAGCTTGGGCTTCCTGATGGGGCGGTGACCGTCGTACAAGGCAGCTGCCTCCAGGGTCTGAGTTAGGGGGCCGTTTGTCATCTCAGGGGGTCTGGTCCAGCCCTACCCCACCGCCTCCATGGTCCCAGCAATGGGGCACTTGGTTATTTATACTGCATTACTATTATAGTTATCATTGACGATGGGAGGGTATAAATCCCCAGAAGTGTTCGTGTGTGAGGCGGGTTATCACTACTGTTAAAGCCAAATAAAAACCTGTCGTGCTTTTATTCTGCATGTCTTATGATGGTGATTACCAACCAGTAATTTCGTTCTCTAAGGTGTTCGCACGTGATTCAGGAGGTCCGTATTTTATGCGACTTTTTTTAACATTATAAACTCTTTTAAATCGGTATTTGGTCTTGATGTAAATTCTATGAAATGTATGTCAATTCTTATGAAACCAAACATGTTTAGATTTATATCTTGGCACGCATACACCAGTTAGACTAAGGATTTGGTATTATGTAGTCTGTCGCTAGATGATTTTCATGAATAAAAAAGATTGACAGATTCTTGTATGTATATACATGTGCCGTAAAATATAGGTTTGACATCCAACTAGTTGCCAAAAGGAAATATACGAAAGAGAAAGTAAATGTTGCTTTCGGGAAGTAAAATTCAATGTAAATCATCAGAGAAACCAAATATTATATATCAGTGAATCTCATTCGACATCAGCTGTAAACGCAGTTTTAAAAGTGAGAGATCCAACATTTGTTGTTTCTGGTAAACATAGTAACATGGACAAAAGAACGATGGAACTTCCCACCCAAAACTTGGGGTTGCTTTTCAACCAAACGTCTGAAGTTTTGCAATCAGAGGAATGTAAAGAGGATAGAAATTTTATGTTCTTACAGAATCTGGTGGTGAGGGAATTATTTTCTTGGTCTGGAAAAATATTTCGATGAAGAAACTTCAAGTGGTTGAAGGTTGATGACTTCCCCTTTGCAGATTGTTTGGATCACAGGGATTTCTTATCCCACGTTTTTCTCAATCAATTACGGAAAGCCACACATTTCCTGGAGGACACCGACATCGTCATTAGCTAATGAGTCTACACGGAACGTAACTTGTGGTCAAGGCCCACAATTTCAGAAAACATTTTTCTTCCTCAACATTTTTTTCATGGCAAGTCATTTTTCCTTTCATTGCCTGAAGGATCGAGGCTTAGCGGAGGGAAAAAAATGCTTAATTATAGGAGAAAGAAACCGCGACGATCCTCCTTTATTCGGGATTTAGCGAGAACTTATCGCTGCTTCAGTCTAAGTTATGGAAATGAGCCACTTTTAATGGGGTGAGTGACAGCAGAGGCCTAGAGCATATCCCGCGCCCACATCCATAAGCCCGGTGATATCGTAGCATGTCTAGATTTTGTATTTAAGGGGGACCCGCCTCACCCATCAGAGAGGCAAAGTGGGCGAGTCTCGGCCTAGATTAATGCACATTGTGGTGGGTGGGGGGCGGAGTGGGGGGGTAGGGGGAGGAGGGGGTGGGGGTTGTGGCGTTGGGGAGCCCCCTCGGCAGGTTTTGTCGTTAGAATATCAGGAGGACGCCACAAAGGCTCATTGCCTCTTCGATAACCCCTCCCGCCGTATCCTGGCCGGGAGCCGACATTGTGGCAAACAAGCGGCCTGATTGCCTAGACTATCACCACTGGAGGATAGGGTTGGGGGTGGAGTAGGGGCTGGAGGGGGGAAGGACGTATGGGAATGTGGGACAGAGCAGGGGATGGGGGTGGGAGGAGGGATGGGTATCGTACATCAATCGTTAAGCGTGTGTACTCCACTGATGGGCCAAAGATGGCCATAATCGAGTTGAGGGATATCGGGCGCCCTGACCGGTGGGCCACCGTCCGGCCAGTCACAGGGAACCCTCCCACTACCCCTTACACACACACATCCCCCCCCACGCCCTGCCCGCACCGTGTTGGGATAAGGATCCAGCCGTGTAAGTGATGGTAATTCCGATAGGGATGATCGGCGCTTTACGTTATGTTTCCCGGCCGCTTCCCGACCACCGCTGAGACGGTGTTCTCGGACCCTTCTCCCCACCCAACGGCCAGCGGGAGGCATATAACGGGGGGAGGAGGGAAAAAAAGGGCCACCGGAAGTTTGAAGCGTCACCTTGCGGCGCGCGCCGTAATGAGGGTCTCCTCTACGGTGGCGGCGTCTCCAGGCGGAAGCGGCGTCTGAAAAACCCCATTTATCACTCACTCGGCGAGCTGCTCGCGCCGCGTCCGTCGCCGGGCGAGCTGCTCACTCAGTCTGCCCCGCGCCGGGCGTTATACGCACCAGACACTGTAAACACGCAGAGTTGGCCATTGTAAGCTGAACTTACCATATGGACCTCAAGTTCTAATAGTTATCATGATGAAATGGGAAACGGTCTACTGACATTTATTTTGTATTGTGAATCTATCGAGATTGACAGACTCTATATTACTAAGGTTCATTTTCACCTGAAATAGCATTGACATACTGTTTGTTTGAAACCCATTATGTTTAAATATTATAAAAGAAGAGTACCCAAAGGGCTTAAGTTGCGCACGTGCACCCATTGAATTAAAGTTCGTTTTATATGAAGCCCCATTTAAAAATTATCATAAGGTTGATATAAGAAATAACTGAATAATGCGACAATAAATTTGAAAAAAAAGGCTACTGCAGTTTGGCTATGGATGGGGGACGGGAGGGAGGGAGTGCTATCGGTCCCTGATCATGAACGAAGGGCTGATGTTCATGTGGAGTGGCACGTCGGCGATACGGTAGAAACATGTAGCGGGATAAGGGTGATAAGCGAACTTTTGTCCCCTATCATTGGCATCGCTGCGGGGCTTGTCAGTGTCGACTGTCAGTCGGCAGCCTCTGGCCGCGTGCCCGAACACTGTTTGCTTTTGATCCAGATCGTCTGAAACGGATAGGATTTGTCTGAAATGCCACCAGGTGGAGTGGGCTTCAATGATGCAAGGGGGCTGAAATTCTATAGCGTCTTATTAGCTCTGTTTTGCCGGCTACCGTCTGTTGTTGAGAGCAATTACAATAAACAAGCTCGCTGTTGAAATTGAAATCAAATCGGGCATGTTATTAACTGGGAATATTGCGTTTCAAAGCTGCTGGATGAATTATTACCAACTCAATTTGGCCGGGTAGATTGGGCCTGTGGTTGTATGGGCATAGTAGTAGACCACTTGGCGCGTAGTACCAGGCACGGGGGTGGGGGAGAAACGCGAGTTCATCATTCATTTATGTTCACTTCAGTCGCAAGCAAAAACAGAGCAGTCTATCACCACAGATAGGCCGGGAAGAAGAAAAACCTAATCAAATAAAAAAATAATACAAACTGTAAAAAGCGAATTGATGGAAGAAGTGGAACGACTAGATAAAAAGCATGAATTAAAAGAAAATTATGTCACTGGTAAATCTGGGAGGAGACGATACGTAAGTGGAAATAAAAGTTGAAGTGGAAATGGGAGCGGGGCGTCTGCCAAGCGGCAAAGTGTAACCCGATTTGATTAAGAAAAATGAAGGGATTATGAGTCATTCTTCAAGGAGCTGGTCGCTGAGGAGTAGTCGCGGGCATAACGCCATGTGTCACTGTCGCCAGCCTGCCAGGCCCGCGCGACATCCATTATCGCGACGTGCGACCACCAATGGATGCTGATTGAAAAATTGGGGTTCGAATTTTAGAGAATTGTTAGAAAACTGTTGGAAAACGACGCATTTTGTAATCAGACATCAGCAAATCAACCAGACGCTGAGTATTTTTTTCATCCTGTGAAATTTGTCTAACTTGTATGTAAATTGTTTCTGTCATTAGTTTACGTCTAATGAGTGCTTTTATGTGAGTGAAACCTGTCGGGAAAGATAATGAACATGATAAAGCACAGTTCTTGTACTAATGGCACAATCTAAAATGATCTGTCATATTCCAAGGACTTTTTGATGGAAGAAGTGGGAAATGTATAAATTGTATATAAATTGTTTCCGTCATTTGTTTACGTCTAATGTGAGGTTGGTGAGATCTGTCAGGAAAGACAATACAGATGACGAAGTACACGTATGGTACTAATAGCACAATCTAAAATGATCTGTCATATTTCGAGGACTGTTTGGTGCATTTATGTCTTTATGAATTTGTTTATAGCCAGAGGTCCAGGCACGCTTGATGTGACGGATATTATGGCCTGGAAAGAATGGTAAAACGTCAATTTTAGATTTATAAAATTGTCTTTTTGCACACCGGCTTCAATAGGCCTTAAATAAACACAAATAAAAAATAATGTTTACCTCCAACATAAAAAGTTCTACCAGGAACACCAAAAGCGTGACTCATTCAGGTCAATGAGTTTCTAGAATTTGAGCTTTTTCTGTGTGTTGTTCGGTTGCTATTTCTGGCCTCCCATCCAGGGCTTACCTTAAACCTTACCAACATACCTGTAGAGGTACTGGAGGCACACTCACCTGTCTGCATCCCACCTGGAGGGGTGGCGGAATCCACCAGGCGACTGTCCCTGAATGACACTGTCTGTGAGGGTTTACTGCGTCAGAGATTGATTTAGGAGACAGGCAATAATTGCTCAACAGGTAGGAAGTAATCCTGGTGCGGCCGTTAACACGCTTATAGTCTGGGAGTGTTTCGCCCGTCAACGTTGGGCAATAAGCCTTTGTGCCTCCGGGGCAGCGGAACAGGGCGGGTAGAGTTGGAGTGTATTGTAACATCAGTCAGGAGACAAACATAAACCATGCACTCCTCAGCAGTTATGTGGGTAACTGAGAACTTGATTGATATACGAGAAAGTTTATAGTTGTGCTTCTTTCTCCCTGTGAAATAGACTTAGTTTAGGCACATCATCTTGTGACTGGGAACAGTTTATAAATGTATCCAATGTACAGCCCACTTCGTTAGAGGGTGTCCTGCGTTCCTTTTTGGACGTAGTATGTCCTCGACCTGCCTCTTCTTAAAACAGATTTGGATTAAAACCTTCGTATATATGGCACAAATCACAGTTTGTATGTACTACTTACTGAACTACCTGCTTTTGATGAATGTTTCCTAGTACTACTTACATTACCATTTTCATTTTTGTTGGACAAGGGTAGTATTGCTGGAACGCGAGTTACATCATTTGAAGCTGTTGTGAATGGTTTTGGTTCAACTGGATGTTTATGGTGAGATCCAGAGTATCGTCATATACTGCCAACATATATTAGACTCGGCGTATTGCAACGTGTAATGCCATAGAACGTCAAAGCTCAAAGAAGGACATGAGAGTGTAGAAATTGGGAAAGATCTAGAGCTCCTTGTCAGTGTATATGACGGGGTGTGTTAGGTGGTCTGTCATGTGATAGCGTGACGTCAAAAGTGGATACTTGGGTCACATTAGGATTACATGTCAATATTCAGGGGTCGGGTTAAGGTAAGGGTTGTGTGTGACCCAGAGGCTAAACACCCGCTTATTGAAGGCCGACACAAGGCGCATAACACCCTGTCAGTCGACCATCGACTCCCAATATGGCGTCCGACCGTCGCCTGGTCGTCGTTTTAAAAGTCCTGGAGTTGGGCACGCCATCCCGCCGCGTCTGTCGCAGTGACGCCGTCGACGTCGACGATATGGCGGGGGCGGAAGTGGGCCAAGGCAACGTGGCTAACAAGCTGCCGATACGCCAGCATGCAACAGGTGTCATACACTGTTGGCGGGGAGATTAGGGCGGCGGGATTAGGACGGTGATGACGTCGGAAGTTGGCCCAGACAAAGAGAAGGATATGAGAACAATAGATGGGGTGCGGGAGTTCGGACAGGCTGGTTTAGACCACTAGGTTTTATGTAGATGGATGTTTTCTTTTCATGGTTAAGATCGTCGTATAATAAACAAATATGTCAATGGCTTTTGCTAGATATGATATCTTGACATCATTACGAGCAGTGTTCTTTTTTTTTTACTTTTAGAATTTCGTGGAGTATAACAGAGAAATGCTTTGTTTACCTCATATAAAAAAAATATTTGGGGGATGGGCCTATGTCACAGTATCGATGGAGTACACAGAAGACAAATTTGCCTCTGACAAATGTTGAATGGAAAATGAAATTATCAGAATCACAGAAAACCCTAACCGATTTGAATTAAACTCCCCAGTAAAATGTCGAATGCTGGTCACTTCCTTGACGTATAACTGACAGTGCCCGGGGCCTGGTGCCACGCCTCATGTCGTGATTAAAGGTGTAGCCCACACAGGTAGGCAGGTGTGTGGTAGCACACAGATATCACCAGCAGAGACCCTACGACCTGCAGGTGGGCGCACACACCGGAGACATGCAATGTAGCAATAGGGCCGGGTAGGGGTGGGCACTGAGGACAAACATCAGAGGGGGACTGCTCATACATCACTGCCGATTGGTGGTCGGGGTCAGCCAACACGGGGCGCCAGGGGGGTATTAAAACACACGGCGGGCTCGGCAAACCAGGCGACGGGCCCACTGCCTATGTCAACACGGGCACCGACTCACCGGGCCTCATTAGGGTCAACGCTGGAATTCAGGGCTGATCATATTGAACTGCGAGCCAAAGGAACTGTCCGAATGTTTTAGGTTCATATTGAGTGGTTGGTTTTTGATATTGTATCTGCTGTAAGGGTTATTGCCAATCTGTCATGGTCTGATATCTTTACTTTTAAATTCTTTGGACTGTTAGGGTTAATGTGTATCGATTATGATATGGAAAAGCTCAAGACCAAACCGTTGGGGAAGATAAGACTTCATACCTACTATATAATATGTTAACTGTCCTTAAAAGGGAAAAAAGTAAGTGAAAATCCAAGTATCTTATAAAAATCGTTTTCCCGTTCCTATGCCTTCATTCCCCAGAGATCTCCGTACTGGGCAGGTAGGGGAGTAAGAGCCGAACGCGTCTTTGTCACCAAACGCCCGCGGGGTAGTAAAGGGAAACTGCTGACACCAGCTACTGATGACAGGCATTATGTATAAGGCTGGCAATTAGCCGCTAAACCGCTAAAAGGATGAATGACCGGATTATTGTCGTTGGACAGGGCACTTACAGAAACAAGTGAACGAACGTATATACATATAACAGAATAAAATAAAATAATAAAATCACTGCCAGCATGCACAGTTACATTACATGGACAAAGTCACCTTTTCGCCAGAGGGTCATTTAACTTTTGGAGTGAATATATTATCCACTAAACATAGTTTCAGAGTCTGAAAACGCTAGAAGCTATGACACGGAGGTTACGATGTAAACTCCGTAATCACCTTCCCTGTCAGGCTGTTTGAGTTTTTATAACACACAATCATTCCCAGAAGGATATCCGGGTTTCCGTGAAGGAGATGAAGTGAGGCATTAACTGAAATCAAGTTTGTAACTCGTGTCTAGAGAAACAGGATGCATAGCAAGTTAAGTTTTCACAAAAGAAAAAATGGATTTAGTCGTTTTGCGTTCCCTGTTTCTTGTCAGCTGAGATTTGCTTGTATAACAATACAGCTAAGATTGTAACTATAATGCATCATTGTGGTGCAAAGATAAGTTAATTGTGATTGATTTACCCACTCAGAATGATCCTGCTCTAGTCTTCTCTCTTGTCATGCATGTCACAGAATCAATTCAAAGCAGAGAAAAATAACCCCCTTAAAACTTGCTATCGATTTAGTTCTTCACCATGCTAATACCCATGGAGTTCAACTACTACCAACCCCAGCCCCATTCCTCCCACCCCTAGACTTACCCCTACTAACAACCCCAGCCCCATTCCTCCCACCCCTAGACTTACCCCTACTAACAACCCCAGCCCCATTCCTCCCACCCCTAGACTTACCCCTACTAACAACCCCAGCCCCATTCCTCCCACCCCTAGACTTACCCCTACTAACAACCCCAGCCCCATTCCTCCCACCCCTAGACTTACCCCTACTAACAAACCCAGCCCCATTCCTCCCACCCCTAGACTTACCCCTACTAACAACCCCAGCCCCATTCCTCCCACCCCTAGACTTACCCCTACTAACAACCCCAGCCCCATTCCTCCCCTACCACCCACCCCAACCCGAACATCTTCTCCCTACCCCTCCTCCAGGGTCTGATGGCCGGGAGAGGGGTCTTACCTGCGGCTACCCAGCGGCACTTATGTGACCATTAGTGTCCTAATGATTGACCTGCCGTGGAGGGCGGGCGGCGGGCGTGGCGGCGTGTTGGGCCAATCAGGGGGCTGACCACTGTCTAATGGAGCTCTCTAGTCACTCTAATCGGCCGAACCTTATTGGTCCGTGGCCCGCTGGTTGGCAGGCATTTCGCCGGTTCTGGCCGAGGATATTGGGTCGTTGGGTGGGGGAGTGGGCAGCGTTTGGGGTCAATAGGTCACTGTGAGAGTGACCTAAAAACAGGTGACTGGGTCAGATGTTGGAGGATATTGTAAGAGATCCAAATCAGACGAGGACCAGGCGGACTCGGGTAGTTTAACCACTATAACACCATACCCCCCCACATCTCATTTAATTATAGGTCGGCTACGATGACCTAAGTCGATAAAGTCTTAGATCCCGTAGCGACCTATTCTACTCCTCGACAACCTTTCTTAGATCTGTGACGGTGTTTACGTGTTATGCCTCGCGTTATGTCTGTAACGCGGCAAAGTGACGATGTCCCAAATCGATTCTGAGTTAAAATGATCACATTTTGGGGCTTATTTGAGCTTACGTCACAGAGATTTGGATATATAGAATACAAATAAATCGTTTAAATCGTCTGAAATCATTAAATTACCAAATAAAACCAGAAATCCGTGCAGTGTTACCGGGCGCGTTGGGCGTGCGGCGCGTCAAATGCCACGTTATGTCTGTAACGCGGCAAAGTGACGATGTCCCAAATCGATTCTGAGCTAAAATAACCACATTCCTGGGCTTATTTGAGGTTACATCACAGAGATTTTGATATATAAAAGACAAAAGAATCGTTACAATCGTCCAAAATGGGGCAAATTAGACATTCATCGGTGGAATTATGATCGTTGCGGTCTCCGAGCGCCGCGTTATGCCTGTAACGCGTAAACGCGCAGCAGCCGGCTTTCATCGGTGAAGAAGGAATCTGGGTCAAAGGTCATCAACTTTGCAGGCCTATTTCACTATGAAAACGGTCGATCTAACTTTAGTTATTGGTATCCACAGATAGATTTCGACACATAGATAAGCATCCCACTCTTTCAGAATAAAAAATAATGCGAAATAACGCGTCTAAACGCGTAAATGTATCGCACTATTTTCTTGGTATTCCGTCGCGGCGACCCCGGTGAACAATCCAGGTCAGACCTCACACCGGCCGGTGCAAGTGCCCGGGTCGGACGCTTTGGAGGGGGGTTCCTCTTTCTTCGCCTGGATTACCGCGGAATCTGATGCTTTCAATATATATATTTTGGAGTCTGGATCCCCTTAAACGCATACAACGCATTGAAATCTCATGCGGGAACTATGCGTTCGTATCGAAGGGAAAACATTGGATCGATCGGACACGAGGAGGCACTGTCACTGCTGTCAGACCGTCAACATGGCGCCGTCAACCCTTCGCCGGGTTCTCTCCCCATCACGCCTGCATCTATACATTGAACTCAGGAAACCAGGATGACATTAAACGCATCAATTGTGGAGGATATACGCATTGAAACGCATTGAGGACTCCAGGCCTTAAGGGTGGGTTCATATATTTTTTCCAGCATTTGAAATGATACCGTTGAGATAGGCCTAAACTCGGCTAGAGGCCTAACACGCATTGGTCGGACACTGGCACTCTGAAAAATAATTATTTAGACCTTATTAGGCCGATCAAAATGCACATCATCTAAATATCTATGTTCCAATATATCTCAGGATCCTATATATCATATGGTTTGATTAATTTAGGTCTGGATACGTTTGCAATTCAAATATTTTCAGATCATGTCTTACAGATTTTAAGATTTAAATGATTCGAAGATTAAATTATTTGTGAAATTGTTACTATAGTGTCATTTTTTCTTACCTACCATCAAAATATCCTATCTAAAAAATAATAGATATCTAGGCCTAAGTCACTGTCAGTGTCAGAATCATTACCTCTCAATGTTGAAACATAGGCGTCACACTGTCAAGTTGTTTTCCTGCTGTCAGTGTCCAGGCTTCCAAGTTTAATATTTTGTTCAGATTGTCACTATAGTGCCAGTTCACACCTACCACAATAAATCATAATATTATTCTTCATAACTCAATAAAGATTAAAATGGGCTGACCTATCTATCAAATGCTTTTGCCTTTGATAGTAAATCATGTGTCGTTTGGTCTTGTTACAATGCATCCCTGAGGTACACATCTTCAAATTCGCCCCAGGTCTTCCGGATAAATACAGGTAATGTGTGGCTTTAGGTCAGCGTTTTTGTCCGTTCTGAGTATAGGAACAATATATTTATTATCTGTATGTACAAACAGCATATGCACGTTATTCCAATGGATATGTGAAGATGGAGAGGGGGCGTTTTCTTTCGATATGTGTCGGTCAACTCATATTATGCCACGCAATATGTTATACAGCATAGTCTATTTCTTACTAGTCAAACCTTGCAATTTACTTGTTAACATCTTATACAAGATGAGGCAAAGTTTGTTCCTAAAACTAAACACGATGTGAAACTGGTCGGAGAATTGCTCAATATTAGAAGGCAGTCTGGGAATTCCTCCTTCCTCCTTCAGCCACTAACTACACAACTCCCCCCCCCCCTCCTCGGCGCCCAGCCACAGGCTACCCTAGCCACAATAAACGGCTGGCCAGGCCAAACTTGACACTTTCTAGATAACCCAGCACACATGATTTATCCCGGCCGGGGGCCGCCTCGTCTCGGTGATTGCAGGAATCGACGGGCGCCAATTTGTCGGGCTCATTTGGGCGGCGGCGCCCACCAATACGGATGGCTTGTTGGGCGGCCGAGGCAGCAGGTGTTGACTTGTCAAGGCGTCCTATCTGATGCCGCCTTAACGTCACTTTACTCTATGAAACCAACTACATCTCTCCCCTCCATTCAGTCCACATTACCCTCTACTGTAAGCGTAGCCAGTCACTGCCGAGTGGTCCGTTTTCTTCCAAAATGAATTGCTTTGTTCATCTTTCTTAATTTCTTTTTCATTTTTTCTTTCTGTTCATTTGTTCCTGCTATAGTGAAATTGATCTTCAGTCTTAATCCAAAGTCAGATATTTATATTTCATCAATTTATTTTGAACCCATTTATTTTCGCTTGTTATTTATAGTTTTTCAATGTGATAACAATTATGATGCCATACATCCCATCCGAATCCTCTTAGAAATCCAGAGAACCCCACCTCTGATAGACATGTTGCATACAGGCTCACGTTACCAGATTTTTGTAACTTCCTTGTGATATCCATAACCATGTGGTCCTAAGGAAATCAGAAAGGAATCAGTAATCTATAGCGCGATTTGAAATGTAATAACTTAGTAATCCCTCTAGAGCACCAACATGTCAATTGTTAATTAAAATATAACGCTTTCCATTTACAAAATAATCTCATCAGTTGATGACCAATATGGATGGCAGCCCCTTTCTGGTCACTATGGCGTCATCTGTACAACGTCTATTGTGTCCGCCCCTTTGTCCCTGGGTTTCTCCGTGGTCCATTGTGCCTATCTCTTCTCCCGCCCTGGAGGAGCTGACCAGCCTAGCCTGGGGAGGAGGTGGGTGGGGGCGTCCATGTAGTGGTGCAGGGCTTTAATTAGCACCCAGGTGCCGCCTCCAGCGCCGGGATAACGGGGCCAATCTGCCCACCCCAAGCCGATTGATCGGCCACCAAATGGGGAGCGGCCAGCCCGAGTAATCTCAATCATCGGCCGTCGTCCGGGCTGCGGGCCTTTGATAACATTATCCTCCTGCTATGAGCTTCTTGGGAGGGCCGTAGAGCCGGCCGCCCAGGTCCGTGTGGTCCTCTCGTCTTCAGAGGCTGGTCTACAAAGGGGAGGCTGGAAGGTGTGATGAGGGTCCCAATGTCGCCATAGTGACGGACAAATCTACCTGTAGGGACTCTGAATGGAATGCTACATTACGGACATTTCATAGATACTTCGCTATCTTTTTAGTCTTTCAACTTTTAGTTATCCATAGAATAACAAGTGTTCATTCTGAACTGCTTACAACTTCGGTCGATTTTATCGAATTTTTACAAGTCCCAAGAGTCAACCTTTGGACTCATGTCACCTCTCCCCACCCTTATTCGTCACAGATGCAGCGTTAATGTATTTTGAATTACATTTGTATTTAAGTTTATGCCACATTTTTACTGTCTGAGAACAAATAATTTCATACATTCGCGAACGAAGACAAGACAAGGCTCGATGTAAAAGCTAGACACCTTCCATTAGGTTACCCGATGCATGACTGTAGGCCATGTCCAATCTATTTGATTGTCTGCCAGAGCCGGGGTCCTATAGAGCTTTGATATCCTATACGCTGAGTGTATAGAGGCTCTAGGGTATTCGTGATTCTGCCACAATGAGAGGGGGACAGGCAGTGTGTTTAAAATAATGAGTGCCTATAGCCCGTCTCTGAGTCTGAGTATTTAGTAAAGTATAGTTCTGTCTGGATTAAGGTTTGTGAGGTGAGCCCTGTTCAGCTAGGCTTAGGGTTTGTGAGGTAAGCCCTGTTCTGTACGGCTTAGGGTTTGTGAGGTGAGCCCCGTTCAGCTGGACTTAGCGTTTGTGAGGTGAGCCCTGTTCCGTCAGGCTTAACATTTGTGAGGTAAACCCTGTTCTGTAAGGCTTAGGGTTTGTGAGGTGAGCCCCGTTCTGCTGGGCTTAGCGTTTGGGAGGTGAGCCCTGTTCTGTAAGGCTAAAGCCCCATACCCACTAAGCAACTTTAGCTGGCTGAATCGGCTGATTCTGAGGGTCGCCTGTAAGTATAGTGTATTGGAATGTGCAGGTTTGATCTGAGTGGCTGGTAAAGTCAGCCGATTCTAAGGGAAGAATCAGCCGATTTTAACAGCAATCTGTCGGCCGACTCAGGGATAATCAGCTAGTAGATATGGCCCTTTAGGGTTTGTGAGGTGAGCCCCAGGCAGCTGGGCTTAGGGTTTGTGAGGTGAGCCCTGTTCAGCTGGGCTTAGGGGTTGTGAGATGAGCCCCATTCAGGTGGCCACTTACTGTGGAGAGAACAAACCCACTTCTGATGCCCTGACACTGGTGGCTTTCCTCCAGTAGCCTGAGCCCTAGCCCACTGAAGGTCAGGACTTAACCCTTTAACCCCAAAGCCGACACTTCCCCTGGACACCCAAATCCCGCGTCCTCAATGGTACACGCGTGGCGGTCAATTGAGATTGCATTTCCTGTTCATAAAGAAGCATTGGGCGTCAAGGTATCCGGGTGCTAGGAGCTATGTGTTATGTATGCCGGCGGCGATATGCCTACCCTAAAGCGATGATTTGTCGCAGGTCAGTCGCCAAGCCGTCGCCCTGTTTATCCGACAAGTGGGGAGGTGGATACACGCAGGAAGTGACCGGTGTCATTTCCCTCACCTGGTGACCCTGCGAATGACTATTGACCAGCTGACCCCCACCCACACTACCCTTTGCCCTCCTTCAGCCCCCAGTCATACAGGAGGTCAGTGGGGTCAGGGCAGCGAGTAGCTCGATGCGGTTTACCTATAGGGATACAGATGTACTCACAACAAGACAAGGAGGGCGTTGATGCTCATTGTAATACGCTGATTATAGAGCCAATTTCTGGAAAGGATAAAGCCGTCTGAATAGAGATGTTTTGGAGTTACTTTGGGGCATAGCCTTTTGAAAGAAGCGTGAAGTTATATATACCATGTTTATAACCATACTGGAGAATTTAGGCGCTGTAGGTGTATTTCAATTTCAATTTCAATTTCAAGATACCTTTAACTGCAGCGGAGGAAGAAAGATGAAAGAATGTGCTGACCTTTATGTATCCTCTAAAGCTATAAATTCTAATTGACCTCTACGAGTCTGATTATACCGACTGCCCCCCGCCCCCTACTCCCATCCCCTGGGGGCATGCCAGTTCTAAAAGGGGGGCGCCACTGGTCTGCCCCAACCCTCACCCCGACCCCTGATCAGTGTGATAAAGCCGCGCCCCCTACCCACACCCCGCCCGCCGCCGAGTCGCAGACGTGTCGGTTCCGCTTCCGCCGCCGACACCACCTCCAGGCGCCTGACGGGAAGGCCGCGCAGGAAAGAAATAATATTAGCCATAACAATCCTATTTGGTGTGATTAATTCGGGGTAGGCCGCCGCGCCAGTTTCATTGGTCGGGGAACAGAAGGAGGGGAAGGTGTGGTTAGATAAAGCGGGTTGGGGTAGGGGGCGTAGTTCTCTTTGTTCCAGGATGGCTGGGTGTAGGTCTTTTTGTGACATTCGTTCTCTTCTCCGCCATTCTCTTGTCAGGTTCACCCTCTTCTCCCATTCCTTCGTGCCTATCCTGCCTCTCTTTCCGAGAGTATTTCGTTCACTATCTTGATTTGATTTTATGATTCTATTAAAACTATTACAACAACCATACTTGGCCTAATTAAGTAATGTCAGGCCTCAGGCATTGCAATAAAGCCCATTTGGAAACTAACTTTACGTATGGACCTATTGTTGGCAGCTCTACTTACATCTATCGAATCTTAATTGTTTGAATAAAGGAAGGTTTTTACCGTAGCTGTATGATTGGTCTTGTCAGGTCACGCCTGCATTCATACCCGTAAAGACACCCACGTGCACGTGGATGACCCGCGCAGTGAGGTGGAGGGGGCTGACCGACTTCTGAGGTCGCCCCTTCCTGACCACTCGCCAACCCACACCGCCACCTCCTACCTTAGTTGGGCAAAGTGAGAAACTGGTCGGTCCACACTCATGCACAGACACTGGACACATTTGTGACCTGTCTGCATACATTTAATTCTGTATTGAATTTCTTTTCTTTTCTGTCATCCATCCCTGATAATATGCATGAATCCGTGTAGGTATTAAGCCCTACACCCACTCGATCAGTCGACGGGTGAGTAACGTGTACATTACTGCATATTGGCGGTTGATCGACACAAGACACTATCAGCGAGGGCCAAATCATCCTAGTAGGCATGGGGCTTTAATCTATGACAGTCTTGTTTGATATCGAATTGTTATAATTGATTTTCATCAAAATAGTTACCATACGCAATTCCTTCTCCTCTCCCCTTTCCTTGGAAATAAACATTAGAGCAAATAATATGCTTGAACATGGCCAACATCAATGTTATCCAGGGTGAGAAAGGTCTGATAACCATATGTTCCCTTTTTACAGGTTACACGTGGCCCGCCATACCCTGTACGTGTTGTCAGACAACCCTGACGGCAGGAGGCCACGCTACCTGCGTGTTGGACCAGATTAAGTCCAATCACCAAGGTCGGGTATGCATGATCAGGGTCCCCCGCCCGCATGGTCACCTCACTTTTTATAACCAGGGCATTGCCGCCAGTTTCTACGTAAAGGTTATTGCTGTTTCAGCACTTTAAAGTGAATAAAAAAAATTAGCCTGAACGGTGCGTCATTGTCGCTGCGGTCCGGGCGATTCATATGAACGATTTACCAAATGTGAGTAGTATATACAAAATTTCCTCTGATTCAGGAAACAGATGAAGAAGAATGGCTATTTCAGTCCGCAGCATATTGATCCAATGGGCTAACCTGAAGAGGAGCTCTGCAACAGTTCCACCAATTGATTGAATGATTGACCCATTTGGACTGTTTCTAAAACAAACCCAATGGCCTTATAAGTAGCATCCTAAACGAGGAAGCGGCCTTTGACACGGGCACATTAGGTAACCGCTACATCTTGGCCGTTCAGGACGGCGGGATTAGGGCCTGATGCATTCCTATTTTGCGGGATAAGGTGGCCGGCAGAGTGGGCTTAGGGCCGGCCGTACAGGTAGCGGCCGCTGAGGCTGATTCATGTAGTGCGCGGCTCACCACATAATCCCCCTCACATACACATAGATCATGGCCAGGCCGGGCTCTCTGTGGGGTGGGGGTGGGGGTGGGGGACTAACCGCCTAATGGCCCCGTGTTCCTCGTCATTTGTTTAGAGTTTTGACCTGTACTTTTTGGCTGATATTATTTACATACTAGGATACGACAGAGTTTCGTAAATACGTTAGTGTGTGCTTATTATCACTCGTTAGATATATTTATATACGTGGAAATTCCTGGTAAAGTCTACCAATATGACGTGGGCAACCTAGTTTGTGTGTGTCTTTACAAGTTTAAAATCTGCATATTATATACATGTATGTAAAGAAAAAGAACAGGAGAATTGTAAAGCCAAATTATATACAAATATATATATTATTAATTAACAAATACTTAATTCTCAAGAAATACAAAAAGCGTGTTAAGAGCTTGTGTTCTGAGCTATAGTGTAAAAGGTAGCCGTGTTTGTGCAGAGAATATAAGCATTGTGAAGCTGTGTGGTCGTTGCACGAGAAGCAGCATCACCAGTCGCAGTCTGTGCAGCACACTCAGGCCGTAAAGGTCGGTGCTCCATCACGACTTTCCCCCCGAGTATGGGCTTCTCCTCTCAGCTTTCGCCGTCATCTTATCAGGTGTCACCCCAGCCGGCCCGACGCTCCCTCCCCACTTTTCTTACCCCTCTCCATCCTGCCATCTCCCCTTCCACAGCCCGGGCCCATACTGATGACGGGCGGGGCGGCCAGGGACGTGCCCTACTCCTGTTCCCCTGGTTCCCCGGCGTCTCCAGCCTTGTCCACACACTGACCAGTGGCCAGCCGACCCCCTCGGACAGGCCCACTGGGATCCAGGTGGTCACTCCCGATACAATGATATAAATTGCTGAGGTCTGCAGAAAAAAAACCTCCAGACTCTTCGGGGTAGACCTGGAAGCAGAGCTGGGCGTCGTACCGGAGGTAGTCGTTAAATGTCCTCTTCCGGTATCTGCCCCAGCCATATTTTCGTCCTGGTGGGTTAGTGCGGGTTCATTTGCAAGTTAATGGACGAGGGGGAAAAGGAGAAAAATTGAAATGGTCTTTTTGTGAATATGATGGGAGTGGGCAGCAGCTTATCCCCGGACCCACCGGGTCAGCGGCCGTTGCTAGGGACCTCCCAGGGGTAGCAACAGGCCGGGGTGACATGCAATCACGTGACAGTCACGTGAGAGTCGCCAGTCAGGGGCGGTCAATCTAGACATGAGGGGAGTGGGGGGGGGGGGGCTAGGTCACATGACCTGCACAGGTGTGCCGAATACAGAACCTGTAACCCTGCCAGAGAGATCCATGGGATTGTAGTATCACGGGGGCCAATAGTCGACAAAAACGGGATGCCACACTTGTTTACATATTCAAGTGGAATGCATTGCTTCTTTTATCCTTGCCTGACACGAGGTGATAATAATCAAAGCAGTATAAGGAACGAATCATAACGACTATGGTGAAATGGTCACGTTTTCTGGGGCTTACTTATTCTGCAGTGGAATCTGAATTGTTGAAGGTCACTTATACTGCAGTGGAATCTAAATAGTGGAATGTCAAGTTATGGCAAAATATCTCTGCTGTGTGTTTATAATGTTGCATATAGATAGAAACGGGTATATTCAAATGTTTATAATTACGTTGTTTTTAATCTTGGCTATTAGGCTATTACTTTGCCCTGCAAAGGGCACATGCGTTTCAAACTTAAGTTCTCAAGTTCCTAAACATCAAGTATTTTGCAACAGTCTGCTCAAGAGACTTGGGAGGGGAGCCCTGGCATGTCAACTGCCTGAGGACCTTTCAGTCATAAAAGGTAATTGCCTATCTTCACAGAAGGACAGCGATTTATTGCTTCCTTCCAGCGGGCCGTTCTGACTGGCGCAGTGGGAGAGGGGGGAAGGCCAGTGTAGGCCATAACGAGATGAACATACCCCAGCTGTCAGACCCAAGCCCGATTTAAAACACACAGATAGTGGAAGACCAACCCAAGAAACTCCAGGTGCCCCTTTAATCCTCCAGTCCCAGTCCCACATAGCAGCCACTTGGCCTCCTTAAGCCTCCATTATTGCCATTTTCCCGTCGGAGCAGGCGGCAGTCACGGGCAGGTCGTTTCTCGTAGCCCTCAATTCATTAACCTCTGCACGACTGGGCCTCCACTGAATGATAACCTCATAAATACGGCCCAATGATAGGCCGGCCCACCCGCCCGATTGCACGGAGGCCAACAAGCACGGTTATGAGATTTAGCCGGACGTTTATGCCCGGTCACAACTGGCAATCAGGTGAGGCCGGTGGGTGACGGTCACTCTGGTCAGTCTGTCACTCCGTCAGGCGGGGCACGCGTCAGGCAGTCACCCCCGCCTCCCGCTCCACTGCCTTATAACCACTCGCCCCATTGGCAGAAGGACTCGTCGATATGAGGATCATCACACCATCTTTTGCTAGCTCTTTTAGCAAAACCATTTATCATGATACATGAATATGTGGAATTCACCTTTAAGAGCATGTGGTTGAAAAGAAAGGACTCTCCCGGATTATGTGACGCAAAGAGGAATTTTTTTGAGTACTAATATAGCCAGGTCGTAGGGTATTTCACGGGTACCTGCATACATACATTGAATTAGACGCGTGCATTTCTTTCTCTTTTTTAAGTATATTCCTCTTTGTTATGAGGCGGGGCAACTATTAAGATCAAACAGTCCTTCTAGCACTTAGAACCGGCCCCGCCGAATTTATACATATAGAGATCTGTCTACCATATGTGGCCGGGCTGGCACATTTGTCCTGCGTAGAACCTTGCACCCCTCCTGGAATGGACTAATCCAAACCTGTACACTATAAAGATGAAGCTGGACGAGTCTATTACGAAGACAAGGGATGTTAGGTGTTCAAATCTTTAAACCCACTCTGAGCTAAAATAATGACTATTTGGGATTATTTGGGGTTGCATGAGATATTATTATGATATATAGAACAAGCAGGAATGGTGAAAAATAAGCCTAAATATTCAGGCACTTGCCACTTGGTTTGGGCTATGTCGGAAACTTTTAAAAATTATTTTAGGCTTTGTCACCCCTACCAAGATAGAATATGATTTAAAGATTAACTTATTTGTGAATTTGTCACTATAGTGTCATTTTGTCAGACCTACCATCAAAATATCTTATTTAAAATTTCATGGATATCTAGGCCTAAGGCTAAGCCCCTTTCAGTTGGATCTTGGAATACACCGGCCCATAGGGGCCTACAGCACCTAACTTGATCAATTTAATCAATGGCACTTTTTATCTAGTTATGTCTTAGGCTCATATATATGGCATCGTTTGATTATTTTAAGCCTGGACAAATTTGCAATTCAAATATTTTCAGACCATGTTTCACAGATTTAAGATTAAAAATGATTCAAATCAAACATTAAATTAATTGTGAAATTGTCACTATAGTGTCATTTTTCCAGACCTACCATCAAAAAGTTATATCTGATTAAATCTAAATTACTTTCCTAAAACCTAAAATCCCCCGCCTCATGGGTATCTATAGATACCAACATAGAACCAAAGAACTTCTGTACTGTTGGTCTGGTTTGTACAGAACCGTTGGTGCTCAGAGCATGGGTATCAAATTCGAAATCGAATATTGAGCAATTCTGATATATCTTTTTGTTTTGGTACGGCTCTTGTGGTTTGTGGTCCTGGAGTGGCCGAGTCTGAAGAGGCCCTGTTTAGTGTAGAGGTTAAAGTAGATGAGCATGTCAGTGGGTGACAGGCTTATTTGACATGTTAATGGGCCACGAGAAATGCGCCGAGGCCTTCTATGTGTACGACCTGCTACCTCGGAGGGCGACTGACGTGGGGAGTTATTTCTCCAATATATACGTCGCATTGTTCCGTTTTGGAATAAACATAACTGTAGAAGGCTCATCGTGGACGTCAATAAATATCTGATTTATGACCATGATATAATGTATCTTGTAATATGCGAAGTAATACATCACCATAACATTCCATTGCTATACAAGTTTAATCTGTAGTTGCTTTGCTAATCTGATAATCCGTGAAGCGATAAGAGTGACGTACTGAGGCGTTCTTTGATTATCTTATCGCCGGCAGTAGATATGGAAATAATGTGACGGTCATACTAGACACAGTATCAAAATTAATGTTCAATCTTGAGCAATGCCATCTGTTAATCTAATTCAATGGTGTAACGATTCTGCAGTTGTAGACATGATTATGTATTTTATTGGGCGTTATAGTAAGAGATAAGAGGACACGAGCCGTCTAACAGATCTACTATGCAGATGGGGGAAACACTGATGATTAGATAATGGGTCTACGGAAAGCGGATAAGAGGATAAGAACATTTTAGGAGATATGCATACGCTGCATCCGCGAAAAAGATGAGATTTGACGATAGATGAACGGTAGTCTATTGAAACCTAATGGAGGATAATAAAACTGCCGGGAAACGCATTATCTAACAAACAGTATCATTGTTTGATATACATAGGGAATAGAGGGAGTTCTTGAGATAATCTGCTCATTTGTTCTGATCGGATAAGTAGCGATGGGCACTAAAGGTATGTCCCCATATCGACGTGAGACCTTTTACTAGGTTGATGAGTAAAACACAAAAATCCTACATTTCAAAGAATTCGAGTTACAAATCAAGGCCGTGCTGCGAACTCTTATTGCAGGAAACAGTAAAAATCCAAGACATTAACGAAAATGAATTTGTTAAAGTAGCCCCTGAATCAAAACTCCTTAGTGACGTCCATTTCTCAGGGGTGCTTTTTACAAAGAACATGTGGCCTGATGTGAGAAAAAGTGGAAACCGTGGTCCCATTTATGATTCAGGGCCGGTTTCTCTGAATCCGAGAGATCACATTTCATCACTGTTTTCTTCCATGGCCACATGCCAAATGGATAATGGAAAGATCCAAGTTTGAAAATGGAAAGTAGGAAAAGAAGAAAAGGAAATAGGATTGCCCAAAAATAGTTGACAAAAACGGTTGCAAAAACCCGAGTTGTTTGTGTGAGCTGCTGGGCAGGGCACAGGGGAGTTACTTTAGAAATCGTTGGAATTTTAACACCTGACACTTTGAGTTTTCCTCCTATTCAAATGCTCTAGAGCAATAGCTAATGAGCTGGTTGACTGACATAGATCTGGCCGAGTAGCGCATCTCTAGTGGTTATACAGTAGCGGGATCTCAAAACGGCCAGATAACTCAACTTATGGTGACTTTACACATGTCAGACCTCTCCAGCTCTCCCCTCTCTACACCACTACTTCCACTGCCCCTATTCATCCAATTCTGGACCCTTTTCTTCCCACCCTTGGGCCCTTACATTCACCAGTCTTTCTACTGATACCACTCTCCCCATCGCTATCCAACTCTCCCCAGCACTACCCCGTTCTCCCAAACGCCTGCGACTCTATCTTCCCCCAGGCCCTTAGATTGCCAAATATCGCCCAGGCCACAAATTAAATGTCTGGCCGTCAGAAAGCATGTAGCCACAGCGACACTGTGCCGCCATCCTGAAATAGGACGTCCACGTCAAACCACACCCTCCTCGACTGCCCAAACACCCCAACCTCCACCCACCCGGCGTCTTCACCCCTCCCGGCCCTCAAGGCTAAACTATCGATCTGTCTCGGATAAATCACGTGACCGCCCATGGGATCAAAAAGGTGACCCCCTCACACCCCGCGGTGCGTCCTGGGATGGGCTTGTGAAATGCCATGGCGGGAAGGAAAGGGGTAAAGGGTGTAGGCTAAAATAGGCAGGGTGTCGGGTCAAGTAGGGTGAGTGGGGATGAGAGGGGCATCTCAGTGCCCCATATATACCCCTTGGGGCCTCTGCTCGTGACGTCTCACATTTCCCTCTTGAACATTACTGCAGGGAAGTGACGAGGGAGCCTTAAGATTTCCCCTGATGTTTTCCACTTGTATTACATACTTTGCGGTTACCTAATGTATATATTATATAAGGGGAGATATAAATAGATGTGCATTCTCTGATTTGACATCTTTTTTTCCAATTCGTGTAGTATGTGTCTCTTTAATAGGGAGACTTGGATTATTTTTTCAGTCATAAGTGGCCATTGAACCAACCTCCAAATGCAGTTTTGATTTTCAAAATGTACCCACCTTAATCACAGAAACCCACCGTAATCCTTAAAAACACCCCACTATTCTAGACAGTCGAAGCTACCCCGCCGGTATGACTTTCTGTCAGTAATTGATACCAGAGGTTACGACGGGACCCATGTAATTGCGTGCTTGTAGAGGCCTTTCCCTGTAGATCTGGATCCGTATTTTCCCAGTAAATATTGGGGGTAGGAAGCGGCGTAGGACCAATCTGTGATGTGAGTGGTGTTACAGGCGATGTGGCCGACCGGTCAGGACGTGGGGGGACCTTTACATACACATAGTCCTGTTTTGGTCGAACCAATACAAGATGTTCAGATCTCTGTAACCAAATGTTGGACGTATAGTTATAGGATATGCTATTTTCGAGCAGTACACAAAATAAACTGAGTGCAATAACGACCTCTTTTGTCCAACTTCCTCAATGAGATGAATTATTGTTTTACGTGAATACATATTGATAAATTCATATTGTTCCCCCAAATATTGAAACACCCTCAATCATATGGACGCTTCTATGATGGCACCCAGCCAATTTATGATGCAGATTCTTTTTTGATGCCTTGCGTTATCCAAAGATATAATCATATAAATTTAACGTAAGTAAGGCATCAAAGGAGGCATACCGGATTTGAATTGTTCTTTTGTTGTTGTGCACTGGGGTATGTAATTGGGCTATTAGCACCTCCCCCTTCCCCCTCCCCCTTCTCCCTCCCCTTGCCCTCTCTGACCCTCAGGTGTCGACCTCTCTTCTCATTGGTCACTTGAGGTGGTGGCAGTATTAGAAGTAGGAGGGGTAAGATGTATGATTGACAGGCCGAAGTTAGCCTTGTGAGGTTATTTCAAGTAAGCCAAATGACGAGGGTATTATTGCTGTAATAGAGACAGCTGGATACTAGTACCGTAAAACCCCTAATTTAAGTCCCACCCTAATTTAAGCCGAACCCTAATTTAAGCTGCACCCTAACTTTTGGGTTTAACTTTGGGTATTTTCTCATAAATATTTTCATGATTGTCATTGTATTCAAGCTTGTGTAAACCTCTAATTTAAGCCACACCCTTAAAGTAGAGGCCTAATTGGCTCCTATTTCTGAAACTAACCCTGATTCAAGCCGTGGCTTAAATTAGGGGCTTTACGGTAGTTGACGTTTGGCGTCACGGATGAATTGTACTGGAGCTGATCCTGCAGTGGGGAGGTGGGGAGTCGGGGGTGGGGGGGGGGGGGGGTGGGAGGACTTGTGTAGTGGACGGGCAGGCTCACGCACGGCAGTGGTGGGAAGGGAGAGGACGGTGCCCAAGGTGGAAGTGGAGCGAGCAGACTGTTATAACACCTGTACTTGGCGTGTGGAATACGGGCTTAAAGTAGGCCCGGACCCAATTTTTTTCCCTGATTTTGGAAAAGTCTGTTAATTATGGCTCTCGTTTTTAAAATCTGGTGATAGAAATCAGGATTTGCCGACTTGCATGCCTACAAAAGCTAAATGACACTTGTGAGCCCTCCACATATGGAACGTGGCTAAGTGTCAGTGGTTTATCGATGCTACCGCTTCTTTGTGCCTGGATATTGGGATCCAGTAAAAAAACTTGTTGATTATATATATATATATATATATATATATATATATATATACATATATAAATATAATTGACACATACATAGGCCTAGGCATCTAACCCACCTTCCTCTATCCCTACCGCATGCAACGCGAGTCTAAACCAACCACAACTACCCTCCCTGACCAACTCCCTCTACCATCCCTTTAGCAGCAGGCAAAGGGGAAGGCATATATTCGAGCAGACTAGCACCATGGCCATGGTTTACCTCTCAAATTCCGCAAGGCATCTTCGGCCGGCATCTTCGGCCGGCCGAAATCTTCAGATTTCTAGTTATTATATGTCTCAATACAAATTTCAAGTAACCCCAGCCATAGAGCATCCGTTGCAAAACTATTACTGTTCCTAATAGATACACCGGTTAGCGCTCTTCTTTTCAGAATCTAAAGGATTTATCCGTACCATCAATCCTTACACCATTGACATAAAATATGTGATGAAATAATGAAGCAGCTTATCTTTTAAAGAGCAAACATGATGAAGGACATATTCTTTTTTCAAGCTGTCCCATCCTATGGGAAATAAGACGCCACTCAGGAGTAGACAAGAGAAAACGAGCCTTGTTGGGCAGAGACTGATCTAACCCCCCCCCCCCCCCCCGACATGGTGGGCGCCACTTGTCGGCCTTGTTCCCCGTCCTCCACACACCTCCTCCTCCGCCGGGCTGAAATAATGATTCCCTCCAGGGTCTGACCTTGAGGTAATGGTCCAAGGTCAGCCTGGCGCCGCCTCTTAAAGAGGCATCCTCGCTGATTACTGGTCTTTTCCCTTTACAAGAGCAAGTCTGGTCTCCACTTGCGTGGAACCAGCACAGAAGAGTTTTGTCGATATAGGAAGATACGAAAAAAATATCTTAAAGAACAACATACGAAATCCTAAAGAAATCCAGGAATCAGACTCCCCAAGTTCAGTAGCAGCGGGATCTTGTCATTTTTACAGTTTAAAGCTTGAGTACTTTGTTTTTCTAGAACTACATTAATAATTATGGTCTATTGTTACATCCTATCCCAAACACACGTGTGTGTGAGTCCGTCCCAGATTAGGGTCAGGTTGGGGAGGGGGGTGTTGGCTTCCCCCCGGACCAGACATACTTGGGGCCTTGTCCCTGGTCTTCTACATAGTATATAAGGGTGCTTCACCCTCAAGATGTGGTCGGGATGATTGTCTATAGAAACGGACCCCCGGGAGTAATCTCATCAACCTCCCCCCGCAATACCCCTACCCTTAGAACAGCTCTCAACCCGCTCCTTCAACCCACGCGTCCGGCGTCTAGATCGTGGAGGGGTTGGGAGTGGGCAGGTCCCTGAGCAACTCATACTGAGCGAGGGAGGGAGGGAGGAAGGGAGGGGGCTTGTTTCTGAGCTGCTTATGTCAGCAGTTCCTTAATTCTAAATCGCCTAGATAATTATTGCTCATAGTCTTTCAAGGAAATTACTTAAAAGTTTGGGTAGTGTTTTCAAAATAAAAACCATAGGAAAAGAACAATAAAAACACAATTGTTTATGAATAATCATTGATACTTCATATGTTGATTATTTAGGGTATGCACATATTTGTGTTATGGCACATACACAAAGTCAATTGTGTATTACATTTGTTTGTTCTTTTCTGTATATTATGCTGCACGCGTGACATCGTTTCCAAGACTTGTACTGCAGTAAATCTAATATTGAATATTTGTTTTTCAGAGTAGCGAGCAGAGAACACAAGCAGCCTAGGTTTCTCGACATGTGATTACGCATTGACTTCACAAGGAGAGAGACAACTGCAAACAGTATTTAAGGTTAGTAGACTGTTACTGCAACCTTCGTCCCTTTGTTCCCTTTGTATGTAAGTAGGCGGTCCGTACTTGTCGTGTAAAACGTCACCTTCATCCTTTCAACTCCCCTCCGCCGGGTCAACATGTCTATGAAGGTTGAATATCTAATCCTGAACACTAGGAAAAGCCCTTTAGCTCCTGAGCCGACCCTCGTTTCCTGAAGGTACCCTGAAGGACAGGGGACCTAGATTATTGAAGTAGTTACTTATGAAGAGATAATTCAAAGGAAGTCGGTGCTCCCATTCGAACAACAATAGTTGTGTAAGGTGTTAAATAACCAGGTCGATATTTTCAGATTTTATGGGGATTATTAGAAGTTGCCATTGTGGAGGTCTTTATTTATTGACCCTAACACGATGTAACTGTATTCTTAGCGCGTGTACATGTATACTCTCTGGCGGACACACAATTCTGCCTTGCTATATCTAGCCCTTACGTGCGCTTCTTTTAAAATAATATCGATCATGTATGCTCACTTCTAATGAGTGGGATACTTTTGATTCACTAGATGTGATATAAAAGGTTGTTTATGAATGAAATGGAAAATAATACAGTAAAGGGTCCGGCTACTTACATGTAATTAAAAGATTAAACCCAAGAATATTTCAGGGATGGTACTATCTAGGGGTTCTGCTTTGATACGGCATACTGATTATTGTTGCCATAACGAGCTTCCCCCAAGTAATATGAAACCATTTAAAAGTTAGAGTTGCTGGTTTACCATCCATTATCCTGCAGGCACTCTGGAGACAAGTAGGAACGAGCGGGTGATGTTTTCTTGTTTTTACTCAAATCATGTTTAGCCGAGACGACGCCGTTCGAGGTTTTCCCCACGAGTGGTTATCGAAATCCCCACTAGGGGGAGAGCTGGCGTCATCAGGAACCCCTGCAGGGGTTTTAGCAACCTCCGCACCCCCTCCCCTCCTCATGACCTCTTTTGGGATTATGGGGAAGCGAGCCCTTATTTGGAAGAGTAAGGGCAGGACCTGGCTCTTAGAGGAAAACTACCTCAATGAGCTGAAAATGGAGGCAATGAGACGGGGACCTCAACATACGAGGGGAAGGGGCAGGACGGGAACCCCTCCTTCCTAAAACCAACCCATCGCGTCTCATCGGCAGCTCGTCCGAGTGGGCCATGAGCAGATCACCCAATGAAGGCCCTAAGCAGAAAATGTGAGTGGGCCCTGAGCAAAAAACGTGAGTAGGCCATGAGCAGATCACCAGGATGGGCCATGAAATTTTAACCGATTCTACCATGAGCAACTCCTAATGATGAGTGGGCCATGTAGCTGCTCGAGTGGGCCGTGAGAAACACTGAGCGGGCCTTGTACAACTTACTGAGTGGGCCATGAGCATCTCGCCCAGTGAGCCATGAGCAACGCGTAGTCCAGTGTAGGAAGCCGAGCCGGGAGATTACCTAATGGCCCTTACCGGACTGCCCTAATCACCGGCTTTTATTAACCCTCCGTCTAGCCAAGCTACCCCAAAAACCAGGAAGATCAGAAAAGTACCACCCCAGGGCCAGCTGTGTTATCCGCGCCAAAGTAACTTGATTAAAAGATCCAGACGACCCGAAACGTTGTGCTGGATTCAGACTGTTTAGCTGTGTCTCAAATACAGGACATGAACGTCGGCGTAGAGTTAACCGTATAGGAGTGCATGAGAGGTTGATATGCTGAGGTCCTGCAGGGGCTGCAGGCCCTTCCCCCGAGTGACCCAGCCCTAGATAGTACCCAGAGGCTGAGCAGATTGTCTGTCACGGAGAGCAGCTCGCCTGGTTGGGTCCCACCATGCACAGTCAGTCCGGGAGCGCCCCTCGGCACCACCAGCAAAATGAATAATTCGATTGAAAGTTGTCGCCGAGGCTTCAGCTCCCCATGAGGGCCCCCCTTGGCCGTATCACCTGTCTCCTGCTTCTTTTTACCACCCTCCTGTTTTGGGCGCATTGTTCACGGATTTTAGTATTTTTTCTCTCTGCATTTTTCTTTTAATGTCTTCTGAAAATGGGGCAGCTTTTATGCTTACAACCCAAGCGTTTGAGTGGGCAATCACACTTCAACAACGGACTAAAACGAATAGATTTATTTCCGATAATTCCATTCAGTATTAGAAATTCGCAACAGAAAACCCATCTACGCTTCATTGCATTTGGGAGTGAAATAATCGAGAGGCTGGCACTTTTTGCCGCGTCTGCACAGGAATTGCCTTCTTCTTAATCCTTTTCAACAGGCCGTGTCAAGCGGTGAAAAATTAGAATTTTCAGGATGATTTAGGAGGACAAGAAAGTTGTATCCATCATGAGCTGAAGTGGTTCAACTGTCATTCCAGGGGGCCTCTAACGTGATTGATGCTCGCCTTAATAAATGTGAAAAGAAAATTTTGATGGACGAGAATAATGACGACCAAAAAGTCGCTGCCTTCATTACTGTTCATTTTGACTCACCGCTCGGTGATTCACGAAATTGGGGGGCGGAAAAAAGGTTGGAATAAATAACCGCACAGTGAAAATGTTTGATGAAGATCACGTTTAGATGTGGGCCCTTGGCCACTGCATTATCACCCCGGACTGCTGATTTGCCCATAAAATTGTCCCTTTTTTGGTTTTGATCTTTTTCCTTTTACACTTAAAAGAAATCTATATTTTGACAATATAAAAATTATATCATTAAGCGCAAAAAAACCCGAAAAATCTGAATATACCAAATAAAGAAATAAAAACTTCTGATATGTATGAATAATGATGTCAATTGAAGGAAGGACGTTGTGATATCAATTGCATTATTAGTCTCTGCTGAAACACCGGCTTAAGTATTGATGAAACATGTCCCTATAGCTACATTAATGTGCATACTGATGATAGCATTACCTAAGATATCCCCTAAACTTGCACAAGAAAGAACTACTTCATTTTGCCAATAGATGAGAATAAGGTCCTTTCTAACCCAAACCTCTGGCCCATTTATTAGCCTGGCCCATTGTCTACAGTGTGAAGGCGGGCCCTTCAGAATGCAAAGCCCTCAGCGCCGCACATCAAAGACCTCAGCCCGCCCCGCCCTGGAGCAACCCATCTCCACAAGCTGCCTCAAGTTACCCGCACAAAGTGGGAATCTTGTGGGGAGGCAGTGATCTCGGGGGCGCCACCCTTTTCCTGTTGTCGCCTCTCACGACGACTCTGAGTGATGGAACCTCAAAGAAAAGAACTCCTGTTAAGGAACTATGTCACGGCGCTAGGCAAGGCCGGCAACAGCCCGATCTGGGCAGGTTTTGACGAGGCAATGGGGATAACTGGCTCCTCGTCAATGCCTTTGATTGCATTAAGGAGGGTAATTGTGAAGGGGATCCTTAAGAGTTAAAGCATCTCATCTTCCTGACTAGGGGCAGGCAATTCGGTATTTGGCTCTTTAGTTGGAGACACATTGATGAGCAGGGGAATGGTGATAGACAAAGCAACGAGCGGTGCGACGGTTCTTCGTGGCCTTACCATTGGTTAACTTACTGCTGAAAAGGCAGTTAATTCTTGAACTCTAGCGTTATTTGTTGCCTAAAAGAACTTCCTAGTCCATCGTAAATCAGCGATGCTACCAGAAAGAAATACTTAAGTGCAGAAAATTATTGAATTCTGTCATACCAACAAAGCTTCGCGTCTAAACACGTTCAGCAGAATATAATTATATGTGTCTATAAATAACGTGAAACCAGAAAATTTAGATTGGAAAATAAAGGTGTTTTCTCTGACGATTGATATACTAACGTGGAGCTCTCCGGGTTTTATTCTTTTCAAATGTTATCGTTCATACTACTCACAGTGTTACATAAAAGTGACAGTATTTTCAAATCTTCTAGGCCTTTATGAACGTATATTTACGCCATGGCTTTTATAAAAAAAAATACGCGACAACGTGTAGTTGCGTGTAGTCTAAATAGGGATCAGTTGATGCGAGGCTATGAAGTGCACGCTATGGATGCTACCGTAAGAATGAATCTCTGGGATCCAACAACTCCTGGTTACCATGGTGTTGGAATTTGATGACATCATCAAAACATGTCTAAATAGGGATGTGGAGACGGGAGGGGATGGGGGATGGTGGATGGGATTAGGGTTCTCTTCCAGGCGATCATCCGCTCAGACCAGGTGCACAGGGTCCGGCCCAGGTGGTGGTAGGGTCAGCGTCCTCTTACCTCCACGGTCCCGACCACACTGGAGTAATTGACGCAGCCCACCTGTCGACTGGTCATCAGCGTTCTCCCAGTCATTTCTGATCACCTGGATATATAGTGTATGTGAGAACATCTAATAGATTGTTAATAGTTTTTATGCAAATTCTATCTATATAACCCGGACTGAAACTCAGTGGAAATACAGTGTGTATGGAGTATAGAATCAGTGTTAGATTTCAGTGGAAAATCAGTGGAAATCAGTGGAAATACAGTGGTTGAGCAATGGAAAATCAGTATGTCCGAAATATTTAAATGAGCTGGCAGTAACAAGTCAGTGGAAAATCAGTATCATTTCAGTAACTCATTTAAATATTTCGGACATACTGATTCAGGAAGTATACACTGACTTATGGTCCGGGATATAGAAATGGTTAACTCGGTTGATTGTATTCCAGTTTTGCTTAGCTTTTTGAAATCTCGAAACAACTTCACTGCATGGACATGATTAATTCAACATACCTTTGATATGTTCGCTGGAACCATAAATCCTTTCAAGGTACACGAAATGCTACTTAATGGTGACTCTAGAATAATCATTGCGTTGAATTTGCTATAAAGACATGCAGCAAAGTAGGGTCGATACCAGAGCTACAGCTTTATTCGAAATCGAAATTGACCGCTGAGATGAAGAAACTGAAGCTTGTTTTCTTGTTTTCATTTGTGTTATGATTATCACCAGGGTCAGTCCCTGTTCTTCCAGAAGATACAAAAAAAGGAACATTACAGAACAATGATATAGTCTAATATATTTACATGAATGCAGTTACAAGAGTTACAGTCTAGATTAAAGAAATGTTGACCTGATCAAACGAAAAGGGACCTAGTTGAAACAACAACTCTGCGCCGTTGGTGCTATTATGTACCTAGTCATGTAGTTATAGTGTAGTTGTAGTTATACTTCGACAGAAATGACACATAAGCCTCTGTAGACTTTTAAGTTGTCAATAAAATATATTATTATTATTATTATTATTATTATTAAAGAATAACCAGCATCGAGCAACGTTGTATCATATCAGGTTCATCTTCAATAAAGGGAACGATAAGGTGAGCCACTCACCCTGTCCCCTCCTACACAATACCTGCCACCATCAGACTGTGCAGGGCTTCATACCTCCAACCTGAACTAGTTATCCTGTAATACCCACACTTACCTTCAGCAAGCAACGCACGGGAGGTTAACCCAGCTGAGGACAGCCTACATTGAGGACGTTGACCCCCCACCCCCATCCACCAATGTTCGCCAGGCCTATATATACCGTGTGGTAGTGGTGATGGTGGGCCCAGGCAGGTGTGGGAGACTCAGGTGTTGAGGACACGAGTGGTGGCGGTGGCGGGGTACCGGAGATGCATTTCCTTTTAAGACATCAGGTAACATTCTCCGAAGCAGACCACCTGGTCTGACCTCAGCTTGGGATCATTCACCTTACTCTGTGGCCACGAGTGGCAGATGTAATGCTTCATGTATACCTAAAACTGTACGCATGGTATTCTTCAAACAAATTGGAACCATGACAAGCACAAATAGAAAAAGATACTCGCTCATATATTCTTTAAACTGTAAAATACAAAATGTTTATCATAGATAGGATAATACCATTAGCAGAATTTCAGTAAATTATACAAATGAAATATCGCATGATACATGATGAGTAGGCATATGACATAAAATCAGATGAATATGATATTGATATGTTTGTTAGCACATATTCTTATGCTGTTCAAACATGCATTTCTTTATGATTTATGGTAATGAGAATTATCCATACATTTCAGTTTAATATACAAGCACTACAATAGTTCATTTTGTATCACTCAACATCCTTAACGTTCACTTTTCTGGCAATTGAGACAAACAAATGTGGCTACTCTATGATTAACAACAAGAACAAGAACAATCTACCTATAGGTGAATAGGCACTTTGCTCGTGTTCGTCGAATGGTGAATACCTTAAGTTTAAACCTTTACCGCCACCTTTGGCTGTTCAAATAAACCTTTACCTAGGAATGCTTGAAAATCTTGATCTAAACTGTGTTCGACAACCTTGCCGTAGATCAGTAGTTGGATGGTTCTGATCCACGAAGGTCCACAAGGCGCCTCTTTGGCTCCCCCTAGTGTATGTGGTGAGAACTACGCTGTTTCCCCAACCCACCTGCTCCACCACCTGGAGAGGGGGAGGAGTGATGCCTCCAGGTGCCACTGGCACCGCCACTAGTCTTCAGCTCATCAGGGAATATCTGTTAGTAATTTTATGTTGTTCATGATAGTACTATGGAAATATGTTGCATATATTGCCATGTATTTAAAGTTTTCCTGATTCAAGAAATTTATTATTTTGAAAAGAAATTGAAAATCCATCCTGGCCTTTTGCGTGATCAGTTGATCAGTAGCTGTAAGTATGATGCACTAATTTAATATGTAACGTTAGATAAGATTGGTGTTGTTTGGATAATATGGAAACCGTTTCCCTACTATATAGTACATTGACCATTAGGTCGTTCGCAATAAGTTTTACTAATTAATACTCGAAACACATTGAATACAATGCATTTGGTGAAATGGTGTGCCCTCTTAACACAATGTCGCAAATAGGACATTGGTATGCACCTAATGTGTTTGATCTAGATATACCTATATCGGCTACCATGATAAGTAGGCCTAATGTTTTATCAAAAATGCCAGGCGAATTCAAACTTTTGCCACCTGTTACCATTACTTACGATTGTTTGTAGGAATCTAAATTGACTATGGGCTGTATTGGTTTAATATCGATAAAAAGTTTTGTAAAACATCTGACTGGCGTGATTGCAAATGATCGTTAAAAAATCAATATCCATGACTACTTTTTAAATGACAAAGTTGATAGGTTGACTTCAAGTAAAAACGAATTGATTGAAAATTGCTTACCGTGTTTCTATTGAAATTGCTATTATTTTCGTACCCGTGACATTTTGAAATCAAATATTAGTAATCTGCGTTATCTCACTCAGCCAATTGCCTATAAAGATGCAAAAGAAATGACTACCACTATGAGTTTTCTGATCAGGCTGTCATTATTATTAACAAAAGAAAATACCAGTCGAAGTAACTTTTTTTTTCGGTGTAAAATGCGAATTATTGTTCCCGTTTTTTCAAAATAGTTTTGCCAAATACCTATCAAAACAACTCCTTTTCTTAAGCTTAATGTGAATCTCAAAAAATGGCTATTCAAAAGTACCGTAGCACAAGTAAAGTATCAAGCCTGAGTAACGAAAGACAAATTACACGGACTTTCCAAGTACTGCACTTGAAGCCTCATATATGTGCCTTATAAGAGATACGGACACGTATTGCGGAGCCTTGTGGTTTCTGAAAATCCCTCTTCTGCCCATGTCCATACTTTCCAAATTCCTACACTTGCCTACAGTAACTGGACGGACCCTAGAAAGTGTAGAAAGGTAGATGTTAGTGGAAATGGTAGTGTGCGTTTTGGTGTTTGAACAGTTTCAGCGCACATATGCATGGCATGGTCCCTGGGGCCGTGCACGTGATCCGAGCTGCTCTACTATCAACTCCGAGTCGCTCTTGAGTCCAGTACCCACCCCTGCCCTGCCCCTGGGCCCCGACCCGCTGACGTACCCTGTTATTAGACCCTTTTAAGTCCTACAATAGGTCGTGCTGACTAGGCCAGAGTCGAGGGCCGCTCCTCGATGTAGAACCTGCAGGGAGAGGCACTGGAGGTGGAAGCGAGGGTTTAGTTGAGCCGTTTGACCGCAGGTGGCGTTGCGGTAACGGCGCCCTGGAGGAAGAAGAATAGGGTTTGGGTACTTCTAGTGGTTTCACTTTCTCAACGAAACAGAAAATATTTCATCTTTCATTCATTTTCCATTTCGAAAATACAGTACGTGTAAGATAGAATTTTGACAGTTTGAACTATATTGTAAAGAAGTAGTTTCAGTTAGATATTGTAAAGATAAAAATGTGTCTCATATCAGGATTTTTTTTCATTTCTTTAACTGTTTTGAGAAGGATATTTGACATCTTCTCCCCAATCATCAAATTACATCTAACAATTTCATGTCATATTGGAAACATCAGTGACAATAAATGCGAAAAATGAAGTGCCCCATGCTCTGCCTTATTCATGTGTCAGTCATCACTTTGAAAAAAAAACAAACACCCACACACAAACTGACCAACATCTCTTTGATTTTCCACCTACCCGCTTCTGTATAATCTTAATCACATCATCTCTGGTTTCCTCTGTGCAGCTCATTAACCTGTACGGTGTTTGTTACAGAAGACTTGTTTCTCTTACCAGTTACTGTCATAAATATGCTTTATGTTCTCTTTATAAATGTCAGTTCATTTACGCGGCGGATTTGTAGTCTTATGCAAGTAATTTTGCATCTGTTTGAAGTCTATTTAATTAGTAAATTAGATTTTAAAGATGAAAAGAGTAATCATGTATGTCGCAAAATAATAAGTACATGATGGTAATATAGTACAAAAAAAATAATTGTAGTCACCGGATCCTGACAAAAGAAGATTAATTAACTTTTATTTCGCCCACAAAAGAGTAACCTTATAGTAATCCGTTCAGCTGTTTTTTTTAATTTTTGGACAAGACCGCTATCCAGAAAAGACGAATTAGACCAACAAACCAACTGTGGTCCCAATAAGTTTGATGTATTTGTATTCGCTGGGCAAGAAAAACTGGATTTTATAGTTTATACAGAAAGAACGGTCATTTGCAGGACTCGATATCCTCTTGACAGCCAAGACGGAGTTCCTTGCTATGTTTGCTTACTATTCCAATTTCAATTCTCCAAGTACGAATTTTTAAATATTTGTTAAAACTTAACTGGTGGTTCATATTACTGAAACTAAAGGTTTCAAAAGAGAATCTATAAGACAACCCTGAGCTCCGTAAGGGGTATGTTGTCCTTATACATCACAAAAATATCTTTGTAGCTGGTTTTGACGACCATGAGAGGTATTTATTTGCGATTCGTTGTCAAAAGAAATACATCATAATTATGGAACTTGATTTCTTAGTTCAGAGACATTTTGTGGATAAAATATCTAAAGTTGTTGCCTTTGCGAGTAGTATAGTCATATATCTCTTGTCTATACCGCATAGGGGAGATTCGCGTTGGGCGCCGCCATGTTGTCTCAGGTGATCAAGGGGATACACTTCATTGGCTGGGAGGTGGCACTTGACCACCCACAGCTCTGGGACGAAAGGTGACAGGCCAAAATACGCATGCGTGAACTTGGACTCCTGAATGCGGTATACATCACGCCTGTTTGGAAATATTCCCCAACTGTATACATCACGCCTGTTTGGAAATATTCCCCAACTGTCGGCTCTGTTCCCTTATATGCCTACATGCCTGTCTGTACATATATTCCTTTACCTGCACCTCATCTGTGCCTGTCATACCATGGTGGGGGCGTACCCCGACCCCTGGAGGTGGAGTAGGTCGGTGGGGTGGGGTGGTCATGAGGTACTAGCCCCCAGCCCTGCCTGCTTTATGGGCCCCTGTCATGGAGACCCGTGCATGTTGTGCCCAGGTAAAAGGACCTGCCTTCCGCGGAGTAGGCTTCACACAGACCAGGGGGGTAGGCTTCACACAAACCAGGGGGGTAGGCTTCACACAAACCAGGGGGATAGGCTTCACACAGACCAGAGGGGTAGGCTTCACACAGACCAGGGTGGTAGGCTTTACACAGACCAGGGTGGTAGGCTTCACACAGACCAGGGGGATAGGCTTCACACAGACCAGGGGGGCAGGCTTCACACAGACCAGGGGGGCAGGCTTCACACAGACCAGGGGGGCAGGCTTCAACCAGACCAGGGGGGCAGGCTTCACACAGACCAGGGGGGCAGGCTTCACACAGACCAGGGGGGCAGGCTTCAACCAGACCAGGGGGGCAGGCTTCAACCAGACCAGGGGGGCAGGCTTCACACAGACCAGGGGGGCAGGCTTCAACCATACCAGGGGGGCAGGCTTCAACCATACCAGGGGGGCAGGCTTCACACAGACCAGGGGGGCAGGCTTCACACAGACCAGGGGGGCAGGCTTCACACAGACCAGGGGGGCAGGCTTCACACAGACCAGGGGGGCAGGCTTCACACAGACCAGGGGGGGAGGCTTCACACAGGCCAGGGGGGTAGGCTTCACACAGGCCAGGGGGGTAGGCTTCACACAGGCCAGGGGTGTAGGCTTCACACAGGCCAGGGGGTAGGCTTCACACAGGCCAGGGGGGTAGGCTTCACACAGGCCAGTGGGGTAGGCTTCACACAGACCAGGGGGATAGGCTTCACACAGACCAGGGGGGTAGAATTGACATAGACCAGGGGGGTAGAATTCGCACAGACGTGAGGGGGGGTGGGGTAGGCTTCACACAGACCAGGGGGGGGGGGGTATTTAAATAAATTATAGGTATATGTTCATAAATACACCTGAAATGATGCATAAATAAAACTAGTTCGCCCTAATATAATCATATAATCGTAACACAATGACAAAAAGTGAAGACGGAAAAAAGGAAGACAGAAGTGAATAAGAGGATGATCATTTCTATTTTTAAATACTGTACATAAGAGATGCGATTCGACAAATCGCCTAACATGACAAGTAAGACGGGCTCTGTGGTCAGGGCTGGCAGTCAGTTCTCACCGAGCTGCCAAACCAGCCCTGTTTGTCTACCGCTAGACGCCTCGATGCCCCGTCGCCACCGTCAAAGAATTATTGATAAATTCAGCAGCGCCCGTCTGGACGTATAATCCAGCCCTTCTAATCCCGATCCCTTTATAATCTGCACCGTCTGGCGGCATCATCCGCTCGGATAATCACAACAACAAGACTGTCTAACCCTCCCACCCCCTTAGGCGTATCATCTCTATCTGCTACCCTTGGTTTCACCACTGTCACGCTTCCCCCAATGGCTATATACCAATCAATCCATTGGCTCTCGCTAGTCATTTGTATTTCTCTTTGTAATCTGTTCTCCCTGTCATTCCGCCCTGTTGGCCCTTTCTTATCTTGTCTTATCTGTCAACAGTCTCCCCCGACCATGGTGTGATAATCAATGCCATGTTGTATTTAATCTGTATCGCCTTCCCTCCCCGCCACTCAGAGCTCATTGATGAGAGAGCCGCATCTAATATACGCCCAACTTTATTAATAATACCAACTTGAATAGCTTGGAAATTAATGCTTCAGATTGAATAACAGCATTCCTATTTGCCTGATGCCTTTTAGGAACGGGATGTAATATTTGTTCAGTAATGTCCTTGATGCAGACGCATGTGACTTTAAATTGAAACTGATAAAAGTGAGATTCACATCAGAAATCTAAAGTTGAGCATCAGTGAAAGAGAGTCTGAAATGGGAGAGAACGATTACTTACTTTATACAGTTTGGTTAGCATTTCATCAGCTCAAATTACTCGTCGAAACATAAAACAACGACAGAAATTAGATCTGATACATTCACATGAGAAATATCGTCCTTTCTCATTTAACAATGGCAAGGGTAAATGCTGGGGGTCGTCAGTGACATCGGAGAATGTCAATCAGCGTTGGGTGTCTCTGATTGGGAAACGACTCCCCGGGGTCACCTGGCTGACCTGGCTGATACCAAACATAATTAGAAATATCAGACCCGGCCACAGATGACAAGTCTCTCGATGACATTATTGTCCTTGGTCCATTGTTTTCCATTTTCCATCTCCACGAAGTGACCGCTGTAATATGGTTCAGCGCAATAAGATATCACTGTCCAATGCAGAGGGAAAGGGTATTCCGGACCGCTGCTTAACAGCCGTATACCATGGCGGGAACCAGGCACAAAGACAGTTTCTTGTTTGCACAGTGTTACATGATAAAGCAACCCAGAAAAGTTTCCCTTTTACTTTGTTAACAAGCTAGTTATGTTGCGAGCCTTAGACACAGTCCCTGTAAGATGGGCGCTTGTGCAAAACATTCATGTGAAAGTCATCGTTAAGCGGACGTGGATAGCGCTTCACTAAACCCCTTACCTTTCCGGTTTATACGCACTTGGTATTTCTGCACAAAATCACCAGAGAGCGACATTGCCTACAATGTTATCGCCTATTGGAACACTTTGCTATTACGGCAGGAGAGGACGTTCCGTTAGGAGACTAAAGATATGCATATAACTGGATTTGGAGCATACGAAATAATTGCACGTTCCATGAAAGTAATCAAAGGATACCCTCTTACGTTGCCCTACTAAATGTGAATTTAATTCAGAGGATATCAAAAATGCTATCAACCGAGTTTGAGGAGTCTTCAAAGTGACTATGAAATAGTTTTCTTCACAGAGCCAGTATTGTTAGCTGTGCCCTTGTCGAAAAGTTCAAATAGATTTAGAATGGGAAATGAGGTATTGCGTTATGACCTTTGCTGCATAAATGTTAATGTACCGTGCACCTGAAATTAATTTCAATTTTCAAGTAAGAATATCCGCTACCATATCATAGCATTGCGATCCCTGCATAGACACGGTCCTATTACAAGTTTCTATTACAAATACACATAGCGATTCATAGATCAAAGGTGTCGTTTTGAGACACTAACCGTAAAGGAAAATAAGAAGGTGGGAATGTGCTGCATGACTGGTGAAACATGGTTGGGGGGGGGGGGGACGAGGGGTGGGGGGGCGATGGTTATTCGCCGTGATAGAAGGCAGGGCAGGGTGGGAGTGCCGTAACGCGTACATCAGGCCTCCAGTGCGTGCCCGGGGCGCGCGGCAGGCAACGCGCGGCCAGGGCCCGGCGCGGCACGCGGCCCCATGTCCCTCTGCCTGTCGTCTCTCACTTGTTAATGCCCGCGCCCTATCCATAATAGATAAGTCGGTGATGGGGCGGCGACGGGCGGCCGACGATAACGGCGTCCCACGGCAGATTGGCCGACGCACTGATTGCATTCCTCCGATCGGCCTGATGCTGTTTATGGCCGGCCGGTGGGGGAGTCTTCGTATACCCTGTCCACTGCCCCACCCCCACCACACCCCCTGATGTAGATAAGATCCAAGTTTTATTGTCACAAGACACCTTGGTCACAAGCGGGGGGGGGGGGGGGGAGGATGAAGGAGACAATGGGATGGAAAAGGATGCTGGAGTCATATAGTCAAGTGTGGGGAGTCTAGTGCAGTAAGATGAAAAGAAGAGTGTGGAGGTAGCGTAGCTGCAGGTTGACTTTAGTCGGGCAGGGAAGGATGGAGCGGTTGGGGATGTTAGAACGGAAGGGATGGGAAACAGCGTTATGTTTGAGGCGATGAAGGATCCCCTCTGGTCAGTAGATGTATGTGAGTCGAGGCCTATCACTCTAGGTGGGCCTTGCTGCCCTCACTATCCGCATGGCGCACACGTCCGGCTTATCCATCAGACGGGTGGCGCCCCCAGTGGAGACATGAAACATTAGATTGGTGCCCTCTGGTGGTGGGGCCCTACGTGACGTGTTTGATGACAAGGGACGGATCAGCCCTTCTCCTGGCCCTTCTCCCGGCCCGGCCCAGTGTGAGACCCTGCCCCGCACACTATACTCCACCTCCCCCACCTGGCATTAAATGGCCAGTCCCCTCCTGGCGGAATCATAAAGACGCGCCACCCTTTTAATACATCAAATTAGAGGCGCCCTGCCCGCCCGCCTCATCGGGTTAGCGGCCCGCTGACGTATGGACCGAATGGGCGCCTCTCATTGGTCCAGTCTGGTCACGTGACGAGTCCCGCCAGGCGCCCATTGGTTCAAGCATGTCACGTGATGTAGCATGACGTAAGGTGTGAGGGTTTTGATGATGGGAGGTTAGGCTGGTGTAAAGGAGAGGGGTGCTGTTGTGGTCTGGAGGAGGTGGGACAGGCCACATAAGGTGGGTCGGTAACCACCACCCCACACCTCCTCCAGGGGCTCCAGCCCAGTCGTGCCCCGCCTAAGAAGCACCTGGAGGCTCACTCATCCTACCCTTAAGTTACTCCACGGGCCCTAACCCTGTACCCCGCCCCTCCCTCTGTCAGCCCCATGCAACCCCTAAACTTACCACCCGGGCCCCTACCACCCTCCCCTCCCCATCACCAAGAGGGTTAAACCTGAAGAGTGGTGCTGGCCTGTTCAGCACTGTACGCACGGAAACGCCTCGTTAGAAACCCCTAACTAAATATACCTTTACACGGCTCTCCGCTCCAACTCCCCAGGGTGTTTGTAGGAACCTGCGACACCTCTACTGAAGTTAGCGCCACCTGCAAGGTAACATCAATCTCTCAGGTATTGATCCAAATGAAACCTGGCGCTATGTTTAATTCCACCCCACCGCGCTTCCGGCCCATGCAGTAAATTTATCTGACATTGGACGCGTTATCTTATATCCGTGTCATGAAAACATGAGAGACATTTATAAACCAGCGATGGTATTAATATCATGTTTTTATCCCGGGTAGTGGGGCAGGTGGCAACGTGTACTTTCTCTCTCATCAACAGACTGATAGCCACGTAAGAAGTGCAATAGGTGTAGAAAGTAAGCCATATAATTGCGTCGGGGAAATGATATAGGCATAACAAAATGAGAATTGGCCGTTTTTATCCATTTACCGCAGATCTGATTCTGTCATCCCCTGTTCTCACATGGCCGCTTTTGTCATTCATATCCATATTGCATTTTCACCCCATCCTCCCGAGTTTGTCTTTTGGTCGATTTAAACTTCAAAGCCTTGTGCCTGGCGTAACCCACTACCCCCTATACGCATTACACCCCCCACGGGGCTAGATTTCCTGTTGACAAGAGTGAGCAGTCATAAAAAGCTATTTACATGGGGACTTTTTGGTTCAGGTGCTCGTAGAAGCAGGTGGTCAAAGAAAATTACCCATCTCTGTCGAAAGTAAGGTGATCCTGGAGAGGGATGAGTTGCAAATCAGACTTTTAATATATCCCCTGTTTGCCGGGTGTTATATATTCATCGCTGCGTCCGTCTCCAGTGTCCCTGTGCACAGCGACAGAAACATGATGTTGCGCCCCATCACTCCACTCCCTCTTACTCCCATCACACCCTGGAGGCCCCAGGCCTGTCCTCATATCGTTGGGGGGTGGGAGGGGACGGCCAGGTGTGGGCCGAGACATAACGAGTCGACAGGGGCAGGTAACATAAACCTCCCTCCATCCCTACACCGCCTGACGCTGACCGCCCATCCCATACACTACTTACGCCGCCTTGCCGTATTGTTCCCTAAATCAGCCCCCGCCGGCAGCGCGGCCATAGGGCACTGCCGGCCCTCTGTATGTATGTTGATTAGACAGTGGTGAATTGAGGCGCCGTGATGTACGGCCTGGTGCCGACCTTTAACTCTGACCCCGTTATCTGGGCCTCATGGACCATCTACGCTGACGCACGGTGCACGGGCAAGTGTGCATGGGACAATATTTATTTGCGACTGCGCAAATTATAACTTATGTGAAATAGTGGCATAGCACTCGTGTCCTTCGGATGAGGAATATGCCTAGTCCTTAAGCCAGCCAGCTAGTCTTAAGGTTAAACAATATTACAGCTGTTTGAGTTATCATACGTTCGTCTGATTTCGACTTTTTCCTCTAATGTCCATACTTTAACTGTGAAAGAATACTTCCCGGCTCATATACTTCTAGTGTATTTCAGGACTATTGAAGCTTTTTCAATGCAACTTACGATTTTCCGCTGATTTTGACTTACATCCTTGATAAAGTAAGAAATATCTCTGTTTACGTGACCTCTATACCAAGTTGATGATTGTGGCCGTTTTGAAATACTATCCTCTCGTTCATTTAAACTGACATGATCCTCGATATCTGTCAGTGTGGCCTTTATAATGTTTTCAGATACTTGCAACTATAACCTTGGGTTTTTAGTTGATCGTCGTTTGTTGAGTACGAAAGAATCCTGCTCCCTCTGATGGCAGAAGTTTACTGTTATTTGGTACCGTCTATGTAACTCATACAACCGAGGTCCAGGTGGAAAAAAGCGTGAAGAGTCAAAGGTTTTGCTTTTATTAGGCCGCAGTAAGTCTGAATTTGAGAGTAGAACATCATGCAACATAAGCTATGTGAAATGACGAATACAATGTACATATTAGCCGCGGTAGAAGTTAAGACTAAAGTCGTCACTTATAAGCGAAATATTGATGGTTTTAGGTAATTTATTTTGTATGATGTACAGTAAGTGAAGATGTTTTAGAAGTGAGATAGTATTGTGTTAAAACTGGACAATGTTTGTTCTCCTTTGTGGTCGACCTCTTTTCATATGAACAGAGTGTATCCTAATCATGATGAGATAATGTTCCTCCTTCTCGTCTGCTCTAACCGAGTCAAAACCAATACACTAAGTATCAACAAACTTTGGCCCTATCTATTTGTCACCTGGATATATTCCGCTAATACGTGATGTTGTCGAGTGGATTGTCTCCATTGAATACACGAAAACTTTCGTGCCTAGAATAGTATATGGAAATGAGGAGTTGGTGCATGTAAACGTGGCAGCATGTATACACATGTATTTCACTATGTGGGCGACGACATATAGGCAGCACTCAGGTTATAAGTGGCAATATTTAATTTGGAAAGCGAGTTCATGTCTTAAAAGGGTCTTAAATTGATTTTTTTTTCCAAATTTAAGGCCTTAAAAAGGTTTTAAATCCCATATTCTTCTTTCAGGAGGTCTTAAAAAGGTCTGGTTTGAAACTAAAAATCAAATGACTGGTTCAGCAAAATAACACTTTTTTGCCGAGCCTTTGTACATCGAACATTATCAGAAGGGATTTTACTTCACATGTAGCAATGAGGTCTTAAATTTGTCAAACGTTGGTGTTAAATAAGTATTAAATTGATTTTTGAAAAAGCGTGGGCACCCTGGAGTTGAAAAGTGTCCCATAGCAGTATACTAAAAGTAAACTCTAACTCATTGCATATATGTAATGAATAAGCATATTATATATAAATAGTAACTTTAGGCGATAGTCGTATTGAATATAACAGCAAACAATGTACTTTTGGGTTAGGGATTTTCACAAATTTAAATCCAGAAACATGCTCCCGTCACAATGTAAATGTTACAGAGATGTTTAAATTGACTTTTGATAACAACGTCATCCCAGACTTGCCCGAGATGGGACCTGTTTCCGACAAACATTTATACATAACACCTCTCATTCTTTGAAATACCAAAGATCAAAGGCATTATGGGTATGAAGCGGAAGTCAAGTTCACAATGCCCACCTACGAGCAGTGAGTGACGACCGTGAAAAGGGTGTATCTTTACTGATGGGTTACCTTCATACATCATATATACTGTCAGATCATATTGACCCCGTTGTCCCATCGGAATGTGCGCCTGCACTTGGTCTCCCTGCACTGTTTATGACCAGCCAATGGTTGTCTGGGCCTCGTGTCACGTGACGGGTCGGGGTCACGTGGTCGGGTCACGAGGTGTCCTTTTTGTTTGGTGCCCAGGAAGAACTGATGTGGGGTCCAGGATTCGGCTGTGTCCTTCTGTCCCCGCTGTCAGCTTTATACAGGGTTTCCACGCAGGTCTTAAAAGGTCTTAAATTGATTTTCTCAAATTAAGGCCTTAAAAAGGTCTTAAATTTGTCAGTTTTGTAGCTAGAGGTCTTAAAAAGGAACCCTGTGTATGACATATTTGGGCATTTCAGGTTATTAACGGTACCTAAGCTTACCTCGCGACTGAAATACATGATCAGGTGTTTTCATCGGAATAACTACTTATAATATAAATACAAGTATAAGTATAGGTTACATTTTACCTAATGGTCTTAAGTCATCTGGACTTTTAACGGACACCCTGATATATCATGTTTGGGAATCTCCTTTGGGAATCCACGTAATTAAGGTCCTAGGCTATAACAGCATTTGAGTCGTCTGGTATTTGAGTTAACAGTTAAAGGTCACAGTATTATCTTTTCATTCTGCTTTATCACCATTTCACTCTGCTTTTACCTAATTTCAGTGGTGTTATCCATGCAATATTACAGTATGAAAGTCGAACACGATATTGATTCCCTTTGGCATTCTGATATAGATACATTGTACTCTTCTTCGGACTGTAAAGAGGAATTATTTTGCCTCTAAAATAGAGTGATTCAGCCACATCGATAAGATGGTCAAGAGCTAATACCGTCTGTTCAGATCTGCCCCTGTTTAATTGTGTAACTTACAAATAGTTTCTGATATTTTCTATTTCTGTACTCGATCTAATATTTATACGATACGGTCCGTTGTGTTCAGAGTCACATCCTGTATATACATTGCCCAAAAATAGCATCCTTCTGCCAATCATGTCGGGTTTAACATCGCCCGTCACGGCAGCAGCCAGTCAGCAATCGGCTTTCAATGATCCTAATTGCTGCTGACACCTGGTGGCGGAGACATGAACCTGATGACTATTAGATTTTCCGCTGTGCTGACTTCCGTTAAGGTATCAGCCGTCGGGCGCTGTTCCCCGGCCGGCGGCGGCCATTCAAGTTTCATCGGCTGATCCCCGGCCTGACCAAGTGGCCGCGCCCAAATTGAATTGGGTGTTTGACTTGGGGGCCGCCGGAACCAGCCGTATCGATCGGCCTCCGCTCGCCGGGACCATCTGCAGCCTATAGGTACATCATCAGAGGGCACAATGGCGCTGGTAACCAGCGGTCACCGACGGACAACCATTAGGGCCGCCGGGTACCGCCACAGGCGCCCCTGTGATCAGGGTTGCTGGTCTACTATGGGACATTTTGTAGGGGAGAGGTCATAGGAAAGGGCCTTATTTGTGGGGTATAGACTGGGTAAACACCAGACCAGGCCCGGGCAATAAGTCAACAGCCTGCCGCGACCTTTTGTCTGCATGGGGCCTTTTTACATGGAGCCAGGAAAAACAGGAGCCTTATAGGCAGCCTGTATGGTCGGCTTGACCTTATACGAGTACAACAACAGCCGCAGCTCTTCTGCCCTCTACTCCATGCATCCTTTATAGCCCTCCGACTGTAAATTCAGTTCCATGTCAAGCTGGCCAGAGTTTGTCTCCCTATCTTCACTGCCCTGAGGGTTCATGTCATTCAAATAGTATACATAATGCCAGATGTATGTCTTGAGAACTTCTGAAAAGGGACATTGAACCTCGTGGTTTATGGAAACATAATGGATATTGTGTAATTAACTATTGGTAAAATGGTAGACAACGTGTTTTAAAGCACCTCAGTCACAAAAATATTAACCGGAATGTACTTTGTAGATCAGCCTTTTTAAACCCCAAAGCCGCCGTCACTCCCCAACCAACCCCCTCGATAGTTGGGATCGAAAAAATACATTTATCCGGACGCGGTTGAACCCGCCCAGCCCTAACGGGCCGCGCGGCCCGCCTAATGACCAAAAAGAGAAGGCGGTGTTGTGTCTTCAGGCCACAGAGGGCGCCGGGTGGTGGCCTTCACGTCGCCCGCGGCCCCCCGCCGCCAGGGCGCGTAATGAAAGCCGGTGGGCGGGCGGAAAATTAAAGTGAGTAGAAAGGTGTGTACAGACATATGGGGCATGAGGCCGGGCCGGGCTGACCGCCTGCCCGCCCTGCTGACCGCGGGGACCCGGGCACGGGGCAGGCCCGAATGGCCAATGAGCCGGGTTACAGTATTCATGACCAGGCCCCGGCGCCTAAATTGCCCTCATAGCACGAGCAGCTCCGTAAGGTGGCTGCATTTAAGAGCGTGTCCCTAGGCGAACGCGGTCAGCGAGTCATCGGCCTGCTCTTTTACGTTGTCCATACTTTTCCAGGATCAACGGTTTAGCTATTAACAAAATGTATGGTTTTATTGCATTTGTACTGTTATTTGCTTGCTGTCTAATGTAATCAGGTCATTGAAACCTCTAGTTTAACTTGAACTTTCCCCAAGTTGTTGATATGCAATGCATGGCTATATTCCATGTTTCTAATTTTAGAGGAACCTAACTCGAGTGGTTGGATAATTAAGAGTCCCATGGGATAGATTCATGCGTTGGTGGACAATTTAGAAATTTTATTGGGGGGAATCAAACTACAGTTAGTGTTTGAAGGATGATATTTAACTATTCCTGTGAGACACATAGGAATTGCCCCAATGCTTCTTGATGATCCCACGTGGGAAAGTGCAACGAGACGTTGGAGACAAATAATAAATAACACAATTAACCTGACCACCAGTGCAACAACACGGGCGGTCCCTATGGTCCTCCGTCCCTGGTCAAAACAACAGGCCCAGATCAGGACTGGCTGGAGCACCATACAGCGCCTTCTGTGGAGCTGAAAACCTCTCCTCACTGTTGGAATTTCCATTAGAATGGGTTAAATTTCAAGCCATGAATGTGGTTACAATGCAGCTTGCCATATATTATAATATAAAGAAAATGCAAGCCTTGTCATTGCCGTTTAAATTTCTTAGGTGGGGTTATGGACATGTGTAGGAACGGGAAGGACAAGGTCCTGGAGGCGTAGTACCATTAACGTGTTTGTATGATAGGCGGTCATGAAAACCACAATACTTCTCGGTCTCAAATGAAAAAGCGGAAAGCGGTTGGCATCCTAAACATCTAAAGGGAGGGGCCAGTGATCGGAAATGGTAATAGCAAAATGATCATTATCACCCAGAAAGTCGCATTTACTTTAGCTTTGAACATAACAATCATATGAAGCGTGAAACGTCAACATTTTAAAGTTCACTGTCCTCACTCTTCAAAATACACATTACATTTTTAAGTTATAACTGTATAGAGCTCGATGTCATAAGAAAAGAAAGGCGTGATTACTTTCCTCTATGAAGTTCAAGTAACTTCTCCCTTACTTTATTAAAGTAGATGGGAATCAGATACTTCTTTAAAGGGGGAGTTTTTCCTTAATACTCAAAACACACTAGGAAGATATGGATCTCCTTGCGTCAAGGAGACCTACGGAATGTGTTGAGTAAAGCTTCGACAACTGATGAAAGTAGCCACGAATAATTTAATATCTTTCTTGATCTCCGCAATCAAATCTCTATTAGAGAATTTGGCGTTTGGAAAAACAAGTTGTTTTTATTCCACTCTTAGTGATTTGATCACTACATCCAGTGTTGTGCATATAGATGGATATTGTTAGCAGCATTATTGAGCTTCCGTGAAACCCCTTAAAAACGGTTTTCTGTAGTTATGGTCGTGTTTCTAATGCATTCTATAAACGCGTTATTTGAGACGAAGTGCAATCCAACTCTGTTTAGCGGAAAAAAGGGCATTCACATTAACAAATATCTAAACAGGACTGTACATATCCCAAATCAAATCTCGTAACGCATTATCGGTTTACATATTGAAGAATGAGCTCTGTTCATTACTTTTATGAAGCAGGCTGCCTTTGCAAACCTCGAACTTGGTCCAACAAATTCAGCACACTACCAAAAGTGGACATTGCCTTGTGTCCTTTATTTCAATGCAAAACGATATGTATGCATGTATAGCATCTCAACTTTCACAGGGTAATGTCCCGGGACCTTTTAAAAGTTCTACAAAAAGAGCCCTAAACTTGGAAGCAAACACATCAGACCACGCGCGTTGCGAGGTCCTGACGCCTATTCGGGGGTGGCCACTTTCACATGGTGAGTGTATTTGCCTTTCAAAGCGGCATGTATGTGGGCTGCTGCACGTGGCCGTCGGCTGGGTGGGACTTTGTGGCCAGGCCGTGTTCGTGACGCGAGGCCCGTGCGGCCAGAGATGGGTAAACAAAGGATGCTCCACGCCTCGTCGTTACGTCCATTAACGGGCCGCCCGCCGCCTCTAATGGACGGACCTGTGAAGTATGAATGATTCAACAACAGCCTCACTACCCCCACCGTGCCCTCCCCAACACTCTACTACCCACCCCCCTGCACCCTGCACCCTGCACTCTACTAACCTTACCCTGGCTTCCCCTACACCATACTCTGAGTCTCCCCAACCTGCCCTCCCCTACGTCTTACTACCACCACCTTGCCTTGCTATAGCCTTCTAACCCACACTGGCCTCCCCAATACTCTACCACCCACACTGGCTTCCCCAATATCCTAATACCCCCACCCTGACCTCCCCTACATCTAACTACCCCCACCTTGCCTCCCTACTGCCCAATACCCCCACACTGGCCTCCCCAACACTCTACCACCCACTCTGGCTTCCCGAATACCCTACTATCCCTACCCTGGCCTCCCTACACCCTAGTAACCCCACTCTGGCCTCCCCTGTACTCTGTTACCCCCATCCTGCCCTCCCCTACATCTTACTACCCCCACCTTGCCTCCCTACACCCTACTACCCCCACCCTAGCCTCTCCTGCGCTCTACTATAGTAGGGAGTTTTAGCAACCCCCAACGTATCCCGTAACGCAAACGCAACGCATCTCTTATCTCTGCTGTAATGAATGATACCAGAATTGTTTCATTTGAGGCATAGTCATTCTCCTTTGCAAACAATAAGTCAATGATTGCCTTTCATATATATGACACCACTGGTCTGTGATGAGGCTTTAAAGATTTTAGATACGTTAACGTATTGAGATACGTCGTGGTTGCTAAAACTCCCTAACCTCCACCATACCCTCCCCTACACCCTACTACCCCCACCCTGCCCCCTATACCCTACAGCTCTATGCTTCCAACCCCTATACTCCTCACCGCCCTCCCACCTCCCCAATTCACATGCCTACATGTATATTAGGTATAGGGGAGAGCGTTTACGTCGGGATGAAAAATGGTTTATATGTACACCCATATTAGTAACCTCTGTGTCTGTTCTTCCCTTACAGCAGGGGTTTCGGTGCCAGCAAAGGTTACCTACCTGAATAATGCATGACCGTTAAAATGGCCCTGTTGCTTATAATATGCAATTATATGCAGGATTTACATGTAGCTACAATAGCGTTTAAACTCGTATGTTTGCATTTCTGTCAAAACGCTAAATGTATTCCGCCAAAACACTATATTCATATAGAAACAGGAATGGCAGAGTTTAGTCGATGGTGGAGTTTGTTCAGTTCAGGAAGAGAAGGAAGGGGGAAGGAGACCAGAAGAGACAGAGACTGACTCCCTCTGATGGCCATGTTCTTGACGCACCATGGATGGTGTCCACCGAGATGAAAGAGGGGAGGCGGGAGATCCACGTGCCAGGAAACAACCCGCGGCTGTTGTTACTGCCGCATCACAGCAGGCACGGCCAGGTTGGGGAGACCGAGGAGGAGGGTAGGGTGGGTCAGGTAAGGCGGGCAGGAGGGAGGTGCAGGGAGGGGAGTTTCACAAGGAGGAAGTAGGAAGAAGACACAGAGAAAAGACAGACATAAAAACACACCTCCCCACCTGAATGGGGCCGACTCGTGACAGTGTAAAAAGCTGATCAAAGGCTGGGCGGCCTTATCTGGGTGGGAGCAGCTCGTGGGGAGCTCTGGGCCCGCCCGCCCGCCGTGAGCTGCTCGCAGGGATAATGGCTGCTGCGCATTGTCTCTCAGCTGCTCGGGTGTCGGCCTGACCCGACACATGAGCTGCTCATGACAGAAACGTGACCGTCCTACTTGTGCGGCAAATAAAACAAACGGCCCGTCGCCAATCTCCGTTTATGGCTCATCTGCCGCTCATTCCGATAGTCTTTGAGTTGATTGAGTCACTGCCGCTATGGCCTACTTAACGTCGTTGAGTATTAATGTACAATATGCGCGGTATTCTGTTTCGCCTATGGGTGATACTGATGAAGTAGAGGGGTTATATTACGAAATAAATATTGGTCAATGCTCTATTTCTAGCTCTTGGAACAACAGGTTCGCTATAACAATTGGGTCTAGAGATTAATAATTTGACTTTGAACACAGTAGGCCTAATACATAATGTAAGAAGCTATATAGGCTATGTTCTTATGGGATAAAATCGACTTAAACCAGTAGTTTTCCGGGAGGGAAAAGGACAAAAACACATGGTATTGAGTCTGCACGAACTCTAGCTAATGATCGTCGATATTGTACTTGTGTAAATGGCCCGACCGCTACCCTCCTTATACCTTATCGAGTTTATGCTAGGTGTGGCGGGGCAAATCTTTATCACCCCCTCATTATTGCTATTGGCTTTTCTACACCCTAACAGACTGCGTCTAGGAAGAAGCTTATATTCGATGGAATGAAAGGAAAAACTTTGTTCGAAGAGTTTAGAAATACAACTAGCCATAATGTGTCACATCGATGTTTAGATGAATGGAACTGCTGTATTATTTATGGATGCAGCTTAAGGTGTTAGAATATGTGGCTTACCATGGAGATAGCGCAATAACAATTTGCGGCACATGCAATATTCATTTGGGCATTACATCATGTATCTATTATTCAGAATGCAGCATTGTAAACTTGCTTTCAGCTAGAAGAACATATACGGCATACTTTGACCTTCCATTGATTTTTTGTCCATGAAAACGAGTAAATATTAGCAGTATATGTATAATCGTTCAGACTATAAAATGAGCGTAACAAGTTTTTCAAGTGGCAAATAGTATGAGTAGATGCCATTGAACTGACCCTGTTTGCACGTGAAGGCAGAAAAGGGCGAATCTGAGCTGTGAAAATAACCGTAAAACTGACTCGTGACACTTAGGCGTTAAGCTGGGCAGCGGAACGTGGCTTCAACGCCAAGCCGTGAGGTCAAGCCGCGAAACCCGGACTGGCCTGAAATATACAGAAAGGGCAGTGGCCGGCCAACGAGGGTTTGACGTTTTAAGCCGCCCGGGGCTGAGTGATGTGGACGTTGTAGTCAGGATGCGGCCACATCACGCTCCTCCTGCCTGTAACTGCTCATATTTTCCCTGCTCCACTTTATTGGGCTTGTTTGGTTTCTGTGGGATATTCATGCTGTGATATGTTGTTTTTTCATCAAAAAGTTCATACGTACTTCATGGAGAAATAACAACATACGAACTATTCATATATTAATCTGGTAATATTGGTTGATTGTGAAAATCCACATATAAGTTATTTTATAAATAAACAGGAAAGACTGAAATTTCACCGACTCATATTATACATACAGAAGGGTTTTCAGACAGGAAAAGTGGGAAAGTATTGAATTTATGATGGGAGGCAGGGCGAGTGCGGAATAATGCGCCTTTGATCCGTAGCATGATGCATGCTGGCTATCATCAAATTTAATCTGGCGCCGATCGATGATTTGGAGGTGAGTGCCCCGGTGGGGATGGCGGTGGGGCCCTTGGTGCTTGGTGCATGGGCAACTTTCAGCCGTTGGCTTCAGCTTTATAAGGTTGCGGTATGTCTGCGGGATAAGGGCATCTTTCATGGGGAGGTGCTCAGTGGATCAGCATGCAGCCAACATGACACGGCTAAGCCGCCTGCATCATTTTATCAGTGGTTTGATATCGATCAGAACCTCCATCTGTATCTTTAGTCTTTGAGTTTGAGTGTCTTTCTTACTCTTTCCCCATTCTGGCATCGCTTTTCGGCTGGCTGCCCCACATCTATATTGATATCTATATAGTGCTGCATTTCGGATAGTATCTCGAGATGTACACCCAGCAATGTTCTTTTGTTCCAGCCTTTTTGCCTGTCTATTCAAATTTAGGAGTGGTATTGGATGGAAGTTACATCAACGGCATCGGGCCGAAGTTACAAGACTCCGTAGCCCAAAATAGCCAATTCCCTCAGTTCCCACCTCCTCATTTGTTGGCTCCTATCTATCCGTCTATATCTCCTCCAGTATCCCCCGTCCAGTACAGTGCATATATATGCGCACCCCCCGACATGCCGACCACCACCCCCGCCCATCCCTCCATACCTCACACTTCCTCCAGATCCCCGGACGGCCGACCTCTCCTGGAGAAGCAGTAGGCAGGTCCCTCAGTCCCTGAACACCCTCCCCTCCTCCAGGGCGCCCAGTCCACTGAGGCTGGCCTGGTCTACTGAGGCGGGGGCTTTAAGGTGGGGCGTATTCATTTCCACGAAGTGGGCAGCCTCCTCCCCCTCCCAACAACCCCTCCCACCCCCACCAGCCGAGCTGGGAGCGCCAAACGGGCCCCAGTGGTAGCAGACATAGACAGGCTTCTTTTGGTGAATTGCTTTTTATTGTGACGGCAGCCTGGTGAGGTTAGTCAAGTTCGGGAAACATTAGCCAGATGTACAAAAACTGCCTTGTTTTTCTGAAAGTACGTACTTAACGCCAAATGTATTTTGTCATGAATGTTCTTCGCTGGACCCCTTTTTCTTTTAGACGAAAAAGGAAAGAGAATTGGACTTGCATGAAGATCTGTAAATTGCAACTTTTGTTTAACAACAAAGGCGGTTATGGGTAATATTTTGAGATTAAACCCCTTACGAAAGTAGCGGCCGTTGTAGCTTACATGAAAGCTCCAGTGCAAAACAAACAGATAATTGTATAAAACCACAGTCCGGAATAGTCGTCCACGTTAACTTAAGGCATAGTACACGTCGGCGGCTCCTACCCCGGTTGTACAGGCATGACCAGGGACCATTAGGTCCCCTCTGACCAGCAGGTTCTGAAGCTAACACCTGCCCCCTGTGTTATGGGGGCATGGGGGCCGTATACAGGAGATACGGGCAGGTAGGCCTCAGGTGAACGTGCCCTAGTACAGTGGGACTATGGGCGGGGTTATATCAACGAGCCTACAAGATTACATACTGGTCAGTGCAGCGATATGGGTGCAGTGCCATGTGTTTACTAACACACCCGGTGTTCATGGTTTATCAGCATTACAAGAGAATATTTTTACAAATATATAATTATGTTGTACTTTCAGTACACGTATTGATACCTTATTATTTTATTTTACTGAGAGAGGTTAAGCCAATTCCATTTATGGAAGTATAGTTCGTTTTTTTACAACTACATGTATATATGACATAGTTGTTGATTGAATTACTATTCATAATGCTGCCGCGATCGATTCTTTGAATTCATAAAGAATACCGAGAAACGTGACATGATCTTTTTTCCCTATTGTTTTTATGTTAACATGCGCTCTCGTTTTTCTAGTGATTAAATTGACAATAGCTTTCTTTAGCTGGAACTAACATAGCTGTATTTTAAATTGTATATTGGCTTAGGTCCAACAGTAAGGCTAATGCAGAGAAGATGAGAACAGGAGATTAATATTGACGGAAACTGTACGATAAGGTCAAGTGCCGTTCGCCTCATTGACATTCAGAGCGAAATACTTGTAAAGTTTCAGTTCATCTAGTATTACTTAGAATTTCCATTGTTTACGGTATTTTATGCTTTTCGATATCAAGGGGATTAGGTATACTGCGAAGCTATGAACTCTTTGAATTAGTACAAAGAGATCTAGAATATCCGACCAGCATTGGTACACATAGAATACATTCAGTGCTCGGAGCTCCTAGACAATTTACTTTCTTAGAAAGTATGTATACGCAACTCTCATTGGTCAAACAATTATTTGGGATCATTTCAATCTTTCCAATAATTTTCTCTATGATTAGATAAGAAAAGTTGGCTTAAGTTCCATATATAAAATTGTTCGATTCACGCCAAATCAAGTCAAGCGGGGGCGGTATAAATATGTCTCATTTTTAGTTTGCAAACTCTATTCCAGAAAAGTCGAGAAATGTCACCATAATGAAGTGGTGTTTATTGGATAGCTCATACTATACAGTTTCTTACAACACACCTGCTCCCTGTTGTATCAACCATTCAAACTCATAGGACACTCCCTGACGTAAAATCCCATAAAATCAAACTGCTTTCAGGCTGTTTTCAGTGAGTTCTGTGTGCTGGGGGTGCGTTGAGAGGTGCGATGACGTGTGGCGCGTGTTGGTCTCCGCCCTGGTCATAGAGCTGGGTGCGGCTTAACGGCCAACAGGTGGGCACGGGGTGGCCAGCCGTCAGAGCCAATTGGGCCACTAATCATCAGCGCCTAATGCTACGTGCGGGACGGAGCCCTTAATGGCGCTACAGGCACACCCCGCGGGCCTGTATATCTCCAGGATTACGCTTATCAATGTTTGATGCCGGCTTACATAACGCGCCACGCATCGAACGGTGTAGGGCTTATATGCGGGGTGGATCATAGAGGTTAGACTGTGTGAGTGAGTTGGGATTAAAGATGTTATCGTAAAGGTGACGGGATATTCAAAGAAAGGAGTACGAAGAGCTATAAGTGAGCGGATTATTTGCATTTCATTGATTGTTGGCTCTAAATCACGTCTTAAAAGGCCCATCATGTGAAAATAACCTTAAAGGATCAATTCCTAAAATGCTGTACGAATGAGTATTTTGTAAACACATGAATATGCCTTCAGCAGCAGAGCTGTTTAAAACCTCAATCAATGTTGTTTGAGTTGAAGGTTGACAGACTTGTGCCTAACATCAGAATTTACTTGTGCGCGAAAAAGAAAAGCCTCGTGTTTACAATCATCTGTTTGAGCAGAAATAAAATATATTTCTATTCCTTTCCTAGATGCCCTCGTCATAAAGGTCTCGTAATTTAAACAGTGTGTTACGCCTTTTATTCTCATTCAAGATTAAGTGAAAAAAGCCAAACCCTAGCTTACAATGGCAAAAAAGTCAAATTCCATTAGTGAATCTTTTCTGTCCGAGACAACAGTAAATGGCAGTCTTTAACGGGCCCTTTCTTTGATACGTCGTTATCGTCCTCCCGTCTTAAGTAAAAATGTCCGGGTCGTTTATTCTAACCGAGGCAAGCCGGGTTGTGTACAGATGGATAGCTGAGATAGCATTGATAGACCATCCCGAGTGGGTAGGGGGATCCGGTCCGGGAAAATCATCAAACTATCAGCCACGGCCATGCCAAGGACCCATCTCATAGGCGTTTGATGTTGTTTTTTGTCAAATACACTAAGAAGGGTTTGTCTTAAACGTCCCTTAAAAGAATCTTCATGTTTTTTAAAAACTTAAATACAGGCTTTCTGTGCTAGCTCTTAGACTGTCGTCCTAGTTATATGCCAACTTAGGTACAAGTAAGATAAATTAAATCATACGGATTTCTGGAAAACTGTCAAGAATTGTCATTAGTTTTATCACCTAGAGTCGGGACCAGACGATGTTTATTGTCTATCGCCTTGAAAACAGCCCTGACATTTCGAACAAGGATCATTCTGGATGTTCATCAAAATATCGACGAGGTTTCGTTGTAACATTATACCGACAAAGATGACCAACGCATGATGATTTCTTGAACTTTCTCGTTATTAAAATTATGGCCATGAGGATGAAATGGTGTATACTGTAAACAAATCTTAAACTTTATTTTGAATATATTCTTTGAGATAGAATGTAGATACAGTATGTAAGGTATCTTTTTTTATTCGACTGACATAATCGAAAACAAAAACAGACCATATATGTTGTTATTGACTAGATTAGAATTTAATGTCATCGAAACGCACTAACTTTAATATGATCGTGTACTTTTTTTGAAAGCCTCTATCACAGAAAATGCCTAATGTACTTTTCATTACACGTGTCTATGTAGAACTTGTCAATTTTCACTATTTACAAGAAAAATAAACTGGACTTTTGGGTCGGTGACCGATTCATATAATAGATATTAAGTAATTGATACTCCTCCTACTAGTAATAAGAACAATTCTTTGTAAGTTGATAACATTTCGCTTGTCAGTATGTCCAATGTGCAATAAAGTCGTATAATTCTATAAAAACCTCGTTTAATTAAACTTCCGTATTGTGTCATTTGTTTGTATTATTCACATGTATTAGGAACAATGTTAATTCAAGAAAAATGTTTGAAATACGCATGGCCACACATTTTAACCACTCTATATCCCACAGAATAAAAGTAAAAATATTTCTAGCGAAAAAAAACCATGTTTAGTTCCGGTTTTACCTAGGCCAGAACGGGATCTGAAGCTGTCTTCAAAGACATGGCTTTAATTAATCTGCCCGCTTGTTTTCGGGCGCGGCACTAAGCAGTAAGACAGCTCGTAGAATAGGGCCCGGCGGCTTAGGCCGGCCCGCCGGGCGGTCGGCGTGACGGAGCATTACCCAGCCCGCTATACCCAGCACACAGTAACGTGAGAAGTGCACGAAATGGGCGTTTTACGCGGGGCTACGCCACTCCGGGTCCTAGTCCTAGGGCTTTTGTCCGACTCATTTTTACCTCCGCCGTTTTTCCTTCCCGTCCAATTTCATTTATTTTTTCTGCGGCCGCCGCGCACTGGCAAAATGCGTTTTTGTTTTGTTTTGCGGATTTCATTTGCGGCGTGCGCACGCAGTTGGAGTCGGTTAAAAGGTAGATTAAACAGTGTTTATAAGACGGCGGCGCCGTGGTGTTGAAACACTGTTTGCCCTTTTGTGCTCTGTTCAGATTAAACAGCGAATGGGGTTGGGAGTGGGATAGGGGAGGAGGAGCATGGCACAAATCGGGATTCACACGCATGTTTCACTGGCGCCACAGTGAATGTGAGCCTAGCTTACTGACAACTCCCCGAGAGGGCGCCACTTACTCCTGGTCCCATGTAATCCTTCACCACACATCACACTGAACTGATCACCTCTCTGACCATGTGCCACATTACACCTCACGGTAAAGGTGATGGGAAAGGATGAATGCATTAGAGGGGGGGAAGGTTTTTTTTTTAAAAAAACTCTCAATTGTAAAACCGACGGTTGCGCCCTAGACCCATATCATACCTACGTGTCCCCTACTAGTAATAGCGGCTACATACCTGAGCCGTGTTCTTCAGGTGTGACAAATATAGAGGTGGAATACATCCCTCCGTCTACCATCTACACCTCGGCCCAGTCTGGTGTCGAGGAACCCCAGCTAGAGGTAGCCGAATCAACAGTTTATTTGCCAGCGGGATCCCGGAAAAGGGCCTTTTTGTCTTTTGTTTCTTTTTCCCGGGGCGTCGGCCTCCATTATTAGGATTGTCTCCGGGTAATCTGCGCGCATTTTCACGGGAAAGAAATTAATGAAATTGATTTGGTAGATGGGATGGCGAGGCTATTGTCGACAGGAGCCGGGTTTTGCCGTGGAAATTAATTCATTTGTTGGGAATTTTCCGCGGAAAGAGAAAAAAATCGGAAATGGATAACGTATTTTATTTTCGGTTTGCTCCTTCGCACAATGCTTCATGTGAACGGACTGACACGAGAAAGGAGAGATGTTTTTTCTCTGTCGGCTTCCTGTGAGCGTTTAGACCTAGTCCATATTAATTTATACTATTCTAGTGGTTTCTTTCGTTTGAACGAACTTCAAGTCTGAATTGGCATATTGTCAGTCCCCGGCTCGAATTGGAGATGGAGAATTAAATTGAGCCTCTCGCTTGACGAAGCATTTATACTGTCGTTAACAATGCGGGCAAACATTTGATTAAACTCTTTTCACAATCTTGTTCTCTTTGGCCCAGACAAAATCTACAGTTGACACAATTTGCACGTCGGCAAATATGGCGGGCAAATTGAGCTCCAAAGCTCCAAAGCGGATCTGGGGTCTGTCATTCAAACTCTGAGGCGGCAGGCGGAGAGCAGATGATAGGGGTTAATGCCTTGGATTGAAAAAGAGCCTGCTGAGCTCAGGGTAGAACATAGATAAGGCACAGTTTCCTGGTACTGATTCAGAGAATTTGCTCTGTGGGACTCATCTTGATTCTTGATCTTTTTATTTGATGGTGGCCGTAAGAGTTGGTTGTATGTGTGGTCTAGTTGTTGAAGACTGTGTGTACCCGGGCCTCGGCCATTGACCAGTAGCAGTGAGTGAGCTCTGGCCCCCGGGTCTGAGCTGCTCCCGGCACTGATGAGCTGCTCGTTAAGGCATGTGAGCAAATTGTAGCAGTAGCAGGCGTTGTTGGCGGCGGCTTTGGCCGCGTCCATTGCCCTGATTGGGGCCTGCCCCCCGATAAGGGCCATCCGCACTCTGACTGCCGGCTGAATACCAAGAGGCCGGGAGGAGAGGGGACGCTTTGTCCCCCGGTCAGACTGTTCACCTAGAGGGCTGGCCGGGGACGTGCCTCCAGGCCCCCACCTGGTGCTGATCAACCCCCCTCTCACCCAGCCCTGGCCGGGGACAGATACCCCGGGCCCCATTTGGAGGAGGTCCGGTTGGGCCTAAGCCCTGCCGGCCGGCCGCCAATGGAATTAGGCAAGAGGGAGGGCGTCTTGGCCACCCCGCACCCCGTAATGTAAGTACAGGCGGGGAGTCTGCGGACATCAGCCCCGAGAGGGAGTTGGCCGAGGTAAGGGGGCAGGGTGGGGTCACCGCGGAGGGCGACTTTGTATGGCAGTGGGAGAGTGTTTTGGTTGAGAGCTGGGAGAGGGGGGGTAGGTCGGGGAGAGGGCGGGGGTGTGGGGTTCAAAGGAGAGAATATGCGAGTTATGGCGATTGGGTGGAGGGGGTGGGGTGAGAGGGGGTGAAGGTGGGGGCCCGGGGATTGCCGAGCTGGGGCGTCGGCAGTCTGGGAATTATAGAATTATGACGGGAAATGTTGTTGATCATAACAGCCGTGCACGGGGTAGGAGGCGCCGCTCGGCTGTGAACCAGCCAACTCTATTTGGGCGGCGTGTAAGGAAGTTAGCCCTGACCCCACCGGGCTCCGGGGGTGGGGACTCAGGGGGGCGGGGCTGCTGGAGGAGCAGCAGCCAAGTGGGGTACACATCTGTCATGGTAGGCGGGGAGGACCCCGCTGAACCCCCGGCCCGCCTCCAGGCCCTCCTCCGGGCGCCTGCTCCGGGCCGGCCCGCTGGAGGGTGAATACCAACCAGCCCCCAAACCGTATTTATGTGATTGAAAAAGATGGAAGGGGGCCCTGCCGCCGCCCGGGGGTCGGCATCGGACACTCCAGTCAGGGCGTCCACTGCCGACTACACAAACCGACCAAAGTTTGCCATGCACTCGGGGAGGAGCCAAAAAGAAGCACTATAACATTCCTCCGTTAGATTTACATACGCCCACGCAATGACCAGCGTCGGTCCCATGTAAGCAGCTGCACGCCCTCCCCAAATAATCTACCACTCCATACAAAACTTTAGGTATCAATACGAGTTTCTTTATGACAGGATAACTCGAACGCGGTTCTGCATTCTATTACACTTCAAAAGTATTTTCTTCTGTAACAATTTAACATCCTGAGATACAAAGGTATGCCATCTCTATGGCAGGCTGACTGGGTAGAATACAGAAAGATAGTTTCCCGGCCGGAAAACCCTTTTTGCCATGGGAAAACACTGTTTCCGAAAATAACTTTGATTCACAATAACTTTTCTCAACGGATATTTCTTTAGATTCAGCGTTTTTCACCAAAAACACTCTCGTGGCATAGAACAGTATTCTGCCTTCATTTCATTGGGACACCAAGGTTTTCAGTTAGAAAAAACAGATTTGCAACGGGAAAAAATAGTTTTCGTGTTGGGGAATTACTATGCATATATCTTTTCAGACTGGGAAACCTTTTTTTTCTAATCTAACCCATTTGGCTTGCCATACACGTCTGGCCCAGTTAAACGCAGGCCAATCTGCCCGAGGGCATGTTTCTCAATGCTCTGGTCCACTAAGGTAGTTTAGAAATTTGGATCACTGAACAAAAAATAGTTTCTGGTTTTAACTGATATACTCTATGTCAACAGCTAAATGTTCTTATAGATTACTGTATGTATATTCAGAATGTCAATGTCAAAATAGAACATGGGAACAATGGCAACAGACATACATGGCAAACATAAATCTTTTCTCAACACAGTCAATGTTTATTGCTATTCAGTTAGGCGCTAAACAAGTTTAAAGTTAGTATTGTTTATATAGTCAGCGGGGTCTACCCTCCGTATGATTGGCCTACCGCTGACTCATTCACCATCCCTACCATTGATCTTCTCAGTAGGTGACCGGGGTTGCCGCCCAATGTGGCCCTCAAAACTTTAACCAAACAACTGTAGTTTCCAGAATCACTGAATTATTTTTGCCCGTTTAAAACCAGAATAATGACATGTTTCCGCGCAGGTTAAATGCCATTTACATGTATCGACGGGGCAGGACTGGCTTTACCCAGGTTGGGTTGTATTTTTCAGCCGGACTGACTGCGGTGATTAGACTTTGATCATCCTGGCCCTGGCCGGGAAAAACGACCTGTTATTCAAATGATTCACATGCGCAGAGTGCACTTTGGGCGCAACAGGATGGAATAGGTTTTTATTGATTGAAATTATCAATGTTAATGAGTAGCATTTGAAATCAATACATTCCCTTCCCAGCGACCCAAAGGGGTATTCCTTGCCTCAAGTAAGAGCCTGGTATCCGCCGACTTGCGTGATATGCGGCCTTACTTTATGATGCACCATTCACCTAAGCATATATAGTCTGCTGTTGGTTAAGCAGGAATAAGGTGGGAAATTGGGGGTTTTCCCCAGGCTTTAGCGAGTCCTCTTCCACCCCCCTCTGGGCTTAGTCCCCTCTAGCCCTGCCCCAGCCCCCCGGCACCCCAACTCCCGGTGCCAACCAGGGTTACACCGCAGTTAAGTGGCACCTAATCAATTATACATAGCTCCTTTTGTAGCAGATTTATGGCTTTCAAAAGCCCGTGTTAAATTGCTGTTCTCCGCGGTCCATAGATCAGGTCGGATGGAGAGGGGGTGGGAAGGGGGGGGGGGGGGTCAGGGAGGCCTGGCTTTGGTGCTCCACAGACCTTCTTCCCAACCCCCCACTCCCTCATACTCCCCCTCCTCCCCTACGTTTACCCCCACCCCGCCCACTTTTTCCCACAACCTGCCGTTTGTGGACCAGATTGAATGGTGCTCGGTTTTCCCAGCCCATAGTAAAGCCCGCCGCCCTCTCCATGCTTGACCCCCACTCATTGATAGACCCATTGACCGAGCCGGATGACTGACTGAGAAGGCGAGTGATTCCCCTATTTTTCTCTATGCTGCCTCTTCTATTATTATTTGTGTGATAATAGAACAGGTCGATGGTTGTTGAGGGGCGGGGGTTTAAAGTGTTGTGTAGGGGAGGGGAGGGGGGTTAGGTCGGTGGCTTTGGCGCGGCTATGGGGGGGAGGAGTGGCCTTTTTGCTGGCAGTCAACCAGAACGGCGAGGAGTGTGCCAAGGGGCGGATGTCGGAGGCTGTAATTTACATATCGACCTGGCGCTCATGTGGCTGGTAATGATGATGGTGGCTGCCATCATCAGCGGCCCTCCTCAACCCCCATCCCCAACCTACCTCTACCACCGCCACCACCGCCTCCTCCGGGCGGCTGACCTCCTCCTGTGTATTAACCCAAACCACCTGAGGGGTCGGGCCTGACTGGCCTACCGACACCCATACCCAGCACACACCTCACTCACCACCACCTGAGGGACACCCACACCCACCTGACAGCAGACAGGGACCACCAATTACCACCACCTCCCCACCACTGATATCCCATAGAGTAGAGCAGGTAGGAGTCACCTCTCCAGGGCGCTACCACCACCACCACCACCACCACCACCCTCCTGTCTATCGGCGACTTTTTACTTCAACAACTTTTTTTCCCTAATTGCTCTCCACTCCACACACTGTGCCGAGCCGATCCTTGCCAAGTAGAGCGAGCCTGCTGCCCTCTCCTGCCCAGCCCTTTTGTTTTCCTCCGTGGTTCCTCAGTTGTTCCTACATGCCAAAAGAGGGAAAAACGGCGCGGTTTGCGTGCGTTCCTGTGCTGCCTCCGTACAAACATCCTGCCATCCCGCCAGTCTACAACTCCAGGTAAAAAATACCTCTTCTATGGCCCCCTTTCCCAAGGCCTAGCCCGCCGCGTCGAGCTGGTCCGCTATAGACCTGTGCTTTGAGTGTAGGGACTGACTCCCGGGTGAACAGTGGTGGGTACGGCCGGGCCCGCCATACAGTTGACTTGTGGCTTCAGCCCTCACTTGGCCGCTACCCCCACGCCCGTTCACATACATAGTTAACGCACGTGCCGCCTCGCATTCACACCCGCACTTTGTAACAGCTAGACCCGTGTTGGCTCACACCCAAAGACACTCTATGTAGACCATATCTTCTGGTCTGCTGCTGCTATCAGAACTTTATATAGAACACTAGTGGTACTACATTTATATTAACACTGCCTCTTGGTCTTCACCCATTTAAAGGTTGACATAATCTGATAACAAAAGTTTGGTTTGTACTGTGAGAGCCTATAATATAGTTCACCCTTATAATGGTTGCTTACACGCATACATATGTACGCATGCATATATTATAAAGGTGGTTGGCACAGATGCCTATAGTATACACGCGGATTTGCAAAGAATTAGGTGCTGGCGCTTCCTATTTGGACAATTATACGTTTGGACTCGGCGGATGTGGGCTAGTTGTGTTATGTTTTTCCGTCATTGTGAATAGAGATAGTTTGTCAGATGATCCTGCCAACTGATTGACAACAGATAACTGACTTTACTGTCCCGACTGTTGTTGTGAAAAACTACATGTAGTTAAAAGTATCTAGCGAATAGTTAGATTACATTTTGACACATTGATGACAGAAGATATTTTCATACGACCTCTTTATATATCCTGGTTCTGAATAGATAGGCCTATATCATTACAAATTATTATTTGTAATTATTTAGGTGGATATACACTCATTTTTACGAACGTGTATTTAAAGTTAGGTATTTCACTCTTGAATAAATGTGTGGTGTTTTCAATTGAAAGTAGTATATCTCGCATTCATCTACAGAAGAAAAGAGAGAAAATTGTTAAATAATACATTCATATCATGCTCCATCTCTAAAGGGAACCTACTATGGTGCTAGACCATGTAGTAGTAAGTATACATTAAAACCATGCAGAAGTAACAGTTTATTGATGGTCTTAATTCTGTCTCCAAGACACACCTGAGTCAGGGGCGACTGGGTGGTCTAGTCTGAACATTTGACCTCGGGTAACCTTGGAGATAACATCACCTCCAGGTGGGGGCAATTGCCGCCATCAGCTGTGACCACATACAGATAGCACTAGTCTATGCCTCCTACAATACTCTATGATGCTACAGCTTTGAATCGGAAACTAGTCACAGCTTTCTCTGTCAAATAGATATGTAGTTATGTTAGGATGGGGATGAGAGGGAGTCGGCAGTTCTGATATTTCTATGTATTTAGCCAGACTTTAGGAAGTAAATGGATACAGACAATATGAATGTATGCTTCTGAGCTTTTCAGATAGAGGCATATGGTCTCTTGAAAGGGATATTATAGTCTACTGTCTATACCTAATCAAGCTATAGTGAGAGTAGCTCAGTTTCAGTGCATTGACATCTCACTGTTTCTGTATTGTTGGATGTAATGTTATATTCATTACTTTCTCCCCTACCTCACGTGACTATAGCACAGAGCGACATTGCTTCATTTTGATATTTTCTATGGTAACAAAACAAAAAGAGCAAATAATGTGGAAAGGACAATGGCTAGTTTAAGGCCACCGACCTTGCCGGGACACCTCCCTGACCCCTGAGGTGACCCCTGAGGTGACCCGTTGACCTCATTAAGTGGTGAGGACGTGGTGGTGCTCAGGTGAGCTGGGTGTCCCTTGTTTGGCGACCTGTCACATGTGTACCTTCCTCCAGGTGATGGCCTGTACACCACCACTACCACCATGTCGCCGGTCAACTGACCTCCAGTCGCCCCTGCCTTTAACACGCTAGCTACACCTTGTTATGACATGTCTGCAGTGTACAAACACTGAATTAACGATGGATGGCGTCAAGAAGTCCGAGACTACTAGAAAATGACAAAATCGGAGTTCATGTGTTTCAAATTGCAATATCTAAGAGTTAAAGGTAGGACACAACAGCCATTAGTGATTTGGAAGTGCCGTTGCAATGTCCTTTTCATACAGGCTGTGGTGGACATGACTGATGTGCGCATAAGGGGTATCCTAGACAGATTTGCAGGTCTTTTCTAGCTGAACTCTAATCTGGACAATTCCTAAGCCCCGACTAATATAGATATGTGTGAACACTTTTTGAGGGATGGTCGGTTTTCATTAGCGTTAATCTATTATTAGAAGGCCCGAGGCACGTGGGAAACTGCGTGGATAACGTACCTGCCACGTCCAACGACCAGCCTTTGATTTACCTGACTGCCCTCCCAGATAAAGATTAAAATTCTTCCCCTATTCAGACAAGGTTGGGGCACCGGTCGATTACTCTTGATCAACTTTGTAGGGCGGCTTCTAGCCACACAGATTGTTTTGCCTTTAAAATAATTAGCATTTCCTAATTACCAGATTGACCCAGAATGGGAACGGCGATGCATCACTTGGGAGACATGACTCGAAAATCTCAGCTTAAAACGAACTGCTAGAGGGGGACAGCAAATTGGGAGTAGTCAAGTGGCTGCTGGGAATTGTGTTTTTTAACATCCGAGTTCCTCTGTAGTATAAAAATACATCATAGTTCGGGTGGTGTTAACGCCGTGTGAATGATGAACTATACTTTAGGCTCAGTTTTCAAATCCCCTTTAGGTATCCCCCAAAAGCGTAAGCCCCCTGAAGACCTTCCTCCAGTGCGTTCAGACAGTGCTCCAGATAATGGCATCAAGGTCTCTCCCGCTGCACACGGGCCCCTGGAGAGACATAGACCTCGGGATGCGCCAGCCCCAAACTTCATGCCTTTTGCCAGGCCCGCCATCCTAAGCCTATTTTTGGCAAAGGATCTGATAGAGACAGGACTTTGTATTACACGCAACGGAGAGATGTCCTTTTCCCCTATCTTTTCCGGACTTGAGATGTATTGCAGCGTCCACATTTCTCTACAAGTCGCAAGTTACTATATCGAGGCCTGTTTTCTCGCTTTCAGCAGCAGATTGCCTATACAAATTGGTTTTCAAAGTGACATGTGGCATACTGTAGGTATATATATAGCTGTCAGAGTGGGACTCTAGATTTCTTAAGTCTTAATCCGGAAAGGTTGCTTTACTTTTCCCAAATTTTCCTCCTTGAACGGTAGACACCGCAGGTCCATAACAAAAAGAGATGCTGGAGGAAAACCATGGAGTACCAAACACTGGCCATATATACAAACATATAGTAAAGCTGTCCGGGTGGTGGGGCCCGGGTAATGGGACCACAATGACAGGCCCCAACCCAGGGCCCAGATTTGCACATCAACTTTTTAGAGCGGCCACTCATCCATCAGGTGGGCTAGTTTGATGGTGTCTTTAGGAAGCAGTTTACGGCCAGATGGGATGTGAAAGTTTGATGTGGGTAGGCCGTGACGGGATGAGGTCTGGCCGCCGAGACGGCCCGTCTCAATACTTAATGTGGCCGGTTTCACGGGACAAGCGCCATGCTCCAGCCTGTAGGGTCACCGCCCGGGATAGGTGTATATATGCCTGTCATTTTGAGATTTCTGTATACAGTTTTGTCGACCAGAATCATTATATGACTATACATATGTTATAGGTCTGCCATGGAAAGTCAATGTTGAAAATTCCTCTTTTGTGCCCGCTGGTTTCAGTTGTATCACCGGACATTTTTATATGTAGATGTATTTTTATGGTAGACGTTGTGTCGCGAACATAGCCAGACGTAAAAAGTTAGCCACTTTATAAAAGAAAAATTGAAACCTTTAGTCTCGTCTCTGCTACACTGACACAAATGGCATGAATTGCATTTACAGCCACGATTGCCATTTCAAACGTGAAGCTTGATTTTGTTTGCTGTTGCACGGTAGACAAGCTTACACTATAATTTGCCGCTAAAAATGCCAGTGTATATGATTTGCAGAGCTGTATGACTTACAAAAAGCTCCCTTTGTAATCAGATATTTGACATGACTTTGTGTAAAGAATGGATGAATAGATGCTAAATTAGTTAATAGTTCTTCTGTCTATGCTCCTTTGTATGATTTTTCATACAGCAAAAATTGCACTGTTCAGTGTATTAAGAATATGAATTTAGCGATTGCCTGGCTGTAGACAAATTACATTCTGTCAGATAGTACATGTTTTTATATTATTCATGAAACAAAGACTGTATTTTGGAATAAAGCAGTACTTAAATACTAACAGTATGCACCTGTCCCCGATTGAGTAATGGTCTCAACACTCACCATGGTGGCATCCTGTGTTTCCTCATAAATTTATTCGTTCTAACATAACATTTATTTACCAGTGCTAAGAACGTTGATTCCCTGTGCTACATGGCATTAACCACGTCTGCAGATAGCCATACAGAACGGAGACAGCAATAATACAAAACAGCCAGGGATAGATGAGTTAAAGTAGTAGGCATGAGAAGTCACGCAGTAGAATGTGATCAGCGCCAGGTCCTACAGCCTAACCAGACCTGCCAGGTAGCGGCGACGTCTTGCCTCTGTTTCTTACCTTAGGTCTGAGAACAAAGCCCCCGTTTTATGTATTACACATTGTTCCAACAGGCATGTCATCTATTATACAGAGATGGGTGGCGTTTCCTGATGTACTTTTCTGGGGCCGAACTTTCATGTATTTTTAATCACAAGAGTAGAAGGGGAGATGATTAGACACTGAGAAGGTATGAGACACACCTCCTCTGAAGTAGGACAGACAGGGATATTGAGATCCATCATTAGGTGGACAGATCAGTCGCCATGGTTCATTTCAGGTCGGCTGTAGTCAAATGAATGTAATGTATGTTTAATCCATCACCGACCCCTGCAGGTAGTTAAGGGCAGGTGGTTTAGCATAATTATATTGGGAGGCACAGGTGGACTAGAGTCGTATTCAGCATGCAGGTCGATGGGTAATCCACATTCCGATATACCTGTAATCAGAAATGATGCTTTAAGTAATCGATTCCGGTAAAAAATGTTGGCCAAAAAGGTCAGTTTTCTACTGTGGTAGTCATGTGTCCATCGAGCCTTTCAGTCCAGATTTAGTTGGATTGTTCAAAGTATTAAAAAAAGTATATAATTGTTTAAGTCAATTAGAATTCGAGCTTTTCCATGACCCTGTATTTATAGGGAATAGGTGGAAGACAGGAGTAAGGAGAAGTGTATTTATTACATGGGCTTCTGTTTAAGCCTTGTGTTAAGTTAAACCTATTTGGTGATTAAACCGACAATTGAATACAAATCATCAGGTTGATATCAGCGCTATCATGTATGTAAACAAATTGGGGAATACAGCAAAAAGTTACTTAGGTCTACAATCGTCACATTCCTGTAATTGCTATAGGAGCGTGATAGTAGCAGTGTTTAAGTGCTTAAGCAGTGTTAAGCGGAAGTCGTAAAGTCGTTAAGCACTCAGTACAATGAATCAAGATGTTTTAAAGCCACGGGGGGACAATTACAAACGATAATTCAGAAGTGCAGCACAGTTAAAGGTATTAGGATTGGAGTTTTATGAATGCATGCCTGAGATGGCATTCATAATGCACGATAGCACATACATCCGAACTAAAAAGACAATGTATATGTATGCCATCCCTAATCTTATTACTTTTAGAAAACGACTTCTGAATGTTCTTTAATTTGATGATCTTGCTGTTAATAAAATTAAAGGCTTTTTAGGAAAGAAATGTCTGATGTTCGCCTTTCATCATCTTAAAAGATAGATAGAATCTATAGGCAATAACATTCATCAAAATGTGCCAAGGAATTAAGCGACAGAAATGACAGGACGAATAATTATAGCTATGCATTTGTACCAACTGACAATATATTCTTGCCGCTTCTTTAGCGAATAGATGTCAGATTTAAAATCAATGTAGTACTTTAGTAATACCCGTCTAAATTTGTAGTAGTCTTTATCTAAATACTTGCTTTAAAGGGTAAACAACACCAGGACAAAAGTGTATCTATGAAGACTGTAATAAAAAAAAAAGTTGAGCGCGCGGTCGACGTGCTTTTGACCCTCTATTTTGGCATTTAGACTGGCAACGTTAAGGCATAGGGGTAGGGGCCTGGGGGTAGGGGGTAGGGGGCCCCAAGTGATCCCAAGTCGGTGTATAAAGGATGTGTCTGACACGGTTTATGACCACTTCTCTTTACATCAGGGAGGCTACAGGGAGGAGCGGCCCTCCCAGCCCCAAAACCTGAACCACCTGAACGGACGCGCTGGTAACACGGCCTGGCAGCTCATCTCTCTCTGGGCCCTCCCGCCCTTCTTTAATAGTTTTTCTTCTCAGTGAAGGCTAACGTATCGGTGGCAGCTGGGGAAGGGGCCGAGGGAGGAGGGTGGGGGAGTGGTGGGGGTAGGTGCATACAGGGTGCCCAGTATGTGGTAAACAGGATGCATATTTAATACCATCGATTTCCTAGCCTAATGATTATATCGATATTACCCATATGATTCCGGTTAATTGTTGAAAAAGGCAAACTTAACGATAGAGAAAAACGATGAGAAATATTATATGGCCTGTGCATTGCGGAAATTAAAAACAATATAAATGCCTATTCGCGATGTCGAGGGCATGTATGTCATTCCGTGTAATAAAAAAAACCTACTGTTTCCAATGCGTATGAACTTGAAACAAAAAGATCATTTAAGCAAAATGTGAAGAAGTGATTATAATACGAAACAAGCATGTCACTGTCCATTTGAAATATATCTATACTTAACGTTTTTATCTTTTCTAGTGATATGACAATGTGTATTGGGATTATCGTTCCGTTTTGCTACTCATCATCTAACGATTTTTTCCCTCTTCTCTTTAAGGTAAGCATGGGAAATCACGTATGAAACGCATATATATAACGACGACTTTGTGCAGTAAGTACCATCACCGAGAGATTACGACTGCTTCTTTCGCTTTTAATTTGTATAGTTAATTGTATCATAATATAGTGAATGCGAGAGATTCAGCTTTGATTGTCCGGTTGTTTGCATGCATGGAATGATTATGCCAGCAATTTGGCTTTATTCAACGTAAGTTATACTCTTCCAGTAAGTTAATTGTTGTGGAATAGTTTGCTGCTACTTGAGATTTAATGATGTACCATCAGGGAATGGTTTGGTTTAATAGCCCACTTAAGGTATTCAGTAAAAGGTTAGATTGGTTTTGGTCTACACTGGATTCCGTATCTGCGTGTGTGTATCAATTTATGGGCATATTCAATGGAGGTCGTCCATAGATGTGTCTTGTTTATATAGATGGAAACAAGAAACGCCTTCTTTGTTAATATGCAATTAATAGTTGTCCTTTCGGCGTCATCACCTATTTTGCAACGAAGCATTAAGTATTTTATAAAGTCCCCCCCTCCTCCCGTATATGCCAAGATTTAATGTTATTATCACATGCTCTGCACTTTACCCTTGGCTTTTTATATAATCGCCTGTTTATTTCTATCAAATTCTATCGTGCTCTGGTTGAAAAGCCTTAAGGTCAGTAAGGAAAAACATAGATATGACCACAGGGATGAAATACCCTATTTATCTTCGTCTACCTGAGTGAACCTATGATCCACCAACCAATAGGCTCCTGCTTTCCTTTTCCAAAACGTTTGTAAGTAGATCTATTGAATACATATATCTCACAAATATCTAATTTGAAATCATGATACGCCTGATCTTTAGACGTGTGTGAGATGAGACGGGGTTACATGATATGTCACTAATATTGTTCGCGGTGTGGCAATATGTTTAAAAAAGGATGTTATTTTATCTCTTCAAAAGGTTCGGAATATAAGGTGTGACTTTTGGCCATTACGAAGATGTAATTAGTTTATTTTGATAAATGTTGCTTACGTGTCGAGCGGCTGCCACTTAAGTAGCTTCCATATACAGATTGTTGTCACTCCGCCATAACTCAACTGTCACTGTGTTGTACAATAAGTGTCACTTAGGTTATAACTCAGCCTTTACCAACACTTCACCAACGGTCCCTACGTCACTTCCTCCCCCTGCCACATCCCACCATCCTACCCGACCAAACCGTGCCAGTCACGATAATAATGATGAATTTCTCCAATGATCGGTATAGAAACCATCCGTATTTTTTAATAATATATTGGCCCCTTTTAATGGGCCCAGCATGGAGCCAGGCCTACCCGGCGCGCTCCCCGCGTCGCGTGCCCCCTCCCCATGCCTCATCTAACCCTTTCATGGCCGCTTGTGTTCTGGGCTTGGCCCAGGCGAAAGGGGAAACGGAAGCTGGTTTATGTCCAGAAATAGAAACTAAAAAGAGACTAGATTTAGTATGTTCATAAAAATTCTTTCAATGGAGGCTCGAACATTGATTCATAGTGAATATAGCGATGATTGACATTATGCCAGTGTCATAGGCAGGGCCGGCAGGTGGGGTTAGTAGTCCGTAGTACAGGGGCAGCCGACCGGAACGACCGTTGGCTACTGTGAGTAGTACATGGATGTTGGTCATTTACTCAGGCAACTACAGTTTCTACCTTTTCCTCCCAATCTCAAACTCTCATACTTTGGTCAGTCCTTACCTATTCACGCCCAGCTCGTATTTTCGTAACCTATAGGCACAGCACTGGAAAATAGAGAAAATTACCCAAAAAAAAAGCCTGTCAGACAAAAACAAGGGAAAAGTTTGCCAAAATACAAGAAATTTAGCTTGACCTGGTTCTACAATTCCTTATTCTCAAAATGTAAGACATTTGATTTCTTGTCAGTGGATTTTCCAATTTTTTCCTACATTCTCAGGTTTTAGATTAAAAAAGATTGCCAAAAATGAGGGGAAAGAATTGCACCAGGGAGTTGAAAATGCTATTTGAGTGGAAGCCTCTTAAAAACATTTTCACATACATGTATTATCTCATATAAGTTGTATTCTATTCCAGTCGTACAATTGGCACCGTTGCAAAGTGCATTAGGTCAATGTAGGAGCCCAGTAAAGGTGTTTGAAGCATGTTGGTGGTGAGATCCATGTTAGGGTACAGGAGGCGGGGACGTTAAAGGTGGGGGGGGGGGGGTGGCGTCAGTGGAGGGAGTCATGCTAGAAGCGTGCTCCACCTGTGGTTCCGACACGTGTAAGCAGTTAGCCAGGTCGGCCCGGAACAGGCGGCCAACTACCTTTGTGCGTGAGCATATCGGCCACCAGCCGGCCTCCCGGTGTCAGAGGGGTTGGAGGTGGAGAACACAACCAGGCCAGCTTCGCCTTTAACTCTACAGACCCCCAACCCTCCCCCCACCCCTGCATACACCCACTCCCTACTGTAAGAGGCGATGGAGGTGGGAAACACTGCAAGGCCAGCTACTTGCCTTACTCCGTTCTACCTCCGTTCTTACTCCATCAAACGTCCCACCAGAACCCTATCCTACCGTTTCAATATGCATTAACCTACCCCCTGTCCTCACCCCTGTCCTCACTGCTTTTTATTCATTCTGAGTAGACGTGTGTGGCGACGCGCTCCTGCATCTACCCCAAAACCAATCTCCCCATGAAGAATCACTGACCCAACTATATGCTGAGTATAACTATGAACACTTGTGCATGCGATAACGTTGGCTGATGCAAAATCGTGAGTAATCATATACTTTTTGGAGTTCTTCTTTTCCCTGCCAGTATTGATCGATACTATAGTAGCCATTTTGAACATGGCCACAACAAACCAAAACAAAGACGACGTGCCTACTGACAAAACGGCCCACCCATCACTAGTTAACACGCCGGATCGGGATACAAACCATCCCAATGAAGAGGGACTAATTGCAAGTTTGATGAATAGTGTAAAAAGGAAATTTAGTGAAACAGTAAGCCCCGATTCACAAAAGCAGATCATGAATGATAATGCTACAGATAGTGCCGACAAAGGCAAATCACCAGAACACAAAAAATGTAACGTTGAAGGAAGAAAGGGAAAAGGGAAAAAGAAATCAAAAGCAGCTCAAAAAGGGAGGGGAAAGAAGACGAAACCCATTCCAAAAACTCTATCAAATATGGAAAATTCACTTGTACTCACTGATGGTTACGATACCGATGATGAATTACCACTGTCGGACATAAGCCAAGGTGTGATCAACACCAACCAACAGGTGCATATAAGCCAACTACGGTCCGTCACAAAGGGGAGGTTCGGCCACCTGAGACGTGTACTACACCAACGCCAAACACCAATTAAACCCAAACCACCAATGCCCGAGACTACGGGAGCCCTGGACAAAGGGGGGGAACTTCTCACAATACTCTCTACAATACAGACAGATCTCCAAGCCATGAAATTAAATGGAAACAAGCTGGGGGACGCCATCACATCAATGCAAGCAGACCTGGGGAAGCTGAGGAGAGAAATGGTCGATAGACACACCCTAGACAACACACTAGTGGGATACATGAATGCAGTAGACCAAAAATTAGACTATGAACATGAAGCGGTGACAAACAACACAAAACAGTTAAAAGAAACCAAGACTGATGTTGAGACCATCCAAGTAACCCTTGAAGTACATGATGCCCGTCTGGGAAACCTTGAGAAAGAAGTGGCCCTCGATCTTCAAGGTTTCAAAAAGGAGTTAGAAAGTATTGAAAGACGGATCACAAAAGATTTTCCCCCAGCCCCATTCCTCCCAGAAAAGCAAACAACGAAAAACCCAGAGCAGCCTACCCGGAAACTGGGAGAAGCACACGTGGACCAGATTCCAGATTCCTCGCAAAACAAAAACATCGTAATCGAGGGTTTATGGGAGGAGCCATTAGAAAACCTGGAGGGGATTGTGAAGGATATGCTTAAGGAAATTGGAATAATCCTCTCAGATTCTGATTTCAACAAAATGGAGCGCATAGGAAAATGGAACCCCACTCGAACATGGCCCAGGCCTGTTAAAGTAGAGCTCATGACCACACACAAAAAAGTCAAAATCATGGCAAATAGAGAGTTCTTAAGCTCCACCTACAACTACTACAGAGTGAAGATAAACATGGACGAACCCAAACAGATGCGGGTTGGCAGAGCGTTGCTACGGAAGACAGCCAACCAGGCTAGGGCAACCGGGAAGACAGTGAAACAGACACCAGACTACATAATCGTTGAAAATGTCAAGTATGATTTACAAACCATACACCAAATTGGAAAAGCAATGTCCAACAACCAGACAGCAAACGCAAGCAGCGACGGTGCCCAAAGTCCGAACACAACATATCCGCAAACCAATAAATATGCAGAGAATCTATGCATGTTAGATACCCCGCGTGGAATGGCGTTCTTCACCATCCGATGCATGCTGAGTAACTTCTATCCCTGTGTGATAAAACTCAACGGCAGAAGATATGAATCGGCGGAACATGCTTATCAAGCGGAAAAAGCCATCACCGCAAAGGCATATGATAAGCTAAATGCCATATTAAGTGCCCCAACAGCTGCCAAGGCCAAAGAGATCGGGAATCAAATACCGAACAATCCTCTGTGGGATCGTATCAAAGTTGATAGGATGAGGGATATCCTAAACTGTAAGTTTAGGCAAAATAGCCATCTAGCGGACTATTTATGCTCCATTAAGACTATGGCCTTCATTGAGGGCTCAAGAGACGGGTTTTGGGGGGCGGGTGCTGCATTAAGCAGCCAGGAAATCCGAAACGGGACCTGGACAGGGAGAAATGAGCTCGGCAACATTCTAACAGAGATACGAAATGAACTACTGCGTGAACGTCGCATAGGTGCACTCTCACAGAAAGTGCCCCCCTCCCTTCCTAGCCCCGCTGCCACCACCAATGAAGCGCGACTGGACGCACCCTCCCCTCCCCCCCCACCTCCACCACCTGCAATACCGGCCATACCACCCTCTGGCACCGAGAAACACGGACTGAGCACAAAGACCGGACCTGACGTCCAAAGTAGTGAACCTTGAAATGGCGGTGAAAATCTTCGCAGATTCCAGAGGTAAGGGCCTCTCCCGTGCTATCTATCTTACAAGTGGGTTTGATGTCGAGGTGTGCTACTATCCAGGGGTAACCCTAGAAGGTCTACAAACGAGTATTGAAGGGTTTACCAAAGACAATGCTGTGAAAACCGCCTATTTAATGGCCGGTGTAAATGACCTCACCACATATGATGAAGACCTGAGTGTGTATAGAGCTGCATTTCATTGTCGAAACGAACTAAAAGAGGAAATGATGGACCGATATCTAAAACTTATTCGGCATTGTAAAGAAGTATGTGATATTACTGAAGTTATTCCTATGACCCTAATTGGGTTAGATATAGCCCAGTACAACAAGCTTGAGCTTCGTGATGAATATCAAACAGAGCTTGACCATGGCGTCCAGCTTATAAACAGTGATTTAATTACACTCAACTCAGCATGTGGGTACCACACACCTCTCATACACCAGAGTATACACTGCACCATGGGACATGCCCGCCGTGCACGAAATGTATATTCAAGATTACGTGACGGATTACATCCAACAAAGACCACGCTGCAAAAATGGTCAAAAACCATAGCAAGGGGATTGAAGCTAAATGGCCATCAGTGATGATGATGCATAGGTATGGTGCCATCTGACACCACCCAATGCATTTAAGATTTCTACGAAGTGCCTTATACATGTGGTGATTTGACTATGAATGGTGACTACTGTTACCTCATAAATTAATTTAAACTAAAATAACAAAATTCACTCCGTTTACCATGGCATGATATCTCCTGATATCGTCTGGGTTTCATATACATACAATATATATAATCTAAATACAATATACTGGTCGTCATGGTACCTCTTGATACCGCCGAAACCAAAACAACAAACTATATCTCAACAACTTAATGACTACAATATCCAAAATGAGTTGACTATGACATGGTGATTTCTATCACCGTCATTATAGGACGTACCTAAGATACACACGAGGCCTACCAACACATAGCTATATACAACATGAACTTGAGTTAAAATCAATGGGCATGGTGGTCCCTACCACCGCCTGGCACTACATAGCTGCAAACTGCTTGACGTTATTTTACATGGACATTCTAATTTAAATCTATTATTATTTTTCCCAGCCTGAATTGCCATTGCATAGATTCTGTACTGACGCTACATTAACTTCCAGGTGAGCTATATTGGATGAGATTGTTTGAGATGAGCCGCATTGCTGTGAGTTGTACTTTTCCTTTTACTGTTTCATTATTGTACTATTGATTTGATGTCTACTTATCTGGTTATCTCTTTTTGAATGTTGATGTATATCTTTTTTGCAAGATGATCAGAGGGGTAGATGCAGGCTATGCCAGTTATGTCATATTGAAATAGAGGGAGGTTGTTGAAATTGCATACAACTTCCCACTTCACCTGTGTGCATCTTGAGATAGCAACGCAGCATTGGTACTGATATCAGGCATTTCTGAATCTTTACCAGCACATTATTCATCATCATATGTCATCATCTTCATTAACTACTTCATCGCATCAATCACTGACTCCTGGAAACCAATATGATCATATCTCCAATGGGCTACATGGGGTAACTATATGTAACCAATTTTCTCCATTAAAATAATGGCAGTATATAGGAATAATAAGGGGCTATCAATCTGCCATTTAAACATACGTAGTTTACTACGTCATAAAGATGAAACCCTATTGGAATTAGACTATTGTGATTTCATAGGATTTAGTGAAACATGGCTAATGAAGAAGACCCCCGATACCCTATTGTTGCATGATGGTATGAAATTTATTAGGAGTGATCGTACTACACTGAAAAGTGCAGTATTGCCAATAGATAGGTTGAGGGTCAAGAAGGGTGGGGGACTTTTGTTATATATGAAATGTGCATTGGAACCATATGTACAGGAATTACATAGTTATAGACAATGTACCCCAGATTGTGAAATGCTTTGGGTCAGTTTTAACAAGCCAGGTCATAAACATATGATATTGGGCTTAGTTTATCGACCACCGTCAGGTGAAGTAAAGAAATTTATTGGGGATCTTGACTCTGTACTAAGTTTGACTATTGGAAAACATAATATCCGAAGAAAAGAACTGGTCATTGTTGGTGACATGAACATAGATTATAGTAAAGGGAGGGATAAGAATAAATCACTCTTAAAAGAAATAGAAATTAAATATAACCTGAGGCAATTGATTAGGTCACCTACTCGTGTCACTTTATCAACTAAGAGTACTTTGGATCTTATCTTTACAACTATACCGGACGAACTTGTAATGCACAGTGGTGTATTGAACGTCTGTATATCAGATCATTTGCCAGTTATTGTTACTAGGAAAAAGAAACGGGAAAAAAACAAAATTTGTAAAATAATGATCCGGGATAAAACACTTTTTTGTCCTGAATATTTTGGGAATCTTATTGTAGATGACCCACGATGGTGCTCCTTTTGGCTTGGAAATTACGAGCCTAATCAATTATGGAGTATCATGAAAATTATCATACATGATAATCTGGACCTGCTATGTCCCTTCAAAACCATAAAGATACGAGTTGGTCAGCCAAAATGGGTTGATTCAGAAATTGTTTTGGGAATAAAATTAAAAAAGAACTTGTACAAAAAAGCCCATATTTCAGGGAGAGCTGAGGACTGGAAGGCCCTGAGAGAACAAAAGAAAATGATACGGAAACTTATTATTCAAAAGAAACGAAAATATATAACCTCCCAACTTAATGAAACCCGCCATGATCCCAAGAAATTTTGGAAAGAAATTAATAATAATATAAAGTTTGGAAGAGAGAGAGCTAGCACCACCTGCAGTAGAGTAAAATCAGGTGATGAAACATTATCTGGCCTGAAGGCAGCGGATGCCATAAATTCCTTTTACACTCAAATAGGGCCTACCCTAGCTGATAAGTTTACTGAGACATGGGTTGCCACACGCTACTTAGATGAATACACGGGTCCTAAAATGCACTTTAATTTTATCGGAGTAACTGAAGCTACTGCTTTAATCAAAGCTCTGAAATCCAATAAGTCGTCATGTGTGGAGGGTGTAAGTACAGACTATCTGAAATTAGGTTTATTATCATCTGTTGTGGAGTTTACACATCTCCTTAATGAATGTTTACGTCTTGCAGTTATGCCGAAAGAATGGGCAATAGGTAGGGTAACTCCGATACCCAAGGGCTGTCTATCATTGAATATCGGTGATTATCGACCAATATCTGTACTTCCTGCACCAAGTAAGCTGATTGAGAGAGCGGTGTTCAATCAACTTAGTTATTTCCTTGAGTCAAATGGGATACTTGACTGTAGACAGCATGGTTTTAGGAAGGGACATAGCACGTCTACTGCAATTAATGATTTTGTACAATATATATACGATAGTCTGGATAAGAAGAAGTTTGTTAGCTGCGTGTACATAGACTATAGCAAAGCCTTTGATACTCTAGACCATGAAATATTGTGTAGTAAATTATCCTATTATGGACTGGGATACGATGTTGTAAATTGGTGTCGATCATACCTAAGCCACAGGGAACAGTTTGTTCGGTTAGATGAGTGTTTGTCTAGCCTACAGCCATTACGCTGTGGGGTCCCCCAAGGGTCAATTTTAGGTCCCCTATTCTTCATTTTATATGTTAATGACCTTCTTGGAATATTTGGAACTGACAGAAATACTAAAAGCACTGATCCGCAAATACTACTTTACGCTGATGACACTGTGGTGTATTTCGCTCATGAGGACCCCGAGGTGGCAGTTTCTGAAATACAATCATCTATTGATAAAATCACATCCTGGTGTGAAATGAACAAATTGACTATTAATGTACGTAAAACAAAACATATGCTCTTTAGGCCAAAAATGAGTACTAAATCTAGTATGCTTCCAACTGTCCCAAACATTAAAATGCTCGGGAGAGCATTAGAAAATGTATGTGATTATAATTATCTGGGTGTGATTATCGATGATGCTCTAAAATTTGATAAGTTTCTGAAAACAAAGATTGGTAAAGTTAAATCCAGAATATGCCAGCTTGGAAAGATGCGAAAATTCATAACCGCTGATATAGCTAGCACGGTGTATAAGCAAGTAATACTCCCACTCTTTGACTATGGTGACTTCTTAGTAGAAAGTGCACCCAATGTGAAAATAGAAATGCTGAATAAGCTCCATGAAAAGGCACTATATATTATTGATAGTAAGTGTACGAAGGGGACTGAAGTGTCTTCATTAATGCTAAAGTACCGGATAGAAACGCTACAGCAGCGACGCCGGAGTCACCATTGTAGTATGATGTACAGGTATAGTAAAATCCATCAAATAATAGATACCTCGAGACCAAAGGTCCACCTTCGAAGTAGAAGGAAAATAAAATTCAGGGACAAAAAGGGAAAGTACTCGAAGCATCGGAAAAGCCCTATGTGTAGAGGAGTAACTCTATGGGACCGAATCCCTCATGAAATTCAGCGCTCGACCACAAAATTTAAATTCAAAAAGGCGTTACAGCATATTAAACTGTAGGATTTGGCATTTATTTTTGTAACTGATACTGTGGCCTGGGTGGTATTGACATGAACATTGATTTTGATTGTCTTACTATGTTATGTCTATGGGAATGTTTATTGTCGTTGATGCGAAGTCTGTGGCTCATCTCATATCACACACACTTACTGCGCTCATCTACTGTTAATAGGCTGGAAGAACATGTATGTATGTGAAGCCTTTGATCTCAATAAAAAATAAAAAAAATCCTATCCCCTCCCTTTACACCATCCTACCCCTCAATCCTTACCAAATCCTACCCCTTACCTATACCCCTTCCTCTCCCTTACCTGAGCCCATCCTCCCCCATGCCCTTACCTCTTCCTCTCCCTACCTTTTCCTAATCCTCCTCCTGTCATTACCCAGTTCTCTTCTCAAGCTCTTACTCCCTCCCCTTCCCTTAACCCGATCCCCCCCCCCCGCCATTAGCCCAATCCTGATCCCCTCACCAATCCTCCCCCTGCCATTCCTCCCATCCCCTTTTTACCCAACCCCCTCTCCCCACCTTCCTTTACCCGATCATACCCCTGAGACTACCCCATCCTCCTCTCCCTCCCTTTATCCTATCACCCACCTGTCATTACCCCATCTCCCCTTTTTCTGATCCTCCACCTGTCATTTCCCCCTTTACCTGATCTTACCCCTGCCATTCCCCCATCCTCCCTTTACCCATCACCCACCTGTCATTACTCCATCTCCCCTTTATCTGACCCTCCACCTGCCATTTCCCCATCCCCCTTTACCTGATCCTACCCCAGCCATTTCCCCATCCCCCCTTTACCTGATCCTACCCCAGCCATTTCCCCATCCCCCCTTTACCTGATCCTACCCCTGCCATTACGCCATCCCCCCTTTACCTGATCCTACCCCAGCCATTTCCCCATCCCCCCTTTACCTGATCCTACCCCTGCCATTACGCCATCCACCCTTTACCTGATCCTACCCCTGCCATTTCCCCATCCCCCCTTTACCCGATCCTACCCCTGCCATTACCCCATCCCCCCTTTACCTGATCCTACCCCCGCCATTACCCCATCCCCCCTTTACCTGATCCTACCCCCGCCATTACCCCATCCCCCCTTTACCTGATCCTACCCCTGCCATTACGCCATCCCCCCTTTACCTGATCCTACCCCTGCCATTTCCCCATCCCCCCTTTACCCGATCCTACCCCTGCCATAACCCCATCCCCCCTTTACCTGATCCTACCCCAGCCAGTACCTCTCTACCTTTTTCCATCCTACCCAACCCCCCAACCTCCAACCCCCACTGCTGCAATTACCCAGTCCTACCCCATGCCCTTACCCCCCTGTGGTCTCGCGTAGCTCTATTATCATGTGCGCCCCGTTGCCTGGCTACCAACTCCCGCACAGCCTGAGCCCCTGCCACCGACATCAAATATGCATGGGGCCAGGCTGGTTCCAGTTTGGATCATCCCAACTTTAAACCTGTCCCGTTGAACTCGGTTTTTAATGTTTTTTTCATGTCTAACCTATAGCTCAGCGAGTAGCTCGGGCGCGGTAGGATGCTATGCTCGGACATTGCTTAAAGCCTTTGGTTAGCTTGGCTGTTGTGCTACGGTTGTAGAAAGTGTAACCTAGGGGTCTGCAGGGGATACGAGTTGGTGAGGTTTATATTTTGACAGAGGAGGGATTAAGGGGAGAGGGTTAGAGATGCAGCTCATCCACCAGAATCCGCTGCACACGCTTTATTAAACTGACCAAAAACAGGACATAAAAAACGAACTCCTCCAGGGGGACGCGGGCACCTGCTGCACTTAATTAACCTGCCTGACCCTTCGGAGTACTTCTTGGGGTCAGTAATGGAGAACACTTGTTTTCTGTTGTAGCCTTTAGATAGGTTTTCAATTACAAATTATAGTTTTCAAAGTTTTGAAGTTCATCAAAAGTTATTTATCTTGAAGTGCTTGTTTGCTAACTGGATTAAAAACTAATATCTATAAACATTGCCTTTAATATTAACCGATATACGATACCGAGCTCTGCTTATTTCTAATTTGTAGCAATTTAATTGACGTTATTTCTTATTCTTCACTCGTGAAGTGTTTTTTTACCCAATATTAGGAACAGTTTTTGCCGACATTATAAGGCTTTTTCTTTAACCACTTTAAAATGTAAATTGCTAGAGATGCTTTTGTTAAGTCTAAACTTAAATGACTCAAGTTTAAAATTTCTTGACTGATCTGAAATGACTTTCTGAATATCCACAGGGACAATTTCCATACGACAGCCTTGCATATCATATATACCTCCAATTCTAGTTTTGTGCTACACTTCTATATTCCTTTGGCAACGCAATGCATAGGCAATAACGTTTCAATCATACTACTAATTATCCTTCTATAATTCAAAAGCAAAAAATCGTTACACTATCAGATTAACCTCCGATAAAAATGGAATAAATTCATAGCCCGCCGTGAAATGATGGAACCTCTGGGAATAGGCTAAATGAGATAAAATGTTTAATTAATCAACCTAATCCTCCCTACCTGCACAAAATAGCCCTCAACTCACTCCACGGTGTTAGGGGTAATTACCTCAATTACCTTACCTTTGGTTGTGTGTTAGGCGCCCATCAACCTACTTCTTTACATACTCGCGTGTGTTTAAAGTGAGTTAAGGCAGGCTCTCCCTGACGTGTTACAAGCTGCTAAGTGGGCGATCGGCGCGCCCCTGGCGGCCTGGGGGTAGGTGAAGGGGTGGCGGGGTGAGATGGATACGTGGCATGTTACCTGTAATCAGCCCCCACCGAACGGTGCGCCCCCTGGCGCCGCCCGCTGACCACTGGCCTACTGGAGTCACTCCGGAACGGCTCCTACCCGAACCATGAAGCGTGAGTAGCTCATGTTGGCCGGCCACCAGGGGAGAAGGCACCACTCAGGGTCAAAGGGTCAGGGTTTGTAACACAAGCTCGTGTCATATCATTTGCCCATTTGTACCGCGTTTGTTCTGGCCCATAGTCTCTGTTTAGACAAGTATTTGGTGTATGTAAGTCTGAAGGAGCTGGAGGGATGTAAGAGGAGACGCGGTCTCTCACAGTTCGCGTGTTTTCAGCAGTTTGTGTACATTAAGCATTAGGCTGTTCTCACGAACTGCTCCGAGCAGCTCGCCAAGATGCCTTGTTCTCACATGTAGTGCGGCGGGATATTTTATTGAAGCATGAAAATACGCGAATAAAAACTACTGATAAGCAAGATGAAAACATTCGCTCGAAATTCTTAACCACGCCTTAGAAACTGTTACCGATTATTCAGTTCATGATAAGATTAGTTATGATACTGTTACGTTTGATTAAAGGTCTTCGCACATATACCACTGTTTTAAGTAAATTTTTGTTATCAACTATGAATAGGAGAGATATTTATAGATAATGATAATCTTACCTGAATCTGAGTATTACATAAAAGCAGAGTAAGTTATAGACACAGATGCTAATTACTAAGTAATATACTTTGTGTGCAACTTGGAAAGACTCTACCGCAAAATGATCCTGAATTATGAGCAGGTGACTGGTCTTTTTGGTTAGAGGCAAAGGGCTAAAAGCAGATCATTTGTCATTTGTTGGGAAGTGAGCAACTCACACGAGGAGTGTACGTGTCCCCTCCATTCACATAGAATCTGCTCTGAACACTCTGGTTTTCTTAATATTGTCCGAATCTAGTGGAAAGGCCATGAGACGTCTCACAGCTGAAATCTGAAGTAGACAAAGACTTAGAAGTCAAAATGTCACATAGCGTGGGACACGCATGTGTTCGCGTAGAATGTCTCCATAACACTTCTATTTAGAGGTGACATACTTTGATTCCTCCTGGAGTGAGTGCTACTGTTTTTGCCATACCTGCGTTTACTTTATGCTGAGTAGGATGGTTTTAGTGTTCCTCTCGGTTTAAAAATTCACACTAAATAGTTCAAGGTCATAGTCGAAAATGGCCTGCACCGTCCAGATAAAGCTGGCTAGCTTTCTCTTAATAGTTTAAGAATAGAAGGAAGGTTACAATGGTGGGAAAGGAAGTGAACTGGTCTAGACCAAATAAGAAAACTAACTAGGTAGAATGCTGACGCTACCAAATCATAAACCGAACCACGAAACCTCTTGACTTTAGAATGAAGAAACTGATGTGTTGCATAATCAATTTTTTTCCTAGCTTCACTAAGGTATAGTCGTTTTTCCACACGACTGCCGAATTCCTAATCTTCAAAAGAAATACAGTTAGATAGTTCCTCTCCCTCGTGTGGTGCAAGAAACCTATACCAGACATGAAGACAGTTTTAGGAGGTTTATAGTTCTTAAAGACGGTACTGTGAACATAATTATTCTCAAGAAGGAGTACACAGGTTAGACTAACGTAATTTTTCCTTATGAAAAAAATCTATTTTACTGACGTCTCGGCGGTGTAAACAGTTTATTCCGCGTATTTCTTTACGAAAGAAATCTTTCCAGGGAGGGGAATAATTAAATCGGATTAATTGCAACCTTTGAAAAATAAATCGCCCAGAGGAAGTGTGTGTTTTTTCAAGTGAAACTAAAGCTGTACCCACAGATTGGTGTGTTAGCTGATCGTACAGCCCAGTATATGTTCCTCCAGTCCGGAGTGAGTCGTACACTGGAGGTACCCGGCCGATGCCCATTGGGCCTGGATTATCACGCAAGCCCCTCCTGCGCCCTCTCCCCCGACCAAAGCGACTGCCTTTTTGTCCTGCTGAATATTTCATGGGCGAAGGTTATGCCCGATACTGGCCAAACTGTGTACAACTCGGCCCACCCTCTCCATGCAGCTCAGCCCCCTTTTAAGGCAATCCCACAGTCGCCTCTGTCGGCGAGTCTCGTCTTCTTCTAGTTCTTGTCTCTTTTACTTTGACCTTCTTATGGAGGAGGGATGAGAGGATAGAACCAGTGAGGGTAGAAGAAAGGGGAAGCACGGGGAGGAGGGCATCCACTTGCTGGTTATTTCTCTTTACAAAGCTGCAGGCCTGTTTTTCGGCTCTTCCCAAAGAGCTGTACAAATACCTCATCTCCAGCAAATCTGACCAGGCTCTACCAGATAAAGAAGGGCGAGCTATTGATTTGTATGGATTGGGCAGAGTATTAGCGTCAAGACGGGCTGGACGGGGTGCAAAGTGGCAGCAACAGGCACTGCTGAGGGTTTACCCGAACACACTCCCACCCTCTCTGTGCCCGCCCACCGACCACCCGAGTCGTCTCTTGTTGATACAAAAACACAGAATTTAATCTGAGGAAGAATGCATCGGCATGAATAAGTGAGGCATTATATGATTAGTTCACAAAGTAGGGGCGAACATGGAAATTAGGGTCTTTTTGGGGGGAAGGGTGTGGGGGATTGGACAGTGAAGATATTAAGAAATAGTATTAGAAACTATGGAGGTGCAGACATTGGCATTGTTAATCCAAATGGGTATCTCGACAGATGAATTCATCATGAAAAGATATCTGAACAGGTAAACAATTTGAGAACAGACAGATGAGTGGTTGGGTCAATCAAGGCATTACGGTTCCAATTTAAAAGCAGAATATGCGATATGATTTACCATGTCCCTTACAACATAGATGTTGAAGTGTTAGCACGCACCAGCTAACATGGGCTAGACCTTCGTGGTGTAAGCAAAACTTATTTCACAACAGAGTGCAATGGCAAAGAATGACAGCCCGGCTCCTACTTCCCTGTATTATGTTAGAACGTGTATGTTGATTATTCAAACAAGAGCGAAGAAGAAAAAAGTTATCCTCAACGATCTGCTTGCTAGATATAAATAAGCAAACAGAATAGAAACACACAGATATAGATATGAGGCAAAAACTGACACGGTATTGCGAAGCCAGAAGAAAGTTAGACCATGATAATAGAAAGAGTTAATGACATTTCCACAGACAAAATATATACTTATCTGAATAGAAAGATATAACCCCATGCACGGCTACCCTGGGTATCTCCCAATAATAAGCCCCCACCCCGCCTCCAGTAGGGTAGCAGTCCCACTGGAGGTACGTCGATAAGGAGCGAGGGGTGCCTTGTGATGCGCGTCATGTACCACGTCAACGTGGGCCTTTACGGCCACCTACCCCGTAACGTGGCACTTAACGTGCACCCCCGAGTCGCCCTCACTCATTATCTGTCTGGCCAGGACATGCGTGGTGTTGGAGGAAAGGGAGGCAGCAGCTCACTTCGGATTCAGTTTGCAGATCGGTCTCCGCCCCGTTGACCGCCACCCGCGTACAAGAGCAAGGATCGAGCGTGTTGTCGTGAGGGGAGGAAAAAAGTGTCTGAGCCTGGCTTCTGTTGCTATGGTAATTGCTCAAGCAGGCTGCGGGTTGGATCAATGGGGCCTCTTTTGGATGGGAAGGAGACGATGAAAAGTGGAGAGGGGGGGGGGGGGGGGCAAACAGTTAGTTCTGGTTTGGTAAAGTGGAAAGCAATTAGGTGTGTGGCATATTACAATATGCACTACATGATGGTACTTTTGGGGAACGCTCAGAGATGCACGAATGACCTCCTGTGTGGGTGGGTGTGGGAATACTATCTCCCCTTGTTTTACGGGTAGAAAAAACGTAACAGGTAACTCAGACCTGTCCACTTTGCCAGCTAGCCCACCCCTTATTTCTATGATATCAACATTTTTAGAAAAATTTTCATCATACTTGATTCGCAGTAATTTTCCTAGTACTATTACCCAAAACTAAACTTTATATGCTTTTACTTTCAATATGATGTTAAATATGTAGCTTTAAGACTGGAAAGCAAAAATTGCATTTTCCCATAGGGAACAGTGTTAAAGCCCTTCAGCTTTGCCCACGATGTCCAACCCTAAAATCACAAAAACATACCTTGTTTTGGTTTACCTAAAATGCAGGTAATTACCCAATTGAGAGAAAATAATAATCAATCCTCATTTATCAACACCTTATTGCCTTAGAAAACACAAGTACTAACTCATTCATTCAGATTTGTGTTAGTGGCTGACTTTGCAGAAACTGCAATTATGTCCAACCTCTGTATCATGCCAGCAATACATCCTAAAGTGGACAGGTCTATTGTTCACTATCCCCTCTTGATAATTATTCTTCAAGGCTACTTGTTTTGCTTTGTGTACAAATGTCAATACTTCCTGATATTCAGCTTTCAAAGCCCAATGCACCAACAAAATGGCAATATGACTACCTTCAGTAAATCCCCTTCTCCAACCCCCACCCATCTTCTCCCCAAAACACGCCTACAGGGGATGTTGGGGAAGGAGGGTGAGGGGGGCTAAAGAAGACAAGAAGAAGGAGGAGGGGTTGGGCGTGGTACATGTCCAGATGAAGGCCTGGCCTACCTAGTGAAGACCTGAGACATGGCCCTGACCGCCTCCTCCTGGGCGTGGGAGTGGGGGCTGCTGACCATGTCATGTGTCACGGGGGCAGGTCGGGCAAACAGGTGTGGGAGGGGTGGGGAGGGTGGTCTTATGGCTTCCTATCCTCTGACAGAATGGGGTCAATAGAAAACAGTCATATTTGCCTTTCTTTTTAGCTGCGTGTTGTTAGCGTCATGCTGAAGCATAACTCCACAGGTTTCTATAGGAATTTGGCCGTTTAAATACCCGCACAGGATCAACATATTTTGATCATACTATTGCTGATTTTTTGCATTACTGAAAAAATAAAGGATTTTGTTTCTTTTCCCTTATGTCCATTCAGAGGTATTTCATGCCATTTGGAACATTCAGCGATCTCTGCGAACATCAAACTTATTTTTCTAGAGAAGAAATTAAAAAAGTACCGTTTGGCAATTTGCATATTGACTTCTAGTGGTAAAATCCGATTTAAAATCAGAAAGTGAAATCAAGCTCGAAAGAAATGGACTACCTGTTACAACCGCACCTAATTACCGAGAGCATACCGTCCCATATTAGTTGTTCCCCAACACAATCACGTCAAAAGAGTCATCACAGTCCCCATAACCCAGTCCCATTTGTTAGTTGACTACCTGGTGGAATGGCCCTATAATGACGACCTTCTGCCGTCACTACACCACTACAACCGTCCCCTCCTCCCGCCCCGCCCTCCCACCTCCCACTGATTTATAGCCCACCCAAATCAACCACTTTTGTTTCTGCACCTGCCCCGCCGCCCCCTAGACACAGGCCATATTTCACCGACATACATCTCCCCGTGCCCCCTCCCCTCCTCCAGGGGGTGGGGCGTCCCCGATTTGTTGGTCATGAGTCTATTCTTCACACACTGCGCTCATTGGCAACAGCACCCTGACATGACCTTATGTGCGTCCCCTAATTACCTATATCCCCCCCCCCCCGCCTTACACGTTCTGCTCATACAACAATGTTAGTTGTTATATCAAGGATCTTTTGATACGTCATGTAAGTTGGCCACCTGCGTATAGACAATTATTTATTTAGCTCGACCATTTATATTAGCAGATCATTGGCAGATGTATGTACAGGCTATCTCCCTAGGTTGAGATTGTATACACATTTTTTCAGATGACATATAAAGCAGTGATGTGATATACTAATTTTTAAACGATTTCATGTCATTTCATACGCCGGCATGGTAATAGTTGGAATGAGATTCAGTTGACCTTTTAGTGTGCACTTCTACCATTGGCAGAACAGAACAGTATTTTAGAATGTCTATGGGAAACTGAAGTTTGCTATATATCTACATCGGCAATACATTTGCCTAGTTTTCGGACGCTGTTCGTGTATGAAAAGGATAGTAGTGTAGAAAAGAAGAAGCCGCTAGTGATTGTTCTGGAAGTTTCTCTTATATATATATTTTTGTCAAGTTTCAAACTTTCCTCTCATGACGCTCGTTAATACTCACCAAGACCAATCCTGTCACGTTCACACAAGAAAACGCTCCTATTGTGTCCATGAATCAGTGAAAGAAAGAGGACGGTGAAACCTGCCTCGGGGTATAGAATATACACGGTGGGAACTCGTGATGAATCATTTTAATAGAAAATACACATACATACATCTCGGGGTTTCAGTCGAGTATTTGTCATGGTGTATTCCAACTACGATCACACATCTGTTTATGATATACTTCTTTACGGCTGTGAAGCTATTAATCACACGCGCCTAGCTTTGTCTATATATCTTCAATGTAAAGCCTTATCACTCGCTACTCAGCACAAGATCCGCTGCCTGTCCGCCAGCCTCCCCCTTTTGTCTTTTTCTGTGAAAGAACGCCTGGCAAAAAGTTGCTGAAAGTAAAACAAAAAGAAAGCTGGGGGGGTAGTAGACAGGAGATAGTCATCGTCCTTGGTGGGCCTTATCAGTCCGTCTTATCAGGGCCAGGGCTTGGTGGGGCCGCCAGTCACATGCATTCATGATATACTTTAATGCTCTCTTGGAAACTATGATAGATGGGTGTTTTCTTTAGGCCAGGCGCTACCCAGCCTTCTCTAACGTGGCGTGCCCGAAATTACTCATTGGGGAAATCTTCTTTGGAGAAATGGCCGCTGCTGCACGGGCAAGGGGGGTGGGTGGAAGAAGAAGGTTTCAGCAATAGAACGACTGTTCGTGATACACTAAAGTAACAATCAGAAATGATATATCCGTACTTCTGAAAAGGGAGTCTAATGCGTGCTCTGTCCTTCATTCAATCTTAATGTCTAGGTATCTTATCATTCGTCTTACTTACCTTAACAATTTTAAAGAAAGCCGCGTGTTAACGTTGATCAGAAGCAATATGTTTATGTTGAGATATAATAGCGTTTAGATACATCAGAAACTTTATACCACCTGCATGCTTATGAGCAGTAGCTTTCTCTTTATGTCTCCGCTTTCCCATGTCAAAATTGACCCCTCCCCCGCACCCTCCCTTCGCTATAGAGAGTCTTTTCCGACGAAAGAGAATAAAGACGATGTCTTTTCCTTTTGTTACGGTCAAGAAAGCACCTGAAGCTGCTTTTTCCGCGACATAGATCGAGCAACATAGATCGAACAACGATCCTGTCTTATCTTACTAAGGTTGGGTCAAGAGAATTTCTAGTAATTCGCGATTCACTAAGAAGGCATTGTCGTCGGGTTGCCCCTTTGCTTGTCCCAGGTAAGAGGAGTATTGTATTCATATCTCGCCTTAACTGGTGAACCCGTTAGACGTGAGCCTACACGAGCAGCTCACATCACGTGCACGGCGTCAACGGCTTTGTTTGCTGCCCTGCCGTCCGTACCTACCCATGAAGAGAAACTCTTGTTTTTTTCGGGCTCACTATTGAAATTTTTTTGATAAAATCAAATGTTTCGGGTGGCTCCTTCTTAAGACGCGCTCTAGTTCCTTCGGAGAAATATGAATTTTATATTTTTCAAATCCCTACTTCTTCCTTTACCCTGATGGGTTCTGGATAAAGCACCTGATATTTGAATTCATATTCATTACACAAAGGTCAGTGTGTTACGTTACGACTGTGTTAGAATTCTGGAATACTTAATGCATTAATGTCATTGTCAGATAAGTGTGGTATATGCAATCTGCAGTAAATCATTCAGAAGTGTCCAAAACCAAAACCCATAGATGCTTACAGATTAAGGTGTCACCCTGACAGTTCCGGGGGAACATAGATGGCGCAGTTTCCATTGCTCAAATGTTCAAACACGCACTTAACGTTAACAGCCACAGAAACAGCAGCCCCGACTAACAGCTAATTTACAGACCCTTTATGGGCTTTTGGCAACGAAACTTTTAAGCAGAACTATGTGCTCTAAGAAGGTAGTCGGTGAATAACGAGCAGAGCCGTGGAATTAGTGGTGTTTTAGTCGATGGCAGCTATTGGCGCACGGTAATTGGAAACACCAAAAAGGGCACAGGATTTACCCTCTAGGGAGATATTAGAGGCAGGAAGGTAGGCCGTCTCCAGGGCGAAAGGCCCATATTGTCTTTTGGATTTTACAATGCTCGTTTGGCTCAAACCGGATTCTGTCGAACAGTAACAATTCGACAAAGGCCACTTTCCCTTCAATATGTTGTTTGAAGGGCGGGTGGTTGGGTAGGGATGAGAGAGTTCACTTCACTTTTAAAATAGATTCTGACGTGCGTGTCAAGCATACATATTTTTGCATCTCCATTGGCAGTAACAATCATTATCAGGGCTTAATGGAGTTATTCATTGAGATATAATTTAGGAATTAATGTTAATTGTCAGATAATGAAGATTTATATCCAGGAAGCATTGGTTTTTAGGACACTATCGATCAGGCATTGATATGTAAATTGTTCCACATGGGTGTCTTTTCAGCTTCAGCGTGTACATCAGTTGTCACTGGATATTTGCAGTGGGCTGTCCCTCATAGGATTAAGCATCACATTGCTGTCACATGGGCTGTCGCTAAGCCGTGAGTCTACTGGTCAGTGCAGCAGTAAAAGATCAGAGGCGTGAGAGATCAGAAGAGGCCCTTCACCCAGCCGCTGACTCCCTACTCCCCGAGTGGGGCCTGTGAGCTGCTCGCCCTAGGGGTCAGCCCGCCGGCCGAGCAGCTCGCTCCGCCCGCCCAGAAGATCAAATTAGCCTGAGGGCCGGATCAGGAGCGGCTCGGGGTCAGCGCTCCCCCCACCCCCGCCCCGCCGTGTTAATCCGTTAGGCGACAAACGGCCCGGAACACCGGTCGCTGACAGGGTCGCACCAGGTCGCGAACCCCAACCATTGCCCGCCCCTCTGGCCGCCCACCGGTCCTCAGCCCCCCGGGACGCCCCCCGCCCGCCCCCCGGGAGGCCCTGACCAGGCCGGCCCGGGCCTTGACAGTAGTGTGACAAGGTGTCACACGGACCGGGGGATATTGATAAAATTGTGTCTCTGATATCTGAAGGGGAGGGGGGCTATCCCCTCTCTGTCACACACACCCTCCGACCAACCTATACACACTCACAAATACGACCCCATAAAATCACACATACCCCAAAGGACGCGTGGACTCTCTTTTGAAGTCCAAGTATAAGCTTTCCCTACCTGATCTTTGCCGTCGTTCAGGTTAGATGGCGTCAAAAAGGCCTGACTTGCACGTCTGAACAATAATAACTATTGAAGCAATCCAATTACTGTCCAGGGTAAATAAAATGTTAAAAAAGACGTCTTTTCTCATATCCAACCGATCATAATTGTCAACTCGCGATGTTTTATATTCTTCCCGACAAGTTGACCTTAATATTCGTGTGGTGGTCTCAATATATTTGTAATTGCAACTGGAAATTCAAACCATGGCCTTTAGGTAAATGCCAAGCATATTATGGGCGTCACCACAGGACCATTGACTGTCATTTAAATGCTTAAAAATGTAGGATTGGGATTGCTAGTCAAAATGTGAGATGAAGGTCGGAGGGCTTATTTCTTATCATCATTTGTTCTCAGTTGTATGTTCGCAAGAACATATATACATGCCCTATTTTAGAAGGCTTTCACATGTTTATAGCAGCGGTGTTAAAATGAAAGAGTTGAAACTGAACCATACGTAACTCTGAAGGTTTGTGGATGGAGATGTTTATTTTTCTCCGGATTGCTTCACGACCCAGTGTATACTCCAATAAATAGTGTAACCAGCCATCCTAAAAGGCAGAAAAGCTGTCCTAGTTAAAACATAGCTACAACAGTGAGATTAAGGGTTATAATGGCATGTTATTGGAATCTCTTTGTAATGCAATAAACTAAACCTCTATGGTGATCTATTTGTTTTTAAATAATCAAACAACGGGAGCTCTTTGGTTTCCTCTAACCGATTGTCTGATATATATATATATATATATATATATATATATATATATATATATATATATATATATATATATATATACATCAATACACTCGAACTAGTGTGAGAATGATCAAGTACTGTGTTACATCTATATGACTTGATCCTTTCGAAACTTCATCAGTTGATTAAATTTAAACGTAACATCCGTCTTGATATAACAACTTTTCCACTTTTAGAAAATAAATTATAAATTACAATTTTTAAACCTTAATGAGTATGACTTGTGGTAGTTGTTGTAGAAATGTCTGCAATAGAACAGCTAACCAGATTCATTCTCACTTTATGTAGATAGATTATCGTTGGATTTATAAGACAGTTAACATGTTTTTATGGTCTAAAATCTATCCGCCCCGAAATTGATCAAATTACTAGTCATAAATAGTTTGAATTAGCTCGAGAAATATACATACAATGCTCTTTCAGAAATTCACTTTGGATTATAGTTACAGTACAGGAAATAACATGATATGCTAGAAATTTGTCTTAATGATTCCCATAAATTTCCCGACGTTCAGTTCGGGTTTCTATTAACTATTGAGAAAAAGAAACGATGGAGGGAAATACAGGTAGCTGCAATAGCAATGGTAACTTGAAACGACTTTTAGAATAACTGTCATGTATGAATATTTGGGATGTAGGTGTTTTAAATTGAACGTTTCATGTAGGGTGCTATGACAAAGATGTGGCAGTTTTTACAAGTATGATACCTGCACATAGTCCTACTGCAGATGATGGCGAGGTTTTCCTAAATTAATTTTAGGGCTTTCTGGTTTGGAGAACGCTTATTTGAATAACGAAAAGTGGAATCGCTTGGTTGAATATCAGTGGTTGGATTGCAATCCTCCTTAACTGCTCATATGCACAAAATCTTGCTATTTCATGCATGGTGAGCCCCAGATATTTTCACTGCAAAGGTTTCCTGAAAGCATAAATGCCCAAATCACTTGAGGCAGTGGCAGAGTGGGGAGAAAGGGGAGAGGGGTCTAAACGAGATAAAATGAATGAAGGGCATAAGAAAAGCGTGACATTTGTAGGAAAACGCTGGTCATTAAGATTCCAGGGGAGCAGCTCATAAAAACGGGACCATGCTAATTACACGCACGTTCCCGTCGACCTACCCTGAAGAGCTGCTCGCCGAGCAGGAACTACTTCTATTATTGCCCGATTCCTGCAGGCTGTGCGCGCCTTTGTCTTTTTAGTGCTTTTAGATAATGCGATAGGGGCGCCACCATCGGCCATTACCTGAAGCAGCAGGTGCTTCGCGGAGAAGCAGGTGAGTCGTTCTACCTATTCCCCCATCTCCCCTGAATAGTTGGGGAATGAGGACACGCCGCCCCAAGTCCTATTATCAGTCCTCCGGGAAGAATGCTTGTAGACAAACACCTGGAAATTGGGATATAGTTGGAGGGGGGTGGGGAAGGGACAACCTAGGGACTAGTGGAGAGAGGTAGGTGGGAGGACACTAAATAAACGACACCTAAGGGTTGTCGGAAAATTGACCAGCTAGGTCATTTTCTTGAATTTATTGAATCAAAGTACATTTAAAACGTATTTTTATGGACGGGGAATATTAGAGAGTGTCAAACCGTGAAACGTAATTGTAGGAGGTTATGATTAATTATGGTTATGATTAAGTATTAATATTGGTGGATATGGGCTCCTCTTGCCATGTTTACATGAGCACATTTCCTTCGGTTTTCAATTAATGCAGGTCGATTTCTATTTGATTACGTATCATAATCATCTCACCACAAGACGTGACTGGCACTTGGTTTTCTGAACTGTATACAAGCATATTACCGTTTTTACAAGTGAACATTAAATATTCAAAAACAATTACAGAGCCCTTCCTTATATTATTTCACGCCGCTGTGTAACTTTTGTTATGCCTCGCTTCTCTTTAGGGTTGCAAAATAGTTCCCGTTTGATAAAAGAGCTAGAGTTTATTTGAGTTATCCCTGTGACAAAAAGTACCCATAATTCATAACCAAAACATGGCCCTCACCGATCAACCGATAATATATGGGTTGGGCTGCAAACTTGTCACTATGGGTTTTGAAAGAAAATTGATCAATGAAGACACTGATGGCGTGGGTGATTTGTTAATATGGCCTTATTCATTGTTTGACGTTTGACACAAGTCATTCATCAGGGCCTTTCCATTGCTCATCTTTTGTTTGGCCTTTTGGTGCTGGGGCCGGGGCCGGGTATAATGACCGGGCCGTGGAGGCGGCGGCAGGGGGAGGGGGGGGGGGGGCTGTCTACGACTGCTACAGCATAGGGGAGGCAGGCACCCAGGGCCCTCCCCACCACATACCTCCATCTTCATGAATCATAAGGCAGCTGCTAGTCACTAATTTCAATTTCTTAATTGTCTTTGGAGGATTAGGCCTATAGAAAGTATCTTTTCAGAAGTACAGCAATTTGCAGTGGCCTGGTAAAGACGGCCTAGCCGCCGTGATCGGGCCTGAAAGTGATGGATCATCTCGGCTAGAACGGGAATTAGGGCCTAGTGAATTTTTACAGAAACTTACCTTCCCTCCCAATCGCACCTCTCCTTCCAGTCTCTAACTTAATACCTATTACATGGGAATAAACGCACATGAAAGATTAATTCACAAACGTATGACGACTAAGAATAGATTTGATGATATTGACAATAATATAGTAAATGATTTTTCATAATTATGCGCATTTGAACTAAATACTCACATATCCTAATTGTGAAAATTCGACTCATCTCTTTATTGTATAAGGAAAAAAGAATTAGATACCTATATTAAGGGCCCCCTTTACGTTTGATTATTCCTGACGCACCCAAAGTATTAAGAGAAACGTGTGGTGCAGAGCTGACTTTGCCTTGATCTCATTTTCCAAAGAGGGCAGAAAAATGAACTGACGCAGATAAATTTAACTTCTTTGATTTACAAACACAACCATTGCAAAGACCGATGCCTCTCATCAGTCTCTGGTAAAGAGTCGTGTAATAAATTCTCAAAGAGTCTCCATTTTTAACCCTCTCTTTCCTGAATCCCACACCTTCTTCACGAGGAATATCTGACTAGTGCCATGACATCTGCGACGTTAGATGTCGCCCTAGTTGACAAGAGGAAGAAATGTCATGACGACTGGAGGAAAACACTACATTCTCCCGAGGAATGTACAAAACTTGCGAGGCATAATTACACTGCCTTTTATGCACAGTAGTGTGTCTGCAACGCTGGAGGTGGGGTCTAATGGCTCGGTGGGAGTGTGGAAAGGTGATGCTGTTACTCAAAAGCTAGATCCTTAGTGTGAGTTTTCTCGGAGGCTGCATAGGTGGCCCTTATGCGTCCCCACGTTTCAGTGTCTGTGTCTGCCTTTGTAGTATGGGGCCTCCTCTTGTGTCTGTTTCCTTAGGTCCACTGCCCTTTCAGATGTAGCTTTCTCTTTTCTACGTCAGGCTAGGTTGTATGCATCTGGCCCTGTGTATTGCTTCCTATATCTACTGTCAGTTTCCGTGTTCTCCTTGGATTTCCCAAATGTTAATATTCAATTGATTGTTGTGATTTACTCTTATATGCTCCCTTTCGCCTATGTTGTCATGTTCTCCTTCTCAACCACTTCTACTCCTGCTCCTTATCCCCATTGCTGCCACACCCCTTTGTTCAGTGTCCCTCACGTTACGTTTATTCTCCTCCCCAACCTCCCCTTCCCCTTTCCCTTGCCATTTTCTGTGCTGTCACACACCATTGTTCAGTATTTCCTCTTCACATTATCTTTAATCCTCTTCTCTAAAACCTTTTAACATTTCCACTACCAACCTCTTGATGTCAGAAACCACCATTACTTTCATTAACCCTTCTTCATTTACCTCCTTCTGTACACCTCTTCTCGCAATGATTACCTATACTTTTGCTCCCTGTCCCCTTCTGTAACATGGTCTTACATTATTCTCCCTCTGTACCAGCTTTTCTCCCTTTTCTGGCCCTGCCCATTCCCCCCAAATATCACTGCCCCGTACAGTCTTACTTTACCTTTATTCTCCCTCTTTACGACCTCTTTTCCTTTCGCTCCCCAGTCCTCCCTAACACCACTGCTCACCGCGCCCATCTCTAACACAGTTTAATATTACCTTTATTCTCCTTCACTACTATCTCTTCTCTTTTCTCTTACTACCCCCCACCCCCCCATCCGACAAACACCACTGCTCTCTGGACCCCCCCCCCCCCTTTAACACAGTCTTACATTACCTTTATTCTCCCCCTTTGCCACCTTTTCTCCCTTCTCTTACCCTCCCCACCCCCCTTACAGTTACACCACTGCTCACTGCACCCCCCTCTAACACGGTCTAACCGTGAAGTGATGGTAGGACTAGCAGCCCCCACCTCCTGTGCTGGGAGCCGGCAGGTGTTGCTGTCATATCACACAAGACGGATGGGTACTGGAGGATCAGAGCCCTCACCTGGAGCAGGGGGTGGTTCAAAATGGCCAGGATCATCCCACGTCTGTGATCGGGCCCTCCTCCTCCATACCCCACGATCGATAATCCATTTCGCCCGCTCAGCCCACTTGGCACGTAGTCCCCCGTGGCACATGCACCGTAGAAAATTACATCTGAACTTCTATTTGAATGAGCCGTTTTCCACCCGTCGAATTTTCTCAGGAGTTTTACCGATAATTCCAACTCGCCACGCTGGGACCACCTCTATAGTTAAGTTGATACACGGAGAGGACGTCTACGGGGAACGAGCCTCACTTGCCAAGATGATGTAGCGTTTTCAACACACTGAACGCATACTGCATCACGCTAAATACGTGTTGCTTTTCTATGGTATGAGAGCATTGTTTTCCCTTTTTATAACCGTGGCACAAACATGGAAGAATACCAGTAAGCATCAAATAACATAATTTTCTAATAAAAGAACTATTAGAATCTTATGGTTTAACGAGGTTACAACAATGACCGAATCATACGCTGATTCAAAATACTTATTTTCCTTTTCTATATGTTACACGAATGTACGCAGTTGATTAGAACGAAGTGAAAAAACGAAATAACCGGATTAGCTTGAAACTATGGATCACCCGCCACCTATATCTCTATGGATGGGGCCCCCAAACCAGACCTGATCAGATAAAACCAGTTGTGGCCGCAGTTGTTGGCCTATTCTGTGGGCCCTCTGAGATAGCCCGATGACAAGGCGGGCCTCCGTGCCTGCACCCAGGTCCTGGGTCCGTCATTGGGGTTAAGTGGATTGACAACGTCTGGTCACTCAGCCCACCCAGTTTACCCCCGTATCTACCATTCACAAAGATGGTAGCACATCCCCATACACCAAGGCAATCACTATTTGCCAAAACTTAAATGTCGTTAAACCCGGCAACAAGGCTTTTGTGTCGTAAACACTGGCCCCGAGAATCGTTACTGTTACGTCTATCTGAATCCCATAACTTGGGCAGAATTTACCACTGTTTGACACTTTGATTCAATCGTCATGATCTATGCCTTCTATTCAGTGTTTTAATTGACATAATATAACAAAGGTTTCAACGTGTGTCGGTATCCACTAAAGTATTTTTTGTACTGCAGGTATTATTGACTAAAGCGTACGCAATAAATCTTGTGCATTTGCAGTTTTTTATGGTCCCCTGCTATTTGATTTGGCAGACCCCTTGCACCGTCATCCTCCCAGTTGAATCAGGAATACACTTCCCCGGACACTCTGTCATGATTAAGAGCATGTCGCGGGGCTTGTTATAAAATCCAGGCGGATCAGGGCCCCGAGAAAACAGAGACGGGGAATGGGGTGTATCAAGAGGTGGTGGTTGGGGGAGGGGGGGGGGGCAGGATTGGGGTTGGTCAAGGGGGACGGGCCCCACCCCCCATAGATACGGCCAGGCCTGTGTGACGACCCCCGAGATATCGCCAGCCGCCGCGCCCTCTCCAACAGCTATTCAATTTCGGCGGCTTTGTCGGCGGCAATTTGAGTGGGGCAGAAAGTGCCACAAATTCCCGTTTTACTACATGAAAGCGGCGGGCCGGGCCACGACGCGGCCCTCTTGTCGGTATAAATCTGCCGGGCGCTGGCCCGCGGGGGACCCCTGTGGCCGTCAGCCGGGGCTGCGGGCTGCCGGGGGCAGATGTGTTAGATATACACTGATCCACCCCCCACCACCTCCACCGCCCCCGTCACCGGTACCAGCCCTCAGGTGGTGCCCGCACCACTGATGGTGGTGCTGATGGTGCCATGAACCATACACCAGGCTGTCAGATGACCCCCGGCTGTGGCCGCAATCACATGGCATTACACAGTTAACCTGGTCAGTTTGACAGCCGCATTTCCAAATATCAAACACTGATCATTGCCCCCGTCATTTATTTTGGGGGACTTTTGGCCATTTGACTGTCAATACAAGGCAGTCTGGTTGAACTGGGTTAAATTTTGCCTCTGGTTACCCCACTTGTCATGTTTTGAACTGATCAGAATAGCATTATAGTTGTATATACGTCATAACTCTGTTCAACTTGTTTTCATAACATTAGTTTTGAAAGGTTATACACAGATCCACAAACCTGGCTTAATGGGCGTGCTAGCCGACAACAGATCTATACAACCTCTCGAAGTTTGGTCCCCAAAGCGGGCGTTCGGTCAGTCACTCGGGGTGGTCTGACGTCATCCCCATCTGATAATTCACTTCTCTAAAGCCCTGTCTTCTTTGACATCAGTTGGTCAGACAATACGTCTATAGAGATTACAGTGAATAATGTTTCCTCTTTCCAAGTTGTAAGAATAGCTTTGTCCGAACAATGTTAACGCCGTGTCGATGGTTAAATTCTGAAATATATGTAGGATGACTAACTAGGTAGATGGCCGCATAGAAAGACATTTTTATCAGGTAAAATGTCATCATTTTCTTTAGAATTTATAATATTTACTCTTTGTATCTACTTTGGATGATGGTAATTAATGTCATTCATGGTCATTAGACACAAGTATACCTTGACTGGGAGAACATACTACGTATTAACCAAAGCTAATACACACTGCCCCACACGAAATATTTTCAAAAGCCAATGTACCCTGCTTAACGTTGGGTATCATTGGCTGACTGGAGAAATCTTCAAAGTGAAGAGTAGTTATTTGCCACGGACGACGTTGACCTTTGTTACGTCATTCGCCTTTCTCTCAGCATTACATTCCTCTTCCCTCTTAATATTACGTGTAGGTTCCTTTGTGAGTTATATCTATCCATTAGTTCATACTGCAAATGTTCTTACAGAAAAATACGTCCTAATTTCCGACTCCCCTTTCCGTTAGAAACATCTTCCTTTATCTGCGACATCCTGAGTGGGACTCTTCATTAACTTCGTTCTCCTGCTACAACGTGCCCTTTCCATGTACTACTTACAGTAGCCTCTCTACAAGTCTGCCACACACATTCCTTTAGACATGTCTCTCAAAGAAGGCTTTTGAGATGCAGCATTTAGTTTATTCCACTTCTACATCTCATGAAAAACCGACCAAATTACTGAGTTGTTTTTCTTCCCTTGAGGTCAAAAAAAAGAGAAAGTTGTAGCATGGTAGTGCTACAACCTTGATTTCGAATGAGAATCCTTTTCCGCAAGCTTAGTTCTAATTATGTTCGTTTCAGACGTTTTTGTTCTGACATACTTTAAATAAATTGTTTGATGTATACCCATATGGAACTTTTCAACACCTAGACGTCAATGACATCCGAAGAGAAATATTCCATATTAAGTCAAAAATGTTGAAATGTCTTTGGAAATATTTAGAAAACATAGCTGTAAATCTTAAAATAGTAGCACATGTATTTAACAAAACCACCTAATGCATTAGAATATATAATGCCCATATGCAATTAGTTATGACTCGAGTTCTAGTAACTCATTTTTAATCATTCTTTGAGCACTATAACCCAAATGACCTACCCTATCCACAAATATGCATTTTCATGAACCCTTAAAAAGTTCCGGGCTTAATGAGGTGAAAATTCGAAACTGGACCACCTGCCAGCGGTTTACGTGGAGGCCGGCCCAGGTGATTTTCTCACTGGACAAGGTCCACCCCCAACACCAGTATATCTCCCCAAAACCTACCGTTAACCACCTGCTCCGTTGTGTACCAGCCTATCCCTATACTCCGCCCCATCCCCCACCCACACCCCCACACCCTAGCCGGCATGATGGGGTAATCGGGGACGTCCACCCCAGAAAGCCGCCATTCGCCACCCTCCGTAATTGAGGTCAGCGCCACTGTCATGGGGATCCCCTAAACTAGGCCCAACCTGGGCCACTTCAAAGAACAGCCCCCTGAACTCAGCTAAACTAGTCACCGGCACGGCCAACCGTCCGAGACTCAGTCAATGGCACACGGGCCTTAATTGTGGAGTGCAAGCTCGAGGAAACACCGTATTGTAAGAGTAAATGAGTTTTCAACACTATCTGATCATTTAAATGGTCGTGGGAATTCGCTTTATTTGCCTGATTGCGTTGGTATTTTTGGGTATTTTTTTGTCCTTTGTTTTTTTGTCTCGGGATCTCGTTAAAAGTCTTGTTTTATTGCCATTGTATTTGATAGGGGAAAGAACTCATTTTGAAAAGAAGACGTTTTTTGATGGCCCAGCTGAAAGTGGATAATTCTATCTCAGTTCCAAATGTTATTCAATAGAATTTGCTCTCGATACAAGTGGTTACTGGCCAAAAACGGTGTCTACTTGACATCAACAAACCGTCACTACTCTAAACCCCAAACCCGACAACAATCAGCGACCCACTCCGGCCGAAATCACCTCGGCAATGGGGCAATCCGACGACTCGGCCCCCACATTTGCCATGTTTATTTGGCAGATAAAAGTCCGCTTAGGCAGTCAATGCGGCGGGTCCCGGGACCTGTTGAGTGGTTTAAATGACACCGGGGTGGCGGCTGCAGGGCGGTGAGCAGCTCGGCGAGCAGCTCACACCCGGCCCACTTTTAATCAGGCGCTCAGGGGGGACGTGACCTTCAGCCGTCATTACCTGGGGCGGCGCGGTAATGGCCCACCAATGTATTCATTATCCCCGCACAATGCTGCCAGCCCCGGCCAGTGATGGACAAGTCTTGTCCTCTCGGCGTCTTCGCGCTGTTTTCCTGCCTGCTTCTGTCCTCACCTGTTTTTGGGCGCAGGCAGATGGGGAGTCCGGTTGGGGTTTTTAAGTGGTGGTAAGGTGGTTCTTCCATCGAGGTACGCCATGGGTGGGTGGGACTCTTACGGATGTGACGGTATTCAGGGAATGCGTAGGGGTTGGCAGGTTCTAGCCTGCGAGGGCACAAGGTAACTACATGTATGAATAGGGGGTGCATAACGTACCCGTTTGAATGAAATTTAAGCTTGTCATCAAGAAATAAAACGCATTTGAAAATTTACAAGGAGGGACAGAGATCTGTGCAGCCAAACTATTTGAGTGAATTTCCACTGCCCTCTCTTGTGCTCCCCAGATAAGCGAGTGAAAACAACCGGAATAATTGTGCCGTTATTTCTTTCATCTAAAGATTGGTTCACTTTATACATCCTCTTTACATCCCTGCAGTATGTGTACCTAATATTAGCAAATTGCAGACCAAACCAGGTCCCAAACTCCAATAAGAGTTTAAACAAACGAGTAACTCATGCCTGATGAATGGGTGTCGTTTTAGACACCTTGTCGAGTCATTAGTGACCTGCTCACTCCTTATGTAGGTCACGTGCGCCCTAACGACTCCCGCCCATATCATTGACCTGGTGACCTTTGCCCCCTGACCCCAGGCTGACTGCTCATTTCTACAGGTGTCAAGACGGAGACGTTAATTGGGGAGTTAGTGCCTAGACCCCCACGGACCTTTCAGGAAGTGGGCCTTAAATCGACGCCACTCTAAATAAGTGATCACTGACCCATACCTGTTCATGGGTGGTGTAGGCCTACCATTACAAGGGCTCCATTTGTTCTTGGATTTTATATTTCCGTTAAATAAATAGGCCGTATACTTTGATATAGATTTCAAATGTCATGAATTAAAACAAAGAATTCCAGCTATCAACCCTCACATCTGTTTTAAGCCTAGATATGGGACACAGTAGCCAGAGAACCCGCAATATCTCATCATGCCTCCTCCCCCGTCTATAAATTATCAGCCAGTGGCTGACAGATTGGCGTTAGTTTGTCATCCTGAATTAACAAATTGCACTAGATAGTGTGGGAATATAACAAACCGTGGATTACAACATTGTAGAAGGTGAATACCTCTGGCCATAACAGTTGCAAGGATATCCAAGGACAAAGACGGGTCTTTACAGGGCTGTCAGAAGCTCCAGGGTATAGCCCCGGTCCCCTATGATGGACTATTCCCAGGACTACGTTTCCCCCAGCCGTCAGACAGGTCCTTCCCTCACCAACAGTCTGTATGCCCGGCCCGCCGTCGGGCTCCGGCTGCCTTATGATGGATCAGTTTCAAATGCCCCCGACCCCTGACCTCACCATTGGGACATTAGTCCTTTTGTGCCGGCCCCACCCCGACCCAGCCCATTCCCTTTTGAAAGAGATTTTTCCATAAAGAAATTTGTAATAGGGCGGCCGTCGGCGGATGACAGCGGCCGGTCGTTACTTGTTAGAGCCGGGTGGGGCCATGTGAAGGCCTTTCAATACGGAGTTATCAATACACCCCTGCTAGGCCCGGACTGGGAAGTAGGGGGCTATTCTATAGCAGGAGGTGATGGTGGGGTCCGTCCACCCACCCCTTCACCCCTGCCCCCCGTCACATACCTGCTCCAATGGCCGAGGTGCTGCAGGAAGTGATAAACGCTACACATGTAGTGAAAGGTGCGTGGAGAGGTGGCCTGTAAAAGATGAAACCCCGATAGTGTGGCCGAGGGGTTAATTGATAAGGCTGGGTGTAAAGTAGGGAATGGGGAAGGAGGAAGCGGAGAGGGATGCTAACTGCGGGAAATGACCCATCGGTGTGGGGTGTGGGATGACATGACTGCCCGATGGGGCCCATGGGTGTGGGGGGAAACGGGTTGGTGAATTTCGGGTGCCATGTGTAAAATAATAATATTATCTTTCAATGGAAAATGAGTGACCAGATACCCATTCCGTCCTATCATTTAACAGGTTTACAATGTATGAAAAACAAACGTTAAAGATATTACATCTCTGTAATGAGTGTTTCAGTGCGTTAAAAAGCAATACCATCTTTATCAAAACTGAAACAATAACCATTCATTTATTTCCAAATACAAAATAGAACTTGTATTTTGAAAGGGTTTCTTTGAGACAAGGAGACCTTTGTTCAGTTAATTGTTAGGTGTGAGATTATTAATCCTAGTACAAAACCTATTGATTAATTAGAGTTGCTAAGCAATGTCGTCCTTAAATTTTCACCGTGTGTATAAAAATGAGGTGTCTAGGCTAACACCCCCCCCCTCCCCCCAAACCCTCCTCATAGTGGGGCCTCCCGGCGCTGACTAACTAACCCTGATTTACGCCCCTCACAGAGGACCCCAACAGGCTCCAACCCACCTGACCCCAGGAGCAGGTCACCTGACCCCCTGCGCCGCCTGGTGGCCGAGATGACAGACAGTCACCTGGGGAGAGGGAGGGGGCAGGTCACAGGAGGAGAGTGATCAGCCTCCAGGGGCCGGGGGTGTGGTGTGAGGGTCTGATTGTGGCCCTGACCCTCTCCCACCACTCTGACGTCGACCTGACCCCTGCTTCTTCACTCCCTGACTCAGTGAAAGAAAACATCAAATCTGCAACTCACTATAGGTTACGTTGACGTTCACAATGGCATTGATTTTCACCTATATTTCGGAAAATTGAGAAAAGTTAAATAATATATTTTGTTTATTCTAGCATAGAAATATGGTGTTAACAATGCCGAGCTATTATTGCATTATTCACAAGGCTTTCGAATAAAATGTGAATAATTAAATCAACAACGATATATTTCCACGTATTATAACTTTGCATTGATTGACGTTTTGTGAGATGGGGAACACTATAATTTGACCAGAATCGGTGATACCGTAATACTCTGAAGTTAAATTAGCCTGATAAAGTGGGTTTTCATTTTAAGATACCTTGTGCAAATCTTTATAAACTTGAGTCACTATATCTTTATCCAATCAAATATCATTTGAAATCTGACCGTAATGGATGTATTGGAGTGAGTGATGCTCGGGTCAGGCGTTCAGTTTTTATACGATTCCGCCGTAATCATCACAAGGAATCATATTTGCCTCCTCGATGCAGCGTTAGCCTCCCTAACTTTAATCTCCTATAAAAGTTTTTTTAAATGCCTAACAAGATGGGACAAACATTGTTAAGAGTTTACCAGGGGAAATCGCCGGTATGCAATTAGCCGCGGCGGGCCGCTTAATTGGGATTCGCCGAGGCCGGCGCTATAGTAATCTAATTGAGTGGGCCGATCAAAACGGTCCGGGGAGGCGTTTCTTTTCAGGTGAGTGGCGTGCGCGCGCGGGAGGCTGGCAGTTTAATTAGCAGATAAGTGGCCCCCCCTCGGCGCCTACCTGGGCCGGCCGTCAGGTGCACTGACCTGCCACCACCTGGGGGAGATAGACACTCGTTACACTTGTCATTTGGGCTTCACACCCATTACAGGGCCAATTATACACCCCCTCCAGGGAAACAGGGCCTTTCTCTCACAACAGCCCTCACCCACCCCTATCAACTCCTCCGCTTTGTATCTCTATTAACAGACTCGAGCCGTGGGAGGTTTGACAATAAGGGATGTCCCATTCGCCTATGTTGTTGTATTCTGAACTCTTGATGCTGCGCCATTAGGGAAGGGTGGCGTTTATGAATTTGTAAAATGTTTTGGAAACTTTGACAAGGTGCCCATAGCGTGGGACTGAGAGTGTAATGAAGGCGGGTAGAATGACGGCAGTTCATGGCAGATTGGCGCACTTGGCAATTATGTATGAGAGCAAAGTGTCGTGATAGGCATCGGTGACGTATTCCTGCTATAGAATCCGCACCATGAGCACTGTTCGGAAAATGTTGAATTAAAAGCACAGGAATTATTCCACAGGAATATAATGGTACGTTTCAAGATAAAAAAAAGAAAAAAAGAAAAAAGATTCACTACTCATTGACAACACTGCAGCTACACTGAATTTGTGTTCGAATCTTTTCCTCCGAGCTAGGTATTTTTATAAGAGTCAGTGACCCAATTCTGCTTTACCTGATCTAGTTTCCTAATAGGGACATAGGCAGAGACCCGTTAAGACTTTTCAATAGACTTCGCCTTCCGTGTGGATTTGAAATGTCAGGGTAGAAGTATAAGAAAAGTTGGCACAGCGTCGGGCGGTGCTGAAGGTGTGGAGGCGTACTACTATGAACCAGGAAACAGACACAACCACATCTAGAGCTGTCTCCTGCAACCTCTGTGCCTGACATAGTTTTTCCTGTCCAATGCGAACTATTTGCATTTTATTAGATGGATAGGCTAATGACATATTCGTAGACGTGCAGTCATATGACCTTTATAATTGTACATTCACCAACCAGATAACTGTGTGACAAGCACACCATCTGTCATGATAGATCTGTTTAGATCTGATTAATGTAATTTTATGTCTCTTTGTTATTACGAATGTATATAGTCTATTGAATCAATTTGATGGAGACTGAATCAAAATTAGAGTCTATTCATTACAACTATGTCAGTTCAAATTGCCTTGCAATAGATTTCGCAATAGAAATGTAGCATTATTAAACACTTAAAAAGGATAATAACCTTTAGGAACTGGCCTCGGAATGTTGATCAGGCCTATTTCAAACTGTCAACAGATAGTATGATTTACAAATGGTATGACGGCTTCGGTTTTCTCTTCAAAAAATAATTAGTTTAGTTTGCCTACTAAATTAAATAGGCGTTGAGTGATAATTGTGTTTGCGGCTGGGAGGATACGTGAACAAACAAAGGGTCTCCCCCTACAGATTACTGATGACCTGAAGTGGATGGAGCTACGCCGTCCACCGATCCCTTTGGATTAAACCTAAGGAGATCAGAAAGATCACATGATTTCATTGTTTGAAAATCGCAGGTTTTTAATTTACGCAGTATTTCTTATTATCATTCATTGCCAATTTGGAATGCCAATTCTTTCCATATTGGCCTATTTTCAAGTATAGCAAACATTTTTTCTAGTTCATCCTAATTCATTGCCTCATGTTTTATTCTAATGCGGTTCGTTTGTTGATCCGGCATTTATCCATGGTCATGCATTCTATTTTATGTTGCTTTAATAAAACATATTCTGATAATAATTTGGATATATTGATTCCATAACTTTTTGATGTTTTCATAATACGTTTTTGGTTCCAGAAAAAGTCTTGATTTATTGATGGTTGTCAGGGATCGGTACGTGACCACCCGCCAGCCTTTGTTTGAATGTACCTGCATTTTGACGGGTGGTATTACATTACCAAATATCCCAGGTAACATGTAAATGAAAGCTATTGATGAACATGCCATCAATTTTTGAATAATTCCTATCATTTCCTCACGGTCTCCCCTTGTTTTTCTTTCCTGCCTCGTGTGTTGATAATTGATTTTTATCCCTAGATTGTCACTATTAATGTTCCCCTTGATCTATTACAGGTGAGTCATAAATATTCTGCATCCGCCTCCTCTTCAGGCCAGGTACCGTACCATTAACTATTCTAACCAGAAACAAAAAAACATTGCAAATGTGCAGAGATGCATTTCCTCTTTATTTTTCCTGTTTTGTGTTTCTGAATTTTGACTAGTTCTGAACTTTTGTATTCAGCATTAATAAGCACGCAGTATTTAAGTTAGCACACGATGGTTTTCTTTCCTGTACTTGACCTGAAAGTGGGATTTACTGCTACCACCTAAAAGTGTTTATGTGATGCAAGAAAATAGGCCTTTAATGGCATTTCATTTTATCAAAAACCAACAAAACATCGGAATGTTTACTACGTTAGACGTTAGAAACACGTGATGCTACTTATTTACGTGCAGATGCCTTCAATCTAAAACAAAACGCAACTCTCTGCCATTGACTTGGCCCGTAGAAACATGCAGGCTGTTTGATGCCTTCCTCGCCAATTGCTTCAGAAGCTCCATTCGTGGCTTTAGCAATTACGCCGAGAATTTTTGGGTATTGAATTTGATTCTCACGGTTTGCAAAGGCTTCCTTTGGCTAGGCGTATTGATTCCATTTAGATAATAGCGCCATAGTCTTTGGAGGAGAACGTTTTGCAGATAACTCAGTAGCTCCTGACGGGACGGTGCCCGGACAATTGTTTCACTTAAACGAGTTTCCCTCTTTCTCTAGTGTAAATTTTATTGCCAATATTTTCAAGTTACCCATCGACTTGAAGGCCTGTTCATCAGTTTGCTTCGAACGTATTGAATTAGACCCCCCGAAAAAGAGAAAATCAAAAATATGTTCAAGAACAGTCCTCCAGAATTTCTCGGAATGTTTTTTAAATGAATGTGAATGAAAATAGGTTTTTCGGCAAAGGAATTTAGACAAATATCCCTGATGTGATTATTTATTTCCACGTGCTAAATAGGTCATTAAAGGATATTGGTAGTGGTTTCCTAGGTGGAATTCGAGTAATTCCATATTCTGTGATTGAATTGCCTGTCGTTAAAACTTTGCTTTCTGTGAGAGTGTCCATGTCCACATCAAATGACTAATCCTGGGAGTATTGGCACTGGTGAGGGTGAGACTAAAAGAAAGCAACTCGCCAAGCCGGGGTGAGCAGCTGGCCGGTTGTGAATGCTATGAGTGCAAGGCTTGGTCATTGTTTATGGAGGGGGGCTACTATGGGATAGTAGTATGCAGTAAGTAGGTGATATAATTATGATGGGTTATATGATGCTTGGTGATAGTATAGGGACAAGTAGGGTTCTAATGATTTTAGTTATCGCACTTAGTAATATATGCAATTGGAACACAAATATTTCTTGTTTATGTCAAGTAAACGTGTAGATAATAAGGACTTGTAAAGAATAACCTCTGTAATGTCTGGAAGTCATGGAAATAGAACACTTCAAAGTTAAAGTTTTACACATGGAAAAAAAAAACGAAGGAAAAAAATGTAACTATATGCAACTATCCGAATATTAACAAGTTGTCCCCATCTCTGACCAATACCACTGCCTGCTCCTGCCCCTGACCCCTGATGACACTGTGCCTTTTCAGTAAGCCTTTCCCCCAGCAGTGAGCGGTAAATGACCGACATACTGCACCCGCTGCCTGGGCCTACCCCTGACCCCTGACGACACTATGCCTTGTCAGGAGGCCCTTCCCCCACAGTTGGCGGTAAATGACTGACACACTGCACCCACTGCCTGGCCCTACCCCTGACCCCTGACAATGCTTTGTCTGGGCAGTAGGCCCTACCCCCACAATGGGATGTAAATGACTGACACACTGCACCCGCTGCCTGGGCCTACCCCTGACCCCTGACGACACTATGCCTTGTCAGGAGGCCCTTCCCCCACAGTTGGCGGTAAATGACTGACACACTGCACCCACTGCCTGGCCCTACCCCTGACCCCTGACAATGCTTTGTCTGGGCAGTAGGCCCTACCCCCACAATGGGATGTAAATGACTGACACACTGCACCCGCTGCCTGGGCCTACCCCTGACCCCTGACGACACTATGCCTTGTCAGGAGGCCCTTCCCCCACAGTTGGCGGTAAATGACTGACACACTGCACCCACTGCCTGGCCCTACCCCTGACCCCTGACAATGCTTTGTCTGGGCAGTAGGCCCTACCCCCACAATGGGATGTAAATGACTGACACACTGCACCCACTGCCTGACCCTACCCCTGACCCCTGACAATGAATTGTCTGGGCAGTAGGCCCCTCCCCCACAGTGGACAGTAAATGACCGACATACTGCACCCGCTGCCTGGGCCTACCCCTGACCCCTGACAATGCTTTGTCTGGGCAGTAGGCCCCTCCCCCACAGTGGACGGTAAATGACCGACATACTGCACCCACTGCCTGGGCCTACCCCTGACCCCTGACGACGCTCTGTCTTGGCAGGAGGCCCGTCCTCAGCATTGGGCTGTAAATGGTGGCTGGGTGGCGTGTCAGTATGTCCTGGCTGACCACCCCCTTAACCACAGGTCCCGAGCTGCTCACGCTATAACCGGTGCCACTGGGTGCGGCTCACTCACTCACCACCTGCTCGCTGCCCGTCTTGGCATCGCGTGCATACATGTATACATATATGTGGGTCTGGGCAGCTCGAACTGACTTGAGATACACCTAACTGGAGGTATTGGTGTCGTTAGAGGAAGAAATGCAGGGGGGGGGGAGACGTGGCTTTTGATGGGGTTGGCTTGTACGGTTATGTTTGCTTAGGGGGGGAAATGTCATATGCTGTGTCTATTAGTTTGTATGGTTTCAGAAATGAGAGACAAGGTCGGTGCATACCCTTATTTTAGCCATATGAGTTTATGAAACTTAAGATAAATAGGTTGGATATGCTGAGCCTATACAAAGTGTAGTTGGGATTACTATTTTTGATATTTTTCAATAAAGCTCCCTAGTTATTTTTGTGTTTTGCACCCACGCATTTCTACAATGAATAAGGCTTTAGTGCCGGCATAGCAACCTATCAATCGCCATTCTAGAACAGTCCACATTTCTACGTCACACCAAAAGTCAAAAAGTAGCACAGCTCATTACATTGCCAAAGCAGTCATTCAGGTTTGGTTAGCGTGGATGTGAGAAAATAGCGTATGAGCCAACGCGGCGTCAAGCTTTGCACCCGGACCGTCAAGTTGGGCTTGACGTTCAAAGCGGGCCAAGCTGAAAAATGATGAGTAAAACAAGATGAGAGTTAACCTGGTTTGACTGGCGGATGCATCTTTATTGAGCGCCCCGGGAGGATCGGTATCCGATCAGGAACATGTGTCAGTGTTAGTGACTTTAACCTCTCCTTACCCGCCCCCCACCACTCGGCCGTGTCGCTTTGAGGAGGCAGGGATATTGACATTGTTGACGTATCGCCACACAGGGGGTGCAGGGCCGAGCAGCTCTGAGCAGCTCGCCGGTCTGGGCCCCTTTCGCCCCGTCACCCCTCCTGAGTGTCCCAGCAATGCCCTCCGGCGGCCAACCTGGGAAGGAGCAAGACGTTTCAAAGCAGCAGAGCAACTCAGCAGCCGTTCCTTTCAACTCTCCAGAGATGCTCACTGGGATTATGTCCTACTTTCCCGCTATCATTGTTTCATTGTAACACCCACTGGTTGTGAAGTCAACCCCGAGGTTGGATTAAAAAGAATCGAATTGATTTTTTTTCTATTTGCCACCAGGGGAAACCTTATTCCATCATGCATTATGCACTTTGTATTGATATGTCAAACATTAGCGTCTGAAAAATACCTATGTACATATAAATAGCACGTACGGAATCATAGTGTATATATGATCCACGGACTGAATAAGATGAGTAAGCTTAGCTATAGTAGTAGAGAGTAGCTGCCTATCTCAGTCTCAGTATTTGTCCTTCTATTATACTTTCACATGTACTGTCCCACATCACAATATTGAATCAACATTATGACTATGGCTTATGATGCTCTCTGATTTACACCCAAAGGATTAGGTCTATGTCATTTAAAATCTTACAAGCATGTCTCTTTGGTGAGAGAACAAGTCATTAGAGAAGTTTGTTAGTCACTGAAGGTAAGTCAAACTTTGGCTGATTTATACTGGCTACATTTTCTGATTAACTGCCCCAGCCTGTTCGAGCAGGTGGGGCTAGTTAACATGGAGATGCCTTCTCACTGCATGTAGTCCTGTATGGACAGGTCGTTACCCGAAATTGAGTCTGGCTTACTCTGAGAAGAGACCGGACAAACAGTATCAAAGAACTTGGATCAGGGAGAAAGGGCACTCCCAGGCCTACCTGTTATTATGGGCCCGAAATGGCCCCGATGGTGTGGATTACTAATGTTGTGGCTGGGATCAGATAGGAATGCATTCAGTTTTGGCTGGTGGATGTTGTTATACTCTAAAGTCATTGCAATAGAGGAGCCTATATATAATTCCAATACTTCTAAAACCCCTTCACAAGCATTAACAAGCCTATTGTTTTGCCTCATTAGTTTTGCTCGTACTAGCAGCCAGCTGACTGATCACATACCCACAAAGAGGGATTGATCAGTCTCTTTAAGTACAAGGTCTCTGGTGTGTATGGTTAACATGGCAGCTACAAAACAATTGAGCTAGCAACACTTTGCAATGTCGAATATGAGATACTTATGTGACACACATTGTCAAGGTCCCCTCGGTATTATTTCTTAGGATATGTATAAATAGAGATATAGAGTGGTAAATGCCTATATATAATTGTTGATTGTAAATCACCTCTCATTAATTGGCAGTTTATATAGATATTGTGACGTTCCTCGGTAGTTCGGGCTTTCCGGTTTCTACCGCCGAGGGACGTGGGGGTTATTTCAGTTGGGTCGGTCGGGGGATCGGTCTTAGTTGAAGGGGGGAGGGTGTGTTGGTCAGGTCGGGCCGAGGGGTTGCAGCCATCAAGCGTGGAGGACGGCGGAGGGCAGAATTGTTGTTGTGGTAGGGGTCCGGGCCGTTTCTTCTATACCTCTCTCAGGCCGGAACTAGGGGAGCTCTACTCGTTCGTTCCCTGACCGGGAGTCTCAGGCCAACGGTCATCTATGTTTTGGTAGCATGGGGCCGAGCCGGTTACGTCTTAATGCCTCTGGTCAGGGGGTTGCCGCTGGCTATTTCGGGCTTCTTCATCTGGCCGGTCTTCCTTCCTCGTGCCATCAGTCGGGCAGTTTCGGGCCTTTGGGCCATGATTTTCGGTCCTTCGGACCCCGCTCTATTTTAAGCCTTAGTTTTCTATAACTTTACCAATATTACGTCTATTTCCTATTCATCTAGTCCATATTAGATCATCTTATCGATTGGAGTCCTCCTAAGGAGCTATCAGAGGAAGAAGACACGTGTGAATACCAGGAGTACTATGAAGGAACTCTTTATTTTCGGGCCTCACCGCCCCTTTTATACCTTAGTGGTCAGCTCTGATTGGCTATTTCATATCATGTGATCATAGTGACGTCACGCAGTCATACTGACGTCATTTCCAGTTTACATTATTTCTCGGGTTTCGGGTTCGTTCCCATTACATAACAATATACTTAAAGATCTACCGCATCGTTTTACATTCACATTCTTACTTTGACACCTGATGAATACCCATTCATCACAATATAAACAAATTAACCTTTAGTAAAACGTTTATAATGGAGAAAATGTCAATTTTTCAGCACTACTTCTATCACCTAGACAGATGACAATGTCATTTGGATGATTTTATACCAGAATTAGAATGAAAACGAGATTGAACCGTTTCATAATTACCAATGAATTCGAGTTTAATTCCAGTTGAGTGTGTCCACCTTTAAACAGGTGTGTCTGTCCCCCTGCCCCTCCTCCCACCCCCTGAGGCCGGGCCCGTCTTCCCCCACCACCAGCCTACCGTCTAGCATGCCGCCGTCGGTTCTCATCGCCTACTTTTTCCGCACGTCGCGTGCACCACGGGCCGTCGGCCGCCTCGGAAATGTCAGGGGTGCATCTCTGTCTCGGAATGTTTGGATTCAGGCCCCCCGGTGAGAGTGACAATGGTTGGGAGGGGAGGAGCCAGGTGGATTATTCTCATGTCTAATTTACTACTTTCCCTTCAGAAACTCATGAATAGTGTAAACGTTCTGACATCGTGTTGCACAAATTTAAAGATAATAAAATTCCGCAATTTCCTGCCTCCGCAAAAATAATGTTACTTCATTAGGAGAGCTACTGGGATGAATAGCGAAAATGTATGCCCATACTAGACTGTGTGTGTCTTTCCTTCGGGAAATTGTTATGCTACGAAAATACCAAGGTTTACGGTGAAATAAGTCGATTCAAAGGGGACAGTTTCTCACCATCCTCCGTAATTGATAACCGCGTCTCTGTCTTCACCCTGCCTCTCTATCTGTAAAGGGCTGCAGAGATGCACTTGTTTTACTACTTAGGAGTTTGGAGTAGTAGGTCAAAGTATTATTTATGCGATTTCGTCATTTCCATTGGTGTTTTTTATCGTCATTTCCATTGATGTTTTCTTAAACACATCGACCACGTTTATTTCGAGATACATCGGCATAAATTTTAAAGCTTGGTGGTTTCACCACATGTCTTTCCTTTTAACAAATGGCATATCATGATAATTAGGTGGTGTAAGAAACTAATCTGAACAAACGGCAATAGACGGTTTATGAATTAAAATGTTATAGAGATTGCATCCAAGGAGCTACTCTTATGAACCTAATTTTGGTTCCTTAAAAAGGAGGATCTTACATCTTATAAGATTTGACCTATTCTTGTGTTGAGTTTCTAACTATTGCATCAGATAATCTTTTTTAACTTTATTAGGGCGCTGCATAGTTGAAAATATTCAGATTATCTATTTCAGACAGACTTAAGCTTAGAATAGTAAACGCTCTCATAGAAATACGAACAAAAACGCAGAGCTTGCTCAGTGTCTTTTTTATGCTGCGTTGACAAATTCAAGTAAGAGCTTTACTTAGACGTCTGTGAGGTAATTAGCTAAATTAGACGAAGTTAATTGAAAACAAGCGCGTCAGGAGAAAAAAGGACTCAAGTGTAAGCCTTTGTGATTGGATGCAGCACACATATATATTACTTGGTCCCTGCCGATAGCCGACTCTTTAGAACAATAGCCTATTTTACTTTAAAGTAAAATTACTTTGAAGATCCTCACTAAAACCCCTTTGCCATTGTCAGACTAGGCTTACTATGGAAGGTTGTTAAAACGTCAGAAAACAAAGCTTGTAGAATGTATAAGTAGCTGGTAATTGTTTTAGTTTGAAAAGAAACTGTTATTCTTGTATTTCCGGGTATAAGATAAAGGTAAAAGATAAAAATTATGTTGTTGAATTCCCGAAAAAAAGTGTTTGTCAAAGGAAATGTGACATTCTTTCTGTTGCATTTTTTTGTTGCATTAGATAAAAGGCTTGGCTACACGCCATGACTCCAGGCTTCTAAAAAGGAGTTGCCCTTTCTGAATAGCTCACTATCTCCGAAAGGTAACGTATAGAAAATTACCATTGTACAGAAATCCCACAGCGTTTGACGAGGTTTACATGTGAACCCAGAAGGCTGGGAGGTAGAACGTCCAAAGGGCCTGGGACACACACCCTGCCCCGTTGTTATTTCTTGCGCCGTCCACAAAAGCCCTAAGAAAGTGGTATTTGTCGGCGCGCCTAATTCGGGCGGAGATAAAGAGCTCTAATTGCCGGCAGAAACATCAAATATTCACACCGAGGAGGGTCTCTGTGATGAGACCGTGGCAATGGCACGTAGGACAAATGAGGAAAAAGTGAGGCCATTACTCGGACGGACAGCTGCAAATGAAGGCGGCGTGACGGGCGGGGGGACCGGGGAGGGAGGAGGGGGACAGGGGGACAACTGACTGGCATGTGCTCACACCTACCCCTGACAGCTCGCCAGTCGTCGGCCGCCAGCCCCGAGCAGGCGCCCAGACTCGGCTAACAGGTTACTTTAGGGTTTACCTGGGGCTGCTAGGCTGCTTACACCTGGGGTAAATGCGCAGACGAAAAAAAATCGTAAGATTGAGAAAAAATATTTGAGATAGATCCAATTTCCAAACGTATAAACACATACTGACATATTATTTGCCTAGATTTTTTTATTCGTTCTGTCGAATGCCTTTTCTTGGGTGACAAAAAATCATAGATTTTAGGCGTTTGATGTCCGAATTTTCATCTCTGAATTTCAATGATCCAGGGACGTGTATCTTTTAGAACTCGGCATGTAAATACGGTTATTCAAAGTCTCCATTCACATAAAGGAGATGTCTTCTTCAAACTATTATGATGCCGACGGCCTGAGACTTAAGTAATGCTTGTAATTCATTCCAGGCTATTGTAACATTCATACTAAGACTCTTGCCTAATGCGCCACAGTTGTTGTAATCAGCTGGGATTATTATAATGCGTCCCAGTCAGGCCTTAAGTGAGCTGCTTAGTCCGAGACAGTTCATCACATTTGGTGATAAGTGGGTGCTGTCAGTCTAATGTATCCCAGTCTATTGTATAGCGCCCAGAAACAATCTAATCTACCGCAGGCTCCAGCAAAGTAGCTACACCCATTGCAACCAATTAAAACCACCATTAATTCTAATAAAGTCACAGCATCCATTCCGAAGCACTCAAATCTAATGTAACACTGTTAGTTATTATTCTGCACAGTATCACAATGATAGTATTTCCCTATAATAACAGACTATTTTTCTGTAGGAGAGTTTCTCTCATGTTTCTGTATATATTTGTAACCATTTTGGCGTGTATTGTTCAGAGAATCAGCCTTTGTATAGTATCTGCAACTCTGGCATAGTCTACTTTTGGAGCAAGAGCAAAACGCTACCTGCTAATTGCTTTAGGCTTATGGTTTAGATAGCCGGCCTGTCTTTATGGTTATCGGTATTATCCAAACTCATAAAACCTGGTTACAAATCGTGGGATATCCCCGGGGTTGTCAGGTGCCTTAAGCACCCTGAAAGGAACCTGAGTGTTTCGTGCCATGATTAAGATATATTTGTGTTTAGGTCTAGAACCACAATACAAAGCTGCATCATAGCCACCGACCTAATTCCTTCACATCTCGCTGGCTTCTTCATACAAAAAGTGATGTAATATCTCCAGAGTGTTCAATTCCTTCTGAAGTTATAAATATTCCTTTTAAGTTTCTCAAGAACAGTAGTCTCATTTTCCTTACAATTGAACCTGAACTAAATTGCTGTTCTTTTTTGACACAATTTTCTTCTTTTTCGATCACACAGGATGCGTTATATGGCATTCAAATAGTGAACAAAGGTTTTCACTGTTTTCCTCGAAAACAAAGCTTATGTCGATTTTAATGTTTTCTGTAAAGTGTGTTCCGTAATTCTAGCCCTTTGTGACACCAAACAATGATGTAGCCTAACGACCAAAACACCCCATTGAAGGACTTGGTTGAAAACTAGGAAATGATAGGCCTCATGGCTACCCAGGAGAATCCACAACATTGTTTGATAACATAAATGGTTCCCAAAAACATTGACATTCTATACGGTCTTCAGATGAAAGACATTGTCCACTAATTTGTCAACGATTATTACGGTAAGGTGAAACTAACCAACGTGTTTTCTTTGTGCTCACGTTCAAAAACGGTCGATATGGTGTCGCTTTGCCATATTAATATCCACTTAATTGCAGAAATATTAAAAAGACTCTTTGAAAACATTTTGCTGTCGCATTTACGATCAGTCCTTGAGCATCACATGCCTGTAGCGATTTACGGGGGCGATCTACAACATGGACTAACCACGTGTCTTCATTTCGTGAAAGTAACTGTAAATGTCATGTTGCTTCTGATATAAATTATGACGAGATTCTTTGCACTACAGTGTCAGATGTATATATGGGATTTTCCATAGACTGCTAATGCGCCTTTCCTTGTTTTGCACACTCTCCCCCCGCTCCACCTCCCCTCCACACAACCGCGGCGTTTGTATTTTGTCCACATGGCAGCGTTCGTGTTTTTGATCCCAGTAGATAAGTGTTTAGGAAATGGAAGGCACCGAAAAAATATTGGTTATAAGAATCGCATACTGACAACAAGTAAGAATGACCTGCAGTGGTTAGATAATCCTGATTTCTTCCCCGATTTGTTGCAGATCTATGTCAATATTAGCTTGATGCTGAAGGTATGTCTATAGCTATAATGTATATGAGTCTGATATTTCGTGCTTTATAAGTGATTTAGTGATGGACGTTAGCTCACTTTGGCAAATTGCTGCTCCTTTGGCTTCATTGAGAGGATAACGCTATAACATTGCACAGGAAGAAGCTGCATCGTTTTCCTGAGTTCTGATCCATGTCTTACTATGACGCGTTTTTAGACCTCTTTTTTATGTAGACGTATCAATCGTGCGATTCGGATTATGACATTCTTCATCAGAATATTTAAAAATTTAATGTATTGTCACGATTGACAGGCCCTGAGAAAATTAATATTGTAATTTGCGTTAACAAAGTAAAGTAAAATATAAATTCAACTCAATTAATACATCAGTGATTCTGATACGTAGATTATTCAACCCCAAAGCAGACGGTCGCCTCCACCGTTGTCCCATTCACCTGTAAACCCAACACGACTGAGCACAGAAAACGGCAAGGCCCGGTACAATAGACTTCTGAGGTATCAATATATTAGTCCCGCACTCTTCCATAAGAAATTAAGACGCGGAAGCCGTGGCTGAGTAGCTCAATCGCCACGAGTTGCTGTGATCACGAGCTGCTCGTCCTGAGCTGCTCGTCTCCCCAGCCAGGCCCCCGAGTCTTTGTGTGGTCAACACGTCCACAGAAGAAACCCGAGAGCGTGTGGCGATTAGCTCCACATTCCTTTGATGAGAACAACGGACACAGGACGGGCCCGACTCAAGGCCTCCAGTTGACACGGCGACGAGGAAGTTCTCTCCGGAGAAAGCCGCGTCACGAGGAGGCTACAAAAGACCCTCTTTTTGGAGCCAGTCCCCTTTCACTGGCCCCTAAATAAGCCATTTCCATGAATAATTTTCTCGCTACAAATAATATGTTTATGCAGGGTCATGAGCGCTTCTTCGCACGCAGCCGGCTCCACGAGAGAGACTTTGTCCCGAGTTGTTTTTGATATTGTACAGAATTCTTCCGCCAAATCTTTGATTGCACTACTTTTAAGGCCGTTCAAGAATGGGAGTCCGCATTAGGCCTGGAACACATTCATAGAGTATAAACAATGGAGAGTTGACTTCAGAGCGTTTATACTAATGGAAAATAGCTTCAAACAAGGTAAGGTAAAAGCCGCATTGTCTTAAGTACATTACGTGGACTAAGTAACATCCATTCAAATTCATGCATAGTAGTATATAGAAAGAAGGAACAATAACAGGCAACATTTCTTGTTTTACTTCGGCTGAAAGTAAAACGACTATAGATTGTGTCGTCCATCTAGGTTGTGTCATTCATGAAAGCAGTCATGTAATCCCATTTTAGTTCCGTCGTTTTAGAAGAAGCCTGTGACAGACATAGATTGACAGGTGTCTATGATATTTATGGACCTTGTGCTGTAGTATACTCTGTATTGACACGCTGTGTGTGGTATTCACATTTCGGGAGATGCAGGTGTCAATGCCCTGTCTGCCCCTACACCCCGTATTATGTGGGTATTATGACAGGGGTCTACGTCCGTCATAAACCAGCAGGCAGCATCAGGGATGGGCCGGCAGTGGGGGCATGCCGTGCTTAATGCACTGCACGCTACCCGCACCTCTCCAGCCGGGGCGTGGGGCTGTATAATATAGGGTTTGAATGGGCGGGTCACCCGTTGTCCGGGGGACTGCAGGGGGTCTGGGGAAGGGCTATAGAGGTACGGAGGGCCCCACTGACATGGTTAACATGGCCTAATGTGGCGTGAGCTGCTCTGACAAGGAGCCGCCCCGCCCGCCACCAACCGCTGTCATGTCGCATCAACCACGCCGCCTGCCAACGCCTGCTTCGGCCGCCCGCCGCCAGGGGGGAATGTGGCGCCGGTGGAGGGGTGCTGGGTTTAGTGGCACGTGACAAGAGTTGAGGGCACAGCGGAGTCCCGTGCAATAAGCCCTGCTCCCTGCAGGGGCACATTCCTCCGGTCAGCCGGGTCGGGCTGAGAGGGGAGAGAGCAGCTCAGTCAGCTCACCCACCTGCTCCTCGGCTGGCGAGCTCATCACTTGTAATTAGATACAGTGGATGGGAATTTAATACTGAGTTATGAATTATCTCTTTGGGCTGAATCCTTAACTGGTGTTATGTAGGGCGTATCCTTAAAGTAGAACTCTACAAAAAGCCAGGCAGTTGTTTAGACGTAGCATTTATTGGTGTTGAAATAGGTCCCGCATCATCTGTCATCCGTTCTTATCCTTGTTCCCAGATAGATAACAAACTGGAAGGACTAAGAGCATTTTAATACTGAAAAGACAACGGTGAAAAGGCTTGGGTTGGCCCGTAGTACAAACATCGTCAATTATCCAAGACAAAGAACTCTAATCATAAGCTTATCAGCCGGCCTTCTCTATACCACATGGCCCTGCTTATATTAGTTCCTAATGCATTACATTATCCAGAGAGTAACTCCGTAATCTGTTATGAACCCTGCCAAATAGATCATGGGGACTGTGTTTCCTGGACAGATCATTCCAATGGATATAAATTGTGGCAAAATGCTCCAAAGGGTCAAAGGAGGAGGTTCTGGACATGAGGTAAGACGTAGATGAAATTATCATGTCACAGTGAGGTTGACAGTGAGGAGCAAAGGGCAGAGATCAGGGGGTTCTGGTTGTAGAAGTTCATGTAGCTGGTATGTTATAATGTCTAACAACCCATATGCTCAGGCCAACCTACATTCAGTGGTAAGCCGACGGCTTTGCAGGCCACTAGTACATACAGGAGCATGGCTTTTCACCCTGGAGCAGGCACATTTCAGGATGAGTTGGGTGAGCGGGGTCCGCATTGTCTATGCATCCCCCCACTAAAGCCATGTCATAATCCGGCGGCCCTTTGGCTGGGGTCCCCAGCGTGTTGTCGTGAATAATGCCAGCCCGGCGCCCCTCCTGCTGCCCCCCGCCTCCCGGGGGAGGGGGCCGCCAGCCCCCCCGACCGTATAATGCCACATATTTCATCTCTGGCCCTGGAGGCCGACCCCTGCGGCCTGTAAAAGCCTTGTTCTCTGCCGGCTGGGGACTTGACGCGGGGTGGGTATGGGCCACCTTTGACCTACACACAGGGTTGGGGACTCCATACGCTACCCTCTTAATATCCGTGTTGGAATAATCATGCTATACCCATATGCACGTGTCTCCTAACTGATCTTACAAGAATTATAGCCTTCTTGTGACCTTAAACAGAAGTACTGAGATCCGGATATGTTTTATTGCTTATCTTTGGTTTTCAAGACTTTTCCCCGCTTAGTTCCTGATTAAAGTATTGCCTATACGTCATATATCTGTCTCGTATTTAGAGCATACTTGTGTGTCAGACATGTTCGTGGATGCATAAAAACATAAAGGCTTGCAATGAAAAGTAATTGTTTCTTTGTCAAGGCAAGACCTGAAAATGGTCTTATGAATATTGCAGTATTTAAAAGTTACCGTATACTAATTAAGAGCCGCTTCATTGAAAACGCATTCAAAACAGCTGTCCACTTAGCGAATGCATAATTGATTGTTACAACGAATGTGGCTTAAGGGGAGAGAATAATGCATGGCGACAATGACACCATGTAATGAGGAAAATAAGCAAAATAATTGAAAAGGTGATTATGAAGAAATTGAAAAGGGGAAGTGTACACGTGAGATACCCTAGAAATTGACCTATACTAGTAGACCACCTGTTTTAGGTAAAGACGTCTTACTATTGCACCAGTCCCCACCTACAATCACATTACCCTCCACATAATGTCGCCAACGGAACTCTGGGTAATGGTGCTGATTCACTTAGCTGCCGCTGGTGGCGCCACGAGTCGTGTGGGTGGCGAGGGCTGCCGTACGGAACTGTCTGATGCCTTGTTTGGATAAAGCAGCCGCGCTTTCACTGGCAACAGGGTCATTTTCTATTTTTAGAGCGTGTCCATGTGTCATTGTTTGTTTAACTTAACATTGTGCAAACAAGTGGTTTTTGAAGACTGAACTCCAAAAAATGGGTTTCCTCCCCCTGCACTGAGATGTCTTTTTGAGATGTCACGCACGTAGTTTGCAAATGCGGAAAAACGGAGGGGAAAGGCACACAAAGAAAACTTCTTAAATGTTGCCGAGTTCAAGAGAAGTTCCAAACGAAACTAATGAATTGTGGAGGGAGTGGGAAGTTTTAAATCAAAAGCTGGGCACTTTACCTACGTTGAAGCCTTAACTTCTATCGGCATGCCTGTTCATAACACAGGCGGATGATACTTCATATGATTGAGAGAAAGGGCATTTAAAACATTACTTTCCAAGAAGCAATTAATATGCCTAGAGTATTTTTTCCACAGACCTTCAAGACTCGTAATATCCACCCTGTGATCCTGTTTTTTAAATGAAGTAATTATAAGGGTATGTCCTTTGTTATTCAGTCCGACGAAGAGATGAGATGACACTTCTTCTCCCATTACCTGCTCTCCATGACCTGCTCTCGTAACAAGCATTGAAATAAACTATGCTATCTAGTTGGCTTCACCAAAAGAAACCATGACCTTCAGTATCTATTCATAGGTCTTCAGCCTGTCATACACTCAAACATAATATATGCCTAAAGCATGCTGTCCATAATATGCACCCTTTATGGCTTAACCTCAGAAAAGGTTTAATGGCACTCAGGTTCACAATGGTCTCACATCTGAAATGTTATGCTGTCGTTCAAAAATATACGTTAGACGTGTATTCACTGACAAATGCGGTCACGTTTACAACCATGATTTGAAAGGCCGCAGGTATGCTAGGACATCAATTATTCATGGTAAAACGCCACCCGCTCTATAGTAGCATACGCATGATGTGCGTGCGTATATATTTAGAATACCAACCCGAGCTAAACTGCTTCTATTTAGCAGACATTGACTATACGTCCCAAACCTATTTGCTATTCGTGCCTATAAATAGTCGTCGGAATATGTCAGAGCCGGTCGCAGGTAATGGCCTGCTTGTTAAACTTATTTGCTGACTCAGCAGAAAGAGAAGAGGGCTTAAGGGCCCCATGTCCCTTTGCCCGCCCCTCTCTTCCGTCCGTTGTTCAGTGGGCTCGGGGCAGGTTTAACTGATGGATGGGAACCCGGCCTACTTACAGAATTGAATCTTCACCCTGATAACGGGGGGTGCAATGACACGTGTGCCAATACCTGGTCAGTAGTTGGGGCGACCAGGCGGACAGGCTGATGAATGACCACTGCCCAGCTGGACCATAGGACTGGCCGCCTTGGTCTTCTGTCACCCTGAACAGTCACTATAACCACCAAGCAGCCGCCTGGGTCTTCTCCAATCCTGACTGGCTACTATTACTACTCTTCAGCTGGAATGGTCTCACTTGGTCGATTAGATTTCAGAAGTTGAAAAGGACTAAACAGATTTCATCTGCATTGTCGACTAATATTACAAGGGCGTCATGCTGGCGGGTGACTTGCACCCTAGTCACTGTGGTTTTGGACCAACAACATTCGACATGTTTCATTTTTATCAGTAGTCACCGAGGACCAGACCTGTTTGTAGTATATCAGTCGTTGTTTCTTTCAGCACATTATTACATAGATTATGCGTTTCAATCTGGCTCATTTTCTCTATATCAGATTGAAACACCACAACCAATTGCTCAATGTGAACTCGGGTCTATGTGTTACATATATGCTGATAGGAGGCAAACTAGAATGTGGTGGATTTTAACATAATATAAACAGCTTGCGTAATGCAGAGAATGTGCTAGTAATGGCAATACAGAAGGAAATGTTCATAAGCGAAGGATCAGGGAATTACTTTTTTTTTATGTCAGTAACAGAATCTAAAACCAATGATATGGTCGTTGTGTAATTGAATGGCCCTTCGTTTTTGTTATTATGGTCCGAAATTGTCATCAAATATTGCCGCTTGATTATCTCATTTTCCTATACTACTTACGTGACATTCTGCAAGCCAATACTTTCCGCAAACTACGTACAATAAGTTGACGTCGATATGAGCATTATTCGTCTGTTATAGGTCAAATCAATCAACGTTCTGCTTAATTGTCCTACCTATAAATGGCATATCGTTTTGGGTGTCAGGAGTTTGTTATTCATGACCTTGACGAATGCCCCTTTGATTTCCCTCATCGCGTGTGAATGCAAACACGAATACATCATTCCGCTGTATTGTGAGGGCCATAATTTCGCCATAACACAGGTGCAATAGGATGGGTTAGATGTCCAGCTCATGGCAGACAGTGGTGAATTTAGAGGGGGATGCAGGGGGCATCCCCCCCCCCCCCCCCATTTTGGGCCAAATATTGATTTTTTTTAATGTAAAATTCGTGGCCCGAAAATTTAGATCCGCCCCTCAGAGAGACAGGCCTAATGGGAGGACAGAAGAAACTGCGATCTGACAGGAAGGGGACCAACTTGTGTAATACACATATAAACAATAAACATACAGGAAGAAAAAGTTCATTTTACCAGATTTGGTAGTCACCTCGTGATGGCCATGACCAAGTAGCCTTTGCATATTGAATGTGATTGCCTTTACATATTAAATGTAAGTACATATGCATTCGAAACTAATGCAAAAGCTTTTTATCTAGAAGTTAAAATTCGTCCGCCGACAAACTGAAACCAACATTGCATCCAGTCCATATCATGGTATCGGAAGGTCGTCCGTACCAGGTCTATAATGTGAGTGTTAATAACTTTGATCAGCTGGACTAACATTTTTGCAAAAAGGAATATCTAGAGTCTTGGAACACAAACAAACAGGACCACGCATAATTTTGAACAAATCGAGATGTTTGTTTCCGATGGTTCCATCAGTGTCACTTAAGATTTGTCAGCTGTCTTTGGGGCTATAGTTGATGACTGTGACGTGATGGTTGGTATGGATATGCTGGACGTGTGGGTGGGTTGGTGGTGTTTACGGGGTCAGGTTTAGGCCTACTGCTCAGGGGAGGTGCGACCAAGCCTAAAGTTGTAAGTCAGTAGGGGCGGGGTGGGACGGGCGTTGGAGGCAGCCGCCACACGCCGTCACCGTTGGGACTGACCGTAGATCAGGGTAACCCGAGTAGTCATGGTGACCCGAGTAGTCAGGGTGACCCGAGTAGTCAGGGTGATCTGAATAGTTAGGGTGACCCGAGTAGTCGGGGTGATCTGAATAGTTAGGGTGACCCGAAAAGGTAGCGTCACCTCTACACTAGTGTATGGATCTGTTACGGGGCGGGTGTGACCAGAAATAACCCATATAACGACCAGAGATAGGAGCAAATAAATTTAGTTATAGAGATGACTGATGAACTGACAATGCTTTTTAAGGTTGATGCTACCTATGAAGTGGAGATTCGTTTTACTTTGGTATACGCTGTGGGCCATGTTTTTTTTCTTCATATAATAGGTGATATAGATTAGTTGAAGCATAGAACTGTAGGAGAGCATGCTTGAAGTAAAGCGCATGTATTTTCATCATTTCAATTCTTGCTAGTAATATGAGGCACAGTGCACGTGAACTCTTTGTTAATCTGATAATCAGTACCATGAAGTCCATCGACCTGCCCGCATCCTATTCAGATTTCCTAAAGGTAATGAAAGTTATGTTTTTCTTAGAAAAGTGCACTTGAGTCAGAAAAATACATACGACAAAAGGTACCGATATTGCATACCAATAGGCACTTAAGTTCAGACAAAGCCGAGCACGACAAACTGGAGGAAACCACTTGAAAATACAGTTTCTAGTTGTGCTGGCGGACTTTATATATAGGCTAGCCTCCGAAATAAGCTATAACCGTCTTTCTGTCTCATCAATGTGCGAGCAGCTGACGACGGCTCGGGAGGGGTGTTACTTAGCCTGCTGACGTGGGCCCACTTCATCCCAATCGGCCCTGTCAGCCCGACAAGGAGGGGGGCAGTGTATGGGCCGGCAGGGGCCCCTTCATCACGGCCCCGGGCTAATAAAAAACACACCGCCCTGACCCCACTGACCCCCTGAATACCTTACTGCTCGGGCCGGCCTTTGAGCTGCTCTGAGCCGAATAATCAAACGTGTTCTCTACGTGGTCCTTGACCTGTCGGTGGGTTAAAGCACCCGGTGAGTCGGTAAGGACCTTCACGTGGACCTCTTTTGTCCAGGAAAGTTGTACAAAAAGAAGGTGTCATTGTTTGCTGGGGGCAGGGAACGTTGTCTCTTGACCTTTAAATTTGATCTATCGGTCACAGGGGGAATTCTTTTTATCATTATTTATTTAGTTTTGGCAGTCTTTGTTAAATTAACAAATATTATAGTCACACCACAATGGATCCAGTAGGGAAAAGGCGTATGTTCAGCCATTCAGTTCAGTAAGGGCATACATATCTGCTGATCTGCAAGTAGACCTCTATCTTTCATATTAGTGATGCGTGTTATCAAACACGATATCTCTTGTAAGATAAATCTTTGAGACCTGTGAATTACTCCTCCTTTGACAGAAGTTTGCCCCTATGCATTTAATCCAACAAGGATCGTAAGACTTGAGGCATCCTTTTGTCTACAATATTGAAGTTTAACTAGATAGGGATGCAATCGTTCCAAAACTAGGGGCAAATTCACTTTATCATGTACATAGAAAACGTTCCATCGATTCACTCTCATGAAGTTTACCTTACTTGTAAACAAAAAATCTATTCTGTCAGATAGGAATGTACGTTGTCAATCAATCAGTTAAGGGCTCAACGTTTCTTGCATGCGAAGATTCCCATACACCGAAAACATTCTGTAGGATTCTAAACAAAGAAGAAAAACATGCCCTGTATATGATAATCACACCTTCATGTCTATGTCCCTGAGACTCGAAACTAAGAAGGATCTTTATCAGCTTGAAAGGCTCTGTTTCAGAGGCTTTTTCTGGTAAATGTGGGAACTTTGAGCCTTCATTGATGGATCTTTTTTCTACTTCCTGAAAGCTTTGTACTTCTTCTAAGAAACAGAAAGGGTGGTTTTAATCAGTAAGGGGCTCTGGCACGATTCCTGGTCTTTACAAAAATCCAATAAGTTCAAAATTGTTCGAATCAGATCAGAGGTAAACATGATGGTCTTCTCTGTTGCATTCAAACAGGAATACTCTTTCAAATATTCTCTACCTGTTATCAATCCGCACCTTTCTTAGCTGTGTAGTGGAGTCGGTCTTTACCGCATCTTCCCTCGCACGGCCAAACACAATTCTGCATACTTAGTTGACGATGAGTGCAGCCTGGTTGCGGGCGGTCGTCAGGGTGCCTGGCGCCGGAGGTAATAAAGAAGGTGAAATTAAAGCTGTAAGTGTATCCGTTGTAATTTTTACATGGCTTATTTTATTACCTTAATGTGGCCGGACATCCGTCTTCTATTCTAACGTGAAGAGGGACGGTTTAGAAGAGCCTCGTACACTGTAGGATTATAGCTTAGTCTGTCTCGGCAACTTTTATAAATACCGTTAATACCTGGCATAAATTATTCCCTCTCCATAATCTCATATACATTTACTAAAAGAAAAAGAAAAGCTAATACTTCATTTGGAAGCTCATTTTAAATATGTGAAGATGACATGGATTGAAATCATATTTTGGAATCGGCAATTTATTTTAAGTGTATTTAATTCTCAACACAACTAAAATAGATTTCATGATATGCTTAGAACCAATGTTTTATTGACAATCCATTCCCTCGGCTTCCCTTGACTATCATCTATGTCCATCTGCGAGGCATATCCCTAAAGCCCCATCGAGTCCTATGTTTTAATTATATAAAAGAAGGGCCATGAGGCGTCCATATATCATCCCGGGGAGGCCCCAGTAGCAGGCGTTCCCCTCATAAACATTTAATGGCCAGACCCAGGACAACAGGGCGTTGCTATAAAAAGAAATCAGGCGTCGTTGTCTTCCTGGCAGGCCACACGGGTAGCCAAGGATGTGCGGAGAAATATGCGGCTAAGGAGAGACCAGAATGAGCAGAGAAGGTAGAACCCAAATGATAGGAAGCAACAAATTCGCAGGGTGATAAAAAATCAATTGACAGGGTGATTAACATTGATTGACAGAGTGAGTAACATCATTTGGCAATGTGATTAACACCATATAAATCTGAACTAGAAATATTTGATTTTATTTTATTTAGATGGGCAAGTTTTAGATGCATTCTAGTCCTTATATAGGCCTATGTGAAACCACACGCGCCACGGCAATACAAATCCCCTAAAAGGGAGACCGTACCCTTGCATCCAAGATATGTGTTCAACCACCTTCATTTCAACCCTACACTGGCAAATTCCCTACACTTCTCTACGAACGTCCAGAAATAATAGCGAAGAGAAATTCTGTATAGTGGCTCCAGAGCTTGCAGGACAGGACAAGAGTGGAACGAGGTGGGAGGCGTACCGGTGAACTGTCCACCATAACCAGAAGCTAAATAAGCAGCAAGGTGCAGAATGAAATACGTCAACACGTTGATGGGTTGGACAAACTATGCCCGGCCAACCAGCGGTGAGAGCCTCGCGCCTGACCCGCCCAGAATGGGGACACCGTGAGCTGCAGCTCCTGAGAGTGACTCAATGCTCGCTCTGGCGGGATAAGATCTCCACCTTTTTATTAGGCATACAAGAATTGTTATTTTCGAAAATGTACCTTCAACCCTTAAAATGTTATTACAAACATCTATAAATGATCATGGTAAGGAGCTGCAGGTTTTCCAACAATGAGTTCAGAGTTGCCTTACTGGAGACGGATTAACTTACTGGAGACGGCTAAGTAGGCAGGCATAATTTATGGAATGCTGTCTTAATCGATGGAATTCAAGGATCCTCTGTATAAGCCTCTTTAATCTTAACACATTCCCTTGACTCCTTAAATAGCACCACGTCAGCCAATGAGCTGCTCGGCCTGTGAAGGCAATCCGCCAAAGAGCAGATCAGACAGAAGAAACAAAACCCGCTGAAAGTGTCCACTTCTATTTTAAGCCCGGTGCGGTGACCGACCTGATCGATCCCAGCACGGATGAGATTCACCTTTGGAGGTGGTATTAAGATTCGGCGACCCACCTGGGGCGGTATTAAGATTCCCCCCACCCCCCGGAGACCGGCAGATCAAAGGTCCTAAGGCCGGGGCGGGTGCAGGGAGTCCCGGGACACTTATCGCCGGCCCTCAGATAAGCTGGTGTCCTATGAAGCCCTGGCTGTTGGGGCTGACTTCACATACCTATAGGCCCTCCTCCTGACCAACCGACCGACCCAACCCGCCTCCAACCCGACCTATTTCGCTCCCAGTCCTCACCCCTATAAATATCAACTTACACAGGAAAATGAGTTACTATGTATACAAATAAAAGCGGAAAAACAATATGACAGGATTTATTTTTGCATAATGACATTGAGACTAAAAAAAGAAACCCTATATGGTCTCTTTTTATCATATGAGGTAAACCGGTCGCTCTTACATCTGTTGACAAGTGATCGTGGGACAGCAGGATCAGACAGAGCAGCTCCAGGCGCCTGGAGTACTGGGGGAGGTGGAGGGGGAGGGGAGGGGCTGGTGATACGGTAATATGTCGCCGTCGGTGAATGCTGATCCCCCAGGCCCGTGGGACCTTCTAACAGATGCTGGAGGGCCGGCCGGGCCCCCCCGTATTTACCGGGCGGAATCTATCACCGGGCTCTGGGTCACGGGTGGGGGCTGGGGGGGGGGGGCTGGTTGACTGCGAGCGGAGTTGCATTGATGTGAAAGATACTGACAACATTTTTCTAAACTTTTTTTAGCGTCCGTTTCTTTTCTTTTTTATCTTTATTTTGTACTCTCTCCCTGTGGTAGAGCATTTGAAGTACATGGCGTTCTAGATTGGGCTATGAAAGATTCTCGCTGGATTAGTGTAAGTTTTCAGACTAGCGCCCCTGATTTCCTGCCAGTGTCCCTTGTATTACATGTGTAATGCTGTGGATCATGTCCTAACACTTTAACATTCACAATGAATCAGGTAATGCCTTTACTTGTTCCTCTGCCTGCCCTGTCTCACTTTGGGTCAAGGTGATAACCATGTGTCGGAATAGTTGAATTAATTGGAATTGATTATATCTTCTGTGTAATGATAAGTATATTTGGTATGAATATTGATCCAGAAAACAATTGAGGTGTTTGGATTTCATGCCATCTGACAGCGAAAACTCGATATCGTGTCTCATGCAAGAACTGACAATGACGGATTCCCTTACATTACATATTAGCCTCCCCACAAAGATGCCGTCATCAAATCTATGAGAACGTATATCTGGCACTAGAGTTCAGTGGGCGGCTTGCATTTGATATGGGACGCAAGCACACGTTAAGAAGCACACGCAATATTCTCATTTTCGAGCCCAGCTCCACATTCCTTAATGTTTTCAAGCGGGGGTAACGTGCTCAATACTTCATCTACAAAGCCAAGAATAAACAGTTTTTAGCCCAAATATTTCTGATATTTGTCAAACTGATTGATAATATTGGAATTTGACTCTAGGGCATTAACTATATCATCTGAAATCGAAACTTAATACCTGATGTATATCAAAATATATACCAGGCGTACCACAAAATTCAAGTGATCAGATTACAGTTGATATAGTTATCAATTAACAATAATATATTACATGTATATTTATGCAAAATATTTCGTAATTTGATATCATTTATAATCAATCAAACCTCTACCTATAGCCATATAGGTGTGGTGGCCACGTAGATATCACGAAATTCGTCGACACAATGTCTAGAGATCAGACGAAACGGGGGGTCTCCTTATTGGTCATGTTTATAGGACATACCAAACCGCCCAAGGGAACCCCTGCCTTTTACCATACATTGCCTTGCCTGGTGGGGCTGGTTTAACTGTAGGTGGGCCGGGGGTGGTATATGGTCAGTGTTACTATCTCAGTGAGCAGCAGCTAGCATCAGGCGGCCCCCTCCTTGTTAAGTGGACGCATTTTGATTCTGGCCGTGCGCCGCCCATTAGCCGCGGTAATTAAATATTGTCATTCATCATCAGAAATACCCCCTCTTTGCTGGCATTACGACTGCGGGCGTTAAATAATAGAGCAGGAAAATTACAGTTATGAATACGATTACCGCCGCCGTGTGCCTGCTAGCTGGCCTCCCTTCCTGCCCCCAGCACTACCCCTACAGCGCCGCCAAAAAGTCGGCATCATCACTTCTTGGGCATATCCGAAAGGCGACAGGCGCAGATCGCTTAGGAATCACCACTGGGCCGTGGAGGGGTTTATGGTATCGGTGATTTATCGGCACACACAGAGACTCTTGTTGCATTGTAAATCGGACCTGCTGGGCTTTTTCACAATGTCTCGATTAAATTCCTAATTTTGCGCGCTGGGTTCCAAAAACAGCTTGGTGGTGTCACGACTGGTTTCTTGTGCCGAATTCACATCACGAGTGGGTTGATTAATTGGAAGTGGCAGTGAAGGTTTTCTGCGCCGAGTGTCATAGGATCGGCCTGGGGGTGGTTTTTAACAGTGCCCAGCCGAGCCGGCCAAAGGCCCCCACAGAGTAATATTGTGACAACAGCAAGCCATAAAAGTGGCCAGTCTCTGGTGCCGTTCATTGCTTTGCCACAAAAAGGTGATTAAATTAATGCTCCCAAAATGCGAACAAATGACCGGATTCGCCAAGAAAGAAAGTGCAATTGGTCTATATGCGTGAACGTGTTGAAAAAATTGCATTTTTAACTCTTTCTTCTCCTAGGTCCGAGTGGTTAGAACCGTTTGCTTTGGTTCTTTAATCCGGATGGCTCGTCTGCTTTTCAACTTTTCTTATCTCGGTGGTTCCTTGAGGCTGGAATCTAAAGTCGCTCTCCGTTTCAACATTTTTATGAATCAATGTAAAAGTAGATAGTTCGTCTATTGAATAGAAGCAGTGGCAGATTTACAAGGGGCACAGGGGGCACCTGCCCACCCCCTACCCCCCATTTTTGGCCAAATATTAAATCAAAATTCTCGACCCTAGAGATTCTGGAGAAAAGCTTGGCAATAGGGTGGACCCTCTTTTGAAAATCTCTGAATCCGCCCCTGAGAAGTGTATATATATTAACCAGGTATGCATGAACAGAATGTCTGTATATAGGCCTATATATATACGTGTTTCTGTATTGCATGAACAGTGTGTGTTTTGGGCGTGGCGTGCCTTGACTTGTGAGTGGCAGTGTACACGTCTACCCGCTCGGCAGGCCGGTTTCCTGGATCCCCCCGCCCGCCCGGCACATACACTGATGACATGACGGGATTAGATAAAACTGATATTCACTGCCAGCCAGGGGGAATCGCGGCTTATGTGATAACTGCAATAGGATCGTTTAAATACATTTATTTCCACATTTACATAAGAGGATTAGGATGTCGGTTAAGGAACCCGATCTCCCCTCCCCGAGGGCGTTGACAGGGAGCCCCAGACTCCCCGTTAATATCTAACAGTCCTCTCTGCTTTTTGGACAGAGAGCTAACGGAGAGATATGAAACTGAAATCAGCGAGCAATAAGATAATGTCATGAAGCTAACTATTGAAGTGATTTTAAGAGGTTCGGGGTTCGGTGGTTAGGTTGGCGGGAGGTAGGAGTGTCGGTAAAGAAGGACACACACGAGAGTTAATTTCTCTGATGATGCCTGAAATAGAGTAACGTCTTCTAGAAAGTGTAGATGATGGAGCAAAATGATCTTAATCAAGGACTGGTTACGCCTTTAAGATCAAAAGATTCACCGAGAACGTGTCCTTGACCGTTTTCCCGTCTATTTTTGAGATTATGAAATCTGCCCATATTTGGGAATATCAGCCCTACGATCTAACAGGGTAATTTTCCAAAGTGCGGATCCTTTGCAAAGTAACCCATCAGTACCCCAAAGTCGACCGCGTGATTAGATATTTGAACTGGAATGCAGATTGCAATAAGGTATCTAATTTTCAATATTTGAAATCAGATCATTAGTGTCTCATGGCATGTCAGGAAAGGCAATTCATACTTGAGACCTGGATCAGTGGCATTGAATTCCATCTGTTGATTTGAAATGGAACCTGAGTGTGGAGTGATGAACATGAATGATTGCTAATATCATGCAGGCAAACCCACGATGACTTTACCTGGCTCAGGATACCAAATGTAGTCGTTTTGTCTTGGGACTCATCTCATAGATTAGATAGGTACCTGGGAAGACAGCAGATGTTTTATTAGTCGGTCATTTGACCAGAAATATTTCGTAAAACCCAACACCAGTTCCTTTAGGCTATCATGTGTGAATTAATCTCATATTGGAATTTTGTGAATTATGCCTCGGGTTTTTAGTTTGTAATGTAATGTTTTGAGAGCAATTATTTTGGGACGAATTAATTACTGCTGGGCTGGCTACTTCCAAAAAATCCCAGATTTCAAAGTTTGAATTGTGGTCTGAGATTCGTGGAGAATGTTTTCGATACTTTGTCGTTTTAAGCGTGATTGTTTCGTTGTTATATGTGATTAAATGCATTATGTATGCTCTATTTTATCCCCTGGAACAGAAAAGAGTGTCTACTACTTGCAGAACGAGTATCTGCTGGCAGTAGCGTTTTAGTGATGAATTAGTAGAAATAAGTGTCAATACAATGGTTGAGCAGTGGTAAATCAGTATGTCCGAAATATTCAAATGAGAAAGAGCGTACAATGAGTAGTATTTCAGTACCTCATTTGCGTATTTCGAACATATTGATTCAGGATGTGTCACTGCTGTTTGTCCCAAAACTCTTGACACTTAATCCCCTTCCACGGAGTTTTAAATGCTGTGCTAAGTTTAGTTCAAGCCCCCCCCCCCCCCCCCTGTCGGCACCTGTATTCCTGAATCAACACGTTTCTGATATATCCTTCGGGTACCCGGGAGGTGTCAGCAGGTAGTGGACCAGTCCACCCAAACAGACGGATGAGCCGTCTATGGCAAGCCAGATGGGTAGGTTATCCAAACAGTGTTACCTCATCCCCAAATCAGGGTATGGGGTTCCCAAACCAGGATTTAGCAACCCAAGCCAGGGTTTCAGACCCCATTCATTGGTTTGGCAACCCTAACTAAGGGGTCGGATCCACCTACCAGGGTTTTGCAACCCAAACTAAACTTTTCGATCCCCAAACCAGGGTTTGACAAAACAAACCAGGGTTTCTTTCCCTGAAGCAGGTTTTTATTTTAAATCCAAACCATGGTTTGTGTAGCCCAAACCATGGGTTGGGGATGGAGAAACGTTGTTTGGGAAATGTACCCATTAGACTTGCCATAAACACCCTCCCCCAAAACCACCCACCTACAACTGTAAAACCTAGGCGTTTTGCGGGCTCCAATAGACACAGGATCAATCCCCAACGCTCTGCGGCTGTCTCCATATCGCCAAACTCCCACTGGTCGATATTCAACACGCAGGGAAATTTGCGAGGATGGAGGACAGAGTTGTGAAAACAGCGCCGTGGGGGTTACTTGTGTGTGAGGCGTGGTGTTCGTGTTGTTCTTGGTGCACGTGAAAGGATAGCATTACTGACAGCTTCACGCCTATTTTGTTTATCATTTGTAAACATTTTTGTCAGTTTATTGAAAAAAGTCCAGCCCAGTGATAAAATGTCTCAAATGCAGTGTCATCACATTTCACACATCAGCCGCGCGCCTCTGTGAATTTCTTTTTGTATGGATCCCGGGGACGATAGCAGAAACAAACACACTCACAATAGAGAGAGATGCGTTTTAGAAAAACCCACCAGAATCTAGAACGGCGGAAAATTCCTCATGAGATCCCAGTTCTTTTTCATTTCTAATACGAAGAAAGAGATTTCGCATAGTGACCATGAAACTTATTATATGGGATATTCGCGGATGAACTGAACATGGATATAACTATAAGGAAAAAGGGTGGAAAAGGGGTCTGATTTATTCTGTGAAGTATGAGCGTGTTTACGGCGGGCCCGAGGCGCCTCCCCCAGCCACAGGTGGCGCTGGAGGTGTGATTTTCCCACGTTGTCACCCACCCTACCCCCCATCAGCGACAAGAGCCCGTCTCTATGACAACAGGCCACGTCTCCCCATAGCAACCGCTCTCCTGAGATACCCTGGATCACCTGGCCCGGCCTGCCATCACCTGAGGGGACTGCTAGTGTCCTGTATTGCATATAAAGAACCGCGCTCTTTTTCCCCCATTATGTACTCCATGTTCAGAGAGTGTTTTCTGTCAGTGACAATGTACATGTGAAGAACAGCAGTATTTTTATCCGAGGGTGTGCATGTGTCCTTTTACTGTGGTCGGGTAGTAATAAGAGCAGCAACAGGAGTAGAGGCGTGATACTCAAACGATATGGAAAGTATGAAAGCGACCCATGTGATCAGAAGCTATTGATTCAGCCAGTTTTCATGAAGGATTCATGGAGGACCTTGGTGACCTTTCGATTGAGAATTGCTACCCGTGTAAATCACCCTGCCCATGTGCACAGGGAGCTCACTACCTGCTCTCTTCTCAGTATCTACTAGCTCCCTGTTTAATTACTGTTCAGTCTTTGCCCATTGTACTACTCGCTCCCAAATTACTCGACCCTTGCCTATGTACAGCTCATCAATTGCTCGCTTACTGCTCAACTAGTTTTTGCTTCATGTGCAATAAGTTCTCGCTCCTAGCTCACTAGCTTACCAACTATATGACAACTGTTCCGTCTCTGCTCCCTGCTCACTTTCTGCTCGACTTTTGCTCTTTTACTGCTCACTCCCTGCTCGCTCATTGCTCACTCCCTGATAACCTATTGCTCCTTTCCAGCTCGCTAACTTCTTGTTCCATGCCCGTTACTTTCATGTCTTCCATCCCTTCAAGGGGGTCTGAGTGTGTCTTCCTCATTAGCTTTGAATGGCCGCCATTGACATGAAATGGTACTTAAGTCGCAATTAATTCTGTGCTTATCGGACTCCTCACCTAATGCGTAATTGAATTATAAGCAAGGAAGACGTTGGATTTTAAGAAATAGAAATGTAAGGAAAATGAATCAATACAGCTATAAATATATAACAAGCTATACAACATTTTTCAAAGAAAATTGTATCAATTTTTTTTTTTACAATAGCAAGTTGTTTTATTCAACCATGTGCACCTAAATTCAATTTTTATTCTTTCGATTTCCACCCTTGCATCAAAGTGAGTGTATGGGGATTTCTATCACAACAACAACCACAAACATAACCATTCATGAATTGTCTTTATTGAACCACAAATCTTCTTCACTCTACATACCCAATGCGGAACACATTGGGCATGGGTCGTTTTCCTATTGTTCTCATCAGGTCCGAGCCGACCCTCAGGTTGCAGTGACAGCTCCCTGACGTACGTGAGTAACATACGGGCACGAGGTAAAAGGGTTGGGGCCCTGTCAGCAAACTGGTGCGGGCGGGGATCAATCAAGGACGCCGCCCTACCTTTATAGGTGTCCTCCAGCTGCTCGTCTAAAAGCCACCGCCTAGATTGGATTGCCCCGGTGCTCTTAATGCTAAAAGTTGAAGTAAATTGAGGCCCCAAAGGGGGTGCACTTAACCCATGAAACCTTTTACTCGGGGATATCCCTCTGTTGACTCTGTTCATCTGTCGGGCCTCAGTGCCCGCTTTATTTGCCCATAACCGGGACAGGGCGGCCGCCCGTATGAAAGCAGAGGGATTATGCCTGGAAGGAATGCGCAGCTTGTTTCTTTTACAGGTGGAATTCCGTGAGAAACCACTTAAGTCGGGCCCTGTTAAGTTCATAGGGAAAGGGATATAAAAAGTTAGGTTCCCGATTCGGGGTATTTAAGGCAGATATTCGCAGAGGTGTTTTTTTTTTAACTATCAATAATATTAAGTTATATCATAGGTAAACTGGCAGGGGTCCAATATGGAAAATAGAAGGTTAATCAGTATAAATTACTTATTAAACTGGGGAGTATAGTCTTTTATATCTATATATATTGCAGTGCGTTTGCAGTGCGAGAAGAGGCCGGAAATATAAAAATAAGGAAAATGGGTCAAACCCCGCCCTACGGAATGTTTTCGGTCCACGTCTGTTTCTCCGTGGGAAGGTGCATTGGCGATTCCCCCACGCTTTGATGTTATCTGTAGAACGCTACCTGTTGCTGATAAGATCGATAAGGCGGTGCAGGAGGCCTGTAAGCATGCATAAGGCAGGTAACAGGTGCCCCACCAGGTGAGAGCTCCACACGTTATCGGCGTGCTGACGGAACGGAGACCCGGTCTCAAATGGAGACTGCAACTCACCTCAACGGCTGGTTATGAGTTCAGCATGAATTCCACATGGCGACAAAATTAATACAAAGCAGTAGTTTAGCAACAGGTCAGCAACAGCTTTTCTAAATTGTTGCCGTTCTGCTTCCCATAAAAATTACATTGGTAAGCTGTTGCTGAGGGCAACAAAAGAATCAAACGTGGTAAATTTAATGGAAACACTTCAACACGGCAATAATATTTTCAAGTGTTGGGCAATTGTGCGATTCATCTTTGTTTCCCAGTATTGCCCACAGAACCTCGTAATTTATTTGCATCGTGGAATCTATCCTTAATTTTAATGTGAGACCAAGGGTCTAAGCTGGAGTTATCGAATTAATGACGACTGATCAGTCTAGCCTTTGATCTTCTGAAGATGAAGATTTTTTTGTATTTCTTTTTCCCATTGCACTTAGCAATTTATTACAGTGAATCTATAACATTTGGCCTAGATTAAACGCTTGTGATCATCTGTAGTTCCTATAATTCAATCATTGAAAATCGTGGAATAAAGTAACAAGTCCACGTGATAATTTCATTTACCTATTATCAGCTGATTATTAGGAAACCTTGCGTGGGCCGCCTGAAATCATTCAAATGTACATACAAGTTAGATAAAACATTATCAGTCAAATGACAAGAAACATACTTCAGGGTGTTATATTAGCCGTAAAACCTTGGTGTTATAAAAAGCCTTATGGATTAGATCTAATTGCTATCATACATGTACCTAGAATGAAATACACAATGAAAAGTTGCAGCTAATAAGGTAAGATTACACATTAGAAACCATGCAGCTCATATTGTGTTGAGCTTGACCTTTTATTTTCAAAATTGCGTATTGTTCAGTCTATTAAGCTCGTCAACTTCCAATAAATATCCCTATTCAGATGCAGGCTGCCATACATAACCCTAGTTTTACGCTGCTCATTTTTCATACAAAGAGCACATCATAAAAGATTCAATAGATTCGGCGATAAGCTCGCACAGTCTGCCGCGGATACACCGACAGTCTAGACTGTTAATGCGAGCACAACGAAATGTCTCTGCTATTTAGTCAAGGCATTCTGTACAGACTTTAATACGGTCTTGTTTTCTGAGTTTGGCGCTGCAGTTATATCATATAGCGCCACTCCAGTGACAGAGGGAGCCAGTCTCTATATGCATACCCGACTGGCATGTCTATCCATAATGTAGGTGGGATTCGGTGATTGCTAGATGATACGGAGGGAGAACTGTGGGCATACCAGAAATACAATATGCTGACAATGTGCATTTGGACCGCTCCCAGCGATCACTGGCCTAATATATTGGTAAATGAAAAGTGCATTAGTGCTGTGTTCGGCGCCCTGGCAATGGGTTAATGGAGACTCGCATTAAAACACCACTGACTCCACCGTGTGTTCAGACGCCACCCTAAAGCTTCACAATTGTGACATAGGCGAAATGGCCGACGTTCAAAGAGAATACCTTACACAGAAACGCGTCGGTTGTAAGAGTAGATGCCAAATGTGGGGGTGAAATACCCATTGTGGTAATAATAACCCCAGGTGGCTTTACCATTGAGTTGACCTAATTGAAAGTCCGTTTTCCGGGTGCATTTAGGGGAAAGCCGAGACTGACTGCTTTTAGCCTCTTTACTTATGCTGCTTACGGCAGTGGGCATGAAATTCTCATTTTTACATTTATTTCTAGCCATGGAAAATGAGGGGAAATTAGAGCCAAAATAGATGTTTTCCTCATTTTCAGACGAATACTTTAGGAGTTCGGACAACTCATTTCTTAATGTGATTCTGCCTATTCTTTTTGCTCCCAAGAGGGTGTGCATCATATTTCGTAGCGTAGTCATAGTAAAGAGATTATTTTCTCAATAATTTCCTTTTTCAAGGAGGGCAGTTTATCGTTAGGCCTAGTTATATGCTGGCCTTTGTAAATTTGGTACATTTTCCTGGTATGTTCACATTGAAAGTATAGGAAAATGAAAAAGGGGGAGGGGGGCATGAAAACCAGGTTGGTCACACTTATTTAAATGCCTACTAAATAACATTACCTGTACAGAAGGCTGGCCAAATCGTGTAAATGTTGGTAGTGAGTTAAAGTGAGCACCTCACCCTCCGAACTCAACCGACACCTCTCCAGGTAGGAGCCAGAGGTGACCACCTGACACAGAATAGCTCCTACCACCTGCGTGGGATCCGGGGTGGGATCCCAGTATCACGTCGTCAAATGGGCCTAAATAAAAACGACACCTAAATCAGCATTACTTGAGCCGATGTGATTAAATGGGAATCTCCTTTCGGCGGCCGATGATCCGACGGAACGGTGCCCCCATTAAACGGGGCCTAACCTGGGGAGGAGCTGAAAGCACAAAAAGGGTTCTTTGAAATGTATGTGTTTTGGTGTTTGCTTCTCTGTCGGCATCATAGTGATAAAGATCAGGCGCTGGTCATTACACAGGCATGTGTAAATTCCATTGACCTTAGCTTCAACTCGACGGCCGGTCGTTGGTTTCTCGTACATTCTTGCCGTCCTATTGCCTGCCCCCCCCCCCCCCATCACATGTCATGTCTCAGTCATAAACATTAATACGACCAGGCCCATACCGGGTCATTCAAACCCTCAAGTGCCACTCATAGTTCCCAGGTATTTCCCCCCAAAGACCCCAAAGCTTATTTCGGCCCTTCTTTTTCCCCAGTCTTGATGGGAGTGGTAGTTAGGTAAGCCTGTCGGAGCTTGGATGTGGGTTAGGAGAGGTGGGAGAAGGTTGGCAGGGGCCATGGGTGCTGGGGGATCGGGAGTGATTTGATTGTGGCGATCGGGGGTGGCGGCCGGCCCGTCCACCCATTACGTCCCGCTCCAACGAGCAATCCCCCTCTGTTGACACTGCGAGCCGCTCTTATTTGCTCAAATGGATTTTTATGAAGGCGGTGCGGATATCTATCCATCTGCTCATCCCTAAATCCCACCAGCACCCGCGCCCAAATCGCCGCGCCGCCGCGCAAAATATGAAGCCTTTCACAGTCCGCGCCCACTAAAAATTTCATCAGGCATTCCGTCTTTATGGGGAAATTTCATTAGAGGGCGGGCCGGGGCCCGGTCGGGCGGCGCGCCCACCGCCGCTGATTGGTATTAGATGGCGGGCTAAGGTTGCACTAAGTGAATAAGGTATGATCCCTAGGATAAGTAGGTCTGCTGGTTCATTGACGGGCCGCTCCCTGCCGACCCCCCATCCCCTATACCGACGACTGGCAGCTGGGGGCGGCGGTTACAGGAGGGGTATAACCATAGGGAGAGATTTAGGACTGTATAGCACATTATAGGATAACTATATATAGGGTCGGCCGTGTTAATGTTATGATGCCCCTGCAGTAGGGTGGGATCTATCCATATAGCCCTAGCTGACCGTGCTCGATATGGTGGAGTCAACATGTATAATAGCAGGTACCGATGCCCCGGGGCAGCTATACATTACAGGGGTGAGGCAGAGGGGCTGTGTTTGAGCCATATATGACAAATGTGACAAGCTCCCAAGGGGGCCTTGGATGTAAACCAGACCGACGGTAATAAAAACGGTACAGTCATTTGTCATCTATTTACATTATGGATCATGTTTTTATTTGTTTACCTACTTTTTTTTACGTGAAAAGACGAAACATGACGAAGAGTGGGTCATCTAGTTTTGCGACTGTCATTTACATAGAACATGTAAGGACAGCTCTAGACCACATTCCTGTGGTCGTAAATAGCTGAGGTAATTAAACCCCGTTTGGGACTCGGCTCTTAATGGTCGGTCATGTGTGTCAGCTGCCAAGTACACATTATGATTAATTGCGTATGGTTCTTTTCAATCTCAGTAGCTTTTTATTTTTTTATTTTTTGTTTATGTGTACCAAGACGAACTGTCTTACCATTTCTTTGTGTGTGACCAGTCTTGGGGCTTTGGTTTCCTTTGCTGCAAGACCGCGAACCAATTTTTTAATGACCCAATATAAACATTTAATGCCAACATTTTATCATAAAACAGTATGTGGGACATCAAAGAAAATTGATTAAATATGTCATTCATCTCTACACTAAATATGATAATTATTATGTTATGAGGATTTCTGTATAATAACTTTGTTTGTTGCTCCGAAGCCGGTCACACGTGGGTGATGCAAGCTGATTCTGAGTGGTGGCGTCTGGCCCTCGGTGACGTTGTTTGGTGCACATGGGGAGGTCAACCACGAACAGAAGGCTGTCTGGGCCAGGATCTGGGTCAAAACATATATGTCAGGACCCCAGATGTATAGATTGTCTGAGTCACACTCCCCCTAGCAGTCCCTAGAAGGCACCGAGCACTCGGGCGGCTAGCACTACCTCTAGTGCTAGCAGTGCAGTTTTAGTCACTAGGTAGACACACTGGATTCAGTGGACAAGGGCACACGTATGGCTCTGTAGATCAGGTGGGATGGGATGTTTATCTTTTCTTGATTGATATCAGAATGCTTGAATGGCGAGATCTTTGCTTTGCTGCATCTCAAATAAGCGCTTGGAGGATGCCTCTCCTTAGGGCTTATACGACGGTGTATAATGAAGTGGAATGACACATTTGACGTCCCCTTGGAGCCATGGTTATGCACGAATTAGCATAAAAAGGAGAACTAACATTGTATGTTAAAACAGATTATGACTGTGGTCTGTCTTTTTCATTATGCCATAGGCCTACAACGACAATTTGTCAAGAAAAAAAACCCAGATCATTTCAAAATGTGTGAAATTATTAATTGATTAGAAATGAAATAAGCCACTTCTCAAGGCCTTAGCTTACAAAAAACCGCAAGACAGCTTACTGTTCCTCCAGGGTCGCCCCAGCAGGGCCCGGGCCCTGTCGCCCCCGCGCGTCTTCTTATGGACATGACTTTGGCCCTTGACCTTGGATTGTTGACCTTGTGGCCTTGACCTGGTCACGTGGGGGCCGTCGGGGGATGGGTCATTGTGGACGGGAGGGCCTTAAGGGAGGGGCCGGCACACAGGAGGACGCTGGGGGACCTTCTGGTCTGTTTGCACAGTGTGGGATGATGTAGTATTTATGCAGCACAATGAGATGGTCTTACGCCATGGGATCCATCAACAATTGGGTCTTTGAAGGCCGCACGCCTCACCCATCAGTCCACCTCATTTGATATGGATAGGGGTCGGGTTTCATGTATTCATGATATTACAACACTAAAAATAAAAGCAAGCGCAAGGGTCAGATATAAATCAATATTGTAGTGCAAGCAGTATTGATAATGTTATTTTTTAGTTTAATCTAAGTTGAACCACATGTACACAAACATTACCTCTGTCCTGTCAGAATTGGAAGCCCTGGAAAATTTAAATGATTGAAAACTAAGAGTTAAGGTGAATCTTAATGAGTTTTGCTCTGGAATGAACGTTAGAGTAATTTAGATACTTGATAATTGATAATCTAGTCGATTAGAGCTAATAATGTTCGACTATAAGCAACGTTTATCATAATATATAAAATCTTCATAGAAGGGTAATCTGCCATGCAGTAAAAATATGTACTGAGGTTGCAATAGTCATGGTTTTCAGAAGTATTATTAAACTACAGGCCTATTTGTGTATCGTATAATACATAGATTTTTGTAAGCAATTTTTGTGTGTGTGTGTGCGTACACACACAAAAAGCTGTAGATAGGGCCCCTTTCAAGGAGACAGTATTTTTGTCACCCACATTTACGTATTATTGTTGCGGTGGCTGTGGGAGGTGAAGGGTTACCGCGGTGACATGGTGACACATACCTTGACAATGGGTTTACTATGGCCGCAGGCCGAGTATGGGCTGACCACATGTTGTCATGGACACGGGGTCATTACACATGCGCGCAGTACGCCACGCATCCCTCCTACTGCTCACTGACTGCAGATGACCCCTGTGCCGAGATCCCCTATGCATTTTGTACCCACATAATGTATCCACTGGCGGTACACTAGGTGATAATATGGGTAATAGAAGCATTTCAGTCGATTGGATACTTTTCCATTAATAACCAGCATATATATGTATTTGACTAATCCATCAAAAGCCTTATCATAAAGACCAAGCTTTTAGACCTCAATAGATATAAATAATAAAAGAATAATAAAAGTATTTCACTCACACTCCGTCGGAAAAGACATATTTGTGAAGAAAATATCTAATTTTGTTACATAATATCTTAAGAAAAACTGACAAGTTTGAAAGCTTTTTTTATCAAATCTATTTTTGAATGTTGAATACGTAAGAATAAATTGATATTACATGTAATAAACCCAGAATATTGACGTGTTATATTGTACTCTATTGGCCATAATGTAATAAAAACTGCCAAGATCACAAAAGGAGAACCAAGTTCAGCGTCACAAAACAGGCGTTAATTGCCCATCAGAAATTCCAGAGGAAACTAATACGGCAGTTCGGTCAGGTGCTTGAGTCAGGTGCGCCGACCGTGGAGGAGGTTGTGCGGGCTGTGTATGCCTGGCACGTCCCCAGGTGTGTTAGGTACAGGAGGACGTCCTCCTGGCGAACTGAGGTCATGTGGGGATGGGGCGCGACATGCTGTCCCTGCATGTTACACATGTATGTAGGCAGTTCACGCCCGGCCTCCTCCTGCCATTGGGTTGTGTTAATCGGCCAATTTGCTGATGTTCACCCGACATGACTTACGGTAGAAAACACATGTTTACACATTTTTCGTTTTAGATAAGAAAATTGAAATGACGTAATTTTGGAAATAAAATAAGGCGGTAGGCAACAGGAGACACACACACGTAGACATTAACATTAAGAAGTATTATCAGAAGATGGTGTGTTTGAAGTTGTTTGTAATTGAAAGATGTATAAGGCGTCTGTTATCTGTTTTGTCTAAGGGACGAGCCATTAAAAAGGCGGATTGTGTTTCTAAGGGCAGACCATGTATCATTAATCCTTTTTAATAGACATAGTAGTTCGCTGACGTTTTTTTTTATGATAAAGACATAATAGTTCGTTGAAAGAGCATCTTTTCAACTCATAAGCCTTTGAAAGATTGGATGCATTTACTATAAGCCAGAAAGGCGATGGCAGACCTGGAGAATTTTATAAATTAATAATGTTAAAGTTATTAATGCCTTTTCCGAGTTCCAAAACTGAGTAACCTTTTTTAAATGTAGTGTACGACATGTGTCTAAAACAAGTACGTTATCTAGTTTACAAAATGAAACCGGTATTGGAAATGATAGCGATATCGATAGGTGAGAACGAGGGATAGGAGTGGCTGGATAGGAGGGAATGGACAGTGGTCAGCGCACACTCAGCAATGTGAGATCGATTTGTGCGACCACTGACCCAAACTGACCCATGTCCAGTTGACCCTACCCAAGCCTTGTCCCCATACGACAAAACGATGCTGGTCAGCGGGACTGACCATTGATGGGGCCTCCTACAAGTGGTCTTTACTACCCTTTGTTTTTTTTCTGTATTCGGAAAAGAAAATGATTAGGTCGCTCCGCTATCTATCAACGTTAAGCCTTAAAAAGATTAGTCTCAAGATTACTCTTCACAAAATGAGATTAACACACTTTTTGATGGGATAGCGATAGAGTCCGAAGAGGCGTTTTGTTTGTGACCTTTCAGTTTAATCCCAGTTGGCCTTTAGGGGTCAGTGTCCACTCTCCTCCAGTGGCCGGTCGGTGACATGGTTTTAGCCGGCGTCGACTTACTGGTCGCCATGGAGAGGTCCGCGCTACCTACAGGAGGAAACTGGACTCACCTGTACTAATCACTCAGCCTTCTCAGGTACATCTCACCTGGCCAGGTCGAGAAGACTGACCACCACAACCCCCTGCACACCCACCCATCTACCTGCTCACCTGCCCGCCCCTCCCGTACCCAGTGGTCAGTGTGGATCAGCCCCCAGCCCAGCCTCCCTTCTCGTCGTTATAAGCCTTCCAGGGCGCCACGTCACAGCGGACGAGCCTGCCGATAAGATCACTTTACTGTATCGCAATTGCTAGCGCCGTTCCCCTGTACCGACGCCTACAGAAACACACTTAATACACTGGCTGGGGGCTACTATGGAACACTACCTAAGCGGATAAAATACACCCGTCTCTCTCCAGGAAAAGTTGCATCTCGGTGAGTAGCCGGGGTTTCAGTTTCCGGGGAGAGTTTTGGAGAAAACAAACAGCTGATCTGTGCCTGATAAAGCATGATCTTCGTACATATCAGCTGTTACCGGAGGTGTTATTATATATAAAGTAACAGCAGTGAAGCACCTGCTGTTGATAGAGAGTTATTCAGGTGTAAAGGTAAAACTGTAGAAAGGGGGCATGCATGGTGGGAGTGTGCGTGTGCATATAACGGGCCTCCTGTACGGTGCAGTGGGGCGGAACAGCGGCATGTGTGTAAATATCACCATTGTGTGGGGCCCGTCTCGCTCCATTGGTTTCGCTCATCGATCTGCCAACAGTGAACAATGGCCGAGCGCACAGTGGGCTATATTTATGTGCCCAGGTTTCAATTGGGATCAATGCACGAGGCACGTCACACACCTTATGATATTACTATTTCTAGGCTGAAAATGATTCGTCATGAATTGATTAATGTATATTTACAGGTTCTTGTGCCATTTACCCTGACCTCATCATCTAGTCCATTTTAATTTATTAACATGATAACATGATAATGTGAAGTAAGGCTAATCTTCCGGGGAGGAGATAAGGTCGTGCATTCCATGCTTCTATGGCTGTGTTTTTTTTTTTTTTTTTTTTTTTTTTTTTTTTTTTTTTGGGGGGGGGGGGGGGAACAATCCATTTGACCCTGCGGCTTTATGCCCGGAGACCGAGTAGTAAAATTTCATGAGGCGCTTTGAGTTAGACTTATTAGTTATTATCCAGGCCTTTGTGTTGAAACATATGGATTGGTAGTCCCTGTAGACTGTGCTGGGGAAAGGGAGCCAGTTGCACGCTGTAGCCATGGCCACAACATAATATTGGACAATGACAGCGTCAGGGGTGGGGCAGAAGGACAATAGTCGGCTAGGTTATGTAGGTTAAACCAAATAAAGCTTTTCTGGCCTCTATATAATTTTCATGACGTTTTCAAAGTCTGAATAGATGTTAATGTTTAAATATTTGATCATATGCTGAGGTTTGCTACTCGTGGACCGATGAAAAGAGCAAACTGTGTGCAGAAGAATTATCTTCTTGTTAAATACGTCTATGGTTCTATACATAGGTCGACTCATACACAACATGTTTTTAAATCCACTTATAATCTAATGTTAGACATGTCGAAGATATGCAGTGTACAAAGGTTGCACTTTCGTTTGATACCAGAAATGCACTTATCAAAGATGACGAGTCAGAGGGATTCAAAACAGTTCACATGTTGTGCATCTAGGGACTGACATGTTACATAACCAAAATTCCTCATAGGGGTGCGATATCAGTATACCCCAACTTAAAGATACATTTAAGACTGTATTTCATTATAATGGCCGACCATATATAATAAGACTTTTCGTAAAAAACATATCTGTTCCCTCGTCATCTGAAGTAGTTCACTAATTCATCAAGTCAGAGGTAACACTTGGCCATGTCGAGCGGCTCAGGCAGTGAGGGCGGAAACCCGAGTGGCTCCAGGGAGGAGGAGTGCCACTCACTCACAGCGCAGAAAGCCGCAGACTCAAGTTGGCCGAGTTGTGGAGGAAACATTTGAAATTAGAAGACTGTTTGCGCGACTGATGGCTTTAGTCGGGGGTCCCTTAGTCCCAGTAGTCATCACCAATATTTGAGGAGAGCCCAGACCCAGGCCTTACTTCTCACTCCTTCCAACAAGGACCATAACAAGCGTGAAAGGCGACGGCCGCGTTCTGAAATAATAGAAAAGACAAGTTGTCATCGAGGGAGGCCTAACGATTATTTGATCTGCCGGCTATAAAATGTTTATGGTAGTGTAAATATTATCTCAGACCCACCAACACCTGTGACAGACTCGTTCGGCGCATAAAGCCACGCCTTCCTTTGTTTAATTTTCGTCCAGGCACAATTCTGCTAAACAAACGCCTACAAGCCAAACGCGCCGTCAAAGTTATTGCTTTTCTACTATTTTATTCTACATTTTGCTCAGGGGGGTTTGGATTAAAATTCAATGAATGGAGGAATTTGGGAAGAGAGCGGAAAAAGCGGGAAGGATGTTTTGTTTAACGTTTGTACTCCTGGGGAAAGTTTCGAGAATTATTCATACTTCAGAGCGTGTGAACGTGATGTAAAACCGTGTTATGCTCTCGTATTAAGAATTTTACCCTAGGACACGTTTTGGCATTGGGGGGATTTTATGTTAGATTAGTCTTGCATGAGGTCTTTGGATATAAGAAACCCAGATACCGTTGGATATACCTGTGTGAGTGGCCAGGTGTGGGGAGACCCAGGTGGTCGAGGCTGGTCCGATAGAACGGTATGTGAGTGACCGACATCGACCTCTTGATAAGCCTGCATCGTATAGGCCCTATGTGCTATTCACTCTGACTGCTAGCAGCTCTACTTTAAGTGTGTTTATACTTGTCCTGAAGTTCGGACCACCTTAACTTACCTCATACGTATAACTTCTTTTTTTTTAAGAGAAAATTATATGCGTACACGTATACATGTGCACTATCGTACCAGAATTTTAACTCACCCACTCCTGTCGACCTAGACCTGGTTATAAATAGTTGAAGGAGTCGTTGTAAGCCCCTTCTCTGTCGACAAAAGAATTGCTGATGGAAGGGTGCACATTAGAATAGTATCAGGAATTATACATGTTAGAATAGCAATATATGAACCACAAATTCCATAAACCTGTAGCAGCTATAACGACCGTACTTAGACTTCGCGGTCCGTCTATGGATATAGGACGCAGACAGACTATCCAGTGGGCAATTTTTATATGTATACACGGGTACCCCATTGAAAAGTTAATCTAGGTCATTCTGACAGCTTAACAGAGTCAACAGTTGAGCTTCATTATTGTTGCAATTTACTGTGTAACGAATAGTTTTTATCTTCCTTGGGAACTCTTACGAATGAATGACGGTAAATTTAAGTGTGTAACGCCTTTCGAGGAAAGAACGGACAGGGGAGTACGTGATGTAGGAATTCTACACACAGCTTTTGTACTATAATACATAGTATTTTCTTATGCACATCTCTCACCGAAAAATGCATTCTGTGTGTATGGTACTCTGCAAGTCTGATAGAGCCGCCAATCAGTCACACCCCACAGAAACAGTGTGCAGTGCCTCATTGCTGCGGCATTTTACTTTTTCTTTGCATCATTGTGCAAAGTACACGTCACACATTTAGCCTTACGGCGTACGACACGGCCATGATTCTTGTATCAATGTGGCAGGCACATTAAAGACTTGAGCAGCTCGCCAGGTTGACCCGAGCTACTCATCACTGTGATGTACTCTTTGAGCACAAACGCACGGAGGTTAATTCTACCCAGCTTTTTGCTGGGTACATTACCATGTAGTCGGCTTTGATGTTTGCTGATAACACATGAAACACAAAGCTGCAATCTATAATTGACTTCCTGCTCTCTACCTTTCTGGTACGACCTTGATGTTTTTTTTGCTGTTATCATCATTAGTAATAATACACATTAATGACCGTTTTCTGCAGTAATTAGAATTTCCCTGAAATCCAAGAGGATACAAGCTATTTCTAAATAATCATCTATTCATTAACTTGAATGATTGTGTCAAAATAGCAGAAAACTAACTTAAACCGTTAAAAAAGGCTTCAATTAGGTAGAATATTCAAGATCAGAAAAGCCTAAAATTTCATGAAATTTCCTTCCATATTTCCCTTTATGAGGGCGTGGTTTAATGATAAAACATTTGTAAATCTATCTCCATGTCCTACAGCCTCTGAGCTTTTATCGCCACACGCCCACCACCTGGGCAGGATCACATGCTATTTTTATCATGAATTATCATGTAACCCACATGTGTGCGAGCCGTTTCCTCCGGGGTCCCTGTGTGCCGTAAGTGGGTCTCAATCTGCAGACGTGACCTGTTGTTTCTTTTAACTGCCGCTTGTTTTCTAGCCTTGTTTTCTCCTGGGTCTCGGCTTAGTCATCATAGCATTAGCATAACGTGTCACTCCACCATGTTTGGTAGTTTACAGAGTTTACCAACCGCGCACTAATGAAGACCTTAGCCAAATATGGGTATACATTTTTCAATGGGAATATTATTTTTCTTTTCTTATATCTCATACTAAGCAATATCTATTATACAATTACTAAGTAATTATTGATGCATTTATATTGGAGATTTCCGTTACTGAGCAATATCTTGCTCGTTATAAAGCTACAGTGTTACAAGGTGCCCACACTATTCTTAAATGGTCTTAAACGGATTTTATCTAATATATGGCATTAGAAACGTATGATTTGAAAATTTTAAAAAAGTTGTTATCATAAGATTAAAAATAACTGCTTACAGCTGATTATTTATCATGCTAAACTATATATCTGGCTATTTTTATCATTTTGTGGTTGAAAAGTCTTAGATCTTTAGAATGTTAGTCTTAAATAGATCTTTAAAGAATGGGTCTTAAATTGATGTTCAGGAAAGCCTCGGCACCCTGTGTTAGATGTATCGTTGGACTACGTCTACGAAGTCTAAATCAAAAATGAATATTTCAGTTCACTTTCGAATATACTTGGGAAATGGCATGTTACTCCTGACGTCAACAAGTATTTATGTTATAGTCTATATGGGAATTACTGTGGTTGTACATGTGGTTGTGTGGTGAATAGAGAGTGTGGGAAGCCGAAGGTCAGAGACAAATACATGCTGCCGGGGGACGTAGCTCTTCTTTTGCCAGCATATGTTATTCTGCTGTGCCAGTCACACGAACCTTTCTAATGGCACATAGGGACAGGTAGTTAGAGAGCGAAGGGAACATCGCAGCTAGCTTTACGTTATCGGCGATTCATTCTTTTGATATCTAAGCATCAAGTTGAAATTGCATTAGAGAAGGTAGATCTAAGTCTGAAGCATTTTAGAAAACGATGGCAGTACGGGTATGATTTAAAGCGGCATTTGTAGATGAATTTGTGTGTGGAGAGAGAATGGTGAGTCTAGGTTATGGCGGATCACAAAAACAGTTAACTGTGTCACCATTGTCTAAGAAATATGTTCATTTGGCGGTGTTTATTTTCATAACCTTCATTAGTTCCCTCTGGTTTTCAGGAATATTATTAGCTAGTGATAAAAGAAAAAACGAAGTTTTCACAATGTTACAATAATATGCGATCTGAATTTACATCACGTTCTATGACTCGGCAACAAAATATCATTACATGAGAAAACGTGTTTGTCAATCTGTGATTAGTCAATTCTACAATGTAACGCTGATGCATCATGTAACCCCTGTACACCAACACATGTGTCATACACCTAGCATGTGTTCTACATGATACATCGTTCACCCCGCACCGAGATCCTGCCCCCATCATCAGGCTTTACACCCTACCCCCGACTCGCCCTCCACCCCGGCCACGGGCCACATCTATCAACCACCACCCAGTGTATCAGCCAGCTTAGGTTCCATTCATCATAGGCCTAATTACAGCTGTCTGCCGACACGGGGCCGGTCAGCCAGCTAATTACTCGCCTATGTATGTCACAGCGCCGAGCTGCTCCTGCACACTGCTCGCCCTTTTTGCTCGTGATTGTCTGCTATACCGACATTAGAAGGGATACTTCTATAGTATAGGACCGGCTCCAACTTATAGTCCACCCACAAAAAGTGCCAAGGAGACGTTATCAGTTCTGCCGAGGCTGGGTATACCATGAGGTTTTTAGGTCTATGTGAAAGATGGTTTATCGATTAGGTGAGCTGGTGCAAGTTTATGATACCGCCTTTTTCCCAGTGAAAGTGAAGTCTGGTTGTTGTTTTTTATTATTTCTTTTTGTTTTGAGATTAAATTGACCCTATTTTAATGTCCAAGTTCACCCGATAGCAGGATAAGAGATGTATTGATTGTTGGCTGTTTCAACTATATAGAATGGACTACAGTGTAAACTCAGGTCCATGTAAACATTCCTGAAAACGTTTGCCTTTTAAAATGGTTTTGTTCATTCGTATATATAAGAACAAAAGTAGGAGATACATGAATAAAGTATGGATATATTTATGGTGAACTCAGGCCATTATCATTGATTTGCCTCGATTAAGCCAGGCAGATCATTTCCAAGCTTCTCATTGTATATACAAGTATTGTTCATTACCTTAATAGGCCCGGCTCCGACTGAGCAGCGGTCGGCCGGTCCTGGTTCAAAACGGTGGTCGCGCCGACAGCCTCACATGTCAACGAGTCGTTAGGACGAGTTAGCATGTGAAAGCATGTCACAGACATGATGTTTCTGGTACCAGGCATCATCAGTGGCATCAGTGGCCCCCCACCCCACCCTTTACCCTACATCCCTTCCCCCACCCCCTGGCACATACCCCACCATCTACCATGCTTCCTCCGGCACCCCCTGGAGACGTAGCATGCGTCCGGGGGTCGCTGGGGTTGGGGACTGCGACCACTACTACTTCCCATTTGAGCTGATTTAGACAGCAAAACGCCGCGACCTACCGCCTGTGCGTGATATGTCAGGTTTTGCCATTACATATTCAAACTTGTATTCCATGCAAGGCTGTTTGTTACAGGCCTTTTTACGAATAATTGAGGGATTGGTTCTGAATCAGCCTCCAGAGCCATGGGGGAAAGTTTGGGGTTGGTGCATAATATAAATGATGGAGTACAGTTTCCATAATTCCCGTGGTACTAATAAGTGGAACTCTCTAACCAATAATGATATAGGATGCATCTAATGATCGGTACCTTTTTGTGAGTTTTTAAAAATTAAGAATTAATTAATAATCCCTGGCTTGATTCATTTAATATCCTGGAAAATTAACAAGTTTGATAATAGCACTAGTAGGCTTGTTTTAGCGGCACCCCCTGCTACCTGGAGGGGTCCGGTTTGGTGATGACCACTGGTCATCTGTTTATCCAACTCCAGTCTCACTCCAAACCCCAACGACGCCAGTGTGAGACGCCTAAACCAATAGGATCTCCATGTCAAACGGCCTCTTCCAGGTCCGGTCGCGGGTCGCGATGGCATGGGTAGAATGCTTTACGAAATGCGCGACGTGGGTGCCTCGCCCCACGCTACCACGTATATATAGGTTGCTGTGTGAGCGGCTGCAAATTCACGGCTAATGCCCGGCGTATCATTCCCATTAAATGATCCCATTTGATGGCAGCAGCTTGCATGCCAACTGGGTGTTTACCGTCGATATGCGCCGCATTCGGCCGGCTGTAATCTGCATAATTAGGGCCGGAAAAGTGAGCTGCGGCCACGAGCGATGATAGAATGTAAAGAGGTGGGATTAGTTTGGAAAAGCCGCGGCATTAGTTTGTGTGGGTGAATGACGGCCGGTGATTTGACGTAATGCATACACTGGGATCCAACCGCCATGGGGGGAGTCTCAAGAGTCTTCCGTCACGACATAACCCCCTTTTTTACCCATTTCCCTCCAGGGGTTAATCAGACAACAAAAACAGGAAACAAGAAAAAAACACAATTATAAAACAGGTTGTTGCCAGAATGGGAGGTATAATCTTTTTATAGGACTGCATATCACTATAACACATAAACCTGTGGAAATGTGAATCCAACGGTGAAGTTATACTTAAATATTCTTGAATTAAACATTTGGCGAAGGCAATTATTGAACTGCAGTTTAATGGTTATGTGAAAATTGTGTCAGTGTGAATTAAATGTCCCTCTCATGGTCACGGAGTTGCCGAGAAATTTCATTAAAGGCTAAAGGGTAATTTATTCAATGATTTTTGGTTTCCATTACCAACTATTTGAAGTGTTGGCCAGGGTTATTGAAAAAGGGACTTAAAATAATACTCTGATTGAATTTCAGTAAGAAATTATTCCAAAAAAGTTCACAATGAATTTCCCACTTATCTCATCTCCGAATCTGATCATAGTTAGAATTGAGATACCACATAGAAGAATGTTCATTGGGTTATAGGAAGAGCGCCCTAACGATACCACTCGCTGCTGTCCTGAGAAAACGTCAACATGGAGATAAAAAGTAAACATGTAGGGAGATTTCATTATGATTAATTAATGCAATAGAATGTGAGCGGCAAGACATACATGTTTATGTAACGTTGTCGGCTTACTTACCTGTTTCTTAGTTAAGCACCTGCCCCTCATGTTTTACTCCTTGTTATTCAACGTTATACTGGATTGATTGAAAACTCTTTCATTATGTACCATCTAATAACAGACAAAAATGTCTTTGTTCCTCAGAAATGCCACATATGGTTGCACATATTCGTCCTTTCCTTTACTGTGTATTTTCTTACGGTGGTGGTTATTCCCCACCAATTGATATACATTTTAACATTGAGTACTTGTCACTGTAAAGTCCTAGCTCGTACTAAATCCAACCAGAACCTAATTCAGTGGACCATCTGAGTGAATCGTCTCTCATTAAATGATACTGTTTCACATTCCATGTTGTGAACATATCTCTGACTAATCACGACAGGTTCGTCTTCTCCTCACCTGTCCCTTATTGGTTGGCCCTGGAGTGATTGGCATCAGGTAGCGGCTGTAGCTTACCTGACTCCTCCAGGTGGGTCTGACCCCTCCAGGGCACCAGGCGTCCTCTCCCCTCAATAAGGTCACCTCCAGCGTTTGGCCTTGTCTCCAGTAGCCCCCGGCCCCTTCTCCAAGTGCTCCCCGCCCAGTTACAACCTGCAGGCCCCCAAGAAGTTGGCCACCGGAGAAGCCACCAGCCGTAGGCCGATTAAAACCCCGGCCACCCGCCGACCCCGCCTAGTAATGTAACCTGAGCTACGGCGGCGCACAATTTTATTCCCCATCAGAAAAATGTTACCGCACTGCAGGTAGGCCTATGCTTGGGGGATGAATATCTGAGTTGGAATTGTTGATTTTTTCCAACCGTTTATTTTGATTTGAATCATACTGAGGAACCTGAGGTCTTTTGCCGGATGTAAAATTCAGAGCTGAGGAGTTAATGTCTTCTTCCTTCACTGGGCCAGGCGCGCGGGGAGGGAGGGGTGACCTTATAATAGCCGGATGGCTGCGGGCTTGATCCACTTACCTGCGAGCCGACGGGCCAGTGCCCCGGCCCCTTACACCTATCGCCACTGGTCGATTGATTGGCGCCCGCCGCCACCTCCTTTAAGGTGATTTCCAGCGGGGAACAGATGGGATTTGCGGCCAGCGAGCAGTTGGGTGAGTAGCTCCGAGTGGTTCGAGGCCACAGGAGCTGATATTGGAAGGGCATTTGGGTGATAGGTGAGAGCGGCGGTAGTGGAGGGGAGTATGGGGAGGCAGTTGGAAACTGACACTGGGTGAAAGGCACGGGGACGGGCAAGTAGTGACAAGGGGGGCATCAACTGCCGACAACAATAACAGGGGGCGCCACTGAAGAAACGCCCAATTGGAGGACATTAAAGAGACACTGAAAACACTGTGGCCAAAGACATCCATTTTGGGACAAAGAGAAAGGAGGCCATGTGGAAGGGGAAGTGGGTTTCCTGTGGGTCCCTTTTTCCAGGCATTGATGTCTTGTGAGGGTGTGGGTTTACAATGGTGGAGTAACGACGTTGGATGGGGGACGGGGAGCAATTCCCATAGAAAAGGAGCGACTCGCAACACTCTGTCAGGTCCGATAAGAAAGACACCAACTGCCGAATTAGGCTATAAACGGACCAATTAGAAAATCATCAAAGTTACCGGGCTATCGTTTCCTTTAATGGCTTCGCATTGACTTTTCCGGCGCGCTGTGTAATAGGCATCAATGATGGAAAGTCTTCACAGACCTCCATGTGCCTCGATGGGGGTTTGTGCATCAATGTAGAACTGCTCGTAATGGCTCGTCAATAGAATTTTGAATTTTAAAGCAACTTCGTCTACATAGAATTTTGCATCATTTATTATAAAGATAACTTGTTCTGGTCATGTGATTGTTTTTGCTCTGTTTCTCTATTCTTAAATACATGTTATTCGCTATGGGACAGTTTGTTATGGCCTATAACAAGAAGCTGACAGGGTCAGCGATTCAGTAAATGTGTACAGTCTCACGATAGTTTAAATGCGGCTTATGTCTTATATCATTGCCTTTGTCTCCGACAAAGGAAAAGAAAATCTGCTTTCATGCAGCGAAAAAGTATGACAGATCTTAGTAATTAGAACAATACCCGCTTCTTTCATGTTAGTAACAATAAGGACTCCGACTTTATCTGCTGACGACGCGTTAGCTTTGAAGCAAATTACGCTCACCTTGATATGCTTCTAAGATAACCTGGGCATCAGAAACGTGCCATGTTCCAAGGATAATCTCTATTATACATAGCAGATTTTGAGAATAAACTCATGATTGGGATGGTATATATGTATGTTAATCATCCTCTAAGATTTAACTTGCTCTTTGTGTTATCTTGTTAGGAGGAGAATTGTGAATGTAGTGTACATGTAAATGAAATATCAATAATAGCATAGATCAACAATAAGAAATCAATAATGATGCTATCTGCTCATTGGCGTCAACAATGGAATAATACATTTATCCCGATGTTCTATATGTAGGCATTAATCAATTAATATTACTGGATGACGTGGACATAATATTAGGATAATCATCCTTAGAATGTATCTGCCATATGTAGGTATACATCCACAACCACCCCTGTTGCTGCTACTGCTTACAACATGCCCCCATGCCGTCACGAGGAACGACCCCCTCCCCTACCAGCCACCCCTACCACCACCCCACCCCACCCCATCCCGCGCTCGCCATGATTTCCTCCGGGGCCTTGACAGTGCAAAGATCAGCAGCCTCTAAAAGCACTACTGAGAGCGCCCCGCCCGCCAACCACTACTCTTACCATAATCCCTATAATGGGCCGGCTCTGTTTAATGAATTAATCGGACGGCCTCGCCCTGAAGCCATGTCCTCATTGCTCGCGGGGGGGGGGGGGGGCTGTAGGTATGTATATTGGGTAGGGTTTGGGGGAGAGGCTCGGGGGGACCTGCGGATAGAAGGGTTGGCGCCGACCAGCTTTAGCCTGATTTCCACAGAGTAATAAGAGCAGGTACAAACATACTGCCTAATAAGGTAAGGTTGTGAGTGGCCAGGGTATCATTATCTGACAATCAACAGTTTATGAAGCTACAGTCCCTCCGTATATTGGTTATCTTTATTAATAAACACGTCCAAGATAGGTAGATGATGTGATCCTTTCATATAGCCGTGTTATCCTCACAATACGAAACCTTAAGGTAGGCTCTATTGTCTTTCTATTACACCCTGAAGCTATAGTTTCTACTTATTATAACTTAAACGATGAAAACGTACAACATAGGTAGAATTCAGTATCCATGTTACTACACATAGGTAGATCTCAGTATCCATGTTACTTACCTGGAATAATTAGCTGACCCGTATTATTCTTGTATCCTACAATTATGGTTGATTCATTCTGTAAGACTGATATAATTTATAATGACAAAAAATTTATCAAAGGGAAACGTTTCAAACGTGTGGTTAGTTATAGAACAGTTTATTGAGTACTGTTTTGTATGGGAAAGGGAAAGGCAGTATTGAAGCAGACATCAATTAGAATAGATTATCAAACCATCGCCAGCTTTCTCACTGTAGTGTTAGGGACATTTTACTAAACTTACTTTGGAAGTCCCTGCCCTGTTTATCAAGGTTACACTAAAATAACGCGGCAACCTTAAAGAAGAACTCTTGTTTACTTAATGATTAATAGACCCTTTTTTTAATAAAAGTAAAAAGGTCCCACAAATACGTCCACCTCCTCTTTGCACCCACTGACCCACGCCAGTATAGCGCTAAGCCTGTGGACCAGCCAACCGGCGTCATTGCTGCTGGTCTCCAGCCGTCCAGAGCCGCGGACAAGAACTATGACTGGGACCGGCAAAGGTCAGCGATACTATCAGCGCTGAGGGCTCCCCTGGCGGAGATAGCCCGTCGGCCACTGATGTTTACAAATTAATCAGGAGTAGCTCAGGGAGCAGCTCCCTCAGGAGGTCATTAATGCTCGGGAGGAGGCGCGGGGAGGCCCTGGGTCCACGCGTCTCAGTCCGCCGCCCCAGATATGTATCTCGGTGATCCGCCGCACAAAGAGGGATTTAAACTCCGACTGACTCACATCTGCTCGTTGCATACAGGAAAATGCATTTTTAACGTTATAATTTGTGTTGCTGACAAAACTGTTTTAGGACACAGGCAATGGAGAAGAAATTTTTAAAGGCAATTGCCCCTCGTTGAGCAAAGAAAAAACTACTATTGAGCTCGACGGAGTGAGGAGTTGTCTTTAATGAGCTGCTCGGCAGATAAGGGTTTACATCTGACCTGCTCACCCCGTACTTGACCCCCCGATCACTTATCAGTCTCACTTGATCCCCGCCCGTATACGTGAACACCCCTGAGGCGCGCGCCGCCTTCCCGGACGTGTCTCAGGGTGGGCCTGCAATATACGTCGTTGACTGTTGAGCAGCTTGGGGTCTCTTTGATGTCAGACATCGTTACGTTCCCAAAGTAAAAAAATAAACGTGTCTAGGTCTTATAAAAGTACTGGAAAAAAACACGAGATGTATCTCACACTGATAAATGCAGGAATATATTAGATTTTAGTATTTTTCATTTCCTTTTCCTTTGCTGAGGGAAACATCGATTTTCACAAATATTTGAGCCCTTGAATAGGCATTATGGTATGAAAATCTGAATTCTCGCCAATATGCGTGATTGCTTCTTATGATGTTTTAAATGAAAATAATCAGTACTAGCATCAGGATGCCAATGTTCATTCCAACTCTGTCAGCAGAATAAATTGCTCAAAGAAGCTAACAGAGAAAAAGGGCACAATCCGAGCCATGGTGGTTCGTAAACACGGCCGTTGATTGCTTCAAATGCGTATTGCCTGTAAATGCTGGACTCCATTGGGAACACGCACGTGAAGGGGATGGTCAGGGACCGTAGAACGATGATCAGGACCACTCCTCTGCTTCTGTAGCCCTTGCGTGGCGACTGGGGGACCGCTGGGCGCTGAAAGGGCCTGAACATGTCCTAACTGGGGCGCAATGGACATCAAATGTCCGTGGCAGTTCACACTTTCATCACATTCAATGTCACACTCGGCTGGATAAGATGAGTTTTAAGCTCATCGAGATCGAGTGGCACCCCGGCCGTCACCCTGAGCAGTAGGAGCCCTTGCCCCTCCCCACCCCCTCCCCAGCCCCACCCTCGGCCCCATCCCAACCTCCACCTTTCTAACCATCTTCTGCCCTTTTTTCCCCTCCCCGGCCCCACGGACCACCACCCCCTGCCGCCCCTCCCCCCGCGCCTAGATTTGTTAAGGGACCCCTCCGTCCCCAACGGTATCTGTGCCGTTGTCCTATCGCACCATCTGATGACTTCCTCCCCGGCTTAACTACACTTTTGAGGGCTCTTTGTGAAATTGCGGCGGATCGCGGTATGAATAGTTGAGAGCGGCGCGGCCCAGCTGCAAGGCACGGGCGGCGCGTTTTTGTCGCCTTTTAATGCCTGCACGGTTTTGTTTCGCGCGGGGCCCGCGCCCGCCCAGGGATAGGTGCGCTTGTCTCGGTGAATGGATGGGCGGATAGACTACGCCTCCCTAGTGTACTATCTATACTTCTTTATATGCAAATGCCCCCTGTTGTCTTAAGTATACTTGACAGTTGCGCTGTCTTTTTTTACCCTGGCACGTTCCAGTCATAAATATAGGGCCCTAACCTGAATGGGAATGGAGGGAGCGACTGGTGGTAGTCAGTGAGGGGGTGGGGCAGGACCCAGGAGGGAATAGAACCATACACGTCGCTGAATCCCAAAACCTGCCTCTGTGCCTGTTCCCTACCTCAGGACCCCGGTGTAATTGTAACGGGTGGCGAGGGGAGATCATATACTTATATGTAAATAGGATGTGATAGTTGTCAGACCCCCATAGCCACAGGCCTGTTTCGGGCCATCTCCAGGGACATGGCCCATCTTGTATGTTTGGAAAAGTACAACCACTTATCAGTCACCTTCTCTTATCTGAATCTTCACATTCTCAACACTAATAACCTCCTCATTTCAGAATTAGATTTTAGAGCCAACGCGTAAATCAAAGTTAGCATGACTCTCCTTTGCTTGCTTGAGTTCACTTCAACCTACTTTGCAAGATTAAGTACAATATACAAATGTTTCATTTGAATTTCTGAATTATAAAATGCTTGATTCTTGCAACTGTTTGGATTCAAACTGTTAACGTAGTACTTAGTCATGGGAGAGTACAAAATCAGCAGGCTATGTTCGATCTCGGGACTTTATTTTCTCACTTATTTTCATTGAAATATATTTACATTTCGTTGAGTTTTACAGATAACTAATACAACGTTTTTCTTTTGTCATTTCAGTGATAGAATGAGTGTCTATTGGGTGTGTATGGGCGAGCCTATGGCTCCAGTGCTCCAGCCTCTGGTATGTATATCCCACATTTTTGATACTCTCTTTCTTTGCACTTCCATGTTTTCAGGCTCACTTAACCCATATACGGCAAACCATTACCAGAAGAATAGAAAAAGGAAGTCATAACAAAAACCTAAAGATTGCGTCTGACTGCATGCAAAAAAAAGGAGATCTCACATAAACGTTTAGTTGTCAGAGGAAAACTCAGAGTCTGTGTGTTTGGAAAAACCAGTTGATTCAGTTGGAAATTAGTTTTTCCTTCCTGAAAAAGATAATTGTTTGCGTCAAACGCTTCTTGTTCATGTGCCTTTTAATGAGACAAGACGCTGTGATGGAAGATGTTTTTGTACACACAGCTCTTTGGTACGGAGGGTACCAAATAAGGGACAGTTTGAATGAGGGACAAAATGAGGGACAAGTGCAGCAAGGTGAACATTGTGGTGAGGTGGGTCGGTAGAGACAGTCCGCAAAGTGTGCCACCAAACCCTACCAATTTGGACGCAATCTCGATTCCCTTCTCAACATAATTGGTTCTTGAGACCTTTCGTAAGGTAACCAAAGACAGGCAATTAGAATGCCATGGTTTTGTGGAAATATGCCTTTATTTCAAAATTTTACAATAAAACCAGCGTCAGAACTTATGCATAAAGGATTTAAGCAATCAATAACAAGAATGGGACACCAACAGAAGAAAAGTGTTAACTTTAGAAAAAGAAGGGACAAAAAGAGCTGTTACGTGAGAAATTCAAAAATATGGATGAACGTTAAAGCATTGCATTCTTTGCCCCGACTCTCACTAAGCTTAATTGATGAAGAGCGGTACGGTTTGATGGCATAAAACTTTTACAATAAATCTTTGAGCAAGATTTATTACCAACGGACGTTATGTATGTAGAGTGTCCGTCTGTACATGTGAATGCGTGCAGATGTTTCCTGCGAACGTCTTTTTTCTATACCCTTGTGTAATCGATGCCTTTACCTAATTTTTCTACGCATGTCATACCCACACATTCTAGCCACCTGTTTGCCACCATTGGTACGGCTTGTCCACCGTACATGCATGAAAGCTTGATAGGCCTATCAAGCACTTTTCTTTAAATTCACTTTTGTTTTTTACTTCACACAAACAATGGTAGAAAACTTATTTTTCACCTACAATTTAGATGAATGTTAGAATGCCTAATTCCCTAAGCCTGGGTGCTTTTTAGTCCGATTGAAATATAGGCAGTGTCTGCTAATGATAGAGGTGAGTGCGCCATCGTCACCCCCAACTCCCACCCAGTGCTGATATTTCCTCCTTTTCCTCCCATCAGCCATCTCCTGTACGCCTTGATAGATGTCATTCCGACTAAGCTATGCTTTTTAGGACAATTGTCCCGTGCGTCTCCTTTCTCCCGCTGACATATATGAATGTCTTTTGCTGCCAGCCCATATCTCGCATGTTATTTATTGGTGTAATATTTTTGAATATTGCTCTCTTGATGTGGTGATTCACGGTAACAGCAGCAGGAGCAGCAGCGGCACCAGTAGCAGCTGACGCACAAGAAGAACGGGAGACCTCCGATATACAAGCATCTCGCGACGAAGGTCACATTTTCGCGTCGCCGCGAACACTTGTCTTTCCGGTTGTCATTATTACCACCATTGTCGTTGGGGCGTCGTGCGAAAAGACTTCTTCTCTTGTCATTGGTGGGCGGGCAGTAGTGAGGTGGGGCTGTGGGGTGATGGGGCTGGGAGGCAGGGCCGTGATTGATGGCAGACATCACACATCCCGCGACGACCAAGACGGAGGCCGCCTTAATTGCGTACCGATGATTGGTCCGCCGCCGACCGCACTAAGCCCTCAGGACAAAAAAAAGCAGTTTGATTTGTTTGCAGCCTGATCTCTATTCCTTCTGCGGGCGGCAGGCGATGAGAAGAATCGTATCAGGACTCAATCCCATTTTTCCTGCCATCCATTCACTTATTCCTAGAGGTATTATTTGTAACTCTGGCTCAAATTAAGTGATATGGTGATGTGGATCGACTGTGACCGGGCGAAGGGTTGGTGGGAAGAGCGACTTGTCATGGAAAGCCCCGTGTAAAGTCCCGCTGGCATTAACCTGGCCCTTTCAGAATGAAAGATTAACTCGCACGCTCATTGACCTACATTGAGCAGATCTGTCCTGCTCGGCTTCACTGGGTGTTGGTTGAGCTCATTGGTGGATTGATGGCCGCGCCACATCAACGAGAGCTGCTCGCAGACGGGTGAAAGCCACGAGTAACTCAGCCCTCACCTACGCCATAAGCGATCACCCCCTATTCCCCTTGTGTGAGCAAGTTCTGCCCAACTCACCTCCCATCCTCGGCTGAGTCAGTCAGCAGGCTGGGGTGGGGCGGCGGCATGCGAAGCCACACTTTGAGGATTCACCCCATGCTCGGGGCGGTGATGGAGGAGTGGCTTGAGCAGCTCGTCCGGGCCGGTCCGAGCTGCTCCCGAGGAAAAGGAGCAGAACACGTTGAGCATCTGGTGGCGTGCGGCGGGCCACAAAACGGGAGCAGCTCGCCGTTATCATGCGGGGCCAATGAGTGGCCATTAGGCGCCGACAAATTGGTGGCCGTCCGCGCGGCCGCGACATCTCGCCGACATTAGGTAATGTGGGGCGACAATGCAGGGCACGCGAGCCCCGCGCTCCGACCCCCTGCGAGCTTTGAGTCGGCCCTGAAAGGACTTCACCTTTCAACTGTGAAAAGTTACAAGCCCCGACAAAGGCGCGGGCGTCGCCCAACGCTGACCCGTCATGGCCGCGTCGGCCGCACCCCAGACGGAAGTGGCTATTCATCGTCGACTTGTCAGGCGTCATTGCGCGGCGTTTTATCGCTGCCGCCCGTCGACGGGTCGCGCCGTCGCTTCATAACGCGGCCATTGTGCCGACGATGGATCCGCCGACAATGCGGCGGCTGATCTACTCAGACGGCCCATTCACGGAAACGACGACTTGGCCGCCGCCGCCGCTGCCTCCCTCTCGCTCACCACAAGTCGGTTTCCTCTACTGCCATCTTCCTGCGCTCGCGAAAGCCCCATTCCCAAACCGTTGTCATTCACGTTCTCATGCCCGTTTATGTAACCTGCCCCATCCCTCCACGCCCCCACATGTCGGCACCACTGCCATCTCGCACGACCTAAATAGGCAATATAACATTAAAGAGCCTGATGCCCCTTATTGGCCAAGAACCAGTCGTCAGAAGCTAACCCTGGTCCAAGGCGCGTGTCTAGGTGGTATGAAAGTACATATAAGGCCCACATTTGTCATGACGTCAATGGCGTCAGTGCAGCCCGAAAGGCAGTGTGTCCTGGTATATGGACGGGATACTGGGGCAGTGAGACTGACATAAGTAGGGAATTTATCAGCCAGTGACTGAGGAGAAACTGATCCACTTAACATGTAGTCTAACCACCAAGCCTGCCTGCCAGTGGCCCCGTAGACACAGTCACTGTTGCCCAGATTCCTCCAGGCTGTAAGTGGAACTGCTTCAGTAGATTTGCCTCCACTCACACACAGTGTTTGGGAGGCACAGGGCTAAAAAAAAATGTAAGGTAATGACTGGCCCCTTTGCATAGAATCCATGCGATTGAGTCGTGATCTTTCTTTTAAAGAGCTGTGACGAGAAAGGGGAAAAAGAGCTTTGCTAGGCTTATCACTGTCTGTCTTGTCGTCCAGGCAATACATTTCAACAGTGAGCCTGTCGATAAGCCGCGAAGCTGAATTTATATAGCTGGCAGTTATCTTCGAAGAAACGGTTGAGATCTTTTCAAAATTTGCATGGAATCAAGGGCGAATTAACGCATCTTCACTGTAGCATGAGCCAGATGCCATGGTGACGCAGAACAATTGACAACTTATGCGACCGTTCGACACAGAGAAAAAAAGACATTTTCATTAGAAGTACTTTGTCTTTTGGGGATTTTCAAGGATTGAAGGGTGCCGGGAGAGTGGATTGAGGGAAAGGAAGTGACTGGAGATTGAGGCAGAGGAGGCTTATTTACCCTTTATCACAGGAATGAATGCTATGAATAGTCTAAACGTTTCAGTAAACACTTTGGCATCGCCCTTTGTTCGAGCTATAAAAGGATAAGATTCCTAGGACATGTTTTTCCTCTTCAGAGAAGTTCCTACCTTGGAAGTTATTCACCAGGCATGGCTCTAATGAATCTAATTAAAATTCTGATATGTCAGGGCTCTCTTGACATTTTGACTGTTTCCAGCCTAGAGGCAAAAGGTTAAAATGCAGATTGTTAAATGGTCGGATAAGGACTGAAAGGGTTATAATAGCATATCGAGACAAACTTAAATAATGATTTACGGTCAATCTAATGGCGGTATAGAGCTGGCTTTGGATCTGCTCGGGCGCTTCAGAGAGCTGATGATCAGTGCTGTTCAATTATGTATGAAACCTAGCATTTAGATGCAAAAACAAATACGTAATTCATAGTTGAACCCGTGGCATTAGCATGAATATGCGACTCTGAGAATGTCCCCCATTTCCAGGCCGTTAGATTTGAAAGTCGGCCAATTTTCCAAGGACCGAATTGCGCGGGATATGGCCGTGAGAAGGGGCTGCTACTCGTCACTGAGATGGCCATATAGGTTGACCTTTCCTTCTATGGACATTTGGAATGGTTTGAAGGGTCTCAATACCCAGCGTCGAGTCATTAGAAGCTGCATATGAGTTGTAGAGAAGAGAACGTGGTCCTTTAGATTCTTACAAGTCTCTCATCATGGCTTTAATCCCCCAGCCTCAGATGGTACTAGCAGCTGCAAATCTAGAGTTCAAAAGCCATGAAAGCAAACACTCGCCATAAAAGACTCCTTTTGCCTCCCATATAATCCCATTAGGAAAGTCAAAAAGGAGTTGCCGTGCCCCAAATATTCTACATTCTTAATGGACTAAGGACTTTCTATATGCAATATGGAAAACCCTCCTTCCCCCAAACCTCCCCTTTGCTATTCAAACTCGCCCATTCTACAGGGGTAAGCACTGCCTCACGTTTCACCTCCTTCCTGCCTCTGTGGAATTGCATTTCGCCATTTATGAATTTTCATCATCAATTGATAGCAGGTTGGCGACAGATATTGGGCGGCGCGCCGTGTAGGCCTAAAAGATTAGGGCCACAGTGACCCGCTACAGTATAGACCCGGCACCCTTCATTTTCGTGCGGTTCCTGGGAGGGATAATGCTCCGAGGGCCTTTGGATAATGCGCGCTTTGAGGGATTGTGCTCGTACACCCTTCACCCTCCTGATTGCAGGGAGACCCGATGCTCGTAAGGAAATGCCACTGCTAGGTGTTCCATTTTTCATTGGCTGACTATTGATGTAGGGGATAGCACCCACGTCTAGGGGGAAGTCACATTGTTACTACTGGCAGTCAGCGAAAAAAAAGTCCCCATGATTGACAGTTTCCGTTTTTACACCGACCCAACAGCATTGTCCGGCCGATATGCAAATCAGGCGAGGAAAAACCTATTTATCGCCGAATGAACGAGGCTCTAATGCTCATGAAAACACGTAAAAGAAGTTAGTAACACTCGCGAAGGGGTAATGTATGGCGATCCATTCCATTAGATAGGCGGCGAGCGGCAAAATGAGAGCGCGAGCAATAATATACTTGTCAGGAGAAACAGATGGAGAGGCTGGTCAGAACAAAAGGCCGGTGACAGATTGATTGTGGCCGTGTTGGCACCAGTAATGTGACGGTATCAATCAAAGGGGGGATCCATACCCAGTGGTCGAGGGGCCCACTCCCACCCATTAACACGCAACCATTAACCTCTGAATAACGGCCACAAATCCATAAGACTTATAATACCTGTATACCTAGTTTCATCGCTCCATATGAAGCAACCGTTTTTCTTGAGGCAAAACATGCTTTTCTTTCATATATATCGTTTTTTTTATGAAAGAAATGGGACTTTCATGTCACATGCTTTCTTTTTACTTCGCAAATCTATTGCGCCCATGTATATATTTCATTGTATGTTTTATTTATCTTCCTTGCTTCCTTTGACCATAAAGCAAAGCAGGTTGGCACGTTGAAAGCCCCATTAGAATAATGCGCTGGGCTGGCGGTCGTGTTGTTTGAGAAAGCCACCCTCAGATGAATGAAGAAGAAAACAAACAGCTCGCCTCTGAAGCGAGCAGCTCAGATCAGACAGACACACAGGGACAAATCCGGAGAATTGCCTCGTTCCACTAATACTCGGGGAATGATTCGGGAGTTTCCGGGCCCTCTCGTGTACTACGCTGAGGTGGGTGGGGGGAGCTGGTACGTGAAGTTGACGTGGCATCAAACGTGGCTGACGACGTTAACGCCGACGTTAGCCGGGCGCGCGCCCTCCGCTTTCTCTCCTAATCCGGCGGCGCTGCGCCTTCAAAGAAGCCGGCAATCGGATCAGGCCTATCGGAGAAAGGGGCCACAATGAGGTTCCATGTGATTTCCGCTAACTGTGTTTGTTTATGTAATGGCGCAGATTGGATTGGGCCGACTTGTAGCGCTTCCGTCGGACGCCTCCACTATAGGATTACCCCTCTGGTCGGCTGGGGGATGGGGGGGGGGGGATTATTCCTGATTTGTTATAAATCTCATCATATAACAAGTGGGGAAACCCGACGCAATTAAAGAGGCCCACTGTCGGAGGCAATACTCTTAGTGGCTGCTACTCGATTTTCACTGAGGGGAACGATCAGACGATGCCTGCTCGTCTTTCCCTATACCTCATGCAGCCTACTGCCCCTGCCGAGCACGCAATGTGTGCCTTACCTTGTGTGAAGGCAGCGGGGTTGTGGGACTGCAATATTCTCCTTGCAGATGTTCATAATGTGCTCTTTTGTGCAGGGGAATAGGACGGTAAAAGAGTGCGCAGTGTATGGCCCCAGTTTTTGTCCCAGCGGTTCACACCTGGGTTATTCCCGCGACACGCTGAATGCCACACCCATAAACCCAGAAATACCTATGTTGAGAAATGCTAACAAAAAATAACGACCTAACGTGCTGCTGATGCATATATACATTGCACGTCACGGTTAGAGAACAGTTTCTCCCAGTCTAGAACTCCACTCCGAGTGTTTCTCTATCTGTTGGCAGGGCGGCGCTGCCGAGGCGTTGGCAGGCTGCCTGTGTCCCTCTTATACTCAGACTTTGGATGATGTCACCCCAACCATTCCCCCTACCTCCCTTCTCCCCAAATCCCCCCGTCTCTTTTCTCCGACTGATTCCCTTTCTCTGCTCCTCTCGCCGACAGTCTCTTTCCTGCTTTTTCTCGCCCTTTGCCGTCGGTGGGCCCGGGTTCCCAGCGCCCAGCGCCGGCTGGCACGCTCCCTGCCCACGCCGACATAGATATGTGCCGAGATATGGATCAGCGGCCTGGGAACCACCATGCTGGGCCTTACTCATCCCCCGTATGGACTGGCGCTCATATCTCCCATCTACCGCCCACTGTTTTGTTCGGCCAACTTTGGAAGTACATATAGCTATTTCGGATTTCGAAGTTATAACCGTATATTCTTTTCATTGTCTTAATGCTTATCCTAATGGATTTAGACATCAATATTAGTAAACGTAGGCTTTGTTTTGAGACACCCCAGTATTTTTTTTTAGTATAACCAAAATCTAAAGACCCCATACAGTGTCATTGGGACTATGTTTGAGGGGCTTCAATCATGGTGGTACACCTAGAAGGTCACCCAGTATGTACTCTACCATTTATACCTACCATTCCCCTACTTTTCAAAACTCCACCATCCAACCCCACAATAAGTTTCTGTTAGAGAGAGAAGTGTTCGTCTATTTAGCTCTAATGGGTGCTATGTGGCCCACTTAAACGTTTTTACATGGCCAACTGAGGGAAATGCATCACGTCTTATTACTATATGTATATATATCCTCTGGGAATTATAAATATTCTACAAAGAACTGGGCCGCGCATCTAGATGTGCACCAAAAAGTCCACGTAACTGTTGCAATCATAAGTGCAGAGATAAGATATGTAACAAAGATAGCCCTACACTTTTATGTAAGGCGGAGAGTGTAGGGATCATACCATAAAGTCTTTAATTTATTGCGACTGCTACCGTAAAATCGATGAGGAGAAAATATTAAAGTAAATCGGTTTTATCTCTTGAAATTGCCTGTACTAGCATGGTCCTTAGAGTCAATGCAGGGTGTTGTGGCTTTCTGTGGGTGGCAGAAAATGACAGGTCACCGACGGGGCCCTCTTCAGGGATGGAAGGCGAACAGGGGTCGATAAGAGGGTGGCAGGGGAGGGTCAATGTTAGCCCACTGGAAGGGTGGGGCCATCTTCATGTCATGTTGGCTGTGGTTACTGGTGATCACACCTTTCACACCCAACAAGGGAGTTTGATGGTAGGGGTAGCAATAGAAGGGATGGAATTAAATGGAAGCAGATACTCGGTATGTATAAATATAGCATATATCGAGACTGGGAAGTATTGGGGAAACATGTTGTGCACTGCAGGCCTGCAACCTAGCAGTGGATTAGAATGCAGTTGTATTGGCCATTATGGTCATGGTGACACAGGCCTGTATTATACCACTATTTATTCCCAAAATTCATTGATAATGATCCGACCCTGGCCATGGTTGACTGGCTTCAACAGAAACAGCCACTAAGGGAATGTTCACATACGGCCCCAGAAAAGTTTCCCAGTCTCGATATATGATTTAATTGTAGATGCGAGGTATCAGAAGGAAGGTTGCAGTTATGTGCCCCTAGCCAAGGCACCGTTTGACTTAGTGTGTAAACTTTCACGAGAAGTCAGTACAGTTTTATGAAGAAAGGATTTATCTTATTGCATGCTGAGCAAAGATTTGAACTGCAGAAAATATCGAGAACTTCTTGCAATCCGGTAATGTAAATTGGTCACCCTAAATATTTTAGGCCACACTTATTAAGAGAAGTGGCAGTGAATGGGCCACCAACAGACTGGCATCAACACACTCGGGCTCTCCCCACCCTTGTGTTGTGGAGGTACAGAGTACAGCCTGGTGTGCATTGAGATGCTCCCTCCCTATGTCCTCACTCCATCAGCCGAATACCCGCCTCTGTGTATACACTCCTTTCTCCCGTTGTGCCCGCCTCCCCCGCCCACCTATAGTCCCCGCTGCCGTCCCTAAGCTGGCATGATCGATGGCTACTGTGGCAAGACATTTACATTTCACCCGCGCCGGTTGAATAATTAATATGCTTGTTTTCATCTCCCACTAGCCATGTGGCTGCCTTGTCCTCCGTGCGCCCACCCCTCACCCCACGATGCACTCGGCAAATAGAACCTGACCAGGCCAGCCGAGGGCCGCCGTTAATGTACCGACGGCTTCATGGGGCCGCTTCAACCAGCTCCATCCTTTAACACCTATTTTCCATCAGGCTGCAGTTGGTGATAAAAAATGCAGCGAATCTGGCATTGGATTGTTCGCGCGCTTATAGCATTGATTGTGCCATCCAACCTTATTCGCCGCATCTCATCTCATTATAGGGAAACAAGAGGAGAGGTATTAAAGTAATAGTGTTCTTAAAATTACTCGAGGACAAAAAACAAACGAAATTATTAGCGCATGTAAGCTACTATAGTTATTATTTCAAAGGCACATTATCGTCAGGAGGTTCCACAAATAATCTGCCGCTTTTTGCGGAGATTAGATGAAACGTGTTAATTTCACTACTGCACACTGACGTGCGATTGTTCAAAACCATGATCGGCAACTTGTAAATCGCCATTGTGGGTATGTGGCCCAATGTGTTGATGGTATTTCTGGTCAAAACTACGTCTGGGCATATACCAGTATTTGCTATAGAAGTGCACATAATGCACCTATATTGACACAGTCCCACGCGCCGGGTCTAAATTGCACGATTTCCGAAGCCGCGCTTCTTCTAATTTCGCCGGCATTATTGACTCTGGTGGCGGGGCGGCGGGGCACAGACAGTGATGGTTATGTTATTGACGCACCCCCCTGCGCCCTGTCAAAACTCAAGTGCACCCGAGTCGGGGGAGCAGAACACTTTGGCAAAGGTTGAGGTAGTGGGATGAAGAGTTGAGCTTGGCTTTTCATCAGCGACAATCGCAATGATGGTCTTTAAACATGAAAAGAACACAGCGCGGCTCTGCTATTAGTTGGCCTCTGTGGACGCACAATTATTAGAATTTATTGCTTTACTGCAATAATTAGAGAAGGATTCTGGCTGGTGCAGTAAAACTGCAGAGTAAGGGCAATTTTTAGACGGCTGGCTGGCTGCATTCCCACAGAGCAGCAAAGTATATGACCCTATTTTGAAGTGCTTCATCGAAGTCTGATTTGGCCGTTCTAGTCACGACAGTAATATTGAATGAGGACTCAAAAACGACGTGGATTCAGAATTGATCCCATTGATTTCTTCTGTTAATCGAAAACCATTATCATTGGAAGGACTTGAAATATGTCATTTTTGTTCCCCGAAGAATCGAATTTATATTCCGGTCTCTAAAGTTCGAAAATTGACTTTTCCTTAAACAATGTCTCCCTTGATCGTCATTAACATTTTTTCTACTAATACGTGATTAGGGTCAGTGTAATTAGGATGTCACAGGGGAAGTATGAATTAATGATAATTTATACTATCTAATTCCCCCATGAACTTCAGGTTTTGTGCACTTTGTGTAGTAAGAATAGTATTTAACAGTAATTATTCCAATGTCATCAAATTGAAAGATTTAGATGGCCCTAGATTAGATGTATAACTGTGTTTCCTAAGATAGTGTCAAATCGTTCATGAAGATGCGATTGCCTAGGCTGGCCCTCTAATTAACCAACTTTTTCCGAGGGAAGGATAGTTCTCTTCAAACGATATTAATATTGAAGTGGGGTAAATAGAAATGCAGTGAAAAATTCTCTGGGCTGGTCACCTCCTGCAAGACACCCTGAAGTCACCTTGCATTAATATTATACGCCCACATTTATCTATCTGTCACTCAAAGATGTTCAAGCCAATGCTGATAGCCTACATACGTCACTGACTTCAGTTCCCGTGGAGACTAGTTGTCGTAGTTATAATAGGAGTATGGCCTTACCATGTAGGTTTCCAACCTCCACTGAGTCATCAGTAGAGTACTGTTTCCCTACCCTCACGGAGCCCACGTTGCCCTCACTACCCGCTGACCGTGATTAGTTGACACAACAGACCCTTCTCTACCCGGCCTCAAGTAGTCAACATTGACAACGCCCAGCCAGGGGCCCTGTTTTGAATGTTTCCCAAACCATTAAGTGATCAATGTCATTGATGTATCGAGCGGTGCCGGTAGGGGAGACGCCCGATTGCATCCCCCCTCCTCTACATACTGACAGGCCAGTATCAGCCCTTAAATCTGAGCTTAACCCTCTTTACTTCGTCTAAATTAGAAGAAAATAGTCCTATTTTGCTTGATCTCCTTCACTAAGGAACCTTTTTTTTTTCATTTTTGTATTTTAAGTAAGTTTTTGTCAGTTCCCGTTCCCATTTTTTCAATCAAAATCAAAATAAGCTGTATTTTGATAAATAATTTGTTTAAATCACACAAAGAGTTTTTGTATCTTATTGAATCTTTTTAGATAAGAATCATGTTTTTCATTGGAGATACGGTTCACTTGAAAAAAAAGTACCATTGTGACGTTCTCTTTTTTTCGAAATTGAAGATACCAATACTTATCCTTCGTAATATTCAAGATCCTTTTTGAAATGTTTACTCATTTCTTATAGAAAAACATACTTAGGTATAGGTCACTGTTTATTCCTGGCGGATACTTCGTAACAGGGTGCCAACACATAGCCATAATTCAGCGGAATAAAAACCATTATTTATAAGAGAGCCACCGTCTTACATTTTCGAAACGCATAGTCCCCTGGATATGGATTCTTTGGAATGGCTTATCTCTACATTTTACTTTTTCATAGCCGTATATCGGTAATTTCCCCAACACCAGCCCACGTGTTACTTTTAAAGTGAAGGTGTCATTGAGAATTTTAAATGGGCCTCTTTCATTTCTTACTCTCCATGCATTTAAATTGCAAATTCGATGTTGTCCTGATTTCTGATGGTGATTGAAAGAATGAGATTTGTTTTCTTGTCTGAAAAGCATCCTGTGTTCCGGCTCGTTCCGGGAAGAAGCGCCATAAAATATTCGTAGGGAATTCAATATGGTATTGTCACCACCTACCGCTGTTATCCCCGGGAATAGAGGTGTTTTTTCAACCGTATTAATACTGAATAGTGGCGCGTTTTTAAGTATAATCGGAAGAATATTGAACATTATTATTGAACTAAGCATATGAATATATTTGTGAAAATAATGTATTAGGCATGTAAATTATATGGGTGTAGGATGGTCCTTGGGGAAACAGCCTGTACTCCGAGCATATGTTGACTCACTCTGCGGCAGGGAATAATTACTACTAATTAACTCTGCCCCCTGTCCAATAATCTGTCATAGACACTCAACCCCTCGCTCCCACGGTAAACCAGCCGGACCCATCTATGATTCCACCCGTGGAATAAACATTTAACATGTACATCAGTCTATAATAGATTGTGAAAATGAGTCTTATAAAAGTATATCCATTATAAAACCAAAAAAGTCCATTACCATAAGTAACTGGAACAAAAAAGAGTGCAAATCGGATTCGAAAGTGGAAGAAGAATACAAAATGAACAAATACATGTATGCGATATAATAATGAAAAAAAAAGTTGCAGTCTGCGTGATTGTGATAGAAATGGCGCACAGCGACAGCCCAGTGGCTGTTTGCCAACATTGCCAGACTTAACTAACCTATGTAATTTGAGTTGCAAACATGGACTCGGGAAATAACGAGGCCTGGCCGCGGTTTATGATCGAGCTGCATCCGCAATGATTCCCCACGGGGCTAGACAGCGACAGTGAAAAATGAAATGTTTGTTAAGCTGTATCCATATTGCTGAAATATGTTGACGGTCGGGTAAATAGTGGACAAGTTGGATGGCCCGGTAGAGAGGTTCTGGGGTGGACGCAGTGCTGGAATTCACTGCATCCATCCTCAAGGCCCCGCGAGAAGTTAGCCTTGATTAGAAAGATGTTATTCAGTTTCGCAAATATTTCGATTTTGGTTTGATTAATAAGCTCAAATATGGATGGGAACGCCAAGAAAGGACTTGGATGGAAAATAATCACGGGGCGTCTGAGAACGTCGGCAGGTTTGGCTGCCTACTCTTTTTGGTTCCATTCTCTATTAAAAGGTGCATGTTCAATACACTTCAAAGACGTGAAAGTAGTTGACGACAACTCGGTGTGAAGACGACGACTCGTCCTCCTCCCCTTTCTCCCCTACCCAGGCTCAGAGCAGCTCTCCAGCATATTGATCGTTTCTATAGCCGCCCGGTTTAAAACTTTAAGCTAAATTGATATCAGAGACATATTGAATTTCCAATTCATTTTATTTTTGCTGGGACGGTGTAGGGCTGCCAGCTTGATCATAAAGTTAGCGCTATTGACATCTACACTGCCTTGTGTTTACGACTAGTGGTGTGCCTGGCTTTTTTTATGGCTCACATTGTCTATGCCGTGTTGATTGTGTCTGGAAACCTTAGTCTAGCAGCGCCCGGGGCTCGAACTGACGGCGTTTGGAGAATGCACACTTATTACAGTGTAACTAGTGGGCTATTTCAGTAAATGAAGCAAAGATATAGTTGGCTTTGTGTTATACCCGAGTGGAATTCTTGACCCGATGCCATATTCATGCTATAATGATATACATATTATCAACGGCATATAAAACTTTGCCTTCCTCCTACTGTTATCGCTTCTTGAATGGGAAAAATCCTGAATCGGGCAGTTAGCTGACTGTTGTTCAGTGATTTAGGTTTTCGGGCAGGAGTAGCTCGGAGTCACTAGATGTATGAGCTGCTCTTTACAGGAGCAGCTCCAGGGGTGTATACACCGACCCAGTGCCGTTACGGGGCCTAGGGGACGCCCGGAGGAGCTACACGCCTGGAGGAGCAGCTATTAGTAGGCTGGCAATGATGGCTAAGCCCCAGCTGAGAGGCCTGATCGTGGTACCCTATCCCACCACCATGTTCCCTCCCTACACCCGTTCCCTACACCCACCTCACCCCCTACCACCGCCCTCCCACTTACACACCCCTGCAGTGTAGTTATAGGCCTCACGTTCTGATGAATCCAATTACACGGCAGGCTCTTTGTAATCAGTTTTCAGGAGTAATTAAGTTATAAAAGGTTTAATTATGGCTAATGTTACAAGACTAAGCATCGCTTCCTCACCGTCTTTGTGTAAAGGAATGCCCCGCTTTTCTATAGGGAGCTCATTGTCTGCGGGCTGTAGGCGATGCGAGCAGCTCCGGCAGATGATCTGAGACTGAATACACCCCAACACCCTCCTCCCAGCCACCTCTCTACCTCCCCACACTAACACAGACCTGCCCCCTTACACATAACCCCCTACAATCCCCTCCTACTGTCCCCTCCTACTACCACCCCCTCCCCACTTTCTACATACACTAACCTTTACACAGCAGGTGTCAAAGGTACACTAAGTCCCATTTTCCCTGGCTCCATAATCTGACACGTCAGGTAAACGTAGGCAAAGCCAGCTTAAGATTAACAGCCATGGCTGCTGCCCAGTGCAGAATGACAACAGCATTAAGTCCTTTGTTCTAGGCACGTGTAGGTGCAAAAAGGGCCCGCAGAAGGCAGTGGGAATTAATGTCCGCCTATAGAATTATCTCTTCTGTGATTTCATGTCATGAGATCTTTGTGTGTTATCTCATACTTGACGGTGTGCATTAAGGATAGACACCAGTGGTCTAAGGCCAATTTAAGAAATCATCAATGAATTCTTTAATATCGCTCTGATCCTGACATGCTTTACACCATTTGAAAGGTCATATTTTTCTGTATCTGTTGATTTCAATAGAATTATAAAGAAATTAAAAATTGACATTTTATCAATTTTAAACTGAATTTTTCACTTTTATTTTTTGAACATCGATATCTCGATTAATACTTAACCTACATGAATAAAATTTTGCATACATGTTCATGACAATCCTATGCAGGGAAAGGTGTCTCAGATTCTTGATTTAGGTCCTAGATTTCTTTTTATGGCAAAAAACATTTTCATTTTCTACACTTCATAAAAACATAACTAAGACCTATATCAAAATTCTGAGACACCCTTCCCTCCATCCATATGTCAAGAAGATGTATTAAAAATTTCAAGGCTATAGGTTAGATAATAACTGAGATATCGATGTTCAAAAAATTAATTTTAAAATTGTGATTTTCAAGTTTGCACTTATACTGTAAAGCCTTTGTTCTACCTATTTTGATTTAATTTATACCAATAGATATGGTCCTTTAATAGCTATTCAATGATCTTATTTATTAAGTAATACTTTTTGAAACAAATGTTTAATTTTGATCAAAGAGAGTTACGCCATCCACACCTTAACCACTGGTGTCTATCCTTAAAGCATTAGGAGGATCTTTTAATGACTTGATGGATTTTGTATGAAGACACTGTTAACCTAGACAATGTTAGAAAGCTTACCGTGAAACAACGTGTACCTAGTCCACAGACTATTGAAATCAATGACGTATATATAATTAAATCAAAAACCGTCCAATAACGCAGATATATCTAAACAAGCTAGCCTGATGCAATATTTTCTTCTATATCTATCACACACATGTATGTGTACGTGCGTCGAGGCCGGTGTTGTTTGGCCATTTTTCATCATAATCCCCGCACGTGCCTATCTTGTAATTAATTAAAACCCTTTTCTGAAGGGGTTTCGGTCTGTGTGGTGTTATTACACCTGAGACTAGGAGATCTTGCAGCTTCATTTGCATGCTTAATGAGGCTGTTGTGTGCCAATTACGTCCAGGTGGACCAGTGATGAAGAAATAGTGTGATAGGCGGGAGGCCGCGGCCGACATGGTGCCGTTTGAACAAAACACAGCCTCAAATATTAATGCAACACTATAGGAACCATGCTCACAAGCTTTTATTGCACCTTAAACCGGAATTAAGAGACTGTGAGTTAAATAGTTGCTTCAAACTATTCAGAGCTACAGAAATTAGTTCTGCCGTAAAGGAAATTATTAGAGGCCTTCTCTTTATATTACTTCTATTATGCATAGATCTACATTTTGGTTTGCTAGAGCCTTGTTGATTTGGTGGCGTGCACACCGATTGACAGCACAGGATGTAAAATGTAATAAACTAACTTTCTGTTTAGAAAGTATGAACTGAGGAGAACCTTATTTCACATATATAGATTTACCATCTGAACTCAAATTTTTTTCCAAATGATGGGTAAATGGGAAAGCTTATTGTGAGCTGAATGTAGGTCGCCGACCTGAGTAACAAAATGAGGACGGACCAACAGGAATCCCTGATACAGGATCATTCGAAATCCTCTGTAGGCACAGACAATCAGCATGTTGCCCAACTGTAGGCCTGTACATTAGGCTGTAAAGGCTATCTTACTTTTGTTCTCTTCAGTATGTACCCGGATGCACGCAAAGGTTGCCTCTCAGGATAAAGCCCTATGCTGTTGGTATCAGAGATATGTCAACTCGAACTATAAACATAATAAGTAACCATTAATTGTGTTATTGTCAATGTTTGGTTAATTCAGTAGGCATTTCTACATGTACAGTATCAATTTCAATGCCTTCATCTGTTGAAATGTTTACAACATCAGGATTTAGATATAGAGAGAGAATTTGTATTTTATCAATACAAAATACAATGCGAATATCATCAACCTTTTTCGACCTTGAATTAGATTGTATCCTGACCTATTATGATGTGTGCCTTTCAATGATGTATTGAAATTCGAAATTGAAATTACATAAAAAGGCTAGCTGTGGGTGGATATAAAAGCTAATAGAAAACTAGCTGATTCATCCGTCCTTCAATGTTAGTTTAAATGTCCAGCATTAGATCGAATTTTGTTGAGTCTGGGTTGAAATTTTAGCTCTGAATCTATTGGTTTGAAACCAGCTTTCGGCTATATGATGGCCTGAAAATAGGGGGAAAAGAAGATGATGTAACTGTATACCCTTACATGATTAATCGCACAAATTGCTGTTGTAAAATGTCAATCTCATTGTTGAAGGGTCAATGACCGCCAAGAACCCATTATTGGAAACATCACTATTACAGTGATCATCGCTTTCTGGTTGGTTGTTTTTTTCGGGGGGTGCCAAGTAGGTTAAGCAGCATTATCTCCGACAAAAATTGGCTGTGCGAAAAAAAAATCCCCACTCGTTCCTTGGCTTTGAAACTGCATATTCTTGGAATAATCCTGTAATCTGTTAAGGCCGACGGGTACAGGCCTTCCTGACGTAGGGCGCACAAATTTATCTGCCTTTTATCTGCGTCGATAGCCCCTGCACACCTGCCCCCTCCTCCGTTATCTCTGATGAATGCGGCGCACACAGCCCACCACCTCAGCCCGTCACGGGCACCATTACTCATCACAGCCCAAATATGTTTAGGGGCGGGTTTTTAGACCGGGGAACACGTCCGACAGGAACATACATACAGACAGTCGGTCGGGGAACTCCTCCTTTGGTTCCTATCGTTTATAAAAAAATATATATCTTTCTTGTGAAAGCAATTCTTCAAACTTTGAAGTTGAAAGAAAAAGATGTGCATGTATTACGAACCAATGCTCGAAATAGATATGTATTTCTTGGAGATACATTTACATGTTTTTTGTTCCCTAGCCTCTATATATTTCAGAGCAAAACAAAGAAAGATATACGTCACAATACAATATGTACCAGTTTATACTATAGGAAATATAAAATCCCAGGTATAACAGCAGTTTGTGTAGAGAAAGGGTTAAGCCAGGGAAGGTGCGGAGAGCTTATCTGGGCTGATCCTCCTGTATCACGGTGATCACACCTAGCCTTTTTTGCCCTCCTGCGTCCAGAGGGGGCAAGGGTTGGAAACCTTGGTCTCGACTTTATTGTCTCGCCTCCTCAGACCTTTCTACCAAAGAGGAGAGGAGACGAACCCAGGGGTCAGAAAACCCATCACCTCCCATTCTCGTTGTATGCACTGACTTTATTTTGTCAAGTCTAAACTCCAAATATAGAAAGTGCAAGAAATGAACAAGTGCGGTAATGCTCTGCAGTTAATACTTAAATTTGAACTGATCCGCGTGATAAATCCTTGACCCGCTTCTGGTATTTCAAGTCCACCGAACGCTCCCACCTTAACAGCCCGCCTCTTCTGGCCTACTTTATAACGTCTAGATAAACCCCACAACCTTTGACAGTCTCCATTCGGCCAACCCGCCCCTGTAATCCAAAACTGATCATGGAAACCCTAACCCGAAATGTGCGAGGACAGTACCTAGGGCTGAACTTTGCGACCCCCAAACTTCGTTCTGCTCCAGAGAGGCGAGGAGACGGATCGATCGGGGCGCCGCCTGGGTTTATTGACAGAAGAGGGGTAGGGGAGGGGGTGTGGGTAGGGGTAGATGTAGATACCCCACCCCAGCCGCGGCGGACCACTGAACCCATCGCTTAACCTGCTTTTGTTCAGAGACCAGGCATGTATACGGGCCAGCCTTTATCAGAGGGGGCCCGATATGGACTGATGTTGCCGATGACAGAGCGCCGTTACGGCCACTTCCGACGCCCCGGCCCCGTACTTGGCCGGCTGAGATGGTTGTGGTGATACCCCACCCTCCTATCTAATCTCTCAGTTGGCAGTTGCATGAATTTCTCTGGCCTTGGGCTTTATATTCGTCCCCTTTAGTCGAGGGTCGATACCCCTCCAGCCGCTGACCAGTGGCCATTTGTGGGCAGTGCCTTTATTCCCCTCCATAGATGCTCTGTGTTGGGTCAGTGATTATAGCAGGGGCTGTAAGAGCGCACTCAACCGTGGGTTATGGGGATTACTGTAGGGGGGGGGGGGGGTTAGGGGTCGTGGGATGCAGGTAGGTAGAATGCTTTATAATGGCCTGTATCCTCACCCATTATCTGTCCCCTCACGTACGTGTAATTTCAGTGGCCTGGGCAATTGGATGGCTGGTGCAGGCCGTATTGTTGTTTGCGTTATGTCATTTATGCCATGATTATGGCTGATTAATCACGTAAGTGACATGGGTAGCCTGGCATCTGTAACAGCTTATGGTGAGTGGGATAGGGTGTTCTGGGGCGACAGCTGCAAAGTCCGAGTAGTATACTTAGATGGGGCTCATGCGCGGGTCATAACGGGCGTAACACCCACTGAACTGTTAAACTATAACCTGTTACGTTTTCGATATCAGCAACTTATTTTTTTCTAATTGTAGCCACTTTGATATTTATATGTGATTTTCTTTAAGTTAGACATTTAATTCTCCGCTAGCATTAAAGGGAAACCGAGTTTAAATCTGAGGTAGAAAAAAAAATAACAAAAGGAAAAGGATAACGTTTACCGCAGTGGGCCGTGGTTTCAGTTTGAGTCAGTTTATCTAGAATGCGAACGCAGGAAATGGATTTTACACTCTTAATTAACAGTAGTCGATATTGTCGGATATTTTTCTCCAACAACATACTTGTCACCATTCTATAACCATAATGGGCCCTTGGTGTAATTTCGTATCTTGGTTCTGTGTAGAATCGATCGTTATTCATGTCTAAGTGCAGCGTATTGAACTGTAATTGAAAAGGTTAGCGAGCAATCGCCTCCGCAGGGGCCAGGCCTTTGCCGTGAAGCTGATTGGCAGCGTAACATTAGGTGTCTGCGCGCCGCCCCACTTATCTGGTATGATTGCTGTTTCGGGGCTATCTCCGCCAGGGTGCACCACCCTCACCCCCACGTGACCACAGGGCCGACGGCAATTGGCTGGCACAAGCCGCCATGGCCATGCCAACAATGGCGGCGTCCATGGTGATGGACGATTCACAGGGGCTCTCTAATAGTGGGGCTGAAAAGCAGGTGCTCTATGGTGGGAGCAGCTCGGGGAGCAGCTCAGTGGTATAGAGCATGGCCACCAGAGGGCAGCAGCTCCGCCGCCTCCCCGGGAGCAGGGGGCAGAAAGGAGTACGAGCCATTTGTGGGGGCCATTCAGAACAGAACGAGCCCGCGGGCTTTTCAGCACTAGTACGTTCAATCTGAAATGAAACCGCCAGTTTATGTTTTTCTCCTTCCCTGATTGTCCCCTTTGATTTCATTCTAGTAAAAAAAAAGTTTGTCGTTTTTATAAGGTTGGTGTTTGTTGAAAAACCAGCGGTAGTGTTACGGTATTGGGACTGGACGACAGGGCATCAAAGCCTAAGTCGACGAGGAGTTTTAATTCCCAGCATCACGGAATACCCTTGCACGTGTAGGCTGCTAGTATGTGCGACGACTCACCGCCTTTACAAGGTCAGAAGCCAGAAAATGGCCGTCCCTCAAATACTGATGTGGCCGTGGCTTTTGAGAATGGGGCTGCACTCTGAACAAGCCGCGCCCCACCCGCCCCACCAATCGGAGCCAGCTTTTTAATCTCTTTACAAAGTGTCCCCCATACAGCTGCCCCTGCTGCTGGCCTACAAAGGTGCCACACGCAGGGAACCTCAATGGGAGGTGGCCATAGTAAGGGACATGAAGTGTGGTGCTTCGTGCACGAAATGACCAACACGCCGCACTCAATGGTGGACTTAGCCGGACAGGTGCATTGTAATCGGACCAGTATAAGTCGTTTCCCAATTAGTTTTCCTGTTGATAAACTTAGATTGTTAGCGATATGTTCTTGAAAGACTTTCTATGTAGACAATACATCACTATTGTGAAACGTTTGTATTGAATAGGGGTCGACCACTGTGAGTCTATCATCCAGTGTTTCGGGTTAGGGAGAGGTCATGTACCCAGCTGTCCTTTAGTCAATGAAATAACCAGGTGATTTGACTATAGTAAGCACCCTTTGTGACGAACGAACGCATTATTGCACCATCATATTGTTGGTATATGATGGAGAGTATGCCTATCTTTAACAGCAATTATGGAACTAAGGGTGATTTGATCATTTTATGTTTTATATTGTTGTATACAAATCCGATCAGTTTCAATGAGGCGTATGTAATTAGGTTTGATTCCGTAGAACTACACTTAGATTATAACCCCATGCATTTTGCAAAATGAAACACAACGTATCAATTTCCGAATCTCAAAGTGATACATCAATTTCCACATGGTAGGTTTTCTTTGTGTTTTTCTTCCAAACGTCCCTTACGTCCGGACATAAAATCATACGTGCATACCTGATGGAGAACTTTTAAAGTTTCTACTCGAAAATGCTTTCTGTGAAATGTGATCTCATTGTCATCTGTCTCCGCCACAGCATCGCCAATAAGGGCATTTAAATTTAAAGTTTGACGCTAACGCCCCTACGTAAAGGACCGCGCCAAGTCCTAATGGTTTGGAGGAGGGCACTGAATGGTCTCAGCGCCGACTCCCCTCCGAAGGTGGATGGGTGTCGGCGCTAACCACATCTGCCCCTTTACGGGCCCGCCTTCCATTAGGCCAGGACATCCTCTGACGGACGCACCCATAGACTACTCTAATTACGGTTCATAACGCCCCGCCCCGCGCTTTAATTCGGACTGAGGAGGCCCTAGAGGAGGCGACAGGCAGGAGGATATATGATTAATCCCAAAGTATGCGCCGACGAATTTGTCGTTGCGGCTATGGGAGTGGGTAATGGGTCCCAGGTAGGCCGGGTGGCGACAGCCGATGGATGGGGCAGGGCCGGGAAACAATGCACTAGGCCTACCTGGCCTGTTGCATAATGCATACATGCCCCCCCTGCCCGTCCCCGCAGACCGGCCGGGTGTTACGGTCCCCTCCCACAAGCCTGCTTCTTCCCTCTCCTCACTCCCTCACCGCCTTATGTCTCTCTTCATCATTGTTCGTCTCCTCCGCCCTCCCCGAGTGAAGCCACATGCACCTTGTTCCCAAAGCTTCTTACCCATATGGGGATCTTCCCAGTTGCTCTCTATCTACATGAGTCACGATTTGTTTATCTATGTACGTCGGCAATTCCTACTCATGTATGTACCTATCTCTGTTTTAATTTCCTCTTTTAACTTTATCTTTGTGTGTATCGTTTTAACCCCCGTATCCTTTACTACTCGTCCCCTTATTGTGCGTCCTGTTCACTCCCTTTGTGTTGTTAGGCAAGGTCCTCCCCTCCAAAGGTCCTCTCCCTCCCTTTGTCTCTTCCCGACATTACCCCCAGTAGCAACCTAATTTTCCGGCTGCAGAGAAGGCAGTCTCTAATAGGAATGAAAGTTGTATGTGGTCGCGCCTGAGGTGCGACTGCGGCGCGGGTCTCCAATGGGCCGGGGCGTGATGGGTGTTTAGGGCTGAGCCGAGTTTTAAGTGGAGAGAGCCGGGCTGGCACTGTGATCACAAAAGTAGCGTCGTGCTCAGGGGAGGCCGCAGGGACTGCGCCGAACCACGCGGGGAATCAAACCAGAGAAGGACTTTTTAGACGCACAATGAGAAAGTATGAATACTTAAGTAGGCCATTGAATCGGGTATCATTCGCCAGTGCACGGCGCTGAATTGGAAGTGCATTATAACATTTGTCCTATGTAATGGAGTCCTTTTTCGTCCATCAATTTCATTTTAAAACTTTTCTCACGCTGTCCCCCTTTTTAACGACTTTGAAATTGGCTCAGGGTCCTTGGAATTTATGTCCTTTCTTTTCAATAGGAAAAGTGGTCACTGAAGTAGTTTTAGTAAATTATGTATGTGTTTGGCCGTAAATCGGTTTTTACCGTAGATCCTTGCGGTGGGGTGTTCTCATTTCACACTTGATAGGTACTGCCAATCGGGTGTAGCAGCGGTGCCGTGTATGTATTTGCCGATAGCATCGCTCAACCCAGATCGAGAGATTTAATTCTGTCTCTCCAACCCCTTCCCTTGAGACCAAACAGAGTAGCTTTTGCCAAAAATAGACTTTCCATTTGAATTAACTCACTGAAGCTTGCTCTTTCTAGACCATCTTTTCTATTTTCCATCACGAAGTTGACTGTATTGGCTCAACTCTCCAGGGTATGCATGCCTCGCTACTCTATGCACCTGGAAACTAGGCCCATACTCCCTATTCGGTCTATCACTCTGGAGGCCTCCTCAAGAACCCCATCCCGTTTGGATAGCCTTAACAATGTTGGGCCATATGTTTCAAATGCAAATTGAACCTCTTTTTGACTCGAAATGTTATAGAGTCTCTAATTGCGTTGGGCATTCACTATTTAGATATCTTTAGTCTTTTTCTTGGCTAGAGATCTCAAAGTAACTGTTATACCAAGTTACAACTAGGTGTTGTTTTGATAACTGACACGCGAAATCTAGCGTTCTGATTAGTATGTTTTGAATTGAATTGGCCTGGGAGCAGTAAGTCCGAGGAGTTCAAAGTGGTGCTCTTGTTTACGTTCTAACATTTCTTAGGTTTACGAATTAGGTTTACGAATCTGTGGCCCGTGGCACAATGAATTTCGTCACGACGAACGCCTTCGTTGTCAACTTTGATCATTGTTAGGCCATTATTCGCCCTCAAAATAAGCATATCTGATTTTTTTGTAAATGACCTGTAACTTTTACAGAATAGTCGTACAGTATCCCTCCATACATCAATTTACAGAATTTAATTTGATTCAGTAGAAAAAAAAAGATATATGCATTCATAAAAAAGTTATCTTAACAACGATGTCGTTCTCACGATATCGATCTTAATGTCATTCTTACGATCAGTCATTGTGCAACGGACCACTGTTTTTGCAATATATAACAACTAAGAATTACTTAGATATAAAAAAAAAGTCTTAAAGACGCTATGGACCAATGCCCCGTTCTGGTTAGGTGCTGGCTGATTGGCCTCCTCCTCCAGTACCTTCGAGCAGGCGGCAGACAGGCCCCCACCTCCGGGCGTACCTTTGATGGAGTGGTCCGTCGTGTTGGGGTAAAATAGGCCAGGTGTTGTGGTCGGTTTCCTCCAGGAGAAGACCTGGGGCTCATTGCTCCACCCTCAACCAAACCCGTCTTAACCCCACCGCCATTGTTCACTTGAATCTCACATAATCAGTAAGAATTGTATTAAACCTCACAGGCAGCAGTGATGAAACTTAAGACGTAGGAATGAAATTGAAGTACCTCAAATAAAATACATTGAGATACTGAAGCCTCTTTATCATTCCCGTCATTAATGACATAGTCCTCTCTTCTTTCTTGTAAAAACTAAATTAAAATCACCTTGAATGAATCTTGATCAAGTGCATATGATATATTTAGTACCATGCACCTATATTGTTTGATATCAATGTTTTCTGAGGTTAGAACAGTAAAACCCAGAGTAGCCTCAGTTATTGGATTTAAGCCCGGGTTTATTCATGCTTAGAATTACACGTAGTGTTGGGGGATGGCTCCAGGCCGGCCCTGGAGTAGAGGGGCGTGCGGGTCATTGTCTCAGCTGACTGGACCCGTCCTGGGGTCAGTAATCCCCCAGTTGAGACAATGTCCTAGCGAGCGTTGACCTTGGTCTGGTCTATGTAAAACAGTTAAGCCCGAGTCCCTTAAGTACCACACATGAGGAATTGTAAGGGTTTATGAGCTTATATAAAGAAGATATATGGACGTAATTGTGTTTGCTATATCGGGTTTTTGGCATAAGCATGCATACTGGAGAGTAAGTTAAGGAAATCGATGTGAAATGCTAGACTTGCTCCTGATGGGGATGAGAGCACGTCTATGTTGCTATGTTCTCCGATAGCCGGGCCTACTTTCTCTCGCTCCAAGGGTTGATCCTACGAGACCTGTGGGATAGCCATCCTCTCTGCGCCCTCCGACCCTGCCCTACCTGCCCTCCCCATCCCCCAGCCCCAGCCTCCTGAGCCCCATCCACCACCCCACCCCACCCCCTGATCTCTGGCCAGCCACCACGCATGCCCTCTCCGCTACTCCAATATGCAGCAGCGACCACCAAATGCCTTTAGATAACATCAGCCGCGCGCCCTGCCTGACTCCATCATAACCCTTGTGGGTTCTTGATAGACATTCACGCACGTGAGTGTCCGGAGGGACGGCGGCCGAGCTTTAATTAATTAAAAGTTTACAATTTTAGAGCTTGTAGTCCCCTTCAATAAGTACCCAAGCAATTACGGAGGCTTGGGCTGGGCGACGTTTTAATTTACATAAGTAGGCAGATGCGTTATTAGTTGGCGGTATTATCGGCGTGCCGGCTAATTTAACACAGCGTGCACAGATGGCCTAAGGTTTAACACACGCTGGCCCACACAGCATGGTCGCCTGGACTTTTGGTCACCTGTGACGTCACAGGCCATGTGCCAATGCCATAATGCTTGCCTTGTCAGACACTGAATATAACCATGAGTTATGTATCTGCACTACGTCAAAGGTCAGGAGATCTTGGGCGTTTTTCTACCAGGTAAACAAGGTGTCTACCGATAGCAATTTAACACAAAATCATAGTTATTGTTACCATATCCGTACTTAATGAACATAAGTTGTTGACTAACTATTCTAACCTTCACGTACAGCCAACCTTTCTGTATGGTTATGAGTGTGTTTTCGGCTGATACCAATATTGAAATTCATGGGGTTGCCATCATGTGAGACCGTAGCCAAAATAAACGTCATGCTATTAAGAATAAGGCGACAAAATGCCAAAAGGTATCAATTGTACCGCCACAGATCCCACATTCCCCTATGCCCTACCTGCCCTAAAGGTGTGCGCGCGGGATGGGGAGGTGACAGGAGCCGGGCCATTTTCCGGCTGATCACCGCCCGACCTAATTGAGCCGGCGAGTGGTCAGCCAAGAGCTGACCAATTTGCCGGACACTGCCGGACATGAGACATCAAAGGGCCCGGCGCTGTCACCACCATTACCGTGTTCCGCCCTGGAGGGATGAAGAGCGGAGGGGGGAAGGGGAGGTGTCGTGAGCCGCGTGTCACGAGGAAGGAATGCCAATGTAGGGAAATGCTGTGGACGTGAAAAGTGAGATTTGGCCTCATAATTTCGTACATTGTATTATCCATACATTGTAATTATAGATATCAGTTTTTTTTCTAAATCAAGTGACTTATGTATTCGTCTATTGGTTAATATATTTCAATTGGGCCCATAGTTTGACTGAAGTGTTCAAATGCACCGAGAATTCATAGGCCGTCGACTACAGCCAATTTGTACCTCTATATTCAGCCATTCAGAGAAGCCGAAACTAGTTTGTGAAGCCACTCTAACATATTAAAATGTGTATGTATATCAAAAAGAAAATTGCTTTAAAATGACCAGTTGGATGATTTTAAGAGTAAGCAGCAGGTCAGTACTTAAGTAACAATAACATATCAATAAACTTTAAAATAAGTATGATCAAAGAAGAGGATTGAACCCGCATGGCCATTATTTATAGGAGCCGCGCCGCCTGAACTAGGTTGCAGGTGGCATACTGCATGAGCCATACTAAACGATTTACACTACTTTAAACCATGTCACGTGTCTCTGTTCGAGGCATTGATACTTTCCTGACAATTTCTCTTATGAATGTTACCCACTGGCTTAATGGAGTACTTCCAGTATATAATCAGGGCGGGTTAACACTTGTGAATCAAAAAGCCCAATAGAATTGGCAAATGGACCAATAGATTACCAGCAAATTAGATGGTATTCGCTGTCAATGGCGCTCTTTGTTTCGATAAACCTGTGATTAATTCAAGGACCTTAGTACGTACATATATCCCAAGGCAAATAGCTGATTGCTTAGGCGACCGTCGTGTCAGAATTAGGCCCACCTACGCATGTAAAAACTCTTCTCTGTGCAGAAACCCTTCTCTGACCTAATTTGCGGAAACCCTCATAAATTGCCGTTGCTTTCCAAAATGTCCTCCATGGCTGTTTCCCCACATCAGTCAGATTGTTTAGTAAATTTGTAAGCCACTAGGGAGTGCTCAGCATTCATCAGCGAACTCATCCGGGAGTGAGGTTATTGGGAGGTTAATATCTATATTTGATGACCGGGCTTTTAAACAAATCCTGCCAAACCTAGTGAGTAGAATATCGGCATGGACATTTCCCTCTGCTCAGTGAATAATGAATGTGACTAAGTGCCATGTAGCTTGCTGAAAATTCTATGAAAGCTCATCTGAAAACATTTCTGATGTTCTATGTTGCTATGCTGGCTCTAATGTGAGAAAGTGCTGTTATCATATTCCTGTAATGGAAACTGATGTGAATGTAGTTGGTTTTTTTCTATACAGTTCGATTTGAACCCCCTTCTAACTTAAACACGCCCAATATCCATCCCATCCAATAGCCCAATATCTTCTACCCTGTGCCCCTGACCCTTCCTGCTTCCAGGTCTTTACAAATTCGGCAGGCAGGCCTAAACTCGGGCGCGCAGGCCTCATTAGGCCCTAGTCGGAATGGGACGGCCCCCACAATTGTTACGTCGATTGTCCGCCACGCTCTCTCCGAGTCTTCATGAATACCAGATGGCGCCACCGTCACCCTGGAGGACTTCCGGGTTAGGTCACCGAGACGCCGCCTTAACATTGACTGGCCACCAAGATGGCGGGTGGCTGGTAATATTGTCAATAACCTAAGCTCAATTCTTGGATGAAAAAAAGGCAATGCGGCCGGCTATATTAATCTGACCAAATGTCAGAAAATAGAAATATGATGAATAGTAATAGAATAATTTAATAATAAAACGCGGTCAGCTTCAAATCATGTACGAGGCAGATAGGTTTTATTTCGTCTCTCGAATGACGTCAGCCAACCAACACACCTGGTAAACTATCAAGTTGCTTATTAAATTTTTATCGGCGTATTTCATTTCATCATATTGATTGCACTTTGCCGCAGCTACATAAATATGCTTTATGTGGCAGTGTAAATGGCATAGAGGTGTTTTTGGGTGGCCGCGTTGATGCAGAAGCCACTACCTGCCGCTGTGTGAAACGCACACCACCAGCCCTGATCATGCTATTTCATGATTAGTTCATACCCCTGGGGTGGTAGGAAGTAGGCCCACCAGGATCCCCACCCTCCGGAGCATTATACTATACGCCTGGAGTATGTTATCGCCAGCGCTGCTGAAATATGATTGCGGGTGGTCGTCTAGCAATGGGCGCCTGATGAGAGAAATAGGGTGAATCCTCACCAGGCAGGACCCAGGGCGGCCACGTGGATACAGGCGGGGTATGGGGATACAGGGCGACCTCGGACCTTGCCTGGTCCTACTGTTGGCCAGATGTATCTCTGACTTGTTAATCCACTGGGACAACTATGCTGGTGTCTGGAGGTTTCAAGATAATTTACATGTACCGGGGAGATAATAGTAAGAGATTGTTCTGTTGAAAGGGTAACGGTTGGAAAACCCTGCCGTGTAAGCCTACTAGCGTTGTTATGTATAGAATATCCACCACAGCCGATTCGGATGGCCCAGTGTGGGTGACGCAATAATTGGAGGATGAGAAACGATGGAGCAGAGATTAATAATGCAAAGCCAAATTAGACAACTCTCCGTAATGTGGATGTTGCCAATACCGTACAGTCGGGTATCGTGGCCCATGTAGAATTGAGTCATAGTTATATTTCAAAGGGACCCATTAACGGTTTCAGGTCAATCACCCTCTGGAACAATGAACCCGGGACAGTATGATTTGTGCGGTGTATCTAGGGCATGTGGCTTTGTACCAGGCAGAAGTTATTGGGGGCATTAGAAAAGGTGACATCTCTTGCATAATAGACTTCCAAAAGGTGAAAGTAGCATCAAACATACATGTATATAGACAAAGAGGGAGCCGGGGTTGGCTCATATGGCGATGGGTTACCATGGTGTGGGTATCCATGGTTACTCCCTGACAATCGACGGGTTTTCAGTAGCTCTGCCCACTGCCGCATGGGGTCAGCACTGGCGCAATGAGCTGCTCGCCCCCGGCCCTTTACCGGCGGGAGTCGCTCTGGCCCCATCCCCACCTCCCCACCTCCCACCGCCTCCTCCCCGCGCGCCCCGACCACCACACCTTGGGCGGCGGTGGCAGTAGGTCTAATTGCTAGTCGCCATTCCCATGCAGCGGGCGCCATATGCCCACTTTGTAGCCACTAGAGGCGCGCGCTATGAAAACGCGCCGGACGTGTATCGCTGCAGCGGCGACGGACAAACATATCCGGTGGCGGCGGTCATGAGATGCGCGGGCGGGCGGGTGGAGAGGTGCTCAAAGCGGCGGCCGGCTCCCTAAAGGCGGGGCGGCGGCCAAACACGCTCCGCCGCCCCATGAATGCTAAGCGTCGCCAAATTGCTCAGTTGAGAGAAGCGGGCGCGCGGCGGGCGGCGGGGGGCTGGTGGCCACCGGGCGCGCTGAATGGTAAGGCCGGGGACAAACACGAGTAAAGAGCTGCTCGCCGCCACCATCTGCTCGCCGGGGGAATACCAATGGGCACCGCACTGCCCACCGCCCGCCCATATATGAAACACTGCCGCCGCTCGATACTGGCCGCTCCCCCCAATAAAGTTGTCTCGACCCCCTCTCGCACTGCGCCCGCCCCCTCTTTCCCGCCCGCGTCGTAGTGATATTTCAAGGAAATTGACCCATTTCGCGACAGCACAGACGAATCCGGGTGGCCATCGTGCTCGCGATAAATGGCGGCGTCCGCGCGTCGAGGAAGTGCGCAATTTGTGAAACTGTCCCGAATTTGTAGACATTACTGGTGATCGAGGGCTAACTTTTTTTAATGCTGCTCCTTATGTACATACATGTATATGGGACTGCGTCGGCAAAACTGCTCGGGACTTGCTGTTAGAAAAAGGGGGCGGTCGCTGCCAGTGGCCCGGCAATGTCGTCGGGCATTTAGCAGTGTTTGGTTATGGGCGGCCGAACACGGTCATTGACGGCTGGCCGGGGTGGGTAGGTTGTGGATATACCATGGGTTGTGGGTTGGGATGGTGGGTCTATTGGCCTGAGCAGTCTACATCAGATGACTTTCGCATCGACATTCATTGGTCGGTCGGCCACTGACTCAGGTCTCGCTGATCTCAAGCATTCAGTAATATTTGACGTGGCAGTCCGGGTACTTCAGCATAAGTTACGCTGCAGTAGCAACTATTATTATGAAAACACGCCAAAAGACGTTAGGATCAGACTTTGTGCTCTGACATGGTATATAGGGGATGTTTGTAAGCTTCTTTGAAGGCGACTGACGACAATAACATCAAAAACCCGATTCCTCTTCATTTCATTCTGCCAATTCAAGGGCGAGCAAACATGCTCAAAAAGGTAAAAGGTAGAACAGACAATTAGATGAGTAATGAAGTGAAAATTAGACATTTGAAAACATTGTCATCTACTCATTTGGAATTGGGAGCGTGGTTGGGGTCTGTGCCAATGTTTACCAAGGCGGACCTGTGCCAAGTCTGGGTGTGAAGGCAGCCCGGCTCCGGAGTAAGAGTAGTGGTCGAGTGAAACTAGAAAGGGATGTACAAGACAGAAGTTGAGCAGAGACATTGGAATAATTCTCCTGCATGCATATGTCATTTTCGTGAGAGCTTCTATAAGTATTGTTCGTTTTATACATAATCAGAGCGCTAAGTAGAAATCATTCGAAAAATGAGTGGATGCCATAAAGATAGCAGGGTATGGTTTCAAAATGTACCAGGATCTTAAAAAGTGCTAATGATGTGATTACTTTACTTACAGTGTCATCAACATACATGCACGTATATGAGTGGGGTTGCACTCGGCGTGTCGAATGTGTTTGTATAGCCTCACGGTCTAAGCGTGTAAGGGTCATTGGAAAGGAGTAGGACCTGCGTGTTCTAAGCATCATTTAAAACAGGGAATGGCATCAAACAGGTTCCTATGGGAAACATCAGCTTACAGTCTCATAGTCGGCACATTCGACTGTTTCCCAGGAGATTTATAGGGTATATTAAGTGGAAAGACATTTGAGTTATGACCCAGCGCTTGTTGGCAAGTCCCCTAAAGACATAGATCATTTCCCTGACCCAAATAGCTCAACATATGCAGCATTTCATTGATGGCCTCTGCTGTTTTTTAGTGCTTGCCATTTTCTTTTCGGCTTTTATCCCATGAATCTTCCTTCCTTGTGATTTTTCTTCTCAAGCGCTTGCCGGAGATGCTTTTGGCTCTGGCTTTCTTGGCACGGGAAAACAGGAGTCGTCTTATTTGACAGGGGCTGGGGCCGAGGTGGTTCCTGGCCTGCTCGGCAAATGTTGACAATGGCCTCGTCATGAATATTACAGCGCTGTTTGCGACGACTTGTGATTCAGAGCTCTCAGCCCCGCGCCCCGCTCCCAGGACGACCGGGCCGGCCGAGCTGATCAGTAAATACCCGCATCAAAAGTCGACAGAGAGTCGACACAAAGGGGCTGGGAAAGCGCCACCAAGGTGGCCACAAGAACTCTGTTGATGTTGCAAAGCAGTGCCTCCATGGGAGTGGCCCGGCCCCGGGAGTTGGGCCTGCAAACCGCCCACTCACTACTACTGGGAACACCAGATTGTTTCCTGTATTATTGCCAGACGCAGAGAATCCTTTGTCTAGACGTTTTAACCAACCAACTTTGTTGTATCACGTGGATACATGTTTTTGTTCCAATTAGTACCAAATGTATTATGCAGATGAAATTAGTGACATCTCTGTTGGAAGGTACATGTAGTCTGAAAAGTTGTCTTTTGTACCTCAAAAAGATAATTATTTCTTAAGTATTTTAACATCGCCCAAAGCAGTTGTTGTTCGAGGAAAATGCCGTATAAAACTGAAATGCATGGGCTGCAGATGTGTTTAACAGCCTCACGGCATGTGGCTGCTTGTATAAACTCATGTAACCAACGCTTTTGGGGTTAACATGAGTTGATAATGAATAATTAATGGACCTTCGCAGCCGAGTGCTTGCGTTTTTCTTTTTCATTATTTCCCTCCAAATGATCATCAGGTTTTGATTCGGTGATAACATCATAAGAACGTTACCTGGGAGAGTTTAATGGGATTATTAAACTGCGGGCTCCCGCAGTTCTCCTGCTAATTAAGATGAATAATTAATTCAGCCACAAATGCAAGAGAGTCCTGGAAAAGGGCGTAACCGCGAAATGAAATGATGTTTGATGTTGAGCCGTCTGGGGCACTACAGCAATAGACCCCATGTTCAACCCACAAACTTGTCTTCACACGAGTCACCCAGCTTGTCGAATTCCACCAATAAATTATTTATGGTACCTCTAAAATGCATCCTCTTTTGCCACGATTAGGAATCACTTTTTTTGCACATTATTAAGCCACTCCTTCCTCTGTGTGTGACCTAACCCAAGTACCGATGGATGTGTTCCCACGTATTGCACCATATGCAGCTCAAGCCCCATATGGTATCGACATACCCTTTAACCCAAATGATTATAACAGTACAGTAACTCGGCCATGCACGAATCTCCCTTCATTCTGCATTATGAGATCGCTCTGAGTGTGTTACTGAACTATAGAGACATCACTGGCTGTATTTAATACCCTGTGCTACAGCTATGGGTTAATTCCATGATCTCTCCTGGCATGCCTTCAGGTTGTGGGGCCCTCACTTCCCTTAAGGCCTAGGGCGCTTTGAATATAAGATCAGGCCATGAAGCCTGGTGCAGCCGGGGATGTGCACCAAAATATGGCTTGCAGTATTGCATCAACATGAACTTTATTTCTGTCGGCTAAAATAGGGTTTTCGTAAAAAAAAACAAAAAAAAAAACACGAAATGATGTTCTGAGAGTCAGTCGAAAAAGTTGTATCATTACTCGGAAGTATTTGGTAATCAATATTTTCAAAGAGTCTGCCTTTGTCAGTATATTCAACATAATAGTATTTTATGTTCGAAAGGTCTGTTAGAAGTCTCTGGTTGATACACTCTATAGGCCCACTCCCTTTTACGATAACTTAAGTTATAATATTCTCTAACAAGAAACAGAAATACAATAAGAGGCCATTTCATGTCATGGGAAATTGAATACATGTAGGAAATGGTTATCATCACTCGTGAATAGGAGAGGGGGCATAGGCACGCACACGTGTACGTGTACGTGTATGCATGTGGTGCCGCGCCGATTAGAATCGCTCTGCTGATATGAAGGCTTCCACAGCCTACAAGTGTAAACGCATTGCATGCATATGCCGCGCGGGATAATACCGACTATCTGCCCATACCATCAGGTGCGGCGGGGCGCGGCTGTGCTAATACCGGGCAGTCCGGGCGGCCAGCGAATGGTTCCTCAGGGAGAATCCCACCCCCACTGCCTCCCACCAACCCACACCGTGGAGGAACGAGAGCCGGAGGAAGCCGGGGGTCGACCTCTGCTCGCAGGAGATATCGACGACGATCAGCTCCTTTTATATCCGCCGGCCGCGCCGCCACGCCTTGCACCGGAAGTCGGGGTAGACGCAGCGGAAGTGGTCGCGCGACCCGACGCGCGGCCCGAGTGACACCCGGCCGTTTGTCTTGTCGACGACCTGGGCGTGATAGGGTGGCCTACACTGACCGCCGCACCGATAATAGAAACCCCACTACAGCGCCCCATCTCACGTCTTATTTTCATAACTTTAAAATGTAATGTGAATCAGAGGCCCCATTGGACACCCGCATTTGTATGGGTGACCCAACCTACTCAAATGTCCAAATATTTGCGCTTTCAGCATTAAATCGCGTCATGAATCCTTAAAATGACCGATCCCATTTAATGATAAACAGGCAAAACTAAATTCGGCCAGCAAAGTACCCTGTGTGGATGCGGGCTCAATAAATCCATAGAGCAGGGTATGATGAAGGTGATAGGAGGACTCGTGTGTACTGGGATCCTCCAAGCAGGGGCCGGGGTCTATAGCAGCAGACCAGGGCCACCCTGTGGGGGGTACTAGGGGCCAGCAGGTTGGGTGGCCCAGGCAGGCCCCAGCAGAGACCAGACGGCCTACAGCAGGCCTGACCTGGCCTAGATCAGGTGGCCTGGTAGGCCGGCCGTGTCAACGGGCCGCTATCTGGGCTTGGTCAGGGCTCGGACACAAGACGGCTGGCCGGCTGCACCCGCTCAAGGCAGCACTGGCCACACTCAGATTGGGATCGCCCTATTTCCCCTTAAAAAATCTCATGTACTTAAACCGTCCATATCGTTCGGAGAATACCACCCATATAGTGTTTATATATAGAATATATAGGGCATGGAATAAACTGAAGGTTTTGGTTCCTAGGTCTATGACGACGTTCCAAATTACGCTCTTGGAACCACTTTTAAAGGTCGAGGTCTCCAAGGTCTCCACCAAAATAATATTACATTCATATTTCGCAAATTATGTGGTAGATATAACACGAGTCAGTGGCTATACGCGATATATAGTTGAGGCGGCAGCCGAGACTATGTATCGAGTATAGCCACAGACGAGGGTTATATCTGACATATACCACAGGTTTAATTGTTGTTTGTCTGGGTCTGAGAGGGGAGTGGGGAAGGGTGGTCACCAGAGGGCTATAAAAGGGGCTGTCGTCAGGTACAGATATTCAGTCAGTAGTGGTCAGCCTTGGTGTGAGGATCATCTGATTTTCAATAAGGTAAAGTGGCTAAACTCATATTATAGACATTAAGTCGGCCCCATGGTTTTCAATGTTATCATCCCCTCAGAGCATTTTCAAAACGTTTCATCTTTCTTTCTTTCTTTCTTTCCTTCTTTCTTTCTTTCCTTCTATCTTTCTTTCTTTCCTTCTTTCTTTCTTTCTTTCTTTCTTTCTTTCTTTCCTTCTTTTTTTCTTTCTTTCCTTCCCTCCTCCTTAACCCATTTTAAAAACTAACCAAAAGAAAGAAAGAAAGAAAGAAAGAGAAAACATACGAACATGTCAGGGGGGTTCAGGGCCCACAGCCCCCCCTCCTCCCGATAATTTATACAAGAAAATAATAAAAAGTAGAAAATGTAAGAATTTACTCTGGGCGCACTATGGATACAGACTTTTCTAGATGTAAAAGGGGGCTGACTAAATTCATTGTTCATGTTACCTGACATTCATTGTTCCCCCCATCTACTGCGGTATATCTACAAGATTTCTGCATGTGTCTCATCACACTGCTCCTGAAACCCCCAACACGACGCTCTCTGAACGGAGAATCATCTCACGGGTGTCCTTTCTGGTGCAGAGGGTGAGTCCAAGCCTTCCCATAAGAAATAGCTCAGGGCCAGTTTTTCTGATTATTCTTTGATACATGTCATTTTTTATAATTTTGTTTAAACTTTATTCGTGTACTAACCCTCTGCACAGACCCCTTCACAACCCCCTCTCACTGCCCCCCTCTCACCGGCCCACCCCCTCACTGCCCCTCTCACCACCCCTTCCCCCACTCCCCACAGGCAGCCCTGACCAGTGCAGGGCAGACTTCACGGCACCTCTCTGGCGCCGTGACTTTATGTGAAGACGTTCCGCTTCACTGGCAGAATACGCGTTATATTCACGGCCTACTTCTATTGTTCTCCCCGTCTACCGTGGTATATATGTACTTAATGTTGTCTTGACTCATACCCTCAACTTTTCAAACAGGGAAACCCTCTTTCTAACATATACAACCTTTAGAGACATTAAGTAAGAAGCACAGACCTGCATCTCTGTCCATCTATTTATAGTAACGCCCCCCCCCCCGACCCCTGACTTGAGGACCGGACGTCCAGCCCCCGGCGCCCGGCCCACCCCCTGTCCTGGTACCCCTCACCCCACCCCGCGTTAACCCCTCCCCTCCGGGACCCCGCCGCTTCAAAGACAAGGCCCACTCTAATTTGATTGGGCCCAGCCCGGTATAGGGTTAGCGGCGGCCTACTGGGAGGACACAATGAATATCCATGTGATATTAACTTGACTTGACGCTATAAGTATGACTCAGCCGGGGAGAGCGCCTGTCCCGTCAAGGCCCATGGTCGTTGGGAACGAGAGCCGGGACGATCACATTTTGAAGGGTGGGATGATAAATGGGTCTTTTTTTTGGTGCCGTATAACCTTGATAGTAGTGTAGGGAAATGTGGCTTGGGTAATGGATACGGCGCGGGCTCCAACGTGAGTAGTGTAAGGAAAGCGGTTTTTGTGTCGGGTGTTTCTTTTCTCGGGCTCTCACTGTGTCTGTCTCCCCGGCCCACTGTGAATGGACCTGCTGGCGTACAGTTGTGCTTATGTATGGAGATAGAACCCGAAGCATGAAGAGAAAAGGGCATCATCTATGTCACGTGCCCCTTGTATGACATTAGTTGTACTAGATTTGGACCAATCTTTTAACATGGAGTATGGAGGTATGAACCAAAATGAATGTGGTTATAAGACTGAACCTACAATTGATTTCTCCCCTGCAAAATTCTATGGGTGTTATTCAAAAAGTAAGTATTTTTACCGATAATTCTGTGATTTCTCATTGAACCTAAGGAAACAAATGCCCCTTCAAAAAACAGCCCTATAATATATCTATATGTACCTACGTCATAATTGAAATTTGTATCTATAGTCACAACAGAAAACGTATACATGTATAAATATATCCTCCTTATACATAATGTTTACCGACCGTTATTACCATAGAAGTAGTCTCATCTCGTGGCAATAACAACAGTATTGGTCGATGCGGATGATAAACCTACTTAGTGAGCTGCTCATCCACTCAGCACGAGCAGCTCTCGTTTGGCGGCGGTTCCTAAGAGACCCATGAGGTGCAGGTGCTACTGCCGCCACCCCGAGCACCTCCTCCCCGGCCCAGGTATTGATTACAGGGTCATTATCAAGACTCCTCGCTTTCCGCTGGCTGGGTACATCTTGGGTCTGTAAGATCCTACTTCTTCGGCCTGAGCGCCCTTGTCTTACTGCCGTCTTAGCACCAGATGTCCCCCTCCTCCTCCTCCTCCTGGGTTGTTATTCTCCTGTCTGGTCCCGTTCTCCCGTGGCTACACTTAGGGTTTAGATTATGTGATGTTGGTTTTATCAGATATGTTTCAAGATAATTATGTGTAATATTCTATTTGAAATACAACCAAGAGTTTCTTTCAGTCTTTGCCAAACAAGATATCCATAGTTATTTGAATAGATCAGCAGACTGTTAATGAAGATTAAGTGTCCGGCGGTGTAAATATAGCTTAAATGGTGCAGTGTACTTTAGTAGATGGCAGTGGACTAAGTAGGCTTAGCCGGCTAATTTAGCCGCTTACATAAGACGGCTTCACACTGGGGAAGCTCCTCTGACCTTTCCCTGCATCAGGCACAATCCTCTATTGTTAACCCTCCCTGTGTCCCCGTATAGTCTATCCAGGGCCACTACGTCTAACCGACCACCATGTTGTCGTTCTGCCCTATAGTATGGATTGAGAGGGCCCGCATTGTAAGCCAATTTATGCTCTGAATGGCCACAATTATTATGTGCTTTTGGTGATATTAATACCTGAATAAATGCCACGTGTGCTTGACATAAGGTTTAGTGTGTTGTACTTCGGCTATGGGTTTTTTGATATAGAAAATAAGATGGAAAGTCAGTCTCTTTGAAGTAACGCGATGCGTTTTAGCAGCCAACATTAGGCTATTCAGTACGAGGTCGGCCCTTTTAATATCTGCTTTTTTAGGTCAAAGTTAGCTTGTATAACTTTGTAGATTTAATAGTGACCCAGCTGCAGAGGAAACGCTTGTTTTTTTCATCCAGGGATTACGTCACGTTCTAAGCATCTAGTCCTCCACCTTGTTTTTCACTTTGTCTTTGTAGCGAATAAGAACCGTATATTTTTTCATGTAACCTTATGTTATTTCATAACTAAATTATGGGTGTTTTATATCCCAGATATACCTTTCAAGCTCTAACAGATATATTTTCATCCAGTAATTGCAAAACACGATTTATAGGGAAAAAAGTTTTTCTTTTCTCCGGTGCTCCGTACATTTAAACACTACTCTTCTCTATCAAAGGCGTAAGGATAACGTCCATTGAGGACAAAACGAAAGATACAAGCTGGCAGGCCTCGCCTGGTCGTTATAGGGTCAAGATGTTTGACCGGGTATCTCCTGTAGGCGTCGGTTTCACTTACCGATAACGCCACCCGACACTACCCATTCGGCAGGCGGCTGCTTTTACTGTGGCCGTAATTTGATGGTCGACGGACATTTTCTGAGAACATAACCAACCCTGGAGGTTTAAGGTATTCTTTTCAAGGAGAGGTCTCAGCAGAGGCCTAGGACAATGAAAATGTTAGATATGTATTCCTTGTTTATTTTGTGAAGAGGAGCCATATAAGCACCGTACCAAAATAGTTTAACTTCTGCAATTTATTTTCAAGAAATTTAAGGTTGGGTAGCAGAGATATGGAGTTCTCACTTATTTTGATTATAAAATTATGCTAGGTTCTATATTATCCCATTTAAAATGGCATGTTTTATTCATCCCATTAAAGGTCTATATCATTTTGTAATTTTCAAATTGCATATTAAGTTTAAAACGTGTGAATAAGCTCAAGTGGTAGGGATCGTTAGTTTGCCTAGCTTCATTGTGTAAGGCAGTTATGAGAATGGTAGGGGAGAGGTTGACTGTCATAACGCGGCCATTTCATTAGAGGCAGAATGTGGGTTATATGCCTGCGTCCACTGCCTTTGTCATCTGCTGTCTATCGGCATTCAGGCCGGGGGTCGGCCGTTATTTGTCGGCCGAGCAGCTCGGAGCAGCTCCCGAGTCGGCCCTAAACACCGGCGTCACATCGGCCATATTTACTCAGCAATCCAGCATGCCAACGTGCCACAAAGGGCACCCTGCAAAAGGCCACCCAGGGGCATTGAACCCGCCGATTGGAGAGTGCATTCAGCGTCAACGATGGGAGAGTGTATTCATGGCGCACGTGTATGAAGGGGGCAGCAGCAGCAGTCTTGGCTGATTGTTCCCATACCGGCCGATGGCCATGGTGGTGTCTCGTCAGACCGCGTGGCGGCGCGACCATCGCTCTGCTCAGCGTGGAGAACATTCGCCGCGTCCTGCCGCGTGGGTTGTTACGTAACGCGCCGGCCGTTCCTCCCGGGTGGCGCCGGCGGGCGTCAGTCTAGGAACCCTTTGATGTTGAAGCGCCCGCCCGTGTAAGGCTTGTACGCCCCGATGGGCCGCTGTCACTTGATGGGGACAAATGGCGCCCCTAATGAGAGTGGACAAACGTCGGGCCGACCGCCGCGGTCCGAGCGGCAGGGCGCGGCCAGGGCGGCGGGCACCGAGACGACAGGCCGCCGGTATTATATGTATATGTCTCCGCCGTCGTCACTCCATAGATATAGGCGGGCCTGAGGGGTGGGAGGGAAGGGGGTGAAGTGTGGGATGGGAGCTACGGGTCGATGATATTGGGGGTGAGTGGGTCAGAGAGAAGGGAGAGCCTAGAAGAGTGTCTCTCTTCACGAAACATTGCAACGTTTACCCTAGGAAGGGTGAGAATGACACGTCGTTAGGCCCACCCATCCCCACAATGCCTCCTTAGTATGTAGACCTCTAACACTCCCTTATCCCAAGCTAATCGCAGCCAGTGATTGAGTGAGCTGCTCCTTTATAAACATACGCCTTTAATGACCCAGTTCCGAACGAGCAACTCACTCAGGCCTTTACATGCCTAAGAAAGGCCGGTGCTGACCGGGTGGTGGCGGCGACGCGGTGGACCCCGCTATTCACAATAACTCATCGTGTGGATTGCTCCACTTGTCGAGCCTGAGCTTATAATGATACGTGAGCAGCTCCAGGCCCACACTGGCCTTGCAGAGCTATTATTGCTGAGCTGGGATTTTTTACTGTGGGCGAGCTATTGTGTAGGACTTTATTGGCCTCAGGTTTCATCTGCCCAGCCTTACCTGCCGCCACACAGAAGCCAAGCTGTTAGCCGCTTGTCGGCCTGTCGGGAAAGGTCACATTCTGCGAAATCAAATGAGTAAAAAGACAACATGAAAATTAGAGAACTTCTTGATTATTCTACCTCTATTAAGAATGGATAATTGCACGCGAAGGAGACTTTACTCAGTTTTCCGTGGCATTTATGAACAGATATCTTTCTTTTAGTTTATCTGTTCATGCATTTTGATAAAGGAATCCTTCCTCTAAAATATTTAATTCTTTGGGTAGATATTGAAATAAACTGTCAATGAGACTAAGTTCCACTTCACAAGCAACAAATTCATATAGAGATAAACTGAAAAAAGTTGCAGCAAGTCAGATGATATATTTCTAAGAACCCATCCATTTTCCATTCATCATAACCATCCTACTTAGCACCAACAATTCAGGCAATATGCGATCATTCAACATTTCCCAGACGGATATTTCCCAGACACGTGTATAGGATTCCGGTTTTTTCATCGTCAAAACAACAGGGAATATATCCAGATTTTTATACTGAAAAACTGAGATCATCCATCTCTTTTACCGTGGATAATCAAAATATATACAATATATTATATAGACCCTGTCTTCTTCTTTTTCATTCCTTGGTATGATATGCAGATATGACTTTCTGATTACTATTGAATGGCCATATGAATCGATATACATGTAGATTCAAATTTCCCATAAACCTTTCAATGACCATCAGTTTCATATTCCCCATCCAATACCAAACACGATCACTTACCGCTGGTAATTGGCGTATCAGTCGGACCTATCAGGGACTAAAATAAATATGTCAGGAACCAGCGAGCCAGTCCTATATGTCCAAAGGTTCATTCTTCCAAAAATACACCCAAAACCTAATAAATCTTTGCAATCAAGGTAATATGATTTCATCAAACAGTATTTCAACCAGTTGAATTATTGCTCATATTGGACTATGTTACATGCCAATTATATTTGGAAATGTATATCTTAAATAAAACGTACACGTGTTACCGATATAATTGATTTAATTACAGTTAATTCTAGCAAAAGGGTAGGCCTACTTATTCATGCAATAAAAAGGGGTAACTGTTGATAGGACTCCTTGACACTGTCAGCAATTATTATGTCCACTCTCCGTAAAAGAGTTGACAAAGAGTGTCGTGACCTGGCACCGCCCCACGCTGTATCTTAGCATTGCAACATATACTGGCAAACATAGTTACAGCCACAAGCCAGTTGCTTCTTAATAACTGTATCTTTCTATGCTAATAGTAAAAACCCAACCTCTGGTATAAGTCACTCTCGTATATAAAGCCCAGTTGTAGCTAGGCGTACACATGTTGCATTGGTTTCCTTAACTGTTTGTAAACAAAACTATGGTCAGACATACGCAATACCACATACATGTACTATGTACATGTATCTCAACATCCAGCTTCAACGAAATCCTGCCATCCCTAGCCCTTGTTTGTCGAGATTCAACGTGTTCCAGTCTAAGTCTATCGCAGACAATCAGTAATGATCGGGCACTTATGTGAGCACGAATATTACCAATAGGAAGTGACAATTCGCTGTGTCAGCATTGCTCTAGCTCTGAACTTTGGCCGTGTAGATCCACTGGGTACAGTTGGCCCCCGTCCTTTTGTGTGACCACTGGGCCATTTGCCAGCCAGTAAGATTTCCAACGTGAGAATTGTGCGTCACCCAAAACTCTGCCTGCCTATGTCACCAAATGTGTGTCGGTCTCTGGTTGGACGTCCACAATGGTTATAGAAGAGAGTAGAACAGTTATCGTAGTACAGAACCAGATCGACGACTTAGGGGCAGATGATAGAGATATAAGGTTCTTCAGCTCCCCCAACCTTGGAATTCTCTCCCCTGTCCATCTACCTTCCCTTTTGCTGTCCTAACTTGCCCTCCGACTCCCTGTGCTGTCCTTCCCTGACCCCTTGGTCCCCATGCCTTCCCCCGTTCTCCCTTACCTCCGCCCATGTCCTCTGATGCGTTCTCCTATCTTCCCCAACCCTGCCATACCTTCCCCTACCCTGTACTCACTCACCTTCCCCGATTATATATACTTTACATTCTTCAGTCCTTCCCAGGAACACCTCCCCCGCTTCCTGTCCCCTACCTTCTGCTCCCCTCTCGTCACCTGCCTTAGTTCCCTTCCCCTTTGTTCTCCCGACCCTACCCTACATCACCCTCCTCTGTCCTCTTTTATCTCCCTCATCCCTGTCCTCCCGCCGCATTGCCCTACTCCTCTCTTCTGTCCTTCCCTACCTTACCTTACCTTCCCCTGCCTTACCCTGCCATTCCTTCCCATTCCCTCCCCTGTCATCCCATCCCCTTCCCATCTTTGTCCTAGCGTCCCTACTGTTCTCTATCCCTTTATACTCTTCCCCCCTCCTATTCTCTGGCTTCCCCTTCTCCTTCATCTTCCCTATTACTCTATGTACCTATTTTTCCGTCCGCTTCCCTTTCCCCCCTCATCCACTCCACACGTGCCACCAGACGCCCGGCACCAGTAGTAGATGGGGCTTCAAGTGTCATTGTCACAGACCACCGCCCACCCACTCACTGACCCCTCCACCCCCGACTCCAAACCCTCCCAACCAACCCACCCACCCACCCACTCACCCAAATCTTCATCAACCCCCTTCAACCCCCGTGCTAACCATCTATGACACAACCTGGCTTTTATGCACTCGCCAATGATAAATATTAATGCTGGCCTGGGCCCGCCATCAGTCAGATAGCTTACGCAATCTGTTGTCTTTGATTAAGGATGGTCACCACCGCGGCTGGGCCGGGCGAGCCGGCACCCTAATCAAATTGACCAGGACATAAAAGCGCTGGCGAGAATGCCGAGTGTGGCTTCTGGTCAAATGGTGCATGTTGTCCCTCGGTATTGTGTCACAGAGGAGCTGCTCATCCCGTACTGAGCTGCTCATGAAGACCCTATGGGGACTGTGTAGTTATTTGTGAATATTAGATCAACATTATCAACATACTCTTTTGCGCCGACAAAGGTTATTCTAATTGTTAATATGTATGATGACAATACAATATCATCATGAAATTTCTATGCAGACCGCACACAAACGTCATGCTTCTGAATGATAGGGTGTCGGTTTTGGGCGATGTGAATTAATTTATACATGTTTATTGAATCGGTCTATCGATACAGTTATTGCAGTAAATTATGTACAAAAAAGTAATTTAAAAAATCAATATGGAAAAGTCTATAGGGATTTTTAAAAAGCTTAATACCCGGCTTAATGACTCGGGAGAATTGAAACATGTCCCATGATAAACTTTGAAAAATGAACAAAAAAAGTGCAAAGTTTTTGCATGGGGGAAATAATCAGATTTATTTCAGGTAAGTTATGAGATGTTGAAAAAGTGAATCAATTAATCGATAGTGGTGATGAAATCTATGTAAAATGAATTGTTGTTCTTTCAATGGTTCAATCGATGTGCTTTTTATTCTTCCCTATTAAAGATATCAAAAAGGGGACTTCATCTAATGCAGAGTTTTTGCCCATTTTGATTTCGGCATAGTCGTCTCATTGTGGAAATGTTTGCCCTGGTCGTTTTTCATCCATACAAGGGAACATGCCATGCCATCGTTATTGCCCCATGTCTATGAAAGCGTTCCAGTTAGATTCAAAAGCCTTTCTATGATATGCTCATAAAGGCTAATAAATAGAAATGCCATACAGTTAGTATATACCTAACTCTTAACGGTATTGACTTAGGCACGCATGGTTCATAGGTTTCCTTTTGGACCAGAGATAATTAATTGCAATAATAATTATTGCTTAATGTCATTCAATGTGGCAATTATAGAAGATGAACTGGTACGTAGTCGGTATAGATGTACCTTGAAATCATGCGTGGAAGTTTTATAGTCACATTGCAAAAACAACATCTGCTTTGCAAATAACATTTTGGTTTTAGAAGTGAACTGTCCACAGATGTGCGTGCTTTATTTATAGGACTTGCAGGCTCTTCACTCTCATGATTTAGTATCCCAAAACAAATGACAACAAAAACCACTTCTAATAGTTTTGAAAGATAACAATATTGGCTGACCAGCTTTTAAGTTTCTAATTCTATGGACCCAGACTGAGGTCGTGAATTACTTTATCTTAACATATATGTGTATGCTCAGGGTCTATTTAGTATGATTTATGTTTGTCATATTAGTATGGTTGTTGATGTAGGAAAACCGTTCAGTTAAGTCCAGCCCCACCGCCACCTGTCTGAAGTCGACCCGCCTGGACAGTGGTGTGTGCCCTATCAATGTGGGACAATGTGTCGGTATAGTGGAGACAGACTCATGTGTCACACTCAGGTAATCCAGGTGCGCCTGGGTGTTACCGTCCGCCTCCAGGGGAATAGGGCTTGTGGGGGAGGGGGGATGCTCGAGGCGGAGTGGGGGGTGCTTTGTGGTCGCGTGCCCCACCTGGGGGGCATGTTTAACGCGTGTATAGCATCCACACCAAACAACATCCATGTATAAAAGAGGCGTTAGTGAGCATCCCCCAGGGGGGTTCTGGTCCACTGGAGAACCTCGCGGCATATGGCAACACACAACACAAAGCCAACCCCCACCCCCACCCACCCCCAACCCGGCCCCAATCAAACATACATTGGTAATTAGTAAATTAGTACAGGGAAATAAGCAGGGATAAAAAGAACAAGACGGATGTGTCCTAGTTGGATTAGCACACACTCAAGTATCTCCTAACATGGTGCTTGGGGCGTATCACGGGTTATTACTCGCCAGCATCGGGGGAAATGAAGAAGGCGACTCGCAGGGTAGTGGGAGAAGTACCAGTCTGGGGTCTGAATGATGGCAGACTGGGGGCCCTCTCTCTCGACATTTATGATTGTCATGAACAACACTTGTCCCAAGAAGGGCTACCAGCCGGGCTCTCTGGCCGTAATGAATCGCCATAAGTCAAACTGGTGGAGGCGGGCGCGCCGAGGGCTCTGTTGACTCGGGCAGTTAGGACCCCGACTTGTGCCCATTTCATGGCCTGTGAATCACTTCCATTCCACTTACGACCAAATGGGCATTATGACATGGCCGGGGTGATTGCAGTCGACCGCGGGATTTGTTGTCTACTGTAACGCACCCCGACGTCTTGGATTGAAATAAAGGAGCCTCCCACGTGGTCGGGCTGATTCACTTTGCCTGGCCTATAAATAAAGGATGCATTCCACTAGGCGATTTTCACTCGCCATTCGGAAGCCACTATAGAAGGAGCAAGGTCTGATTATAGAAATATTATATATAATTAAAAAGGAGTTAAGTTCTCCTTTAATAATATAGTATTTATATTTTACGGTAATATTCCTCATGAAAGTTAAGAAATATGCAAATTCTCGGTAGGCAAAATAGGCAAGTTGAACACGTGCTTAAGCGTGTGTTCATGATGACTTCTGTGATAGTAGACCCGAATGGGGGTGGGGGGGGGGGGGGCAGGCAATACGGAGATGTGGCCCGGTCTTTGGAATGGTTCATGGCATGTATAGCTTCTGCCATGCAAAACTAAATTATTACTATTTTTTTACCATCTCAGTATGATACAATATGCATACATGTTGCCATCATGTCGTGAACGGTTCCATTTCCACCATTACGCCGACTATTTACATACAGACACACGCGTATCAGGCGAGGTTCGTGTGTGGTTATACGTCCACAGGTTATTTAAAATTTCGAAATAAAAATTCAGCCAGTCCATTAGTGTCCTGGTTGAAAAATGCGCCGCACCCCATACGTAGATAATTCCTCCAGTTCCCTCCAGTCAGCGCTTAGCAGTGGCCATAAATCGTACTTATTAGCCATTAGAATATGATTACGGCGACCAGCGCGCATGGCTAACTAATAGATACTAATGTCAAAGTTAGCCAGTCACCCACTTAGGGGTTGCGTCCACATGCAACATGTTCATCACCGCAGGTAGCCACCACATCAATTGTTCTAAACCATTTCATATTTTTCGTTTTCCCGTCAGCGATGAATAATGATAAAACACCGCCCATTTAGACGGCGGGCTAGCGGCACGGGAAACGCGAACACTGCCTCTCGCGTGGAAGTCAATTTTTATTGCGGTTAGGGGTTTGGATTTTAATAGAAGCTAAATCACCCCTGGCTTGGCAAGATTGATGACCCGCGCACCGCAAGCTAGCAGTGCCAGGGACTATTATAGACCCTTTAAAACATGGCCAGCCGATGATTTACTGCCGGGAGGTGAAGCTTTCAATATTATTCTCTAGCTAATTGAATTGCCCTGTGTTAGACCTAGGCCAGCAAGAACTGGAAATTTCGAGATAAGACACTGTTTGTTGAGAACAATGGCGGATGCTGGTCGTATAAAATCCAGATGTGGGTGCTTTCTACGAATCCACAGCCAGCCGTTTCAGGCCCGGTCATGCTAAAACTAGTTTTAAGTATGTAGACAGTTTGCATGTAGTTCTCCAATAGAATTTTGATTTCAGAGGATGACCTAGATGGGAATTTGATTGTAGAGAGAATCCTTTAATGTTTAGACATTGTAATCATTTGAATGTGTTTGGATTAGTGGACGTGTCTGTATGCAGGCACATGATGAATGCATGATTTAAGTAGGTATAGTCGTGACCCTTGGAGCATATATGTATGCTTCAATGTATGAACGTAAAGCCTAAGGCACAGGTATGTCCTGAATATAGTTCATACATAAACTTTTCATTGGGAGATGGGTCATCAATAGGCCGGGTACTTCCAATTGGAACACACCTGCAAGTCCGCTATAAAATGCTACACAAAACACATGTGCTTAAAGGGATATAGAAAAGATATGAGAGCACACGATAGAGTTTACTATAGAAATTGCGCATTTAGACTGCATGCCTATTTGCCAGGTTTTTTGAATGATCACTGTAGCTATTTTTATCCGGCGCAATGTGCGAGTCCTTGGAAATCCTGTGAAAATGTATGAAAACGCGGAACTGGGGACGGTTGGGGGAGGGAGTCATCACTATAGATGTGGATTGTTTATGTGTGTAAACCAGGGGGTTGGGGTAGTTAGGACAAGGATCTAGGTGTAGATGGCCCGCCGATGGCCTCGGCCTTTAGTGGGCGTGTCCTCCACTGTTTATGGGCGTGGCCGCCGAGGGCAGGGCGGCTGGCAGCGCCACGCAATTGGCTGTGGAAGCTGACAGTTGATTCAGGTGCCTCATCAACATGAGAAGCTGGCGGGGAGAGCAGATGGCACCGGCAGCAGATGGCGCCTGGAAAGGTGGATCCCTCACCCCCTTAAATGTAACCAATGTGGCGGTTTTGACCCTGTGTCTTTACTCTGTTTTACCCATTGTCAGGCCCCCAGGAGAAAGTGACGATATCTCATTGTAATTAGCTTGGCCCACCCACGCCCTCTGACCTGCCGCATAAGTAACCAGCAGGGACATTGGGGACACCCCTCTCGGTACTGGGCCCAATTCCGTTGCTAAGCGTCGGGACAGTGCGACAGGCCTGCCAACACTGCTTCAACTGCTGCTGCCGCCTGCCTGCCTGCCCCTCCCTCTGGCTGCTGCTGCTGCAGCGGCTGCTGCTGCTGCTGGGTAGTTAGGTAGGGCCGGTTCACGTGCATTGTGCGCGGCCGGGCCGCCCGCAATAATGCATAAATCATGACGGTATCGCCGCTCAATATATGAGAGCGCAGTGAGTCTGCCTGCCAGTGAAAACAGAAGCAGCCATGGCGGCAAACGGACTGTGCCTGCCTACCGAACCCCTGTTGATTTACCCCGCCGTACCACCGCCCGTGGCCCTCGGACCCCCAGTTTACACGGTACCCATGGTTCGTATACCCCCATCACCTTCTGGACTAACTCCATACACACGCTCAACCCCTCACATTTTCAGGATTTTCGCCCGCCGCCGCCCGGAGGAGTGGCGGCCGCCGCTGAAGGCGCCCAGGAGGAGGGAGTGCCTTGGACGGGCTCGCTCTCTCTCCGGGCGGCCGTCGCCGCCGCCCACCGCCGACGCTGCTACTGCTCCTGCTGCTGACGCTGTGGATCCCCCGCTCTCTCCGGGCTGACGCTCGGCAGGCGTCGGGCTCGCCGCTACCTCCACCGCCACTGTGTTCTCGGATATCAGAGAGGGAGAGAGAGGAGTGAAAGGGAGAAAGAATGAGATAAAAGAGAGGAGAGAACGAGTGGTACTCATGTTGTTAGGGAGATAAGGGGAGGGATCCAGCCGCCCTGCCTGTATGCCTATCTGACTGCCTGCTGAGGACGTGGGACTCTCCAGCCTGGTGCCGCCTCCTCCTCCTCTACGTCCTAACTTCGTCCGCCGGCCGGCCTCAACTTGGCCCCTTCCCTTTGCCTCCAGCCTAGGAACTGGCGTTAATTTGTGCCACATCTTTATTTTGTGTAAAAGGACAAACTAAGAAGTACCATATTTATCTGTAACAAATAATTCATATACATCATTACCATAATGCAAAAAGTAACTTGTACAAATGAGCCACTAGGACGCGGAGGGGAGGAGAGAGGGACTGTCAGACTGGAACATTAAGCAGACAGGGAGACGGCTAGGCCTAGAGCCAGGGTTCTTTAATTTGCTGCCCCGCCAGTGTCACCCTCCTAAAATCAGTGGAGCGTACCGTTGACAGTCCCTTGGTGCACCTAGTCGTGGCGGCGGGGAGCGGGGTCTACCTCCACCACTACTACTGCAAAGGGCCGGACCGTGTCCTACTTGCGAGTGGCAGTGGAGCGGGGACCGTTGGTTTTTAGTGCGTGCGATGGTGGCTGCCCCCCACGCCCGACCTCATGTTATGACGCCCTTTTAAACCCTCCTCTCACGGAATATGTGTGATTTTCTAGCCGCCGCCAGTCATTCACGACGATGGACATTGTCTCCGGGAAGCCTTGGATTGTAGTGGTTTCGGTGTTTCTCTTGCAGTGATGTCCGGTTTACAGGTTTGGTTTTTGAATGGTGGCCGCGTCGTATCCGAGTGAGCACGGAGCGGGCCGGGTGGCCGGCCGGCCGGCGTGGGCCGCCGCCTCCTGCACTGGGTGGTGGTAATCTGAACAGCACACACACACACAGTTTGTCCTGTTCAGAGGTAGTGGTCATGGCGTGGGGCCGGCGCACCGGACTCACACACGACCAACACCGGGGAGACGAACCCAGCCCAAACTCACAGACGATGCCGCCCAGAAACCCCCCTTAAAGCCAAGAAGAAGACGTCTTGCTTCTGTTAAGCAGGACCCAAAGAGAACTTAGGAGGACCCCGGGGCCCTACCCCCGTGTGAAAAAAGCAGATATGTGACAGTGAAAATGTTGTGTGTGACAGTGTGTATGCGTGGTGAACCTATCTGTGTCAAGAGGTGCGGGGACTCGCTGTACATATTGGGGGGAAGTCGGATTGGGTCAGTGTCCCATATATCATAAATATAGGGCCGCCACTTTTCTATAATAAGTCTAGAAGTCTGCGCCATGTTAGTGTACCCAGTCAGAAGTGGTAAGGCCGTGTGTTACTGACCCGAAATCGGCCGGGTTTGTTGTTACTCCACCACCACTGCTGCATATGGGGGCCGCCACTTTTTGACAAAAGCCTTCATTATCGCCCACTCTTGACAGCCATTGCCAAAACTGTGACCCGCCCGAAACGATCGGAGAGAAGTACATGTGGAGAGTGGGAGAAATGAGTGAAAGCTGGGAAAAGTGCGAGTGTTTGTTTAATAGCGTCATCTGGGTGTGTTTGTTGTGAGGGTCCTGGCTGGTGTGAATGTGACCTTGTTTGGGCGAGTGTTTGTGATGAGTTCGCTGGAGTAATGAGTCACTTGGTGGGTCCCGGCGCCGCACGCCAACCCACCGAGACAGCCAGGACCGTGTATTAATGAGAGTGTCAGAATGTGCAGGAGAACGTCAGTGTGTGTCTGTAAGTTGTGTGAGAAAATGTTGTGTGTATCTGTTATATCGATATGTGCGAGAACAGCAGTGTATGTGCCGGTTAAATGTGAGAGAGAATGCCTTTGTGTAATGTGTTTGTGCGAGAGGAGAAAATGCGAAAATTGTGTTTTATCGCTGCATCGATAAGACAAAGATTGAATGAGATCATCAACGTATGTGATTGTGCCTGATATTTGTATGTGTGGAAAATCCTTCCCCTTCGTGTGTACCTCTCGACGTTCTGTCGGGTTGGTCACAGTTTGGTGGTATAAACTCGGTAGGTGGAGAGAGGTGGTCTCACTGAAAGGACTTTCTGTCACCAAGTGGCTGCCCCCAGCACGTCTCCCTAACCACTCCACCTTCCTGATTCCCTCACTAAGCCCTGTAATGGTCGCTAGTCGCGCCAGCTTGGACTGGCCAGGACTTGGGTCGAATGTGACCAGCATACCCGTCTGTAGCTGAGGCTAAGATGGATAGCTGACCATATGAACCTGGGGTCGCTGGACCTGGCCAGGGCTGTTTTATAGAGAGTAGTGGCCTTGTGATCTTCGAACCATTTGAATATTTCATCGATGGTAATGACGAACATGAGGGGATGACCTATGGTATATAGCCCATGTTGGGTGTTTGTGAATGTATGGCTGTGATCCTGTCTGTTAAACGTATTCACCATACGTGTGTGAATGGAAAATGGGTTATACGAATGGTCATACTCTCATGTTTCTATCTTTCAAAAGCGCAATTTTATGCTCACAGACCTATCTAGTGCCAGTTGACTAGTCCGACCCAACCCTTATGTTACACCTATTCCCCTATGTCACCGCTTGAACCTACGGTTTTGTGAGAAAATGTAATAATGAACTTAATCTGGGTAGTAGAAATGAGAAAGAATGGATGAAGGAATGAGCAGGAAACGAGTGATGATATGACAGCTTGTTCTTGACCACGACTGACTGACAGCCTCAATTTGACAGCCGTCACATGCCCAATTGCTTACCGATTTGACCCCATGTCATTTCTTTTTAAATAATCCATATTCCTTGTATGATTTATTTTCCATTGTTCTTCTAGGTAGATAAAAACAGGTCAGAATTCCTCTCACGATGGGACTGGTTCCAGTCCCGTCGTCGGGAGGGGTCGATTTTCTCTTCGCTCTGCTGCGCGGAATATTCCGCCGCAGCACGGCGTAGGAAACAATACTAGAGACAAGAGAGTCCCATCCGAGTTGCTTGTTGACATTTAATTCGCCTTTCTGATTTGATTTCCCCGCAGACTTGTTGGGTGCCCTCCTCTGGTTGTCGGCCCACTCGGCGGTAGGGGTGGTGTTTTACCCCCTGTCTGCGGCCTGCCCCGCCTCCTGCCTTCACAATAGCGTGCAGCTGGGGCCCGGATCATCCCCGCGCCCCTGCGCCACGACAACGACAGACGGCTTGGGTTACTACCCAACATTTCTTAACTCGTACCCTTTTCAAAATTGTCCCCGTGATTTATTACTCGCCCGCGCATCCTTGCGGTTAAAAATCTTCCCCGGGAAAATAAGTGTAAGGAGGCGGCTTCTGAAGCCGCGCCCATCAGGAAATCCTAGCCCCCTTTCCTTGTTTAGGCATTCCTCTGAAATCCGAACGACTTTTGTTTTGGCTCTTCGCGACAAAAGGACTCGAGTAGGAGGCCCGGGAAGAAACGGAGGGCCATTGCCTGCTTTCCCCGACTTAATGGGAATGCATGCGGGTTTCCTACTTCAAAAGGCCACACTGCAACCATGCAACATCATAAATTCTCACTTGCCACTAAAATTCCTTTTCACCCGGACCCATGCAGGGTTTCTTTCCAAACTCTTCTTTTCAATATTATTTTCTATAAGTTAATGCTGGAAAATCGGATTGAGAGGACCCATATAAAATGTCAATTGCCGAGTCGGCAGATTGCCAGAGGAGACCCAACATAAGGCGAAATACATTATGCAAAGTGATATAAATGAGTATGAGGGAACATGGCATGGTTATAAGTTATGGTAATGCAGAGTGTTTTCCATGAACCACCTGGGTAGGGCGGGCAATATCAAATCCATTTCATATACCAAATGATGCAATGGTGGCGTATTATTCATGATGTATATTAGCAGGTGTACTGTATCTCGGTGCAGCCCCACTAAACAACCAAAAGCTCCTGTCGCTCGTTAACGTATCATATCCATACTTGTGATTTGGTGGTATATCAGGGCCGTTTTTGCGGTAAGTTATTAGCGGGAATGCTTTTGGTTGTATGGTGGAGCGCGCCATTGTCGGCGGTGCATTAGAATGGAGGCGGCGTGGGTCGGTTGTGATTCAGGCTTGGCCCGGGCCTGGCCTGCAGGGCTGATGCCGTAATGATAATGACAAATGACCATTGTGACTGCCCACCGGCCGCTCGGCCGTTCCTGATCTGAGTGCTAAAACACGGCCACCCCCTCCTCCACTCAAACCTCCCTCCACCCCAAAGCTAACTCCCCACCCTCCTGTGATCCAGCACACAACCACCGAGTCACAACCAACCCTAACGCGTTCCATTCCAACGCCACAATAGCGGGAATAGAGAGATTTATTCTAGAATTTCGCACATTATGTGAATGCCATGCCATACTCGAAATTCGGCATATGGTCGAACGGAATTGACCGAATTGTTATACAATGACAGGGAACAATTGGCAGTGAATAAGTCTTGTTTTCAATAAATTAAATGTCAAAATCGGACTGTCCATACATGTATATAAATTGAGATGGATATCTCGCATTTTTTGTTCGTCTGATTGCATTTATTTGGTAATAATTGAGTTCTTATATCGGAATCTGTTTCGTGTCTCTGTCAATTGTCACTGTGAATTATGTGATCGTATCTAGGTCATGACCTCGACGTGATCTGACTTTTTGTGACCTTGACCTTTCAGGAGATGAAGGTGAACTGGGCCACGTCTCCTGGCAACCAGCCAAAACAAGACACCAGTAGTAAGTACCCCGACTATTGTACTCGTATGTTAATGTGAAACACACTGTGCCATGATGTATACATTGTTTCCCCCAAAACATCCCTGTCCCATAGCAGTATTCAAGTATAGTGAAAACACGTATGCACGTTGTTTATCTCTTGTGTTAAGTCAATTGAAATATATATACCATGTATACCGTAGCCTATGCAATGGAAACGTAGATAGGATCGATAGATAGTATAACATATTCGCAACAACAAAAACACCATAATAATATGATGTGATTCCGCCTCATGGACCACAATGGATTGTGTTATAGACCCACAACATGCCGACGGCCATTCACTTACCACAGCACTTTCTAACACGTGTGGGATCGAATGCCACCCTCCCCCACCCCGCCTGCTTTCTCCGGTAATTGGTCAGCACAATTTTCGGGATAATTATACATGGATATTGCTTTTATTGTTGGTGCGACTGTTTTTGCCAATTAGTGGGGAATTCGCAGCATATTGATGGCGCCTATAGATCATACTGGCGCGGCCGGGTGCTGGCTGGCTGGCTGGTTCCATGCCTTGGGGTTGGCTGGGGGTGCCGGGAGGCAGGCAAGAAACATCACAGGCGACTGTGATCACGGCCAAGATACAATGTTTCCACTTTCTGCACTTAATCCTACAAAAACGTGAAGAAATGATTAAAGGAGAGGGAGATTCAGGATATCAATGCAGTTAATGTATCAGAGCTCGGGGCATGGTAAATTCTCATGGTCTGTGGATCTGTTGTAGTCCGTCGCGTGGCTTCAGTCAGATACACCAAGTACTCTGCCACACCCCTGTTTTATCGGCTTGATTCTTTATACAACCAGCCGCTCGGTAGAAAGGTCTGCGAGAAAGTGTAGATAGTTCCCAGACTAAAACCATAACCTTGGATCCCCGCCGAATGCAGCGTCAGTCTATTTTTTCCCTTCTTGTCATCCACTAGCCAAAGGCCACGTTGCGCTTTTCACTTTTTTTTCGCCATTCAAATAGTGGTGGGGAGGAGTGGAGGACTGTTGATCAGGCAGGTCGAGTCTAATCTGGAAGTGCATCAAAGGCACAATGCCTATTGGTCTGACAATGTAAACACACTGCCATTGTGCTGTGCACATTGTGCCCACACACTCCATTGAAGAGCAGCTCAATAGGCTTAAACTGCTCACAAACTGCTCAGATGGGGGCTGCTATAACTGCTTATTGGTTATATATACTCTAGATGTTTTGTTACATGCTGAACACACAGAACCACCAGGAGTCCGACATCAATGATCATACGGTGATGTGCTCAGGGCCTCTGGCCTTTTGTAGCCGTGTATCAGAGTGGTGGGATTGGGGAGAGGGTGGTGGTTGGTGATGGAGAGGTAACACACCAACACGTGGGCCCTCTCCGTGATCCTTTATCCCCCTGACACCACCCGCATCGCACCGTACCAGGCATTGCCAGAGAGGCAAGTCATTAATAACGGCCTGATGTGTGCCTGGTCTGCTGCCTGCATGTTGTCCACCCTCTGCCTACCACGTCACATCCCCACATTCACATACAAGCAATATTGTGTGCCATTGGATGAAGTGTGTAGAGTGGGTCCTTTTCAGGCACATTGCTGACCTAATAGGATTGAATCAGTTTTCAAATACTTGTATTTAAAGATAAATATTGTTCGTATTATATTCCAATTTATCTTTGAATAACTCAACTTTTGGGCTTTTGTATTGTAAACAAATTTCTACGGAACTCCTGGTCCGTCTGGCAGATATGTTATGAGTTTGCGAACTTTTATCAGTGTTGTCTACAGCACATACTAAATTATTTATTCAATTTCATTTGATCTGGTGGCATTAATCTAAGTGTGAAATGCCCATATTCTCCATTCGGTCAGATGAGCCAAATATTCAGTGAAATGTGATATGGGAATTCTCAGAGAGTGTGGGAGTCGGCATACCCTGGCATGCTTCCCAGAAACTGACCCCTAGGCCATTCAGCACGCTTCCACAAAAATTCCCAAGCACCCTGGAAATCCCAACATTTCCGATCGCGAGCTAAGGAGGTGAATTGGGCCGGAAGTGTGTGAATAAAGTCGGTCCCCTGTGGCTCGGCGTGCCCCCGGGGCGGGGCGAGGTCTTAGAAACGGCCGGCGGCCATCTCAGACTGGGCCCGGGGAGTCGGAGGGAGACACACAGAGCAGATGTGAGCAGGAGGAACAGTGAGACGAGCAGCTCGTGGAGCAGTGCCAACAGGAGCAGATGTGAGCAGGTGGCGGGGCGGCAGATGGCGATACGCGCCGGGCGCTGGTCAAACAGGCGCGTTGTTTGCGCCGACCTACTCGCCACACGCTTGGGTAAACAGGCCACGTGCCGGCAGTGACAGCGGCCGGCCCGTTCTCCTCCTCATCCTCCTCCTGCCCCTGATTCCCCTACACCCGAAGAGCTGCTCCCGCCTGGAGTAGCCTCCAATAACTGAGCAGCTCGTGGCTCTTTTATGCAACGCTCAAATTCGAATTATGATAACTGTGTTTCCTTTTTGTTATTCCTTTCCTTCTGATCACTGCGTTTCACAGAATGAGAGCCTCATGTTCTCAGCTCAATTACAAAATACGTATGATTCACATTCTAAGGCTAGTCAAAAAGTATTAATGTAATGACATGTGTTCTGTTTTTGCCCTTTCGCAATCACGCTTAATGTATTTACCGAGAGGGAAAACAAATTGAGGCACCTAACCTAGATGTTACATATAGCCAATATGGTTTTGCTGCCAGAAAACGTGCCTAATCTAACCTATTTGCACTGGGTATATATATTACATCACCCGGATAAGCCCACTCCAATGATTTTTTTCTCTGCGTAATGCAACCATTAAGAAAAATACCAATATGGTTATGTGGGTGAGCATAGGCGATCATATTTGGTGTGAAAACTAGAAGTCATTAGCAGAGTCGCTCTTGTTTTCACTGTGGGACGTGGGTTAGGGGGGCCGGCTTGTGGTGGGGCTGTGTGTTTATAGTGTGGGCATCGATCGTGCCTGGGGAGGAGGACGTAAGACCCGGTGTCAATAGCCGCAATCAGCACCTGCCTCCTGGTCCACACACTATTGATGTAGCATGTGCACCCCCAAGGACAGGTGAGAAAACCCCACGACCACCTGAACAACCTGCCTAGACCATGGCCGCATCTAGGCGGGGGATCCAGAGCACAGGCGCCGTGGAAGTATGGACAACCTTTTTTAAAGTGACACTCTTATAAGAATGATGATCTTTTTATTGCCTTTGTGTGGGGTAAAAATGCAGCTTTCCATGACATTAGCGTTTGTGAATGAGCTCGATAGGCGCAGTTCCTGCTATTGGCATGCGCTCGTATTTATTACAATCCATTCTGTGTGTGGCACAGTGCCATCTAAATTTGCCTTTTCATGTAAAGCCCGTTTCATTGTTATTATTCGAATCAATAGTGTGTCGGGGAGATATGTAAATTCAATCTAGAGTGCTGGTCCAAAAGGAGATGGGAGGCGCTTAAGTTAGACGGTGGTATTTTATAATGGGACATGGCAATCAATAAACACACCATTTCCACTGGGCCAGAGGTCTGAACTATCTGTGTGCCCTCTTGTTATAATGTAATGGCTTTGATCCAAGTCTGGAGAGAGACTGATCGTCCTCGGCCCATTTATTTTAACTCTAGCCCCACCAGAGTGCTAGTCCTTTGAACTTTTACAGCTGCATCCCAACCCATTCCTCCAACTTACCAAAATAACAATGTGCTCACGAGATTCATTAATAGGAAACAATTCCTTAACTTTGATTAAATAATATATTCAGTTTCCAAATGGTTATGAAATGTTAGAATTGCGGTAATGTTTTCGGCTAAGAATAGGTACTGAGGCAGCTTTGCCTCAGCCGGCTCTTATAATGAATATCCCAGAGAGGGGGAGGTTGAGAGGGCCGTGCCAAGCCCAACCGGCCCCACGCTGAATGACCATGGCCGGATCGCATGTTGGTTCGCTATCCGTGTATTGTTAATTAGGGTCCGCCGCCCGCCGGGTGCGATGGGTGGTGTATGGGAGAAGCGGGCAGCCGCATGGGGTAGTCAGAGTGGTCAGCCACTGTTGTGTAGCCTTGATGAATGTGGTTTCCCCCACCCATTCCAACGAACCCATCCACTATAACATTGGCCCGGCGTCCTATGTGGCGCCCCCAACACATGCCCAGACACCTGGGTACCGTCCCCACGGTCAATGCCCGCTGCGGGAGGACGGACAAGGGGCGCATTACCATTGGCACAGTGGGAGAAATATAACGATGATTTACATCGTGTCCCTATGGCTTTGACGTGCCTATGCGACTGTGTTATGGATTTTTCTCCGTTGGTTGTTGCCAGCATTTCCCCACTCTCGGTCTGCTCTCAAAATAACCCCTCTCTTATCCATACGTGAAGATTTTCCTTCCCACTCTTTGAGTGGGAGTATGCAGTTTGAGCCCTGGTGTATACACATTTAGATAGCCGTAGGCATTAAGAGGCCGCCTAACAGTGGCATTAGTCCATGCAATGAGACAGCTTATATCGGCCACTGGCCCATATTGAGAAACATGTCGTACAGACCGGACCACATTCTTTACACAGATCTGATACACCCCTTTCCCACGTCCCTTCCCCGAAGCCCTTCTCCCTGCCTAGCCGTGGATCGGTATCAATAAAGTGGCCGGGTTTGCCTGCATTATTAACATGACATGTAGTGGTCGATCAGCGAGGAGAAGGAGGCTACTAGTAAACTGAAGAGCCAATTAAGATGGGACGATGAGAGACGCGCTGTTCAATAATACAAGGGCCATCAGAGGCGCAAGGCGGGAGGCGTTCGGCAGCAGGAGTAAGGGGGGACACCGATATTGGCCCTGCTAGACGAGCCAGCCTCCCCCACTGTACGCTGATATTGGGAGTTTCCCGGTGATATATTACCTACAAGCACATCAATAGTGATATATTACCTACAAGCACATCAATAAGAAAGACAAATGGCCCGGGCTAAAAATATATGTAGCAGATATTTCGCGCCCAGGCTTGTAGGTCAGAAGGGAACCCGGTCCACCACACCCAAGCCTCATATACCTGCTTATGAATATTTCCCAAGGCTATAAATCATTTCTTATAGGACCCAATAGGGTGTAGCTGGGGCTGAACCGGTTTTTGGAATAACCTGATTAATCTGGGTTGGGTATTGCCCTATATATGTGCCTGGTCTATTGGGACAAAACCCATTTTGTGAGTACTACAGCTCATGGAGATGGTGATGGTAGTAAGTGGATGGACAGTTCACAGTTCAGAGCCGCATTGGTGTGGTCAGCGTGGGTTGTGGCCACTCGCGGGCTGGGTGGACAGTGGCCTCGGGCTGTGCACGTGCAGTCATGGCCTACCTGGGTAGGCTACGTCAGGTGTACGCTGGGTGGGTCCATATCAAAGGTCTTCCTTACCTCAGGCCCCCCTGGATCAAGGCTGGCTACCCTGGACATGCTACCATACTGACACGAACGCTGGAGGCGACGTCCACCACCGCCCCAGCTGACGAGCACTGACTAGCCGCTACACTCAATGAGAACCGCCTTTGTTAGTTGTCTATAAATGGACACGGCCAATCAATGGGAGGAGCCGTCGAGAGCGCATCACTCTAGACAAGAGTAGGAGGCAGTCAATTAACATTCATGAATTCCTGCATGCATGGCGTGAAGAAAAACATTAAGCCATGAAAATGACGCCTTTTTGTATGTACTACTACCAATATTCCGAGCCTGTAGACTCCAAGTACTTTAAACACCTGACCTTTGACGGCGAAGTAATGTTATTATACTTGTAAAAGTGGCTTGAGTAGGCTGATATACAGTCGGCGGGCTGCACCTTAATGGTTGGCTCGGTTTTAGTAGATTTGAAGCGTTCTCCTTAGTGTTAACTACTTCTGAGAAGGGAGTGGCGTGCCCGGAGGGACTGCCACGCTGGCCAGGGTTAATGACACACGGTCCTACCACCTACAACTACTACCTGGCTGCAGTTTGCCAGATAAGGCCCACGGCAGCCGAGGGAACAAATTAATTAAACTTGGCCTTTATTTGATCTTGATCCGCAGTGGACGTGGCATATCCCCGGTGGTAAGAGCCCACGATCAATTAGCGTCCGTACAATTATTATAGGCTACTTTGTGAATCCTTGAGGACGTCTAAGCCCCTGAGTGGGAATACGATGCTTTCCCCGAGGTGTTATTGGAAAGGGTGGGGGGCAACTGGGTCCCAATAGGAAACGTGCCATATTACTCATCGGGCATGGTGGGAGATATTAGCAATTTTCATATTTTACAATCCTGAACAAAATGAAAGCCTTAGGGAAGTTAAGCAGAAGCACGGAGGATGGTGGTTATTTTGGGGTGGTGGGTGGTGGAAGGTGTGGATGTAGTGAGTGCATCTATAGGCCCCAGCTGTGGTGAAGCCAGAACCCACTGGAGGTCGATAACCCCCTCCCCTCCCCTTCCCCCACCCACCCACCTCCACCACCCAACCAACTCCCGCTGGCCAGAGATGCAGGTCAGGGTGCTGCTGCTGACTTCTCCCCTCCCCCCCCCCACCCCCTCCACGGTCAGGGGGTAATCAGAAGGCCTGGTGCCCCGGGCCAAGCCGACCGTGACCGCCGCCGATCAATCACCCCTGCTGCTTGTAGGACAAAATGGAGGCGCGTAACCTCGCATGCCAACCGTGGAGGAAATGAAGCGACCGGTGTTAATGGGCGGGCGCGCGCACCCACCCTTCCCTTTGGCCCCTTCGCCACCCTACACCCTACTCCCCCCACCCACAGCCGGCGTGCCCCCCTCACCCCCACTCGGCCGCCAGGGGGCCGGCTCGCCCATACTAAATTTCCCATATGTCATATTGTTTAATTTAGTCGGCTGATCAATTATTCAGAGCAGCACCTGAAGCCGGTTGTCGGCGAGCTGCTCTAGATGTACCCAGTGTGGGGAGACCCGGATCTCTACAGCAGTAGAGGGTGGTGGGAGGGGGAGGTACGCCCAATAACCCGTGTGCCAGTCCTATGTTCCCTAGGCTGGCAATACATAGAGGTGTGAGTATGGAGGGTGGGTAGAGGTTTGGGAGGGGGGCTGGCGCCATAGGCAAGCATGAATCACGACCGGCGATGATTATGTAAAAGGCCGTTTGTGAAACGGCGCAATCAATCAAAATTAGAAGACAATGTGGAAAATTGAGAATGTGCATTGACAGACAGGCAGTATATAAGCCTGGGATCTGTTTTTGTCTCCTCCATCGTTGGCTGATGGATTTAGCGGGAGATAAGCAGTGTGGCAGCGTACTCTGCTCCCGCGGCTTAAGGCCATTAGCAACCAACCACTTAGAGATTTATGGCGCTACTAATTGGATGCAAACACAATATATCACCAGCCTTCCCCAGCCATTCCGGTACAGCCAGGATGGTCTTAGAAGTATATGTCATGACCCCGAGGGCCCACTGTTTAAGGTCATTGAGGATGCAACCAATCAGCTTGGTTGTAGTCGGTGATGTATAGCAGTACGTACATCCCAAACACTGCCACCTTGCGTCGGCAAGTCAAACTACTCTGATATTCCTACATTCCTTGAATATAATGCTTGCTTTCCATCCGATCAATGACTCTAAGGCCATGCGAAAACTAAAGTTCATTTAAGTCAGCTGTCGGTAAAGGGCGATAGGCTTCACTTATCGATGACCTGGACGGCGTGACTTGACGTCACGGCCGACGTGACGTCACGGCTGATATGACGTCACGGCCGACCTGGCGTCCCGAGAGTGGGGAGAGGGCAGACTCGGTCCACTAATCTTGGATTGGGCGAGGGCTGGCGGCATTCAATAACACTGTGCATGCCTCGTCTTTTGTGACAGCTGCCCTGAAATATGAATGATGTGACCGGTTGTGTGAAAGGACTCGAGTTGTCTATTTAGCCGACTAGATGACAACCGAACTGCATGGGTCTGCTTTTACATGGCTTCTCTGTTGTCCAGGTGGAAAGGGAAAGATAGGGTTAAACTGGAAAACCCGGTTAACATTTGAATTGTTTTGACGGTAAATGTTAGAATTTGGAAATATTAACATGCACATGCTGTGCCTGGACGTGTAATTCCAACCTGCTTTTTGTTTCCGTAAAAGGCAATAAAACCATAAAACCCCTTTAGACAAAGCGTGGGCAATTAGAATGGCCTCCGAACGTAATTACGTGCATAACCAATGGCTTTAGGCTTAGGAAATACATTTGTATGGGGAGTGAATTATTTAGGCGCGTTTTTTTGAGATCCTCAGTTTATGACTGGCCCTGTGTGGCAGAAAACTGGAAAACGAATGCGCCCGACATTATTGCCATTGGCAAACGAAACGGCCTCAAAGCGTCAGGCGCGAGATGCTTAATGGCAGCAAAGTTTGTGTAAAGTGAGGAAAGTGACTCATCATTTGTGCGTCGGGCTGTTGATGTGGCCCTATAAGAGCCATAAATAAGATCATTATTGGCCAATATGCCAGTCGCTGGGGATTTCCTCAAAGGCCCCTCAGTTTGGAAGTTTCCCAGAAAGAGCTGCGTGCATGTCCAACTTGTATTCCGCCCGAGAGAGAGAAAAGCGGACGGCCGGCGTTAGAATCGAGCGCCAGGAATTCTCCAATAATTCCCTTGGCAGCCGGGGAAATTCGGCGAGGCGGCGTCGGATTTAAGCCTTCGTGCCGGGAGTAGGGTGAATTGGAGGAGGCTGGTTTTATAGGGCTGTCTGTAAATGGTGGTGATGTTTGAAGAGTAGACTTGTAGCCAAGCCGTGTTCGCGGATAAGTTAATTGGCGTGCGTAATGCCCAGGGAGGCTGTATTGTCGAGCTCACGTCCTCAGAGCCGTACAGTCCGCAATAGAGAGATTAAACCTCACCCAAGGAGGACAGAAGACGTGTAGACAGACAGGGGATACGGAGGCGGACAGACATTGCGCCGGCCGACTGGCCCACTCGGAGGTCCTGCCGTCCGATTGGGGCGGCGACTGCAGAGGCGACGGCGCAATTATGCATCATCGCCAACAATGGCCAGGGATGTCCCAATGTTTACTGCGAGTCAACAACGGCAACGTCCGCCCTCCGCGTTATCCCGTTACCATAGCAACCACACTGCTGAGGTGCAGGTCCACCCCCCTGCTTCTCCCCTTCTGTCTTTGTGAACCTTTTCGGGAGACAGGAACGACTGGATAGGACCCTCCAGGGCGAGCCTGTTCAGTTGTCGGTATTTAAAAGGGATGTGAACATGGTTGTGAATCTGAATGTTGAGGTATTTGCTGGAAGGTAGACAATGGAGACTAGCCACGCAAACAGATTGTATTTATACATATGATACCACTTTTGCTGAAGAAATCGGACTTGAAGGCAAACATGCTAGTCAGCACATAGGCAACATATTGTTATGGAGAGTACATATTTTTCTCTCTACATCTCACTCATCTGGTCTGGGACTGGGGCGCATGTTCATTATGACACTACAGGCAATGTAAACATCCCTACACCCAACCTCCAGCTGAAAAACTGTGAAATGAATGGGTCCATATCCTAGGTTTCTGTGCCTCAAAGGCAGGGCTACCACTGGCCCAAATACCCCTTTCACAATATATTTTAACTCTTCAAATATGTCCCTTTATTCCACAAATTTGCCCTATATACCCAATTTTCTTTTTAATTTCACAAGATTATGAGGTACAATTTTAGAGACAGAACCAGAAACAGCGTCGATTCCTCCGGCTTCTTGGGAAATTGAAACCCCTAGAAGACAAGGATACATTGCTGTTTGTGCTCAAAACTTTCTTCACATTACCGCTGCTTTTCAGACAACCTTTAATGTAACATACATTCCTGTAATATCAAATGGCACTTGTGTGAATTGATCTGCACATGTGATTGAGGTACGACATGTTATTTCTGAAACCCTATGTACATGTATTTTGCTGCCATACCCTATATTTGCCCTATATTACCAGTGTTGGCCCTATATTTTGATGAGACCCAAGTGGCAGGCCTGCATTGGGGCATCATTTCTATATCCATGCGTCATCGTCAACTTCTGTCATTCTCTTTGTACTGTGTCAAAGGTGCATCAAAGGTCACATAAATGACTTCTATTGCTTAGTTATGACAATAGGCGTAACAGCAATTTGTCTCATTGGGATTGTCTCATTGTTCCATGAAATTCTATCCTGTCGTTAGAGCGGTAGATATTAAAGTTGAGGACATGTCGTTGGCCTTAATATAAAACAGAGTCCCCGAGGACGGTCCGACATGTCCGAGGTAATTGGAAATCGGCGAGGTAGATGGCAGATAGGTTTCCTGGTTGATGAAAAATGGTACATAGCATCTTCTTACTTAAGTCTTAAACTATGAAACATGATAGGCATCCAAGCTAATATGAGGTTTGTATAGCAGTATAAATTATCTCATTTTAATTACAGGCTTGTTTTTATATTTGCATAGTTTCAAAAAGCACACAAGAGACTCATCACAGATTGAACTCCCTTGTAATATAATGGAAATAATATAGATATGGCTTGTAATCTAAACCCCATTTCAATTCATTTTATCTCATCTTTCTATGGAGATGATTGGCTCAAGTTGAAGCGTGGTTGCCATAACAACGACCCAATTATGACATGCGGGGTCAAATTACGATATTGACATGGAATTAACGTCATATTGACACTATGCCAATCCCACAGTTGAAACGGCCAAATAATGCCAGTCAAGCTGGCTGTTTCGAATGTAAAGGGGGCCAAACAACTTTTAAATGTAAGTCGCAGTGTCAGTCTACTTTCAACAACTACATACCATTTCCATAAAAGAGAGCATATATTGTTGATGACAATTCTGAAAGATAATTCATGTCTATCATGGTGTGTACGCATATCTATTACTAAAGTACTTCCAGTAAATTACTGAAAATTGTATGCCTGCTGTTATTGTAGGCCAGATTAATGCTGCAATTATAGGTCATGGGAAGCGTCATGCTACCGTCATGGAGCCATATATGAGGCTTTTAGGGGTCCCCCACCATTACCCATCACCCCTACAACCTTCTGTCCCGGGGTGTACAGGGAGCATGCGCACATGGCTGTAACCATGGCAACGGAGGCGCAGAGGGGACGGGTGGCGCCGCCACCGGCGTTGACTGATGACTGCCGGAGGGGGAATTGTCAGGGTTTACCTCCAACTTCCGGTGCTGGCGCGTTTTGGGAGCGACGCTGGGGGGCGGTAATAGGGGCGGGCGACTGATGATGATCGCGTCGCGTTTAAACAAGAGCGACCGCGGCAAACTGTCGCGTCGCCGATGATTTTAGCGGCATGGAAACCAGAGCCGGCCTTATAATGCAATGCCTTACGCTGGGCTCTCCCTGGCACTAATAGAAACTGTCCTAGAAACATGGGCATCCTGGAACGTGATGCCACCAAGTAGTATTGCAGATTGGGGAAATATTGTTCTTCCTGACCTTATTCCTGGAAGCCGAGCGTCTTGTTGGGGTTAATTAATTGTTTGATTAGTGGCAGCCAAGAACATCCCATTTTTTTGCTTAATGGTGTCGTGGGGGAAATGGGTTTAGAGAGGCTTCAATTATTCATAAATGTGAGATGCCACGTTATAGAAAGTTCGTGTACCTGCCTTTTTGCAAAGTATGGCCATCAATTATTCAACAGAGGAGCGTAATAGGGCTACATTGGTTTTTGTCGGTTGTCGGGCGGCCAGCCTCTGGTTGGGAGTGACGGTTGGCATTGGCCGTGACGCCATTACCCCAAAAGAGAGGCGGACCGAGGGATGTGCGCTGCCGACAAATTTACGTTGACACCTCCACGGCAAAGTGTTTACCTCCAGCGCGGACAGCGGGCGATAATGGAGGAGCTGCCATATGTGAAACAGCAACGTGGCCTTGTCTACACTCTCCACGCGGAGCGCCCACATACACTGGGGCACGCTCACTCAGCATAACCGGAGAATGGCCTGCCTCCAGTGCCTTGGCACTCGGAGGGAGGTGTGTGTAAGCGGGGTGGGAGGGGGTGGGAGTCCAAAGTGAATGAATATTGATTTACAAAAGGTGGGAATTGTCCCAAGACTGGCCGCCGTATCCCCTCGGCTGAGTAGGAGATGGGCCGAGGCCAGCTTGTTTGTAATACATTAAGGACGCCATTGTGGTGAATAAACACACGCCCGTGTTTGTCAAATAGCCACCAAATACTTCTCTACAGAATGAGCGAATTGTTAGCGGCTCGGGAAGCTGGTCAGGACAAATACAGTATTTATGGGGCAATCGTTGAGAATAACGGTGCCTGAAAGGGCCGGGTCAACACTAGCCCAGATAGATTATTGATAGGAAAACGATCCAAATGTTTGTCAAGCTTTCCATTCCGACCATTTTGCAATTTAATTGGACTTACCGAGTCGGACGAATTCTGCTTTCATTCCTCTGAGCATACAATACACATCCAATGTGTTACGGAAAACGCAAAAACAAGAGTGGATTGGAGACAGGATGAACACTTCTAGACGCCTGCCAAGGTTGTGGTTTTATTATGAGTCTGGGGAGTGATTCTTCCCCTTTGCTTTTTGGCTGCTACTGGTGCCTGCGCTAGTTGATGAAGTTTTATGCGGCTTGAGACGCAGCCTTTTGTTTGAGGTGAAGCCAAATGGTCGTTAACCTGCGTTAAGCGGGCACCCGCAATGTTTACTACCCGTCGGCCTAAATAATTAAAGGAAACCGACTGGAAACAGCCAGCAATCACCAGTTAGACGATGCCCTAGGCCGACAGGGCCTCCCCTAATCCCCTTGTTTCTGGTGGAGAATATGCCGAGACTACTTAATAACGGCCTCCAAAACCTGCCGTGTTAGGAAGCTCTCGAATTAGACCAGATGGAATGCGTCTTGCGACGGCCCGACGTGTCGGCTAGGTTTTAGGCACAGGCGAAGCCACTTAGTCCTTCCCAATTGGTGATTAGAGATTCGGAAGCCACACACTAGTAACAAAGGGTTGGGTCTTGACTCACGGCTTCATAATCGAAAAAAAAGAGAAAACGGCGATAAAATTGAGATCGGCGGTGCCTAATATAATTTGATACTGTTATCTTTGTTAAATTAGATAATGGATGTGTTCTTTGTGTTTGTTTTAACCCTAGATCTGCGGAAGCCACAGTCGAGTTGGGTGATTTCTCAGCACCGTTGGTAACTGTGTAAAGCCTCTTACACCCTAACCTTCTCGTGCCCACTCCCCCACCCCAGCCTACCTTCCGAGCTGCCCTAAGCGCCGAGTGAGGCAGTTTCTGCGCCGGGAACGAAGTAATTAAGTTAATAATGCGTGTTGGTGGATAATGGGCGGCGCGGGGCTGACCAGACGCGGGGTGTGCTGGCGTGGAGGCCGCGTGTAATCAGTAAATTACCCCGGCCGGTCCGGGAGGGAGGGGGGACGGGAGGAGGGAGGGGCGTCGGCATCGGCTAGATTACAGGCGTGAGGTGGGATGAAGGCTGGGGGTAGGAGGAGAGGGAGGGGTGGACCATCACCTAGCCGCTTGTTCTACATGCCAGGCCCGACCAACAAGGTTCTCAATCCACCCAACCTACCCAACCTCCTATCACACTACCCTCCCTCCTATCCCAGTACCCCCTCCCCACCGACTTCCCCCGTGATCAGCCCACCCATCCACCCCGCCCCCTATCACCACCATCTCTTCATGTCGAGATGCATGCCTCTACACCTGGTCCTAGTTCGAAACGCCCTCCCCTTATCACGCCATTCAGAGCTGGCTTTGCCTGGCGTTTTAACTGCGCCAGAACCCATCCTCCACCCTTTTTACATTCAAGGCATTGGTCAGTATTGGACTAAAACCCAAAATGTATTCTTGAGGAAGATCTGGTCCATCAATTGAGCTTTCATATTGCACAGTCCCCAAGCGTCTGTCTTAAATTTTCATACGCCTCACATAGATGGCATTCTGAGAAGAATTCCATCAAAAATACCATATGCCAAATGGAACACCTGATACTGATCATCATTTTTTTGGTGTCGCTACAATAAATTGTAAGAGCCCTCCTGATCACGTTGCTTTGCTCACTAAAACAGTGCATTAATTTAAACTATTTCTGCTACATAGAGGTCAGCCACATGCCATCAGGGGACCTCAGGCCCTCATGTTCCGAGTGGTATTGGAACCAGTTGTTCTTTGCAATGACCGCAAAGTGTTTTTGACAAAAAAGTGTTCATATTTGCAGAAGAAGATGACAGGCAGATGAGTGGTTTTGAGTGACTCAGTTTGCAGCTGTTGAGTGTGACCGACAATCGAGCCGATACTGCCAGTTCTCTGTGGCTTTGCAATATTGGAGCTTCCCTCAAAAAACCCTCTCGCCCACCTGGTGCCCACAGAAGTCGGTCGCAGTGGCTGTCAACTTGGGGGGAGGCTATCAGCGCCATGTCATTTTGTTATGTGTTAACCGCTGCCAAATGTAAACCAATTCCCTGACCCACCATGCTATGTCTCTGCTAATGATTTTGGTCTGGCAGACGGGTAAGAATATTTTTTATGCAAACAATATTGGCCACAATTTATCACGAGAAATTCGGTAGACCAGTTACCAATAATAAAACTCACAAATGCCTGAGGCTGGAGGCACGCAGTGACGAGGAGAATTCGTATAATGGGTTTCTGGCTTGTAATAGTGGGAGGCTCCGGGTGGGTCAGTTGGTGGATCGATGACAAACTGGCCGTATAGAGCGCGGAATGGAGGATAAACCGCCCACCGGCCCTGGTTATTAGCCTTTATTAACTAGGTGTTGGTTGTTATGCCAATCGGGAAGACATGGATCTCCCCTCACCGACTTCCCTCTGCTTCTTTACTGGGCTGAGCTATAAATATGCACATTGACGCAATGGCTCACTCACATTTCACAAATAAATACAGAAATATATACTCTCATTATTGTTTGTGTGCTTGCAATATGAGATGATAATGGGATTGATTAATTATTCCGATGTGATATGATGTTACTGGTTGTTTTGGTATTACAATAACATGTGCTGAAACGAGCACCCCATCTTCCACCCTCCCCGCTCACACCCACGCAATTCACCGTAGCATCACCACCTACTTCTCCTTCCCAGAGTCACCCATCCCTCTAGGTCAGGCCGTCATTTTATTTATTCGCAGCGTTGTGTTATTATCATGGCGACAGCGGTTCTGGCAGCATATGCCCACATGACCACCAAGGGCAGCACTGGGCCAGGGGGCGGCGGCGCCCGCCCATCTGGTCACCCGGTGCCATGCAAATAGGAGGAATTTGCACAGGTGGGCTTGATAATGCTGGCCTAACAAGGTTTGCGGCCCCCTCGAGGTGAGGCCTGGCCGGGTGGGACGGGCAGAACAAGTGGCCAAATTGCTGCCAGTGCTTGGCTACGGCCGCCCCACGCCATTGTTGTAAGTCATGGGGCCCCTTGGGAACTTGCACCCTGGAGGGGGAGGCTTGGGGAGAGTGGATGGGGCAATGGTTGTGGTAGTCCTGGGGTATGTGTAAGCCTATTTCTGTTATATTACATTCCAGGAACTCCTTATAGGAACGTCCAAAAATACCCTCACATGGTAATAACAACAACAAATGATATTTGGTGGGACCTGAATAAATATACGCCGACAGTGTCAATAGATGGAAATGTAGCACATGGTAAATGTCAATGAAAATGGAGAAATAGAATTGAAAAAGGTTAGAGTTGGCACAGGTGTGCGACTATGATAACGGATTGTACAGGTAGCCTGGGGCTTTGCACATGGAAGCATGCGTGAGCCTACATATAATATGCGTGACTTAGTCTGCATAATACATCTCTTGTACTCCACGCTATTCCTAGCACTATTTTGTGCTTGTATATTCAATCTTAAGTAAACGAATACTAGATGGTTTGGTAGACTTTGAGGAGGAAAGGGCTGTTTCACCTATATCTGTGAACGCACCTAGGGTGTGTGATCATACTGCCGTCCCCTCTCCAGCTTAGCTGATCTGACGAGCGTGCGGCCAGGGCCGGACATGCGGGTTTATTGTCTCCTCTGAGCTGCGATGGGCCTAAGGTGAACCCACTTAAGCGGAGCCGACCGACAGAGAGAGGGCACTCTTTACAGCATATTGGTAAAAGGCCAGTTGGCATGGCGCTGTTCGCCAGTTGTACGACTGAGTACACACACAGCATAGGGACACGTCGTACACAACACTCACACGAATCCACCTACTGCTACGTACAGACCAGAGTATCTGAGGTCTGCAGTGTGGAATAGCTAACTATATTTCTGATGCCCAGTTCGTACTATTTTCGTATTATCAGACCTGTGGCTTATTCTCACCCCATCTGTGTTGCCTCCTTGTCTTCCTTCGGACGGCCTCTCATTTCTGGCCGGCCTGCTTCACCCGCCTACGTTTGGTGAAGGTCACTGGATCAAAAAACCGGCCTGCCACAAAGAATGTGACAGGCTTTTGTTTTAGGGATATTATTATGATACCTTCTCCTTCTTTCTCTGACATTAGCATCCGAAATGTCACTTCGACTCTAGAATGCAGTAATTAAATATGACGGCATTTTGTCATGACCATTGAAAAAGTAGTAAGTCGACCGAGTTAAGGCCATAGTTTTACTGCCTGGAATATAGGAAGGAGTCAGCACTATTCAGAACGTCCTTGATTAGTTAACTAATGGCTTGGGTGTGAAGATATGAGCATTGGTTCGTTATAGGGCAAAATATAGACGGGGAATTTCGGAATCTTCTCAAAGGCTCATGCCACGCGTCGATTGAGATGGTCCATATCGTGCTTTTTGGTGTCAAATAAAACAAAGGTCATCTCAAGGTTGTCTCAGGCTCAGACTAGAGGCCACGGCCCTGGAGGAAAATGCCTATAGAGCTGCTGGTTCTGGGCGATCACTCTGGCCGTTGATGTTCACTTTGCCTCGCTGGTGCCATGCAATGCGGTCTACCCACCCCTCCCATTGGACCCCAACCTCCTCCCCCCGTTCCCCACACGACTGGTAAACCCCATTCTCCCCACCCTGCCTCCTTATCCTTCCCCCCTCCCCGTCCGACCGGCTGACCGCCCAGAGGGCTGCTGAGAGCATTTCTGTGGGGCCAGGCCAGATCCCATGCAACCTGCCATAATGGAGCAAGGTACTTTGTACAATGCGATCCACCGCTCGCCGGCCGTCTAGGCCGCAGCATGCAAGCCGTGTCAGCGACGTTATTGATGACCATTAGTCCAGCCTCCTCCTCCTCCCCGTCTCCCCACCCCTCCAGCCCCCTCCACCACCCCACCCACAAAGTGTATAACAATTGATGGCCACTGTCCCGGCCGTCGTGGCCGCGCTGAGTGGGTTCGGGTAGCCAGCCGTAATGGGCAGGGGAGTCAGCCAGGCCTGGGTCCTGTATGTGCGACTCCAAGAGCACATTAATATACAGGCGATTCGCAGATCGCGTCCACCCAGTACTAGCATTACATAAGGCCAACGCCGCGTCAAAACAACAGGAGAGAGGGGTCAGGGTATGAATGTCAAAGAAATAGAGGTCACATTAGTGTGGCCTTGTGACCTTAACGTACCGAGGGACCGATGGTTGTTCTAGACGCCTCTGAGCCCCCTCATATTATTACCTGGCCTCACCCTCTGTGTGCCGTGCGCCCCTCGGACCGTGCACACACGGCCCTTTACCCGCCCAGACCTGAGGGTGGTGGCCAGGCTCTAATGGACCCGCCGACCGGCTTTACCCACACGCCATGCACCTGGGGTCACCCCTCAGGTACGGGGGTATGTCTGGGAGTGAGGCCGCCCCTCCAGGGTTAACGGTCTGGAGGAGGGGTGGGGAGTGGACCAGGGTGATCAGGTACCCGGTGGCCATTCCCAGCCCCCCTTATGGGCCACACCAAACCTGCACGCCACTCCACTATTTGCATGCTCAGCGTTAATGTGACCACAGATGAAAGTGGTGGGGTTATGACCCAGGGATGGTCAGCTACCTGGTCACTGCTAGGGTGGACTAGGGTAGGTTTTATAAAAACACAGCTTACGGTTTTAGCCAAAGTGTGTACATGTATATTATATGTATCACTCCACCCCCACACTGCTATGTTTCATTGCTGAGGCACTTGTGAACTTTTAAGTTCCACTCCAGGATGAGCTACAACAATGAAATGTAAAGGGAGAATCATAAAACTTTATACGTGTATTGCCTACAGGCCACTTATAGTGTCTGAACATGGGGCCTGGCCTTTAGAACGTCTGCAGGCGGGCTCAGTCACAGGGGGGTGTTGGCTCCCTCCGGCACACTCATTGTAAATGCATTAGGACCTGGTTCGCATTCGGGCCTGCAGGTATAATGTATGAACGTCTGCCTCAGTGGGAAAATAGCAGTGGGTGCCGGAATCCTACTTTTAGCTGAGATAAATTCAAATTATGAGCGATAAATTACCTGGCTTTAAGTAACAATAGAACACTGTGAGAGTTTGTGATAGCTTTAGCCACACTGACATTCTTTACAGCCTCTTCATGTTTAGCGACTGGAATTTGAAGGAGACTATATCCACGTAGGATGGGGCCCCATAGTCATTGGGTGCCGTCTTTTCCTATTATTTCGGATGTCGTGATGGTAGGCGGGCTGGCGATGGTCGGTCGGGTGGCATATGATAAAAGCCACGGGCGTCGTTTTCGCCACACATGCTTCCCCATAGAAGCTGCAAAGCCTGCCGAATTGCCTTAATCTGATTTTCACGCCGCACGATCCTAAGCCATTCTAATGCTGCCGCCCTATCAACATCAATGATCTTTTCAATAATGCACCGCCAGCCAATGTCTGTCTACAACACGGAACATCACAAGTGGAACATAATGTACACTGATTCCAATCATCATCTGCCAGCCCTGATCTGACAAGATGGAAAATAAAGCCCCCCTTCTGCCAAAGAGAGGGAGATGGGATGGGGTGGCGGGGACAGAATGGGTTTAGATGTGGGGGAGGGGACGGGGTAAAAATGGCGCCAGTGGCTGAAGAGATAGCGCCCCTCCTATCCAGGCTTAGATGGGATACCTTCAATATAGAGGAGGGGCACAGGGGTGGTTCTGATTCTAATTACATTATAATATCTCTAAGGCGGGTAATGAACAGCATATTGCCTGTCGATCAAGGAAATCATGCACTCTCCAGCGAAACCACATGGAATCCCTGGGGATTTGATGGGGATGGGTTGTGCTTTTTTTTTAGAAAGAGGGTTCTGTGTAATATCAAAGCAAATGGATGTGTGTGGCAAACACTTCTCAGTGTATCTGGGACAGGGATGCCTCCATTTTCCCTGATCCGCACCGACATCCGCACCCAGAGAAGAGCCAGAAACAGTGCAGTTCCTCCCACTTGGTACGGTGACATCACACCTAGTGACATCACATCCAGTGGCAGTGGCATCACACCTCCCAAACCACACCCAGCCCCCACAACCTGGGCCAGCACTTATCACCAAGACTAAGCCAACCATCTGCCAATCGACCCGCTCAGCTTTGGCCACCAGCCCTTCTGGATGAGCTGATTGCAGACGTCCTCCTCTGTGTAGATAATGAGTGGGGGTTGTCTCTGTACCCCCAACCCCCACATTCACAGGCAGAGACAAACACATACACACACACACACACACACACACACACACACACACACACACACACACACACACACACACACACACCACAGCCCAAATTCACAAGGCTTCCACTTCCTACTTAGGTCTATTCCAACATCCAGGGTCGGACGAAGGACCATTGGCTGAAACGTTGCCTACTCCTGTGCCAAGTCTCTTACTTTGTTACTCAATGTCGCACCAAAGGCTTCAGTAATCAAGGCCATTCGGTTTCCAATAATTCAGGTTTTAAGTAATAGATAAGGTATTGTGCGCCCTGGTAACTGTACTCAAACCTCTGTTCGGCCCGCAATTGTATATTTGAATAGAGAATAGTGACTTTTGGGTACATTAACTGGCAGTGAGTTTACATTAATCGCTCGTTATGTGCAAATGTTTTTTTAAGTTGCCGGCTATGAGACATTAGCGAAAGCTCATAAAATACTGTGGCTAGCACGAGTGTTTGTTCTCCGCGAGGTGTTTCATTTCATAACAGTAATTAAAACTGGACAGATTAGACCCGTCGGGAGGAGCCGAATGGCACGTGTTCCCCGCGTGCTTTCTGTTTTTTTTTAACCCACGAGGGTTCTGATCACATCTAGGGTAGCAAGGCCTTGGACGTGTTTAGTGGGTAGACTGCCCCCCCCCCCCTCCCTGACATGCTTGCCTCCCTATAGAGTCCCATGCAACTCATCCCCTCCTTCCCACCTCGTGAGAACCACGAATTGGAAACTGTGGGAACCTTAGATTGTATTTGGTTGAACAATGTGCTACCTTAACCATCTGGCCCCCTGCTTATATTATCTGGCGCAATTTTTAAACATTTTTAAATGGCCATTAAAATGATGGGCACTGGTGCACTGGGATGGTAGTGATTACAGGGAAGGATGTTCCTGGCGTTCACGCCATGCATGGGCTAGGGTTATCGAGCTTAGAAATTGCCCGGCACGAAACGTTAAAAATCAAATACAGAGGGAATGAGAAAAGAAAAGTGGTAGATGGGGAGACCCGATAGAAAACATAATGGTCCAGGGGTTGTGAGGGGAAAAACATTTTGAAAAAAAAGAGGTGCGGGGGTTGAACCGTTTTGCGAAGTTCGAAAAGTGTGACTTGTCGGTTTATTAGGCCTGGGGTGGTAGCATGCCTTGTTGGCCCCGATCGATGTAATGTGATCGTGTCTCGGCCGCGCCGGCCGCGTGCCACACGCCAACACCAGCCCCCAGTCCACCTCACCCCTCCGCCAGCAAGATTTTACAAACCAAATAATTTGACACTTACGAAAAAAAAAAACGAGTCCGATCCCATCACGTGCAAGCCACGTCAACTCCTTTTGAACCCGGGCCCTTTCGGTTCTTTTGGAGATCGCCAAACCTATTGACTTGAAAAGGGGAAAACATGAATTCATGTTTTTGTAATTCAGAATTGTCCAGGGGTTTTCATGATTAATTGGCTCGTTTTCACTATAGTATAAGATTCGCAGCGTACTTAATTTTTGGAATACGCTGTGCTAACTATCAGTTATAACAAGCTTTGTCACGCTTCTAACCAAATTGGGTAGGTAATTACATTTTTAGATACTATTGCGAACTAAATTTGTAGTATTTTTTCATAGTACACTTAAGCTACTTCAAATCACCTATATTGAACATTTTAAAGATTATTTCAGTAAACAGTTACTGTTATAGAATCGAACAGATACCCTTTCCATGATAAGGGCTTGTTTAAGGCTGCTTGTACGATTAAACTTGGTAACATGTAAAGTAGTGGGTCTTAACCTGTATGACCATCCTACATGTGGTTACCCATCCTCGGACAGGGAACCACTGACAGACGACCACAACTGGTCGGTGCTAAGGTATGGATTTTCACCACTAGACAGCTAGACGAGCGTAGGTTTTGGCACTCCTTGTCTGTTTGTGTCAGGCTGCGTGGGGGCCCAGAGGGAGGGGGTGGGGGTGGGGGTGGTGCCAAGGAAAGAAATCCCGGGACCTCCCACCCTACCCCACCCCACCCCACCCCACCCACTGCACTGCCTGGGGCCACCCTCACCGAACATGTCGCCAGCCATGTGTATCCGCACCCTGCGGACCTGGCCCCCATTTTGATATTAAACAAAAACCGGTGTGAATAATAAAGCTGTTTCCCAGGGTCGATGGCTGCTCCTGCTGGGTAAGTGGGTGGGCGGGCGAGCAGCTCACGAGGAGGTTGGGGGGGGGGGGGGGGGACACGCATGACCGGCTCCTCCGAACTCGTACACAAGTTGCGAAATCAATGGCAAGGAGGGGTGGGTCTAATCGATGGGTATCAATACTTAATGGAGGGCGAACAGGTGTGCTGCAGTAGTAGGCCGGCGTGTTCGACACGACTCGGGGCCGACCGGGCCGCCCGCAGGCAGGGCCCCGAACAAACCGCCCACCTGTGATACCTGTGATACCTGAGTGCCCCGACCAGGTGGGAACATGGGAGCAGGGGCCGGTGACATGCCGCTACGTCTTGTTAAACAGCCAGCCTACAAGTGATCTTCCCACAACGGCGTGGGGGGGGGGGGGGGGGGTTGTGCTCGGGGATATGTGTTGCGAAGACGTTGCGATAAAAAAATCTCCTCACTGGAAAGCCAGGGGCACCTTGGAGTACTATCATATACACGTACTTTGGCAAGACAACTGTTTTTCTATGGGTAGGCCTATGTAGGGATAACATAATTTATGTAGAGGAAGGTTGTGATATCGAAGTGGCGTAATGGATATTTGTAATTAATGATATCATTGAAGTGTAAGGCAATGTGAGATATACCCTGGAGTCGATCTTACTACAATAGAGGGACATGTGGCCACCCTGATAAACAAACGCACCTGAGATCCCTACAGATACCTTCGTTAAGATAGTCTAGGTCATATACTGCTTAGATCATTTATACTGTGTTATCGATGCGATACGTGTCGATGCAATACAAAGTCTCAAGAAACTGTTTTGCCTCTTGATTTTCTGGCATAATGAAAGCCGTCTGGTAAAGTTGAGTGCACTTAATCATATATGTAGATAAATTGTGCACACACTAGACAGGTAGAGGCAATAGTATGGTAGTAAAACAAATTAGGTGCGTAGCTGATACGGTTGGCTGAGCCCACATTAGTGAAGAAAGCGATGAGTCAGCGGTCCTTCTAGGTCTTCAGTAGGTCAGGCTCAGAGGCAGATCCCTCTAGTAGCTTCCACTCATACTCTACGTACTACATAGCCAACCCTATACCTTACCTGTAGCAAAGCACCGTGCATGTCATGCCAATGTGAGTCTTTGTTTTTCCCTGCCTCCCGTCTCTTGTCTAAATCTTAACCCGCCACAATGTAATTCGTGTATCAGTGTGCCAGGACGTGGATAAACATGTTTGCGTGTCTCGGCGACAAGCCAGTTCAAAGGCAACGGCTGGGATAAAAGAGGCCCAGATCGTGAATCCAAAACCATGGTCGGAGGCGAAAACGCATTCAGCAGGCAATATTACCATTGGGCACGACTTTAGGTATTCCCCATTTAAATGATGTAAGCTTGCTTCAATATTCCATTGGGTATCATGTACATGTATATTTCATTCAGTAGCATGTATGTCTTTGGTGACTCACATGTCCTTATGCCTAAAAAGAAAAGGTCATATAGTACATGATAAAACCTATGAATTTCGGAACATACATACATAAACATATATGACTAACAAACGTATACATGTAAGCCCAGTTTCCTGGCGTCCCACTCCCTCTAACATAAGTCCACAAGCAGTGAATTGAAATAGTCAACATGTGTATGTGTGGCGGCATCCTGCCAAACCAGCAGTTCTCCCGACCCTCGGCACGCATCAGCGCCATCATTGGCCATCGTTTTCCATACTTATAAGGCCCACTCCCTGCTCCCTATTTCCTCTATTTACGCTGACATAAAGGGGGCTTTCATTAATTATCAAAGAGCCGGGCGTGCGGTGGTGAACGAGGCACATAACTGCTGAGACAAAGAAAAAGCAGAATGCTTTAATTAGGTAAGCAACTTTATCAATAAGGCAGCCGAGCGGCGAGGCTGTCCCCTGGGCCGCCACCCGCCTTCTTCAGGAAATCCAATCAGATGACTATATTAGGCGCGGCTTTTTCTCCTCTCCGCAGTTATGATCCTTTTCGCTTGCACAGCTCTCCAGGGTGGCTGGTATTACATAACGTCGCCGTCGCGTACTTATCGCGCGCAATCGGAACCGGAAACGACGAAGGATGGGAGGCTGGCACGGACCGAAGTCTCGCCAACGCGAGACTTTGGCCTCGATGAAGGCACTGCGTGCTTTGGGGGGTTGGTGATAATATAGGGATTGGAAAGGAGGCTACTCTGTGGCCATAGAGAGTAGGAGGAGTTATAATTGAGGTCGGGTGATAAGAAAAGAGTCGCCCTGCCGACATTGTCTGGCCGCCCGTGTCCCCGGAGCCTGCAGTCAGTCTCACACGAGAAGATACTTTATAGGCCCGCTTTCAATGGCCCTGTTTGCTCGGCCGACATAAATGCTGCATTCTCAAGCAGTCTCACAGAGCGACACTGCCAACCTTGGGGTGTACTTTCCAGGGGAAAACTTTTCGCCATTGCCGCCTTGCCCAATAGCCCTTAAGACGGCCATTGGTGACGTTATATTACCACCCGGCTCGCAATGCCCTGCACTTGTCGTGAAGGTCGGCCCGAATGGGACGCGCCCAGTGTCACCGCTAGGTGGCCGCCCTTACTTCCGGTGCCGACAATCGGCGGGGTCGTCGGGCGGCGGGTATATTTCCGGTTTGGGTGTTGGGCGGTCAGTGAAGCGTTCTTAACGTCGCCCGCCGGCCCGGCAACTTACGGTCGGCTAGTGCCGGTATTAGAAGGCTGGCGCAGGAGGAGCCTCTACTTTAACGTCTTCGCCTTGCCTCCTTGTGCAACGGAGCCCGTCTTCAGCAGGGGACCAGAGGGGGTCTTCAGCGGTCTAGGGGTAGCGGGACTGTTTCTGAACAAGGAGGTCGGTGCAAGTGGTTGAAAATAGCGGCGATGGGGAGATAAGTACGGGGCCCTACCCGGGTAGGTAGGAGGGTGATGGAGGGGCCGGGGGTCAGCAGCCAGGGGCCGGGCATCCCCCCGGGCGGCCGGCAGGGGCGCCACGACCGCCCGGCGCCAAATTGAGTTGGATTACATTAGCGCGGCCAGACAAGGACGGGGATCAAGGAGGTGGCCGGGCCCAACGACGAGCGCGTCAATAGCGGGTTGATCGCGGCCCCCCGAACGTCCCGCGCCCCGCCTGGTCCAGAATGATTCTCAGTCGACAATGGCGCCGCCCGGCTTGTTATTGGTGCTTGGCCGCCAATTGTTGGAGCACGGGGTCGACCCGCTTACCAATAGTGCGCCCATTGATTCTTGTACCAATCAGGCGGCGGTGAGGGACGACATGGGTCGTGCGGGAAGAATGGAGTAGTGGAGGCGTGGGGGCGACAAGGGTTGGTAGTAAGTAGCACTGACCAACCGCCCCGTTTACAATGTGCACTAAATCGACGTGACGTCACAAAGGACCGTTTTGGCAATGGGCCTATAAGGGTTGGTGTTATGTCAGACTTGCGTTAAGGAAAGATTCCAAAGGTCTACTATTTTGATATACAATAGTTATAAGAGATCGGCATTTAATTGGAACGGGCTTTGTTGGTATAAACATTCCGTTGTATAACTGAAAACACCTCTCCGGCGTCTACTGAACCGGATATCCCTGTGTCCCACAATGCCTTTGCCGTTCCGCTTCCTGTCAATACCCTACTGTGGACCGTGGGAACCACCGTCTGCCGCGCCGGGGGGCCTGTCGGCTAGAATATAGGAGCAGTCGGAACGCGTCTTTAGAGCAGGAGATGCTCATGAGCAACTCACACTGCTCACTGCTTACCTTTAAAGAAGAGAGATCAGCCAGTGATAGGGCAACAAAACATATTACCCTATGCCCATGTCTATATATGTGCAACACATTGAATAACATGGTAAGCAGTCTCCATAACATATGCCAAGAGTAGCGAAAGCAAGATCGTTTTTTCATCGCCATGCCTTTTCCCCACATCGAGAGCTTAATCTCTTTCATGGACGGTTTGTCGCGATCTGGAGGCAGTAATCCCTTGGATGGGGGAGTGGAGGGTGGCCTGGGCGGTGCCAGAAGGGGGTTTGGGGGCAGGTCAGCGCGTCAGTCAACACCTTAATAATTCAGAGAGATAACAGGCCCGGGCCACCTGATGGCACAGCCTCCTCCAGTAGAAAGCAGCAGCGAGCAGCTCGGAGCTGCTCGCCACGTTAAGAGTGCCTCAAGTCTCTACGGGTTGCCCCATGATAGGCCGGCCGCTCTCCCCCCTCAATAATTCAACAATGCACCATTGAACTACTTTTTCCCCTCTCAAACCATGTCATCTTTCTAGGAATAGAATCCCTAGACTTTCTTTTGAAGCCTAGCACGAGGCTAGAATCCTTGGCGCAGAGCACATTTGATTCCCGTATAGGTTTTTCTAATGACGTGGTGTTACTGATGTGTATCATTAGACCGACACGCATCAATATTGTTTCCCTTTGTAATTGAGGCGAAAGGAAATTGTCTGAGCAGAGGAAACAATGTCGAATGAATAGTCTTATTGTGTGTCTCTGACCCATCTAGCGCCTCGGCTTGGAGAAGGTTGCCGGGGGCCTCACTCTCCTAGCGTGTGGCCTATTGTTTTCTCCGACATGATATTGATGATACTGGAACGTTCACTCTGTGTACAGTTGCCAATGATGACTCACCCCCCCCCCCTCATCCAATCTACACCCCCCCACCCCACTCCCCACCCCCATCTACCCCCTCCTGCCCCTAGCCCCAAGCACGCTACGCATGCTGACTGGGTTGAGCAGATCAGAGTGGCTACGAGCCATTCCCTCAGCACACACACACCGCCACTAATAACTCAGCATTGCATCGATTAACACTTTTTTCAGATACCCGAGGCCTAATTCGCCGACCGATTTTGAAATTAGCCTTTCTTCTCAATGGGTAGTGTGCAAATTTCAGTCACAACACAGCGCGCGCGAGCATTAATTTCATCACTCGGCGCGAAGATTGCCCGGGCGCATTGACAGGGCTTTATTTTTGGCGGGAACCGGCAGGCACTAGAAGCAGACGACTTTTGGGGACTAACACGATTTGGTCATTGGTGGACAGCTCTAGGGGCGGGGAGGGTTTGCTCGGTGGTTCTGTGACCTGAAGCAGACGGCACTCTCTGTGATGGGAATGAAATATGAGGCCCTGGCCAGCCGGGGTTATTACCAGGGCCCCGAGAACTGGAGATAAATTGAGAGGACAAACAGTGGACAGCGTCAGGAACATTGACCGCTCCATCTTCCCTAATGAAATCCGAGGAGAGCCTATTAAAATGAAGACAGTCATTATTTATATTACGCAGGTATTATAACCATTGTCTGACGGGGGAGCTCGGTTTGATTTACTTCGAGACGCGGACAAAGTGGTTAGGAAGTACACGTAATGTAGGTCTCCCCCTAAAACATTGTTAAAATATTCCAAGCAAGCCTTGATGTCGATCTTGCATGCATGTTGCCATTTTATGGACCATTCGTGAGCAGCAATTAAGCGTATTATTCCTCCCCAAACCTGAAACATCGCCTGTCCACAGCTCCTAATGTTTTGGCCGAAAAAAAATTGCTTATTATTTTGTTGTTAACACCCCAAAAACAGCTCTGGAAAAAGTATAATAAAGGTGTTCCAAAAAGTAGGTCATTCTTATCACAGCCCAACCCCCACATGCGAGGGTGGAGTCCGCATGTGACTGGTGGTGGTCGAGGTTGAGTTTAATTTTAGATTCAATTTGGGGTGTTATCCAGATTAGAGTTGTTAAATTTAATGACTAGGCGCTGGCTCTGAGTCCACGTCTCCGTGTGAGCAGCTCACGTCACCGGGAGAACTGATTCAAGGCCGGGAGTGAGCAGGTCGGAGCAGATGTGAGCAGATGACGGGAGTCAGTGTGAGCTGGGTCGGGCGAGCAGAAAACCTCTTCAAAGGTGGTCGTGATGAGGACACTTTGCGGACGGTCTGTAATCTGCTGTCGCGGCCGCCAATCGTCGCTTGTGGTTGCTGACATTCTGAGCCATCTTCCCCGTCCTGGCAAAAAAGCATAATCTCCTAGGGCGAAACCAACCCAGCTAAAAATAAATCTAATAAAAACACTTAGCCCCCCACCCACTCGCCGTCGTTTCCTTCCTAGTGCCTTGGAGATGAGGCTTAAGGACTCCCCAAGAGGTAGGCAAGTGGGCAGGAGGGGTGGGAGTGGCGCACGGGGAGTTGGGATAAATCTGATTATGGTTTTGCTTTTGTCTTTTTATAGGTGCGTCGATGAGAAAATGGGGAAAATGTGTTAATTCTGAGGGGCCGATAAATATAGTGGGCGCAACTCGCCACTGCTATAAATAGGTCGGCCACACTTGATGTGCTTCGCCATGTTTAATTTTAACGAGGGCAATGCATTGACACACACTCATAAGCGGAAGCCCAGACGGCCGACGTCCAAGAACGGCTCCGCAGGCGAAAAGGAAAGTGGCATTTGGTTTCGCCGAACCGCCTTCGTCGTCGGCCAACTTCTGTTTTCTGACAAGGACGTGCCAAACGGGGAAAATAACATCAGAGGAAATAATTGATTTTAGTTTTGGAAAGAGGGGGTAGCCCTCCGCTAGACGCGGCAGGTTCTTGGCATTTCTTGTCGCAGGAGCTTGCCGGCGTAGTAGTGGCCGCGGCGACAGGAAAAAGGGAGGGGGAAGAGAGAATCACATCACTGACATTAGCAGGTTGTGGAAGAAGCGGCAGGAGAAGCAGCAGAAGAAGAAAATAAATTATCACATTAGCATAATGCACACAATGACGGTATTGATCGGTTGTGGTGCGGCGCGCCATCCTCCCTCCCTCCCTCCTCCTCCCTCCCACCACCGCCGCCGCCGTCGACTGCTAACAGACACCCATTTACACTTATTTTGTTCCTATCAGATTCAATCGGAGATAGCCCGAGCTTGCCTCTGATGTGCAGCCATGTGAACCAAATGGATGGTTGTTCCGCAGTTTGAGCGGCTTTTTCCCCGCACACACAAAGGCCTAACTTGGGCTGGCATTACGACTGGCTTTGATGGCCGCAAGGAGGTGGCGCGCGGCGCAGTGAGAAGGGGCGGCAGGCACGGGCCGAGCACAGGGGGATGATCCAGCTCGCCGCCCGCCAAGATATGCTTTATAAATGTTGTTTTTTTTGTGGCAGGAAAGAGAACCTCTCCTCCTCCCCATCCACCCGTCCCTCCCTGCCTACCCATCCCATTCCCAGCTGAGATACATTGAAGATCAAAACAATGCAAACAGTATTTCATACGTGTACATCTGTGGTGTTTCCATCCATTCCGCCCCTCGCCCCCGCCCCTTCTATTGCGTGATCTGGCGCAATACATAAAAGGAATAGGCAGTGTGACAATAGAGCGGCGTTGCCTGTATTAACCCTTGCTGTTTGAAAACACAAGCCCGGTCGCGCTGCTAGACCCCGGCTCTTGTTTAAGGATCGCGACCCGACGCTTTCCGCTTGTGAAGGAATGCCTCCAAACAATTGGATGAAAGCCACTCTCCCGCCGTGTTGTCTTTAAAAGCCCGCCCTAAACGCTTTCCGCTCGGGGAAGATTGGATGTAAAAGGCCCTGTTTAAGGGTTGACTTTGAACAGATCGAGCAAATAGTCCGAGATGGGTTTACCCATGTTGTCAAGCCAAGGAGCAGTTTAACACGAGTTGCTCGTGATGGCGGCAGGCAGGGGGAGGCCACGTGATTAATGGGCGGGTCATGTGACAGGCTCACCTGGCCGTACCTGAATAGGAGACACCTGTCAGGAGCCCAGCCATCACCCCCTTGTAGCCACTTACAGCTACCCCTACACCCTCCATACCCACTCGCCTCTCTCCGTATGACGTGCCTTTAAGGACAGGCGCAGCCTTAAAGGTGACCCTAGTGCTTCCCCTGCCACTTACACCGGCCATCAGAGGGGTGCGACAGGGGGATGAGTGCCTGTCTGAGACCGGGCTGACTGGCTTTATGACACAGCTTACCCCTGTGCCCACAGCCCTATGCCACTCCTCAGCCGCCCGCCCCAACCCCACAGCCGACCTTCTCACCCGCTAACCCCGCTCCTTATCGCTCTTATCACGGGGATCAGTCCCCACCTAGACCCAGACACCGTTAACTACAGCCTTACAAGGAGTGTCGGTATGCCATTCAGCAGCAGTTAGCCCTCACACATATTGCCTATATCGGGGAGAATGGCGAATCTCCCCGATAGAGCCGGCACTAGTGAGGGTATTTCTGGGAGGATCTGACGAGGATTGTGCCCCTTGCATCTGACTCTGCGTTAAGAGGGGACCATTTAAGGATTGTCTTTCATTGTGTGACCGCTCGGGGCAGGTGGATAGGCTGGAGAAGTAAACGGAGAATCAATCCCACTCCATTAGCCATGTAAGTAGTATATAGAAATGGGGCCATGCAGCAGGTGACGCCACTTACCTCAATGAGACATGGAGAGCGGGGATTCGGGACCCAACTCTCCTCAGCTGAGTATTGCTGATACATCAATCTGGTAATGGCGGGGAGATATTGACAAACGGCCAAGGGGTGATTCGTCATAGGCGGGCCTAGGCCAGGTACAAAGTAACCTAATAAGTGGGTGATTTATGGTTAGAACTGCTTCACATTGGACTGGCCCAGCTAATGGAATAGTGAGCTGGGGGATGGCCAGATTAGTAGCAAATAGCAATCATGGTCCCCCACCGTCTCCTTTACAAGGTAAATGCCACCTTCCCCAAGCCCCGCGGATACTGTACCCTTTGCATGGGAAGACCCTCAGGGGGGAACCCCGCCAGTCACCCGGTCAGTGAGGCCCAGACGAATCCATTGAGCGATAATTGGTCTCAAATGGTGTCGTCTCCCAAGGTAGAATTCCCCCTAACAGAAGGGGACGGCTCGCCGGGCCAGGGGACAGGCCGCCATTTACCAGGGGACACCCCGCCCCTCACCAGGGGACACGCCACCCCTCACCACCTCGTCACGTGACGAGCACTCAGTTAGGTCACGTGACACGCAGGGTCTGAGACGCTGGGTAGTGTGACCGGTGCCAGGACAGACTGACCGGAGTGACCGCTACGACTGGTCATCTCACTCACCACTGGGCCCTTTTCTCACACCTTGACCAGTGCCAACGACACTATCATGCACCCGTGTGCCGGGCCTTCGTTCTAGAATATTTGGTTTCTTATATAGCCTACATCGCAGTTATGATAAGTCTAGAATTCAGTGTCTTCTTGCAGGTATATAGTTACACTATGTTAAGCACGCTATATGGCCGTTAAAAGAAATCTTTTACGCAACATAAAGTGTTTGGTCGATAGGATCTTACAGACCTCCCGTATAGCAGCTATACATGGGACTTTCCATATATGTAACGATAACGAATCAAATCCCACAGCCAGAAGGAGCCAGCAGAATCCATTGAGATAGGTGATTATTATCAGTTGTTCTTATCGCATGTTTACTTGAGAATTATACACGGACGACCATAACAAAGCTACATCGATGTCTTATAGAGATACCACCGACATACAATCGATATTACAAATCCCCTGGTCGATAAGCATACACAATGCAATGTCTGTCTTCAGTGTCTTCATATGGTTTGCAAATACCAAAGGAACAGGGAATATGTGAACACATTGAGGTTGGTGAGACTCAGAAGGAGCAGCTGGATCAAAAGTGGAGCAGCTCGGACACTGCGGCTCCCCGAGGGGCTCAGATGATAGCGCTGATCGAGTGTGAAATGCCCACCCTGCTTCAAAACCCGCACCAATCAATGTCTCCGCAGGCAGTCTCCCAGGCCGGGGCGCCCACGTTATTATATACCACGCACTGGTGCCTCAAAGAAAAAGAACTCAAATTAGATTTGTTTTTAATGATGCGAGGTAATAAGAAAATACACAGGGAAAAATAAAGCTAAACATAGACCAGAAACAGAAGAGCCACAAATAAACAAAAACGCCCTTGTTATGTACATATTACAGGCTTGTTTTTCCGTATCAAAAAAAAATATTTCTATGCAGACAACTACCAAAACCCTCCCCTGCTCCCAATCGCCCTCCGCCGAGACAAACCATAGTGATTTCGTTGTACTGAGAAGGTTGTTTGGTAAAGGGTTATTGGATTTCTGTTAGAATAGTCCCTTCTTTTGGGGCTGAAACGACTGGAGAATCAATCGGAGCAGAGTTCAGGGCGAGGTATCTGAGTACAGATTGGTCTTTTTCTCACCAGGCCTCAGTTCGCACACTGGAGGAGAGGCAGCCTTGACCAGTGCCAGTGCCTGTGTGTGGCCGGGGGAGACTGGGGTCCTGCACAGAATACCAATGAGGGTCTGAGAGGCGCGGGGACCGGGCGCTGATTTGGGGTCGACCTGGAGAGGTTGATCCCACACAGGGCGGGCTGGACATTGGTCAGTATTGGTTGCAGCAGTAGAAGAGGGGGGTTGAAGTTGTATTCAGATCAGAATCAAGATCTTGACTGTCTCTATATAGATATGGACACGTCTCTATATCAAGCATCCATATCTTTGTTTCCACCTACGCCTCTTTCAATCATTGTTTAATAAAGTTTGGTATGAAAGACCGGGTGAATGGCCGATAGCGCCCAAAGAGATGGATGGAATGAGAAAGTTGAACTGACCGACTTATGACAATGAACCGCGAAGGGGTGAACGACTGATAGAGCATTCATAAATAAGCGGGGTTTGTTTTGGGTCACTGACCTACTCCTGGTACCCAGCCACAGGAGAAGGGCGTTGGCCCTCTCACTGCCCACTGCCCACTGCCCAGTACCCAGTCCTCAATTGAGGCGTAGGCCTGACGCCGGCCCCCTGATGATGAAGGAGGCGGACTGGGTGTTAGGAGGGACTTTATCGCCGGGCTGAGACCGTCTCACGGCCACTTGGTCATCTCATTATCCAATCACGGGGTGGGCCCGGTCAGTCGGGCCGGAAGGGGGGTGCCCGCCCCCGGGGCCGCCCAGTCCGACCCGGGATTTACGTCCGGGAAGTGGAGGAAACGAGCACCGGTCAGTGGGACGAGATAGCCCCGGCCATTACAGCCACATCAGCGCCGGCCACGTTTAGCTTGACCCACGCTGATAGTGTGCGCGCTTAATCTACTGTACTCGGCCTGTAAGGGGGAGGGGGCTGTCAATCCGTAACGTGTGGGTTTAGTCAGTTTATTTAGACCTATTTCGAACAGAAGCAGGCATGGATGATCTATAGAATCATGTATTAATATATCTGGTTGACATGGTTTCGATCCCAAAACAAATCAGTATCGTTCCTTACTCCCTAGAAAAAATATATAAAAACAAACAGATCAGGGTAACCTAGGGACATTTTCAAAAACAGAAACCGATCTGGATAATTGCCACATCAATTTGAAGGCAAATCCAGATACCCTTATCTATCTGGTGAATCATACCGATGGCCCCGATACCTCCCAGGTAAGCCAGCCCCACCTGCCCGCCGGATGTCAGGAAACAGGTGCGGCGCATTAGATAAGGCTTAATCAGGCGCGGCTAATCGCACTTTTATGGCTGCAGCTGGTGATGTAATCCGGTTTCACATGATGGCCCGACTCCTGCGTGGCGGTATCCAGGTGTAACCTGCCTGGGTACTGGAGTTATGTGGTGAAACATTTACACCTGACCTCCCCGACCCTGACCACTCGGACAATATCCACTGGTTGGTCTTACGTTGCTGCCCCTGGTGTTGAACCCAATTACCAGTACCCCCAGACCTCCGACACCACACTGAGATGTCCTGGGGCTCCTGCCACCGGAGAAGGGCCTCACTCCTCCAGGGCATAATCCATACAGGAGGGCCTCCTGCCTGTAGCCATCCCCACTATTGTCTCAGTTTGTCTAACACTATGGTAAGACCATATTTCCTTTTGCACATTTCCACGAAGGGTCAGTTATGTGAGAATAGAGCGAGCAGCTCAGTACGTACGTCTGGCTGAATGGTAGGTATGCTGCTGTTGTTGAGCAGCTCTCGAAAGGGGAATTGGGAGCGGATGGCTCACTATAGAGGTAGCCCGGTCAGTTACTGACCCTGCAGAGCTGATCGGCGAGCTGCTCCAACCTAAGGCGCCACACGGCGAGCAGTTGATACTGCTCGTTGTAAAGGGTTTCCTTTCACTGCAACAAGAACGACAAGCTGGGCTTGACACCCAGCGCTGCCAACATGGGGGACGATGATATGAATACCAAACATTCTCCCACTGCTTACGTCTATGGATCTGGAGGTCAGTCACCTCGGGCCGTCAAAAACATATCCCTTGGAAATTCATCAAGGAAGTGAAGGGGGTTGGGAGACAAGAGTTGCTGGGCTGGCACCTTCGAATCCGGTTGGTGTATCAGCGAATCAATATTGAAGTAATAATTTTCTTCGTCCCGTGGAAGGATTCGGTTCAATAGGTCCATCGCATGCCAAGTAGACTCCATTGCTTCTGGTGCCGAGGGAGATAATTGGAGATGGAAAGATTCTGCTAGGTTCCACGGAGAAGTGTCATGAAAGAGATCCCAGATTCCTGTATAGTCTAAGGGTATCATTGAGCCAGGGTGCGAGGAACTTTCATGGAAAAGTTTCGCAAAATTCACAGCCCTAGTGCACAAACGACGTGCACTGCCCCACCTCCCAATGGGGAGACTCTCGTGCTGGGCAGCAAAGGGCACATTTTTACATCGACATTTTCCTTCTTCCAATATAGAAGGAAAATGAAAGGGACGAGGTCTTTTGATTGGGCACCTGCGGCGGTGCAGTAAGGTGTAGGGGTGTGCGTGTATGTAGCCAGACAGGAGGGGGACCTTGGGGAGTTGGGGGGGGGGTGTCGTGTAGGAGGGATGGGGGCAGGGGGTGTAGGCACAGTCAATAGTAGAGATAACGGCGCCGTCCGTCCACTTCCGGTGCACAGCGGCCGCTGACCACCGGCGTCGGTCAGTGCAATTCCGATCAGGCAGGCTGGTACCGGCCGAGGTCGATCTGCTTTATCTGATATCAGCCTGTGGACGTGGGCAGTGGTCAAGCCATGTCACCCCACCCTGGAGCTTACCCCCCAAACTCCCCCTGGTGGCAGGAGGCAATGATCAAAGATCCCGTGGCCGGGGAGGGCCGGTCCGACGACAGGGATGCGGCCCTCCGGGCGCGTGTCCTGCAAGCTAAAACAAAGACACCCCCACTCTCCGACGGCCGGCCCGACGTATGCTAGCGCTAATGGTTTTGCCCCGCAGGTCATATTTGCTCAATTGATCGACTGGTTTGGCCTGCCGCCGCGCCCTCTGCAGACCCGCCCAGGCGGAAGTAATCGATGATCATGGCATGTCTTCCGGTCCGTCCCTCGTATGAGACGCCTTGTCCCCGGGAGGTAGCCGCCCTGCCGAGAGGCTGGGGCGGCGGCTAGGGGAGGGCAGGGGAGGGGGAGGTTACTTTCATGCTTTCACTCCACAAACGAAAGAGTTATCAAAGTGAAACTAGTAGAAGGGGAGACGGGCGAGTAGACGGGAGTAAGAGAATCGATGCGTTAACAAATGGAGTAGAAACAAAAAGAAAGATGTGAAATTTCTCGGTTATAATGACTATTGCCAAACCCGTCCCACCCAGGCAGTTGGGCGCTTTCCAACCCCAGACCGTCCCCAAAACTCTTTTGCAATAAATAACAAGCCGCACCCCCACGGAGATCCTCAGTAACCATGGCAACCCGGCGTTCTCGGCGTCAAGTTCTCGTTTGAGTAAACGTTGCTAATACGGCCATTCAATGTTTGGAGCTGGCGACCAAGGGGCCCGGGCACAGGTCCCGGATCCGTCAGTCTCTGAATAATGAGCGACTCACACCCGCTCCGACCTGCTCGCGCTGACCTAGATTCGGGGCGCGCAGACAGTGCTCACAATGAAGCCGGCGGGGGGACGGGGTGTGAGATACAGATTGTGTTGGGATGGGGGCCAAAGGGTGAAGGGATGCGAGGGGAAAACGATGGGGAAGGGGTTAAAGTAGCGCCCAGGTCAATAGCAGTTTTCACTAAGTGTCCGCACTTATCGGCGATGAGGACCGCAGACACTCTGGGTGGAATTAACCAGATAATGAGCTTTTAATTAAGGCGAGAAGACCTTCGATTCAGTGTTGAGCCATTTGTAGGACTTCTTTTACTGCCCCCATTGTCAGTGTCTGGCCCCAAACCTCCTGAGGCGGCTGGAGCTGTGGCTGAAGAAGACCCGCCAACCCATCCCCATTGACAATGCGGTAATACCCATTTCGCGCTGTTATTATCGCTTTTTGTCTGCCCAAGACGCCGCGATTCCCACGAGTCAGTGGACATTTCACGATCCTCTCCTGTTTGATATGGTGGTCTACAATAGAGAGGGGATGGCCTCGCCGCTGTCACAGGCCATTGGTTGTCAGACTAGCTGTCCTGTATGAGATAGGGCAGGCGTGCCACAGAGAAGTGTTTGCCTGGTAGAGAGCCCTAACGGAAACCGATAGCGTTCAAGTGGCCTAACGCCAAACAGTAAACACTCCCAGCTTCTTCAGAAAACATCTCCATGGCCATCCTTTCATCCCCAATACAAGCAAAATGATTAAGGTGCTTTCTGATATAAAAAGAAATGTACCATAATATTATGATAAAGAGCGCCTGATTGTAGGTCACCGCTTTAGTAGTCTGAAATTAGTGTCTTTATTTCCTGTCATCAGTGCTGTTGGGCTTTTATAAGAAGCCATCCAGATGATGACAGGATAGGCCGTTTTACACTTGCCGTTGACAGGTCACTGCTTCAGAGTGTTAAGCCTAAATGGTGTATTAAACATAATAGCACAGAGATTTGTGTTCACATTTTATTTTAAAAACGGTGCATGTCCTGATTATACAGAGATGGAAAGAGGAGAGTGTTTGCACACCGTGCAGGGATGGGTCAGCGCTCTGCACTGCGGTGCCCTGACGCCGCTGGCAGGCCGCTGGGGGGGAGGGGGTTGGCTTCGACCCCCAGTATCAATATTGATTCTCCGATTTAGCAATAAGACAAACCCGACGGCGCTATTTCGGGTCGAGTGTTTGGATTCTGCGGTGGTGATCATTGTCATTTAATGCCCGCCGCGGCCCAACTCGGCCTCAGCCAAGTTGGGTACGAGAGGCCTCGGTAGCCACTTATTGCACCCGGAAGCCAGTAGTAAAACCCAGCGCCACCAAAGGCCGGCCGGCAGAGGGGGCGAAGGGTAAGAGCAGGGGGGCTGAATGGCGGGGCTCGCCTCGGCTTTATTGCAGGCGTCGGGTTACGGCCGAGGTCGGTTTAGAGGCTTCTGAGGCTCAGTCCGGGAAGGAATTGGCTGTGGAGGCGACCCCCTGTAAGCTCGGTTCTGATCACTACACTCCCCGGCCCATGCCCTGTATTTTGGGAGTGGATGGGAACCCGCCCCAGCTGTTATGATAGTATTGGTGGATCTAAGGCCGCGCAGGGCCTGTCCTTAATGCGGCCTTAAGCGATCTCTATGGTGCTCTTTCAAAAACTGATTTTCTTTGTATATAACCATTCTCTTGACCTTTTTGTTGATACAAGAGTTAGCATTTTGTCGTTTTTGCATTATGTTGTCTCAATAAGGAAATCTGTAAACGTGTGGAAATGTTGTCATAGCATTTTGCCATCATGTAAACGTGATATCACGAGATATAACTTCACTCCCTGGTAATAACAGCAGCCGCGAACCATACACGCACAGGACCAAAGGAAAGGACCAACGTAGCCTGTGGGTATTGTCATCATTGGCTGGCTGTAAAAACAAGACCAGTAATGGTGTTAGCATTGTGCCTTGGACGCCGACACACAGGCCATGCAGTGCGTAAACGCCGTGGTGTCTGGCGGGCGTTCCCTACACCAGTCTCTAGCCAATCCCTACACCACTCCTTACTCTGGTCCCTACACCAGCCCCTATCCTAGTCCCTACTCCAGCCAGCCAGGCTTCTGGAACCCTGCCCGCCTCCTTAAAAGAAACGATCTGATTCAGTTACTACACCGTCTCACAAAGGGTCCAGGGGCCTGTTGTAGCACAGGGTGTTCTTCTCTACCCCTGTGTCTCTGTGTATGTTCTGCTTAACCACCACCGACTTGCCAGAATAGCCGACGCCTCAAACAGAATGGTAAGGCACGTACGCGGTGTGATGACGCTAGCGTTGCTAGCCCTGGCTTGTGACTATTTAATGAGATAGCGAACGCTTGTTCCCAGGTGGCAAGGTGTGCTGGTTTTTGGGACAGGCATTAAGAATGCCTTTGGTAGCTGGCCGTATGGCTGTGTTTTATACATGTTCAGTGGCAGGTTGGGGCCGTGATGCTGGCCGGACAGGTCGGGGAGGCATTGTCACCCGCGCGTCACGCCGGTTACATGGGGAGCAGGGGTGACGTCGAGGGCCACTTGTCACTGCCAGCGGTGACCGCTGAGGGTGACTGACGCCCACAGCCCCACACCTCCCACCCGACCACCACCACTCCCAGCCCCCACCACTACTACCCCAGCACCCTGCTCCTCCCCCCCCCCCCTCCCCTGTAGAGGCCGGGTGTTTGTAGTTTGGCAGCGTGGTGTGCAGCCGCCCGATGCGGCTCTGTTCCCGGCTAGCAATAAATATGTCCTACAGTAGATGTTATGTTACCTTGACATGCAAGTGGGAGAAGGAGGAGAATGGGGCATTGCCAGCAGGAGGGGTGGCAGGGAGATGGGGAACACAGGAGGGCGGGGGAGGGGTACAGGGGCGCCCTCCATGCTGCTACCTCCACATGGCCCCTCTTGTTACAGGCGACCAGGGCTGATGTAGTGGTGGCCATGAATGTGCAGGGAGCCATCCTCCCCGTCCATTCATGCTGGCCGAGTGGGCAGGTTCTGATAAGGTTTTTATTAGCACCACAATGCTGTGGCCGTATGACAAGGCACTGGGTGACAATGGTGGTCAGTTTGTAATACTGGCCAGTGGTGGCCGGCCGGGGTGGCAAAGGCCCCTCTAACATGCCCATAGTCGTCATAGGAAATGGACCTAACCCAGTTGCCTGTGCCCCGGGCCTCAGGTCCCCCGACCTCGCCACAGCCACGTCCCCCGACCATTGTAAATGTGCGGCTGGTCAGAGTGAAAAATGGCCTGGGTCCGTGAGTCGGAGTTCAGTCTACGACCCATAATGTGTGCGGGTTGAGAGGCAAGGGGGCAGAGTTGATGAAAATAATGATAAAGCAAAAATTGTGAAAAGGCGACACAATTTCAGGTTTGTATTGCTCATATTGAGGCGCGACAAATGAGATGGGCGGCTTGCCCATCTGAATCGGTTGCTATAAGTCACTGAGCCGTTGGTCGAGTCATTCGGCCGACAGCCGTGCCCATTGAGCGCTCGACTCAGGTGGATATTACCTGGGTTTGCTGACATCCCACCCGTAAGCCGTGATTAATGTCCACCAATATCCACAGCCTCTACCTTTTCTACTCCCACCGAGCGACAGCGGGAATAGAGTAGGCCACAATATAAGTGGGCGACGGGCACAACAATGGCTCGGTTTGTAAACTGGATACAGTCGTGAGCTGCGTTTGAGCAAGATTAATCATTCATAACTCAATACGTGGGAGGGAAAAGGGCCTTCATTGGCCGCTGACCGGTCTCCATTTCTAAGCGGGCTTATACAGATTTACGCTGAACGTGTCCGGCGCATACACGGCCCAGGGTGAGAATAGCCACGACCCGGTATCATAGACGGTCTAGTCTGGGTTGCTTCTTTGGGCCCTGATTGGTATCCATGGTGATGACCCCGAGTCAGTGAGCTGCTCACCCCTCCCCGGCCCCTCTATTCAGGGGCCGGGTCGGGGCCGCACACAGGGACCGGTCAGCTCGGCCTATGTATACATACACCAGGGGGTCGTGACGCCCCATGGCATAAACTGACCAGTGTCCGGCAGTCAGTCGGGGCCTCCTCACACCCACAGGCCTGCTGTATAGCACCGGACACTATGAGCTGAGCTGCTCCCTCTCTGGGACCGGCCCCCCGAGCTGCTCGGAGCTGCTCTTTGCCTATAAAGACAGCCCCGACCATTAGGCCCACATCGGGGACCTGACCCACACACACTCTCACCACCAACCTCCGAATCGCCACGTCCGGACCAGGAAATATGAAAAGGAATAATTTATGAGACAGAGGAGAGGCAAGGGCCAAGGTTCGGGTTATGTTTGGCCCAGTAGAGGCTTACAGGCCGAGGGCTTTTAGGGGTATTTCTCAGAAGGGTATATGTTGCCTTTGGAAACAGGTCAACAACGTCTGCGTCCCCCGGCCGTCCTTCCACTACTGTGCCTACTCGGCAGAAGGGCTGCAGGCGAAGTGAGGGAACTTGAACTGTAGCAGCAAGAGATTGCATGTTCGAAGAAAAGTTTTACTCCCGAAATCAGTTTCCCTCACAAGAAGTGTTTGTGCAGAGAAAAGTAAATGCCCGTGAAAGCTGCTGTTATTCACATTCCGGGAAATAGTAAGAAGGGATGAGACGGCAGTGGGAGGGCGTCCTGTTTTCCGGGAAGTTATTCCGTGACGATAATGCGTTGTGAAGAAACGATTGCATTATAATACAATGGCCAGGAGGAGGAGACGGGCCGCCGCCCGGAACACGACCTGCTTGTGTTTCCTCCGTGTGAATGTAATGTTTCAATTATCTTTTTCCCCGACTCGGCCTGGGGACGGCCGGGTGGAGCACATGACGAACTGACTTGGCCGTTTCTTGTTTGGCTTAGCAGTTCGCATGTTCTAATTGAATCCAGCGCTGGAGAAATTAACAAAACACCCGCCGACCATATGGGGCTTTTCCCATCCCCAGCCGGCCCTGCCCCTCTAAAACTTGATAAATTAATTGGAGCTTTAATGATTAAAAACCGCGGCATGGGGAATGTTGGTTGCTGACCCGCGCACCTTAGGGGTGGGGTAATGGTAATTGCTAATCGAGCTTCGCGTGTAGTTTGCATTGGGTCCCAGCTCTACACGTCCCCACTGGATAGAGACACAGAGGACCCTGCCCGCTCCTCCCTACCAACGCCCTCCAGTAACTTAGGCCTAACCTGGGAGTATTCAGTTCGACTAGGGTCAGTGGCTTGTAAAAACACCACCTACTTTACCGACAATATATATTCTAATACCGGAGGCACGCCCGCACAACCCGTAGCCCAGGCTCATCCCATCCGGCCGAGGTGTGGGTCGTGGTGGCGGCTGCTTCCTCCTGCAGCTTCCTCCAGTGCCCTCTTCCTCCAGGGCGGGTGGCAGGAGATGAAAGCCACAGCGGCGACCTGTGTGCAGGCGTCGCTTCACCCCGGGCGGCCACGTGCTTTAACATGCAGGCGTGGTCATCAATATTTCACCGGGTCAGGCTGCAGGCACCAGGGGGTGTGGGGGTGGGGTAGGGGTTCTGGGGTGTGTACGAGAGGTGCGGCCGACCCCTGCAGTGTCCAACATGACCAGGGTGTAGCCTGGAGGAGACGCAGGAGGAGGCGGCGCCACAGGTAGCAGGGGCGTGGGTCTGCCAGGTCTGGATAGGCTCTGCAGGGCTGCGGGGAGGCATGCGTCAGTGGGAGTACAAGGGTTGATCGGGGGGAGTGGGGAGGGCCTTGATGCATGTACAGCCACCAGTCTCTGGTCTGTAATACGCATCTGGGGCCTAGCTAATACATCCCTGGCTTACCCAACTGAGCCTGGTCACCTTAGAAGTGCTGGGGTCGCTACATAATCTCTGAACCTTGAAAGAAGAATATCTAATGTATGTCTATCATATAAAGACCACATTGATATGACAAAGGTTTTTTTTTAATATGTGGCAGGCATAAAGCGTTATTTCAATTCATCCATTTCTATTCCTGTCCCATTTGAAGTACTTGTTTCATATTTCCGCCAAGTCCCTCTCTAGACGATTGACATATTCAGCGAATTCCATCCCCACCTGTCAACCCGTCCGTCGGAGGGTCAGGGGTTAAGGGGGTCAGATAAAAAGGCACCGGGGTGGCCTTGGGGCCTGGAGAAGTGTGGGAGGAGACCTTCTAATTCCTGGTGCCATTTGTGGCCGGCGTTAATTCCTGGGGCCCACTTTGACGCCCTCCACCTGACAGCATGTCGAAACCGGCAACTGTTCGAGTGCCAAACCATGTCTGACGTCAGGCCAGCGCACGAACCGACATGAATCTCCAATCGCCGGCTCGCATATTCAGGAAGCGCGTCGGCACACAGGAGGAGGGAGAAGGGCCTCCAGGTCCCTGCAGTCCTCTGATGAAAACTCCCCCGGTGCCTCCATGACATGCATTGCCTCCTTGTGTTCTGCGTGTGTTTTTAACCCCCAACCCATCAGACGCAGTTATTACTGTTTTATTAGTACCGCCGTCTATTCACGCTGGCTCTTGTGGGCTCGTATAACGGTGCTGCCGCATTTGGAGATTCACACTCTGCATATACGAGTGTTGGAAAGTTTGGCGTGTTTTTAAATATAATGAAAAAACAAGTTAATCAAGACGGATCATGTCTGGCCCTGCAATTTGGAGAGGAAAGCAAACCCTTTTGAAGGGAATGTGACACGAATACATGTTAATGGCTTTCTGTCTACTGCACGAACACACGATTGAATAATTATTATTTGTCATATACATAGGCCTACACACAAAAAAATGCTATTGAAGGGATATCCAACCATAGACCTTAAGAACAAAGCTGAGTGAATTGAAGGTAAAACGTCTCGGCCACTCATGCATTCCATCTTCATCGTACGAGATGGCAATTTCGAGTTTACCAGTTGGTGCGAACAAACGTCAGCATTAATCCCCCATCTTTCTAGTAGCCAAACATACATCTAGTGAAGCATTTAATGCAGTTTATGACCCTGCCCCACTTGCCCCCTTCTCTCTCCCGAATCCAGTCTATTCCAAGGAGCCCTACTACCCTCGGCTCTTTCTCCCTGTATTTGAGCATATCGAAATAACAGGAGATGAGTCCGGGAGTGGGTCCTATGTCCCCTCCGTCTGCGCGACCCTCAATGTAGACGTGCATTGTGACGTCCGGACATGCGCACTGACGTGTTGACATGCGCGCGCAGGCCAACATGACGTCACAATGGGTGGCGCTGGCGGTGGCGGCCCCCGTCGGCGGGCTTCATTTCCGGGCGACGATTGACCGTTCCTGGGGCGTGAGTAGATCCGGGAGCAGCTCGACGAGTCATTCAGGACCCCAGCCCCTCTTCACCAAAAGATAGGCATATCTTAACAGAGCGCCATGGATAGGTTAATCCTTAAGACACAGAATAATACGTAGGAAAGCTCGAACTTGCACTGTGTTTCCCATCATTTTATGGTGTAGTTTGGTAGACGATGTATCATAGATAAGATATGCCTTTGGATATTGTATTTGAGAAATGAATATTGAACAACTTGACTTCTATCATGGTACCGTGGGCATTAAGCTTATTTCAAAGTTGTTTACCTGGCCATCGTCATTTACCTCACAATGATCCATTACTCCAATGGACAATGAACAGTAAGGATATCATTTCTCATTAATTTCAGCCTTTCAGCTTGCATAAACGTCGGAAGTGGGTTTTCATCTGATGGCTGTCCGTCGTTTGGGAACCTAGAATAAAAGCACAATAACAGATTAGTGTTCATTACAAGATGAATGGAGAGTGGCTGCTGGCTGTGCTGGGAGTGTATATCATCCCCAGTTGTTTTATTGCCAGGTTTGGCCGCCTGTGTCCCGCCACGTGAATAATATATCGGTATCAGTCGAGTATGAAGCCCCAGCGGCCTGCCTGCTACATACGCGCCATCTGGTGTCCAATCAGCCGATCACCCAAGCCTGACTATTGATTGCATCGCTGTAATACATTAGCATACAAGCCCAGGCGACCAGTGCACACGGTTTTTATCCGCAAGCACCTGTTTAAATGTTCCCACCCCTCCCAGGCCCCCCAGCCCCAGCCCCACCCCTCACTGACTGTCTTTACTCCCCCTCCCATCCCCCCCTCCCCGCGCACACCGTCCCTGGGCAGGCCTGGCGGTAGGCAGCATATTGAGTTAGTGGCCTATATATGTCAGTCGTCGGTACTGTCAATAGCGTCACGGCCGTATAGAGTATAGGCTGGGAGTCAGCGTAGACGGGATCAACAATGGGCCGGCCTCTATATTCACAGTTCATTATGCTGACCACTTACTCCGGATCACATGGCGGCCAGTTGACGGTGTCCAGACTGCACGCAATGATCCTCAGATGTTTTTGTACGTGGGTGATGTGGTATATCGAGAGCAGCTGTCGATGGGATGCGCGATCAGCTCCCCGCCAAAGAGGAATCTCCAGGCAGCCACTCTAGGAGGGAAAAAGGTCTTTTATTGACTGGCACAAAAAGTAATAATAATAAAAAGACTGTTGTTTTAGATGGGACATATAGACTACAAACTGACAGCGAGTGGATTGATGGGCTCTGCGGAATAACACGTTAGATCACACGGGCTGTTTTGTATATTATGTTGGCTGTATAGGAATCCTGAGGCAAGCGGGCGGGGGAGGTGATTTTGTAGATTGTGTTTGATTTAATTACCTCGGCCTATTCATTTCAGAGCGGCAGAGGGGGCGGCGTACAATTTAATCAAGGAGGAGAGATTTGGGTGAAATTGTCATAGTCGCAGAGAACCGACATGCCAATCATACAGAACTTAGCCCTTCTATAGCCAATACGTCTTCCCCGATAGGTTTATAGTGTAGGTGCGTCAGTCTTGGAGAATGGGACGACTTCACCGTACATCAGTAGTGAGACCAATCTGGGTCAAGTGACTGGAGGTAGGCTGGAGACAATAGAGTATTAAGTCAGCACATGGAGGGCCATGCTGCAGGAGGTTGGAGGACCCCGGGGTAGGGGAGGAGGGAGGCTGTCCGACCTGCATGGTTAAGGTGGGGAGCCCTCCTCCGACTCCTCCAGGCGCCGCCCGGATTGATCCAAACCATACCTTCAGCCGCACCGGCCTCGCGGCTCCATTTAACAGTATTAATGTAATTGAATTGATAACAAAATTGAATTCAGGCGCGAGTCGGCAGCTTAGTGACGCGTCGCCTCGCCGTGCCCAGTTTCCCAGTCTCCAATGAAGGGGAGACTCAAGCTACCCTGCCTCCCATAACCACCTCTTTTTGACTCTGTCGTGTATCAACAGTTCCCTTTTTTTTTTCTCAAAATCACTGGATCTCTCCCAAGGACAGTCTTCAACTAACTGGAGAAGTCAGGGGAGTAAAAAAAGACAGTTTAACGGGATCAGTTAAAATGTGTTGTGAACTAGCGTGAAATTGAGGATTGTCACACAGTCCGCCACAAGTCATTGTTAGCGTCAAGCGTCTTTTTATCCACCGAGGGGCGAGGACAGATTAAAAAGGGGCAGGGAAATGGAAATAAAAAGCACCGCCTCTGTATGAAAATGTGGATGGCAGCGAGCCGCCTATTCCGCGTTTAATACGTTGTCGGTTTACGCCCGTCAGCCTGGCGTGATAGGAAACTATTCATCGGCCGTTCTCAAGCACTTTCTCAGCAACTCTAATGTCAAGGGTAAAAAATAAAACAATTAATATGATAGGGGGAGAATAGATCTGGCGCCAGTAGTCTAAGTGTGGAGGAGGAGTACATAAAGTGCAGTACGGTGCATGCGGGCCCATTGAGACGGGATCAGGGACAGGTTTGGCTGCTAAGCGATCAGGAGGCCCTCTAGATTAGGTTGTCATTGACGACGGTTGTCGTGGTAACAGGATTAGGAGGAGTAACCTATCCACCCTGGAGGAGGGCTAGGGGCCGTTTAATGGTGGGGCCTCCCGGGGGGGGGGGGGCCGATAGCCCCACACCCAACCACCTAGGCGGGAGCCGTCACTGACTCACTTACTATTAGTCGGCGGAAGGTACGGAACCCGTCGTTTTAATCTCATTAGAAATGAGGTGTGGACCGGCCTGGAGGGACGGGCCATCGCCCGTCCCTTTGTTATCCGCCCTGATAAAAATTTCGCCAGCCCGAGCGGCCTACAAAGCAGTACCGTACGTTGTGAAAGTGTGTAGGGCATGGGCGTAGTAAAGACAGGGACATTCTAAAGGCTTAGTATTTGCATTTTGAGGGCAGCCAATAGCAGAAGAAATAATTATTTTGAAATGAAGAGAGAAAGGTAAAACAATAGAAAATACAATAGCATATAATTTGATAAACTCAATAAGATCATTGGGAACTGAAAATATTTGACCTTTTATCAATTGGCTAGAAATAGAGAAGGAATGGGCATCAGACAAGGAACACGGATAACCTAGAATACCAGAATAGAAATCGTAAAGTATGGAGTAAAGGGAAGAAATAGCGTGTGCTGTAATGCGTGACAAGTGACATTCAGCTAGACAGGGTTGCTGACTAATTGACGTTGTGGTAACAGAAGGCAAGGCATCAGAGGAGTGACTGCGGCCTGCCTCCCGCAGCGTTTTAAGTAGCCTAATGAATCCACATGTCCGTGAACAAGTGCTTCATGATGTTGTTATGACACTAGTTTTGGGGCTGGCCTTTCAATTTTTAAATAACACCAGGATTTATTAGATGGCCTAAAGTGGCGCTCAGCCTCCTTTGTAAATTAACTTTAAATTTCCAGTTTTAGACGCGTGATGAATGCCCGCCCGCTAATGATATTATTTAGGCCATGCGATGAGAAAAGACCCCTCCCCACGTCCCTGGGAGGGGTGGGGTGCTGACTGAAAAGGGGGTGTATAGAAGTAGGCGGAGGGGTATGGGTGTGTGATGGTATGTGATTGATAGCGTCTCATTTCCAAGAGGGCCATTATACCTGGCCTTATTATCCTTCTCCATAGACCGCTGGCCCTCATCGCATGTTTACCAAGGATGTAGTTGGCCGCGCTGCTGGCCCCACCCATCGACCGGGCTGCGGTCTAATTAGTTTACATAATTAGTTTACATAACCGTGTTAATTACCTTCCTTCACGCGTCTGATAGGATCAGGTGGGAGCCCGGCGCCCGCCACCTTTGCCATATACTACTTACACGCCGTTTTCTAATTAAATCGCCAAATGTTATGGGCTGTTTGCCAGCACTCCATTTTCCTGCCAGGCAACTCAATTTGCCACTGATCGGGATGGTCCTGAAGACTGTAGAGCTACCCATTCGCCCGGGCTGTCTACCTTCAAATACCCATTTCTTGGCTACCATCACAACCCTTACACAGTGAGGGCGAGCTGTTGGTGAGTAGAAGAGGGTATTTGTGCTGCTCAAAGCGAGTGGCTCGTTGTGATGTGAATCAAGGTGACATAAACCCAGGTGTGGAGTAGGCCTCCACTTTTATCTCCGTCCACGGGCCGGGCCGGGGGAAATCGGTGATCAATATAAAGAAGTCATAAAAGTCCCATTTGGTGCGAACAGGGATGGATTTACTGCCAGGGCGCGGGGGTAGGGCAATATGGTAGGTGGCAGGCCGGCCTGCCCCCAGCCCTACCCTCAGTCCTGCCCCATCCATTGTGGGTAGTGCCTGCCCCCCTCCCTCCACTCCCAAAGATAGACGCTGGAGGTGGGGATTCAGCCTGTCTACCCCTCCTCCACACACCACCCTCAACTCCCCCTCCTGCTGCCGCCGCCATTGCCCAGATTTCCCAGCGGGGCCCCGTCGGAGGTAATGCCGGCGGGGCCTCCGGGGGCCGGCGCCCGTAGGACCGGCCATGATTGCCTTGTTGGAAGCCCTGGGTATGGCCCGGCAACCTGTCACAAGCCTCATCCTGAGTCCATTAACACTTCGCGGCCAGTAAACGGCCCATCCACCAAACACCTCGAATTACCACCCACCAGCCGGCCCTACAAAGCTGCCTACCTATACCCACCTCCATCCCCAGCACCTCCACCCACCCACCTGCCCCTACTCCCCCTACTCCCACCATACGGTAATCCGCCCCTCCTCATCCTCCCGCCCCTCCCCCCCCCCCCCCCCCCCCGCCTTGCCGGTTTCGCTGTAACCCCATCCTCCCTAAATGCTACTTGTCCCTGTGAAACACATTTCCATCGTCCCTCTTGATTAGCATCTGGAACCTGCCAGCCGTGGCGGCCTTACGTAAGGCCAATCGAGCCCAAAGTGGACGGGGTTTAGGGTGGTCAGGCGGGCGCCGGGCCGCCTCTTTATGCCAATCCTCTTACACCAAATGGGTATATTGTAGCATGAACCGGCCGGGCGGGGCTATGACTTCATAATCCGGCAAGTTGTGCCATTAGGATTACGGGGCGATAGCCCTGCGTGCCGAGATAACAATGGGTGGCAACGAGTGGCGCCTTACGTAAGACCCCCCTGCCCGGCCCCCGGCCCACCATCCCCAGAGCCCCGACCTCCCACTGCTGCCCACAATGCGGCCCGCAAAAGAGGCCCGCTGTCTGCATATTAACCCCCGCCCCTTCGGAATCCCGCCCTATTCTGGCTGTACAGTTGGCATTACTGCCTAATTCGGTGAATCACAGCGCCATGCCATGTCTTCGGTCATTGAGGCCTGCCGTGCCTGCTGCCTCCCCCTCTCCGTGAGGCCAAACGAGCCTGTTCTCTCATGTAGTAGTAATACGCCACTTCAGGCCACTTTGTCGTCCTCCCCCCTTTGTGGTGTGGGCGCATGCAGGCCTTGTGTCTACCAGGTCGGAAATGTACTCTCATGTCGCAGATGTTTCTGTGTTATTAATGAATCAGCAGCCACTCCAGCGTAGCACGAGAGGCAGGAAGCTATACTTCGTAACCGTCCTGCAGGCGCGTTACTCTGAAACATCCATTCGACTAATTGCCTACAACAAAGGATTCATTATTGTTTTTAAATTGCTTCTGGAAATAAAACTATTTCGTGATGCCAACTTTACAGCCTGGTTTAAATGTCGGCCTCATATCATTATCCTTTGTGTACATTTGAAATGTTTCAAGTATAAGCGCTCCTGGTAGCTTATCCATTTCGCGTTTTTATCGTTTCTATATTTGATCATACATTATCCAGAGTCTTTTTATGTGGTTAAGAGCGAGCCGCGCCTCTATTTACCTGATAGCTAAGTCCTCGGATGGCTGGGAGGGGCGAGAATAAAATGATTGAAATGGCGAGGAAGACATTGACAAAGGGATGAAAAAGGCGCCTGTTCTTGTGTGCCGTGATGATTGAGTTGTCTGTGTGTAAGCAGTCGTGGTGGAGATGGTACGGGGATGGGGGAGGCTGGAGGGCATCTCTCCCACAAGACGTTAACGCTATCCTTGCTGACATATCAGCCTGCCTTTCAATCACCCATCCCCCGACCATCTCGCAGCCGCTTTGAACTACCAATTGGCGAGGCTCAATAGAAACCTAGCTTTTCCGCGGCTGAATTTAAAGCTTTAGCTGCCCAAAATAAGTGACAAATGGGCCTTGGTAGATTTCCCTCGTCTACCGCAGCCGCACGCCACCAAGTGTAGTGCTAGGCGAGGGGATTTAGGTGCTAAGCTTCAGGGTGTAGTGACGGAATGATGGCGAGGGCAAGTAGTGAGTTGGTGATAAAAGACGTTTGGTGATACAAGATGGAACTCTAGGGGTGAAAACATGTCTGTGGCCAATGACTCAACATTTATTGATTGTCTGCGTTGGGGCCCAAACTGGGACGAATCAAGCCGGGCTATTTTTATTTTCCCAAATAATTTGGTCTCCTTAAAATAATTTCTACAAAATTAAGTTTAATGTCGATTGCACTTTACCTTGCCCTTTTTATCCCCCATCCTTCTTATCTTCATATATATGTAGTTCTTTTTCTGATGTCATTAACTGTCTCAAAATGCCACCCGGTTCATATGTTTTATTTCAGTTAATGCCGCAAAGATTAGTTTTCCTTAGTCTGAAGGTATTTCTGGATCTGCACCTGTGTTAGGATCTGGGTGAAGGAGGATTGGTTTGAACAGGCATAGCGTGTGATGTGAAGGGGAGCTGTGTTGTTGCCTTATCTCTGTGTTGCTACTACACCGGAGCATCTGCTATCAGTGCCCCAGCCGTGTAGAGCACGTTCTGGAGTGGCGATAATAGGGCGTTGAGTGGCCAAGAAGCCGTGGGCTCAGCAGCACAAGTGGCTGTCGACCCAGCGGGCACAGACCCACACAGCCGGCCCCCACAGACCCACAGCGCCACCCCTTAATACGTGACTAAGATAAACCCGCTCCGTCTCCGCTCCTGATGGATCCGTGTTTTTAATCTGTCGTCGCGTGCCGCGGAGAATCCATCACAGAGACAGAGCGCGGACGCCGGGAAACGGAACGGAACAGCGGCGGAAGTTGCGGCTGAGTCCAGAGAGGGGGAGGGGAGAGAGGGGGCAGGGGGGGCCGCCCTAAGTGAGGGCTACTTTTGGGGTCGACGGAGCAGCATGGTCGGGAAATATGGGTGGGCACACGACTGAATACCAAGTATTGTGTAAAGATTACTTGGGACGTTCTCAGGGCACGCTAAGACTGAAGCATAAACCTCTCCAGATATTTGTTCTTGTCGTGAGCGGAACTTGGTCTTTTTTATTTTTCTCCAGACAAGGATTGGGGTTAATGGCAGTTCATGTCTTGCTGGAGTGGCACATGCTAGGAACGGTCAGGTTAAAGATTAAAAGCAGTAAGGGCATTTGCTCAGGACATTGGCGGAAAGGGGACCTCCGAGTGGCCCCTTATGGACGACTCGTTCAGTCACTCTTATACTGTAGTAGTGATACGAGGGGTAAGATGGCTCGATTGGTCAGTGTGCATGCGCGGCTAGGTCAGCCAGTCACGTGACGGATGAGGCCCGGCGTCCCACCAGGGGGCGTCTAGTATGGCCGCTGGTTCCTGGCGATGAGAGGCCTCAGCTACTGCTGGTACCCAGCACGACTGTCCACCACTTTTGTGAATGTGTGCTGGGATTTAATAGATCATCACTGCTTAATCTTCAGTCAGGAGGCGCCAGATTAGTCTTGTCTATATGGGTGTATGGGTAGCAGGTAGCAAAAAATAATTTTCTCTAGTTTGCATCAGATTCCCCAGCGTGTGTCTTAATTCCCCCGCCCCCACCGCCACGAATAAAAGGGGGGAAAGGCGACAACAGAATACTTATAACTGCTTTGGCATTTGAATTTGAAGAATCTCAGTAACTCTACTTTAATTTGACAGAAACATATCGACGCGTATAATGCATGATACGGTCCATCCGATAAACAGTCTCTAAATGATAATATATAGCAATCTTGATGTTAGGGCCCATGCTATACATTGTATCCTCTTTATTCAATCAAATCTCACATTACTGTCACAACTGTTCATGTAAAAGTTTCCCCGACAAGTATTATTAATTTCTCTGATTTATCCCCCTCGCCGAGTTCTGGGAAGTAATCTGTATATCCCATTCGGTGACATTTTGCCCCTTAATCCATCAGTGAGGGGACCCGTGCAGACCTGGGTATTGAAATAACAGCTTTGAATATATTGGCTGGGGCCCGATCTGACCTGGCCCCGCCCCATGAAGAGTAATTCGCTCCAACTCACATGAGCCGGACCCCAACTGCCAGCTTTTTCTTGTTGGATGTCTTTTTTCTCCTGTATTTGGCCAGACTGTGCTAATATATGACCATGGTGGGCGGATACATAGCAGGGTGTGCACAGGCCTGGGGGCAGTGATAGGAGACAGTTCTGACGACCTGCAGCGCGCCTGTGAGAAGAGTGACTGACAAGAGCCTAGACAGCCTGTGCCCGAGCCAGACCGAGTTAGACCACCACTCGTTTCAGTCTCTTTCAACTCTTTCCCCCTAGCTCGCAGCACAATGTCATGTGTTTTTTGAGGTGGGGGGACTTCAAAAAGTGACAAGCATATAGGAAAGCTGTCTATAGTTTTTGCTAAGTTGAAACACCCAAACCAACACTACATATGTACCCCCAATATCCGACCCCCCTCTCCCTCCCATCTCCCACCAGCCTGGCATTAAGGCCAGCCACCTCTCCGTGAGGTCTGCACTGTCCACCATTGTTTCCTCCCTTCCTCTTTGACTTTTTACGGCGCGCGGCTGTGAGACCCGGCTCCATTACAGACCATTAAAATTAGACCCAATTTAAGTCCTCGTTAACAAGCTGCGGCCCAGACTGGCCAGGGGGGGGGGGGCGGGAGGAAGTTAGGGGGAGTGGGGATGGTCTATTCAGGGCGGGATGTCACCAGGAGGAGAGGGATGAGGAGGAGCCGAAGAAAAGCGGTTTGTATTGACTGCCCGCCGGACGTAAATAGACCCAATCAGATGAGAACTACCCGGGCCCTCAAGGCTGTAAGTAGTAGACGAAGAGTGGGCTTTGACTCGGGCGCCCCCTGCTGTGAGTAGTGTAAGGAGAGGGCCCTTTGTTGGTGGCGTCCCCGCGCTGTGTGGGTATGCGACACGGCGTGTGACGTCCTCACAGGAGGACAGCCAGGGGGTCCTGACCTCCCACACCCCTATACACCTCCCCATATCACCCATGCACCTTCTTGTCCCTTCTGGTCGCCGTTGATGGAATCTTCAGCGATTGAAGATGACGTACACATTTACCGCTGCGCCGGCTTCACGTCTATCTACCGGCCAGTCGCTTGACCGATCAGCTGAACGCCAAACCAGTCCTTCTGAAAACGTCAAAGTACGCTACCCATCCCCTGTCTGGTTACACAGAAGGAGGATTCTCTGTAGAGCGATTGTTGTGCTTCGTGGGGTGGATGAATACTAGGATACTTGACTTTGATGCTAATTTTACTGGACACTTCTGTAATATATTGTGTATATATAAGCGTGTATTTTATCCAGGACTCAATGATCGCCAATTGGTTGTCCCATATAAGGCATTGAGACTAAAAACCATTGACACATAGAAATGTGGTATAATGTAGCTTCCTAATAGAAATCCCAACAACAGAAAAGGAGGATGCATATGACAAAAGAGTCCATGAACTAGTTTTTCCCTATCTATTCAGTTCTAGATGATGTGACGGGGAGGTTATATCAAAGGGAATGTGAGATATGCTCGCAGCTGCTCATACCTGCTCACGTCTGCTCCTGTCTAAGGGACAACTGTATCCAGGTTGTTGTGTCTGCCGCACAGGCTTCCTTGTGATAAGTGGCCGGGACAGGAGCAGCAGTAGCCGCCCCAGGGAGGCGCTCTTAAGATGCCTCGGCGCTGTGAAGTCGGAGATGCCTATTTGGAGCTGCTCACACATGATTAACATTCCTTCGTGTCTCCCGATGGAGACTTCACCAAGGTGAGATCAAAAGGACATAATGCATTGATTCTGCAAAGGCCCGGCAAATTTGTCTCGGGGCCTCAAGGTTATGTGTGTCGTTTGGAAAATAAAGCAGCCTACATGTATGTTAATAAGCCCTGCTGCCATCTTCAGCCTACAGTCGTGTTTTTCTTACGTTGGCGGACCTGGGGAATGCTGTAAACAAGGCCCACAGTGAGAGTAAGGCGGGCAGTGAGGAGGAGGTGGGAGTGGGCTGTGTGCACTAAGGCTGTCTGGAGTTGCTGTAGCCCAGGGCTGTTTTTCCATGTAGGGCCGGGTGGCGGGCGCTGAGGCGTACCCTCTCAATTATATGATGGCTGTTGACGCACGGCCGCCATCAATGACGGCTGGGACATAAAAAAGAGAAGGACGGGGACAGAAAGATATTCCCACCACCCATCCTTTGCCCAATCTCACAATACAAAAAAAAACACATTCAGTCCCAAACTCCTCCTGCTATCCCCTACATATCCTCATACTACACCCTTCAGTCCTGGCACGCTGGGGCATGGACGACCCTCTCTTCAGGCTTGTAGCATTTTGAAGTATGGCCGGGTGTTCTGAGGGGCCTCGGTGGGTATAGAAGGGCGTGAGCACGCCCGGGGCGAGGGGTATCGACCGTCCGCTGCTTCATCATAGATACAGCCAATAGCCTCCTGTGGGTCCTCCAGGGCCTATGACCTCTCCAGGGGAAATAAACACCTCCAACCTGTCCGCCTGGTGCCGGCCATTCGCATCCAACCCGTGTATCTGTCGCAAGGTTGAGATGGGATTATAAAGCCTGTAATGTTGGTCTCTAAGAGCCTTGAGATGTTAATACTGAATACTGGTTCTTAGTTTTACATGAAAAATGATAAGAGGTATCAGAATCTAGTTAGTATAGACACACTTTGATCTTTTTACATGCTGTCATATTTCAATAGTAATTACAACAATAAGGAATGCACAAATATGTATTTTCCTCGCATAAGGACACTGTAATCGTTAAACGATTATCATTTTATCTCAGAAAATAAGTGTCCTATTGGTTATAACCTACTCGATGTGGCTACTCCGGGCCGGGTCCTGGAGTGGGTGCCCTCGTGCTCGGGAGGAGGTCGTGATAGTGGCACTCATTTGGGTAAATACTCTTTACTCGTCAGCAAACACAGGGCCGGCCAAACTACCTCTCCGTCTACGGCCCGCCGTCCTCCTGACGAGCCGGCCAGACCAGTGTTTGATTGGGAGGCACTGTCAACTGTGGTCGGTCAACGGGAGTACTAGGCCGTGTATGCCTGGTGTGGGGGTTGGGAGAGGGGTAGAGGGGTCCCCGCCAAATACTGATACTAGACCAGCGGCCGACAGGGACGTGGCAGAGATGGCGCGCGGTGCGATGGTGGGTCCCTGTCGTACCCTACCGGCTCCACAAAAGACGCCACCAATACACGTTATGTCGGAGGCTGGCTGGGAACGCCTCAGGTAGTCATAAAATATAAGCGTGGTGCTGATGAATCTGGGCGGCGGCTACCACCTCACTCGCCGCCCGCCTGCACCGCCCGCAGCCACCACTTTCATGTCGCCGCCACACCTCAGGTGCCAGCAGTCTGTCAAAGTCCTGCTCACTACAACGGTGCTCAGAAGTTGGCTATTACCTCATTAAAAGCAGCTTACAGCACATACCATCAGTTCTGGCTGGCAATATATAACCCTCCCAACATCTACAGGCAACAGTAATGATTCATAACATGGCGACTGTATTGATGAATGGCTGGATGGAGACGAATGAGTCCGAGTGAGAGATATTGATATCAATTGGCAGGGGAGAATGGAATGGGGAGTACCCAAATGAACAAGGGGTAGACTCGGTGCTATTCTCCCAGCCTGACCCAGCATGACGCGTGCGTGGATAATAAAGAGGTCAGCGGTAGTAATTAGCCCGCGCTGCCACCAGGGGGAGTGGGCGCCGGCGACCCCTGGCGGACTGACTGCTACACCAGGGGTATAGTGGACGCGTTCTGGTAATGCACTTCATTGATGATTTAATTACTCCCCCAATTAATGGGCTGACCCGGTCACCCGTCGGGGTCGGCGGTTGTGGCGGTGGGCGCCAGGTGTGACAAATGGGGTAAGTGGTTGTGTAGGGGAGACTGGCTCCCTTACTGCCTGGGCCGCCCCATTACTATACAGGCCGGGTACGGGAGGAGTGGGGAGTGGTTGTGGCGTGGGCCCCCACCATTACGGCCAACGTGGTGGGATGGCCCGTGCACACATGTAAACCTGAATGATTAATGGTCCCCACAGAAGGGGCCAGGTAATGAAGGCTCCCTGACTTCGTTTTCTGAGGCTGAGTCACTGTGAGGGGCGGCCAACCAAAACCCGTTTTAGATGGAGGTCAAACAAGGTCAGGTGGTTGGGCGATCGCTTCCGACATAACTGGACAATTCCCCCCGCTTAAGTGCACGTTATAACCGTTTATTAGAAAGACTCAATTTCTAACCGCCATCGGACACTGATATATCGATGAATATAACTTCGAAAATGTCTGAGTGGAGCATATGTATACATGTACATAAATATATATGCGTGGCGATTACGCTAGGACAAATCCCTCATTAAGTGGGAGGAAAAAACATGGGGTAAGATTCATGGTTTGCTCAATAACAGACGCCTTGTACTTGCTTCGGCAGTACATATACTAAAAAATAGCAGACGCTTTTCACTAATACGAGCAGCAAGTGGTTCGCTTGAATGATTTGGCTTTTATATAAAACTCATGGCAGAGCAACTACATGCAAAATCTAACCATTGTGGGGCCGATCTCAATATACTTTATGACTTTTGCATGATACTCGGCTCGTGATGCACTTATTTGAAAGGGAAACCCGATAGGGTCCCTTACTGCAACAAATGATAAAGAAGGAAAAAATAGATATGATCCCTTCCAGAATTAATCTATCCGTGTTTTTCCATGCTGCTACACGTGTGCACGCGTGTGTGCGGAATGTAACGCTTGGGAAATCAAATTCTGCCGATCGGATCGGGGCGTCATCGTTATTGGGTCGGATGGGTGTAGCCCAGAGGTTGGGGTGGTGATAGATTGTGAACTGTCAGAGGAGGCCGTAATGAATAGATGGTAAGTGTGGCCGGTAATAGATGGCTACGAGGATATGTCATAATGAATAGATGGCTTCCTGTTGTTTTAGTCGCAATCAGCGATGAGGGAGCAGCTCGGGAGCAGCTCGAGGCGGCGGCCGGGTGATAACTCATTAGGTCGGTGGCTCGCCACTGTAGCCAGGAGAAGAGCTGCTCACCGGCTGGGATCAGGGGAGATCTATGTGTGGTGACCTCTGACCACTTAGTTGATTATAGTCCCCGCTGAGCACCGGCCTAGACCCGCAGGGGTTTGTTGGGGGGGGGGGGGTGAGCAGGGACAGGAGGAACAGTGCTGAGCAGGTGGATACATCACACACGTACCCCGATGCATCAGACTCACTCGGTTTTATGATCCGTGAGAAAAGCGGCCAGATTTAGATCCATCTGGGCCGGTCTTGGATCTGCCATTTCAATGACGGATCATCACGACCCAGCAACGACTGCCTATTGAGTCCTGACCCCGCCCTTTTCACAATGTGATCGGGGTCGGTCGGGGGATCTAATGTGGGATTGTGAATGGCTCAGAGTAACTCGCCGGCCCCGGGCGAGGCGCTCACACCTGCTCACTGGGGGGAAACCATGTTAAACCCGGGATGCTCACTGGCTGAGGGATGTGGTCTGATCGGGCAGTGGTGAGACTGAGTGGGAGGAGATTTCTTGTAACGATCACAGTAAAAACGAGCTGCTCCAAAGTGGTGTGTGGTGTTGAGGCGTTGCTCGGTGAGTGACTTGCCGTGTCGGCGCATCAGAGAACGGCTACCGTGAGTGATTGCTCACTTAACTGCTTATCCATGTGATATGTGATTGTTAGTGATTGCTTGCTGAGCAGCTCGTTACAGTGCCTTGTGCTGGTGATTGTTCGCTCCTTGAGCCTTCCCAGCCGCTCGTCACAGCTGCCTGGGGTGGCGAGTGATCTGCTCGGCGAGCTGCTCTTTCCCCGTCTCCTACTCAGCAATGCTCATCACTTTGGGGGCAACCGCCGCCAACCGCCCGTGCCCGCCATCATCAGCCGCACCCACTCAACGAGCGAGCAGCTCTTGATTAAAGAAAGAATCCTTTAAGATTACAACTGGTAACTGCTCATTAATACCGGGCCTAATCTCAGGGACACCGGTCTTATTAACAGCCCTGCGATCGGAGGATAATTTCCACCCCGCGCGCCAGCCGCCTTCCCCGCTCGGCGAGGCCTCACTTCATTAGAAGCCTGAACCTTTTTATGCCGCGGTCTCTGTCTCAACGTCGGCGCAAACAAAGAGTCGGGAGGAGCAGCTAGAAGCCCTTAGGATATACACGCTATTGATCTATTCTCCGCCAATCATAGCCAGAGAAAAAGGAGAGAGACTATCGATTGTCGGTCAAAACAAAGTAAAGGAATGCTTTGCAAACAGAAGAAGCCGTTGACATGTAGTGCCAGTTGTTATCTTACCCAGCTAGTTTCATGTCGATAGGAGTCAGTAAAAACTCGTGAGTAGTAGATAGAAATGTCCCACATTTCCAGTAATTTCCGATTCATCTTCAGGGATTTTATGATATGATCTGTACCTTGAGTTTTCAACCAAACATTTCAAATGTAAGCAAGAAATTTGTGAATGTTTAATGAAAAATGGATTTTTTTAAATTTAACATGGATGCACACGGCGAGCAACTTCTGTAGAAATATTGTAAAATACACTCGCCTCGGACATAAGGGAGGAAAAGGATGCTCTGAAGTTATGTGTTTGCTATCCGAGAAGTCACTTTGAAGACGTGTGAAAATATGTGTAAAGAGGAACTGTAGTGCTAGTTAATGGACGCGAGTGGGAAAGGTGACGTGACTTTTGGCCCGGGGCCCTGGAGGAGACGGGAGGGGTGGGCCCACACTGGAGGCATCAGAGAGGACCGGGCGCCTCAGAAGTTGACACGGGCCGGGCTGGGGCTTTGTGCTTGGTGGGCCAAGTGTACAGGCGAGATGGGTCGGACCCGGCCTGCGCTCTGCTGTGTGCATTGCCCCCCAGCCTGTATCAAAGACCGGCCCGGCCTGTATTATCATTTGACTCCGCCGGCCATCGCCTCTCCTCTGAAGTCTCCTCTCTCCACTTAACTCTTCTTCCATCAACCCATTTTTATCTTTATTTCAAAACATTCTGTTATAATGGCAACGTAAAATCAATTTGTAGTATACGATAACAACTGAAGTGAATGGATAAGAAATTAGTGTAGTTTGTTTATTGGTATTGATAGGCATAATGATAGAACTGGTACCTAGTCAGCAGTGAGTAAGTTGTGACTCGGTCTATAGGCTGTCCCTCTGGTCTGGTGGCATCCTGCCTTAAGGTCTAGGCCCATCCTACCCAAGCCAATTCTGGGGTGGGAGACGGCGTCATTGGACGCTTGGGCAATTATCTGAGCAGAGGAGTAGCCAGCTGCCACGGCCGGCGGGCCTACAGGAGGAGACGGGTACTGAGTGGGGGTGACGTAATGTATTCAAAGGGGTAAGGGGGAGTAGTAGGGGTTGTCAGCCAGGGTTTAGGGCCGAGGGTAAGCTGGGGTACAGCAGGGTTAAGAGGGTATGGTGGTTGGACTGTGTTCTCCACGGGTTGATGAATGAGTCGTGGTGTATTTAGGTGAAGATGGGATGGTGGTCTGGGAGTAGATGGGAGTACAGGGTGAGAGCGTCAACCCTGGAGGAAACGTAGCCAGACCTTTAGGGTGGGGCCAGTGGCTGGTGGTGGTGCTGGAGAGGGGATGTGCGTTAACCCCACGCCCTTCCCCGACCAGCCCCTGCCCCAGCACAGGCTCCAGATGAGACTATTGATTGGTGTGGGAAGCGGGGTGGGAGATGGTGAGCCGATTCGAGGGGTGTGGTTTGCTGGGGGCTTTGTGGGCTTGGTGGAACTGATATCTGGTCCACGTACGGGGGATAGTGTCCACCCAACAAATCATCGCGGTGATTTGTTATGGTGAGACTGATCCCATCTGGGGATAAACAGGCCAATAGAGCCCGGCCGGCGCCCCGATTAGGGGCTGGGCGGCTTTAGCCTTAGAGGTGTCTGTCAGTGATTACCCTGACCTCCAAGGTTCCCCACGTGTGGACCCTTTCCCCCCAGTAATGGGGTTACGGGATAGGAGAAATCCTCCTGGGTTCCTCCATAGTCCCGGCCAACTGAGACCGGCCGGCTTGGAGTGAGTGTGGGTATCGTATGGTGGGGCGTCCTGGTGTCAGCGTGGGATAGCGTCGACATGGGAAAGGACCGCATTGCCTCTCCTCCAGTGTCTGCCACCCCTGGAGGCTCACCCCACCTCCCGATAATCATGGGGACCCGGCAGCTTAGCGACTGGCCGACCGGGGCATGGCTGATCCGCTTAGGGCTATCTCCTGGCCCGTGCTACGACTTTATTACATACACATGTCAGACAAAGCCCACGGCCCCTACAGCCACCCTCCTCCAGCCCCACACGCACTACACTGTGCCTTCGATTTGCCCGAACACTCCCCACGTAGTCCGGCCTGGTCAGAACTCCCCTGATAAGACCACCTCCACCACCACCCCATCATGGCCATCACGACCACGGCCCTCGGACAGCGCCAAGGACATCGGAACTGACCAATCCGCTGAACGCCTTATCGGTCCGGCCGCCGGGAGGAAGTGGTCGGCCATTAAGCGCTAAACCCATGGGGGAGGGGTGAATAAAGTAAATAAAACAACCCACAAAAATAGAAAAAGGAAAACGACTAGACGCAGTGCTACGCGCCGCGCCCCATCCCGGCGGCCATATTTGCCGACATAACAGAGGGCAGGGGATCCGGCCGCCGGGACCTGATAGGATGAGATTCCGGTGGACTTCCGGGTGCCCATTTCCGGTCAGGGCTGACCTCTGACCCCCGGGGCTGATGACGTACGCCCCAGCCTCACTTGGACCTGGCCGCTTCTCGATTTGACCACGGCGGAGACTATCAGTGCTAAAACAATCGGGCGGGGCAGGCTTGTAGGGTTAGGGTGGACGGGTGGGGGTGCAGCATCCCCTCCCACTTCTATGTCCCCATGTTGGGGCAGTGGGGGTGGGGGCGGCGTGTCCTCGGCTACCCGCGGGTGTCTGGCTAACAAGGCCTGTATTAGATCATGTTTGATGGGGCCAGGCCGTGTCATTCGGCAGAGGGCACCCCTGACGTGTGTGTCTTACCGGGGGCTGGGGGGTAGCGTATACCCCCACCCCTCCTGTCAGTGTGTGGGTGTAGGCCCCTGCCCCGTCAGCTGCCCGCACCGTTCCCACAACTCCCCTGTATCTGAATAAATATAGCGCATCGACCCACGTCTAGCCTGCTGGCCCATCCCAGAAAAAGGCTCTAGGCATGGGGCTCGGGGAGGGGAAAAAGACATAAACCAAGTATATAGCTGGAAGCGAAGCAGCTGTATAATTCTAAACATGGAGTTCTTTTTCTGTCAGATAAGCAACGTATATATTATGTATTGTTATGGTAATAATACATGGAAATGGGCTTAACAACATATTTTTGAAGTTTAATCATATTGGTGCTTTCGTATATCTATAATACCCCTCATGAAGAATGAAAACCGGCTAAGTTCAGCTTTTTTGGCCTATCCCATTTGTCTTCTATTCCTGGACGCGAAAACAAGACGTGCTTATTGGAATATTCCCTGTTGCTATAGTTAGCCAAACAACGCCTTGGGACAACACCGCTGGCTATTTTCAGAAATAACCCTGCGTCTCTCTAGCACTCTGCAGTGGCTCAATACCTTTTCCACCACCCCCCGACCACCACCCCTTCCCTGCCCGCCCTGCTCGTTTCCGTGACAGTACTCCCCTCCCTCCAGGGGGTCGTCAATACGCTCAGACCACCGACCCTGCTTCAGTTGCCATCGGCTATTTATCAATATCTCACTGGCGGCGTCGATATTGATGTTTTAGTCGATACAGGCTGGGCTCGGTCTTGGCTGGGCGGAGGAGGAGGAGGAGGCATTGCCAGGGGCGGGGTGAGATGGGACCTACCCCCAGAACAAAGTTCACCTCTCATCTACCTCCAGCCCCGAGTTTCTCCAGTGTAGACCGTGGAGGATCCCCGTGTAATCCCCTCTAAACAAGGGGCATCCGCCCAACTCGGCCCCCACCTCTTCCTCACGTCAACCAATGTACTAAACAGGGGGATATCAACCGTCCTCTAAGTGCAGAAAGTTGGTAACCAACACCCTTAACACGGGGATACGACCTTTTTGCACTGAGACCTTTTTCTACTTTTATGTCTAGTGTGTTCGTAGATTGTGTGTAAGTTTAGCAGCGTATGGTACTGGTACCAGTACAATTATAAAGTTCAGATCATCGATTTAGGTATTAGCATAGAACTTGCGCACCCAGTCCCAATCATTTAAAGTGTAGCCCAGAGGAGTTCTTCCACCCAACCCTCCCCAACTGACGCCGATTCTTAGTCCCTGAGCAGGCCGAGCTCGTCGGACCAGTCCAACCCACGATAGTGATAGATGTCTTAATTTCGCTAAAAGCTCAGTTGCAGTACACAATAGGGGCCGGGATCAGCGGATCAGCAGGTGTCAGCAGGGGTCAGGGAGTGCACTTGGCGGCCTCATCACCCCATTGGTCGGTCCGTGGGGTTTTATTGATGATCACATCATGTGTGGTTAATGATGTGTTTTAAGGTCATTGGAAGCTCGCCGGCTGTTATAATTACGTTGGGAGAGTGGCAACACACAGTCTGATTGTCGTCTGCCAGCCTCTGCCGTTTCCCGCCACTTTCCACTTACTCTCAATCTTCCCACCCTTTTTAACCAACCAGAAACTTTAAATATTCAAACGGAGAGTCTTTGAAAATTTAAACGCTGAAACGAATCAAAGCTATTTTCCCAGACGTCAATTTAAAAGAGTGTAACTGCGAGGGTGGATTAGATATTAACCCATTTGTTTGGGTATAATGGGTGTTTGTTTGGGCAATTGGGTTTGGGGAGAAAGGGTTAAGTCTGTCAACTATAGGCGGAGAGTCAGGATGGCTGGTGTCTCCTGACGATAATGAAGCTGTCAGTGTGTGCTCGTTGATTGGGTTATATTGACACTGGCCCAGTGCAGTGGCGCCCGGTACCCTCCAGTGTCCCAGCCCCTACTGCTGCCGAGATAACCTTCACAGGCAGTGCGTTACCATGGGAGATAAACAACGCAGATAATGCTTTAATGATAATACCCCCTTTTCCCAATAATCGTCTCCCCAATCAATTCCGTCATGTTTTGCTACGTTTATCCTTGGTTTAATTAAAGTAGTGCATTCGTGTACTACTGATATATAACTTATTGAAGCAGATACACTCTAAAATTGAAAAAAAAAAAGACAATTAAAAAATGAACTTACGTCTAATCAACATGTTAGCATTTCATTCAAAATGCTAATCCTTTGCCATCCTGTATACATTGACTCACTGTGGCTGCATGGAGATAACATTATAACCTGTTTTTCCTTCTTTCTTCCTTCAGAACACTTTCACATATTCGTCGGAGATCTAAGCCCGGACATCGAGACCCACCAGCTCAGAGATGCGTTTGCGCCTTTTGGACAGATATCGTGAGTAGAACTTTGCTGGCTGGCACTAACACCTTAATGTTGTCCGTTTGTCGTTTCTTTTCCAGGAAGTCTGCAACTCTAGAGATGACAGCTTTCAGGAACAAACGATTACTTTTTAAGTCAAGTAGAAAATCCCAGACAGTGCTGTTTATATATTCAGGCCAGATCTCCTATATCGCCTTTCCTAGCCAAGTTTATCCGAACCAGGCCAGAAAATTCATGTTCGTCTTGTTCGTATGGATTTTTGAAAAAAAGTACAAGTGCTATGGAATTTGCATATTTATTGAGTCGGCGAATTTAATTACTGGTTCCATGTCTAAGACCCATCGTGAGTGACACCTAGAGATGCTTTACTACAAACATCAATCATAATTATTTAAATTCCACAAAGTAGGTTGATTTTTCTATTCCATTTCCAAAGCGGTATTCATCATATTAAACCCTGCAAATAGGGATAGCCCCAGCATCCAGTGAATCTCAAAATAACATTGGGTGGCAAACTGGGAAGGGTTTGTTGATACTATCAGTGTTTAATTATAGAAATGTATTAATGGGTGTCGGTTGATTAAAAACGTGCCCAGAGCCAGTCCACCAGAAATAACCATAATGGTATCCATTGAAAAAGGGGTAGAGAGAGGGGGCAGATGCTTGTCTGATGCGGAGGCTGGATGTTGACACATCGGACTCAGTTGAGTGTAGAAGGGAATGCTTGCCGCAATCGAACTGATTACTACCAGACGCCATTCTCCGGGCGTTTTTTTGTCTCTGTGTGTTTAGACAGAGCCGAGACTGAGTCTGTGAGCTGCAGCAATATACTCATCTGACTACTTAAGTCAGGTTTACATCATCACCTCTTAAGTAGATTGCCTTTGGATAACGCTCATTATAGCTAATAACAACAGGTTTGAAGATTAGGACAACTTTTTGATAACATTTAAAATGAAATTTGTGTAGAAGAAAATCGAAGACATTTCAGATATTACTTATTGAAGTGTTACAGCAGGGGAATGTAAATCCGCCTTAAGTCCGACTCGGAACTACTCATCCCAGACCAGGAACACCAAAAAGCGAGCAGCTCACGTCGTGTTTGAGCGAGGAGGGAGAAAACTGGATGGGGATGGAATGCAGAAAAAAAGGCTCCACCCAGACTATCCCACTTCTAACAGCTTCGCACCTCCTTTGTTGGACTCTCGAGGGATTGCCGTCAATATCTCATCAAAATACTAATTAAAAACCAAGAACTGCGCCCGGCAACGTGTATTGTCACTGATGCACTTCTTTAGGCACGGTGGACTCGGTCCCCAAATAGCTGTTGTCATCTGGGGTGGCGGGGGTGGCGAAATAATAGAAGGGAAGACGCGGACTTTGGGGCGACAGAGGCAACGAGATAGGAGCGACAGATATTCAGACAGACAGGTCCAATAGCGCGGCAGATTGAAGCTGTCGCGGGCCTGTCGTCGCAGGTAGCATGGGCGACGGGTCGCGGCGACATGCAAATTGGGTGGTCGTCGCGCGGATTATTACACAGGAAATTGTTGATAAACACGCGCCCACCGCCATACACAAAACCAACAATTCCCCCTTTTTGAGCGCGTTCCCCCCGCTGCCAAAGCCTCCCGCCGCTCCTTCTCTCCCCCTGACAAGTAGAAGACGGATAGCCCCGCGCCGCTCCCCGCTGTTTGCTTAATATTAATTTTGAAGAGCATTTGGCACTTAGCCGAGCTGGCGCTGAGGCGACCAGGCGATATGGACTAGATCATGAGACTCTCTCCCCCTGCCCCTTCTTCCTGGGTAGTATTTGATGTTATTCAATGACACCCGCTCGGTTTAAATCCACCCATATTGAAGGAGGAGCCTGACGGTTCGAATTCTAGAAAGCTAACGGATGAAGTGTAAGGACGAAAATAAGTTTGGGAATAGGGGATGTTTGGAGATTGGGCGCTCTCGTGTCCTGTCGGTAAGAGGAATCCGGGGATAAGGGAGCAGTTAGGTCTGTAGGAAGAGAAGTTTAAAGTTTGGTTATCTGAAAGCAAAACAAGGCGGCAGGCAATAAAAGCAGTTGATTACTGCTTGTAGGTTGTCAGGCGCGGCGGGCGGCGAGCTGAGCTATCTGATGCCTGTTTAAGCCCGGGTCTCTCCGCCTTCCTCCCCGGGGTATGTCCACACTGCAACCGGATCTAGCCGCCAGGGCCGCCGCGCCCAAGGCTCCGCCAAGAAACCCTACCGGTTGTCAGGTGCAATCACTGCAGCTTAACGGATTAAAGCCTAAATGAGTCTAGATTAATAATGTGATTAATGAGTCGGCCAGAAACAATGGTCGATTCCGAGCAGCTTTTTTCCCTGCTTGTGTAAACGCTTCCCAATTCAATAGGGAGCTGATTAGTTATTCATCCCTATGAAGTTATCTACACTCTAACCAGGGATATTTCTTTAATTGAAAAGATCTATAATGAGAGCAGCTCGCCTGTCCCAGGCTGATGACACACTTTGGGACTAATCTAGTTTGCTCTATTGCCTTTCTGCCATGAATGCTGCAAGAAACCAAATTAATGGCTCCAGTGCTAAGACTAAAAATCCCACCTCTCCCTCCCCACAAAGTATTCCCGTCCTGGCCACAGAGAAGCATTTCCCCCTTCCCCACTCTATCCCCCTTAAAACTACCGTCCTCCGGGCCACTTCCCCAATAAGTAGCCTGTGTGTGTTGGTGTGTGCACTGCGACTCGGCCAAGTAGAGCACCAGTGAGCTTATTTATAGCCCCCACGACTCGTACATTCATATATATGCTGTCTTCCCAGCCCCTGTGTGGGTTCCCACTATTTCACCACAGATTATAGAAGCCTCAACTGAACATCCTGCACCGATCTCACCAATCTACTCTGCCCCTCTTAACGCTTTGTTTTCCACCACTTCTCTGCCTTTTCCTGATCATGACCTACTCTTCTTCCTGCTCGTTTTCCCCTGTCTTTTCTTTCTCTCTTCCACTGTCCCACCGACCAGTTAGTTTACCGCCCTCCCTCCCTCCCTCCTCTCTGCCTGGCCGCCAGTCTGCGTGCCATTTCATTACTTTTTGAGCCTCGGAGCGTGAGTATGACGATAATGTAGGTTGAAAGCAGGAAGAGCTTGTCGCTACTGCACAGTGTAATAAATCTTTTAATGGCATTTCCGTCGATCGCCCAGCCTGCGCTGCCCAAAGTCGTGCGTAAATTTGCTAACTGTTGACGCTCTAATGGGTCACATGGGACGTGTGAGGCTGCATTCCACCAAATGCCATATGAGCCGAGCAATGGATCGGCTATAAATGCTAGTATTTATTGACAATGTGAATTTAATGGTACGCATTTCCACTGACAACGTGGTAGAGTTACACACATCTCGAGAAGTTGACCAAAAACTGGCTGTCTGACTACTGTTCGTTCCATATCAAAGTACTACATTATGCGACTGAGAACGTTTCGGGAGTTCCCAGCTCTTGTAGTGATGTTAACAGTCTTTTCCACGGGTCCTATAGTGCCATACATACCATATGTTGGTCTTTCCAAATTCAAAGCTTCCGGTCGTGCTACACTATCAATTCATCATACGTCACATGCCACGCTTGCCCGAGAACACTCCGTTATCAAAAGCAAAAGGCTCCAGAGGAAAGGGATGGAGGTATACGACTGATTAGTGGACTTTTTAAGCGAAAATCTAGACTAGTCTCCGTCTCCCTGCACTACTTCCCCCCTCAGCCCCTCAGCCCCTCAACCTGACTACTCAGTACCCCGTCTCCCTGCACTACTACCCCCCTCAGCCCCTCAACCTGACTTCTCAGTACCCCGTCTCCCTGCACTACTACCCCCCTCAGCCCCTCAACCTGACTACTCAGTACCCCGTCTCCCTGCACTACTACCCCCCTTAGCCCCTCAACCTGACTACTCAGTACCCCGTCTCCCTGCACTACTACCCCCTGAGCCTGACTACTCAGTACCCCGTCTCCCTGCACTACTTCCCCCCTCAGCCCCTCAACCTGACTACTCAGTACCCCGTCTCCCTGCACTACTACCCCCCTCAGCTCCTCAACCTGACTACTCAGTACCCCGTCTCCCTGCACTACTACCCCCCTCAGCCCCTCAACCTGACTACTCAGTACCCCGTCTCCCTGCACTACTACCCCCTCAGCCTACTTCTCAGGCTGGCGCTGGGTGCCGACAGGCGTGGCGGGGATCAGCAGGCGGCCGTCGGCAACCAGCTGTAGCCCGCCATCCATCACCTCACTCTCCAAGCACAGGTGTCCGCCCTATTATTCCGCTGTCAGCTGCATTTTATCACCTGCAACATCGGCCCAAAACCGAAAATCGCCTTGACCCTGAGAAAGCGGATCCATAGATCTCTCCCCTTCTCCCCCTCCCCAACTTCCACCACTTCCTCTCCTCTACCCGCCTCCTTCTCACTCTTCTCTTTTTTTTTGTATGACGTGTAGCGAACGCCTTTCGCTGGCTGGACCTTGTTCCCATAGTCCCTTGGCGAATTAAAGGCTTAAGTCTCAGTTCCTGATAGGGTTAACGTACACTTCTCTACATATACTGCGGCAAGGACAAAGAAAGCATTCAGAATCATACTATTACTAGATTGAATTTGAAAGTAACATTCTAAAGTCCTTAGTCAAGGAACTTTTTTTCCGTACGTTAACCGAGCTGAATGGAATGTATACCCTTTCCTCCTTTTTTTAAAAAAAATTGTTTATTAAGTAATTCATTGCAGGGTTGCCCCTGGTTTTCGGTGATATTACAATGATAAAGTGTAGTAAATAAACATTTCAGGTGTAATTATAAGTATCCTCTTATGGGTGACGGTACCTCTAAATGATACACAAGGTATCCAAGCGACATTGAATCAGGGCCAAACTTTGTCAGAGGCATAATATCTTTTTAAATGATAACTGAATCCAAAGTCAGCCGAGTCTTTACGTTCGTAAAAGCTCCAAAGACACACTAACAACATGCAAAACAAATAGCAATGCGTGCGAGCATCAGCTGCGGCTACATGGGCAATAGATAAGTGGCAAAATGAGCAATGGAGCAACTCCAACATGAGCAATAGAGCAGCTGTAGTCATTAGGTCTGTGCAGCGGGCGGATGGCTAAGACCCCCTGGTGAGTGGTGGGGCCGACTGATGGATCATCTGGCCAGGCTTTGTCCTGGGTCTGGTGGCCGCGGATTATCTTTCCCTGTGTTATAAGACAATAGGTCATTGTGTGGCCCTCTAGTCCCGCCAGGATTGGTCTCCGGGCTGCTTCATTGACTGACCGCCACTGTTCTACATAACACAACGTGCACCAGGGTTTGGGTTTGTAGTGAAACCCCGAATGAAACCCATAGAAACTGAGGATGATGAGTGATGGAATCTGTCGTATACATGCACGATATCCGATTAGGGTAGACTACGATAAGTAATATGTGTAGCCAACACTGCACCATTTCTATGGCGCGTCCCTGCTCTGAGCATGTTCCATTTGTATGCATATGATATGGCGTGTAATGAACGAGATGATGTGTGGACCATAGTCACGTCGTCCATTAACGTGCTGCAGTGGCACACATTAAATATAAATACAGGAGCACTTATCCACTCCGAATACATCAAACACCATTGGAAGGTGACAGATCAGGAAAGTTGGTTTATTCTAATATCCAAATGGCCATTCTTTTGACTTTATTGTCCAAGCAAATATCACGTTTTCCTATTTATGACTATACACAATGTTCGCAACATGTAGAAGTCGCACACACTTAGAGGTTCACCATTCTATTCTCGGGAGAAGGCTGACTGCGGGGAACGTTGGAGGACAGGATTCCTTATGAATCATAGATGGGCAGCAGACCCTGGTAACCCTAGCTCTAAGGGTCCTCTGTGTCCCAATCCCTAGAGCTGCGCACGTAACAGAGGAGCCTAAAGGGGTTCAGCAATGCAGGCATATGATATAATAGTGGGTTGTGGACGGCTGAAGAGGGCCCAGAGAAATATAGGGATATAATTGTGGGTTTTAGTAGCACGCAAGTGATCCTGGTGAGTCGGCGATTACATGTCACTCTCCCGTGACAGATGCAATACGTTGATGTACACGGTAAGGCCTGGATTGGGGCGATTCAATTGCCTTAATAAAGCCGGCAACTTCAGCCAGTTGACAGACATAGCGCCTCACTACACCAATTGCCTCTGTAGACTTACAGCTAAAACCATTTCATTACGTTGTCTCAGTGTATCATGGCGGATGCAATTCAGCCTATTATATGAAAAAAATAATATCCCTAACAGACGGACTGCCTTTTAGCAGTAGATTCCCCGCGGCAGGAAATATCTCATTTCTCTAAAAGAAAATAGCTCATTAATCATTCCTTGTCAGGGAAGGCTTTCACTTGAAAGCAGCTTGGAACGACGCGGGAAACGAGAGACCAAAGGATCTGACTCTGCCTTCTCGTCACTCCCTTGTTAGTTGAGAACCATTTGATATATATGATGTCTTACGGATAATGTGAGACGGTGTTCTACTACACACAGCCCCACTAACCCCTGAGTCCTCACACTTAATGATTTCCCATCAGTAACGTTATACTTGGGTTAAGTTAAAAGATGAACCTTAGATATTGTAGCAATAAGGGGAAACTTTTTCGGAATACAAATACTTAGTTCAATTTCACTTCCAGACAATTGTATTTGGTTCAGTTTCCGATCCTGACATTTAAACTGTTAAATGTTCTTTTATGAAAAGTAAAACATTCATATTAACCCGCTTTACTTCGGCTGCTTGTTATTGCGTCGCCGTATCAGACTTCCATTATATAACAAAGCGTCCACCTTCTAACGTTGCTATAAGACCCAGCAGAAGGAGCCTGATCCGGCCGGCCGTGCCCTTAGCCGTCCCATTCGCCCTTCAGTCCGACGACAGGGCCCTGGCCTGGACAATGGCTCCGATTGCTCCTCATCTCCACTTCGCCCTTAAATAACTTTTTGTGCTCTCCGTTGCCATGGTTACTAGGATATTAATCTGGGAGTAAGCGTATATTAATCACGACCGGTTGTTGGGTGGGTAGCTGTGATCATGTGGCCGGCTTTTGTCAGCAGAGGATAGTAACCCAACACGCACGCATAGCTTAGAGGTAACCATGGTCGTTTTGTGTCGGTTAGGCCGGTTCAGCATGATGTGGAAATTGTGCTTGCTCGACGGCCATTTTGAATGTCGGCACTATCCCATTGTGTTATAGAAAGTCTGTTCGTTTTGTTACAAGTTTATTGCGCCGCTTATGCAGTATAATTACGCAGGCAGAATGAAACCTTTTTTATGAGAGGTAGATCCCTTTCTTTGAAAATCAAAATAGCTTTGCCCCCTACTTTTACCGCAAAGTCTAACGTAGCCAACTGAGCCAAGATGTCATCCTTCTAGATAAACGGCCTGACCCTTCAATTCCCATCCGCTCTAGGTAAAGTGCTCCGGAGATCAGGAAACACAATAGGCTAAAAGCCATAATGGTGCCGCCTATTTTACCAGGGCCCTACTGGTATTTGGTGGACGGAAAGCCAATCTCCTACCGCCTCAGAAGACGGTTGTTTTAGAAACAGGAGGAAAAAACTGCTCCAGTTAGAGACGCAAAATAGGACTCTCCAGAATTCCTAGACGAGAGGAAAAATGATTCCGATCGTGACATTTGGGGAGTCTGCACCCAAGAAGACTTAAGAGGGAGCAGCTCGCGAGCGGCTCGGGCAGGTGTCGCCTTCTGTCTAGTCACGACCGGACCCTCCAGTACCTGGCATGTACTCAGGGGGAAAAAAGAAAGGGCCAAATAGAGGTCAGACTTCAATATATTTGTCTTCCTCCCTCCACCGAGGGCCTCTTTCATATTTGTAGAGGGATCGAAAGACTAATTGTGAGAGAAATAGCGTTAAAATGTAAATCGAGCGCCTGTTGTTTGTTGAGATATATCATACCCAGCGACTTGATATTATTTATAAATGCTGATTGTATGAACAGCTTTAAAAGACGGGTCTTATGTCTTGCAACACAAATAGAAGTGAACCTGACACTATTGATTTTGGTATAATTGTCAGAAAAGAAGCTGAATTAAACCAAAAAACGAGGGATAGGTTACACGACAAAGCGATATGTTTGTGCTATCAAGAGTTTGTTGTGTGATAACAAGGGTGGCATTGTGTGTTTGTATTCATAGAATCATATTAGACCTTCTAAAGAATCTTTAACTTTGTGTGATTTTGCTATGAGGGGAAATCCTACCCGACCAAAGACCTCGGATTATACTCAGGTTGCTTTGCTTTCCTAATCGGCCATCCTAACAAGCATATAGGTGAGCAGAAAAGACACGCTTGAATATGATAAATATTTTGAATGGGTTGATATTGAATAGAGACATAAATTGAGTATTATACTAGGTCATAAATATCCTAAATATAAAGGAAAAGGAGGATTTATCGTACAGTTATTAAAAAAGCAAAGATGGATGCCTTCGGAGGAAGCTTCCAGGTCGGTGGTGGTGGGCTAAGGCACGAGTTGCCAGACAACCCAACGCGACCTCTGCTGGTAAAAGGGGGCGATTTGTAAGGGCCAGCAATGCGACAATGTTATCACGGCCCGACATACTGCAGGACACAACCCCCCTCACTCCCCCCGCGGAAACGGCCGCCATTTGTAGGTCTGTGTAGCCCTGAATACCCCCGCCAACCGGAGTACACTGGGGCCAAAGTGGTGTAGAACTGGTGCTGACCGCCGGGCGCCCTGGGCCTTTAATGACGGGCATTGTGAGGGGGCCGACATCAGTCAGGGCGGGCCCACAATGATAGGACGGGGCATTATCTGGGTGGGGGCTAGACCGGGGCAGCAGGGGCCAGTGTCGCCCTCTGTCCGACTAAGTGCGGGACAAGGGCATTTATACCACCACCAGCAGATAACCCCTGACCCGGTTACAACTGATAGCAAAAATTGACTGGGGGAGTGATGCTATTTTTGCAACATTGATGTATTGGATTAGATTATATTCTCGGTATGATGCAGAGTCATGGATGACCGGTAGAATAAACATTTTCACAATGGGCTTAATTGTGAGATGGCGTAGGTGATGTCGGGAGTGCAGCACTCAGTGTGGATGGCCCTTAAGCTGCGCGGCGCGTTGTATCTGGTGGAGCGGCGCGCGGTGTAGGGTGACGCGGCATGATGGATGTTTACCTGCATATTGACGCCCCGCATGCCGTCCGTCAACACGCCGCCCGCCCGCCATCGACGTGACGGCGCGCGCCCTGTTTGTCCAACATGGCCGCACACGCCCGGCAGGAGGAAACGAACGCGCCGCCCACCCACCCCCGCGCCGCGTCGTCGTCGCGCGGCGCGATGCCCCAACCGCCACCAAACACCAAGCACAGGGACGTCTCCTGGACAAGGAAAGAGAAAGACGATATCGGCCTGGAGGATTATATTTGCAGTTGTGTTTTTTTCCCAGAAGGAAAAGCCTTTATCGCAAAAACAATAATGACACATTATACAGATTGTGATCGGCTTTTTGCAATCTTGCTGACGAATGCATAATCCTTATATTGATCGAAGATCAGTAAATAGCTCAAATGGAGACACGTTTTTATGTTTGGAGTAATATGAGAACACAACCTATATATACATGCGTGCCGCGCATCCCCCCTATTTTGTTGGCTGGCGAGTGTTGGGTAGTTTTCCGTGGGAAACCTATATGATATCCCAGACTGAGTAGGAGTATGCTGCCAGGAGGAGCCATGTGAAGGGACCATCTCCCCCCTACATCTGGCTTTCCTCCTGTGTAGTCAATCACCACCACAGGCCTTAATGGTGATGACGGGTATAGTAGCCGTGGATTGAGTTCAGGCCCCCTGCGAACTGTGTGTGTCCGTCTGGAAACACTGCTTCAGAGCAAACCACCAGATATGTAACGAGGGTGTGTATCTACCACCCGACCTTCCCATGGGCGATTAGTTAGTGAACGTAGTCACCGTTTGGGGTTTGGCGTCGGGCTTATGTAACCATCGTCGTCGCTGAACGGCAACTTCCGGTGGCGGGTATAGCCTGAGGCAGTGGGCGCCGCTTGTAGTCGGTGGGTGCGTACCCCTGTGTGATTATGACCACGCTGGAGGCGTGTCTACGATGGGAACCAGTGCCAGCTAACCTACCTCCCAATACCCCGCGCCCGGCCAGCGCCTACTACAGCCTCTACTAACCCACGCCCCTCTCTATAGCCAGTCGGCGCCAACCACGCCCAGCCCAGCGTCCTCCAGTGTGGCTGGTGCCTACCCGAGACCTGTTATCAGGTGGGGCCGACACCTGTATTAGAGTGGGATGGCGTGACATGGGCTGGCAACGAGGGCCCCACAGGGGTAGGGAGTGGGAGTGGTTGGCCGGGGCGCCAAGGGAAGAGGGGGGGGGGGGGGGAAGCAGAAGAGCCGAGCTGCTCCAAAGGGAAAGGGGGAAATCTAATAAATGAAAGCTCTAATGGATAGCGAAAAAAAGTTCCTTAGAAGTAAGTTCTAAATACAGGTTAGACATGTGATTGTGGTGTTCCAAACAAAGCTTGGTGAATAGATTTGTTGATTTTGGCTGGTTTTAACTGGGTCGGTACAAGAAATACGTGTACCAACAAACAGGAGACAAATCCCCCGTATGGCTAAGAACTAACAATGTTGGTTATCTCCATCAGCATAAAATATACGCACGATCTATACTTATCCTCCCTTTGTTCCGTAAATGATTTCCATCAGGCTTGTGCAGCGATAATCTATACATAATCTGTACAATCTGTTGGGCGTTTCACATAAAACAATAGGTTCGCCATGTTAGACTGTATACCTGACTGTACATGTTCTTCATTGTCGAAGTGCAATAGGGGTACAGTAGATTCATGTAAATGCTGTCAGTGCAATCCCCGGTCTGTTAGAAACCAACTGTACAGGTGAAAGCTAAGTGGCGTTGGACACGACAATTGTTTCATGTCGCTCAGGTTTCAGAAGGAGAGGTATTTTATTGCCCGGGCTTGTTGCCCCGCAGGCCCGCCCATGACATGTGCCTACTGCTCGGCCAGGGTAATACTAAGCCGCGAGCAGCTCAGCCTGGTCAGGAGCATGTCAGCAACGACTCATTCCACATGGCCCGGGTAGTTTGTGTTGACGAGCTGCACAGTGATGGCCGCACGTCCCCGCCTACGGCCGGTCTCCAATATCAAATTAATATCCTCACGACGTGGTGCAGCAATAAAAAAGCCGTGCTTTTGAAGTATGAAAAGTTCCTTATGAGGCACTCGTGAAGAGGTTTGGAATTGTTTTTTGTGTGGAATGGAGCGTGCTTCACATTGTTGGGGATTCTGAGTTACCATGAGGAAGACGAGCAGCGGCAGGTAAATAAGTACATGGCGAGTTGGTGGGTTAAGAATAGATCAGTCCGTCCGCTGCCTGTTGACGTTAGGTGGCCTTACTTGGGGAGTGCTCCGAGAGCGTTGACCTCGGCAGGACGGCTAATGACCACTGGTGTTTTTCTAAGGCGGGCGTGGGATACACTGCAAATGCTGTGGCCATGGCAGCGATTAGGGTTTTGTGGGTGGTGGGGGGAGGGGGGGGGGCTGACGTTTAGAGGGGAGGGAGGTTTTGTGGTGGGTTATGTTTCTTCTGTCTGGGCTATGCCGTTGTGCAGGTAAAAGAAGGACAGGACAGACAATGAAAAAGCCCCCTCTCTTCTCTTACTTTCTCCTCCGATCTTACCCCTTTCCCCATCTAGTGCCACACACACATCGATTGAGGGTCGCTCTTAGGCCGGTTGTTTATGGCCGTGGCTGTCTGCCGCCCCCAAAGGCAGGCCTGTCAGGGTGTACATTTAGTTGGGCTACAGACAGCCGTGGAGTTGGGGGGTCGGCAAGGTCTGGGGCCAGGGCTGTCACTCACACCTTTTGTTGCCGCCCACAAAGCCCCAGCCGGCGATCAGATGTTGATCACTGGTGTTCGCCGCGCCGTATCGCCGCCCTCCCATTGTGCGGGCCGCGCCGCCCGTTTCCCACGGATCCAAAGGATCAATGAAGGCGCCCCTCCTGCTACTTCTCCTCCCCCGGCGAGCTCCTTGTCCCCTCCCCCCGCCGACACGGCCCTCAAAGACTGACACAGAGACCCTCTCACTGTAGCGGGCGCCGCGCCCAGCACCCATAGAGCTTTCCGCTGGATTGGCCTTGAAGGCTGAGCCTATGGTGTCCGGGGATCGACGTCTGGGGGTAAAGGGGTGGGCTGCCGGCACAGGGGCGAAGGGTCTTACGGCCAGTTGTCTGGGGAAATAGTCGGGGCGATGTGGGGTTGTCGAGGGGTCGTCTCCGCACTGGCGCGGCCGCCGCCATCGGCTGCCAAATTGTAGGAATAAACTCGTATATTGTAGGCCCAAAGTCGTTGCAGGGCCATCCGCGCGTGGCCCCTAATGGGAAAATGACATCACTCCGAAAAACATTCCAGTCCCCCATATTGTCCACTCCGGTGGCGATCTGCCATCAGCGGCGACCAGTTCGCGTGGCCTTTATGAGAAAAGATGGCCCTTTTCACGACAGGGCCCTGCTGACTAGGGTCATACATTCACGGCCATCTAGAAATACGGCCGTGAGGGCGTTCCATATGCTTTAGCATTTTTTATGTAGGCCCGTGCCAAGTTCTATGGTTTATATGCACCCTTACCCACCGACTCATATGTCCTGTACACTATTTACTGAATCCATCACATCAAGCAATCCCCATATTGGGGCCTGCTAAAACTCGCACAGGATCCAAGCCAATTATATATGCTGTATTGTAGCAACCTTTCCGAAATGTAACACGACTCCTGTCAGCCTGACCTGGTACGTTATACTGCCCCTGGATCTGCCCAGCCTAAATCCGACCTAACAGGGTCGTGGCAATAAGCCTGACGTCTGGATTTAGGGTCGTTTGGGAAGGGTGGTGAGGGAGGCGTGACTTCAAGTGCGCATGCGTCAAAGGTGAGCCACCTACCTGACCTCCGTGACCTTGCGGCACCGGAGACAAAAGGCAAGGTCAGAACGCCGGGGCGGCGGGCTCTCAGCAGAGCCACCTAGCGACAGGCAGGGGAAGCCATAACAGGAAGCCACTGTCAGCTGGGGAGTTTGGGCCATGGGTAGTTGGGGTGGGCAGGGTGGTGGTGGGAAGGGCGGGGCGGTCGTTGGGGATTCAGGGGGGACGGTGACTCCCCCTGGTGGGACGCAGGTCGGCAATGACACAGTTTCCGGTGCGCCATTACCATGTCGGCCGGATGGATGGGGGGGGGGGGGGGGGTGCACAGAGCGACGGGACGGTCGGGGGTGACCAAGTTGGGGAATAGAGGGTGTCAGGACTGGCGGGGCTCCGCACAGAGGACATAGTACATTCATGGTGTGTGTCAATGTGGAAGGTATTGAAACGCCATACAGTGGTATATCATCCAGTATTATATCCGTGTTTCCATCTGAAAATACATGGACCTGGCGCCATGGGTTAAGTCTTTATTCCTTCAACTGTTAATAGCCTTAGTTCTTAACTCTGCCATCACTCTGTTGTCTCTTCACTTCAGCCTACTCACAAAAGCTGCCATTAGAGAAACAAAAGGTTAACCCTATACCTACTCGGTAACAGATGCTGTCGACAGCTTAACCAACTGCGACACTAGAGAATACCTCAGCAGATAGCGAAGGGACCTTGCTTTGTAACAGGTGGGGATAAAATAAACGAACCTTTTTATTTGGACCCTTGCGTGTTCAAAGAGGTAATGATTGAGGGTGTGTCTTGTCAGAAACCGGGTCCAACTGGGGGTTGTCGGGTTGTTAAGAGGCGAGAGTTCGCGGGTTCACGCAGCCCCTGGAAATCGGGGAAAACCGAGTAAGTTTTATGGCTTCTTGTCATTGCCAAGTCATTGAACTTGGCCATTTATTTGTGGAAAACGCATTCAGATAACCCATGTTATGGTTGCACCCGAACATTTTTATATAAGGGAGGTCACCTGGTTTTCTTAGAGATCCCATTTCGGTTGGAATGGGAGAACGATATTTTGAGCTGTAGAAAATGACATTGAAAGGTCCGCGGCATCAGGAACATGATACCTATATCTATTTAAAAGGGCCTTATATTCAGGTGTGCATTGGCTGAGGGCATTTATGACCTTTCCTTGCCGTGGAGGAAGATTCCCCTGCAGACGGGCAGGAGGGCCCCATGAGAGAGTAGGTGGGGGTTGGGGGCCAGGCACCCATCACCCCCTCCAGGTCCCCAGGGCCCTCGAGGGTACTTAACCGACAAAAGTCAGGCCCAGTGGGGAAACCCTAACACCGACATCCACGCCACCGCCTCGTACTAAACCGATCTTTGGGGACCCTAAATCTTGTAAAAGAAAAAACAGATTGGGCACACAACTCTATGAATAAGACTGCGATGAGAGGAAAAAATGGACTCGTATTGTCGTCTCATGACTTAACCATATGGAAATGTATGCAAGTAAGGTGTCTAAAAAGTAATCAGTTTAAAAAGTGAATCGATACCGCTGTCCTGCATGAAAAGCGGATAATCGAAAGGTTAAGTTTAGTATAATCCATTGGCACAGTTCAGCAAACACGAATTAATCTTTATAACAGCAACATTAAGGTCGTGCAAACTAGTTGAAATTTTAGTGTTTATTTGACGCTGGACAAAATTCTACAATGGCCAATCGCCTGATGGATGACAGGCTTGGTGGCGCGGGGATGGGCCCCACACGCTGTGAACTTTAGCGTACGGCCCGCCGCATTCCCGCGCTCTATTTTCAGGGCACACAGCCGCGCCACCTCGGCAAATATTGCTAGAGAAAATATTGTCCGTGTCGCCATGGTATTGGATGTTGGTGAGCATTTGTTGGACAGCCCAGCGAGTCGCCCTGTGATGATGGGACATCAGGGGCTCGTGCTTGTGTTCGCTATGCTATTGATTATAAAGAGTCGGGTGTGGGCCTGGCGGTGGGGCCCACACCCCCCGGCCCTCTAGTGTTGATTCCCCCCGCGCCAAACACCCATATCCTCAAGGTAGAAATAAATTGGCACCAAATGAAAGGCCTTTTCATAATCTAGGAGACGTCAGTGGCTGGGGGAGGAGGTTGTTGGGGTCAGTTTTGGAGGACCAGCGTCCACTAGTGGCTCGCTCCCACCCATATAGGGGTCATTCTCTTATTGAAAAGTGGGCTGGGAAGAAGGGCGGCGGACTAGATAATGAATCTATTGAGCCCTGTGTGCTTTGGGATGGGGAGTGAGGGGATAGGGGTAGGAGATGGGATAAAGTAGGCCTGGGAAGTATGTTTTCCCTTCTGGCTTTTGCGAACTCATTGATAGCAGTCAGAACAATAGCAACATGTGTTTGACCAAGATTCCGATAGCGGGAAAGCTAAATGAGAAACGGCTGCCCGTGGAGGGAAATTACAGGATATGTACTCACAAGTAGAGCTAATGAGATATTGGCTGTGGGTGAGAAAAAATGGGATTAGGGTCAGTGAACGAGGGAGATGGATTATGGTGAAGACTGATTGCATCGACTTAATTATTGCATGTGGGGCCGGCTCCTACACGTAGGACTTTCATATGATATAGAAAATGTACGTTTCTTTACTTTTGTTTTAAACTATACTTTGTGTGAATATAACATTAAAAGTCAATCTATGAAAAAAATGAGGGAGACAATTCTTTGGTTTGTTGCTTGCATAATGGGTGTGTGTCGATTAACTTAGCACTATCCTTTTTTTAATTTCTATTTCTATTTCTATTGTACTCGATGGAAGTGACACCGACAAAAATCACTGATTTACAGACGGCCTGGGAAATATTTCAGACCACCAGAAGAAGGGAAAAAATGATATCCATTGTGTGTATGAGACAGAGTGGCCTGGGGGGCTCCCTGTAGAAATTAAAACTATATTGTTGTCATTGCCTTTGGGATAATGACCGTGAATTATGGTTGGTTTTCATTGCTCAACGGTTCTTTCCTCTCCAGAGTCGGATGTAGTTTATTAGGTCTTTCTTTTTGTGTTGGAGTACATCTTGTAGGCGGAAGAGACAGGAAGAGGAGGGAGGGAGGGAGGAAATGGGAGATTGGTTGGGGTGGCTTTGTGCATAAAACTCTAGCCATCGTCATCTCCCATCCTCTTGTATGGCCTATATTATAACGCCTGGCTTGTCGGACGCTTCATATTCATAGCTTAATTTACTGTTAAAAAGTGCTTAATTAGCTGTCTTTATGATACGATAAATCAGTGCTAATGGAAGACGGGGTAAACCCAGCCTCTATCAAGCCGGCCGCACATGGCTGGCGTCCCTTTCATCGTAAAACAAGCAGGGCTTCTATCACTCCACTTTGGGTTAACTCTTAGCCAGCCGACCACGACCTCCAGATGACTGGGTGTCGGCTGCACTCCGCACTCGGGACGGACGTAAAATACGGGCTGGGCCTTGTGCATGGTCCTCCATGTGGTGGTAGGGATTAAAGGAGAGGCAACGGCAGCGGCCAGACATTATTATGAGGAGATGAGCTTGAGGCGGATGGGGCTGAGAGTGGAGGTAAAAATGGCCACTGCACCCCCAGCGGTGGTGGGATTAGGGTAGGTGGGGACTATCACCTGCCTCTCTGCCTGTTGTGTCGATCCCCTATCGCCTCCCGCACCCCTTCTACCACCCTCTTCCGCCAGACTGGCACCGCTAGATTTGGTAAGCGTTTAATTAAAACAAGTTGTGGCTGTCACATTACCCGGCGGGCGTCGGCCAGAAATAAGCTTCCGGCACGATCTAGCGCCGGCTGAAAACTGCAAAGAGAAGAGTTGTGGAGGCGAAAAAAGCCAACCTACTAAACGAGAAGAGGGGTGGGCAATCCTCATTAACACCTATCTGGAATCGGTGTGTTTATCCGCGATCATTACCTTATCTCTCCCCACAGGGGTCCAAAACTGACGACCGATAAAGGGCCGTCCCGCGCGCCCAAGAGAAAGGAAAAAATACCAAGGGATCGAGGTCGATTCGACGACTGATAAGAAATGATCTATAATGGGGATGTTGCTTTCCGTCGGACTAGTTGGGCTGAGCCCGGGGCCTGGCCGAGACGGAAACTGCCTGCCCTGTCCAGGGGGTGGCCTGGAGGACGCTCCTGGCCTGGGCAGGTCGGGGAGGTGGGCCACCTCCCGGCCCCCGCTTGTAGCCATCTCCAGGCGGAAATCAAGTCTCCAGTGTCTCGCAGATCTTTCCAATGGTGTCGCTGGCACACCGAAATACCCGCAGCTTGCAGCTGCAATCAGACTCAGTTGGAAGGGGTGGGATCTGGAGGTGCTGGAGGCAGCCTGGATTCTTGGGGGGGGGGGGGGATTGGGGGGGTGTTGGAGAGGTTAGTGACGAGGTGGTGTATTGGGGGAGTTAAGGGGAAATTAGCTGTAGTGCTATTACGGTGCGTTTAAACGAACTCGTTGAATGGAGGGGACGCATCTCAATGACGACTCCCGTATTTGAGGCAAATGGAGATTTCAATGGGGGAAGGCTAATTATGGAAGAAATGTCATTTTGCACATGATTAGTTGCCTCGTTAGAGTATCTCAAAACCCTCACAGCGTTTCAGAAACATCCTAGGACCTTTTTAGGCGCAGTCATTGCGACGGTGGCGGCGATTTGGGAGACAAGCATCATTTGGAAGTGTTTAAGTAGATTAGTGTGTCATTGCGATAGCATCGGCCAACCACAACTATCACAACCCGCCTAAATGATGTCCATGGAAATCGCTCGGGGCTTAAAGGCTCAGCTATGCCTTTTAATACGATTTGACGGCGGAGACGTCAGATACTTAGTTAAGTTAAAGAGTCCCCGGCTGTTTAAGCAACGAAATAAACTCTGGGGTAAAAATTGGACCTCATCTGCAAGAACTTCAGCTTTGATTAAGCTCTCGGGGCAGGCCATTAGAAAACTCCCATGAACACCAGAGCAGCAGCGTGTATAGCGCAGCATTGCGACGAGAGAATGGTTTCTCCCGACACATAAACAAGGCCGGGATAAAAGCGATGATATAGAGATAAAACAGTGCAGGTTAAAGGGTAAAATAGAGGCCGTTTTAGGGAGTCGTTCATGCAGTGGTCGGGGTGAGGCGCAGGCCGGGCGGGGACAGCTTTACGGCCGGCCTCGCCCGCTCGGCCACATTAGGGTAATTTGTTCAAGTTGCTCCTGCTCATCATCCATTAGGTTGGGGAGTAGCTGGAGCAGCTCGCCGGGCTCTCGGAGGCATTGGCCCCTGGGGAGAGATGCTCCAAGGACCTGTGACCCGCCTGAGTACTGCACCAACACGAAGTGGCCTGCACCCAACACGGGAGCTCCACTTCTGGGCCCCTCACTGCTTCGGTGGGGCAGCAAAGAGATCAACTAGGGTATATGTCTGTTTTTAGTGGTAGAAAATTGTTCTGTCTTGCGTTGAGTAGAGTAAAATTGAGTCGTTATGAATCATCAAAATGATATCATTCAGATAAAAGCACAATGTGCATGATCACGTCAGCTGTCACTAGCTGTCATCGCCTTCAATGCTCGTGTTAGAAACCTATTTGTTACTGTCCGAGGTTATTAACTAAAAGCCTTAACATGACCTGAAACTATGAAAATGGAGGAAAAGGGGAATCTGCACGTGCATTAACTTTGGAGCGATTTTCAGCCATGAGCAGTATAATGAAATACGAGTTTGGGACGATCTTGTGCGATATTGGTTCGTAAGTAGTATACTAAAAACTTTCATTGGTGATGGCGAAACTCAAAAATACCAGCACTGTTGTTGGTAACATGCAGCTGGCCGGCCATCCTGGTCCCGTATGGTGGGGCAGGTAGGGTATGCGTCCTGCAGGTGTTACCTGGGTGGAACAGGTGTTACCGGACACCTGGCCACCATTGCCATCTCCATTACCAGCATTGGGCTCTGCGCAATTTACTGATGGCAACAACGATAATGCACAGTATTTACCATGATAAGATGATTGGCCTAATGCAGCTATAGGCTGGGCATTGTATTGTAGCCCTATATATGGAAAAGTACTGCATCATGTTTCCAAAATACATTACCATCATGTTTCCCACATACATTAGCTCAGTTGATGCATTTATTATTAAGTCTGATCGCTATATACTTTATATTGTGATCATGCATTGGAAACCGTTGCAGGACCAGATGTTTTTTTTTTCTGTTTTGTGAATTGGCTGTACTAGAATATAGTGTATCCCGCACTATTAAAATGAGGGGACGCATTGATCGAGTTTCATGAGCTGACAAATGTGCAAAGTAATATACAATATTCTCAAAGTAACTAACTGTGACTAGGGGTATGCAGACTGGTGTTGAGTTAAGGGAAAGTTGGATAGCCTGGACAGAAATGACTATCTCAGTAATGTGGCGACTCGTGTTGCGTGATACACAGGTACAGGTAGTAAAGTTGGGACTGTATCAATAATGAAGCTGGCTAAATACCCCCCATACAAGCAATGCCTTGAGCTACTCACTACACCGCCACATGCTATACCTGTAAATGTGAGCTGCTCTACTCGACATGCAAGAGGCTTGTCCTTGCCGTAAGGCAGCTACACAAACTCACCAATCCCTCTGCCATTTGCCAATTTTTGTACTCAAATAAAGTTGTCCCACTATTCGCTGAGCCAGCATATTTTTGGCGGATCGCTTCTATAATCGTTTCTAATGCCAACGTGTTACTGCACAAAAGCTCTAAAATATGCCTCATTCATAGCTATTAATTGTCAAATCCTGAGCTATAACATGGCGATAACATACAGTGTGGCAATGCTCTATGCCTGCATAATATTTCCATTAGTTTCATATGTTTTCCATCGACCGTGTATGCTAATGGAAACTGGAGCTGTTTTAATTCATATCATACCCCCATTTCTCCCCTGCCCACCCACTAATGAATTTACAACAATAGAACTGTGCTCATTTATGGCCTTCCCCTGGGTGTTAATTCGCCGTGTTGTGACAGCACGCCATGCAAGGCGTCGCAGGAATCTATCACTTTGAGCAATAAACAGGTTACGTGATGAGCAGCTCGGCCATTTGGACGCGTTAGCAGGGGTCCAGTAATGAGCGTTGTGAGTAATACACGAGCAGCTAATGTAATTAGTGTATTCTTGGATGTGGTGGTTGTGGCCGGTATGCTCCATGGCCTGTCCACCCCGACGACTGACCCCTCCGGGCAGGGCACACTGTCACGGGTTATTAGTCACGGACCGTCCTCACAGACCAAACGGCCAGTGTGACGCAACTCGGACAATAATTAATTCTTCAATAATTCACAGGACGGACACCGGGAGGGCCTCAGGGCATTATGTGATCGCAAGAATTCCGAACGAATGCTCGTGTGGTCAGTCTATTTGTTTGGTAATCGCGGTTCTAAATAGGATATATTTGTTCAGTTATATCGTTCGAGTATGCCTGTTGATATGCTTCAAACAAAACCAAAAAAGCTTACACAAAACAATGCATTAGGCGATATGCAAAGACCATGTGTTTTGTTTTATCGAGTGTGTTTTTTTGTTTAAAACACAAGGAAGGCATTCCCCCATTGGATCAGTGCCGTTATGTGGGGTGCTGTTTGACACAGAAACAGTTTTATCTTCCTTTTTCATCTTCCTCTATTCGTTGTGCGCCCACTCCCCGTTCCTTTCATTGGTGCTCTTTCTCCCAAACGAATCCAAACGCTGCTGTGAACAGTACAAATGGATTTCTCTAGCACCATCAGTGACTGTGCGAGGAAAAAAGGCATAGCCGCATTTTGCCATTTGTTCCCGCTATATAGTTTCAGCGCTGTAATTAAGGCGTCCAGTGCTTTTAACCTGCTGTTTCTAGTAAATAGGGATTTTTCATGGAGAATCCCAGAGAACATTCGTCATAAAGTCCAGGATGCCGCAGTTATTACAGTGTAGTCCCGGGCATGAAAATAACTAATAGACCTAACGCAGAAATAGATAGAGACGCAAACTGCAGTGGAACTATTTCACAGATGCCCGCCCCGCCCGTGCCTGTTTCAATGGCGCCATAAATAGCTAATTAGGCGCACCGCGAGCATTGTTTTCTCGCCATTCCCATTATGGGCGAAAGTATGTCCGATGTGCCATGACTCATTAAGTATGGACAATGGCGGGCGGCGGCGTCGGCGTCTTGGCACTATAGATAGGCCGCGGCTGGGTGGCTATAGATAGGCCAGGGATGGATGGGTGGGGAGGGTGTGGATTGGTGGCCGAGTTAGGATGGGGTAATAATTTATGGGGCTATGGACTGCCGGACAAGGGGACCCTTTTACAGGGCCGCCCTGAGTGTCAGTCCCACCACCTGGACCAGGGGAGCCTCTGGTTGTCACTGTCACCGTCACAACCCCTCTCTGTCACCACTTACAGTCACTGTCAACAGTGAGAGGCTTCCAGGGTACCGCCTTTGTCGAAACGTTGAGACAGTATGTTAGAAGTTCAAAATCACAAATTAGATCATTATTTTTGCAACAGATAATTCCACTGTATATAGAGTTTGGGCTCTTATACTAGTTGTATTGAGGTATGTTAAGTTGATAAGATCCAAAGTATATTATAATATATTTCAAGTAAAAGTTTGTAAGAAGGGCAAGCTAGTCTAAATAAAGAACTGTACACAACAACGTTTTGAAATAGAAGAATTCAGTCTATAGTACAATGAACAAAGAGTCAGAAGGAATTAACAATGTAAACTTCATAGAGCTGTCGGATGTCTGACGGTGGATTTGCTAACATGCTATAGCACCTACGGATTACAGAGATTAAAAATGTAGATCAATCCTAACGAGGAAATGGGAATCACGAATAAGTAATGGCTCTGTCAGTTGAAGGGCGCCCGTGGCACATTTTAAGGTATATTCACAGCTAAGCAACGTTGCCCATTAGACAAAGACTGTACTCAATGTATCTTTACGTTGTTATTGATTTAGAACAGATCATTCCCATATCTTCAAACAATATCCCTCGTTCTACAAAGCCGTTTGGCTAGGATCTGTTTTCACCTATTACCTTGCATAGATATAACCATGCGCATTTTAAATTGAAACGAGAGTAGAACTTGCTATTTTGAAGAAAAACTGTTCTTTACTAAAAGCACGCCCGCATGTGGTAGCCATTGTCAGAGCGAGATTCACATTTGATTCTATATGTAACAGAATTCTACTAATACCGGTTATATACGGTATTGTGTGCATTTTAGCCATGTACATTGACTTGCAGGTGCCAATAATTGATTACCTGTGCATGCAAGGAAAAAAGCTGAGTATCTTTTGAAGCGTAGGGTATTGAACCGAGGCAAGCTTCCCCGTACCATAAGTTTACAGAAATGTTAGGGGGTCACCTGTTTGCTGGAGACAACAGCTTGCTATAAGTATGACATTTTCTTGTACATTACTATCAGGACGAGCTTTCTTTTAAGTATTTTGAACACTTTTCATTTCATGTACATACCGTTATTGTAATAGGTTTAGTGTGGCCAATGTGCTACTCAGCCAACCAGTGGTGGCTAGGTCATAAAGGGTTACACGACCATGCCGGCGGGCGCGCACTACATGGTGGCCTGAATATTTAATGTTAAAGGCTGTTGGTGAAAATAAGGATCAAATATTCAGCGTTAGTACTCTAGAGTGTCACACACGACCGGGTCAGGGGCTCTGCCTCTGCCATTTGGCCATTTTCCATAGCAACCAACAAAACATTCTGGTCTGGCTCTTAGCACTTAGCTTATCAATTGAACCATTAAAAGCGTATTATATATCTAGCCGTACATCTGTGTAGACCGACGTTTAGAGTGGAAAGCATTGTCTTTTCTTGTTGGTGCTGTGTGTAGTTTGTTAGTGCGTGGTTCATTGCATTATGTTTTGTGTTAGATTTTGAAGCGTGTTAAAAATGTACTGTGACGACCTCTCCAAATGGGGGAAGACTGTCGTCCATGGTAGGTATGTGATGGTAACATGCTGTGGTGTATGAAATATGTATTGAAATGACAAGTGGAAAATAAAAGCAGTATTAAAGAAGTACCACAATGCGGAAACAATCGGCATCATTTGAAGCTATCGTGTTTAATGGACCATTTCTAATGTTTTATCAAAGAGTATGAAATTTCCAAATTGTATCTGAAAAATATTCAACACCTGTTGTTAAGTTATTTAGGAATCAATTTACCTTTTCAATATTTGCCCTGATACGTTTTCTAATGGCGCAGTGTTTACCGTGTTTGTGCATTGTGGTACAATGTTCGCCCTACCAAGGTGCCAGAATACAGCGCGGAGACGATACTTCAGGATAAAACCACTGAACTGAAGAAACGCTTTTCTCAAAATGTCAATAATTTTTGCAGACATGTTCAGGTTCCAAGTTAGTTTATGTAGGATTAATGCACTTGTTATTAAAGAATAGCTCGTTTCTTTTGCGAGAATAGGCTTAAATGCATTTTTTGTAAGACATCTTAAATTAAAATGACAAAAATACGGACATCTAATCACTAGGTAGTGCCTTCATCCTACAAGAAACTAGCAGGAGACAACTGAACCCAAGGCAGCCTCAGACACTGTCTACATCTTGAACTACCTTTTTTTTTTTTACTTAAAGAGCCAAAGAAAAGATAGAGAAAGAAGCACAAGTGTGCGTCCTTCTTCTTTTTCAACAGTTGGCCTTTGTATGTATTTCCTAATTGACAAAGCACAATTAGTCCAACTTGTGTCCCTTTTGTATAATAATGAACGTTGACTAAAGCTTCGACTCATTTCCTCCAATGGCAGATCTGAAATGGCGGTCACTTGACACTGAAAGAATTTGAGCACTCCCTGACGTGTCTCAACCACTGCTACCAACAAATAAAGCGTGTGCATTGTGACATTACAGGCTATGTATGCCTTTTCATTCTTATTTTATTTATTATTTTTTACTTTTTATTATATCATCCATTTTCCTCTTTATACTACTGTCTTGAATTTGACTCTTGTGAATTTCGTGTCGTACTTATTTGGACACGGACCGTGTATCGGTTTTATTCAATTCACTAACTAGAATGCACCATATAAAATATAGATAAGATGGTGTGAAATTTATTCATTACTTCTTCATTATTCAATACTGGTTATCCAAAACTAGCCATTTTGTTATTTCCTCCCTATTGGAACTAAATCTTCTAGACGTTTATTTATCACTTTCAAAAGACTAACTATTCCGAAGAACTACAGTATCACACTGTACAGGTTCGCTCTCACGAGGTGAAAGAACACACCTGAAGTGCATTATGGAATACTCTCAGTAATCCATAATGCCCATTGTCACAAGAGCGACAACTTAAAAAACATTCCTCTTTATTTCTGTTCCTCTGCATTTTTTGTTTTGAATGTCTCCCTTTAGATGAATGCAATTCATTACAATCATTAACCTATGTCCATTGGCTAATTGTATGGCCTGACAATGCAATGCTTTTATTTTTTGGTAGTAGGCTCGCACTGCAGCAAATTATAGATAAGAAAAAAATAACTGGAATTACGAAAAGCGAAAAAGATAACCGCCGCCTATGTGCAGTGGCCATTTCATACCTGTTTGCCGTGGAATAGAATTGAAATCAAATACTTGCCCTCCGCGCATGGAGTCTCTGTATATAACCCACCACTACATGAGGGTATAGGGGGAGGACGATTAACACCATATAACCACCCCTAAATTAGTGCATACCTATCCACAATAAATTTCACCAAAATTTAGTCGCAAAACACAAACAAGGATTGTTTTTGAACCGAGAGAAAAAGCGAAATAAAGAGTCACAAACCAAAAATAAGGGCATTGCATGACGTCAAGGCTTGCGGCATTTTGAATTCTGTATTCTAGAAAGCAAACCAAAATCAATCCCGAGCCTTTTCATCTACCTCCTCTTACTCCTCACTCTGTAAGTACGTGGCAGTTAAGGCTAAGTTGAGCTTCGATACACTCAAGATCACAACCTATATATAGATGCAATTGATAAGACTCCAGGTGCCAATCACATGCAGTGATTAACCTTTTAGATTTATTTTAACCGAAGCCTGGAAGAAAACATTCCGAAGATGTTACTCCATATTGTTTTCCCCAAAACAAACACACCGATATATATAAACATACTCAGTGCAGTAGAGGAAGACTTAAGGTAATTTGGTTGCGATACACGTTTTCAGTGCTTATAAGGCAACTGCTACAATGGGAAAACATTGGCGCGGCTGTCTATCTAATCTTGGCGTCGCCGAGGGTGTTCATGTCCCATAGTGAAGCTGAAGGCGATACTGTTAGCGGCTCAAGTGGTACAGTGAGCAGCTCAGTGATGTGAGCAGGTCTCAGCGGGGCGGCCCGAGTCATCTGCTCGGCCAGACGTGTTACATCCCTGATCTCATCTGACGTCCACGCCTCCTGCTAGGGGCGGCGGGATAGCATTTATAGAGCTGCCTTAGTCACTCAGAGGTTAATACAAAGTAAGTCTGATCCTCGCTGAGCTGCTCTCGTTCCCCTCCCCCCATCCCCACCCACCGAGTGTCAGGGGTCTTGATGTGGTCAGGTGGGTCCTGCAGGCAGACCCGGGTAACACTGGAGTGGTCAGACAAACGGCAAGAAGACAAATACTGAAATATTCAAGGTGCAGACTGTAGGCTCTGAAGGCGGTGACACTTGGTGACCTCCCTGCTCGGCTCCTAGCAGCTCGGCCGTCGCTCACAGCCGCGACCTGCTCACCACCAACCAAGGAGCTGCCCAATAGTGCTCACTAGGGGTACGGAGAGACACCCTGACAGACATCTAAAGGGGCTAAGTCCTTCCGAGCTGGCGGGAAGAAATTTATTATTCCAAATCACACGAGTCACCTTTGATAGTCGCTGCTAAGTCCATATATTATTCGTAGTGGCAAGACTAGAGAAATCGGATGAGAGTACCCTGAGTTGTCTCGTCTCCGGCAGCAGTAGTAGCAAGCACACAAAGGGGAAAGGGAGAGATAAGGGGAATCCCTGGGAACCTTAGCGGAAGGATGAATATTGAGGCCGGATGGTGCATCAGCGCATCGATCCTGCGTTAGGTAATGTTGTATTGACTAACATTTGCAAGCCGTTCCCCAGTTCTCGACATAATTAGGGGTACCGTCAAAGGGGGAATTATGACGCCGTTACGCAGCATTACCGGGCTGGGTTTAGGGCGGCCTAAACAGGTGACAATGGACAGGTAGATTAGGTGCTGATCCCGCCATTATGGCAGGCACATTGGGGAACTAGATAAGGCGGCACGGATTAGTGAGAGGCTTGGTCTTGGTCATAGATAACCGCCAGCTAGGCATTCTAAGGACCATTAATCCAGACGGCAGGGGGTTTAGATTACTAGAGCGTTGCTAGCATGGATTAGTGGGAGGAGTGCGGCCCCCAGATAATGCCTGCTCGTGCGGGCCCTGGAGGAGGTTGCCATGGGAAGGGGGTGAGGCGGGAGTATGAAGACAGTGCAGGGGCAGTGGGGTGGAGAATAAAAGGGGGTAAGGGGATGAGAAGGTTATGGCGAGGGACATATAATCTAATTGCTGGGCCAGTATACATCAACAATCATTAAAAGTAGCTCCAGTGAAGCCTACTGAGACGGGAGGCCCCTACGGTATATGCATGGGCTATGTAGCGGATACTGCGCAAAGGTCCATGAGAAGTGGAAGCCCCAAAACACAAAGACCTCTGGGACGGGAGATGAAGCCACCTGGTGGCCAGTTGGAGCCACAGGGGTGGCGGGCGGGGAGGGGTCCAGCGGCCCCGATGTAATTAAAACGCCCGTTTGGATGGGAATTAGAATGCTAATGCCCAGGCGCCATATGTGAGATGTTTATTCGGTTTATGGTGAACAGGGGACCCGGGCAGCGGCGCGCCGGCCGCCAGCCGCCGGGCCCTTAATGTCCGGCGCGGGACGGGCCGTCGGCAGTAATCGGCCACCGGGGGGAGGGGCAGCCGGCCCGCCTGGAGAGGGCTCGTAGGAGAATCAGATAGGGCTGGCTGAGGGGTGGGGACTTGGGTGGGTAGACTGGTGGGCTCTGTGGTGGGGGGTAGTACAGACAGGGAGGGAATTATCATTATGTGACGCACGCGGCATTTACAAAAGGCGGCCCAGTGTGGCGTGGTTGTGCCCCTCTCGGGCCTCTCCTACAACTCCCATCCCCCCAGCAGCAGCATGTTCACCATCTAATCCATCAGTCATACTTCCTCACCTCTCCCCGACACCACACGCCCAACCCATACCCACCCACCCGTCCACCCAGCCAAGTGCTTCGCCGTCCACTCCCCCATAAGTAAATTTCCACCGCCCAGATAATATCCATAAAGAATACGAAGGGGAAATATGCACGGCCGCAGTCAGTAACGTATGTTTATGGAGGTCATTCAACCCATTTGCGTCACGTTCAGAATCGTGTTCAGAAAGTTGGAGCAGCTCGCACGCGATCCTGGAGTGGTTCTGACTAACTCGCGATAGCCACGCGAGTCAGGGCTCGCCTCGTAACTGAATCTTGTGATGACGATCACGATGAAGAGTTAAGGACGAGCCCCTGCCATACCACTCAGCACCTGTCCTTAGGCACTCCCAATAAAACACCAACACCGGTGAGAAATTACCTCCAACGTTTTGCATATATCGCCACACTTAAAAGAGCAATCAGTCTTTTTGCTGTTCATTATTTTCTACTCTGATTACTCAACGTTTAAAACAGCACAGGTCCAGGGGATGCCTCGACTCAATTATCACCTAAATGAGTATAGGCGCGATGGTGCTGAAACCGTAAGTGATCAGTGGAATAATCCCTCATTAGCTGGTTCCCACCCCAACCCTCTTAACTTTTTCAGAAATTACATACATCAAAAACGTATCCATAACACATGTCTACTCCCAATACTACCGACGAGCCCGGTAATGCAGACATACCCTTCTTGCAACGACTGTTTAATGAGTGCACAGAAGTGAAGTTCAGTTCAGAACTTTACCTTCAACTAATTAACATCCATTTTCTAATTAATCACCTGGGTGTTGATTGCCTGTTAATGCCATACATTCCTGAATGTAGTTAGGCATTCATGAGGAGCTTTTTCCTCTATTGGTTGCCGTATTTTAAAGCCTTACGACTACAGCACAAGCCGTGGCTACATAAAGCACCTGGCTGTCCGCCTCTGAATATGGCCACATGTAAGCATTAAACCCACCGAATGGCGCTAGACATGCTATGCCAGATACTGCGGCATTACGTTGATTATGTGTGGAAACAATTTAGAAGGATCTATAGCATAGTTACACTTCGTATCATTGTAGCCTGGAGGCAAAGGTATTTTAACTTTGCCACTAATCTCAGCCTCTGGAGAGGTGTGTCCCATGAGTTATTGGTCCTCGGCCCCTGGAACTATGCCTGCACATAGCTCTGACCCCAGAGACGCAGAGACTCAGGGCATGCTTATTCAATTGTTCGTCTTCAGTTCCGATGGCCGCGAGTGAGCTACTCTTCAAAGAGCACACTGTGAGGCCAGAGCTGCTATCTCCCCTCTCCAAGTGGTCAGGTGACCCTATGGTCTCCTGATGCCGTGTAATTGGTATTGGAGGCTTCTGAACTCACTTTTGCCCATGACTTACTCCAGGGTGCATAGGGACCCTTGGGAGAAGGCCCTTTGGTCTGCAGAGAGCCCGGGGTCTGTGTCAGGGGATAGCTCTGTCACCTCCAGGGGGTTCAGCTCCCGACACCCAAAGGAAAAGAAGTACTGGGAGAAACTCCCAAAATAACGGCGAGTTTTGCTTTCCTCAACTGGTATTCTGTATCTAGGCTGCTCCAGTATTAGTTCCCCTCCTCCAGTACTCCCAATGTCTACATCTGCCGCGTCCTCCATACAGCGTCCTCGGCCCGGCAGATTGCAGTTCCCCCAGGAGACTATTGAGAAAAGTTGGGCGAGACTCAATTAGCAGGAGGAGTTAAACTGAACGACCGGGCGCCCGGCTAAAGTTAAGTCCCACTTGGCCCCTGCTCTAACTTCTCCCCGCCCTCTCTCATTTGTCGTGGGAGCCCTCCGTGGAAATGAAGAAAATGAAATGGAACGATCCTTTTTGTTTGCTGAATGCATTGCCAAGTGTTTGTCACAGTCAGTATGGAGGAAGGAGAACGCATCGCTCGGGAATGGGAGGGATTCCTATAAATAGACGTCATATTACTATACAGTATTAGCCTGAAGAGAAAAAAGGAGAAGAACGTACAATCATCCAATAGATGGATCCCAAAGTGAAGCACCAACTTTCAACTTGATCCTTTAATATATGCAATACGTCGTGTACAGTCATAGTTTATTTTCAGTGCCAAAGTAGGCCTTAGAAATGACTGAGTCTGAGCAGTTCGGGGCAGGGGATAATGGTAGGAGTAACTCGTCAAATAGATGGCATTAGGGGTTCATTGATTGGTGCCACTAGGGGCTGGGGACACGCCCGTCGCCCAGCAGCAAGAGGTGTGGCCGGATTTCCTGTTTGGGGGAGCCCCGGAGTAAATAACAGCCTCGCAGTCAATGATTTGCAAGCCGGGCACTGGCCCAAAATGGCTGGCTGGACGGCAAAGGGCCAGGGGTTGGGGGATGATTGGGGAAGTATTGGTAGTCCTGAATAGGGCTGGATCAAAGATTAATTACGGGGCCACGGACGGCAGGGTTGATCTGATCGTTACCGGCGAGCTCCTCTTTTCAAGGATCAATAGGGATCAGGCAGGACAGGTATCAGCGGATGGCCACCAGATGACGCCCCGCAAATAATACACCTGGCCCTCGGCCAGCCCACCAGTCACAAGCCTTGACACTGCCGCTTTGGACTCGGCACTGTCAGCCAATCAGCGGCCGGCTTGTTTAGGGAATAAAACAGCATTGGTAATGAAACGCCTAAGTGACCATTCGTGCCTCGTGATGCTAGTTCGGCGGGCTTTAGTAGTTTAGGGGGCGGGGGCGGGTGCTCCCTTTGTGAGCCGTAGAGTGTGTGGTGTATTGGGGACTAAAATGGTCCATTGGCTTCTACTATGTATAGTGAGAGTGCTTTAACCTCCCACGCCCGATCCCCACCTTTAGCCCCCATCTCCCTGTGCACCCGTCTTGGCCGCCCGAGCAGCACCCAGCCACACCTCGCCATTCTGGTAGAAAAACGACCTAATGGCGTTCCCATGTTGGGGAAAGTTGATATGAATTTTGGCGGACATTGCCGACGTGCTCCCGGGCCACAAAAGGCATGAGAGGGCTGATGGCCGAGGCGCCGAGGGGGTGGGAGGAGTGGATGGGGAGGGATGAGAGGATTGGTAGGTGTGCAAGAGATAGGAGGAGGGGCCGACGCTGCTGATCTGGCGTTTCTTGCCACCATCCCAACTCTCACCCCCCAACCGGCCTTTTGAACTTCCGGTGTCGATCGTCGGCTACTTCCGGCTTTGGTCGAAGGTCCGACAGCGCGGCGTCGGTAGAGAGACTGGCAGAAGGGTATGGGCAGATTGGTAGTGTCTTGGTGATCTTCCTACTGAGGGTTAATGCGAATAATCAGTAAATCCAACCTCCTCTACAATCAGTGAGGGTCGATCATGAAGGTTTTCGTCCCCTAGACTGCTGTAGCCCATTTGCCTATTTTTGGAGCTGGCTACAAAGAACAGACAACCACACCCAACCTTTAGTGGGCGTTACATTGTTCTCAACCTCAGAAAATAATAAACATTGGTGCTGGGCTTCTTGGTGTTACTTTGGTAACATGATGTACAGGACATACTTTTTAAGTGCTAAGGTTTTACTCTCACCATAGGTTGCATTTTTTTTTGTCATAATGAGTCACCTGTTTATGTAGCTAAAATGAGTGTTGCCGTTTCTGTCATTTTGCTCGCATGTATACTATATACTAACATGAATCTTGGTCAGTCATTTTAAGTCCGTTCCCATATGGGAGACAGACATTTATACAGCTTTCTTGTGTCAAAAGTTGCATTTTTCTATTTCTTATATTTCTTAATCTTTTTACCAATTTCCTTTTATTCATAACATTACACTTTATAATATTACCTAACATTTTCCATTTCGAAGTTAATATAAAGTAACAGTAGCATCTTTTGTGGTTGTTCTGAATAACCATGAAATGGCACTCACCGAATTAACCCTGCACTGTTTGACAGTGAAGAAAACTTTCCTAAATATTGAACGAGAAATAGTATCCTCCGCTTCTCCCCCTAACCTTCCCATGGAAAACTCCCTAGAATCTAACCAATAGATAATCCATACCGAAAGGTAACATTTGAATAAAACTTTAAATCCATAGGCCCAAATGAACAAGTCTGAATAACAGTTCCTTCATAAAGCTTAAGAGTTCATACAATGCTAAAATAAGGGGTTCAAGGGGTCCATAGCATTGGATATGGTCTTTAGTTGGCTGAATTCATGTAGCCGTATACCTTTCTGGCTATCTTTTTTGGGTGCTCACCGCAAGACTCTTCCGAGCAGACTCATAAAGTAACCTAATGATTTGCTTTTGGAGACCTTTCTTTGATTCAATGAATATATTATAGTTTTCAAACCACTCTATCGAAAGGCGAAATGGCATCATTTAAACAGATTCAACGTGCACTGTTCAAGGTCATTGCCAATAAACCAAACGTTAGTTGATAAAGTCTGCTCGTGAGTTTCTTACTATCGAGTCATCCAAACTTCAATCTCCAGTAGCCCCCTGCCAAACAAACGTCTCATGTTCCCATGTTTCTTCTTTGACAGAGACTGCAAGATCATCAGGGACCCCCAGACTCTCAAGTCGCGAGGATACGGATTCGTCTCATTCATCAAGAAAGAGGTAAGTACGCCTTTATATGTCCCCCTGTTATTCTATCAATTCGTGTTCGTTGTCTCCCACAAACTTGGATGTCGTCGTTGCCAGACATGTGCATTTCGGTTCACTGCAGGAGTTGTCACAGCATTTTGAAATAGGAAACACGACCCGAACATTTCCATTCCAACTGCTGTGATGTTTTTGCATCAAACATCATAAAAATTCATGCTTTTCTTAATGAAATTAAAGAAGTCTTCGTCACAGAAAAACAGACGAACTCACGAAAATGAAGTTGGTTACGTGAAGACATAAATTCATTTATGCAATCACAAAACAGCCTGATCTGTTATGGACAAAAACCGAAAGAAGGCTTTTGGTGGAAAAAGATCACACGTGAATATTTGTTTAATGTTAGGGAGTTCTTTGGAGGGGACGGAAATGTGGGGACTGAAAAAGGGGCAGAGGACGGACAGACTAAAACGGAGGAAAGGAACATGGCTCAGTTTTCTGCACACAAACACCCCCAAACAGGTAGCATTCAGTGCTTCTGGCGTGTTACCTGGCCATTTATCATAGCTCCTGACGAGTTGTATAGGGGCAGGTATTGTCTACTAAGTCATGAGATGTTTCATGTGCCGTCTATGACTGGTCGGTATAGTTCCCAGGAGTTGTGTGCGGAGAACGCGCCCCCCGCTACACGGCCACTCCCGCCTCGTTGTCTCCGGTTACTCCGGCTCTCTTCACCTTTGTATGACAAACCTAAGTCTGTTTGTGATGCCATTTACCATCCCAGAACTACCCTTAGTCTACCTTTACAGAGCCACCGTCCATTCTCTGGTTTGGCGCGGGAGTAACTCAAACGACAGTGCTTAAGCAATGTTAACAAAAATCTATGAGAAATGAGAATGGAGAGAACGCTATTTTCAAATACTAATAGAGACATTACTACATTTGCTATTAGTCGTTTGTTTCCCTGTATTAATAAGGAATATTTTCAAAAAGCATATCTTGCTATCTACATATATTTTGTTGGCCTTAAACAAGTATCACCTTCAAAGGCCGCTTGAAAAGATATGTCTTGCATAAGCAGGCGTTTGTCAAGAAAAATAGAAATAAACAACACCCTAGAACATTTAAAGAACATGTATGACATATCCCCGAGCTCCTATGATGTCTGCCGGGTGATCGAGTAGCGGTGGTGGTGGTAGTAGTGCAGGGAGTTGGGGGTTAGCGGCGGGCGGACGTGGTGGTGGTGGTGGTTGTTGTTGCCGGCCGCACCCCGTCAGGTGGGCCGGTGGCAGTCTGCTCAGGTGCGGCCTTTACCGGGGCCCTCGTCAGGTGGTTGCCGGGCGCCATCACTCACTGTCGGCCGGCGCCTCACCTGCCGGCTACCTGGCCGTCGGCCCTAATCGGCCCATCAGTCACCCACCTGTCACCCAACCCCTGCCGCCATACGACCACATGCCCCCAACATATAGCCCCTGCCGCCAGTCGACCCCAGAGACCATACTTTTTAACAAAGTCCGATAGAGCATGCCGCCCTTTTCGTACCTGAACCGGAATATAGCCATTTGTAAACGCCTGAGTGAGTGGCATATGAGATAGGCGTGTCATGGTAAGCTGACCCCCTTTTTTTAATCCATTTGAGTGATTGCTTAATGCATTCCAAGAATTACATGTGTTGCATGTTAACGTATTATTACTGTTTCATGGTAGTCTATACAAGCCAGAAACTGAAATCGGAAATGATATTCCAATTTTTATTTAGTAAACGACTGTGAGTAGTATATACAAAACGTCATTTGAAGAAGAATCCATGGTATACCTTGCCACTAGAACAAATATGGCACATCTGTATTTCCTTCCCCATACAACCTCTGACCTTGACGTTATATGTATAGGCCTACATTTAACCAAGAATCTTTTAACCCCTACCCCTATATTTGTTACTGAGATCGACGTTAACTTTTTATGTTGGAGATATATTACGACGTGAGAAGCAATTCCGCGAATAACTTTTAATCGGTGGGCCTACTTTTTCTCCTTCTCTGTTTACAATAAAACAAACTTTATTGAAAAGGGGAAAAAAATAAGTTGATCCATTACAAATAATGAAAGACGTTTGTGTTTTCTTTTGCGGGCGGAAACATTCAATCAATCATAATTAGAAAAGAAAAACACAACATGGGATTATCTTCATTCAAGAGGCATGGCCATTGTTAGTTCTATTTGCCGGTCGATAGGTTTCTATAGAAACGCTTTGCTTATTCATGACAAAAACCTCTCGCTGGAAACACAAACTGCTATTGTCAGGTATTCAAGCAGGTGTAGGATCATTTTAGCTAATCTCACGCGCCTTGTCTGCCCCGCGGTAAACTAATACGTTCAGGTCCTGACTGATTGGGAGGGTCAAGGGCAGGTGAAATTAATGTCGGCCCATGCATCATAGTTTGAATCATTAACGTCACTGGTTGTATTGTTCCGCTAACACGCCCTTTGGATACCGCACTGAAAACCCCTCCACATCTGTTGCCGTCCCATCAAATGCATCAGATTAGGAATTAAACACCAGGCAAATATACCATAAATCACACGCTAACGTTAAATTAAAAGAATCCAGGCCAACTCAGTAAAATCCAATTGTTCTAAGTACAACTCCACCTACGTCCCTTGTCCCCGTGTCATCGGTAAGATCGTTAATAATGAGACGTTATCCGAACGGCCGCAGTTAACAGTCAGATCACTGCGCAGTAAAGTCGGCCCCATTCAGAAGCAGTGGGGGAGGAGATTAAGGGGGGAAGGAGTGGTGCTGCTGGAGGATGTAATAACCCCATAACGGGCACCCTGGAGCAGCAGGGGATGGGCCGGTCACAGGCACATCACACTCGCCTCTGTCTACGGCACATTCCTGAATGGTGGCCTGGTACAGATAGAGGAGGGAGGGGGGTGAGATTGTGGGCTATACCCCAGCACTACTCATCCTTGATGGATCATCCCTAGCACTCCTTGGTAACCCTTGTGTTGTAGTTTGGGTACAGAAAGGGTAATGCGTTATAAATCGCGTACCTTGAACACGTATTTTACAATAAAGAATTCTATGGACTAATAAGTTACATTAGAAAATAAGGCTCACTTCAACCTACTTTATGTCATTTCGACTGTCACGGACAAATCACATTGTGATAAAGAATGTGGAAAGCAGAAATGGGTGGAGAATTGCCCATGGACTCCACAAATGGCGTATTACGCCGTTTTCTGTAACCATGATGGCCGCATTCCGTTGGTGGTAGCCACGCTGTAACGGCACGCCGCTCAACCAGCAGAGACATCTGGTGGGCAGTTGGAGAACCACTTTTATTGCTCGCAAAGCCAGGCAGTGGGAATGCGAGTCAGCGGCCATCCCTCGGGGACCAGCATCTTAACATCGATAACGTGAGTTATTCGTTCGGATGTGTCAGTAACTCAAAAAGCTAGGTATACAATATGCGGAAATGATCCTTTAAAAACACGTGGGATCTTTTTAGGTTTTATTCTGTCCATTTTTCAACGACAGGTTATATCCGAAAGTTTCCACTCTACTTTTCGTGTCTTTGAGTCGCTATAGTGAGTCTTGAGGTTGATGTTATAAACCTGTGGAGGGGCCTTCTGGTATAGCGAGGGCCCCGGCCTTTGTCCGAGCAGCTCGCCATGAGCAGCTCAGTGTGGTTTACGGGAGAAGGATGGCTTTCGTCAGCCGCTCCTCATCGGCCGCCACAATAGCCCAGGCCGGGGTGGCGGCAGACAGGGTGGTGGCAGAGCACCTGGACTTTCCCCCTTCCCCTCCTCCTACAGAGCTGCTCGGAGCTGCTCCACTTGCCAAAGTCATCGGGTGGTGCCACATGCCGCACAAGTCATCGATTGGGTTGACCCCTGTGTGGGGGCCTGGCGTTTGTCGGTGACGATGGTGGGTATGTGTGTAGGGGGAGGTGGGGGGGGGAGGCTTGTGAGCTGCTCGTCTATAGGGGTTGTGGTGAGGGGGTTGGGGGTTGTCAAGGCGGTGCCCCATCACCCCCGGTCCTGATTGCCTCGGACCTGGAGGTGATACATGGCCGTCACCTCCATGGGGTCCTGACCCCTCCACACTACTGCCGCCACCTGCCCGCCCAGGATCCGACTGCCGAGTCACACCCCTGCTGCAAATGTACGGAGCGAAAGTTGCTCATGATGTTGTTTATGCTTTCGTTGAGCTGCTCTCTGTGAATGCCTGGCAAACCCATAACTTGTGTCAGACATATTCTCTATTCACAGTTACAAACCCCTTCAAGTATCCCTTCCCACAGCCATCGCCCTATAACAAGTACAAGCAGCCGCAGCAGGCGAGCCATACGTATTACCATGGGTCTGCAATCCGGGCCATAAACATGGCCAATCGGCCACCGACATTGCTCTAACGGCGCGCACACCACCACCACCAATCACCTCTTCTGCCTCCAGTTGCAAAGCGCCCGACCGCCGGCCGCCTCCCAATCTAGCGACAACTCAGTAAGCGACAGGGTCGCCTGCACGCATGGGGCTTGGGGGACACGAAGGCAATACATATACAGGGGGGAAACGCGCCCCGCCGTTTTCAGGGGGACCTAATGGTTCCTCTGCCACGCCACAGGAAATTTGTACCTTCCTGGTTGGCGGCCCTGACAAATGGGCCGCCCAACCACCACCACCACCACTCCCACCACCCACCACTCCCATCTCCAAACACAACCTCCCAGCCACACCTGATGTCTCTGTGCACCCAGCCTCGGGCTGGAGAGGGATGTCGCCGTGTTATAAATATAAATATTCAGGCGTGTCGGTGGTCGGTGGAGCTGGCCGTGGCTGTGGACTGATGGCGGTTTAAAGCAGCTGTTTATTCGGCCTGTCTTTGTGTACACAGCCGCCCGCATGCTGTATAAATGGCACGCAGATTGACTCAGGCCCGTGCGCCGCGCTGATATACTTGAGGCCACTTTTTCTGGGCGCCGACAAAATGCGGCGGGACGGGACCTTTGAGGGGCTGGAGAAAGGCTTGTGTGTGCCGGTATTTAGGGTCCGTGACTCCCGACAGCACCGGCGGGCTTTCCCGGGGCCCTCAATGGGCGGCCAGGCCTTTTAAAAAGCTGCCGAGCTCCTGATGCAAACCGTCTGCTTCTTATACTACTAACAAGCCTCCGACAGGCGACCTAACACCATTCGCCTGCCCCCACATCTTCTATGCCCCGACCCTCCTCCCTTCCCTTTATGATGTTCTTCTTTTAACTTTTGTTCACGTCTTCTCCTTTATGTAACCTGTACTTTTTAGCTAAACTATCTTTTCCTTGTTAATCCGCATTGTCTTCTCTTAGTACATACATGTATATTCCATTGCAGTGAAATGCTTGTGAACATGTAACTTGATTCAGATAACCTTTCGTTGGAAAGCTGCCTGTAATGAACAACTTGTTGAGTTAGCCGAAGCCGAAGTGTAATAGCAAGAGACAAATAAGGAGTCTCTTTGAACTGGCGAGGCGGATAGTTTTAGTGCGGCCTCATAAAAAGGGCCCATAAAACGGCGCGTAGCCATCATCAAAGACCGGGACTGAGCAGTCCTCGGGCAATTTGTACAGTGAGCAGGCGACGAGTTGCTCGCCCTCATATGCTCACTTCTATGCTCCTATCTGCGCGGGCTTTGTGTAACGTACCAGGCTTATAATGAATACCCGTTATTCGTGTATTCCTGTAACTCTTGAAGCGTGTACTCACTCGCCCACCCTTCCCCCCACCCCACCCCACCCCCGCCTCTGTTATTGCCCCCACCCTCAGCCTATCTCACTCCGGGCGTCCCTTCTCACGCGCCCACCCTCGTCCAGTCTTGACCAGGCGATCCGGTCACTCCGCGGGGACCCTGCGCTGGCATTTTTCTCTGGGCATTACCCGGGGTCGGGAGCAGCTCACTTGGCATTCCGGGGCCGGTGCTACTCGGTCACTGCGAGCAGCTCCGGTACAAGATGTTTGCCCGCCGGCCAAGCTGACACTGCAAGACTGCAGATTTGTATGCCATATGGTGGCTGGGTGGGAGGGCGCTGCCCAACTTACACCCTCCTCCTGCCCCACCCCTACCCCTCCTGCCACTCCCCTACCCCTGCCCCTTCAGACCCCCCACCCCCCTGCTCACTCCCCGATTCCCCTCACGTCCTCCGCGCCCCCTGGAGGCGGGCGCCCCACCCCCAAAGGTCCTGGATTATCCCCGCTAACCCGCAGTTAAGGACTCGGCCTCCTACCACTCTCTGGGCGGTAAATAAGGCCCGCCATCTCTGATCCCTGTCCTCTTCTCTGACCTCCAGGGCATCAGACCCCCTGGGTGGGGAGGTGGTTGACCGGCTGACCAACCCAACACTCCTCTTACCCTATCATCTCACTTAGTCACAAGGACCTCCTCTGAACAGGATCACGTGACAGAGGTAGAGGATAGAACTCAGTGCGTGCGGTTTTGAAGGCTATGGGAGTTAGAACATAGTTTGGCCAGAGAAGTTGTTTCTGCCAGGCATAGGTGTACTTCAGATTGGAAAAGGAATATTTGAAAAATATGTCCATGCGTATCTTCCCAACTCCATTAATCTTTTTTGATAGGTTGATCTAGGGTCAGTACAAAAGTCCGAAGTCAAACTATTATGACACAACAGTGTGAACTAACCCCCAGGTGGTTAAAGCTACAAACGCATCCATAAGTTAAGAGGTACGTGGGATTTATGAAGACATGTAGAACAATTGACGATTTCAATAAACATCATGCCATAATGGAACCAGCCGGGAGGAGGCTGTGCCCGTCAAGACCTATTGTCGGTCGGTGTGGCCACACACTTAGTCCCTGCCCAGGCCCGGTAATGGTGGATGGAGCCCCGATGTGGGCCCATTACCAGGAGCCGGGCAGTTTGGGGAGGGGCCATCCCGGCCATGATCGCCCTCCACGGAGCGCCCATTCTACCCCGAGCTCCCCGACTAATGAGAACATTGCCTTTTACGGCGCCGCACTGTTAAACTTGGCCGGCGCCGACTTTATGCGACTTTATGGCGGATTTATAGAGGACATCCAGTTTGTCCACAGGAGGACACTTAAGGACGCCAAGGAGGACCTCGTGCCCTTTACTGCTGTGTCCACATAGTAAAGTGGATGGGATTTTCTTATCCAGTGCATGGAGGTATACTCCATTCTGTTCACAATGATTCGGCAGGTTTTGTTGTTCCAAATGTCCTCCTGTTTGTCTTCCCCAGGACTTTGTGTTTTCCTGTACAATTGCAATAAAGGTAGAGATAATGCAATGAGCGTTAAATATAATACGGGAAAGAGGAGTTTACTAGGTTTGGGGAAGCTGGGGTATTTTAGTGTATGGGCGAGGGTAAGTAAGGTTGCAGGGCTGATAGGGCCTCTGGGACAGAGTGCTCTGTGCTGGAGATAAGGTCCTAAAGGGCCTCAGACAACATAGGAAATGAGCGCCGCAGCTATAGGCCCTAGGGGAAATGAGTGAGTGAGTGGGAGAAGTAACGGGTACGACCTGGGCCCATGCCTTATGTGGATATAAGTGCGCCGCCAGCTACCCTGACATACACCTCCGTTAACCACCACACCCTGTCAGCGTTTTAGCTGGAGGAGAAGCATAACTTCCAGATAGAAGTCGTAGGGACTTCGTTTTCACTTTAGAATCAAACTAAGGTTTTGTATTTACTTCTAACGGCTCAGAAAACTGTCTACATTCCAAGAATATGCGTTGCACATTTATATATTAGATAGAGGCCAATTGTTGGCCCATATCAGGCACCATGTCCGTGCACGTCGGAGATAATCGAGGGCAATAGGAGTTTTTTGCAATATGCTCTTTTGTCTAACACAGCAGATACTACAACCATGACTCCTATAGCCTACTTTGAGCAGCTACATAGTTGGGCCTGTGTCCCTGTTCCTGGGTCGTGTGAGCTGCTCGCCCAGCCCGGGAGGGGGAGGGGGAGCTGCTCGGTGATGATTCACGGCCCTAATCAGTTTGGTGTCGGCGTGACGTAAGTTGTGGCCGGGCGGGCGGCGGAGGAGACTTGTTGTGTATGCCTGGCTGGTCGGGCGGGCCCACCCCCGGGCCCACCCCCGGGCAGCCCGGCCCCCGACATGCTTCATTACCCTTGACAACACATAGCAACGCGCTGCCTTCTTCGTACTCAGCATCGCCATCTGCCTCGTCTCCAGGAAACACCGCCGAGCCCACTATATGATATCATTGGGGTTTATTTTGAAAATACAATAGTATTATTGTACTCTTATCAACTCACTCTTAGTGTTCGCTGTAGGTATGCAGGCTTTTACGATAGTAAGCTTCTATTTTCTTATTCTAGATCACGGAGGAGTCTATGCCAAACAAAAGCCCTGGCGAATAGCCATGCTCACCAGACACCCTGTTATATAGCCGGTACATGGCAGTAAGAACTGATTATCAAATATCTATGCTATGTAACGCTCGTTTGGCATTCCCGACCATGGCACCGACCCCGTAGATCATAGGCGGCCAGGCCCAGACCCGGCGATATCACATCCCCTAAAACGCCTTAAATATCACGCTCAAAGAGAGAGACGTATCCATTGGTCTGGTATCTGGGTGACCCCTGCTGACCCCTGGCGATGACCTCTGCGGCCTTGGACACGCCCTGGAGCAGCCTCATCCATCTCTGTAGGCTGTTCAGCCAAGCACCGCCGCCTCTATGTCTCCCCTGTGCCTCACAAGCCCGGGCCCGGGCCCGCCGACCCAGCCTCCAGCTGGCCCGACAAACCCGCTGAAATATGCCCAACCAGGCTTGCCGCAATCAAGGGTGCACCGCCAAAAATCATAGAAACTTGCGTAATCAGACAAGTACTAGAAGTTCTAGGTCATTTCTAAAGGCCGGGTGTGGGTAGAAAAAAAGAAGTTCAATCAGATAAGTGGTCGCAAAGAGACATGGAAGTAGGTGGAGAAATGGCCGCCCCCTCCTCTAGGATGAGTTTCCATGGCACTGCTTTGTTGGCGGCATTCAAGGGATTTACTATTTATTCCGTGTTGTGGCCGTTGTTGCTGTGGTGAGGGGTAATGGTCGAGGTAGGGGGGGGGGGCGGAGGGCATTGATCCACAGAAAGTTGGAGCAGCCATCCCTCAGTTGCCCAGACTGATCAATTGTCTTTTCTGGTTAGTCTCAGACAAGCTAGGTTTAATCCCGGGATTTATGGGGCCTCCTATCAGGCCCCACTGGCCGCCGATTGATCAGTGCAGGATCTACCTTCCCAACACCCCACCCACCCCATTCCCGCCAGCCCATGTATACTCCCTATATATAAATATACAACACAGAACCACTTCCACAAAACTTGCCCAATTTGAGTTGCTCACGGAGCATTCTAGTCCCACTGTGACCCTTGAGGAACGGTATGGCGGAAGCCGGACGAGATTTGTTCTGTTCACTACACACCCAAAACCCAATTGAAATGATTGGGTGAATGTTAATGAAAAAGGTACCCTGGTCCCATTTCCTTCAGGAAATCATTGCTCAGGCGTTTTGGGTTGAGCGAGTTACTGGAATTGCCTTAGACTTGAGTACGGACTTAAGTTACCAACGACCTATGGGAATTGGGTTTCAAAAGGATGAAACTACCCTTTTACTGTTCATGTGGTACTTGAAGCGTTCATTCTTGAGTCAACAGGCCATTTTGAACCAAGACAGGTCAAGCTCGAAAAAAAAGCCAAGGTAAGCTGCTGCCAAGTCCTCCCCGGTCATCCAATACCAATCAATTTATACCTAGTCTAGTCGGGTTGATCTAAACTAAAGCCTATTGAATTCGGTGACCTCACTGAGCCAATGTAGCTTCTCATGACCAAGCCAGGCCGACAGCATGTCCATCCCAACTAAACCATGCATGCACAACACCCTATTTGGACTAAGTTAAGCATGAGTGGTAAACTTCCCAAGCTTAGCTAAAGGCTATCAAGATCTTTGATCTGGAGGATGGTTGCCCAGCCGGTCGGTAACCCCTGCGTCCGCCCTGGATGGGGCAGTACTAGGGTTGAGGGAGTGGGAGCTAGCGTCTGTAAATGAGGTCTGCAGTAACCAGGATCCCCACGACCCCATGAATGTCTATAACCCCTGGGAGAGGGTGCCCCGCTCGCCGGCCGTCCCACAGGGGCAGAGTCCACAAGGCGAGCCTGATCAGAGAAAGCCCCGGCCTCGGTGAGCAGCTCGCGCCCAGACCTACTCGCCTCTCCCATGTCAAAGCCCAGGGGGGCATCACTCCTGCACCCCACCCACTCCCTCCCGCAGTCTCCATCTCCCTGCTATTCCTACCCCCAAATCCACTCTGCTCCCATTCAAGTATATCCTTACCGCCAATGTAACCAAATCACTGTGTCCTTTTATATCGGGTAAGAAAAACTTGTTTATGGGAAAAAATGGCAGGCGAAGCGATGAAGGGAGTAGATAAGATAAGAGGGTTTGGGGGCGCAGGGGGTAGAGGCGTCTGGCTAGGTCGAGTGGATAGGAGGAGAGGTTGGGTGTGATTGTGGAGGAGTGGTCAGCCCTGTCCGCTGCTGTCTGGGGGCTTTACAGCATGATCACTCACCTGCCAAGATAGCGGGGTGTGGGCCAATTGGCCGTCGGCCCGTCGGCCGGCCAGCGGATCATCCAGCGCCGGCCCCGGGGGACAGGTCGGGTGTCCCCCGGCCGTGCCCGCCGCCCCCCGGGGTGTCAGCCTTATTGTATAAATAAAGCACACTTGTCTCTGATCGCAGCCACGCCGCATCGGCCGCAGCCATCGGCCAATTGACATGATAATACGTGAGATGGATCGACGGCCGCCCCGCCGCCCGGGCCTCTTGACAGTTGTGCCGGCCCGGCCCTGGTTCTGGCGACTAAGACGTGGTCTGTGAGCCGGGGGATGAAGGAAGGAACTGGTTTAATGGACTTAGGGGTGGCGGGCTGGGAGGGCAGGGGATTGGAAGGGGATCTAAGAGATGACAGAGGTTAAGGATTGTACAGTACCATGCGATAAAAACAACTTTCTTTTATCGCTTTGAATACTCATTGGGTTTGGTATTTCTATTAAAAGGTGAATACCTTGGATTTAGCTCATACCTGAGATGCTTAACGATTAGGTAACCAAGTCGACAAAGCATGCTGGTAGAAATAAAAGATTATTGGCCATTATGATCGGCGTGTGATAGCCGTGGGTGTGCATGCTTTCAGATGGGTGGGTAAACAATTAGTCGGTGGATTATGAAGAAGTGCTGATCCCATTTCCTGACGACCCCTGTATGCAGCCTTAAGTAGTGTAGGCAATGCTTCAAAGTCAACACCGAGAGCTTTAACGGGGAATCATGGGCCTAAATGGTCACTCCGCCTAGGCCGTTAATGTGTCAATTACCACTGGTCATTATGACTTTCACCACTGATTAGTCGGCCTTATTAATGCCACATCCAACCTTAGCGGGTATAACTCTGCCCGGCGTCCAGGTATATTATTCCCATACATAACACTCCCACCAGTGCCTTGTCTTATAAGTACCCCATCCTACTAATCCGTTTTACTGGTGCCTGTCTCGGGGCCTAAAAGAGGCTCCTTGGGCTAGAAAGGAGCGGAGGGGGACTTCTTTTTGCCTCATACGCCTCTCAATGGGAACTAGACATGGAGAGGGTAGGTGGGGCATCTATGGGGTAGGTGTGCTGGAGACAATGGGGGTTGGCAGGGCCGTGGGCCGGTTCATCACCACAGGAGGAGGCGCCTCCAGTGGCCGCCGCCCGTGAGGGATGAGCCCGTCCCGGCCGCCATGATGCTATCTATGATAATTACCTCCTCATAAGATGGTCTCATCCTTCTTTGTTAGGCGCACCCCGCCTCTAATTCAGCTGCTGCTGCCCCAAGGGCTGCCGGCCCCGGGCGGCCATGGCGATGTGTATATTGCCACGTCCCTACCCGGCTACCCCAACTTCTCAGCACCCTGTAGCCCTGTATGCATTAGCATCATCGTCTATGCTAAACGCCATATGGGGTAGAAATATGGGCGCTCGTCTGGGAAAGAGTTTTAAAGGAAGTGTCTAGGCATACAACTGCTACTGGGTACATTTCAAAGCTCAGTCAACAGAATCAGAAAAAGTCCCATATGGAATGAGGCTGGGATATGTGCATCCAGGGGCTGGCTACTGCTGCTAAATGTGAAGTGGCATATGTGAACAGTTTGAAAAGGGGACCGAAATATTCCGTGACACAATTGCAGCAGACAAGGAATTCCCTCCCTATATGAGTTACAAAAAAAAAACACTCTAAGTCTCTACTAATACTATTTCCAGTAAGCAAAAGAAAATATGAAGGATAAAGTCATTCAACATTCTAAAATTGTTCTCCTTGTACAGAAAAAAGAATATTTTGGGTTAGTTGATCCTAGGTTGAGTCCCATGCGATACGTGTATTCCCTGAGAATCTTGCTGTGCCAGGCCTTGTCTTTTAAAGGAGTCCAATATCATAAAAACAACTGTATAATATTGACGTTCTCTCGCACAAGTCAAAGCCATATCTGCTGACCCTGCTGTATATATGTGGTGAAGTTATCTTATATTCAGACCAAGGGGATCTCTGAATAGTTGAGCCAAGATGGCATCAATAAGGCTACAGATCCCCGTGCTGCCTACAATACACTGAAGGATGAACAGCTACACATAAACATTTATGTTTCATTGTTTAAAATACAATAGAAAGTAAAACGTTTCTGTCAACCTAAAGAAACATTTGCTTTACCAAATGTCTACAGAGGGAGTTGAGTTTTGTGGCTGAAGCTGTGCTGCATAGCTTGCCTTTATTGAACACTAGGTTCTATTAACAATGAACGAAAGCTTTCATCATCCAGCCATCGCCGACTGGGACCACCTCTACACAGCATCATAAGTCAGTAGTTGCTGTCCATCTTTACTTCGCCCCCAGACTGATTCCCCCACTCTTTGTAAATAAAAAATGCATTTTCGGCAGAGGTTAGTGGGCTTTAGGCTTATCTGTCGTCCCAGGGGTAGGCGGGCCGACGCAGGCCTATTACACGCCTATTGTCCCGTGTCCTTTCCTCACCATTAGGTCCCAGGCATCTCCTGCTAGCCTTGATTTCAGTATCTATCTACCCACAGCCGTGTCCCCTCTGACAGCCTAGATATTCATACCCTCTCCGAGGGGAGACGACCATACGGGAGACGCGTTGTGGAAAAAAAACGAACCTGTTCTATTTCCAGCAAGACCATTGGGCGGTCAAACAGCGGCAGTAACAGTAACAGACGGCGAAAAATCTGAACTTCTCACTGTACTTCTTTTATGCTGATTTGTACCGGTTGCAGACATGTAGTGTTACAGCTAGTGTCATTCTATTGTGATCTGTTGAGAAGTGTCGTTGCCCTCAGCCCTTGTCCTACTGGATGATGGCTTTAATTGAGGGTTACTTTTGTATGAGTTCATATATTGGAAACTGAAAGTGGAATAGATGTAAAGGCGGGTGAGGGGACTTTTGGTGACCGCTCTATAAATCCGTTATACAACAAATAATAAGAATAATGCATCCCGAATCAAAATGTGTACGATTTTGAAAAGTTTTTCTAAACAAATGTGCCTGCATTTATCTAACCAAAGGTTTTCTTGAAATACCGGCAAATCCACGTACACTGTTATCCCTTAGCCAGACCTTTTCCAATCAACCCAAACAGGCGTTCTCGCTGCCTTCACTAATGGAATGTCAACGTTGAAACCCCATACCCACGTACCCTCAACCCCCAAAGGTTCAAGATGGGTAACACCATGTTAAAACCCCTAAAGAAATTGGCTAGCACAAAGAGGTGAGGATGTCACGGGGAGTGACTGGTCGGTCGGTGGAGTCGGGCCGGGGTGGACGCGCAGATTGGGGGCGGCGGTGGGAGTACTCTTGTCTCTGCCGAGGGTTACAAATTGGCCGGGTTGTCGGCCGGCCGGCCACCACTAACCCAGGAATCAATGAACCCTTGACCGCTGACCCCAGTCGGCCCAGTAGACATGGTGTCAGGGCGGCCACCTGCCTGCCTATCTCTACTGACACACTCTCCTACCCCTCAACGCCATCATCTTTACCAGGGACCCACGGTCAGACTCCCAATTCCTATACTTCTACCACTCAGCTAGTATCATATCAAAACCCCTGCATATCGGGAGTATTTATATACATGTGCGCTCATAATCATGCATTTACTCATGGGTATTCAGTACATATAAAAGTTTTTGCTATCTACATAAACATTGCTTCATAGAGAAACACTACGACCAGCAGCTGTTAATCGAAAAACGGTAGCTTTGCGAAAAGAGTACACATTATCATATTTAGGTATAGCTTAACGTAGGCTAGCAGCTTCCTTAGCCTTTATATCGTGTAATGTGTAGCCTTTTCTACAATAGTGGTGAGTTCCTCACTATGTGTTTTTGTATCCCCCAAGTCTGCCCACCCCCTAAGCGGAGGACAGCGGCGTGGCGTCTTGGGCCCGTGTTAAAACAGGGAGCTGATTAATTGCAGCTTGTGCCGAGCAATCACCACCCTCATCCGTTGACCGTGGACGACGGCTAATCGAGAGGCTGTTTAAGCCAATTACACAGCGGATGACGTTGGAGAGTGGTGCTGTTCGCCCACTGTACACCTCTTACCACAAGCCGTTAATTCAAAGCCAAACTGTGTTTTTAGTTAATCAATAAATTAATTATTCCATTCGTGAGGCATTCAGGAATTGTCTGCACGTACTTTGCATATAATTACTTCGAAAGAACATTGCTTTTATATATTCAATTAAATCCTGACTTTAAAAGTAAAACGTAGTGTTAATTGCACGAAGTTTTATCCGGTACGGGCACAGTGTTTTAAACTTGAACATCACATGCAAAGCCTGTTGTTTAAAAAAATATATTAAAGTCATCGACCTTTCAGTGTTCTTCATTAGTAGTTTGATTTATGTTTCTATCTCAATTACTAATGCAAAGAGTCGGTAACACCATTATGTCCAATTCTCGCTAGACGTTTCCCATCACAAACAGACCCACATATCATGCAGGTTTGTTTTAGATTCAGCCCATTATGCTGCACAGAAAGCCATGGATATTGACCATGGAGTGTGGCCGACAAAAGGCAGGTGGGCTCTGCAGACCATGTAACCTGCATCCTGCAACCTATCACCTGTCCTAGCAGAGCAAATATGTTGAGCGTTTCTATGGAAACGGGTCTATAAAAGTCATCCTTTTGCATCTTAAATGAGAGCAGGTAGATTTATGGAGAAAGGTTGAATAGAGCTATCAAACTGATGCAAATGCCATTAATTGCTAAGCAAAACCATTTTAGAGCATAATGTGTTAAATTCAGTGTGAATACTCGTTCGACATATAGATGAATGAGTTGCACGCTTTTCAAACAACTCACGCACGGCTCAGTTAAAGGACGAACACGTCCTTTGCAGGAAGGGCCCCGGCCTTAGTATCCTTCGTGGTCAGTGCACTACCAGATAGACACACGGATCAGATTATGTTGACAGGGTGCTGAATAATCATGTCGATAAACATCCGACCTCGTAGGCAAAGACGCCGCGAGGAGGGGGACCAAGGATATCTAATAATTTACCTATTTTATTTTAGCTGCCACATCAACTTTTTCATAGATTACAATGTTTCAGGAATAACCCCGTCTCGATCCCACATGACCCATGTGTCGGATTTAAGTACCACAACTGGGACCCGATCCGCAGTGATACTGTATGTCCAACTTTCTTGTGCCGAGGGTGTGCAGGGGTTACATTACTGTAAGCTGGCTCGGATTAAGGAGGCTCAGGTTTCATATTGTAAATGCAGGCAATATAGAAACCCGGCACAAAGCTGCATTGTATTGCTCTGCAATCTTATTTCCAATTCAGTGGTGCATTAATGTTGACGGCGTATCGTCAGGTTTCTGGCTTATATGAGCGAACGCATTATTCTTGATGTATATATGAGATGTATTATGAGATTTACCTGAATTTGTTCTCAATTCTGTCTCCATGTTGTGTCTTTTCAGGATGCTGAGAACGCCATAGCGGGAATGAACGGCCAGTGGATAGGCAGTAGAGCAATACGAACGAACTGGGCCTCTCGGAAACCGCCGGCGCCGAGTAATAAGGAATGTAAGTATGCTTATTGTATCCCCAAATTGCAGTTCCCCTGAGAGTTCACTCAGTTTCTTTCCCAAATTGCAAATTTCAAGTTCATAGAGCAATAGGATATTTAGAAGATTTTATTGCACAATCACACATGTGAATGCAAGTGGAGCAGGAAACCGTATCTCTCAGCGTTCAGTGATACCTAGGTCATCGTGATATTAGTTGTCCTTCGCTTCCCCGTAAACAATTGCTCATCTCTCACAGTTAATCTGACGCCAGAGATATCAATTTCAATGAAGAGAATAAACCAGGGATTCACTATTAAGTCGTTAATTCAAAAATAGTCAGCTAGGGGGAAATAACAATATCACCTCCAGATCCTTTGTTTGTTTTCATACCCTGACCATGAGTTCCCTCGTTTAATTAAGACTGACGAAGAAAATGCCTCTTTTATACAAAACAGACCTGTCACTGTTGAAAAGCTCACACCTTGAAGGTCATGAGAACCTGGCTCTGTAGGCATGTGATATTATTGCGCCCTTGCATGACTAAAGACAAGAGAAGAGACAGTTGGCAAGCAGGTGTCTTTCTGGCCGGCTTTCTGTTGCTGAACAACGTTTGAGAAGAGCTTTTGGGATCCCGCCTCCTTTCATGGAAGTAAACCAAGGGTGCTAACAATGTGCTCATTGCACCCTAACTATGGGAGGCTGGGAGACAAAAGGGGTGGTAAGTCTGATGAAGTGAAAGTGATGGCTGAGGCAGGCTGGGCTCACATGTGCAAGGCATGGTGCTCACAATACCCGCTTAATTCGTTTCAAAAATATGAATAATGGCTATTAAGGTTCACTCGTCAGCGATGTAAAATCAGCGCCCCGTCCCCAGCCTCCCGCGCCCCCACCCCTCTTTTACCCTGGGAATCTGCCTGCATCACGCCGGAAATATACGGCATTTAAATTGTAATTGAGCCCGCGCCGTTTTTGCAGACAATGCCATACATTTTGAGCGACCGAGAGAAGGCCTTCATGCAGAAGAGGCGGCTGTTGCTCTATCTATATGCAAAACACAACCAAGAGTTGAGAATGGGAACCAGGTACTGGCAGAGGGAGAAGGGGGTAAAAAAGAAGGAGGGGAGTGGAAGCGGCGGAACAAATTACCAGGCTTATACTGATTGCTCGGTTGGACTAGAAATCATTTACATACGCCTGGGCAATAGGATGATGTCAATCAAAACGAGTGCTGTTCATGGGGTGGGATCATGCCGCCAGCAACCAAAGCAGGAAATGCCTTCCACTTAAAGAGTGCTATTGTTTTTCATATTTCCGATATGATGCCCTCTTTTTAGATTAACGTGTGGGGGGGGGGGGGGGAATAGAATAATATGTAGGTTAAGAATTTGAAAAAAGCGAAAAGCCAATGGGTACTGTGGGAGCACATGGGAATATGGAGTAACTAAACAAATAGTGTTGATATTTGGCAAGGCACATTTCGAAAGACCCAGCATATATCCCCAAAAGTCTTATCTTGGCGAGTGTCAGACACTAGGACTTGACTCAGTTTGACCATCAAGTTGAATATTTGGGCAGTGTGACCGGGACTTAAGAATAAAGATCGACGGAGACCAAGCGGAGAATAGAGAGTCTATGAGGTAATGAAAGGTACCATGCATATCACTTTAGCTCTCAAGAAAACAGTAGCTTTTCATTCTTATTTCATACATGAACTTGTATTTTTCTGAAGTGATGTCTCATTGACATATGCCGGGTTGGTGAAGAACAAGTCATAGACAAACATGATCTTAGATATCTCTATGGTCGAGTCGATTCACAGGTTCACACATTTAACATATGAAGTGGGTTGTGAACCAGTGCCAAGTTTGGACGAGAATCTGCTTCTGATTGGCTGAGAGACACACCGGCAGTGCCCCTGGCGACGGTGAGGAGAGAAAGGCAATCACGTGAGAAGTGGCGAGAGTCGAGAAGACGGCCGGGAGGGAGGCGCAGATCGTGAAACAATAGTTATTTAACGCCCAGATCGGGCGGCAACAAAAGTGATGAATTGAACAGCGGATAGTTTGAAACAGATGACGAGAGTCGGGGAGGTTGGCGGCGGTAATAACTTAGATGGGGGCCCGGGAGGGACTTAGTGTATTGGGGTGAGAAGGGGGTGAATAAGGGGGTGGGGGTGGGTGAGTACCAACACGGACGGGTGGGTAGAAATGGGTGGGGTAGTGCTTAGGTGCCTCTTATTAAGGGGAAAGCTTATGCCGTCTTGATATCAAGGGTTCACCCAGAATAAAAACATGAACAATTTTTGAAGCAAATTCAATGGGGCAGATCCATACAGATGAGATTTGCAGTCTGTTCCCGTTCACACCAGCCAAAGTTGGCAAGGTTTTGCAGTAAGTTAAAACGGTGAAAAGTATGAATAATTAGGAGATGGGGTGCCTGCCAATTACGAGGGGCCAAACACCCCAGAGGGCCCTGGGTGTAATTCATTGGAGGCGACAGCCTTTGTAAATAGGAGGACGAGCAATGAATTGGGGATCAGCAAGGATCGGAAGGGGATAGCAGCAATTGCTCACAGCCTGACCCGCCGAGCGGGGAGACTGTCCCATCAAATCCACAATGATCAGCGCCAAGGCCCCCAAACACCAACTAATGCACCTTCTTTTACCGGCGCCCAGCTCGTTCTCCTGCCTTTTTACCTTTCAAAACGGCTCCCATGTAGGGACAAGATTGATCATCGCTTGTTAAAGGTCGTGAACTGAATGTTACCCACAATGGATGACATTGACAATTCAATTTCCTCTTTGAATTGGATTTCTTTTTTACGCAAGATGGAGAATTGAATGTAGATGGTTAAAGACGCGGTCTGTTCCGGCGAAAGCAGCAGCCGCACAGCTGGGGTCTTGGCTGTCGGTCCTTCTATATATTGGCAGACCTTAAACAGTGTTTTTTCCATCTGTGTAGTCTGAGAGAGGTCTAAGGGTGGACAGACACAAAGGTTGCTTCCATACAATGCCCGGCCTGCCTTACCTCTACACACCCCACCCCCTTATGCCAACAGCCCGCCGGTCAACCCTGTCTTCACCCTCTGCCCACCTCTCATGTCTCAAGACTCTGGTGAAGGTCACCACGTGGCCATCGGTCAGTGGTCAGTCTAGGCAGCGGTCAGACCTAGTTCTGGCCCTCACAGCAGGGGCAGGGGCGGACAATGGGGCCTACTGCAGGGCCTCCAGCCCCCCAACACACACCTTATTGGCCCGCTATTGCCTTGTCGCTGCCTGACACCTGATATGGGCCCAGGCTTTGTGAGTTGTGGGCGCCAGGCCCTGGAGGCCGCCAGCCGCCCGCCCCGCCTGGAGCCACAGGTGGCAGGTGGGATGAACCATGCCCGCCCAATATTGCCTGGCCTTTGGTGGCTGTGGGGTACGGCTGGTCGTAGGTAGGCTGTGGGAGAGGGAAGGTAGATAAGTAGGTGGGTTCCTGGGTTGGGAGCAGGGGGTTGTTGGGGGTAAGGCTAAAGTGGTGGGTCGGTGCCAGCTTGGCGGAGGTCAGTCCTCCAGGGCAGACAGATAGATGGCGACTGACCGCTGTCTCCGGGCGTGGACACAATGCCCCCACGTGCGACCCGCACTCATTAAGGCAGCGGTCAATCAGTCTCCAGCCGCCACTCCCACTGACCACCTCCCCCCGACCCACACCTTAACACCGCAGGGGAGGGGAAGTGCCCTGCTCCTAAAATAACACTCCAGCAGGGGGGAGGCGACAGCCAAAGGTCACTGCTGTAAATGGTCTCACACCACTCTCTTCATTTCCTTTTAATGAACAGGCTTGGTCTAGATAAATACTCGTTCTCTGTTTATACAGCTTCCATTGCATTGTGAAACCATCGATATGTGTGCGTGCTTCTCTGATCATCTCGTATTTACATTTAATGACAAGTGTTAAACTCAGTGTGAACTCCACTCATAGTAGTTTATGGAAATGGCCCACTTTTGATGGACAATTCGGAGCCTTGTTGAGTGTAAGTAGTATACAAACATTGGTCCCCCTGTTCCATCCAGTCCACTAACAGCGCCGTTTGCTCTTCCCCTTACAGCTTCCAAGCCGCTGAGTTTCGAGGAGGTGTACAACCAGTCCAGTCCTACCAACTGCACGGTCTACTGCGGGGGGATCCTGAACGGCCTTTCAGGTAAGTCATGTGTGTTGTTGGACCGGTCCTCTTTGCAGGAGGGGTGGGCGATTAGAGATGACTCTGTCTGAGGAGGCGGGCCGCGGGGAGCCCTCAGTGGGCCCCGACCATTACCCTGATCCAGCCGGGAGGTCCCTGGGAGCACATCCCGGGCCGGGGACCTGACATAAGGCCCGCCGTGGAGATGAGTGGACCTGGAGTTTACCCAGTTGGCCGGGTGAAACAATGAGCCTCTAGTCGACCCCCAACAGGTTACTCCGTCATCCCCCTCCTCAAGTCCTTCATCCCGTGTTGTCGTTGGTTCTGTTTTTTCTCCTTGACTCTAACCGATTTGCTTAGAACTGATAATGACCTTGTTTTCTCCCCATCCCTACTGTTTTTCTGTATGTCTCTGCACTTGTTATTTAGTCCACATTTTCACAAGGTAAAACTCCTATACATGGCCTTTCTCTGACCCTCAACTCCCCCATCCTCTCCACCATGTTTACAATATCTGAGGTATCCGCCACCTCAGCCTCCATCATCTTCCCTTCCCCTGCCCACCCCTCCCATACCCCCAGCCCTCCTCCACTACCCCCTGCAGCGTCACCTTTCCGCCCCACCAGCTGACCCCCGCTGCCCTTCAGAGAAATGACCTGGTCAAGTGCTGTTTACGACCTTGTAAAGGTCAGACTGGGCGAGAAACGACCTTGACCTTTATGATTCATGATCGGGCTCGAAGGTCGTGGCCGGGGTGCTCGGCGGTAAACGAGGAGGGGCGGCCAGCTGCGCTCCCCTGATTTCCCCCGACGACGGCCCAGCTCCCTTCTCTATTGCTAGATGTGTAGATTTTGAACTGGCGGGGGGCAGGCAACCAAACAACAATAAAAAAAGGGGGAGGGACTATGACTGTTTTACTTGCTTGCTTACTTGCTTGCCGACCAAGAATTCACGGGCAGAAGAAAAAGTCCCGACACGACCTGTCAGGGTAATTGATTCGCCTTGTGCGGATAAGCTGTCCTCTGAATGAGATGGTCGCCGCCTATAGAATGGGCGCCCAATGAATTGGATCGGGTCGTTTTCCTCTTCATCCACCAGTAAAAGGTCACATACTATTCCAAGATTACCATGTACTTAATCAAAGAGACTATTGGATGAAGGGACTGTATAAATCATAGGGTCTGGGAATACGCATAATTCTCCCAGACTGCCCATTGTCCGAACGTTGTTATTGTCCTCCCAATGAGAACTCCCATCTTTCAGTGCGAGTGCGGGGGACTTTTTAAGGGCAATTTAATCTGCAGGCAAATCTTGAATTTTCTGTATGAATTGACTGAACGATTGGAATGATCCCTAGTCCGTGTTTTTATCAGAACCGCTCTTTTCCAGTCTCAGAGAGGGAAGAGGGAGAAAAAAAGGCAACTCTTCATCAGGAGTGTTTTTAGCCGCCGGTAACCCTTCTATGGTGATTACACGGGAAGCGCGGCCGTTTTCCGCCACTTCTTTGAGCCCAGGGTTATGGCTGGCGAGGCAAGCGCTTTTTAGGCGTTAGGGATCTAGGTTCATGACATTATTCAATTAGTATGGGATTGCCTCAATGTTTGAGGCCGACTTTTTGTGGCCGTGATTAAGGAGGCCCGACGTGCGGCTCTGGAGGAGGGGGGAGGGGGTGACTGGAGGGAGGGGGTGCAAGGTGGTAGGAGGGAGGGGGGTACGGGGGGGGGGATTCAAGGGGAAGAGTACACCGCTGACTGGAGCCGCTTTGCGCATGCGCTGACACCGCTTGGTACTAAGTCAGGGAAGAATTCCACATCCGGCCCGATACTTTTGAACCTCAATTATCACTCCTGTTTATACCCTGTTTTGATGTTTTATCACAATTCCTGTTTCCCTAGGATCTCAAAATTTCGGCCTCATTATTTTGACGAAAAAATAGTTAATCATTTAAAATTATAGAAAGACATGTATCAATGAATAATCAGTGTAATAAATATGGAAGAGAGCTTACTTGTGATGCCTGGATGAATTTAGTAGAAATTGCCCGCAACCTACGCCCTGATAATAATGCTAAACATTCTCAGCACAGGGCCCCCGGGCCATTGTCCACCAGGTGTGGTGGAAAAACGTGAGTTGTTTATCCCCAACGCCCCATAAAAACAGCGCCGTCCCCGGTCCCCGCACCCTAATGCATATAGACATTTACATCTGGAATTTGCCCAAAGCTTTTAAGAGACGCGACGCGAAACTGAATTTCAACGGCATGGCCATTGGGAATGGTGTCTGGAGGGTGTGCGAGCAAGGCGTGTGTCGGGGCCGGCGAGGTAAAGGACATCAGGCCGGTTTGTAGGAGGTGGGGACGGCGAGGTGGCCGTATACATTGAGCTGCTCGGGGTGAGCGATAGGAGCAGCTCGCAACCCGCTCACTGCCCTGTGTTATTTACAGAGTCTGGTTTTAATAAAGTTGTCAATGGAAACCCCACCCCTTGCCCTCCTTGCCGGCCGTCTATTTGCGTGCACTGGGGCCGGGGAGGCCTGGATGTTGGGCCTGGGTGTGGCGGGCGGGTTAGTGGGAGGGGGGTGGGTGGGGGAGATCAGTAGTGGATTGATGCCATCAAATATGATGTTATGTTACACACACCCCTCCCCGCCTGATGACCTGTTTCCATGGTGACTGCGGCCTGTTTTATTAATAACCTGATGGGAAAGTCTATTTGTTCGCGCTTGTAAAATATGGAGAAGGAAATATCATTAGAAGTGGGATGGCCCTAGACAGGCAACACGAAAGGCACAAGTCGAGGATCAGAGAAGTCCCGTTGCTAAGCAGATTATCCGAGCGCGATATAAAATATTTTGAAATGTAATAAATGTTCCACAAAGCTGTAATGTACTTTTACACGTAACTGCATAAGCAAACTTATGAAACAGTTCATTACAATGACGCAGTTTATAAACAGTTTCCATCAATTTGAATCATTCATGAATAGTATTGCTGATGTCACCGTTTCGAACTAAGCTAAGAGTTTCCTCTGAAAGTTGCCACCCATAACCACAAACCACCACCTATCTCTTCGCTCATCGCCCCCCATCTCCAACTCAAAGTGGACCCCCTCACCCCGAGGGGCCCCAAACCACCCCGTCATTTTACACCTGCAGCTAAAGAGCTGATCAATTGAGTTGTTATGGCAACGTCTGGCCGCCAATGACTGCTTTTGCTGGCAGTGGCCGGCCGGCCCGCCTTTCGCGGCGTTTTCTCTGCCGCCGGTGTATTCACTATTGACATATCGACGTCGCCTTCTCACTGGGACATGGGACCCACCGCTGACTCGTCTTAGCCTAGTCGCCAAAGTGGCTCCGAGTGGCTCAGCGAGGTGGCGCCCAGTCAATTCACTCAGCGCTTGCCAAAGGAGTGACTGATGGTGTGTTTTTGTGTGTTTGGGAACGAGGAGCGGGGGAGGGGAGATGAAAAGAGGAGCGAAAGAAGCAGGATTAGGGACTGCAAAAATAACACCAAATGACACTGGCCAGACCCCCGTCCCGTCGGCGCGGCTTGTAACCAGCAGACCGGACAGGCTGTACTCGGCAATTACCCGCCACCCGCCAGCCACCAGCAGTGAGCTGCAATGGCGTCTGAAGCAGACGACATTTACAACAAGGCCCCTTGAACTGAAAAGAGCGGGAAAGAGGGAAGCGGAGGGATATGGGAGGGGAGACGTGTCAAGCCGTGCGGGGAGGGGGCAGGTGGTTTCTGCGTATTCGGCGAATTGCACTGTCAACTTCGATCTTTTCCCGCCGCCGACAAAATCGCCCGGAAGCCATTTCGTCAAATGATAATCGAAGCCTTCCTGGTGCTGCCAAGTCAATTGATTTGACGCAGCAGCAGGGGTGCCTGTTTTCTTGGCGTTTTCTCTTTAAGGTCTTTTTCAGTCCCCCTCCCTCATTCTTCTCCAAGAAAATGACTCCTGTAGGCCTGGCGGGGCGCCTGCTGTTGGCCGATTCGGCCTCAATTGTCGCCCGATCGCTATCACCCCCAGTCCCTTGATCATCTGCCATTACTCCACTCTCAGAGGCAGTGAATGGAAAACGACCTCTTTTTGTCGAGTTTTCACAAGCCGCGCCTAGAAACCCAAATTTCTGGCGGCAGGGCCGGCAGCATCAAGCAGCCTTATCAACCTATTAATGAAGACCCATTACTGAATTCACGGCTCTAAATGACTTTGAGAATCTTACCACAATGTCCGCATTCAGAGAACAGTTGAAGTTATCGTGTTTAGCCCTGCACGTGAACGGCACGCTTTTCATTCCAAATCTTGATAGATGCGGAACCCAAGATTTCCTTTTAATATTAATGGGTAAAAAGTTAATGGCCAACCAAATTGAATCCATTCAGCCTAACCGGGCAGATGGATCTTGGCGGCAAACACGGTCGAGTATCGCCTCGTCGCGAGCAGCTCTCTCCCGGCGGGCCCAATTCTTCTGGGCAAACATAACTTGGCTTGAGTTTCTCCCGGGAGACGCCCGGCTGTGTTTGGAGTCCCCTTTCAGGTAACTTTCACACGGATTGAGCCTTTGTTCATCAGTGGGCAAAGTGTACGTCTCCATGGTAACCGGGCGGATCACCTGGGCGGCCAGGTGTCTTATCACACCTGGCGGGTGAGGGTCTGGTGTTTTTTTCACACCTGACACTTTATCTTCTAAGCTGCCCGCCCCCCTTCGTCACATTCGTCTCGTCCTGTTTTAGGTGGCCCAAACATAATGTTTTTGAGGACCAGATTCCCCTTTAAAAGGGACTTGTGCCTCGAATCTAACTCTTTCCCATTTAAATGCATAAAAGAGAAAATACCAAAGATGTTAAGTTGTAAAGAAAGTTTTCCCACTTTGTCGGACCTTTGGAGTGATAGCATGCAGACGAGACTAACCCAATACAAAAAGTAGGCTCTTATATAACATTAAGCTGCCAAAGTCATGTCGGATTCTCATGGGAAATGTTCACCTCTTCAGCGGCAACGGCATAAGAGTGATACCTGCCCAGCGGGAAGATTCAATAAGACATCTCGTAACGGCAATATTAGAATGACCAAGTGGGCAATATGGCGTCGTGTGAGGCCAAATACACGTCCAAATGACAAGTGATGGGTGGCCGCAGGTCCATTCCCGTGCAGAAATAAAGTAAAGCTAGGTGTGCTCTGCATTTCTGGGCCGCCTGTTTACGCCGACCAGCTCGTGGCCGCTGGAGCAGCTCGCTCGTTTACACAGGCTGAGCTGCTCGCTACGTGTCTGCCCCCAACCTGGGCCTAACCGGCCAACGCCATAAAGGACCCGCTATTGTAATTTACTGACACGCCTCCCGCTCACTGCACACTAAGCCACACTTTCAGACTTGTTTCCCAGCTCGTTTGACGTTGAATTTGGTGTAGGCATTTATGTGTACGTATATCTGATTATATATAACTATGGTATAAGCCTTGTGGGGACACTACTCTGGTTTGGTCTGACTGGCTGATTGCTGCCTGAAATAACCATAAAGGTTTAAAACCTCAAGGGAACCTGGTTTCATGTTAGGGTATTAGAAGGGTGGTGTTTGTTCTAGGCTGGATATCAGCAGATTGCATGCTGAAAAAAGAGAAAGTTTGTAAGTGTTTCTCGGATTGGCATTATCAGTAGATTTTACTTTTTTTGGGTGATATGTATTGATAATGGTGAAGTGTAACCTGTAATAGAGCCAATAAGGTATTGTGTGAGTCATTGCTGAGAAATAGGCACAGAAAGTGTTGTACTGACTACAGCATGCTGGGAGGCAATGTGTAGGGATCTTGGATGGTGGTATTGCATCAGCGAGTGAAATGCTGGCATGGTTAGGGCAGGGGCTGTTGTGAGTCATGGCTGAGAAATAGGTACAGAAAGTTGGGTATAGAAACTGTTGTACTGACTAGAGCATGCTGGGAGGCAATGTGTGGGGATTTTAGATGGTGGTATTGCATCAGCGAGTGAAATGCTGGCATGGTTAGGGCAGGGGCTGTGTTCGCTCAGTCCAAATTGTTACCATGGTCTTATACTGCGATCGCCTCTTTTTGGAGCATATATGCTCTACAAGGTCGTGACCGCTTAGCTTGTTAAGCTTTCTTTTGTTTTAGGATCATGTTTAACCAAGATATGGGCTTTCTTTCCCAGAAAAGTGCCATCTTTGTTTGGAAATAAAGAACCCAGTTTTCCAGGAATGAGGCAGTAAACGTCAGAGAGGCCAAGAAGGGCAGAACCCCTGTGCCCCTACCCGGCCTTCTACATCCCAATATGTTAGACGCCCAGTCGGGGCCCGGCTCGCTTTGTTTCAATTAGAGGGCTGACCGGCATCCCAGACAATATCAGACAATTTGGCCGGAATTAGATTTGCGTCGCATGGGGAGAAACTTAGGAGGAGTAGGAGATAAAGGGGTTGATGGTTAGGGGGGAACTCATGGAGATGGCCCCCAGCTTCCGTCGTCCCCTTGTTATGGACCCCAATCGGCCTTGACCCCTTGGTGCCCCCGCCAAGGTCAATGGCGAGTGAGATGCCCTCCCCAGCGGGACGGCTTGACCTTGGCCTGTCAATGGGTTGACCTTGACCTGATCTCCGGCTGGCCTTGACGCCGAGACTAGGTGCCCGGATGTAGGAAGCACGGCGTCTGATGGCCAGAAGCCTCATGAATCACCCACGGCCTCGTCCAGACAGCGCCCCCTGGACCCCCGCCTGCCCCCTGGACCCAGCCTGCCCCCTGGACCCCAGCCTGCCCGCCGCCACTGTTACCCTTATTGTGGAGACTTGTATCAACAGTATCTAGACTGCCCCCACTGCTCATATCAACAGTATCTAGACTGTCCCTTCAACAGATATCAACAGTATCTATACTTAGATACTTAGAAAATCTCTCTACCCATATTAACAGTATCTAGACTGCCCCCACTACCCATATCACCAGTGTCTAGACTGCCCCCTCTACACACATCAACAGTATGTAGAATGTCAACAGTATCTAGACTGCCCCCTCTACCCATATCAACAGTGTCTAGAATGTCCCTCTGTCATATCAGCAGTATCTAGACTGTCCTCACTGCCCACATCAGCAGTATCAAGACTGCCCCCACTGCCCACATCAACAGTATTTGGACTGTCCCTCTATCCCTTTTGGTTTTTTTTACTCAAACTCAGAGACCAACTTTCTACAATAACAGCCTAAAAAACATACATAACCTGTACGTATTTTATTCTCCATTTACTTAAGTATCGCTTCAGCGACCTTTTCCAGCTTACGACCCCTCCCTACGCCTACAACCACCGCGTCTATTGTTCTCTACGGTGATCCCAGCCGCCTTAACATTTACTAGAGATTCCTACCTTAGCATAGACGACTGACAATAGATGATTATAGCCCTTGGTCGTTTTATTTACAGGTTATTTCCCTAACTCCCCTTTGGTCCCCTTGATTACTAATCATTCTGCTATTGCCCCTTTGGGCCCCATTACGTCCACATTGGATGAGAAAAAGAATGTTATTGATAAAAAAGGGATATCATTGCTTTACTGACCCCTGCTGACTGACCGACCCCGTAACATTTCCCTAGTCTGCGCTTGGTAGAAAAAACACACCGGTTCTATTGATTAAATTTGGCGTCGAATGCGTCCTCGTGGGTCGGGAGCATTAGACAAAAACTGTCTGGATGAGATCCATCCTCACTTGGCCGTGTCAGTTATGGTGTGTGGGGCGCTGGGGGGTGGTGCCCGGGCTGTCGGCAGGCTTCTCTCTCTGCCTATTTGTGGGCCCGGGGAATGGTTGGGGCTGGTATGGGCCGGGAGGGAGGGGCAGGCTGCCCCATTCCATTACCAGAGTGTCTTTATCTAGGATGCCTACCAGCAGCTGGCACCAATCCCGGAATGATCCCCTTCTCCCCACTCCCAATCCCCCAAACCCCCTCCTCACCCTCCCCTAACCCCCTCCCAGAGATAGGAACCCCTCCCCCAGCCCGTCACCCATCCCACCCCCACCCCATCCACCCAGCCCCAGCACGCCGCGTTCTCCTACGGCCACTGACAGTCCCCCGCCCTCATCCTATAAGTATATTGACACTTTTCGGCGGAGAAACAATTTGGCCACTAAATGCTGGTAGTCTGGTGATTGGTATTCCAAGGGCAGCCTGGTGGCCACCCTCGGCTAGAACAATCCATTTAGGCGGCGGGCTTGGAGAGGGTGGCGAATGCCCCCGCTGAACCCTTGGCTGCCGGCCCCGCCACCAGCTCCACATAGAGCAGCTCGGAGAGGCCCTGCCCAGCTCAGCTCCCCAGCCAATCCAGTCTTTTCAAGTGGCTAATGTAGTGCGCCCCGCAGCCCCCCAGACGTACATCACAAGTGTCCTGAGCAGAACCCGAGCAGGCCTGGGCCTTCTTTAATAAGTATATAGCGTGCACACCCCAAACCAGCAGAGTAGCTGAATGAAAGAGAAACATTCTGTTAGAAGTTCATCTGGCTTATTGCCTCTAAAGATGGTGTGTCTTTGTGGGTAAATTTCAGCGTTAAGTGTTATTTGATCGCCATGCCCCCCGCTCACACACTGATGATTGCGAACTAATATGATTCTAACTTTTCTTTGTTTGCAGAGGAACTTATGCAGAAAACATTTGGCACATACGGTCATATCCAGGAAATCCGAGTCTTCAAAGATAAAGGATACGCATTTGTAAGGTGAGTACAAAGTGTGAGACGGTATTGGACTACAGAGTCGTCTCTGTTTACACTCTGACTTAATGAAACCCACATATCATCTTCCTCTTCTTCCCAAATGGTAATTGGAAATGGTCGGGTTTGGAGGAATACAATGACCAAAATAATGATTAATATTACAATAGATGAACGGAGTTTGTTTTGGGTTTTTTTTGTTAGAAATTATTTCTTTATGATAAATCTTGAGGTCATCCTCTATGATAAAGCTTGTTATTGTTCCCATACCCATACAGGATATATGAATAGTAGGGTATATGCAGAAGGTACCGGTGATTGGTGATAACTTTACTTGTTTCTTCTCTCAGATTTTCCACGAAAGAAGCTGCAGCCCAAGCAATAGTTTCAGTTCACGGCACAGAGATCAACTCTCACACAGTGAAGTGTTCATGGGGCAAAGAGTCGAGCGACCCCAGCCAGAACTCCAACTCGGGCGGCGCTGCCGGCAGCGGAGGGCAGGTTGCTACTCAGCCGGTAAGTTTCCACTGCTTTATCCCTATGGAAAATAAACATTCTCCATCCTCTAGTTGTCAGTGCTTTACCCTAAGTTTGATACTCACGCCTAGACTAACAGTTATTAGTATAAGACCATATAATTAAGTCGAGGAGCACTGCATCCAGCCAATTGTTGGTGTGGTTTCTGACTTTTTCTGAGTGTAGCCTTTTTTCCATCAAAGCTCTAACTTGTTTTACTACACGTTCAGCTCTGTACAGTTTTAATAGATATGCTATGGTAATGTCATGATTATCATTGATATATTCCCACATTGTGCTTCTATTTTTCAATTTACCAGTTTGAAGTTTTATTAACTTTAATTAATACCATATTATGCATATATTTGGGTGTTAAGAAACCTTTCCCATGATCCTTTTACCCCCCTCTCAATCTTTGACATCTGACAGCATGTCGGCATTATTCTATTCTTGTTTTTGTGTTATGACCTCCCTACTGCAAGTAGTCCATTTATCAAACGAACTGCATGTCTCGGAAATGTTTCTAATACATGAATATCGATTCAATAGGAACCCCCGTTTCCTCTAACCCTACTCACCGATTGTCCCACTCTTCCAAACCAACTTACCTCTGTGAACCCTGCATTCTGAAAGGGAAAAAAGTCCAAATGATAAAACTATTATGAGGCGCTGCACCAGCCCAGTAAAATACTCAAAATAAAACATCCTGCACCCCCAAACAAATATTTTGTCCACTGAAATTTAAATTATCCCGAATGGAAAATGCACAGTTGAATGGAAATCTTTGTAAGCAGCTTGACTGGAAAGGAAACTAGGAGATTTTTGTTGCAATCCCACCCGTCTGACTCGGTGCAGGGACATGCGTGAGTACGAAGGTCTGGGACCGCTTCGCAGGTTTGCGAAGGGAAACGTGAGAAGTTTGTAACCTCTCCGGTTCCTCCTTTCGTCCGGAATCTCATTCACCAGGGACAGTTTTCGCAAATACAAGTCTGTACTTTCTGCATTTGAACCGAGATTAGATCGGAAACGCAGTCCTTTTCTAATCAAATGAAGCCCTGTGCATCCCTAACGTATTTTACATAGGACACATCGTCACGCTGTTGTGATGTTCAGGCACCATAAATAAAACTCCCCTTTTCGCCGATGCTATTAAATTTGAAATTTTCCCGAAAACTATTACGACTCCAGACGTTGAATACATTTATAATCCCCTTAGACAGAAAGTCCGCTCCAATTTGTTTGGCGTTAAAACACGGTTTACGCGATTTAGCTAGTCCTTAGTTTTGGTTTGATTCGATTTGATTTCTGCTGTTCAGTTCGTAACCCGCCTTAAGAATAGTAACTGAGGGAAATTGGAAACTTTATTTTTCTTTCCTTTTTATGGGTGTGGGAGAGAACGTCTTTTGTTTGTAGCTTCCCCGGTCAGATTCGATTATTTTCTGCTGATGTCCTCGTCAGACGTGCCCATACTGACTCACCCTCTATGGTTTTAATGTTGCATAACGCAGGCATCACCACTAGGGCTTACACTATTGCCCGGGGAAAGTAAAATCAGCATTCAGGCAAGTGGAACTTACTCCATGGCTGTCCAGATGGGCAAGTGAAATCTAGGGGAAAATTGCATCATTTGAGCTAAAGATTAAAGTTTTTGTTCGGAAATTAACCGAGCTAATGCGTTGTGTACCTCATTGCTATTTTTACTCTCAAACTAAGCAGGTTTTACCTTTTTATATTAATATTACTACTTGTAATTCATTCGAGCATGCTTTAGGGTTGCCTGGTTGTGAAAATAGTAGTGACCACCCCACAACGCTTGACCATAACACAGAATCATTATCATACTTTTTCACTTGCCCAAAAGGACTGAAATTTCATTTTTTTCATCCTATTTGTACACGTCACCAACCCTATGCCACTGTTAATATTTCTCAGTTAAAAAAAATTGCTGCATATCTAAACCTGATATAATAGCCCACATGGAAAGAAAGTCCAGATACAGATCTGTGACTGCACAGTGAGCAAGATCTAGATAAAGATCTAGTCTTTACAAAACTACTTGTTGCAGTTGGCTGTCTCTGCAGCAGAGGAGAGCCAGGGTAGCATGTCTTAGCGGTGCCTTTGACTCATTGTCTTAGTAGATTCAGGTCTCTTGACTTACCTGACTAAGGGATGGGACTCAGGTAACCTGAGGTTACCTGTTGTCTCATCCTCCAGGGTCAGCCAGTAGTGAGGAGGCCTAAGGGTTAGATCTTTTTACTATTTACCCCAGTTCTTGGCATGAAAAGAGGTTAAACCTGTCAGCTTGGCAACTACTTCGATAAATCTTCGTTTTTCCCGAGTGCTTGCCTGGAAAGTTTCTGAATATAACTTATATTATAAATTTCTAATAATGTAATAAGTGTTTGTCCACGGGAATTTATAAATGCCATTATAGCTGTCACAGTTTAATCTCACCATTGTCACACTTAGTTCTGAGTCATCAGTACCGAATCCAAAACCTTTCGTATATGTAAACATTAGCACTTTTGTAGTTCAGGTAAGTGAAGGACAGTTTAAATACATATATATTTTTAATTCAGGTATAAGTGTGACAAAGGACTTTTCTTATTAAAATATTTCATCATCTCAGTGTCGTGGTGTTATTGTATAGCTTTTAATATAACCTTTGACTGGTGAACATTAACTTGTTGGTTATCAGGGCAAATAATTATAATGCTGATTGACTGATGGCCAGGCGGAGTTTACTATCCTAATACCATGTAAAACTATTTGTTGAAAAAATAACATTGCAGAAAAATCATTCTCAATAATTGATTTAAACCTGCTCTCAGAAGTAAAATAATAGAACTGCAAGTAACTAGTAATTTCAAACTGGGCCTGACCAACAGTTGTGTTGTGGTACGCAGGGGCATGGTCTCTTTCAGCTGGGGTTTTCTGCTAGCAGTTGTACCGTTAGTTAGCCCCCTCTCCCCGCTGACCTGCCTGACTTACCCCCTGTATACCTCATACTTACCTGTGACGAGGCCCACTGCGGCCCTCACCTGTCTCCTGCTGCTCCTCACCTGTGGCCGCTGCTCACCTTGCCCGTCTGTTTGTCTCCTTCCAGCAGCAGTACGGGGGCCAACCCTACGGCCAGCCTTACTACAACCAGCTGGGCTACTACTACCAAGGCTACCAGCAGGCGGCCATGACACAACAGATGGGCTACACCCAGCCACCCTACGTACAACAGGGATATAGCTATCAAGGGTACGGGTACGTGTTCATCTCCACTAACGCACGCACCGAGTAGTTGACAGTGATTTGGCCACGCCTCAGCAAAACCACAGTCCTCTGAAGTCAAAAGCCAATGTGAAAATATGATATACTCATTTTTGACCTTTTTGGGATGTCTATGTTGGATAGGGTGGAGGTTCGAAAGAATGCTGAATAATCTGAAACATTTTGATCTTGACAAATGATTAATATTATTTCCAAAACTAGCTTTGATTTCGGCCACTTCAGATAATATTCTACAAAACAATGCGGCAAAAACACGCTGAAATGTATTATGTCAAAAAAACGTTATGATAACAGTATCTCTAAAATTGTTTACCTTTTGCTTCTTAAGTTTAGTATGTTGACCCGGCCTGAAAATGTTTTGTAATACATATTGTAAAAAGAAAAAAAGTGAATGGAAATTGTACTTTGGTCGGAAATGCCATAACCATATACGAGTTCTGTGGTTTGTAAAATAAAAAAAGAGAGACGAATGGTCTCTGAATCCCCTTTGGAAAAGTAAATCCCGAAATAGGGAGACCCTGTGGTCAAAGCACTGTCTTTTTGTCTTAGCACTCCTTGTCTTAACACTAAATATTTTTGCAAGAAAAGTCGATAAGAAACGAAAAACAACTGACCAAAATGGTAAGTAAGCTCATGCATAAACATGGTTATTCTTTGTATGCAATAATCAATTCAAACACTAACCTCGTGAAACCATTTGCTTTGAACTTTAAGTGCACATAGACAGGATTCTAGATTTTTAAAAAAGTACTAAGCGGACCGTCAAACCTCAAGGGGAAATATATTTATCTTCTAAAACCACTTGCACCTACAGAAAAAGCACATACAACTACATAGAATAGAAATGTGAAAGTCACAGCTATTTTTTAAGGAAGCACAAACAAAGCGCAACATCCAGTTCACGTCGTTTGGAATATTGATTTCGAATTAGCAAAACTCCGTCACCAGACTGAAATAACGCTTCTGAAAGAAATTTTGGCTACTTTTCTGCATAAATTAACCGACCGTTTCGGAATCAAACATCAAAAGATATAGTTGACCTTGTTTTATCATCAATCTTACATTTCGATTCATTGGTATATCAGAAATTGATTTCACAATTTAGAATATGTTCTTGTCTCTACATTTCATTCCTCAAATGTCTTCAATAAGAGATTATGATTTTTTCATACCTCTCTATATTGTTATCATTTTAAACAAATATTACTAATCGTTGAATGCGTTTTTTCCTCTAGTTAGATAACAATTGCGTCCATTTTCCTCTTTGTACATATTGATCTAAGATTGGTTTGCATGACTTTTCTTAACATATCTGCCTCATGAATATCGTGATATTTATACTCGAGTCTGAATGTCGTGATGAAGGGTTTCTTCCCCATTGAAGCAGTCTTTTCATTAACCTCCTATGCCGAAACATAGGCATATTTTGCACCTTAAAGTAGATGTAGTTAGGTTAATTAAGCATCTTAGACTAACAAGTATATTATGCTAAGATATGCGTACTGATAAGACTTTCTAACTCCTTATAACAATACATGCCTACTGTAGAAAAGCCATCTTACTTGATTTAAGAAGTAGCAGACTACATAAGTTCAAATTTTAAGTGCGACGTTTTAGTGATTTTTTAAATAGCATCCTGTTATTCAGTAACAGAAGAATTAATAGTAGTAATATGTTTTTCTTCCTAAAATAAACAATTTTATTACAAATTTTGACCCACTGAGCCTCAAAAATAAGACGCATCTCATGTTTCAGTCTTACCACTGTAAAGATACAAAATCTCCAGCATTGATTTTAAATTATTACTACCGATACGACTTTAATCATCTTTACTAAAGTGCTCAGAACTAAATGTAAACCAATACGTCCCTGATTGACTCAGGTAGATATTAGAAAAGAATCCATTGTAGAACCCCAAATATAAATCGGTGATGATGTCCCAAAGCTGAAGATTTTTTCTGAACGCCTTATTAAGTCGCACCCTTTCTGTTTCCTTCTTACAGCGGTGTCAATATGCCGATGCAGGCAGCGTGGGGTGGACTTCAGATGCAACCAGGCCAGCAGCAACAATATAACGGCCAGCAGCAAGGAGTGCTGGGCTACCCTATGCAGCAGGGTCAGTAGGCACCGTCTACTGTATCCTTCCTCCTCACCACCACCTCAAAATGTAAATGAAACCAGAAAAGGAACTCTGCCAATGTACCACTCAATCCTCCACGTCAGTCACTGAGAACAAAAAACTTATTGTTTTCACCAGTTTTGAACCTCAGAACATGACGCAAGATATTGGCTTTAAAGAAAGCTTGGCAAGTCTACATGCTGTTTTGTTGATATTGCAAAATCTATTCATTTGAGATTGCATAATCCGATCATTTGAAACTGCAAATAGAGAGTATAAATTGTTTGTACTTCTTGCCAGAAAATATCGAAATAGTGCGTTTGTTATGACGTGGAACGTTGGAGTGCTACTAGGGCAGGGTTAAGAAGACCTCTGATATCTTGAATGATATGACTGTAAGAGCCAATTGTATACTGTCTATGTAACCTCTCTGTATGTATGATGTGTTCTGTTTTTATTCAATGCTATTGTAAACAGTGGCAAGGTTGACTTTTCATTGGGTAATTGGACCTCTCCTCAGCGTCAGTGTCACATCCATGTCGTTTTACCTTCCCATGTCTTCATTCCCGAATATTCTATGTTGAAGCCAGAGAGCATTTATACTCGATTGTAACCAAGTCCTTGAAGAAATTGAATAAAAGATATTAGTACGTGATTAATTTTAACTGTTGTGGTATGAGTTTCTTTCTTTTCCTTGTACATCTACTTTTATTTTAGCATGCTTCTCCAAAGTGTTATATTTAGACAGTTCATCAAACAAATCTGCCATAAAAGTTGAGTTATTATTATTACGTAAAAACGAAGTATACAATTTCTTGATAACGCTGAACCACTCGACAATAACAAAACTAATCATGTCTCCACCAATACATGATCCGAAAAATATAAACAAAAAATTCACAGATAACTGAGTCCACTATTTCATGATATTCAGTATGAAACTAATTAAGAAATATATTCTTCGTGAAGCATTTCCTCTTTTGCGAATGTCCAGTTAGTGTCACCTATAATAATTTGCATACACGAGAAAAACATAGAGGAATTCGATGTGGATCAAAATGTTTCCAGTAGGTTTAGTCGATTAAACAGTAGCATAAGGGAAAAAACGTAGACGAGTGATAGAAATATTCCATTTGTTTCAGATAGGCTTATTTCAAATATCCAGGGTATTTCATGGGTAGTTAATAAAATTATTACTATCATATTAGTGAAAAGGTCAGGAGCAAAAAAATACAACGTTGGGTTAGCATTCCCGCACGGCCACCACGCTGTTAACTTCTATTACCTATTAGATAGTCAACGTGAACTTAGAGCAATCTTGAACCATTTAATCAGAAACGTTTCTAATAGATTGTTTCTAGTACACCTACGTAATATGAATACTGCTCATCAACAAAACTTCATTAAGTTGAAAGGTATCAAAGTATCTTTTCGTCGTACCTTGAAAGAGAATTGGTTAGGCCTATATCCTCGAACATGTGTTTGTTTTTCTGTGATTTTTTTTAAAGTTTTATTGTTTTTTGTTGTTGAGTGTAGTTTTAGTTTTGCTGATGTTGGGGCTGTGTTGTTGCTTAGATGTTCCTTGACATTATTGCTTAGAGGTACGGCTGCATGTGGACCAGGTGAATCGGATACACTAACATCCGTCAGTTTAGAGACTTATTAAAGTAGTGACGCTCACAAATCTTCTAAAGGTTGGCACCAGCCACACATTTCGCTCCTAGACCAAGCACTACGGAGTACACTATTTGAAATAGCAGTTAGAATAGATACTGAAAATCTTTTTACAATGTCGGCACTTGACAAGTGGCTCTTTCAATATGAAGCGATCGAATACTTTCAAAATTTTAAGATAAATCATGATGGGGACGGAGAATCCGATGTTCCCATTTCACTCTATTTTTTCAGATATTTATGTTTTTGTAAGATATTTAAGTTTAAAATGAGTCAAAATAGTGTGATATGAATTTGCATTTCAGTCTTAATTCCAAAGCATAGAAATTATTTAACGCAGACAAGTATACCTATTCACAATAAATGAACGAATACACCCAAAATAACTTGTTAACCGTAGCCGATATTCTGTCCTCTTTGGGCCTTCAATCCCAAACCTCCTCCCTCCCTTTATTCCCCGCCGAGGGGTGTTATCCCACGTCCCTAACACGGCCATCCTCCATACAGGCAGCAGGACATACAACGTGTACGCGTCAGGCGTGAGCTGAATTAAGACCTGACTGACTGCCCCGCCCTGAACCCAGTTTCCTGCACCCCCTCCCCCCCCAGCAGCCCCGACATTAAGCATAGAGGACCACGCCTCAGTCTTGGTCCCTCTCCCAAAGTGGGTAGTAGAGACTTGGATGGGAATGAGAGTGGGAGAGGGGGTGCTGGGTGGTCGTGCGCTCACCCACTAATGCCCCTGATGACCACCAGGCAAATGTCCACTTTAAACGAGCCCTATTGACCTGGATTGACCTTAATGGTGATCCCCTTGCCCTGCTCCTAACCCGCCGCCCTTTGGGATTTCTGTTTGTAAGCGGGACCATTCCCCATACGATTAACGAAGGATGTGACATTGATGTCTGATCAGCAGCCGATTGACTCATTTTCTTGACTTTTTTTTCTATAAATTATGTCTCAGTCCCACTTTAAGTGTACACTATACTGCCTGGCTTGTCTTCTTGGTAATAGTTACAGTGTTCAAAGGGCATCTTGCTTCAGTCATAATATTACAAGTTATGGCATGGGGTATTACATATAAGTTCCTAATATGCTTTTCGTTACGGTATGGTTTAAGATTGTATTGCGGTATTGAAAAGAAATTAACCCATCTACTCTGACCTCCCCATAAGGGCCGTAGAAATAATGTCAAGCATTTATAAGGTCGGTAAGTACGTTTTGCATGCTCATGACTAACATAGAATAATTGTTTCGTTATACTAACTCTTGGTCATTTTCCCGTCTTTTAGGGTTCCAGCAAGCTCAATAACCAAGGGGGGATAGAAGTCTTGATGCGATTTTTTTTGGCGAGGCCGTTGTGAGGAGAAGGCTCCCGGCGGGTGTGACGGGAGGTCATCAGAGGGTCTCTCCGCTCTACACGCGCTGCTGCGGCTCTGGCGGCGGGACCCCCACGACCGGCATAGAACACCACGCCAGCGGCTTGTACTTCTACCATTGCCATGACCACCACCACCACCACTACTACTCCCAACTACAACCACCAACACCGCCACGAGACGTCCGCTACTCCAAGAACAGGGGAATGGGGGTTAAACGAGGCCAGCCGAGGCAATGTAGAGCATTGCAATTGCCAGGTGACCGGCAATGAAAAGGCCATCAATGACACAGGTAAAGGACTGAAGGCCTTGGTGTCAGAAGCCCTGACTTCTCTCTTCCAGGCCGGCACCGTTCAGGTAGGCGGGTGGTGGTGCTGGCGAGGCCCGGGCGGTCGTGGCTCGTCCCACCGGCCGTCCTTTAGCACGGCGGCCGGTCTCATCCTTGTCGACATCAGAAGCAATGAACCATTCAACCCGCGAACCGTTTTTTAAACAGCAACCAGCAGAGGGAGGGGATAACGATAATGTTAGTTGCTAGCAGAGCAAATGGTTACTGAAGATTATTATTATTAATAATAATGACAATGAGGATATATTGATGATAATATTAATGATGATTAAACGGTTAGGAGGACGACGTCTTCATTGTATTAGCAGCAAGCCGTCTCCTAACGTCTGTAAATGCTTGGTTTTATGGCAGTCCAGAGGGTTATCTGTTGTTTGTATGGGGGCTGACGAAGTCGTCGTCTAGGTGTAATGATAGTATATATAAATATATATATATATATAAATCGTACATAACTAATAAGGAAGACATATGTTACTATAATAAACAGGTATCAAGCATACACAGATGTATATAACTCCAGACAGCCTTTTGTTATCATCTAGTTAGGTTTAGGTTTGGTCAGGGGGTCTCCCGATACAGACGGGTGGCGATGTGTTTTGATATGACTCTGGGACAAATTAAGAAAATGATAAAAAAAAATGTATGGTTGTTGTTGCTCGAATTATATAGAATTCGTGTTTGATCGAGCCTTCCCCCAGCAATTTGTCGGTAACAGTTCACAGACGCCAGGGTATGGGTGACCAGAAAGATATCAAATGTTATTATTGAATTTAAAAAGACATAAAGCATGATGCTGCCTCAGAAACAAGGCGAAAGTATATGATGTAGTCACTTTGTATAAGGTCCTTAGCCGGCATATATTGTTTTAATTTCACACTTTGTTGGTCCGAATTGCTGCAATAGCACACTTTTGTAAAAAGAAAAGAGGCGGCTGCCGAGTTTGCGGCGTGTTTTTCCCCATAGAGGAAGGCGGTACCGCCAGTTTGTAAAAAAAAAATAATGAAAAGAAAAAAATGTGTCATCAGGCTGGCAAAATCATGACGACGACGCTGATCTTCAGGAGTTGTTTTTAGTGGGGGGAGGGACTTTTATACTCCGGCACCGCCGCCTCCTCTCACGATCTCATGGTTGAATGATGATAGGCGTACGTGTACAACAAATTGAAGGAACGGCTCCGCTGAAATGTGACCTCACCCCAAGTCAACACACACAAAACACAGCAGACTGACTCAGTCAGGCATTGTTATAGAATTTCTTCGTAGTATCCTGGCAACTGGAATGATACGCATTGCCTTCACGAAAGTTATTGTCCTTTGTACACTCTCCTATAGTGCCATGGAAGAGAAAAAACACGGAGCATCTTGCTGAATAGAAGGGTAATGATATCACCTCTGTCTGTTTAGAGCTGCTTGCATCTCATCGTCAGCCCTAGCCGCACGCGTTATGCAAACACTTACTGCAGACTCTCACTTGCTAAAGAGAATTAAGGTGTATTTATATTGGCTGCAGTTAGCGCTAACGAGGGCGGCATGACTGGGTGTATGTAATGATATATATTATATATTCTGCCCTCCGCACTTGACTCTTGGCTGTAGGGAGCACAGGTATAAACACACCCACATCTAAGGCTGATCCAAGCACTTTATAATAACCAGATTATGCTGTACTGTGTAAGATATAACATTTAAGGAGCAGCAAATGACTAGGTGTACCCTAAAAGTGAGAAATCCAATTCTTTTTTGAAAGTAAAAAAAAAGAGAAAGAATGAGTGATATGAACGTGTTTCTAGAAATGCGTGAAAGTTGACGGAAAGTTTTTTCTCCCAAGTTTTCTCAATCATTTTGAAAGTGATGATGAGTGTATATGCGTGCGAGATCCTGTCCAATTGGCTGACAATAAAATGTATTGAGGTACACTGTTTTTCGGGGATGGGGCTGGCAGGGGGTGAGGGGTGGCTTCATAAAATGACCAGGTGATGGCACATTTCAGCGCGTAGTTCTTGCCCGAGTGTTCACAGGCTGAATGGGAGCTATTCTGAGCCACTATAATTATTTGATGATGAAGATAACATTGATGATCAAAACATTGTCAAGGCGATGGAGATGTTTGCCTTCCTGTCTAATCTCTGGGCCCAGCCCTGATCCTGACCACACTTCTGTCCACACCACACTTCCATCGGACAATCAAAAAAAGATCGCTGGTTCGACACACCTCTATCATTTCTACCCTTATTTTTCCTCTTATTGTTCATGGAAGAAAAAACTGACAAGTAATAGGAAATGGAAAAAACTGACAAAACATTGTCCATGTGCATTTTATGGAATTGTATCATAACGTCGAGGCCATGGGTTGTGTGATTTTCTTTTCATGCTTTTAATTATGTTTCTATGTTTTATGGCTCCATCAGGATTGCCACATAGAATCAGGGCAGAGTCCATATCGTTAGAAGGAGCTTTCTTTGTACATCTAGGTGCAAGAAATACTAGCTCGGCCTGTGATTTACCAGATTTTGTACCCAGAGAGGAGACTTCCAACCGAAACCTGATGATTGTCCCTCTACTTCTTGTACTCTTGCTACCTGAACTCCTGGCACATTAACCGAGTTGGTTATAACAAACTGGTATCTCCTATTTCGGGGATCAGTTTTTCTTTCCATCATTTTCTTCATTTACTCGTGACTCAGCCATACAATGGTGGATCACTAGATAATTTATTTAGTAAAGAGTAAAAGGTATTGAGACAAAAATGGTTCTTTCAAAACAGTCTCAAAAATAATTTTTTCATACACAAATTACCTCTGACTTGCTGCTCTAAGTCAGATGGGTAAGGCAACAGAACCTTCCGTGGAAAGAAACAGATGACTTATCCTTTCTGGACATTTGCAACTGTTTAGTTCAGGATACATATTTCCCATGCACAAATGATCATTAAGAGGAATAGTAGTTTTTAATAAGAATTGCATTATGTACGCCCTACTGAAGGAGTTGATTAACCCACACCTGTTTACCTGTTGAACATATTGTTTGCTATGATGTTGGAACATTTGCTCTTGATACCAAGTTAAGCCTACGGTATGAGTTGTTCTGTGTTTTTAGGAGGGCTCTGCCTATCCTTTTTTCTTGACAACACATGGCAGGCTCCAGATTTTTCCGAATAGTGCTACCAATTAGCCCATGGTAGTATTGAACCCATTTGCAGGTTTCGCCGTTTTGCACTTGGGAAGGTAATCTACATGGGCAGAAAATCAAACACATCAATACTAACTAAAGACAATGTGTGATAACAAGTTTCCTTCAAGCAGTGAGATGTAAACTGATCTACTTCTCTAGATAATCGACCAAGATTGTATTTATACTGACAATAGGCCCAGAAACAGTCAATCTATCCATATTTCTACCATCTGTTATAAGTTGGCATCTTCCGTTATTATTACCAGAGATGGTATTGAACTAGGGTAACAATGACGTTTGGTGTTTCCATCAAGGTGTGGACAAAACTAGATAGAAGTTAAACTGACAACAATTGGACTATCCTCCAAGGTTGGTCCCTGGGCAATGCTGAGTTTTTACATCTTCGTAACAAGGAACACGAGGACTAATATTGTACACGATAGAAATGGTTAGCCATATTTGGAAGATTGACTAGGGCAAGAGGAGATCTTAGGTAATTGATAAGTAAAGTGACTGTATGCTGTATCCTACAATGTTTGTGGTCGGGGCTTGGGCTCCTAGAGAATTAAGCTAGTTGTAAATGCGTTAGGCAGTTCCGTTCAGTGTTAATGTACTAAGTCGTGCACACCAAGTGGTAAATAAAATGATGCATCCATAAGGAAACAGTCCATGTGCAGAGGTCGTAGGATATTAGCAGTAGAAGTATTTACACACTGTGGAATCATAATGGTCTAGGTAAAAATAAAGGAGCTAGGTAATCCCATGATATTCTGTGTATAGTCCAGCAAACGTGACCAACTGGTAAACGTGTAATGTGGTCCGCTGCCTATGTAACCTGGTATTAATAATGATAGGGAAAAAAAGAAAATCAAACAGTTCAGTTTGGGTGTGAAAGATGCCTGGTCTTTAAACAATGGGAGAAACATATGTTTCAAATACAACAATGGTCTTTCTTTACCATAAAAAGTTACATAAATCCAGCCTGTTTTGAGTTTGAACTTATCTTGATAAACAAATGAATTAAAAAGAACCTTGATGAATAAGTAGTCACATATTGCAGCCTTGTGCATGAGTTGTTACACACTTGTACAGTTGTGCCAGTAATAATCATACTGATGATGTTGTTGACACCCTTATACATAGCGAAATTTGAGAGCGAGAGGAAGTGAATCTAACGACAAGAAGTTTTGTACAGTTTTGTAATATCTACTACTAATGATGAAGACATTGGAGGAGAGGAGGGAGACAACAACACAGGTTATAGCACTCAAACTAACTAAAAAAACAGATTGTTGAAATGTGTGTAAAGCTTGTATAGTCAACCTGCCTCGTTTGTAAGGAGTCGCCCAAGGACATATCTGTGCTTTACAGTAGGCCGAGTAGGTTACACATTATATATATGATATCGGGCCATGTTATATAACCACATACCCCCTGGTAGTCTAAGTTTGCGTTGTCCTGGTTGCCGTGCGTCCATATCACTGTCTGTTCGTACACACTGTGTCACACACAAATACACTCACATTTATATGGAAAAAAAGAGGAAGACGATTAACCAAAAAAAGGAAATCAAGCAGTTTCAAATCAGTCTGCAGTGGAAGTGTAGGGTTTAGCCAAGGCCTGACAGATTGTATTATAATAATACTAGAATGAATGGCTACTTTATATGTATAAACTTTGTACCACGTACATATTATGTATCAGGCTGCATTAGGGCATTTCTAATTTGTCACCAGGTGGACAGCCACCTAGGGTCAAACCGATGACCTTTGACCACATGACCCTGACCTAGTATTACAGTGACCCTGACCTTTGTCCTGCTCATGTCCGTGGTCGCTTTTGTATATCATTACGTTTTGACAGGAATCCAATTAACGTATTTCTGAGGAAAAAGGAAATTGAAGTTTGACCAGTGGATCTGACGTTTCTGTAATTATGCATTAGAAATATGCAATCAATTGTCCCTTTATATGTTTTGTAATTATTTAGTCTTATTTAGTGAGGAAGAAATTAGTCATAACTACTTGTAAGTAATAAATCAAGCACCGAGATTTCTTTTTAGAAAGAATGAGATACAATGAAGATTGGTTTTAATTAAAACTGAATTGAAAGTTGATCCGAGACTAACAACTGAATGAGAATATATACCGCATTACTTTTCTCATAGATTCTTGTTTCCCTTGCAACCCTCTCCCATTCATCGGGTAGAGGCCTTGTAAGGGGAACAACTTTCATTTGGGGTCCTTACATAGCCAGATGGGGTGTCATACCTGACCATCATCTACAGAAAAAGAATGACCAAACAGGAGAAAGGGGCCAGAAACCACACGATTCGTTTGCTCACGTCACGTTGAGCGCCCCTCTCAAATGCATTGACTGGTTATCTCTTTAATTTTCCTGGTTTCTCTTCATTTATATTCCCCCTCGAGTGCTTCCTTGGCCATGCTGAAAGGTGGGAGTCCCCCAAGCATGGAGTGCTGTATATTAGTACGTACTCCATACGAAGGTCTCTCTTCCTCCTGTGTATAGTAATGCATAGGGATCAGTGTCCTGGCTTTTGTCAGCTTAGGGCTCCTACTATTACTACTATAGACGGATCACAGATAGTATAACCCCACACAGCACCAGTATAGGTCATGTGTTGTTTTGTCTCTGTGTACTAAAAAGTAGCAGGGCATACCCCTCCTACCTGCCTGTGTAGGCATGGAGAGCAGCTATAGCACGAGAACACACCTGTGGTCTCGTATATATACTCAACTCATGGTCATATATAATCCTAACCGTGCGTGTTAGTCGGCTAGAGGTCGTGGCATATCATAGGGCGCAAGTTGTAACTGTGCACTGTTAGGTAGATGTATGATTTCTCAATCAGGTAATTCAGGGCTGACCGCGACAAAACGGAAATATCAGAGAGAAAAAAGCCAATGTGGATTGTAGCACCTACCGCTAGTCCAGACTGATAGCACACACCCCAACATACCACAAACTTCTACGTCTGCACCACCACCACCACCACCACCCCCTGGAGGTACTGACCCTCCAGGGGACGCACTCCCACCAATGACGTGTCGTTGTGGGGTCAGCAAGTAGTAGTTTGGTGTCTTACTCTGTCTAGTTTGGTGGCCAGTGAAGTCAATATTCAGGTGTACTCTCCTCCTGTGATATCTGGACGTTTCCCACTCCTAGTGTAGAGAAAACCTGACGTGTGGACTTTTGGAATGAGACTTTAGTTGTTCAAGCTGTCACAAGTGACCCCATCCTAAGTTAGTCTGTTCTCTCAGCTCCTCGGTACTGTCCCTTGTTTATTTAATCCAAAATGTGCGAAGATGTGAAGGACCCTCCTCCCCCTTTAGAAAAACAGGCAAATGTTGTAGTTGAAATGTATCTAGACAGGTGTCGGCAGGCTGGCTTGAAACTGCAGTGGCATTCAGCAAAAGGTTCTATGAAAAAAATGTTAGAAAAGGAACGAAAAAATGAACAGGTGGTGGGACGAATGGTCAAGGTTGTTTGGCATCATATGCCCCAAATACAGGTATATACAAATATATATATGTATGTATAATCCGAATGCAATAGTAAGAATGCCACTCTTACGTCTGTACAAACACATAGCCAATACTGTAGTCGGGGCAGGTGCTCCTGTGGAGAAAAACAAAAAATAAAATGAAAAATGGTACAAATATGCTAGAACTGTATGTGAACCCTCCTAGTTGTAAGGTGTAGTGCTTCGTAGGTCTCAGTGTTACTGTAGTTGTGGTTACCAAGGAGCCAATTGCCTGTTGCCATAGCAACTAGTCAGCTGGCTGTAATTATGGGGCAATAGGATTTGTAGACAACCTGAATCGAAAGGCAAATAAAGAGAACCTATGATTTGTATATTATCGTCTCCTGTTGTCTTTTACCATTTCCTCCTGTGTTACTTCATCAAAACTTTTTCTGAAAACAAACGACTTCTATAATTTGTTATTATCCTCGGAATATGATAGTTCTATAATGAGACAAGACTTTTAAAAGTAACTTTAACAATTAAGAATATTAAGTTTCTACTATCTACTATCTACATAATTATAAGATTGAAAGAAAGACTTATAAACTACATTAAGATCACACATGTATAATACTTTACTCTTTTCAAAAATAATATAATTCACTCTTCCTGAACACCTAGCTCACCTAGCTGAACTATTGTACATTATTAACAATTAATACTATTCAAGGGCAGAGAGTAGTCGTTAGGGGCCCAATGCAACACAGCATAAAACATCCTACAACAGATAAATTCTCTGCCGATTGGCGAGAATAACGTTATAGGGAGAATATGGTGTTTTCGATTGTCTGTGATGAATTATTTAAGTTAAAAAATCATTAGGGTTACATTTTTAAATCTGTTAAGGTCAATAGAATTGATACCTTTTATTAAGAATAGTTATTTCTACTTTTTCGGGGGTCGTATCTCAAACCAGTTGTTGTGATTGGTACATTATACAATGACATGGCTCTAACACGATTCAAAATCGTTTGAGATAGTTACCCTTTGTACATGATAAACGCACCATGAGCGGCGACAGGTCGTTTTAATAACAACAAAACATAATAATGGTGTATAAAGCTAGGAAGTTTTGATAACAAAAACCAATATGGTGTATAAAGTTACGGATTCATAACGTAGGACTGATTAGCAAGTTCGAAACCGATTAAGTTGCCGACTTAATTAAAGCTTACAGTGACCGAAGGTATATGTGAAGAAGTTACAATGTAATGGCAAACTTACTTGAAGCACCGGGAAATCCTTGCTCTACTTTGTAATGGAAAGACTACGGTTTTCATTCATTTTACAATGTAACTTGATATCTTGATTAACGTGGAAAGTGTTCATAGGGTGTACATAAAATCATGATTATAAAGGTACACTCATTTTACCAATATTAGGATAACGTTTGTTTTTCATTCAATTGAGAGTTTATATAAGATGAAAACTGGACTACAAAATTAATTTAGAACAGCATACCCATATTACTCATATGATTGAATAGAAGAAAATAAGACGGTGTGCAGATCATTCTCTCATCTTCTCATTTATGCTTATGCAATGCACAGCCTAGAGACTCGATGAGTATCAAACCACCTTTACCTGTCCACTTGTTGTAGTGTCTCCAGCCAACCATGTGACGTTATTATAACGTGGCAGCGACGTTTTGTTTGGTTCTGTATTAGTTCTTGTCACCTTATTTTGATGGCGTCCAATAACGTTGCTGCAATGTACTGCTGTGACATTGCACTGCAATGTTATCATAACATTCTGGTTATGTTCTTCAATCCAAACAAAATGTTCTTGTAACATCCTGTTTTGGTTTCATCCTAACCTCACCAGACGATAATGTCATAAAAACATTCTGATTTCAGTGAGGTTTCAACCTCGCCATCAATAATGTAATAGTAAGTAATAGACTGACTAAAAAAGTATGGTTCCAGAATGTTTCTATCACTTGGAAACTTGGCTTGGTCAGCAGGGTAGTGAGGAGGAACTAAGTAGGTATAGCCCTCCCGTCACCCGTTTCTGTCCACCTGTGGTCTAGATCTGTAGTAGGTCGGGGGGGGGGGGGGGTAGGTACCCTGAATGACCAGTGCACATGAGCCACAAGAAACGTTTTTACGAACTTCATTATTATTTTTTTATTCTCTTTGATACAAATATTCATTAACAAGATGTTCTTCCTATTGGAAAGACACATTTCTTTGTACAACACTTCACTCAAATATTCTGAGCAATCTGAAGAATTGTTCCAATGTCATGATAGTATTGTTTATTCTGGAAAAAGCACATTCCTTGTAAAATAGTCTATAGGCCTAGTGCAACAATCAGTAATAAGTAGAATGATTTTGTGACTATTATTGTAATCTCTGGAAAACATCCTACCTGGGTCATATATATCATACACTAGTTTTGTTCATAAAGGCCGTATTCCACAAAACGAAAGTGCATTAGTAATTAAACACCGATACACTTTGTTTAGTGACTATTCACAATCAACAGCATTGCATTTAAAATGTACCAACATATTGGTAACTATTTCGACTTTTCAAGTGTAATGTTGCAGCCCCAACGTTTGGGACACATTCGGCACTGAAAATGTACCAAAAGTGCAAACGCATTCTAAGCGCAATATTATGGAAACATTCAATATCGGAGGCTTTCGGTACGTGGAATACGACCTTGACTCCCTTAATATTACGTATAAAGTAATACGCTATCAGCACATTGCTTTATAAACAAAATATCTGAAAAGGGTCTGAGGGAGGGGTTAGGAGAACAGAGGGACTCTCTTCATTTGTCTCTGCACCGAATAATGTATAAAGCAACATATTCGATACCTGTCCAACAGCGTGACCGTTTCTAAAACTATTGTACTAAAAGTATTGAAACCATGATCAAATCCGTTTCATTCGAGCGGTTTGCCCTTTGCTTTGACAAGATATCAGAGCTTTTTTTTATTATAAATTACATAGAATTACAGAGTTTCTTTTAATGAATTGCATAGAACTGCAATGATATGGGTTTTTTTTCTGATTTGAAGCCATGTGTCATTTTCAGTCTCGAAAGAAACAAACCAAGGATATGATCGTCATATTAGTCTGCACGATACGAAATGTTACCAAGGTGTCTGATCCAAGTACTGGAGGCTAAAGGTCCGGGACGTGACGTATTGATATACAAGTTCGTAACGTATTACCGACCAGAAGTCAAGGACAGGGCAAGTACTGTTGTCTTAAGGCCGTATTACATTAAGCGATATCTGGCTCTCAGTTTGTAATGTACATAGCCACCTTTGGCAAATGAATTTTTATTATGAAGTTGCGAGGCGAGATTTATAGCAGCCTCAGACGGTTGTAGTCGTATGTTGCAAATTGTGAAGCAAAATTGTATTAAAAAAGGATATGCATAGTGATTAAACCTGATCAAAAGGGGACAAATCTGCAAAACTACTTTTTACTATTACCGACGCAAAAACATCAATTGTATCGTCACACATAGCAATTTCTGACGACATCGTTTGCTGGATTGGTTGGATCTTTTGAACCTCTATGCTTTTAGACATGTAGTCTGCTTTGGATGAACCTCCAGCAAATGAGTACATCAGGGGCGTAGGTGTTTTCCTATGTTTGGTGGTAGGTGGGAGGGAGGACGTTGGCCGGTGGGTGGGCAGGTAGAGCCGCTGATGGGGGCCTGTTAGAACGGGCGCCCATTGCGAACGGCAGCGCTGCGCCCGGTAAACGGCCGTTTGATTGGATGTCAACGCGGCCCTGGGGACCAACTCATCGCCGTCCTGGCGAGCTGCTTGCGTCGGGCTCGCCACCGTCCGACCACCATCTTCCGATCACCATCAATCGTCGGCATGTTCCGCTTCCGGTCAATGTCGCCCCAGGCGCCGCTGAAGGTTAATCTGTTGTCGGCGAAAACCGAGAGGTCTATGAAGATGGTCGGGGGCACATGGGGTAACTTCCTGCACAATGGGTTGTTGATAGCCAGTGTAAGAAACCATGACACGTTTAGATTCCCCTAAAAACCTTTACTGTCATCTTTAAGACTGAAAGCGAAGTTTAGGAAACATGTACACACACTGACTAGGTCATTCACGACAGAGTCCGTTAGTATAGGCCTACTTATATTCATTTTCCTGATGTCATATGAGCTACAAAGTATCTTTCATGGTGTTTCAAATGTTATGCTAGCACAAAGCATGTAAGTTGTAACAAAACTTCTAATCACAGGCTATGATTATATGCTTACATGGTGGGAGGTTTGAGGCAGGTTTTTTAAAATCTATTTTGATGGCATTGGTGCTCGGTTTTAAAACTTTGAATGTGGTCCTTCGTGTTCAACTGTGGTATCTCCTTGTGTTTTGATAAGACCAACTCTTAGATGGAAGCTAGTAATTACTACAGAAACCTTTGAGGCCCACATATTGTTGGGCTCCATGTAAAGTTAACCAAGGAAACATCCCACATGACTGACGTAGGCGCGCTATTATGCCAAAGGGAACATACTAATTAGAGATTTCATATATAGGCGTAATTTTCAGTTTGATGTACGCCAAATGTCAGAAGTTAAAGCCGGATAGGAGTGTTTACCGTCGGCCGCTGCGTGCCAGAAGTAGCCTGGGTAGGACCGACATTTCTCTATACTACTTGCTGAATCCACCCACTCAAGCGCTGAATCAGGAGAAACGTGGTCTCACCTCCCAACCACTTTGACAATGATCCCCGCGGCCGCAGGGGAGACACAAAGGACACCAGCATGCTATTATTGCCTCCCCTATCGCCTCAGACCGCTCTCGTCCAGGCAAAATTTGTACAAGTTGAACATTTTTTTCCCACTGAAACGAATGAAGTTGGGAGTTCCGTTTTTAAATAGTCTGCTCCTAATTTGAGATTGTGACGTTGGGAGACCACATGAAAGTCGGCCCAGTGTCAAGGTTGTTTCCGGGATGGCTCCTTGAGGATAACGATCTTTGAAGAAGGATAGGTATTTAATCTAAACATTAGCATTATCCCAAAATGACAAGAATTCCCTGTTTATTATTGGCATACCCAATATTTACCCAAAACATTACCTATATTATATCAAATTCAAATCGATGGTGAGTTTCTATGATTGATATATGTAATGCAGGCGCATTGTAAGTGAAGCTTAAAGTTCTTTGCAATTCATTTCTTGATATGTAACCGAAAGCGCCACTTATGTCCATGAATCCTTCGGCGCACAAGACTCCAGATTGGGTAACTGTGAAAGTTCTGTATCAATTTCACCTGTCCTTGGGCAATAGCCTCAGTGATTTAAATTGATCTAAAGACGATTCAAAATGTTTCCAATAAGCCTCATCAGATATTGAAAGTGAGTGCCCATCCAACAAAAGGAGGCGGTCATACTAGCGATTATGAACCATAAAACCAATATACTTAATACTGTATCCAAGTGATGCTCCAATGAAAGGAGAATGGATATAATCGATCTATTCTTTTTTAGATGAAGGCAGAGAACCCCGTGAAGCAGATATAATGGCAGTTCTGATCCAATGTAGACAGTGCCCGATAACGGTATCACTGCCCCTATGAAGATGTATAAGCATTCCATGCAGTGAAGATGTCACTGCATGGAAGCATTCTGCCTTATAGCTCCGGTTATCGGCAGTGGAAACGACTTCAGGTATCACATTGAAGCAAAGTCTAGTTTGGCCTTAGATATATGGCGCATAGTACCAACAATACAGAATTATGCTGTGCCCCTTTAACAAATTGTTGTCCGTTAATGCTTACATGCGTTGCGGATGTCATTCATGTATTCAAACCAGTGTTTACCATCCCCAAGCTTATCCATATGAATTGTTCCTGCCTTTTCAGAAGTAGTGGGTTATTACTGCAAATAATCAACAATGTATCTAATTACAAATATTTTACTATTAAAAGCTAATGTGTTTTGATTGGAATTCAATTAAGATTATCATGCTTTTTCTTCGTGCCTCGCTTAATTTCACATTGTGCATGTTCTGTCACACGTCTGACGCCCTACAAACAAGTTATTTTGATCAAATCTCATGTGATTTCCTCATTACGGTTTAGGTTTCATTGAGAACTTCACCGTGAAGGTAGATTGATCGTGTGCTATTCTAGATGGAAGGCGTGTTCTATCAAAAGAATCTTTTCCCCATTTAAGCCATCCTTTCGTGCACAACACACACAAATGAGAGGCCTAGAAATCCAAGTAAGAATGGCATATCCCTGCTGCAGCGACTTCTTCTCCTAGAAATAGGCAGGAGCGTAGACGGGGGCGGGGGAGGTGTCCTCGGTGTCCGAAACCCCCTTTGATTTCCCAAAATATAGGTAGGATACAAGTTATTTTGTGAAAGAGGTGTGCTTGAGTCCTTCTAATTTACATTGAATCAGCTCAGTATTGCTTGGAACCCCTTTAATTTAAGAGTCAGCTTCCTCGCTCTGATAGATTTTAGTGTAGTATTCTCCTATGCTATGCGCTCCTATGACATGTATCTGCAGTACCTGCAATAGTTTAGGCCTATAGAACAAGAGTAGTTTATACGTCCGTTGCCTTGATTAAAACAACACACTGGTCTAAAGTGGACCGACCATCCGCCCTCCTCTAAACAATCGTCCCCCGGAGACTTGCTCTGTATTCTGCTCTCCGCCCCTACACTGGAAGTGGACTTGTCCCATTTGTTGTCCCCTCATCTGCTCACTGTCCCCTCGCTCTCCCCTCGCTCTCCCCTCGCTCTCCCCCACTGTCCCCTCGCTGTCTCCTTGCTGTCCCCCGATGTCCCTCACTGTCCCCCTGCTGTTCCTCTGCTGTCCCCTCGCTGGCCCCACACTGTCCCCTTTGCTGGCCCCCTCTGTACCCCTGCTGTCCCCTTACTGTCCCATCGCTGTCCCTTTTCTGTACTCTTTGCCGTCTTTCACTGTCCTCCCATTGTCCACTGCTGTCTCCTTTGTTGTCCCCTGCTGTCCCCTCGCTCTCCCCAACTGTCACCCAGTCACCCTGCTGCCCCCTCACTATCCTATCGCTCTCCCCCCCTCTCTCTCCTCACTCTCCTCGGCTGTCCCCACGCTGTCCTCTCGCCGTCCCCTCGCCATCCCTTCGCTGTCTCCATGCTGTTTCCCCTGTCCCTCGCTGTCCCCTCGCTGTCCCCCTCTCTGCCCGAACTGTCACGCCCTCTCAGAGTAATTACTGTAGGAGGCGGCCATGCCTGACGCAGAGGTCAACAGCCCTGCGCATTATGATCTGTTGTCTCAGAGCGCCGACAACATTGTTGAGCACAACATAGAACTGTGCCCTGCTGACATTTGTAAGCAATATAAACACAACTACCGCTGAAGTGAAGTCAATACCCTCGGCAGAGATGGGAGAGAGTCTTTTCGTGTCATCAACTGGTTGGCTGAACAAATGCATGCATGAGTAATGCAGCAAAGGCCAATGATGAAATGTGGATAACCGTAATGAGTCGCTGGCTGGAGTATGAAAGTCAAAGGTTATTATTTGTGTTTGAAATGGCCGCCATCTCAAATACAGTTCAGGTAATGAAGATCGGCAATTGAAGAGTATTCGCTCTGTTGTTCTGTTCAAACTTCCCGGAAGTATGATATTGTAGATTGTCAGACGGCGAGACTTTTGAGATGGATAGGGTGACACTAAATGTGCAGGTAGATATGTATGCTGTACTTTTGAACCGAATCCATCAAGTGATAGAAATGAATATATATAAGATAATTTGGCGTTATGCTTATATATAGTATTTGGTATTAAGGTGGATCTGTAATCTGTTGTATAATATCCTCTGAATTATGCACTAAGAATATATGAAGCATTAGCTTCCTTGTGTCCATATGAATTGTATTTTTTCGTGGGACAAGTTTAGAGATTACTATATTGTTGCTATCTAATGAAGTACCTAGTTGCCCTATTTGATACCTTAGGTAGAAATAAAGAAGAAAGATGCAGTTCATATAGTTATTATAACAGATTCTACATATTCTCATTCATCTGACATGTTGACGGAATAAGCACATCTAGTTGACAACTAAAATGTGGACATTTATAGCAGATAACTCATCCCTGTCAAAATACATGAGCGTTCGTCTCGCGTGGGGAAGAGCAGGAATCGATCGTCCCTTTTCCATGCCACATTTAGTATGATTGAGAATTCAGGCACAATGAGAACTAAAAACCAATTACTCCGTGTCGTGCCAACTGAAATGGTACGCAACCCGACGCACAAATAGTTCCGCAGCCTGACAACAGGAGGTGCACCGGCCGTGAGAAAAATAGTGCGACTTTCACGCGGCCATAATGGGGCTTTGAACTAGATTTGCTAATGAAAACGTTGATTATATTACCGCATGAAGAGGATTTTTAGATTTTTTCAGATGTTAATGTTTTTAGGGGGTATTCTGTATTCTGGTAGAAGGGGGCATGCGAGATTCGCATCAGTAAACAGCAGCGCCGCAGTGAAGGGTATCCACAGCAATGACTGGCTGTCAGGACATTAGGGTCACGGTTTTAAATTCACCCCACTATTAGACCTCCGACATTGAAAATAAAATCCAATTGTAATTAACATCGCTACAGATTATTTTCAATGGGATATTAAGGTTGAATAAGCGACCAAATATATAAGGAATATCCTAAATTAGTGTTTATTTTTGGTCATGTTATACCATTCCTGTCATAATTCCTAGCTGAAGGGGAGTATTAGGCCATGTATTAAAGCCGCTCCTGACGGTTGATATTGTTGCAACTAATATGCACTCTATATAATAGGCCTATTCCTTGAAACACGATGGGGCAGCATCCGTACTCAGCTTCCATGATTGAAGTTAATAACCTTATCTTTTTTCATTATTGTATTTGCTCTATGGGATCCTATTCACTGTTCCGTGAATTAGACTTACTAATTAATTACTGTTATCGAGTATAGAAAAACTTGTCTATGAGTGAGTTACTTGACTTAGGATCTAGAAACAGATGTGTATCATTTACTTCACTGAAAAAAGTGGAAAGTTGGAAAGTTAGTCAAATCTGGCTTTGACCATTGAAAGTAAGGGTTAGTCAGTGAATGTCCAACCTTCTAACCTTTCTCTAGGTACATTTTACTATTACATGACTAACCCCTTAGTCAGATTGACTAACTTTCTGACCCTAAGATTATTCAAGAGATAATTTGGCCCAAATAACATTAATGGACATCTTTAGGTACAATTTGACGTAATAAAGCTACACCTAATCATTATTATGTGATTTTTTATAATATTCTAAATTTGACTATCCCCTTAGTCAGAATGACTAAGGCCCGATATTTCGGAACTCCTTACCTTATAGGGAGGGACCAGTGAAATATCAATTTTCTTAAATTTTCATTTTACCCTTTACATTTAATGCTTACTTATAGGTACATAACATTCCCATAACTTTGGATTAGTTGTTTTGATAAGGTATTTGGGTTTCTTTTTAGACTACACCCCGAGTGCTCTGTACATTGAAACCTGGACATCTGTGTGTGACGTCACACATAGAAACAGTTAGATTTAGAAAAATGCAAAATTGATGAGAAAGTTTAATATTGGACATTTTTGCTGAAAATAATTAAATTAGGGTATGTGAGTGCAAACACTGACAGTCTTATTAGAAGTACTCTAGAAATTGATATTCTATTATTCTATCTTATTAAAATTGTAACCGTTTCCTATGTGTGACGTCACACACAGATAAATGCACTTTGCAAGGTGCAACAGGTTCACAATATCAATCTCACATTAATTCAAAGAATTTTGAATAAAATTATTTGAGATAGATATATGAAAATTGGTATACTGAGTACTGAGGCAATGACGACCATGACAGCATCAAAATTCATATTAGCTGGCCCTTGTCTTTTTCCTCTAAGCTTTTTCCTGATTTATAGTGACCTTAAATGTCGCAACCTATAGCCAACTTAAACTTTTGTTCACTTAAAGTTTAAGGTTAGGTTGTTATTTCGAAACACCTTGTCACCTTGAAAGTTTATGGTGGATCCAGAGAGTTTTTCCCGAACTTATAATCACCTTGTGCCTGAGAAAAAAATATTATTTACTAATTCCAACGTTAGTAAATGTGTTGTTCATGTCAAATTTTAAAAAATTGTGAAAATCTGTCCACTAGACACCTTGATGGAACCCCACTAACAATGTTCACCTGGATATCTGAAGAATCTGTAGTATAGTGGTTAGCCTACCTGACTCCCACACCAGTGGCCGGGGTTCAATTCCCGGCCAAAGCCAGCCTTTTTCGTCAGTTTGAATGACTAACCTTTTGTGTCTGGGTTAGTCAATCTGCCTATGGGTTAGTCATAAAAAGGTTAGAAAGTTCGGACAAAAATGCACCGTCAAATTGCCTAAGGTTTTTGCAAAAAGTTAGGCAATATGACTAACTTTCTAAGGCCCATTTTTTTCAGTGTTCTTAATTCCGCGAACCATCTGTCAAATGTATATACCATCAGTGACTTTCAGTTTTAAAAGGTTAAACTGCTTGAAAATGTGTCAATTTTCTTGTATCCATAAATCTGGGCAAAATTGGGGACACTAACAAATCTAACGGTGTAGGCATTTGAAAAAAGTGTCATTTTTTTCTGTCGTTCATCGCTCCAGTAAAGCAATCGCATGAGGGCAGGTGACTCCGTTTATGTAAACCATATGATATTAGCCCGGCCCTTAACCTTCTGTAACTTCTATCAGTAACAGAGAAGAAGTACAAGAAATGTCACTGGCTAGATGTTTGCCGCCAAGATAGTGTCGTCTGTTCCAGTACTTATCGCACGCGCCCAGCATGAAACAGACCGCCTTGGTCAGCAAGGCTATAAATGCAAAGGTATCTCCCTGGTATTTTAGGACTTCTTTTGGGCGGTCTAAGCGGCCAGACGACATTTGATCACAGGCAATCGGGAGTTAAAGGCTTATTACATTCTCGCGCTTAGATTTTAATTGTCTCATCTTTACTCTTATATCTCAGCGAAGTGCTTGAGCATTGTTTTTTAAAGGATTTTGATCAAACCATTTTGGCATCAAATGCCTAGTGCAGAAGCTAAAGTCATCAAAATCTCTGCTTTGAATACGGCTTGAGGCTTCCTGGGGCAATGCTCATTCAATGAGGGAAGAACCACCTTTCTGGCGGAAAGAGTTTGTACACTGATGCTTTGGTCTCGACCCAATTGAGACTTTGTTTGATAGGCCTACCTAGCCCAGAAGAGTATTACTTCTCTTCATTATATTATGCATGCCATATCCTCACATATTATAATAGTGCTGTATTCTAGCCATCTGTTCGGACGCAAAAGCATTCTTAGTTTATAAATTTAAAAAACCGAAACTTCCAAATATATACAAGAAGAGGAGCACATGCAGTTTCTTAAATACACTCCGACCAAGCTTTCGGTCTATTCGTGTTTCAGTTAAGCTCCGAGCACAATAGAGCAACTTGGCCGTTACATCATCAGACTCCGCTCGCGGGCATCTGTGATAATCAATTTAACAAACAGGATGGGGCCGGGCAGAGAAGCCCCCACTGGGACAAGCCTCCAGTGGAGTCTTGGCTGGCTGCCTCCCAACTTCTCGGTGTCACTGCATATTTAGAAGATTTTGTGATGAAAGGGCGAGGGAAAGGGGCGGACGTCGATATCGTGAAGCGCCGGAACAAGTGAACGCGGTGCACCATGGGAGCCTCCAAGAGCGTTCCAGCTCACTTCCTGTTTCGAGCATTTGGCCTCAACCCAATTGCATGGTCTGTCCATATTTCAAGTCACGTTCCGTTGGTGTTGATGGACAGAGACCGCATGTGATGTGGGAAGTAAAACAGTATCAAATAAGACGGGCCTATTGCTTTCAAGACTATTAGTTCATACATAGAATATACTATGCAGCAGCATTTGACAAGGTCGTAATTGCACAAAAATACCTCAGCTTTCATTGCCGTAGGGGCGTTAATTACATGAAATACTGTTTCTAAAAATAATGTAGTGGGGAATGTTTTTGAGTCCAGCAAGTTTATATATCTAGAGAAAGAAGCAAAGACGGATATGAGGTCTTGGAAAGCGTTCTGCATAAGACAATGGTTCCCTAACAATGTCTAAACGAACTGCATTGAGACAAGGAGACTGTTATCTCATGGTGGCTAGCCACGACGTGTACGGTAGTCAGAAGCCATCCATCTCAACAGTGTAGCTGGGGCCCGGCCCCCCGTCCAGGGACCCTCTAAGGCCCCTTCCCTGATCATAATTTGAAGAGAAGTGTCAGTTACTGATACACTGTTATGTGACTTGGGGGACCATTTGGGGTCGAACTGCTATCTTGCCTTTTGTTGTTTAGTGCCACAGGGCCTCTGGCTGGAGTGCTCTGGTCGACTGGCAAATTGACGAATAATTGGATGGACGGGCGGAATGTATGATCCGCTATCGTGGTTTTCACGTTGATAATGAAAGATGACAAGGGATCGCTGACATATAACATTGATGGCATTTGACTGCGGCCTGGGTAGTGTTGCCCGCCGTCCAGGGTGTCTGACAGCGGCCTATGGTTTCTGTCAGCAGATCCAGGGGTGCCTTACACCCTGCAACCTACTCTTTGAAGGTTTCAAATGAAGTATATGAGTGCTCAACGTGTATATTGTTTGCACCTTGCTTTTAGCAGCAGCCAGCCTTTGTTAGTGGCTGCGAACATGCCTGACAGGGTCTATGTTATTGGGCTGCCTTTTGGGACCATCTATAGTCATTGTATAAGCTGTGGCGAGGAGAATGCATGCAAACCATGCTGTGTTCTGTATTTTCTAAATTGGTCTATAGAGCAACAACATGCGTTGTCGCTTGTTTATTTAATTGATCTATATACCTTTCAGATGTTTATGGCAGATCAAATAATGCAAATACTGGTGTTTGGTCAGAGCTATTATTTCCCTATAATGTCCGGCCATTTAGGCCCTATATTTGGTTAATGTCCTTATTGTGCCCTGTTCCCTCTGTTACGGCGTTTTTACATTATGCCCTCCTCGATTGTTTTTCTTTTTGTCCACAAAGGTGTTTTTTTCCTCTTTACTCTTCCTAGCAATGGGTGCATCCGGGGGTGGGGGTGGGGGTCTCGGAGGCTAAGGTGATCCTGCCCCCCCCCCCCCCACCCCCTTTTCTTTTGTGAGGACCAACACTAAAAAGGAGTGGACAAATGGGCATGTGGGCGACATGGAAATCGTTTACCTTGTCTAGTTCATATCTTATAAGTCGTTGACTTATAATGCAGTGTCTAACGCATAGTCGTCCTATGTTTTGCCATGCTGCCGCTTAAAGATGATTTCTTAATTCTCATGAATAATTTCATATATTCCTTGCGTTTAGGCCTATAGTTGTTTCCTAGGAAAAGATGCGTCCTCATAATTTCTCACCAACAATGTGGGCTACCTCTCATCTTTGATTTTCTAGTGTCCTTTGAAGCATCACACATAATACGTGTAACCTAGTTTCGTTGGTGATGATTCCCTTTGCTAAGGGTCGATACTCTGTGTGACGTCACAAGCTACATGACGTAAGCTGCACGTGGCTGATTTCCCTGATGTGCACGTTATCGTTGCCTCTCGCCAGCCTTACATCAGACTGCATGGGCCACCAATTAAGGCCAACATCACACGGAGCAGGGGGGCTGACCACCATAATTAATATGGCACGTTCACTGTCGTCGGAGCATAACATTCACAACTGAACCGCGTCCATCGGAAATCTTCTGACATAATCCATATCTCAGGTCCCCATTTCCCCTTTACAAGCGTGTAATTCTTCTTCTATCTCTGTTGGGAAGTTAGTATGTATTTGAAATAAGGCCCTCTTTTTATTTCTTATTTTTGGGGGATATTTCAATGTTTTGACTTGTTTCCATTCTGGTTCTTGCAACATCATGGGGTGTAAGGGTAACAAAGTGGAAGAATGTGTGTTCCGGTAGTTGTTCATCTGGGGAGTGTTTGTTAGGCTTGTGATCAGTGAATGCTACATAACACATCTGACAAAACTAAATTAATGGATAGCGCCACGTTACTTTGAATGTGAATAATTTAGCGGCTCTGCAGCATGCCTCGTGATATCGTAGGTCACCAATCCTCCATACCGTCGGAGGGGAGGGGTGGCCGTTATGTATATGATAATGAATTTATATCATCTCGAGGAGTATTGTTCAGTGATTAACAAACAGCCTACTATATACACGTAACCCTATTGGCTTCCTTTTTCCCTACTTTGTGCACCCTAGTGTTTTATGCTCTGTTTCTCCGGTCAGCTTTTTCTCTTTTTCTTTATCAGGTAGCTATCTCATGCGTCTAAGACATGGCTTTCTTACTTAAGCCATACATTTTCCCTTGTCGTCCTTTTCTTTCATCCAAGTTTCACCTGAAAGATTATGTTTGTTATTCTTGTTTTGTTTGTTTTATCTGTTATCTTGGGTGCTTTAGTTCTCTTCTTTTATAGTATCTCTGTATGCGTCCTCTTAAAAATTACATTTGATTTTGTTTTAGTTTTACAATTATTATGCTTTCTTGTATATGTTTTTCTTGATGTCTGCTTTGTCGCTGTCACATCAAGTAGACAGAATAATGGAGGACCTTGTCCAGTAAAACTTGCCCTGACATTTGCATAGCTCAGAGATTGACGTTGATTGTTTGTTAAGCCCAAATTCACACGTCTCCCCCACTGCTTAAATACTTTCAGAACTTGAGTCTGAGTGATATGGAAATCACACTTTAAGACATGATGAATTAGTGTTTATTGACGAGAAACATCCATCTTATGCCGCATATCTTAGGTTGTGTCTAGACATCTGAATATTTCAGCACCCGTTGGCAAGGTTAGAGCGAAATAAATTCCAGAAATGTATTGTTTTCGTCTTAATTCCATGTAAAATCTAAGTAACTGTAATGTTACGTGTTTGTCCCTATTACGATGCTATTCGACAAAAAAAACCTGGGACACAAGAAACAACTATTAACGTTCTATGTATTATCTTTGATATTGGTCAGGCCCTACTTAGTTACGTTAAGGCTACTCAACAGCCACCAGAGAGATAGGTCGACTTGTGGGTTTGTGTATGAAAAGTCTGCCTTACATGACTTTTGGGTAGACATCCGCACATGTGATTATAGGTTATGACAATCTAAGGCCCAGGGACCACTTTTAGCCTTGGTATACTTTGCAACATCACCAACCAAGAAACCAGGCTCCTCTCACTCTCTCTGACAGTTTACCTAAAGCTGGTCATACATAATGGTTCTTCCATACCAATGCCTCCAAACACCACTCTAAAGCATGAGCACCTCTCTATTGTGAATAGTTACAGGATGGAGTCAGTTACACGTGCTTTCTCCCCATAGGTGGGTGAGCTATTTGCCTTAAACTGCCTAGTCACATTCCAGAAATGATTCCCCATAAAACATGCGCACTGTTTCTAAGTTTTGGGATGATGTGTGCACAAGTAGCCTACCCTAGTTAAATCAAAGACCAAAAGCAAAAGAGTTCATGTTTAAATAATGTACCTTCTGTTAGTTTTAACCTTGTGAAAACCTTCCTTTAACAATTGAAATTGTAATAAAATAGTGCCTCGTTGTAATGTGTGATACGAGAATGTGCTGTGGTTCTTCAGCATTCCTACTAAACAAAGGTTTTTAATGTCCAATTCTTTCAAAGAATTATTCAGAAGTAATTGCAGGTTAGGGCAAACCAATTAATATAATTCACCGACCCCCCACCCCAAATGGTAAATCATAGGCCTATGTTCATTGGTAGAGGGTGTTAGTAGCTGAGACAGTTCAGGTTTCCCTGAGGCACATAGCTCCCATTCGACCACAATAACGTTCCCCACCTGCCGACAAGATGGATGACCAGCTCGGAAGACAGGGCAGCATCACCTTCCTGTACCGACCCCTTCCGGGTCACCGCGCATGCCCAGCAGACGATTTTTTAACCTCTTCTTCCCGCCACTTTGTCTTAAGCACCCATGTTGACTCCTCTGCACACATGCACTTTCTTGTTTTTGTTGCATTTGAAACTCATACAACAATTCGGCCTGACAGTATGTAGCCGTTCTTCCAGTGGTTTTCAGTCTTACGATTATAGTGTTATACCTTCAAAATGTTGTCACTAATTATACAAGTCAGTCAGATACATTTAGAATAAAACCATATGATTATAAATGAAGGAAGTAGTAGATAGCGTTGAAAATTAAGTAAGCAACTACATGGTTAACTAACTGATCTACTAAATGGATGATAGGAGGGTGAAAAAAGGTATTAGGTAAAGATAGATAGCTTTATATTTAGTTTATAGTTTTGAGTGTAGTTTTTTCTTCCTTTTGGTCTTTGAGGAGGGTTGAGAAGGGGTAGGGTTTAAAAAGTTCTTCAATTGTGACTTGAAAGAATGATAATCCTGAGTCTTTTGTAGGGCAGCTGGTAAACTGTTCCATAATTTAGGGCCTTGAAAAACTTTTCCAAATTTTTCAATATTAAGCCTTTTAATAGTTACAAGCTTTTTCATACTATATCTAGTTTTAGATCCAGTCAGATGGTACTTTTCCAGAAGTTAAAGTTCTCAAAATGAGAGAGTTGATACACATGAATGAGCATAATTATGTTGCTGGCGTCTATCTTTTAATTTCTGTATTTTTGCTCCTTCATATAGTTGATCAGATCTTGCAGTTTGTTCTTTAACCAGGGCACATTTTAAAGCCTTATTCTGTTGTGATTGGAATTTCTTTGCGTTTTTTTTGTGAAACAGAATTTAGGACAATATCTCCATATTCTAAGATGGGTAGTATCATGTTCTTATATATATGAGAACAGCAGCCTTCCTTTTTAAAAACATTCTAATTTGCTTGAGCTGATAAATCTTCTTCAAGACTCTTTTAATAATGTAGTTAGCATGGGTTTCAAGATTACATTGTAACTTCCATATCTTCACATATTACGACAAGGAATTCCTGGAAGTGGACTGAATAGCCTAAATATTGATCTACCTATCGCCATTGTGACACAGACAGACAGCCAACTATTTGCCGCTCGACCACTCGGTCAAGGAACGCGCCCTATTCATCAGTCGGTAATGGCCTAATCAGCGTCCTTTGACCTAATTAAGATCACCTGACCTAATTAGATTGGGCTGTCTCGGCTGGATCATTACACCCTTGGAATTAATTGTTTTCATGTCGGTGAGTCATTAAATGTTAGGTAAGGAGACCTAAATTGATTACTTGATGTTTCTATAAACAGTTACAAAACGAACTTTAGTGGCCAAATTGGTAGGATTGGGATGGTAAAAAAAACAAAAATGGCACCTACCTCGTGCCCATATGATATCGTACCCACAAGGCCTTCAGCGAATTGTAACGGACGAGGCGTGGCATATCGCACGTTTTCCTCGATAATATATACATACATTATGCTAGAAGTATTATGCAATGTGACATAAATTATAGAACTCAAGATACATTGCCCTTTTCACTTAGCATAGGCCTTGCCCTATATCAAAATGAAATGGTTTTAAATGGTACAGTGCATGTATATTTAAATCTGACTGTATCTCTTTTGCAATGCACTGATGTTGACACTTCGTAATCAAAATACATTCATAGTATGATTCTATATTTGTTCGAGAAGATTTAATTGATAAGCTCTAGCTCACAGAACCATTCTCCTTAATTAATTTAGATTAACATTTTTTATTTAATTTTATTTTTCTAAGGGATAAATTATTAATTAAATATTATTTATTTATTTATTTATTTATTTTTCCTTTTTTTTCTTATAAATTATGACATCAATGTGTTCAGTTCATGTTATAATTAAGGGTGGGAAAGAGGTATGGGAAAGCAATTTTAATATTGCTCCTAATTTGTTCATTCATTTCATGCATAATGTGAATGTTTGTTGGAAGGAACCAGACCCTGGGAACTTGTTGCTGCGCTTGATAATATTGAATAATGGTTAATAAAAGTAGTGCTGAGCTGAATGCAATGCCTGGAATGAAATTTGTCCATATGAATATTTGCAGTCTATGGCCGAAATTATCCACAATTGAATCAACAAATTATAACGTTGATTTCTTATGTTTTAGTGAAACTTGGTTGACACATCTATACAGTGATGATATGGTATCATTATCGGGTTATCAAATCTTTAGGGAGGATAGGAAATCAGGTAAGAGAGGGGGTGGCATTGCATGTTATGTGAAGGACAGCATTGTTGATCATTGTACCCCAGTACCTGAGATGACACTTTCACATCTTGATATAGAAATATTGACCATAGACCACCACTCGCCCAACCATAGAAAACAGCTAATTATTACTGTATATAGACCTCCTCAAGGCAATATAAACGGGTTTTTTAAAATACTGAATGACTTATTAAATAAAAAGCTTTATTCAGGCCGTGAGATAATTATTTTGGGTGATTTTAATATAAACTATAAGGATAGAAATGATGCAAAAACTAAATTGTTGAAGGATTTTGAGAAACAATTTACTCTTACACAATTGATATCAATCCCTACTAGATATGGAATAACAAATAACTCCATCATAGACCTGATATTTACCAACAGTAATTATATTTTGGAAGCTGGATGTATGGTGGAAATATTAAGTGACCATTTTCCAATTTTTTGTATAAAAAAGAAAATCAGAAATCAGAAAATTACACGTCTGATCAGAAGGAGAAGTTACAGAGATCACAGCCTTAACAAATTGGAAACATTTGTTAATGAACGCAAGAAAGTGATTCACCATATTGGCGATAAGGCTGATGAGATGTGGAATTATCATAAGTCCTTGCTGATAGAGTATCTAGATGAAAGGTGTCCTATGGTAGATATCAAAGCTTCTAAAATTAATCAACCATGGTTAACAGCTGAAATACTAGAGGAAATTTCTGACAGAAATTATTTTGCATTAAATATACGAAAGATACGTAAAATGATTGAGTCAGAAATTGATTCTGATAAGCTTGATTTGCTGAAGGAAAGTTACAAAAACAATCTATCCTTGCTGAAGAATCATAGAAACAGAATAAATAAGATGATTAGGCAAGCCAAGGATAGTTATGTTAAATCAGCATTGAATGATAATCAGCTTGATCATAAGAAGTTCTGGAGGGAATTAAATTCTATTCTGAAGCCTGATGCCTTTAGGGAAACACATATTTCTTTAACTGATGCGGCCAATAATCAAATCAAAGAAGAAGAGTTGCCTGATTATATGAATAGTTATTATGCTAATCTGGGAAATGATAACTCTATAAATCATAATGGGAATTCTCATTTGGCACAGAACTTCATTGGCCCTCTTCAAGATTTTGAGTTGTTAAAATTCAATACAATAGATCAAACTGATCTAGAAACCCTTATTCAAGAGATAAATATATATAAACCTTCTGGTCACACTGACATTTCAACAAAAGTGTTAAAAGAATATCTTAAGATAAATGTTGAACTTATTCTGCAACTTATCAATAGGTGTATTAATGATGGTGTCTTCCCGGATGAGTGGAAACTGGGAATAGTTTCTCCTATTCCCAAACAAGGGGACCTTACCAAAATTAATAACTGGAGACCCATTGTGATACTTCCTGTACTAAGAAAGCTGTTGGAAAAGATCATACATAAACAATTGTTGTTTTATTTCCAAAGCAATAAAATAATTGCACATGATCAATATGGATTCCAACCAGAGAAGTCTACCATGCAGGCTGTAATGAAGTTAACAAAATATGCATATGAACAAAGAGATAAGGGGAAGGTTGTTGGCTGTATTTATATAGATATGTGTAAAGCATTTAATATGGTTTCACACTCTAAATTATTGTATAAATTGAAATCAGTAGGTGTTACAAAGAGTGCCCTGTCATGGTTTATCAGCTACTTAGACAACCGGAAGCAAATGACCAAAGTTAATAAATCCCTCTCCTGTGAAGCTGTTGTTATCAATGGCGTCCCGCAAGGGTCTGTTATGGGGCCACTACTCTTCATCTATTATATAAATGATATGATGGACTATATAGAAAAGGGAAAACTACTGTTATTTGCTGATGATGCTGTAATCATGGACTCTGCACTAAACACTTTTGCACTTGAATCAAAACTACAGAAATCCTTTGATGGATCATTAGATTGGTGTGCAGATAATTACATGAAAATGAACACCAGGAAAACCAAACTAATGATCATCAACAATAAATCTGCTCAAGATATCACAGTCAGAGCAAACGATATAGTGTTAGATGAAGTCGTCAGCTATAAATATCTGGGAGTTTGGATATTGAATACATTAGACTTTCAGAAGCACTTAAACAATGGGTATAGGACTGCTTACCAGAAAATTTACAAATTAAAAAAGTTGAGAAATTGTCTTACTACCCACACTGCTCTGATAGTCTATAAGCAAACCATTCTCCCCTACTTTGAATACTGTGACTTCATAATTGATTCCTGTAAACAATCAGACCTTTTGAAATTAGAAAAGTTACAGTACAAAGCATTAAGAATAGTACATAAAATACGTTCACCACTTGATATACATCGAAAGGACTTACTTGAGTTGTCTAAAATAAGTACACTCAAAAATAGAAGGAAATGTCATTTGCTATGCCTGATGCATCAGCTAAAAATGAATGGTCAGTGGCTAAAAACTCAGAAAAGAGTAACCAGGAATCAAGCTGCTCATCAGTTCAAATTAGCCAAACCAAAAACTGAGGCTGCCAAAAAATCTCCCTTTTATAGGGGAGGAAAATTATGGCTATCGGTTCCATTAGAAATTAAGTTAATCGAAAACCGGCAGGAATTTAAAACTAAGATTAAAAAGCATTACGCTTAATAAAATAAAATAACCTAGACATTGTATTGACGCTGCACTGGGCACTTTGCTATGTATTATTACTTTTTTCGAAGAATATTTTTCTTGCGCAGTTGTTATTTTTGGGGATGGTTCCATGTAATGTTTATTTCTTTAAAATAATGTACTCCAGTAATAATAATATATTTCATTGTATATACCATTTCATTATCTAATATACTACAAAAGATAATATATACATGTATAGAAATATTGTTGAAACATATAACTTGTAACGTCTGGAAGATCAGACATATGTTTGAAGGCGACAAATAAAAGTATTATAAAAAACAAAAAAACTTTGAAATAACTCACACTCTACAGTGAGTATCCCTATCTTCGTAAGACACGATCACGGAGAACATCATCAGGCCTAGGGGCCTATAAGGCCTACCCAGCCAAGGTGTGACGTAACGGTCACGTTATGTGACCACACTTTTTTGGTTTGTCTCTTACTAACTAAAATGTCACGTAACTGTTACATTATATTTCTGTGAGGTTGTGACCTAACCAAAACAGAATGTTATCATAACGTTCTGGTGAGGTAAGGTCAAGATCAAATTAAAATAGAATGTCATTGTGACATTCTGATTAGGTGAGGTCTAGACCTGACTTAAACAGAACATTGTTGTCACTTCCTGACCAGGGGAGGCCCCAACCTTACCTAAACAGAACGTTATTGTGATGTTCTGATTATGTCAGGTCTTAACCTTACCTAGACAGAAGGTTACTGTAACCATCCTATTAGGTTAGGTGTCACCCTAACCTAAACAGAATGTTATTGTGACATCTTCATTCAGTGAGGTCTCAACCATACCTAAACAGAATGTTATTGTGACATTCTTATTAAGTCTCAGCCTTATAAATAATGTGACAAGAACGTTGTCAGAACGTCACAATGTCACGTCACAACAGTTGGTTGCAGCGACGTAATTGGGAGTCATCAAAAGAACGTCGCTGTAACCTAACAGTGTAACGTAACAAGAACCAATCCAAAACGTTATTAGAACGTTATTAGAACGTCGTATCCTTGGCTGGGTAATCATTTAGAAAGATATTGATATGCAACATAAGTGTTGATTTAACAGGTCGTATGGGAGTGTCACCACAAAAGGAATAATGCAATATAGCATGGCATACTGTTCTGAACCATTAAGATAGTTCTAATGTTTTATACTGCAGCCTTGGATCCCAAGTTAAAGCAGTTGACAGCCCTCCAACTGATTAAGATCGGCCTTAAAGCACTGAGTGATAAAACAGCGGCAACCCAGTCCGATGCACTTTCCAAGTAAGTTAGCAGGCCGCGAATCAACATTATCGACAAGTATAAATGATTTAAACGAGTTTTGCATGATCAGTGAGCTGGCGCGGGGGCTCTCTCAAACCCGACCTTGTCGTGTGCCCAACAGCCCACCGAACGGTGCAATCTAGTGCGCATGCCATAACGTTATTTCTAGTCGCCACAGCGCATGCGCCCGTCGTGTAATTATAACGTAATTTTCCATGGTCTCGTGAGACGATATTAATACAGGAGCCGGTAAAGGGTTCAGTGAATGGGCTCAAGACGGAGAATGCAACATGTACATTGACACAGATATAAACTACTGTGAACTGAGATGCTTCTGTGTCAATTCATTCATATTCTTTAAATGGGGAAATAAGAAATGCGGCCAGGCTCTACTTGTTTCATAGACTTGTTCATTAATGGATGGATAAACATGCATTACCGTGAAGAATGGTGGCATTGTCTACTGAGCAAATGTAGGCCTATGTAGATTCACTATCCAAAGAAGTGAATCAAAATTCATCAAAAGATTAAAGGTTACGAAGGGAAAAGGACCTCAGTAGAAATGTAAATCTCAATTTTCGTACTACCTTCATACAGAGTACTATGAGAGAGTCAACTTCCAAATTATTCGTTTTAAATATGAGTTTAACTGGAATAAAATAGGTTTAATGAAGGCAATAGAAGGATAATTTTAGATAATAAATGTTCCTTTCATGTTCGTCTTCTTACGTTTCCATCTAGGAATTATGGTAAAAATGATACATTTGAACGTCATAGATATCACAAGATAAGGTCATGGGCACTGAGTAGTGTAATAAAAAACAGGACAATTTCGATGTATTCTAAGTTGATTTGCCAGTCAAAATTCACTTGCCTCGTCAACCCATCACCAATTAGCTGCAATATAATCATTAGCAAGTAAATGAATCTTTCCACATTATCAGTCCCAAAAATAGAACGACCAAATCAATAATCTAAAATTCGAACTGAGAGAAAGGCAACTAGTTTGATTCAATTACTAATACATGTATCCAAAGCGAATGTTGAGACAGGCATATATTTTTCATTTAATTATTTCAGTTTAGCTATACGGTTTAGAGCAATTTGGTAACTATCTTCAGCTATTGAGGCGTTCAACATGGTCAGTCTGTGCGAGCTGCTCGTTGTGGTCAGAGTATTGCACCCAAAGAACCAAACCGACCGGCGGCTGATAAGATTCCGACCGAGTTGTCGTCGGGAGAGGCCGCCGAAGTTAGTTTCTGAGGCATAATGAAACGTCCATGGACAGAGGACGACCGGCCAACCGGAGCCGGCGGACGACCCAGCCGGAGCCGGCGGACGACCGAACAGGGAGTCCCGACCAATGCATAGAGTCTGTCGTGTGTGCTGTATATAGATTTAGTGGGGCGGGTGACTGAGGGGGATGGAAATGCGTAAGCAAGTAGCGAGTTGAAGACGGGGATGGGGGGGGGGGGGGGGGGGAGGGTGTCCTCTGTAGTGTCCATCCCCACATGCGGAGCGACCTCTATGGTCGAAGGGCCAGGGTAAAAGGTCGCTTTGTGGCTGTCGGGGGCAGGGTGGGGCAGGACCAATAACTGGAGTGTCTAGCTGTATTGATGAGTATTAAAGGACTCGGGGTGAGTAGTTTGGCCTGGAATCAACAGAATTAGTCCCTTTGGTCAGGCTGGCCACAGGCCGGTTGGCCACTGGACCGTTAGATGACCCTTTGCTATAGGTTTGTGTAGGACGCGCTGCCATTGTGGCCGCAAGCTATTCTGCCGACCGGTCCCCTCTTCTAACAAACTAATTGATTAATACGGAACATGCATGGAATACATACCAAGGGGATTGTTGGGATGAGGCTAGGGGTTGTGGAGACAGCAGATGGGGAAATGGTCCCCTAGGGTCAAAAGATCACTGTATTACAGGAATGCCCTTTGAGAGATGAGGGGAGGAATATGTAGTTAGCGCCAGGGCCGTTGGTGGCGCGGTAGTCTGTCGCCACAATACCCGGGATGGCTGGTTCCCAACGATAGGGAGTAATATGGTTTTAAATAATACAGCAAAGCCAGGGTAGTGCCTAACTTTTATGTCAATATCCCCTCCTCCCATCGAATACATCAAATTGCCTTAAAAGGACATGGCTGTGCCTTATTCAAACGGAAACGGTTTTAAATAAACCACACGCTAATTGGAAAGCGGTGAGTAAACTAACTACGGCATCTCTTATGTACTTTTAGCGTTTTCCCTTGAAACAATGATTGATTAACGGTGTACATAAAAACGATTGCGTCTCTATTATCCCTCTCTGTCGATGCTTTTCCAGGCTGTGTCCCAGGGGAAGCCCAAAAGCCATAGCTCATATAACAACTCCATTGCATATGGCCCTGAGCTTATGGGATCGGCCCCAGCACGGCTGCTTCCCGGCTTAAGGGCATGGCGTCCCGATGGAAACTAAAACCCTGGAGGATAGACCAACTCCGAGTGGGTATGAATTTTGGATATATTCACACCGGGTGAAAGTTGAGCCTCTGTCAAACAAGGGATCAGTCACCCTAGTTTAAAATTAGGGTGAGCAAATGTGCGGTATAAACATGTATGCAGCCTTTTGTCATTGTTGTTGTGCTTCGTTTGTAAACGTTTATTTCACAGAGAAATAAGGTCAATCTATAAGCAGTCTCTAAAATTAGCTGCAATTCGTTCCTAACAAAGTTGTCATCCGGGTCTACCTTATACAGTATGATAATGAATATGTGTGGGTGTCTTTTTATCCTGTCACTATGTAAAGGCTTCATTGAGATTAGTGCCTATTTTGCCTGCCTATGAATGTTCCAAATATCAAATTCCCAAAAGGAAAAGACTATCTGTTCGTTTCATCTCAGCTTTATACACAAAGGACATTAAATACTCGGCGAAACTATGCAGCGACTGTATTGAAGCGTTCCATATGCAAATGTCATCTTTTCTTTGAAAAGAGGCCACTTTTAGCGTCCCAACAGGGCGTTTCTGGCTGCGCGCGCACCTCCCGGGTGAACCTCACCAGCAGTGCAGTCCCGCACTGAAGGGCTGGCCGATATGTGGGAGGCCGACACTTACGATTTGTTATGACACCTCTGGGTGGATCAGCAGAAACAGAGCTTCCCGCCTTTGGGCCTCTCGCTTGTCGTCTGCCATTGATCATCCATTCCCTAAGCAGATTTTGGCGCGCGCCACGTCGCCGACATTTCGTCCGCGAATCGTGATCTTGCTCCGACATATAACACTCTCCGCAGAGAGATTAGTTCGCCTCCCTGCCACCGCTTGGTGCACTGAAATGATAGAAGGCAATTTCGGATTATCGTTTAGGGGATGAGTATCTCTGACTGGGGATGGGGACTAATATACTGAGGCCTTCATGGCGATATGGAGAGCATGAGTCGAGGGGTCGCTGTCGTGTCAGGTATGGACTCTCGGGGTATGTTTAGCACACACATTCCATAGCAGGTTAATTCCTCTCGGAGCCGAACAAACCAAAAAAAGTGTGCAGTTTTATTTGGCATTTGAGGACTCAAATGTGCGTTTCAACAATATATATCTTTGGCAAGCCACATACAAATGAGAGTTGTGTCCTTGGAAAGTTGAAAGTATGTCTTTCCTGTCAGTCAGCCCTTATACTATCTATATTATTCCCAGCGATAGTGTTATGTGCGGACTATTTTGTTGAAAGGAAAATGTCGGAATACATTTCAGTGAAAGGGGGATTTTAAGTTTAACTCGTTATAATCGCGTTTCTAAAAATTGAAGTATCATTCATGGGCTCAATACATTTCAAATTGTTCAAAGTTATTTGCAACGAATCAATAGCCAGCCGTTATATTGAACAAGTACTCCAAATGTCCTACCGTTATGTATATAATGGTCTTTATGACTAAAACACAACAAAAATAACATCACGTAATAAGCATTATTTTCTGCAGGCAGATGGCGTGTGTGCTTTCAACCACAGTAACAAACGAGAAACAAATTACAGAATTACAGCACATAAAAAAAGAGATCTGGGCTGGATGAAAAACTGGAAAGAATTCCAAGCATCCCTGAACCGGGTTCTGCCATCGCGGGCCATTTAGCATGCAGGCTGTGCGGACTACCTGTCCCCCATTTTGTCATTGAATGGGGGAAACAAAGGCTTACAAAAGGGCGGCGATGAAGGTGGAAGTGCAAGTAATAGGTGTTCCTTGTTCCTGTGTTTGTGTGGGGGGCACAGTGCCCAGAGACGTAACTTTAGCCGCTCCCAAAGGGTAATGGATTATGGCTGTAGGCAGATCTCGCCTTTTGACGAGATCACGTTTGGACCATACTGGGAGTCTGCCGCCCCAGCCTGCGCCGACAGCTGCGCGGGAGATGCTCCCCCCACCTAACGGCTTGTTTAACAACTAAACTGTCCTCCTGCACACAGCCATCACACCTACCTTTACTGTCCGCACTATCTTTCTAAAAGTAGTTTTTAAGGTAGATGTGAAGGTTATTGATTGTAAATAAGGAACAAGAAACTGTCGTGTTTATTATTATTGTACAAAGGGTGGGTCTGACCAAGAACAATAAATATGTTTTATTATCCCTAACACAATTCATTTTCTCCTCACAATAATCGTTGTGAGATTGTTTCTTCGCATATTTCCATGACAACTGCTCAGCTTAGGTATCAAAACAAATCCCACGCCGATAAGTCAATAGCGTTGACTAAATTTCAAACCATTTGTGGATCGAGTATCGACATTACTCTATAAAACAGCTACACTTTGTACAACGATAGTGTTAAAGCCCCGTTGCTAAAAAGTATTTTCTGATTTCGCTATGTGATATTATATAGATATATGAATATCTGGCAATTTGGCACCATTCTTAATGCATTTAAAACTAAAGGTATATATTTCTAGTAAAAGGCACGTAAGTTTTACCTTTCATTGCCATGTGATTTATCATGAATGTTTGACACAAAGGCTTTGCTTGTCATCGTCTTATCTATAAAATATGTCCTTGATATAAATCAGCATTCAGTCAGCTTACTTCCTACCTGTTATCCATTCACAACGGTCTGATGCATCTAGGCCAGACAAATATTTCAGCGCACGTACTCCTGAAAAAGCATCTGGGAAATTTGTCATGCAATGCTCCTATCACATATTCAACAGGGGAAAGAATGCCTCACATGCCGAGACCCTCTGCATTAATGCCTAGTCTTTATATCAATATTGGTGTACACAGGGAAAAGCAAAGGCCGAGATGGGTATAGTGAGGTTGTATTCGACCGGACGGGAAGGCAGAGAATTTACCCATGTATAGAGACAACAATGATTTTGGAAAAGGCCAATGTTATGACAAATAATATGTAGAACTATGCTATGGTGGAGAGGGTCCCAGCATATGGCACTTACTGTTCGGGTAGTTATGGGAATCAGCATGCCATGCGCTCATTTATACTGCACAGGTAGGCCACTCTCGTGATGCGGAGCTGTAAGAAACCAGTGGAAGTTTCATATTCAATTCGTGGAAACAAGCAGTTAAATCGTATTTTTGTAGAGCCTGGAAAGGACATGAGAGAAATATGCATTGAGACGCTCCCGGTCGTCTCCGTTTTCCTTTCAATGCAGCCTTATTCTGTAATATAGATGCACAAAAATGACGTTCTGTGCTGAGAAGGTAGGCATCTGTGTGATGGATTGACAAGAGAGGAGAAATGCCAAAAATGCAAATAGTTTTACATTGTGCTTTCCTGCTTACCAGTTTGATAATTGGTGCAGGATATGAAATTGTTAAACGTTGCTGTTTTCACGAAAAGGTAAGCTGCAATTGGTGTGGGTACTCGACCAGTGGTGATTTGAACTAGCTCAAAAACCAGCAGCATGATTCTAAAAGAGAAATGTTGATCTCTAATATAAAATATGGAGATTAACATTAGCCTATAGTGTTCTTTTAAACCAAATCCCATAAACAGATGTCTATTCTCTAGAGACAAAACAAAGAGGTGTTTTTTGAAAGGCACCCTTCTGAAAGGTTATCATCAATTTCCATGGAAGCAGAATTAATCTAGTTGATGCTACATTTCTGTAGACAGGTAGCATAGAGTTATTGAAAGGAGACACACAAAGAGTACATATCTAGACACTGGTATTGATATGGGGGAATAGATGGATACTTCACGGTCACGTGCCCGTTTGTCTGACATGCGCAGTGGGGACGAGACACTCGTGCCTGCACAGCTTGCATGTTAACCCATATCTCATCAGACAAACAAGCCAGCACCGGCAATCATGCAACTGACAAAACTGGCGTGTTGAGATGAGTGAAATGAGTCGTAATGCCTAGAGGAGCATGCTGCTGGTATGGAGGGACAGGATTACTAACGGCAAAATGCGAGCCAGAAATTTTAGGGTATCGGGAAATATCAAGAAAGGCTCCCATGGCACGAGAAGGACCGCGGAAATTTGCGGTAGCATTTGGAGAAGAGGAATTTAGATTAGGAGATGAAAATGAAGAATATGATAGGAAGAGCTCACGGAAGAACGATAGTTTGGGAGTTAAAAACAAGAATAACCGGGACATTGATACTAAGTGATAATGGTAGATGTGTAGATTGTGGAGGTGGGCAAGCTGATAGTAGTATATAGTAAAAGGCAGTTGTTCCAGGTGTAACCGCAATGAGCAGAACCCGCGAAAAGAGTAGTAGTATATGGTTTTGGGGAATTGAGGCAGGTCAACATTTAAGAGCGAAAGAGTCGGCGGAGGAATATTGGAATTTAATCAATTTCAAAGAAAACATTAATTTTGTTGGTGTACATGGACGTTGCGAGTGGTAATGATAATGGTTTTTAATGTAGATAAGATGTCGGGATTGGTAGCAGTGATTGTTGTATTAGTGTACATAAGACGTTGGGCGATGTAGTGCCTGTGATTATGTTAGTGTAGATAGGGCATTGGGCTTGGTAGTGGCAGGGGGTGCGTTGATGTAGATCAGGTCTTGGGTTGGTATTATTGATGGTTGCATTGGTGTAGATAGGTAGACTAGTTTTGGTGTAGATTGGGCATTGGATGAGGTAGTGACAATGGTTTCGTTGAGGAAGGTTGGGCAGTGGGCAGTGGTTGCGGTAATGTAGATTAGGTATTGGGCTTCGTAGTAGTGATGGTTGTATTGATGTGGATATGCCTAATTAAGCTAATTTTGGTGTAGATACGGCATGCAGTGAGTTTGGTCGATGGGTATTGGTGGTGGGCATTGTATGTGGTAGATGGGCATTGGGCGTGGTCGATAGGGCAATATGGGGGCTGTGGTTATGGCTGTCTTTGTGTTTGTGTAAATTGGGGATTGGGTTTGGCAGTGGCGGTGGTGGATAGGTATACCCTAGATGGGACATTGGGCTTGGTAGTGGCAGTGTAGTTGTATAAATGAGGCATGGCGTTTGGTAGATTGGTGTGGTTGTGTTTGTGTAGATGGGGCATAAGGGGTTGGTAGTGGTGGTGATGTTTGGGGTAGATGGAGCATTGGGCTTGCTAGAGTGGTGGGACGTTGGGCGTGGCAGAGGCAGAGGCACTGAAGGTGACTCAGTCCTACATGATACCATCCGTTTAGGAACTCAAAGGTGGAGGTTAGGTACCATAAGAAGGATGTAGAACTACCCAACATCTTTATCTCACCTTTCAGTATCGTTATACTAAATGAACTAAAATGAAAACCGAATAATTGATCCCTTGCTTCTCGTGTTACTTATGGCGTCAAGGTATTGCAGAAACTAACAGTATGAATGTAAAAACTATACTAAGTTCACTTGAGTAAACACTGGCATGAGCATCACATAACCATGGTTTGGATATAGGTATGCATATATGCCTTTAAGAGGTTCGATTTCAGTATCCCTTGCCCGTGCATGGTTGCAAAAAGTAGTATCGAATAACACTGTAAGAATAACATCCCTCTATCTTATAGGCGTTTTTACACGGTAAAATTACAAAACAACTGTTATGATCTACAATAATAATGTCGATCTCGAAATCCTAAAAGTGGGCGCCTTAAAGTAAGATACTTTAATCATTATGAGAACAACATTGTTGTAATTTAATTTGTTCCGACCATGGCTTTCTTTCCCCCATAGTGGTGGTGCCTTAGATTGGTTCGTCAAGGCCTTTATGATATTATATTTTCGGGCGGCCTGCGTGGGTTGAATGAGGCCCAGAGGATGCTGGTCCCGAGTGTGCGGCCCTGCCTTGATAAGGCCCCAGAGAGGCGGCCTGCCTTGTAATCATACGGCCATTTTACCCGCGGGGAGACCCACCGATCACGTGCCTCGATCAATCCAATTAACTATGCATTTACCCACCTCTGGCCGACCAATCAGAAGCCATTAAAAGCACCACGTGACCGCTGGTGCACATGGCTAATACGGGCGGACGGCGCCATGTATAAACCCAGTTCTTCGATGACCGATCATTTGATTAATGCGGATAAAGAATAGGGCTCCGGGCCACCCCGTGGAGAGGTATCTCCGGGCATAACGACCGCCGGGAGAAGGTAGGCCGACGGGGCCCTGGGACTCGGGGAAAAGAAAACAAGAACAAGAAGATTTTTTTTAGGTTATAGAAAGTCTTCTATGAGCTGTGCATATGCTTACATACAGATAATTTGTAGAAATCCTGCTAGTTTTAGTAAAATTGAATAATCGACTCCTGACAGAAATTGCTGGTCATAATGTAGATAATTATTTATCTTGAAATATAGGATCATATTCTTTATGTGTGGCATTGCTGAAATAACAATGTCTGAACATATATAAGGACATTGTTCCTTGATACATCACTCTTGATATAGGGTCATGCATATAGCCTATCTATCGATACACAAGGAATTTGATATTATTGACAGATGGTTTTATAAACCCGAAAGTCAAACATTGGAAGTGTCGACTGGGTAATATTATTGTAGACAAAAGAGAGGGAGAAGGAAATTAGGTATGCTCTCTTGGATAACCGAATTAATGGTGAATTCGGCACATTAGTTAATATTTCAGTGCCCTTCATTGATGTGATTGATGCGATCCATCATTTCATCGGGGTCACATTGTGTTCCCAGCAGGTTAAACACTGAGATAAACACAGGACGGAGGGGAGTCGGTTATCTTCCCTGCTCAGAGACGCTGGGTCCGAAGTTCACAGGAGAGGACGACAAGAAGCAGCTTCCAAATATACCCGCGCTTCACCTCTGGGACGTTAAGATTAATATCTGACGTCGGGTCCGACTCGCCGGATTATTAGTCAGCGCGTCTTTGTTATATCATTTGGCCGTCAGGAGGGGCCTGGCCCGGCTGCCCTGGCCTCGGCGTTTGAGCCGGTGGAGGGCGTCTCCGGAGGAGGCAATGGCTTGGTTGTTGGTCGGTATTGGACAGTTCATTATCCCACATAAACACACTGGAGACCCGCATCATAATCGGGGCCCATTGAAAACAGGTTCACAGCAGCAGATAAAAGGAGCTTGATGCGCGGGTGCAGCGTCTCCCTTGAAGATACCTCCGTCCCCTTGAGAATTTTCGCGCCCTTTTTCGCATGGCGCAGGCAGGCAGACGACTTTTCACCGAGATGGAGAAAGCGCTGTGGAGAAAGCGCGCCCTGCGCGATAAACGTATTGAGAACGCTCTCTTTGACCGGCGATCAGGGAGGGCCATGATGAGTGGTCATCGAGCAAGAAATTATGGCCCCTTTCTGGCGGCCCGGCCATGATGGCAACTGACAATATTTGGCAGTCCCTGTCGGCAGCCAAGGCCTTCTCTGCTGCAGCCACGATTTATCAAAACGATCAGTCATGTGGCAAACGGGGCGTCGCGTTTCTCCCCACAGCCTCCCCGACCTGCACCATAGTTGAACGCGCAGCCAAAACGAATTCCGATGATTATGTTTGAGCAATTGATGGTATATTTCTGGCGCTGCCTCGGTGTAATGAATAAACTGATCGATAGGAATGGGGGCAAATGTGTTTTTTTTTCTGGGTGGACCGAGTTGGCACAGGGCACAGAGGTACAATATGGTGTACATTGTGTCGGCATGTGTTTTGACCTAATAAGAATCAGTATCCTTTTGTAGGACGAATTTCTGGCAATGGCGATTTGGTATATATGGGAATCTGCAAATTTGGGCAATAACGTTGCATGTAAATGCCTGGTATCTGCAGGCTATATGCGTTCTAACAAACGTATAGTGTGCATGGCTTATAAATATCAAGACTATAATAGATATGGTATTTATAAGTGTGAATGATAATAATGAAAACATAATATGTATATTATACAGTAAGTATTTGACGCGTTTCATCTGAAAATATACATATATATCTACCCAAACTCTCTTTAAGTGTATTTCATGCCCGGGATCAAATCATATGCCTACAGCCTGCAGAACGGTAGCACATAATACAGTGATCATTCAAAAGCACATCCTTCCTCCTTTTATAATCTAGGGTTGACTTTCACACGTTCCTCCTAGCAATATTCATTTCAAGCATTAGTATGCATGAGAGTTTATTCATTTTAGCGTGTGTGAGATCCGTTTTCTCCACAGGAGGGATGTATAATATAGTATATTATCTATATGGAAGAGAAGTAAAAATATACAGGCCATTTGGAAACTTGTATTTAGTAATAGCCTAACTAAGTCAGTGAATATCGTTCTTTTTCTCCAACAATTTGGTTTTCTCAGGAGATTATAGTTTATTCTTAATCAAACATATTGATCTTACATGCTAGTTTCTCAGCTCCTGTACTAAAAAATCAGAGTAATAATACTGTAATTATGCTTACAAAATTGCATACACACACCATGTACTATAGACACACAAAGAGTGCCCACCATACACGCGGTATGTGTCACCTAGGCCTATTAGCAGGGGTATAGGCTAATGTGACGCCCTGTGGTCCAGTCCTGGGGTCCAGTACCAGTGGTCTCTCTTATGGATGCCCAAGTTCACCCAAGCACACACTGAGATGGATGAGCTTATAAAACTTCCAGGATTCTAGTATTTCCATAAGTAGGCCTAAATTGCACACAAGACAGAGCAATTCAAGATATATTCTTAATACACAACTGATTTTGGCAGTAGTAATAGTTGACGTGGCTCATTAATGAATTTCTCATGTTTGGAGTTCTGTATGATTAACCAGTAGGCTTCCTGCCTACCAACAGGAGGGGCCTGCCTCCCGAGGGTGGGTGTGACGTGGCCTTAAATCCGTCTAGGATACGGTACCGCTATAATATTATACCCTCAACTCATACTTTTTGTTTGAACGTAATATTCCCAAATATGATTGACTATTCATCTCAAAAGGGTTCACAGTATCGACAACTTCAACCTTGTGACAAAACCATAACCAGCGCTACAGAGCAAATCCCCCTTTGACGTGATTACACCGTGTTTGAAATGAATTTCGCTGATTCCCTGCTTGTCCTTGCTCGACCTGGCCTCCGCCTCTGGTATCTGCTGCTGCCGTCCGGGGCCCAGCGGTCAGAGAGCAAGCACAGGTCACGCCATCTGGGTGCCGCAGCGGAACTATTCTCAGATCCTTCTCGTGCTCGTCTCCAACCGTCGGACCAACTCAAAAGGGGGGCGATGTCCTCCCAGAGGGGACGAGAAAATAAGGTGCAGGAAGAAAGACGGTGGCGACACCCTCAGAAATTGCCTCAAGCCCTCGGGGAGAACGTCGGTTTGTTTGCCTTTCACCGACGCCCGGAGTTTGTCGAATGGCGTGACGACGAGAGGAAGGAACGCTGACATCCGAAAGACACTTCCGCCGGAAGCTGTCCTTATTCGCTTGCCCGTCGAATCAACCGGCACAGCAATCAGCGAATACGTCAAATAGAATTATGGTCCGCCCCTTCTGCCGCGTCCCATTCAAGTGGTGTGCTTGTGCCGAAACCCAGTTTTAAGCCAGAATCATGTAAGGGTGGTATCTTGATAATGATGCATAGAATATAGCCTAGTGTGCTCCAACTTACACAAGATAAGACTTATATATATATATATATATATATATATATATATATATATATATATATATATATATATAATCATTTCACCGATTCTAAACAGAATGCAATGTCTTTGGGAATCATTGAGAGAGTGGAAACAAGATTGTAATCTTTAGGCCTATCTATAGTGCATTAGGTCTATTGTATTTAGGCCTAAGCAGCCTGTAATTATGTTTCCGTGTCAGTCACTATTTGTCAAATAGAAAGCGAAAAAGACCGCATGAGGTGAATTGATACATAAGAACATGTTTTGCCAATTTGTACACCTTTGGTGGAATAATCACTGCTTTAATATATGTTAAAAATGATCAGATAGACAGGTTACCTGAAGGACGTTCTGCATGGGTATTAAGGTTAATGTGTAGGCCTATTAGTGATTTTACTCTTGTCACAATGCTCGTTTTATTGGTCAAATGAATTATTCAATATTTCCACAATGGGGCTTGCAGTTATCTCAAAATGCTAGATAAGGTGCAAATAAAGCTTTTATTTTGTAAACGCAAAAATACCCATCCCATAAAAGACCATCCATTATCACAATTTTCGCGTCACCCATTCAATCCATAATATAAATATCCACTCACAAAACCCTGCAACACTAGAATACGATTGATCTTTTAGATAGAAATGGGTTGCTGATGTAACGTTGAAATGAAAATAGCTTTAATGTCCAATATAGATGAACCTATAATGAAAGTACTTGAATAGCAAGTCGATATATGACAATAAAGTGAATTGCAAAATCAGTTGAATCTCTGATATTAGGACCAAGAATAGAAAATCCGCAATGAAAAATGAGGATTTCCTCTCTAACACGGAAGGCTAATTACTCACTAATGACATAATAGGGTGACGACAGCCACGTTCTGCAATGATATTGGATCCAATTGGTTTTGTGGTACAGCCGCACCATTTATAAAACGAGGAGAAACGGCACAACACTCGTGTTGATTTACCCGGGAAACCTACATAATGTATTTTACATGATGATTTCAAATTACGGTCAGAATAGTTTTGTCAATGCCTATAAATAATTAACATGATGATTACAAATTTAGGTCAGAATAGTTTTGTCAAGGCCTATAAATAATTTAGACCAATTGTTATTTCCTTAAGTTTAAGGGTATTAAAAACAAAGAATTCAAAAATACAAATTGTTGCATGAGCATTGATAAAAAGAAAGCATGCATTGTGTCCTACAGACAACAAGGCTCTAATTGACGTGATTGTATTTGACCTATACTAATAGAATTGTCAAAATATGGACATTGTTTTTTAATCTGGAGACCCAAGAGCGGTATTGGTAGATATACGGTAACAAGCTTATCACTATCATACGGATCTCCCTTTTCCTATAAATATCTTTTGCGATGGCGCAGAACATTAAAAATGGGATGGCAAACGTCTCTATGTCCCTCTCAAACCTGACAGCACGCACATATAAGTAGTATCCTTTTTGGTCGAGTTCAACACATCGAGCAGAAAATAGAGTCGAGTTCGACACATCGAGCAGAAAATAGGGTTGAGTTCAGCACATCGAGCGAAATTTAGGTCTTGTTCGACACAATTAATGCTTGAGTCAATGGTAGAATGTGCCGGTCTTGTTCAACTCATCGAGCAGAAATAGGGTCGAGTTCAACACATCGAGCAGAAAATAGGGTTGAGTTCAACACATCGAGCGAAATTTTAGGTCTTGTTCGACACATTTAATGCTTGAGTCAATGGTAGAATGTGTTGGTCTTGTTCAACTCATCGACTAGATTTCAGGTCGAGTTCAGCACATCGAGCGAAAATTTAGGTCTTGTTCAACACACGAGTGAAATTTTAGGTCTTGTTCGACACATCGAGCGAAATTTAAGGTCTTGTTCGACACATCGAGCGAAATTTAAGGTCTTGTCTGATTCATAAGTTTGAATGGAATAATGTGTTGTTCGATTCAGGTCTTGTTTCATTCAAATGTAGTTTCAAATATGTGGTTGCCATCTAGTGAAATGTTAGCGAATTATTAGTTTAAACTGCCATCTATTGGATTGTTATAGAGTTGCTTGTAAATGAATTTAAATAACGTGATTGTTAATGAAGCATATAATATTAAATAGTTTGGTGATTGGTTTTGGTGATTATATTTAGAGGTTAAGAATCATATATAATTCATTAGTAGATATATTTAAAATGGTTTATATAGAGTTTTGGTGTTGTTTGTTTTTATAGATTGGTATAATCTATGTATCGTATTAATGTTTTATTTGTATTGTTTTTGAAAATAAAACTGTTATGTGAACATAATATGAGTTGATTAATATGTTATTTTTAGATTTAAAAGTATTGATATTGAATCTTTTGTTTTAATATGAAAATGGTATTGACCTAGATAATATAAGGAAATCGTTGTGACAGCGTATAACATTTGTTGTTGTGTTTTTATTATTGAGGGTCTAGATTCTATAAATTGACGTGATAGTGCTACTTATCAGAATTCTGTTCCACTGGAGTAATGAGTTGCTCTTAATGACCTTCTGTTTAATGATTATATTATCATTTAGAGATTTAGTTTCAATGGTTAATCTTAAGAGAGTTTATGTTGGCTATTGAGGGTTTGGTCTAATTTGCAAATTGTGATTTTCATTAAATATAGGTTAAGAATAGCGTTTTGGAAGATTATTTCTGGAGTTTCAGGATTAGATTGGTAGGTAAAATGTATTTTATTTTGAATTTTGAATTTTTATCAATTTGAATATGATTTCTTTTATGTGTTTTTAATTATAGTTTCTTTTATAGGTTTATTGAAGACTGATCGTCGAGGGACGAAACTTCTTTTGACTTTGGTAAGGTGGTATTTCAAAACTATTAATTTCGTAATCTAGATTTTCGATGTTGAAACTTAAAGATTTCCAAATTTGTATTGGTATTTGCGTAATTGTTTCTGAGCTTGATTCTTAGTACGTTGGGTGGACGTCGAACCAACGCCTCTCTTAAAAATGTAATGTTTTGTTATAGCAGGTAATAATTCTTCTTCTTATTTGTCTTCGGTCCTGTTTCAGCGTAGATCTGTTTGAGGTACTGAAAGGTATTTTATTCAATAAGCCTTTTACTTTGAAAGTATTATGATGTTTTGAAAGGTATTATTGAATTTTTATTAAATTATTAGTAGAGTTTAGTTTCTTTTTGAAATAGGTTTGATGTAATCTTATTTAAGAAAAATGCATAATATTGTTTGTCATAATATTTTTGACTGAATTTTGTTAGATTATTTTGTGAAATGTAAATGGAATATAAAGTTTGGAATTTTAAAATTATTGTTTGATTTTGCTTGAAAATTCGGTATTTCATAATCTTTCATAATCCTTTCAGTTCCTCTGTTCCTTTGGAATGTTTGAACGTATTGTGAACGTACTTGCTGGAATTTGATTGGCTGATATTTTGGGACGTGGTATAAATAGTTACGTAGGTATAAATGGTTGCGTCACAGGGGTTGTTCGCTGTCGTAATCTGAATCTTCTGATGGGATAAGTCGAAGATTTGTTTTATTATAGTGTGCAGTAAGGATTCCTTAGGATCTCTAGTGCGGATTCATAGGATAATTCAAACAGTACCAAGGCAATTATACAGAGAACAATTGAACTTTATTGGATAATCAGTACTTGGATATTTCTTCGAGACTCTTCTTCGTTACAACACCGATAATACGAGGCTAAGGTAAGTTGAAAGTTTTATATTTGATTTTAATAGATATATTGGTTATGCATTTTCAGATATAATGTTAGGATAAGTATTCTTGGATATTATAGGTTCAGATTATTTGTTTGTTTGTTATATAATAGATGAAGTTTAATTAAAAGGTCAGTTGTATATTCGATGAAGCTTTGTTTGTTTAGTAGTTCAAGATTTAAAGAGTTGTTTGGATCGTTGGGAGTTCAAGGGGATCATCAGAGAGTTCAATGGTTTCGGGGGGTAGTAAGCGGGGAGTGCGAGGTCTATAGTATTGTCGGTTCTTTATTTTTCTAAGTCTGTGGATGGTGCATGATAGAAGCGTTATTAGGATGATGAGAATTGAGCATAGAGTTCCGCCAGCAATTTTTAAGATCAGTGATTTAGTTGGAGATTGGGTGATAGCCTGAGGGGTACCTGAAGGTGTGGAGTTTAGAGAGAGAGGCTTACTGGTAGATAGTACTGCCGAGGCGGCTGTTGAAGGCTTGGGGATTGTTTTTTTGATTGTGATAGGTGTGGGATTTGTTGGATTTGGTGTTGGAGAGATGGTTGGTGTTTTGTTTGGAAGAGTCGGTGGCAGGATCATTGGTGTTTGAAGGGTTGAGGCTGGCTTAGAAGAGGTTGCTGGTGTTAAGGGGTTTGGAGATGGTAGTGGTTTAGGGGGAGACGGTTGTGGTCTAGGTATGGGTACAGGTGTTTGAAGGTTTGGCGGCGATCGTGGTTTAGGCAGGTCTGTTTGAAGGGCTGGTTTAGGCAGAGTGGTAGGTGTTTGAAGCCGAGGCGGCGAACGTGGTTTAGGCAGGACTGTTTGAAGGACTGGTTTAGGCAGAGTGGTAGGTGTTTGAAGGCTAGGCGACGGCAGTGGTTTAGGTAGGGCTGTCTGAAGGGTTGGAGATGGTTGAGACGCTGGTGTTTGGAGGCTTAACGATGACAGTGGTTTTGACTGGGTCGTAGGTGATAACGTTGGTGCTTGAAGTGTAGGTGATGGTTTAGGTGGAGCCGTAGGCCATGTCAGTAGTTTAGGCGAGGTCGTTGTTGTTGTTAGAAAGGTAGGTGGCGGCAGTGGTTTTGGTAGAACTGTTGGTGCCGGAAGAGTTGGTGCTGGAAGAGTTGATTTTCTGAAATAAAGAATTAGTTTGGTCGAATTTAGCTGAAATTATGTTAGTTGGAAGTACGTTGTAGCTAATAAATAGTTGAAATTATTATGTGATTATCATAGTGGTGTGGTCAGAAAAATATGTATTCCAACAGTTAAACTTTTTATGGGAATTTTAAAATCTGAAATTCAATGTGTCATTTATAAACATTTTCTGCTTCTTTATTACGCCATTTATTATTTCAATGTGCTTAGGATGCATAACACGTCCTTAACCTGATCACTAGGTGGTAGTTTTGGTTATAGGCCTATAGCTGAAATTACGTTGTGATAGGCGGGTTGATGAGCAATGTGGTCTGGTAAGATGACGAGGGGTAAGTGACTTGAATCTTAGGAGGGATTTCTTGATCATTTTTTGAGTATTAAGGCAGGTAGGGTTTGCGGAAGTTATAGGTTTGATGAGTTTAGTGGTAGTTTATAATTATGAAAGTTTGTAATTATGAAATTCAGGCTTGTATAGGGTTGGGAGCCTCAAGTAGTTTCATTAGTGTTCGTAATTTGACTAAGCGTTTAGTTACAATTTAAGTATTGATTCATTCTTACATTTAGCATAAGTTTATGAGTTTGGAAATTAGATTGATTTAAGTAATAACTTACGTGCATATTCCGGATTCACATTTGTACTCTTTTTCGTTGACGGTCATTGTCGTGAGAAAGGGAAACGCCGCAAGATCGTAGTTCAGTTGAGAATTTGATGGGTCGGCCGTTTCCAATTTCAGTAGTTCTGCTTGGATTGTTTCAATCGATAGATGTGTTGGAATGCAACTGCATTCTAAAATTCCTGGTTCTGTAATGGTCTCACAGTTGTTTTGTACAGTGCACGTGGTGCATATTTTCGTACAAATCATTAAGAAAACTAGGCTTATAAGAAGAATTTTCGTCATTTTGTAGTGTTCTGGGCTCTAGGTTAGGCTCTAGGCTGCTGCTGGTTTGAGTGCTTGACGGTTTGATTCTGAGTATAATCTTTGTGGGGCATTCTATCAAGTATTAGCGTTTTATTTTGTTTGCTTTATCTTAATCTTAGGGCAAGATTTATCTAGGGGCAGAAGTATTAGGTTTAGTCATTATGTGCATCTGCTGAATTGCTGCCCTCTGGTGAATGTTAATGTCGGTAAAGGTTTTGTAAATGTGCTGCCATCTATCGAATAATTGTTTAGGTTTGGAAATGTATCGCCCTCTGTGGATTAAGATAATGAATTTCTAACAGAGGTCTTTGGTGTTTGTTTAGATCGTGCAGTGCTGGTTGGCTAGTTTAAGCTGAAGGAATTAAGCAGTAAGTATAATAGTATATATTTACAAATGAGTATTGTTATAGATTTTGTAAACGAATTTGGTATTAAGTGTTCTTGTTTTTTTTGTAGGGTTATTGTCAAAATTATTAAGCGGTGTTCTTTTTATTCGGAGTTGCTTAAAATTTGTCCTTGTGATAGTTTAGTTACTTTTTCAGATGTTGTTAAAGCCGCGACATTAGCTCAAGAGATTAATTCAAAATTATATAACAAGATAACATTAAAAGATTTATGTTTAGAAACAATTGTGAATATTGCTCCTAAAATTACTAAAGATGAATTAGACACTTTAGGATTACCCTGGATTTTAAAAGAAGAAATTCTGAATTTTGCTGAGTCACAATCCGAGGAGTTTGATGAATTTGCATATTTGTCAACGGTTGTAGTATTGTTTAGACATCATATAGGTTTTAATGTGCTATATACTGAAATTTAGTCAGCTTTATTAATGGGTTCTGCTTTTAGTTTTAGCTGTATTAATGAGTACTGCATTAGTATTAAATTTTTCTGAGTCAAAGTGTAAATTTTGTTATTTTTATAAATTGAAGAGGTCAGGGAATTCATGTAAAGAAAATCGTTGTTTTTGTAAAGTTTGTGCTAGTCATTTTTATTCTTTAGATTTTGAATTGGTTCCACCTTGTATTCCTATTTTAACATCTTTAAAGGATAAAGTTGTTTCTAAAAGATATATTTTGAATTTAAATTTTAGATTATTAACATTTTATAAGAAAACTCCACTATATAAGAGATTTATAGCTGATATTCAGCTTTTGGTTTATTTGCATTTTGCTTACTTTTGTTTTCACATTATAAGCCATGCGTCATTTATACTTTGTTTAGATGACAAGTGAAGCAACATATGTTTTAGTACCATCTAGTTCGTTTCGATATCAGACTTGTCTTGATTTTGATAAAATTACGAGGCTGAATGGTACAGTTACTGAAATAAGGTGTTGTTGTCACACTTGTATTAGTTTGTATCTTTATTTTACACTTTTTGATCCTATTCCTAATTGCCATCTTATTTTACTTTATTCTAAAGGCAGGTTTATTTCAAAAAGAATTGCTTTGAATGAAAATTTAAAGATATGTTCATTTTATAAAAAGGTAATAAAAGAGAATTATGATAATGTAGCTGAATATTATAATAGTTTATTGTTTGCTCATTATGCTTTTTTTTCTGCTGCTATTACAAAGCATGTCGGATATTCTTTAGTTTCAACATTAAGTGAATGTATTGTTGTTATGCCATTTTAGTATGCGATGTTTTGAATGAAATCTTTTGAGCGCTTTCAGTTCAAGTCTTATCTTTGTTTTTATAAATCTAAGCGGTTGAAGAAATTGGTTATAGAATATAAGTGCAATTGTCCAACTTGTATAAGTTTATATCTTTTTTCTTTTCATTTAAAATTAATTCCTCATTGTCATTTTATTTTATTGAGTTTTAGGGGTAAAATAATTTCAAAAAGAATTGCTTTAAAAGAGAATTTCAAAATATTATCATTTTATAGGAAGTCAGAAAAAGATAAATTGGTTAATTTTGTTGAATTGCAACGAAGTTTATTGTATATCCATTGTGCTTTCTTTTGTTCAGTCATTATAAAGCATGTTGGATATTCAATAACTTCAGGTTAGGTTGTGGTATGAGAAGAAGATTTTATTTTTATAAATATATTTATTCAAATACTTCAAAACGTTTTAGAAAAAGAATTTGTCATTGTGCGCAGTGTCAACATTTGTTGGATCTTTATTGTTGTAAGAAATCTTGTCATTTTATTTTATTGAGTTTTAGGGGTAAAATAATTTCAAAAAGAATTGGTTTAAAAGAGAATTTCAAAATATTATCATTTTATAGGAAGTCAGAAAAAGATAAATTGGTTAATTTTGCTGAATTGCAACGAAGTTTATTATATATCCATTGTGCTTTCTTTTGTTCAGTCATTATAAAGCATGTTGGATATTCAATAACTTCAGGCTAGGTTACGGCATGAGAAGAAGATTTTATTTTTATAAATATATTTATTCAAATACTTCAAAACGTTTTAGAAAAAGAATTTGCCAATGTGCGCAGTGTTATCATTTGCTGGATCTTTTTTGTTGTAAGAAATCTTATACAGGTTTTTTTAGGTTTCATCAGATTCTAACTAAACGTGAAATTTTGAATATTAATGATAGAATATTTGAGTTTTGTCGAATGAATCCAGCAGAGTTTCTGATTCGATCATCAGAGTACATGTTAGGATATTCAGAATTTTTTATCAAAATTGCTCAGATTTATTTAATTGTAGTGCGGCATGAAAAATATAGATTAGCTTATAAGCGTCGTAGGAAAATATAGTTGAGATTGTTATTCAGATAGTGATTAATTGTAGTTCAGTATGAAATATATGCATGAAATATATAGCAATATATAACTATTGTAGGTAAAATTTGCTTAAGGTTAGGTGTGTCGTTTATAGATGCAGATAAGTTATAGTATAAATTTAGTTATTTTCAAAGTCAATTTTTATCCGAAAATTAATTTTGATTTGTTTGCAATTCATAGAAATATTAATGTTTCAACTGTTTTTTATAGAGGATCTTTAACATTTAAAAGAAAATCTTATACATTAAAAGTAACAAAGCATGGATTTTGTACTATTTATTTAAGGAGGAATTTTTCAAGTTTATTATCTGATATTTCTAAATTAGCTTTAGAAGTTTATGATTTTATTGAATTATATTGTTCATGTGAAGAGGTAGCAGATGATATTTCTATTTTTATAACGCCAAAGAATATTCAGATAACTTTTCAAATAATTTTTGTTTCAGAAAGGAGTAAAAGTTTTGTGGAATTTTGTTTTAAGATAGTGGAAAGGTTTTCAGATAAATATAGTTTTGAGATTAAAGAGTCAAATTCGAGTGATTCTGTTTGGCTACCATATACAGGAACTGGCTCATCATATTTTTCAAGTTTTCGTTTAATTTTGAATAAGCTTGAAAGTAATTGTATTTTAACATTTTCACATACTTTTAAAGGTAGTTGTTTAACAAGTAATGTTTTATATTTTTCTGAAGTTTGTAATGATATTAGGACCTGCTATTTAGGTATCTAGATATTTAACTTATGGCCAGCATTTTAGATGAATTGCTATTGTTAGTGGTGGGGTTTTTATTGAAAGTTAATTCTGATAATAAGCAGTTTTGGCATAAAGTAAAAGTTGATGATACTCATCCTTTTCATTATATTTTTTTGCAGTTGAAAGAGCAATTTATAAGTGAAAATAAATTAAATATATTTAAGGAGGAATTAAAGGCTACTCTTCTTGAACATTTAAAGAGTAGTCAAGCAACAAGGAATGTTGCTTATTTGATTATTTTTAGTGATGAAGAGAATTTAAGATTAGAGTTGCGGTCTTTTCAGAGTGTTATTTTGCAGAAGCTTGTAGATATTTTAAAATTAAGTATTGTAGTATATACTGGTTCTGGTCGATCTAATCATTTTTCACCGTTTGACCACTTATTTAGACAGGGTTTACCTTTGGTTATTCAGTGGAATAAAGATCAAAATAAATTTGTTCAAACAAATTTAGGCTGTCATAAGTCATCAAAATTTTCAACTAATGAAGATTTGATTACTAAGAAATCTTTACAAAAATCATATAAGAAAAGAAAGATAAATGGTAAACAATATAAGAGTGTAGAGAGGTTATCTTCAAGTGATTCATCTGAATCAGATGAAGATAGAAAAAAGGAAGATATTGAATTGAAGCGAAAATGTAAGAATGTTAATAGTGATTGTTCTAGTGTAAATGATGATTTGTGTGTATCAGATACAGATGAATATGAGGAGGTTGAAGAGGTTAATAAACAGATAAGTGACAAAAAGGTTAATGATTTCCTATTTGAGCTTAACAGATTAAAAGAGACTCAACAAAGTTTTGATAAAAGTCAAAATGATTTTGTAGATGAAGGTAAAGAAATAGGACAAAGGAAAATAGATAAGAATTGTTTTGGTAAAGAGTTTGAGGAAAATAAAACAAGTAAGAGGAAAAATATATCAGTTAATGTAAGTGAAAGTGGAAAACATCTTCAAGATTTTTCAACATGTTCAGTGATGTATCAAGAATCTAAGGAAAAGATTGATGCTAATATTTCAAAATTTGTTGAAATTACTGACCGATTACGTAAACATGCATTAGTTATTCAAAATAATCTTTTGCCAGGAAATATTGAAACTTGCTTATGTTGTCCTGTACATTGTGCTCAGCCTTTGATTAAAGCTACAAAAGATAAGAGAGGTCCAAAAAAAAAAAAAATTTAATTTTATGTAGCGAGTGTAATAAAGAGTTATTGTCATTTTCGTTATTACGTTTACATAAATTACGTTTTCATTCAAATTATAATCCAAAAAGTCATTTGTTTATTCCACCGCCTATAAGAAATTATTCTACCATTTCTAGGAAATTTCAAGCGACGTAATATTGTGAGTACAAGATGAGAATGTGTTCTTTAGCTTTTTTCCAACTTATGCAAAGTTGTTTGTACTTTTCAGCTTTGGTTTCTTTCTATGCAGGTAATATTGATCTTCCTTTAGTAATTGAAATTCCAGAACAAGATAGTTTATCAGAACAGGAGTGTATTGGAATAATTAAGGTTATTTCTGAACATGACGAAGAAGATTGGTTTCGAATGTTTAATGAATTTTCTGTTCAAGCACTTTTATTTTTTTCATCTTATTTCCATTGTGATGCTATTTTGAGTTATATTCAAAGTACTATGTGGACAAGTAAGAAGAGAATTGTAACTACTTTAAAAATGAGTTGTTATTTATTTGGCATAAAAGACAAATATACTCAGAGTATTTTGAATTCAATATCAAATTATTTAGGTACGCCAGAAGATTATATAATTTATCTTGTTAGACTTATCCATATTAAAGGAGAGAGACATGCAATGAGAGCATTATATAGGAAATTGAGGGATGTATCGCGGTATAGAAGATTGATTTTTTCAAAATTTGATGTGCATTGTTTATTTTGTTCGTTTCCAATTATTTTTTCTTATAAAGGCCCAAATTGTGAGATGGTTTTCCTTCAATGTTGTTTTAGACCAGTTCATATTGCAGGTTGTTTTGAAGGATTTCTTTCTCAAAGTTATGATATGGAAGTTTATTGTTTTAAATGTAGAACTAAATGGCGCGAAGGAAGACCTATTTTAGATAATAGATCTAGATTGCATTGTATTGAAGAAAGGTTAAGTTATGTTCCAGATCATTTAAGACATATTCAGAAATATTCTTCAGAGTTTTTATTTGACAGGTAAATTGTTTTGATTTTATTAAAGGAAGATCAATATAACGGTTTTAGTTTTAAGGCATATTTAACTATTTATAAATTGCTTTGAGATTAATTAAGTATGTGAATTAGTTAATATAGGTTAATGTAAGAAAGTAGTTAATATTTATAATAGAATAATGACTGGGAAGATAGTTGATGGGTTTTATTTATCTTTAGTATCAAATGTTACTCATCCTACACGACATAATCTAACAAGCCATTTTTTTACTGAGTTACCTGTTGAAAAAACATGTAAGGGTTATTGGGAAGTGGCATTAGTCGAGATAGACTTTCCAATATCCTGGTATAATGTGCCAAGACATCCAGAACAGGGTCGAAATTGGGTTTTAAGTAGAGATATTTTTAAATTAAAAGATCCTCGTTTTCGTGTAATTAAATCTATAGATCAAGTAGATATGACTTCAATTAAGAGGGTTACCAAATCTTTTGCTCATAAGTTTGGAAATTATACAATAAAGTCATTAATAAAAGAAATGAATGATAGATTTATAAAAGCAGATAAAACTGCATCGGAGGGGAGTGAAGGTTATCTTAATTATCGGAGGTGGACAAAACTTTATGTTGATGATCAAAATTTGATTTGCTCATTGTATGTCGGAACTGGTGATACCGTATTTTTGTCAACATATTTAGCTCAAGTTTTGCGTTTAGATCAATGTAAAGGAGTTATAAATTGGGGACATTTATGCGAATTTAAAGGTAATAGGTTAGGTAGTACTGTTGGAGGTTTTAATGATGTATTAGCTTTGGATAAGGGAGGAGCATATAATCAAGTTATACAGGCTCAATATGGAACAGAATATGTTGGATTAGGTATTCCTGTTTTTCCTACAGATTCAACAAATATTTATATTTATTCAGATATTGTTGATTATGAATTTGTAGGCAATGTTGAAACCAAATTATTAAGAACTGTTCAAGCGTTTGGCAAGTTTGGAGATAATGTGAAGCATCGTTATGATTTTCCTTTATATAAGAAATTAGCTTATGATAGATTGAAAGAGATAGAAATTGTTATTAGAACTGATCAAGGAAAACCTGTTGAATTTGAGTATGGTAATGTATCACTTACATTGCATTTTAGGAGACTTGAGATATAAAAATTACCTTATGATAGATATAAAGAGATTGGAATTATTGATAATTCTGATCAGAGAAGTATGTTCAGGTTGAAGTCTATTCAGATCAAGCAAGAGAATGTATTTTTACTTAACGTATAAGGAAAATTGATATGAGGCCTAAAAGGGTTTTAAATAAAGATTTAGTGAGGAGACGTAGGGCTTTAAATAACCTCTTAGTTGATTATGATTTTGTTCCACAGAAAAAGCGTATAGATATTGAGCTATATCTGTATTTAAAATCTAAAGTTTTGTATAAGAAACTAGTGAAAGAGCTTTCTCGGCATGGAGGTATCAAATTTCAACTTTCTTTAAAGGTTTTATTAGGTAAATATAAGGTAGATACTGAAGAGTACTTTGAATGTCAACCATGGTTTCAGAGTCGTGTTACTCAGTTGTTGACTTTCCATTCTATTAAAGATAAACTTAATGAAGCTAAAAGATTAATTTTAGCATTTTTTGATGGGTTTATTCAGATGGGGTCAGGTTGGTTTTTGAAAGAAATTCAACTTTTACGTTTATCAGTTTATAGGTTTAATCCTTTTGGCGGGTGTGCATATATATCTCTTCCACTTCCTAATAAGCATTCACTTGTTAATATATTATGTGAAGATAATAGATGTTTTGTTTATTGTGTATTAGCTGCCTTTAAGAAATGTAAGAATCCTAGCAGATTTTCAAATTATCTTGATATGGTTTCTACTTTAGATTTATCTGGTCTTTCATTTCCAACAAAATTAAGTGAAATACCAAGATTTGAAAAGAAAAATGGTATAACTATAAACGTTTTTGGTATACATTTTGTATCTCTTACGTGTGTTCCTTTTCCTATGTATATTTCAGTGAATTTTGAAAAAAGTAATCATAAGAAGCATGTTAATTTACTTTTATATAATAATCATTATATGTTGATTAGGAATATTAGTTCATTTCTTACTCCATTTTTTTGGAAGAAATCAAGATATTTCTGTAAAAAATGTCTTATTTCATTTTCAAACAAAACATCATTTAATCTTCATGAAAATGCTGATTGTACAAGTAAAGTATTTACTGGTCAACTTTATCATATGCCGTTACAGGGAGAAAGAGCTCGTTTTGTGAATTATGCTAAACAAATTAAAAACCATTTTATTATTTATGCAGATTTTGAAACATATAATGTTGCTTTGAATAAACAGAAAGGTAAATCAACTTTGAAAACAGAGCATAACCTTAATGCAGTGGGAGCTATACTTTTATCAAAATATTCTGAATATTCAAAACCACCTTTTATTTATGTTGGACCAAATGTTATTAAAAAGTTCATAGAATATATTTATCAAATGAGGGCAGAAATTTCATACATATTTGAGAAAAATAGGAAACCATTAAATTTAACACCTTCGGATATTTTGCATCTTTCACAGCAAACATGCTGTTATCTATGCGGCATTAAATTTAGGAAGGGGATGAAAAAAGTAATAGATCATGCTCATTTAGGGAGAGAGGGGAAAGGAAGAGATGTCAATTACGCATGTAATACATGTAATTTAACATATAGTGCACTTAAATTCCCTTTGTTTAAAATTCCAATCGTTATGCATAATTGTATGAATTATGATTTACATTTTGTTGTTCAGAATATTTATAAGTTTATTGCAGATGATATTACTGTTATTCCAAAATCTTCAGAAAAGTTTCTGACAATGTTTTTTGATAGTTTTTACTTTATTGATTCATTTCAATTCTTACCAAATTCTCTTTCTAATCTAGCAGATTTATTAGTAAAAAAAGATGTAAATGATTTAAAGGAAACAAAGAAATATTTTCCAAATGAGAAATATTTACCTTATGTAATGCGTAAAGGGGTTATGTGCTATGATTATATAGACTCATGGAAAAAGTTAGACGAGTGTAAGTTACCTTCACGTAAAGCTTTCTTTAATTCATTAACAAATAAACATATTACATCAAAAGATTATTATCATGCTTTAGAAATGTTTAAAATTTTAAAATGTAAGACAATAAAGGATTATTTGAAACAATATTTGAAGATAGATGTTTTACTATTAGCTGATGTATTTGAATCATTTAGGGAGCAGTCTTTGGATTTTTATTCTTTAGACCCTGCGAAGTATTTAACAGCACCATCTTTGAGTTATGACGCGATGTTAAAGTTTACTGGAGTTAAGTTTGATTTATTAACGGAATATGACATGTATGAATTTTTTGAAAAGGGTATTCGAGGTGGAATAACAAATGTTATGAAAAGGTTTGCTAAAGTTAAGAACAAGGGGGAACATATACTTTATGTTGATGCTAATAATTTGTATGGTTATGCTATGGTTCAACCTTTACCTTTTAAAGATTTTGCTTGGATAGATCCTAAGAAATATTGTAGTTTTGATGTTTTGAAAATAGAAGATTCAGCACCAATAGGATATGTATTAGAAGTTACTTTAAATTATCCAATAGAGTTGCATGAGTTACATAACATGTTTCCTTTGGCGCCAGAGAAGATAAGTATTGATTATAGTCAGCTTTCGCCCTATGCAATTTCTGTTTTAAAAGAGTTTGATATTAATTATACTAAAAGTACCGTTAAGTTAATTTCAACGTTATCACAAAAGAAGAGGTATATTTTACATTATAGAAATTTAAAGTTATACTTGCAGCTGGGACTGACAATTGAAAAAATTCATAGAATTTTATCTTTCAAACAATCTTGCTGGATGAAGCCATACATTGAATTTAATAATCAGAAAAGAAAGGAGTCAACATCTGATTTTGATAAAGAATTTTTCAAATTAATGAATAATTCTACTTTCGGCAAATGTATGGAGAATGTTAAACGAAGGGTTAAGATGGTTTTAACGTCAAATCAAAAGAGATGTTTAAATATAATAAAGAAACCAACTTTTCAATCATTACATATATTTAATTCGAAATTTGTAGGTGTCCAGTATAGGAAAGCAGAACTGAAGTTAGATAAGCCGATTTATGTAGGTTTTACTATATTGGATTTGTCAAAAATGCATATGTTTAATTTTCATTACAATGTTATGTTAAAAACATTTGGTTTAGGTTCATTACAACTTCTTTATACAGATACAGATTCATTGATGTATAAGATTATTCATAAACGTTTCGATGCACTTCTTTATGAAATAAGGAATAATTTTGATTTTTCAAATTTGGATAGAAATAATGCTTTGTTTAGTAAGGAAAATTTTAAAGTTTTAGGGAAATTTAAAGATGAAACTGCAGGGAAAAAGATACTTGAGTTTGTTGGTTTAAGGCCTAAAATGTATTCTATATTGTTGGATAGTGGTAAGGTTATAAAGAGAGTTAAAGGAATAAAAAGAAGTTGCGTTGAAGATTTTTTACATTCTGAATTTAAAAAAGTTTTATTTAAATGTAAACGAACTTCAGTTACTTTTCATACAATAAAAAGTTTTAAACAAAAGGTATATACAGTAAAGGAACATAAATCAGCTTTGTCTCCATTTGAAGATAAGAGGTGGTTGTGTTCTGATGGGATAGATACTTTAGCTTATGGTAATTATAAAATAAAAATTCGGAAAAGGAGATATAAGGACATTGAAGATGATAATGATATTAGTGAAAAATTAGACTGTGATTACTTGTGTTTGGACTGATTATTACTTTGTGTTTGGACTAATTAGTATACTTATTGTTAATATAGTAACTTATTGTTATTATAATTGTTAGTGGATAAAATGGATAAAGAAAGGGAAAAGTCTAATAGGCATTTTGTTTTTTCATTTGGGAGAAGGAAGCGACTAGATATAACAGATTTTAAAGATGAGGTTTATGTACATATTAATGATTTGTATAAAACTAAAAATTTGTCATTTACGAGACAAGAAATTAAAGAATTGTTCGGATTAAAAAAGCAGGTAGAAAAGAAAATAAAGAAAGTTCGTGCTGTGTTAAAAGAAGAGTTAAGGGGGAGAAAGGATGAAGAATCTTCTAGTGTTGTATTAAGTAGTGATGATGAGGATATATCTGAGAAGAAAAAGAGGAAGAAGAAGAAGCAACGTAAGAGTAGACCAACTAAGGTTGCGAGAGTGGATATGTCTTCTGCTGATGAGGAAGAGGAGGAAGAGGAGGAGAGTTCTTAGAGAAATAACTTTGTGATAGGGTAGATTTGTAGCTGTGATAGGGTAGATTTGAAACAAGGTTAGGATAAGATAGGTTTAGGCGTGAATGATATTAACATAATGGAGACCTGTAGAGATAAGAGTTTATCGTCAATATATAGGACTGTGAGATGTTTTAAGTGTGGTTTAGTATATGATTATGCGTATAATTTTAATATGGATGATGAAAGATGTGATTCATGTTATCAGCAAGACAAGGCTAAAGTGACTACTACTGTTATTTTGGATGATGATGATGGTGATGATAAGGAAATGGAAGAAGTGATTGCAAATGTTGATGAGGGTTTTTTGGATTATAATGAGGAAATATCTGAAGATGTTAGTATTTTAAGGAGTGATCCAGTCAAGACTGAAAAGGATTTGCCAGATAATTCTAGTATTTTAAAGAGCAATGATTTGATTGAAAAGGATATGCAAGATAATACTAGTGATAGTGATAGTGATTGGGAGATGACACCTGAACAACGATTAATCACTAATATGTTCATAGCAAAATGGAAACGATTAGAAAAAGAACGACTATGTAAGATAGCTTTAATGGAGAGAGATAGTGATGATGATGATGAGTTTACACCTGAGGAGCTAGAACATATAAGATTAATAGATCTTAGGCGTAGAAGGCAGGAAGATATGGCAAATGATGAATAAATGTTTCTGTGATTAGGTTAGTATGACTGAAGTATCAAGCATATTCAACATTAGGTAAAGTATCAAGCATATTCAACTTACAAAGGTAAAGTATTATTATATGATATTATATTATTTGCTATATATCATTATGGTTTTACAAAATTGTAATTATTGCGGCGATGATCGTCCATTTGTTGACGGTAAAAAATATTGTGAGATCTGTGAGGAAGGAATGTTTAAGGAATGTATTAGGTGTCATTTACCATATGATCATCCAAAATATTTTACTTTGGATGATAAAAGATGTAATTCATGTCAAAATAAGTATGTGAAGGAGAAGGATAAAGTTGCATCAGCGAGGATGACAAATTTAGAAGAGAGTGAGAGTGAAGATGAGCTTATAGATGAGGATAGAGAAAAGGAGATGGAGACTAAAGATATGAGTGAAGATGATTATGATGATGAGGATCTTGTTATTAATCTTCCAAAGAAAACAAAGAGGAAAATAGTTAGTGAGGATGAAGTTGCTCCAAAAAAGATTAAGAAGACTAAAGATATGAGTGAAGATGATGAGGATCTTGTTATTAATCTTCCAAAGAAAACAAAGAGGAAAATAGTTAGTGAGGATGAAGTTGCTCCAAAAAAGATTAAGAAGAGAGTTTATAAGAAGAAGAAAGATAATGTAAATGATGAGCCAGTTCCAAAGAGAAGGGCTCCAAACAAAGCAAAGAGTGCACCGAGAAAGCCTAGAGTTCCACCAAAACAGAGGTTGACAAGACAGGCACAAATTTATGGTTGTATTCCACTTTTTTTTGTTAAAACTAAAGGGGGGGAGACTTTAGCAATGAATCCTAACTTAGTAAAGTCAGGATAAATCATATTATATTATAATATTATATTATATTCAGCGTGAAAGCGCTGAGGTGCTTACGGACTCCCGGAGCACTATATATTTTAATTTACTATCATGTTCTAGATCTGAGTTTCAAATAGTGTTTAATGGGATGTAAATGTTTGGATAGCCAGCTTCATCCTACCAGCTATTTGAAAAAATCAGTGAAAGAATGTGAGTTTTGTATATATTGTATTTAAGCTTAGCATGTGATTGTTGTTTATATTAAGCTTAGCTTGAGCAATAGTATATTAAGCTTAGCTTGAGCAATAGTAATTAAGTTTTGCTTGTGATTGTTTAATACTTAGTTTGAAATATAATTGCTTTAATTGAGTAAAATGGAAGATTATTTGAATAAAAGGGATTTATTAGCATCTATATATTTCAATCCCTTACATTCATCTTCATTTTCTTCTATTCGAAAATTATATTTATCTGCAAAAGCTATTAATCCAACTATTACTTTGAAAGATGTTAAAACATTTTTACAAAATACCGAGACATATACTTCATTTAAACCTGTTCAGAAAAATTTTCAAAGACGAAAAATAATTGTACGTGGAAGAAATGATCAATGGCAATTAGATTTAATGGTAATTCCTAAATTGAGAAATGATAATGATGGTTATACTAATATTTTAGCTGCTATTGATTGTTTTTCTAGGTTTGCTTATGTTGAACCTATGAGAACTAAAATGTCTTCAGAAACATTATTTGCTTTTAAAAGAATATTGCAAAGAGCAGGGGTTAAACCTCGTTTAATTCAAACTGATTCTGGTTCAGAGTTTAAAGGGGTTTTTAGCAATTTTTTAAAAAAGAACAATATTCAACAGTTTTCAACTTTTCAAGATCCAAAATGTGCTATTGTAGAGAGGTTTATTAGGACATTTAAAAATAGACTGTTTAGATATATGAAAGCTAAGAAGACAAGAAAATACGTTGATATTCTACAAAATATTGTTAATGGTTATAATCGATCTTGTCATAGAACGTTAGGTGTAAGTCCAATTGAAGTAAATCAAGGAAATGAGCAGGAATTATGGGAAAAACAATATAAAGATTATTTATATAGTAAACAAAGATATCAAGGCTTAAAAGTCGGTGATAAAGTGAGACTAACTAAATATCGAAAAGCATTTCAGAGAGGATTTTTATCAAATTGGAAAAAAGAAATTTTTCAAATAGCTTATATTCTTAATACAAGACCAGTTACATTTGTTTTGCAAGATAAAGATAATCAGATATTAACAGGTGTAGCTTATATTCAGGAAATAGCTAAAGTTGTAGGGGCATAGTTATGTCGTCGGAAGAGCATTTTAATATTTTTGATGCAAGATTGAAAACTCCGTTTTCAATGATTATTGCTGGTCCTAGTAATTGTGGAAAGACTACTTTTGTAATTGATTTGCTTAAGAATAGTGATAGGTTAATAGATAAAGATTTTGAATATATTCATTGGTTTTATGGTGAAACATTTCCGCATGATAAATATTTGTTAGAGAAAAATGTACAATTTCATCAGGGTTTACCTGATTCTTTTGATAATTTTGTAGATTCTAGCAAAGAGGGTCTTGTTGTGTTTGATGATTTAATGGCCGAATGTGGTAATAACAAATTGATTTCAGAATTTTTTACAAAACGATCGCATCATGAAAATGTTAGTATTGTATTTATAACACAGAATTTATTTCAAGATGGAAAAGAAAGAAAGAATTTTTCAAAAAATGCCACTTATTTGTGTATTTTTAATTCGCCTCTTGATCAAACAATTCCTTATTCTCTTGCTAGAAAGCTTATGCCAAAGAATCAGCGTAGTTTTGTTAATATATTTGAACATGCTGTGAATAAACCTCATGGTTACCTTTTCATTGATGGCCATCAAAAGACACCTAAAAATGCAATGCTTCGTGCAAATATTTTTGGTTTAGTGCAGCATGTTTTTATTCCTCAAGTTAAATAGTGTTGAGATTGATAAGGTTAATCTTTGAAAAGTAATTTGTTTGGATATTATGGCACCACAAAAGAAGTTGATGGCTCCGCAAAAGAAAAAATCACCTCAAAAGAAAAAGCAGAGACAAAGTAAATGTAAGAACAGTGCTTATGTACATAGACATTACCTTACTTTACTTTGTTGTGCGGGTCATAGTGTAAAGAAAAGAAATCAAATTTTAGATTTAGCAGATGCTAACGATATATTTTCAATTTGTGATTGTATTCATAATGTTTTGAGAGGTAACGTTAAATTGACTAAGTCACAGTTTGAAAAAGTAAAGAAGTTTAAAGAGGTTATGAGATATTTACTAAGAAAAAATCTTTCTTTGAAGAAGCGAAAAGATACTTTAAAACAAGACGGTGGTTTTCTTCCATTTATCTTACCTTCAGTGTTAGGTCTTTTATCTAAATTTATTATGCCAGTTGCAGGTGGATTACTTAGTAAAGTGGGGCAGATTGGTAAAATTTTATCATAATGATTAATTGACTTAAGGTTAAACTGGATAATATTGGTATTACAAGATTATTATAAATAGCTCAGATGGCTTCTTTTAAAGAAAGTGTTATTATACCATATGTAATGTTTAAAAGTTGTAATTTTGATGAAAAAACGAAGAAAGATAATTATGTTTTATCTAGACAAAATGAATTAATGCAGGAACGTATGTTTCAAAGACAAAGTTATCCTACTTTTTCATCATATATTCCTCAAGATTATGAAACTATGAGGAGTAAGCATACAAATATTTTTGATGAAAATGAATTAACAATTGAGGAAATTTTAGAAAGAATAACTTTATCACAGAAGCCAAATGTTGGTAGCATTTTAAAAGCAATGAAAAATAAATCTGCATCATGGGATGAAAAAGGACAATTAACATTAGGAGATGAAGTAATTAACGGTTCAGATATTATTAAATTAATGCAATATTTTTCTAAATCAAAAGAATTTAAAGCGCAACCAGTAGGAGCTGATAAAGTGTGGGATTTCTTAATGGATATAAATATTCCAAAATCTTGGATAAAGTTAAGATCGAAGAAAGCTTCATCTATAATGGAATACTTTTCGCGTTTTCCAGAAAAAAAAGATGAATTACCTAAACCTAGTCCTACTAAAAAAATTGAAGAATATTTTCCACGTATTCCTAAAAAGTCTTCTCCAGTTTCAGTAGGTAAATATCCTTTCGAAGAAAGTAATAGAGCTTGGATTTCTGATGCACTTAATACTCCTTACTTAATGAAAGATAAAAATGAAAATTTAAATCAGGGTAAAGCTGGTGTTCATGTGGGAGAAATAGTTGAGAAGAAACCACCTAAGTTTGGTGTTAGTGATTTTGAATCAGATAAGGAAGAATTATTTCATAAGAAAGTAGCAAGTCCTACATCAGATGAAGAATTTGTTACTCCAAAATTAGATTTAGTTAAACGTAAATCCAAAGAAACTGGAGGAAAAAAGGAAAAAAAGAAAAAAAAGAGAAAGGTAACTAATGTTACAAGTAATGTAGATGAGGAAGTTTCAGTTCCAAGTCCAGAACGAACATCATCATTTGGTAGACCAATTAAACGAACTTTAAAATGGGAATCTTGGAAGCCTTAGAAAGTGAATCTTGACCTACTTGAAATTACTTTAAGATTATCACTTTCAGACCATTATGAATAATTTCATTAAGTAATAAATCTCAGTAAATTTATGTTAGGTTTATGAAATAAGAATGCAAAAGTATTGTGGAAAAGATTATGTTGGGCATTATAGAAATTTCTTTAAAAATAATGCAAAGACTCAGAAAGGAGGGTATGCAACATTTATTCCTCCATATATTGGAGTTCAGCATCAACGAGGTTATGGCATTGGAAATATATTCGGCTCTCTTTTAAAGGGACTTTCTGGTATGGCGTTACCAGCTTTTGAATCTGCTAAAAAGCATTTTTTAAAAAGTGCAATAAAGGGTGGTCAAAATATAGTTAAAGATGTTATTGTGAATCGAAAAGGTATTAAAGATGCATTTAAAGATGAGGCTACTAAACAGTTTAAACAATTAGGTTCAGATTCTATTAATTATTTAGCATCTAAAGCTAAGAATAGATTTAATGATGCAGATGATGGTGAGTATGAAAATAGAAGAAAAAGGAGAAAGGAATATGATGAAGTTCCTAAGAAAAGAAGGAAAACAAGAAAAAATACTACAAATAAGAGATCAAATAGAAATAAAGATATTTTTAGTTAAATATAATTCAAGGAAATCTGCCTGAGATACACTTTATCTTATGTTATGTTATGTTTATATCAATTATTTTTGATCCTATAATTTGCTGAAATTTTGAGTTTAATTAAAATGTCTATGTTTAATGAGTCTTGTGTTTGTGTAGATGATAGTTTTGATTATTATAATGTTCCACCAACAGATACAACTGCACGTAAAAGTTTTTATTCTAAAGTTTTTCCTATAAGCTCTTTAAGTCAAGGCGGTCCAATTGAGTTTGCCTTGAAGTCAAATAAAGCTGATTTTATTGATTTATTTCGAAGTTTTTTACAATTAAAAATAAAAATTTTAAATTCTGACGGTACTGCTCCTGCTGCACCAGCTGTGGATCAACAAACTGGTGCAGTTGGTCCTATTCCAAATTTGTCAAAGGTGTTTCCTGCAAATTATTTCAGTGGAGCTTTGTTCAAAGAAGTTCAATTGTATATAGGAAATAAATTGGTTTCATCAAGTAATAACCTTTATCCCTATAAGGCATATATTGAAAATCTTTTATCTTTTAGAGAATCTGTCTTAAAATCTTGGGGTGACTTGACATGTTATCATAAAGATACAAAAGATTTTAATGAAGTTTCAAATTTTGATGCTGCGCATAACCAGGGAGCTAAAAAGAGATTTGAAAAAACTCAATATGGGAAAAGTTTTCAGTTAATTTGTAAAATTCACAATGATTTGTTTAATCAGCAAAAGAAATTTCCTGGAGATATTGATATGAAAGTAAGGTTAATACGAAATGATCCAGATTTTGCATTGATGGCCAAAATTGAAGATGCAAAATATAAAATTGAAATTGAAGAAGCAATTCTTCAAGTAAAAAGGTGGACATTAGAAGACACATTTTTAGATGAAATAGAGAATAGTAGAAAGCCAGATAATTTTATGAAATTTCCTTTTCGGCGAGTTGAGGTAAAATATTCAACTCAAGCTCCTAACAAAAGTATTCTTCAAGAAAATCGAATGATTTCAAACGATGAATTACCAAAAAGAATTATAGTTGGTTTTATAGATGCACGTGGGTTTGATGGAAATTTGAAACATAATCCATTCTATTTTCAAAATTTTGGACTGACAGACATTGTTATACAAAAGGGTGAAGATGTTTCTCCTTTTTATGAAATGAAGTGTGACTTTGACGCTGATAAATTTTATGAAGCTTATATGGCAATGCTTTATGCTACAGGTAGACTTTTTGAGAACGATCCTATAAGTATAACTCCTGAAGAATTTAAAAATGGTAACACATTATATTGTTTTGATTTATGCAAAAGTTTACCAAATTCAAATTCATTTGAATTATCAGAAAATGGTACTATTAATGTAATAGCAACTTTAAAAGAACCTAAGAATCATGGTATAGTAATGGTATTCTTTAATGAATATGACAGCATGCTTGCAATCGGACCTGTAAATCAACCTGAGGTTGTTATGCATTCTTGATTGCTTACTTGTTTGTAAATAAATAAATAGTAAATAAATATTTGACTAAGTGTGCTGGAATAATAAGTATGCTTGGATCAGATATTTATAGAGTTTTAAAATCTAATATAGTTACGTCTAAGATTTTTAAAGGTGTTTATTCTTCGGATAATTTATCAAATATAAGAAATGTGAGGTATCCTGCTGCATTTATAGTTAATACAGATGAAAGTTTTAAACCTGGTGAACATTGGGTTGCTTTCTTTTTCAAATCTTCTAAAGCTGTTCCAGAGTATTTTGATTCTTATGGTTTACCTCCGTTTAAAAAAAGTTTTTTAGTTTTTCTACAAAAGGGTAAACATAAGGATAAATGTAAATTTAAGTATTCTTCTAAAACTTTACAAAGTTTGTTTTCAACTGCGTGTGGGCAATACACTATTTATTATGTGTTTCAAAAATGTAAAGGTAAAAGTCTTATAAAGATTTTGCAAAGATTTACTAAAAATACTTTGAAGAATGATGATTTTGTTACTCGTTATGTTGAACGATTGAATAAACAATCTATAGATAAAGTTGTACGTAATGTTGATAATTTAGAATGTCATTATCAATGTTCTAAATATATGCAAGATGTTATTGAATCTTTAAAAACATGATTAAGAAATATGATTAAGATTAATATTATTAACTATGTTTAAGTATTATTTGAGTAATAAGATTAACAATATGGATATAATTAATAAGAACAATTCGAATGGAATTAAACCATCAACAAAATTAAGTATTGGTGGTTTATGTGTATCGGCTGCTCTTAGCTTAATTGTAATTGTACTTGAGATAAAAAGACCAAACTTAACTCAGCAGAAATACTTGTTAAATTGTGTGATTACTGGAGAATATAAACAAATGTCAAGGTTATTTCTGAGATGTGAAACTCAACAATTACAGTCTAATAATCAATTAATGCAACCTGTTATTGGAAAGGTTTCTGCGAATGCTTCGCAGCTTATGCAACCTGTAATTGTTAGGAATTTTTCAGTTACTGAATTGCAACCTGATATTGCTAAGGTTTTTGTAAATGCTTCACACCTTATGAAACCTGTTATTGACAGGAATATTTCAGTTTCTGAATCACGGTTGAAACTTATTAACGGGAATTGGTCGACCTTTGCAAATACATTGCAGCAAAATATTAACAAGAATAGGTCAACCTCTGCAAATATATTGCAACCCGTTTGGTAAATTCATGTAGGAGGAAGTTTGATTTACAATTGTGTAATAGTGTAATATGCATTATTATATATTTTGTTGACATTATTACTTATATGCAGACAACATTATTCTCAGAAGGAGTTTGATTGTCTGTGTAGCAATAGAGCTACGCTTCATAAGGAAGTTTGTAAGTAATAATGTTTCAAACTTTTTCCTTAAACTATATACATGTGATTTCAGTTTCTGAAAATGTATTTTAACTAAACCTATCTGCATTGTAACCTGATAGGTAATGGTATTTAACTAAAATGAGACCTGTTATTGGCAGGAATATTTCAGTTTCTGAATCACGGATGAAACTTATTAACGGGAATTGTTCGACCTTTGCAAATACATTGTAGCAAAATATTAACATTAGGTCAACCTCTGCAAATATATTGCAACCCGTTTGGTAAATTCATGTAGGAGGAAGTTTGATTTACAATTGTGTAATAGTGTAATATGCATTATTATATATTTTGTTGACATTATTACTTATATGCAGACAACATTATTCTCAGAAGGAGTTTGATTGTCTGTGTAGCAATAGAGCTACGCTTCATAAGGAAGTTTGTAAGTAATAATGTTTCAAACTTTTTCCTTAAACTATATACATGTGATTTCAGTTTCTGAAAATGTATTTTAACTAAACCTATCTGCATTGTAGCTTGATAGGTAATGACCAAGACCACAAATTCATGTAAGAGGAAAAGTTTGATTTACAATTGTGTAATAAGTGTTGCATGCATTATTACTTATATGCAGACAACATTATTCTCAGAGAGAGTTTGTCTGTGTAGCAATAGAGCTACGCTTCAGAAGGAAGTTTGTAAGTAATAATGTTTCAAACTTTTCCTTAATGTGTGAAGATCATATATTGAAATAAGAGGAAAGTTTGATCTGACATTATTATTCTCAGGAGTTTGATTGTCTGTAGCAATAGAGCTAAGCTTTCCTCAAACTTAAATATTATCATAATCTTTACCGAGACATCTTCGTAGAATTTATATTATGTTTGCGCAAACTTGAAGGATGTGCGGTTCACTCAAGACTGGTTTGAAGATCGTGCGCGGTTCAATCATGACTGGTGTGAAGATCGTGCGCGGTTCAATCATGACTGGTGAAGATCGTGTCAGGTGCGCTATAAATATGGTTGAAGATCGTGGAGAAGATGTGCGTCTACGATGTTTGAAGATTGTTGTAATCAAGACTTGAGATGATTATGAAACTAATTGTTTGTATAATTATGAAACTAAATGTTTGTATGATAAAGCTAAGAGCAGTCCGAACATATTTTAATGTAATGTTTCAATGGTATATGATAAAATTGGAATTTAACAACATTTATGCTGTTGTGTTTTTATTTTTATAATATATGGTAAACATAGCGAATACTTAGATCACATATTAGATTAAGTAAACCAGTAACTAAGTAATATATATATATATATATATATATATATATATATATAATACCATTAAGATTAATATATCTGTCAAGTATTAATACTATTAGTAACCGAGTAGGAAATATTTATCGTCGTGACAAATTATCGAATATAACTACTAGTAACCGAGTAGGAAATATTCGTTTGGATCTATTAACTTTGGTTTGTCTATTGACTCGTGGGTTGTGTAAAGGGCAACCAAGTGCGTGACCTGCAACACTTCCAGCACGAGTCTATCAAAAATTACCTCTAGCCTACTGACAACTGAGAGGGCGTATCGGATTAACGCTTAGTTTGAATGTGAATGGTTGACAAATTATAATGTGTAAGGAGCTTCATTCAAGTAATTTGGAGTAGGAATGGTGTTCCTGAAAATGTAGTTTTAATAACTGAATGTTTACGTGCTTTTGAAATTTATGATTATAAAAATAGTATCGTAAGCATATTTAAGATGTTTATTTTACATTCTTATATTTAATTCAATTGAAGATTCTTTAGTTAACATCTTTTGTTAAATTGACGTGCAACGTTATTCCGCGAGTAGTTGTGACGACATCTTGTGAATTACTTGACCTTAATTGATCAATTAGACATTTGCGCCACCTAGCGTATATAATGGTGTATTGACGTAAGTGACTACGTCACTAGAGATTATAATTATTATAAGTACTTAGTTACTGGTTTGTACTTGGTTGCCATCTACACAACTCATGAGCCGATAAATAATCAAAAGTAATTTAAGTCATTCGACTCTTATCTTCCCTTAAATTATATTGTGATTACTGATTATAGTACGATTGATATAGGTCTTGTTATCTGCAATTCCAAAATGAAATCTAATCGTGAACTTAAATTTGCTAAATTAAGTACTGAGGCGATAACTCCAACAAGAGGTTCAAAAAAAGCAGCTGGATTTGATTTATACAGCGCTTATGATTACGTTATAGCTCCAAAAGCAAAAGTATTAGTTAAAACTGATATTCAAATTGCACTTCCTGAAGGATGCTATGGCCGTATTGCTCCACGATCAAGCCTTACATACAACCATTTTATTGATGTCGGTGCCGGAGTAATTGATCCGGATTACCGTGGGAATGTATGCGTTATCTTGTTTAATTTTGGTGAAGTTGAGTTTAAAATTGCAAAAGGTGATAGAATAGCTCAGTTGATTTTAGAGAGAATTTTTATTGCTGATTTGATTGAAGAAGTATCATTAGATCAAACTGAGAGAGGAATAGCTGGCTTTGGTTCAACTGGAAAGTAAAGATAACCTTTGATTCATTTGTAAATGACCTAAAGATGTAAAGATGTAATGATTTTAGAGAGAATTTTTATTGCTGATTTGATTGAAGAAGTATCATTAGATCAAACTGAGAGAGGAATAGCAGGCTTTGGTTCAACTGGAAAGTAAAGATAACCTTTGATTCATTTGTAAATGATCTAAAGATGTAAAGATGTAAAGATGTAAAGATAAATAAAAATTTTCATATGACTTTAATTCTAGTGTTCTTTATTTATCAATTGCATAACCTTTTAACTCATTTGTACGAGTATGTGGTGAGATAGACATACCTTGAAAACTATTAAACTTTCATTTATATAGAATCTCTTTTAAAACAGTTTGTGGCATAGGAAGTGAGTGGAGTTTAGAATGTTCCGCTCACGAGAAGTAAAAAATTAAAGTCCAGCTCGCATCTTCGACGCAAAAGTCAGGTCTTGCCCGGCTCACCAGCTCCAAATCAACCAAATATAATCAAGTCTCTTTTATAGCAGTTAGTAGTAAATGTTTTGCTGGTGAGCCGGGCAAGACCTGACTTTTGCGTCGAAGAGGCGAGCTGGACTTTAATTTTTACTACTCATATATACACACAGAGGCCTTTACCCATAATATATAGGGCCTATCCTTCAGATTATTCTTATTCTGCAATGCAATAGGCCTTACATTCACGAGACAAACCAGAAATGTGATCCAACTTTGATCATTGAATGTAAATCAATAAGCATATAGGACTTCAAACAAGGTGTGCAAGGCGGAAAACATTCCGACAGAAAAGAATTCCTTTACAGTTCTTCCAGTTCCAAAGGAACTTCCGGTTTGAAGTTTATTGACAGAAATGGCTGAAGTCGACGGAGATGGACGGTACTTATGCTATAGCTAGGCCTATGTATGTGCGCCTGTGATTTTCTCTAAATATAATGGAATTTCCAGTACAAATAGTCATTGCTAACAAAGGAAGTCGTTTACATTCTAGATGACTAGGCACGATGTTGCCTGCATAAGATGACCTATGTTCCCGACAAGAATCAAATTTATCTCCCCAAGGAACCGTTGTGCGAATAGTATATGAAATGATACTCACTCCATAATACTATTCGTGCAACGGTTCCTTTGGGTCGGTTATGTACATGACGTATCACCCACATAACTGTGAAATGTGTACCCGACAAGAATAATATTTATCATTTCATACACTATTAGCACGAGGGTTTATTAGGGTCGGTCATATACACGTCGTGTTGTCGTTTACATTCTAGATGATTAGGCACAAAGTCACCTGCATAATTCTGAAATCCATTTTAACTTTTCATATACTACTCACATTTTGCACACATCGCTTGTTTATATAATATGTATGCAATAACATTCATATCTTTAAATATCTCCATAATACTTTCAGTGGCTCATGCATAATCATTTAAATTCAAGTGATGTTGTGTTAATAGACAGTGTTAACACATGATATCTGATGTTAATGAGGGGAAAGTGTAAGGGAACGTTAAGGTAGGCGAACCATTCATATATTAGGTGCATTTCATGCACTAGCCAGCAGAGTACTGGTAACTTGTTGGATTAACATCCTGGAAAGATCGGTTCTGTTTAGCTAGATTCTGGAGTTTGAATTGAAGAGGATAGACTGTTAGTTGTGCTGGAGCATTGTCTGGGTGTGGTTGAGTGGACGTTACCCTATTGGATTGTTCATTGTCAATGAGAGATCTTGACACTAGCAAAGTACATCTTGGAGATTAATAAACAACAACCTTTCACGCAAGTGTTATGTCATTCATAATTGGGAACTATACTATGGATTTGACACACAGTCTGATCAGGGATAGACTGCAAATGGAGCTAGCTAATATCCAAGGGCATATACATTATTGTATCCAATAGCACCCCTACCCAGCATGCATGTTAAACCTTTATAATTCAAAATATAAGTGACTTCCTGTGTGGGCCTATAGCTTGATGGATGTACGCGACGAGCTTCAAATTTACATTTCTATATACTGCTTACAACATTATAAAAAGAAATAGAATTCCACTCTCTCACAAACAGCCACCCATCCGGCGCCCCCGCCCCCCCTTATTTTGCTCTTGAATTGTCTTCTTTCACAATACCTGAACTGACCCTAACTAGATGGTTCCTGCACTTAATCTAGTCGATATCACCAACCCTTTTGTTCAAATTCTGGCTTAGGCCTAGGCCTATCCAGAAAGTGGATTTCCAACTAAGGATGGTTGGTTTTGCTATAGTCGCCCTCTAGAGTTATTGGCACTATAGTGGGACTAGGGGAAGAAACATGATGTCGTGTAGTTTCCAGCAGGTGGGACTATCTCGGGCTAAACCTTGACTTAGCCATTCAGAAAGGATCAGTGCAGGCCCTATAACATGTGTCAGGGCTCGACATAACCTCGACACCATTGCCTGAGCAGCTACCACCTGCTGAAAATCTATTTGGCACCGAGATTAAAGATGACCGCATGCGCCCCCCGTTTTGTCACCGATGGTGTAAAGACACCACATAGCAGATGCAAAGTGTGAGGCATTAACAGGACGCTACAGTTGTCGATTGAAGCGCCATGAAGCGGTCAAAGAGTCAACAGCTAGCGGCCTGCGCGCGCAGGGCAGAAGTGGAAGTGGGTAATCCGCAAAGACAGAATCCTAACGAACTGGGAACGAAACGGCAGGGAACATGTGGTGGGATCACGGCCGTGTGTCAGTGGTCATAGATCTCTGCTGGGTCTGCCCTTAAAGGGGGTTATACAAAGAAAGGAAATGAAACAGGTTTCTGGCCAAAGTGCGACCTCCAAGGAAGTTTATTCCTCTGTTCTTCACTTCTGACGTTTGTAGCTTTTCGCGCCAGAGTAGTGTAAAGCACACCACCCTCAGGGCTTAAAGCTGCTTGTCGTGGCATTAAAGGAGCAGAATAGTTGCTTGCCTTTGAAATTGGCAATGTTTGTATTTTCCCATTGTAGCCCGAACAATCGTTAGTTGTGCTTAATACAATATTGGTGCCCTCACAGATGTTATGTTTATGAGACAAATTGTAGAAATTTTCTTGTCTCAATGGGAATAAACAGGGAATAATCAGGAATTTACATCTTATTGATGTTGAGAAAACACTATTTTGCCAAATATGACACACAACTGAAAGTAAAAGATATTAACAAAGCCGTAAATGAAGGCGGATCAAGGCTTCCGGTAGATATTTGAAGGGGCCGGTTGGCATTAGTCCAAGAAGACATTGGGTGGAGGGTTACATTACCAGTGTTTCCAGTGGTAATGAGAGAAATGTGCAGAATCTAATCACATGATTGACTGATTTTAGAAATTAATATAAGAAATCACAAAATAGTTAGAGCAAATCTTTGAAAACCTATTCATGGTCAAGCCTATGAAACTATAATACTTATTGGCACCCGACAGCTCTGGTCCTCCTCAAAAGTATGTTATGTGTAGTAGACAAAATGTAGGACCTACTTATCATTTCAGGGATTTAAAAAGAAGGGACAATGCATGCATAATGGTTAGCGTGCTGAGGGTAGAAACTATCAATGGTACCATAATTGGTAATTGTATAAATGAATGAAAGTCCAATTATGCACCTGCTCTATCATATTTTTGAGAAGTAGTCACCAGTGGTGGATTTAGAGGGGGGCGTGGGGACGCGCCCACCCCCCTTTTTTGGGGGGCCAAATTTAGATTTTTTAAATGTATAATTCGGCCCAAAAGTAATTAAGGGCAATTTTTTACAATAGCGCCCCCCCCCCACCCCCTTTTCAAAATCCTGGATCCGACGCTGGTCACTTGGTAGTCTATAAACGACTAGGCCTATAGTCCTATTGAATGACCATTGTGATCTAAAGGCACTCTAACGGTTAGCTCATAGGATATTCATTAATGTCCAGTTAATCACTGTTTAAACAGCAATTACATTTTTGGGGATTTCAGTTTATAAACTTCGCCTATCTATCAACTATCAAAAAGGAATTACTTTGTTATGAGATAATTCTATCAATAAAAGGGTGTCGGTATACAGATAGAAACAGCTGCATCAGACCCTTTTTATGCATTATGAACCTCGCTTTCATTGTTTGGCTTCTTATTTTTGGTATAACCTTTCAGAAAAAACTTTCGACATATCAGTTTCCCGTATCTCAGAAAATCGTCCTTATGTCTGGGCATCGGGGATGTTTATGACACAAGCCCTAATTGTTGCAAGGCGAGGAGGTAGGCCTAGTCCATGGAAGTTTCCCCCAAACGTGATACCTGTCCCGTTTTATGTCACCACGAATCATCCAAACGACATCACAAAGCGATTCACGAAATAATTGCTTGGCGGCGAATCTCGAGGCACGAGGCAAGTGAGCCAGCCGCGGCCTCAGTCAATAGTCGTCTTATTCTGCTTGCATCGATTGCAATCTGTAATTATCCTTAATCATAGAAAATTTTGCTGGTGAGTTAGATCTTGCCCGTTGGTACTTTTCCTGGCATCAAATTGAAACGAACTCAAAATGACAGTGTGACAATTATTCGGTCCATTTTCTCTTAGAAGAGTTGTTAAACCGTATCAACACTTCTCCTAATAAAACAACACATCTCTTGTGGCTCAGTAAAAGAAATCGATGAGGATAAAAGCGTATTGAAAGACTGGACTCAAAAGTAAAAGAAAAAAAGGCAAAGAATGATTAATACCTAATTAAGACGTCTGTTTGTTTGGTGGGATAACAAAGCTCCCCCTCGGTGATTGTTCAACCTGTAATGGGACAAATTGAAATAAAACTCTTTAATAGCAGCCCCAAGTTGGGGTCCCCATTGAAAAACATTGAACAAATAATTAATGTTTGAATTAAACTACACAAAGTACACTGTGCCATAGATTATCTTGTCATTGCTTTGGCTTTCACAAGGTCAACCTATCCAGGAAATGGTGACAAAGGCGACCGGCTGCTACTGATGGAGTCGGTACGCTTAGGGATAAGTTTTATTAGAAGGTGTCGCTTTGGGACATGAATTATAGATAATGCCTCGAATGGTTTGGTGACAGACCAAATTTCAATCCTTAATCGTTGTTCGTGTCCAATTTTCACGTGAGATTTATTTTTGATGACGGAATCGAAGGTGTCGGTCTGGGCCGCAAGCCAAGTGCATGTGACCTAAACGTACTTAGAGTATGTAAGGTATATAGTAGTCTAAACCAACGTATATTGATCACAGTTAATGATATGATTCTCGCGAATATTAATGGAGAGAATAACTATGGTGATAAAGATAATGCCAACAAATAGGGTAGGATAGTAATTGGAATGATAATAATCTAATAATTACACAAAAGACGATATTTTTTATATTTGTAATATAATATCATAATTATGCTGCCGAGCAATTCTTTTTTATTGACTCAACAGAACGGCGACAGATACTAGGATGATAATTGTTATATGGAACTGCTATACAAATGTCAAAGACAATGCATGCAAAATATCATTGTTTGATGCATAAAATGTTCTGTTCTTTAAAACTACTACCGTTCGCATACTTCTATGGTCGTAGATTGATAGGGGTTGTATATTGAATCAATAATTATGGTCATACTTATTGCACTCTGATGGAGTTTGGTACTGTGAACGTCAAAAGGCAAACAGAAATAATAACAGTTAGTATAATTTCCCTTGATTGGTATAATACATGTTTAAAGAATAAAGTTAGATATACTACTTTTTCTTGTTTAAAACAACAATAGATCTATTGTACAAACCCAGTATAGACAATTCAAACTGAGTCACTATCCCCCCCCCCCCCCCCAAAAAAAAAAAAAAAAAAAAAAATGCACCAAGAGATGCGTCATTCCCAATGGGATTGTCCAAAAATGTCCATACATAAGAGAAAATCTTAATATTTCGGGACTCAGCGCTTCTGTGTTTCTTGAAAAGTAGATCGGATACACCGGGGTAGGAGTTTAAGTGTCAGAGTAGCACATTACTGGTTTTGTGGCTTCCTTGCATATTACCAGTGAATGTTAATTGCCAGTTTTTTGTTTTGTTAGGTATCGGGTCTTGAGACATGTAGTTCAAAATTGATGCATTGGAATCAATTCAATAGTGTATGTACCGTCAGCTAATGAAGTAACAAAACGAGCAAATTAAGCTGATCATGGTTTGCGTTTAATCTTCTATGAGATTGATTTTCATACAATGATTCAGTTACTTAATGTCTCGGTATATGTATCACTGGCCTTCTTCAGGAGATAATCACATGAGTTCTTCTTTATAGTAAGTAAAATAATTAAAACAGAAAACAGTAATAATAACAATGGAAGCTTTTTCGCTATTAGTTAACTGGTTATTGTCCATCATTAGCCTATTTGGTATTCTGTACATGCATTTGAAAAGAATCATATATGAACAGCAAATCTAAACATGCCGCCAATATAGCCTAATGCAAACAAAGGCGTGCACACACACAGACTCACACAAATCCTGTCATATGAATATCTGAAATGAAGAAACAGATAAGTCTGGAACTATCATTCTTCTCGATAGGACACATAAATGCTTAAACTAAACTGAATTGTAAATTAAACAGCTCATTTGATCTATTAAAGTCCACAGGAGCCCTCATTATAGGGCCGAGGCGGCATGGTACACGTACTCTTATCGGTCCTGCAAACGCTGTTCATAGGGGGAAAGTGGGGGGAGGGGGAGATATCGCTGTCAATGCCAAATGATTCCTTCTAATGTCGACCCCTCCAGTAGATATGAGTGTACACCTAGGATTGTATATGTAAAGTCTTGAATGACGATATTTCAATTAGATTTGCGAAAACACTAGGTGGCAGCACTGAATAGATAGATTTCTTCATTTTGATTTTCTTATTTCTATACACAGTTTATAGTATACGCTCTTCATATACAAACTCTTTAGTTTGTGATTTTCACCTTAATATAGGCCTATATGTTTTTCCATGAAGTAACAATGGATGTGTTACTCAGTACACGTATTCCTGTGTAACATACAGCATCCGTCAAACCTTTAAATAAGTTTGATTCTAATATTAAAATTGTTGACATATTGCTGTATTTTTCTTGATCTTTTCTGCACTTTCTGGGACACACACTGGGCTCCTTTGCAACGAGCGGGTCGTGCAGTGAACCAAACCAATGTATTGGTATTTAAAGCAAAAATCTTCGAATTCTCGAATCTCCCCACTACGGACAGCTTAAATTCAGTATTTTAAGCACCTGCAGCTAACTCTGATTTTGATGACACATTCCTTAGAAAAACTATAGAAAATAATCAAATAATTGTTATAATATTATATCCACCTATAATGAGTGAATTTTTTAACAACATAGAAAATATGAAGTGTATATGGATATGCATTTAAAAAATGATGATTGCCAAATTTTTGTCATGTCTAACTACAAATTATGAAAGGATTCAAGAAAACTACTATGCTAAAGCCTTGGGTCTTGTCAACATATTTCCCAGCATGCATCCTAATCTAGGTTAATCTGCATGTACAACTCAAGAAAATGGCTATCTGTGGTCGGGAGAATTAAATTCGTGGTATAGCATGAATAACGACTGTTTCCATGCTAACAGCACATTGGCGGATCTGGGTTTCTGATAAGCGGGGAACGACGGTCGCTATATGGTTAGGAAATGCCTTAATACTGTTGGGGCCAAATTCTATATTTTAAAAAAGCGCAAATTTTGACTTCCCTCAAAAAAGTGAGAGGAGCGCACCTCCTGGCCCATTTTAATCCGCAAATCCAACTTTTGGTCGTTAAATTAGCGGCATAACAACATGTTTCTATTGTGTCTCTCCATGTTAACGGACAGCTTCCATGGTCAATTGATTAATTTTGGCTAGACTTGAACCGATTTCATGTGAGTCTAGACACTTAAATTCGATACAGCAAAGCAAGTTTATTTCGGATCCGACACAGAGACATAGACCTATGGGCGTTTCTTAAGTTTAATATGCGACTTGAATAGTAGCTTAGTGACAAGATCACCATTTCCCCGTCATCATCACCATTAGTGACATGAGAACAACCTAAACTTATGGATCCAACTTGTCACATTGGGCCTAGCCGACACCCAAAATCTACCTTCGAGATGAAGTTTCGAATGGTTATTTCTCAAACGACACCTGGGGCATATAGATCTATATAATTGAAACTATATTTCTCTATCAGTTAGTTAATCTAACTGAGGTCTATATGCTTTGTTAAAAGCGTTGTAATGGGCGTCATTCTCCTAGTTATTAATTGCATATAAATAGAAAGAATACATTTTTGTTGGAAGGAGGAAGGGGGCTTGAACGTTATTCCAATATTTTCTTCCCACTTTTTTTTTAAATGAATTAATTGTAAACAACCCTACGGTCGGAAGGTAAGTAAAACTTGACGAAGTTGTTCGTTAAAAAAGGGGAAATTGTTGAATACCTTAAGGTAATCATCGATTGATTTAAATAAAAAGGACTAATAAAAAGCCGATTTGCTATCTTTTGCAGTAAAACCAACAAGATTTTACAAGATCTATGGAGCTTACTAGGTAGAACAACATTTGACTAATTTTCATAACTTTCCACCTTTTTGAGGATAGAGTATTATCATGATTATAAAATCCGAATTAACGTTATTAATTATAATCGAGAAACCTATAGTATAGACAACTTTATCATTGACTCATAATTTGTTCTTTGCGGGCTTTATATTATATAATATTCCCATATATTGAAAACATGCAGACCCCTATAAATAAAAGACTTACTCGGCATTCTCAAATTATTTGTAACCATCTAAATTTTGTTTGAGAAGAAAGGAATACTTATCGTCATATCTGTAGGCCTGCTTTGGTTCAGTAGATTTCTGCACGTTGAGAATTAAGTCAGTGTTTTTGCTTAGCGATGTCGCTGTTAATTTTCTTGCGGCATGGCATGCCCCAGGCCAATGTCTTTATTTATGGCGCTTATGGCTTCTTCATTCGACCCGGAAATTTTATTAGGCCGACCAATTCCCTTGATCGCCATGTTACATGTTTTGGGAAGATCTCTCCTTTTGACGTCAGTCCCTTCCCGTTTTTCAATTAAAAAGAGTTTAGGCGAATTATTACTTGTTACCAATGTTAGGTTCGAGCGACTTGATTGTCATACCATTGATTCTCATTTGTGCAACGTGACACATAATCGTTATCATTACCTTCTAATTGCGCTACATTAAATGGAATCAATATGTACATTCACTCAAGTCATATATCTGCAACCCTAACTTAACATGGTAGCAACCTTCTACGACGTTATTTTGTGAAACACTTACCATCGAGTCAATGTCCCAGTTCATGGGTTCATGTTAATTCGATCATGAACAAACGAAGAGATGCCAGCAATGCAAAACGTGTCTTGGTGCACTTTGTTCCACTTTAGAAAGCTACTGGAGAATGCATAATTGTCGGACAAGTTGTTATAGCTAAACCATGATTGAAAAACAATTAATCACGACATTTTTATTACTGCATGTAACCTCAAGAATTTATAAATGTTTAAAATTTACAATGTGATAATACATCAATATATATATACAATGACCACTGCCCCAAAAATTCCAAAGCTATAACAAAGACGGTGAGGTAAGGCGCCTAATAAGTATGTCTTATGTCTTCAAAGTGGTGGATCCAGAGACCTCCACTCTATAGGATAAATCTATTACGAAAAATGTTTCAATATTAAAGATTTAGTGCTTGATGCTTGTGAAATTCAAAATTGTAATCGTATATCCAATTAAATGTTTAGAATTGTCTAAGATGTTTATTCCCTTTAACACAATTTAAACTGGAACTCCATAATAAAATATTTTGAAAATAATGATATCTCAAATAAATAAATGGAAAGGATCCTTTTATATCCATAAAATGAAATTGTTCTAATTAAAGGTATTACTGTAGACACCAAAGTCTGTGCAAATCCTAGTTACTTTGAGGCTCTATGCATTAGAGTAGTATGGCAGTTTTCCACCAGATGTCCCCACCTGGCTCATTAGTTCACATTTACAATTAATGGATTGGATTTCTTCTAGAAATAGACTATTGGTTTACACATATGTCTTGATAATGATATTAAAAGAGAGAGAAAGTTAAACTTTTCTGTCTTGAATGCTAACTATGCCCTTTGATATTACTTTCAACCAATGAAAATGGTCTTGAGAAATAGCAGCTCTATAGACACCTTTCTGTATGTGAACAGGTTTGGCCAGGTGTGGCAGTGAGAGCAGAGGTTTTTTGTTACCTCTCCCTGGTCAGACCTGTGCAAATGGGTGGACCAGGTGAAAGAGGCTGGGTAACATAAAAGTGCCCAGGGACCTTGACCTAGAGTAAGTATTGGTAAGTAAATACTGGAGGGTGGAGAGAGTGGTCGGTGACTTTTCTCTCACCCCTCCAGAATTCATGACTACACCTGACCACACCCATTTTGGTAGTTATGGTTACAACCTTTGTGGCAGTAGCTGCAGCAGCCGGAATGGGTGTGGTACTTAGGGCGTGGCAGCCCCACCCTCCATGGGTGTGGCCACTGCACTCTAGGGTAAGGTGGCCCCACCCTTTGTGGGTGTGGCTACTGTGCCTTAGGGTGTGGTGGTCCCATCCTATATGGGTGTGGCTGTCACCCCTTAAGGCCTGGTGGCCCCACCCTTGAGGGGTGTGGTTGCTTGCCTTAAGGTGTGGTGGTCCCACCCGTTAAGGGGTGTGGCTGCTACACTTTAGGGCGTGGCAACCCCACCCTTCTTGGGTGTGGCTCTCCAGACTTGCCTTGAGGCAGGGTTGCCCCACCCTCATAAGGGGTGGGGTGATCCTGTTCCCTTAAGGCCCCCTCCAGTCCCATCCGAGGGGTTCCCCCCAAGAAGGGGTGAATCTCTTGGAGGGGGTACAGGAGGAGAAACAGCCCTTTTCAGGGCAGGCTCTTTTAAGGGCCTTTTAGGGGGGGGAATGGGATGGGATGGGATGGGATGGGATGGGATGGGATGGGATGGGATGGGATGGGATGGGATGGGATGGGATAGGGGGATAGGGGATGGGAAGGGACGGGACTTGGGGGGGGAAAAGAGGTGCCAGCTTATTGTATCAGTCTGTGTCATGTCCCCACCCACGTCCCGTCCCGTCCCGTCCCGTCCCGTCCCGTCCCGTCCCGTCCCGTCCCGTCCCGTCCCGTCCCGTCCCGTCCCGTCCCGTCCCGTCCCGTCCCGTCCCGTCCCATCCCGTCCCATCCCATCCCATCCCATTCCCCCCCCTAAAAGGCCCTGCCCTGAAAAGGGCTGTTTCTCCTCCTGTACCCCCTCCAAGAGATTCACCCCTTCTTGGGGGGAACCCCTCGGATGGGACTGGAGGGGGCCTTAAGGGAACAGGATCACCCCACCCCCTATGAGGGTGGGGCAACCCTGCCCCAAGGCAAGTCTGGAGAGCCACACCCAAGAAGGGTGGGGTTGCCACGCCCTAAAGTGTAGCAGCCACACCCCCTAACGGGTGGGACCACCACACCTTAAGGCAAGCAACCACACCCCTCAAGGGTGGGGCCACCAGGCCTTAAGGGGTGACAGCCACACCCATATAGGATGGGACCACCACACCCTAAGGCACAGTAGCCACACCCACAAAGGGTGGGGCCACCTTACCCTAGAGTGCAGTGGCCACACCCATGGAGGGTGGGGCTGCCACGCCCTAAGTACCACACCCATTCCGGCTGCTGCAGCTACTTCCACAAAGGTTGTAACCATAACTACCAAAATGGGTGTGGCCAGGTGTAGTCATGAATTCTGGAGGGGTGAGAGAAAAGTCACCGACCACTCTCTCCACCCTCCAGTATTTACTTACCAATACTTACTCTAGGTCAAGGTCCCTGGGCACTTTTATGTTACCCAGCCTCTTTCACCTGGTCCACCCATTTGCACAGGTCTGACCAGGGAGAGGTAACAAAAAACCTCTGCTCTCACTGCCACACCTGGCCAAACCTGTTCACATACAGAAAGGTGTCTATAGAGCTGCTATTTCTCAAGACCATTTTCATTGGTTGAAAGTAAAATCAAAGGGCATAGTTAGCATTCAAGACAGAAAAGTTTAACTTTCTCTCTCTTTTAATATCATTATCAAGACATATTTGTTAACCAATAGTCTATTTCTAGAAGAAATCCAATTCATTAATTGTAAATGTGAATTAATGAGCCAGCAGGGGACATCTAGTGGAAAACTGCTGTACTACTCCTACTTTCATTGACAATGATTCATTTAACACAATTTTGTAATACTAAAGACTTGCACTCTAATAATTGATTAAATATCATACAAGATTACCTATATATATAAAGGCTCATCATAATCAAGGTTAAAATAAGTAATTATAGAGAGCGTTTTAAGTTAACAAAACAATTGTAATGACTTCATGGAGTATACTGTAAATAATTTCACATACATCTTCTCGTCATATTTTGCGAAAATTGATTTCATTAGTCCACAAACATGCTGGTTTTGAACGATACCAAGTCATGTACAGGTGAAGTTGCATTTTTTATTGAATTAGCAAATATCTCTTCATTCACTGTTCGGTGTTATTATAGGGGAATTAGGTTTAGGTAATTCAGCAGTTAAAATCAAACAAACGGACAGAAATGAACTTCTAATTATCTCCATACATGTTAAAATGGAAAGCTGATTAGTCAAATAACTGAAGCAAGGAATGTTCTATATTTTTCATTTTATTGTCTCTTTATCACAAGGACACACGAATATAACATTACGCTAGTCCTTCCCAGGACAGTACAATACAAAATAACACTAAACAATATAAGCAATTATATTTCAATGCCTATAATGATCATGCAATTTACTACAGGGATGCAAGTCTGAATCAGTTGTATATGCGGATAAACAATGTTTCTGGTACATATGCTATCTCATTTGATGGGAAATGGCAACTCGGTCAGAACAATGATTTGATATTCATCTGTATTTTCACGAAGTTCAATTATTTTAAGGATTTGGTTAACTCTTGATGAATACGTTTGCAGTAAGTTTGATGCTTTATTATTCTCCCAATACAATCATTAATGTATAATGTGTTAGCTGTGACTCAATAAAAAAAAGACTTGCTGTCGATATCATTGATTCTTTTTTTTAACATAGGTATGTCAGAGAGTATTAATTCATATTTTCTAAAAACAGAAAAAAAAGAAAAGAAAAAGAACCCTCCAAATATGCTCTCAAGGTCTTGAGTAGAAGGAAGCATCATTAAACAAACAGCTCAGAAAATGTGATTTGATTTTAAATGGTATACGTAACACTTTTCTGTGCACGATATATTTTCGTCCTGGGAATAAGCTGTACTTTTTCAATGTTTGCATTTCCACAGAATTAACATTTATGCAACGATTCACATATGAAACGTGACCTATGCCAATCGAAAGGAATTCCGATAAGCTTTTGAATAACATATTGAACATGTCTATAGCTGCAATAACCGCGGAGGTATGGTATTACAATGTTGAAAAATGTACAGCCCGGCGTTCATAATTCACAGCCCGTCGCGCTTTGGTGAGAAACCTGATTATTTCCTTTTATCTCCAAGGAAGTATCGAGTATCAAAGTGTGGACTTTACTCCCTGGCAGTGTGATACGATGACATAAAACAGATTTACATAGTTTCATTTGACAGAGGGACTATAAGCTGCAGTGGCGTTGTAATCTCGTGTGTACTTCAATGTTCGCATGTACGGCCTAAGCTGTGGTGGCAACTGACGAGTTTGCTAGCCGTTGCTTCCTGGACCGCTCCATGGTTTTTGCCTTCTCCCAGATTTCCCTTGTCAACGTCTTCTCGCCGTAGCTCAGCGTAAGAAGTCTGTAAATACATAAATAGAATACATAAATACAATATCAAGCCCATGATACGATAGCCTAAACGCGACTTGCCGACTATCAAAGCATTTAGGTCGGGTGAAAGTATAAAGTTGAAGCTGCAAATTTCTCATTAAGAATTGTAGCGTATAAATATAGACTGCAGTTCCATTGACTGTTTTTTTGTATAAACGCCAAAATAAGCACATAGTAGCATTAACAAACGATTTCTTTTATGATTGCACAAATCTAACGGGTGGCACAACTCATCTCGAGTTAAATATACCCTTACAGGTGAAGTATATTGTATCATTCCTTACATAATATTATATGGATCCAGGACGACTGGAATTTTTGTAATTTAGGCATAAAAACATAGTGTTCAGGTCACCCGACCTACCCTAGTATTTTTAAAACCCTAACGTTATTATGTGAAAGTTTTTCTAAAATATATTGAAATTCAATAAAAATGACAGGAAATAGCATATGTTTCGCCAAGAAACGTGTTTTAGATGCTAAATATTGCTGTGGATGGCGTTTTGTGTGATTTCTGAATTTTCAACAATGCCTAGGACTATTCACGTAAGTTTAAAAAATATATCGACCTACCTACCCTAATTTTTCAAGCTATGTTAGCTGAACACAACTACCTTTTTTTGCACAACTAATATCCCGTTACCATTCCTAATTCTATGTATCTGTGTATTCAATAGTTATATTTTCTGCCAATTATCGATCTGCTTACAGCTATATGAAAACTTGTATAGATCATGACCTCATCAATATGAGCGCTCATTCCACACAAAGCATGGACCAAGGGGCCGCTGACGGCGTGGTCCCGCTCTGTGACTTATGGGGGTACTCCCCCACACCCAGGTCAAATACTGAGTGCTCTACCCTCCCACTGCCCGTGGGGACCCCCCAGCTCTATTCCCCGCCCTGGGCAGGGGCTGTGGGGGACAGGTACAAATGGACAGTGTCCACGTCCATCCCTCCACCAGCGTCCAACACGAAGGTATAATGACTAAGAGACCGTCACGGGGAACCATGAACAACGTAAAGCTATACTAACAAACCGTCCGGGTAATAAAAAGGTAAAGGATGAGGGCCGGGGATAAAGTAGGAGACCTAAAGTTTTGCCGGGTTTGGACAATAAGACAAAAGATGGACGTCAATAACTACCAAAAAGTGCAACCTTTGTAAATTTGCGTGAAAAAACAATCTATACTAATTAGAACCACAGGAGAAGGGTCATCCACTATGCGTGTGGCACAGGCTAATAAATGCAGTCACAAATCAATGTGGCGGGATTGGTGCTATTAAAAGTATCGGTAGTAAGGATAGACCTTTAAAAATACTGAGATCGACGGATAACTTTTTTTTCCTTTTTAATTTCAGAATCTTCAAGGGTAACCCCCCTCATTTCATTTTGAACATGGAGTCTACTGATATGAATCAGGTGAAATACATGATATGGGACACGTCATTATTTGTCATGCGACAGGCAAATATTCTACAGCCGCAATATGACGTCAGGGTAGACTATACAGAGGACATAGTCACCATTTGAACCAACATGCGACAAGGGGACCTTCTCTCCCCCTTCCCTAAACGTGCAGTGGTAAAGACGGGAGGCCCCGGGCCCTGTGACAAACCCGGGCCTGAGGTACGGGGGGCACCACCAGGGGGCGCATAACTCGGGGACTGACACAAAGACACAACTGTCAGCGCGCCTGTCTCCGCCCGCCCCGTTACCCTTATGATAGATCCCGCGCGCGGTCGGAGGTGGCTGGCCGCCCCATCCGTCCTGACTAACAGCGCGTCGTTAAGGCTACCTCCCCCTCCAAAACCCAGCTAACGTCCTCATCCGCAGAAAATACCTTGAGGAAACAACGACGTCGTGGGGGACAGCCAGCTTCCCTTAGTTGTCAGACAGCTGCTTTATGATTGGTCCTGACGGCTGTCTTTTGTTACCTGACCCCTGATTGGTTGACAAGACCTTACACCAGTAACATGTGTGACGTGTCGGGGCATCGGTTCCTTATTACGGGATGGCAAGTGTCTTCCCTTATTATCTTTTCGAAATCGAACCCTCTTCGATAATCTTTTGACGAATTTGGCAAGTTGCTTAATGAATGCAAACTGGGATAGAATACTTTTTTTGTATTAATTATCTCCTGTTAAGTTTCCTAAAATCATCATCTGTTGTTTCCATAATGAGAATAAAAAGAAAAGCAATTTATTTTAAGCTCCATTTTCGTCATTCAACTTTTCTGAACAAGTATCCAAACTTCACAAGAAAACTGAAAAACGATCGAAGTTAAAATATACTTTAAAATAGTATGCAGTCTAAACGCTAGTTAGAATTAACTCTTCAATGTAATTTATCAAAATAATCGCAGTTTGTCTCACACATGCATCTGATCAATCCCATCTCATCTCGTTACTAGTGTTTAAGTCTCACGCCACCAAATTTACTGTTATATAACACCCAGGCTGGAATAATGACGAAAAAATAATGAATGAAAACATTTTCCAGAAATAAAAAAAAGGTTTGATGTCCTGCTCCCCAGACAGGCTGAAGACAATACTACTAACCGGATAGACAGACACCAGGCCGGCCCGCCGACTGGCCTGTACCCCCAGCTCCATCCGTCAGGGTATCACCTGCTCCACAAAGGGGCGGCGGCCCGCCACTGTTTTAGGCGTGAGCCAGGCGCTAACTGTCCTAATTGACATTAACGCCGTGGATGACTTACGGAGCCCACGGGGCGATCAAGTCCGCCGTGTCTTCTTCTACGTCTTCAAAGGGAAGGGGCCGACGCTCACAAGACAGGAAATTTGTACTGGATGACAACCTGCAACCTTGTCGTGAACTTTAGTAACATGAAGGGCTTTCGAAAAGTACTTCGACTAGTATTCGGGGGAGCAATTTCGTTGCCTTTGTACTCTAAGGAAAGAAGTAACTTGTCTTTTAATAGTACTCCGTGTTTTCCCTTAAGCCTACAATCATCTTGGAAAACCAAGTAAAAGAGGTTTAATATATTTCGAATTGTTCTCGTAAAAGTTATTTTTCTATATACTACTGGGGCTTTTTGGCAGTCGAAAAAATCATGTATGATCAATTTAGTTTTCTTTAAACCTTGGATTTCCGCGTAAACGGGTGAAAAATTCCATGAACACTACAGCAATGGCTGGCCCTCATCCATACTGAATGAACGCCTGTCCCAGAACCCTCTTGTACCGGTCTCGAGACGGCAATAATGGCAGCGCCACTAACAATGAACCGCGCTTATTATTTGAGCCGCGGCCCCTCTCAGGTTAACTGACCGCGGCTGGCCAAGGTGAAGAAGCGAGGGGTGGAAAAAGGGCCTGAGATGATCCGGGTTTATTTTAAGACTGACCATGAAGATGGGCCTGGTGAAGGATCAGGGACCCTGGAGGTGTTCCCACGAGACGGCTCCAGCACCCACCTGGATCCTTCTGCTCCAGGTTCTGTGCATGTCAGGAATGCAAGTGAGGATCGAACAACGAAAGATGAAGATCCCTTGCCATTTCTCATGGTACCATGACTGCACGGTGTATAACTAAGTAAAGACAAGTTAGATAAAAGGCCCCTCGCGACTACTATATTGACCTAAATCCTAACCTAATTGAATATTTTGATCAGGTGCGTTTGTTTCGCCGGTTTCTCTTGGTCTCTATGGGAAAAGAGGATGACTTAAGTAACATTCAAGAGTTGTTCACAACCAAACATGGGGCTCCTACTCAGAGAGTAAAGCCAGATCTCTAATGCAATTAAGATGGAGGCGATAAAGGTTTATCACCACTACATAAATGCTATGAGCAGTTAACCAAGGTCACAGTCTGCAGTTTTGAAAAGGGTCAAGTTTATGGCCGAATGACATTGTCTTTTTAGTCGCCTCGTGGGGACCCGGCTTAAAGGAAGAAGAGAGGGAGGAAAATGAGGTGTTGTTGGTGCAGTGCAAACTCCACGGGGAACAGCCGAGAAGGGCAAGATACCCAGGGTGGGCCCGTCCAGAACGTCAGGAGGGACGAGTTGGCCGGGCGTCTAACGAGTTAGGGTCTGCAGACTGGCCCTCGGTAGGCAAGAATTCCCCGCCCGCCCTCAGCCCCCCGTGGGGTAGTACATCGCCCTACCCCGGCGGGGGGCTCGGAGGAGGGGGCCGTGCGGTGTACAGGGGGGCTGTCATTAGTATAAATTGAACTCTGACGTTCGACAGATGCCACCACCGCCTCCCATCTGAACGGGCATCAATTTTGATGAGGCCGGCTGGTGGAGGCGCCATTTGCAAGCGGAGTGATTTTGCTGGCCGCTACAATCCCCTGGTGACCCTAAAGTGACTTCACTAAGTAATGCCATTTAATTCTCTACAGAAATCTATGGTCTTCTTGGGACCTGCAATGGATATCAAAAGTGCCCCACTCATAAGCTTATAGTTCCCTATATATGTAGCAAATAGTATTTTTGTATCTCATAAAAAAAAGAAGGTACATAACATCAATCAAATTGAATACAACTGGTCGCTTCACTGAGTTGTTAATTCTGAACTAATTTTTTACATTATGATTCTGAGCTGAGTTCTGACAATGTTGACACCTAGAATGCATAATTGTAAATTAAACGAACATAAGTGTACCATCTCATCTGTACGCCACCTGGCGTTTCGATAACGAAGTACAACCATAATTTACTTTTCCTAATGCCAATGACCCTGGGCTTTCCAAATGAATTTTAAAGGTTTTTTTTGTATCGTAGATATAAGGTAAATATTTACCAACAACGAAATTAAGCTTAGTAAAATTTTACCTACTGTATGAAATGAACTACTTATTAACTATAGTTCCAGCTTATTTTTAAGACTTGATAACTCGCATAAACATGCTTGATAAAAAGTTCATAATACTTAGGTGATTAAAATGCAAGGCTAAGACCCTCAGCCTAAAGGACCTACCTGAAAATAGATTTTCAAAATGGCCGAAAAGTGATCATAATCGGTCTTTTCCCTTATTCTTGATGCCATATGTACAATTATTTCGTTTGAGAAAAGATTTGGAAACAATCAACAATGTAAATAAAGCAGTCATCGGATATCTGATCGACCTTTTATCTAATTCATCATATAAAAATGTACCCTGACATTTGGATTATTTGTTTGGATTTTGATATAAACTTATTTGATCCCCCATTATTTCATGATATACGGGTTCCTCAAGTCTTTTTATCATATCAATATTTTTTTGGACAAATATGAAAAAAATAAGAAAAAATATTTTTCCACAAATTTTGTAGGCCCTATTTGTCGTCCAACAAGGTTGTAACCATTATTTCCACTGGTTTAGAACTATTCAATTAAATTGTAAGGATGTTTTTAATCTATTTGATTAAATGAGACTTCATTACTTGATAAGAAAACAAACTAAAATTTCACAATTTACGTCCCTGCATAGGATGCGTACAGGTAAACTATGTGCCATATCTGACTGGAATAACATACCTTGCAAGCACCAGCAGTGAGTGGAAGTCGTCCACGGAGAGGTTTTTGGGGTCATCTTTTCTCATTTCAACGAAGTCGTCCTCAATTATCTGAAACGAACACTAGGTTTATTTTTTCATTTTCATCACAAAAATATCGAAAATTAAAACTAAATATAACTAAAAACTATACATCTCAATACAATACATTAATTGCAATTCAACTAAACAGTTCAAGTTAAAGGAAATGGAGAAGAGAAAATTTGTTGAGCTCGAGTCCTAATAATTGCGACAAATTTGAATTTCTTTTCAATTCATTGGCTCCCAAATCTATACATTGTTATATATCCAATATTGATACTGAACTACTGTTTCTAAAATCAGAGAAGGAAGCTTTAATTCTGAATGATGAACTCGTTTATATTGGGCGATCTTGCTTTATTTTTTTCAAGTTTTTCTATCACTCTTCATGGTGCATTCAGTTTACTAATTATATCCCCACGTCTCGGACACAATGTCTGACGTTTGGCCAGTGAAGACAGTATAAACGTTTTCATTTCAAAGGATGGAAATGTTAGGGAGGAAATCCCTGTTTAAAATGAACAGCCACATCAACAATTGCCATTAAGTCTTTAACGTCGGATATTCAGTGTAAACGTCCGAATGTCCGATGGTTTGTCGGATGCGCCGGCTGCACTTCACTCACCTTTTGGATGTCGTCGCTGAGGGAATACTCCAGAAGTCGGACAAGGCTGAGGTAGGCGCGGAGTTGGGTGAGGAGGGCTGGGGTGAGGAAGGTCTGTATCCCCGCGAACATCTCCCCCAGGGCGGTCGGCGGTCTTTGGGCACTGACAGGCACCCGACAGTCACACTGACAGCCGGGGTCGAGGGGAGCAGTCAGAAAACATTACTTAGTTACAGTGAAAATAAGACCCGAGATGGAAAACAGGGCTTGCGACAAAGGTATTCTGAAATAATAATAACGTCCGCCGGGACAGCAAACATCTATTTTATCGTTTTGAAATTGAGCTTTATTTTAGGGTTTACTGGAATATTGAAAAGTAATTTGGCCAAATTTAGTACGTGTTAAGACTGATGTTTTTAGGATCATATGGTATCCTAGTTGGTCATTTTTGTATTTGAAAAATAAAACATGAATTATAAATACATATGTTCCTTTAATCTACAATTGGATTATCTACTACCAGACAATATTCAAACAACATTTCTTTGCAATAAGTTTCACGGTTCACAATATAAATGCTGCTTTTCGAATTTTTGTATGTAATATACACTTCACTTAATCTTCCATTAATCTTTTTTCCTTTTTTTTTTCAAAACCTCATGCGGTATGGCCTTGAATGCCGTCATTTAACATGTGGTGAATCTCTAAGGGCTACAGTAATTCGAGTACGCATTAAAACATGCCCTGTTTTGGCTGTCAGAAAATACTCACGCTTAAAAGCGATTTGCCCTCGGACAACACCAGAACGGCCACGTTGGAGGCAAAGTCCTGTCGGTGATAGTTGAAATCGTACTCAACCTTCTGCCACCGGATCAGGTTACCGAGTGCCGTGATGTTCCGTACCCCTGCAGGCAAAGCAAACACAGGCAGGGGATAAAAACGTGCCAACACGAGCAGTATTTTGTCACCCAAACACCTAAAAAAACAGGGTAGTTGTTTTGCCACAATTTCATACACGACATGTCAACTTGGGTTCCGAGGATAAATATACACGTTTCTGGTATTTAACTGTAATACATGTTGAGTCAGCGTTTGTCATGCTTGTTTGAGAATATTTTAAAATTAGTTAATAACTGAAATTCATATGAATCCGTCTGCCATAACAAATCAATGCGTTTGTTAAATCCAATTAAGAAATTAGGATTCTGTAATAACAATGACCATAGATGTAATAAAACAAGTTGACGCTCCATTAACAACCAATCAATAGGGAATGTGCAATAACATTCGGGAGTTTTAGCCAGCCAAACGAAATCTGGACATGATTATAATACTCACTAGGCTTAGGGTGACTTAAAGAGTGTTTCGAAGAGGACAATGAATGATTTAAAGAAAGATGGAAATCTATAGAATTGTCAAATAATTTGACTATGTTTTCAGAAATCCAAAAAGAATGAAGGAAACACTAAAGAATCCTTTATATACAGTTTAAAGATGTGCCGTTAATACTGATACTTCATCTCCAGTAATATTACAAATTACCAATGTTTATTTTCTTAAACTAGTTACCATTAGCATCTAGTTGGCCCGGCTGCAAGGCCGTCTCATCGATTACGAGATGGGTCCTCTCACTGAGCTGAAGCAGCCCGGAGGTAAGACGGTTGGCCGCATAGTCCTTTCGGGGTGCAAACTTCAGGTTGTTCATGTTTGCCAATGACATCTGGAGCAGGTGCGACTACCAAGAGACAATAAACAATCAAATATAAAACTTCATACGCTGACCATTGGTTAAACTGCACAACGTGAGTGATGTCAGTGAAAGCATTGGGACCCTCCTTGCCTGTCACAATAAGGCATTTACTCTTTTTGACAATCAGATCCGATCATTTGATTTCAAGGCACGCTTCCTGCCCATTTTCACTGGGACAAAAAGTAAATAAAAGGGCCCGAAATAAGAACAATTGCATAATAATCAGATATTGATTTTGGGGATTGACAATGAAAGGAATGATTCAAATGGGTGGGAAAATGGCTACATTGTCAATCAAATCACAATCGGTTATTCAATTACCAGATCGCTTTAAGGGAAGTAAATAATGGGGAGTGGGGGGTGGGGTGCGGAAAAACGGTCCGATTCAGATCAGTGACCGGTGAGTGGGCTGGTGGTAGACCGGGGTAGGGCGAGAGCAAAGTGATGTTGGGTAGTTGCAGCTCAATATGATAGCAGTTATTACAAATTTCATCATAGATAGTACGGTTTCATTTTACCCTTATGAACTCAAACCATATATAAAAGTTCGGTGATAAGGAGTAATGGTAAATATTGTCACATCATTGATTGTTTGCAAGTAGTTTTTACTGAATATCTCAAATTTGAACTGGTAAAAAACAAGTTTTTTCATATTTTATTTAATCTCCAATCATCTGATCTGCAGGTGCAAAAAAAAAGCATGTTTTTCTTACTAAATTGGTGAATTTCCGAACAATTTAAAGGAGATTGTTCAAACTGTTTGCAGATAAATCCGCCATCTGATAACAGATGGCAGCACTTTCCGGAGCCCAGCAATAACCAAACGTCTGACATTGGAGCCTACTTAAATTCTCCTTTATCTGACAGAAAGGTTAAAAAAATCCACATAAATATTGCCAATCTCAATCGCATTTTCCAAATTTTAAAGTTATTGGATAAATTCTAACACCCGTGCAGAGGTGATTGATTATTTTTCTCAGCATTGTCCCGTTTTCTATGATCTCGTCTTGAGACCACCTACATATTTTCCGCATCGAAATGAGGCTAAAGCTTAACAATAATAAAACATTTATGTGGATTAAAATGAATGCTGTTACCTTAGTGACGAGTTCTTGTATTACTTTGTAAAAGTGTTCGGCAAAGCTGGACTCCTGGGGGCAAGAACTCAAGTTAAGTGCAAACTTCCCCAAGGGTATTACGTCTTGTCGGGCGTATCTGTGGAAAAAGAATTACTTGTTATGAGACAACTTAAATTACTCTCATTTCATAACTGAATACCCTGGACGTAAATCATTGCTGAGTTGGGCAATTTGCGACAGACAGGCAAGTTATTCCCTTTATAAATACAAGTATTATGGGAATTCAAATTTATCAATTTGGAAAAACCTCTTTCCAAACCAATTTTCTCAGGCTAATACAAGGGAGCGAGAAACTCAACTGCGGCATTGAAGAAAAAAGAAAATTATGATCAAATACTCATTCAGCGGCCGACAAGAACACTCCTAGCTTACTACCAATAACTGAAGAACAGACAAGAAACCGAATGCGAGAAAGAAACTAAGAACTTAAAACTACCGCAATATCCGTTTATAAGCCGCATCATGACTATTTGGTTCATTTCTTCCCAGTCACAGTAAAATCAGCACTGGGAATTTGGTTGACTACAATTTTATCAAAGGATTTTTTTTTTTTTTTAAATCTTATTTAAATCACTTGAAAGGTACCAGAGTTTAATTTCTCTATTCTCCCTTCTGCTAGATGCCTGTTTCAAATATGTTGTTATGCCCAATTGGGATTAATATCTGTTATAAATTATTTAACGCCTTTTCGACTTTGAAAAAGAATATGTTACAGAAATTTCGATTTTAAGTCATTACATTTTTTAGCTATGTGAATCTTCCCCCAAAATACGAAAACTAGCTGTTTGTTTATAAGATTAAACATTGAACTACGTGTTGCTAGTGAGGAAAGTTGGATAATGACAACGCACATGACACTGTACCTCCTGTTTTCTATCTTTAAAGTTTACTGAATTGCACGTGCCTACATGGGAATTCCTTTCAATTGAGGTGGTACCTGACAAAATGGATGAATTCTGGGGTGCGGTGCATTTCGCTTTGGGATAAGAGTTACTTACATGTTTGATACTAGGTTACAGAGGAGGAACTCAGCGGCCAGCTTATCGCCAAGTAACATTTGCTCCAGGACCGAGACCAGGTGCGAGCGACTCTCCCGGGCACAAGTCAGCACATTATCGATTTCTGAAACATATATTACTGATTAAGTCTATGGAGTAACTGATCAATACATAAAAGGACACAGATGCTGTCACAACATTCATAAGATACTGCTACGTCTTATGCAGACAAGGCTTCGTGAAAAATGAATTTACGAATAATGGCTTCATTAACGAATGGGACACGAGCAATCAATTAGGGCTGCCTGGTGCTTTTCGACCCCTTGATCTATGGTATTTATACTCTGGCAAAGATGCCAATTACAAACCCGAGGGGCACCCCCCCTTCTTTTTTTTTTTAATTTTTCCTTTTTTCCTTTTTGGCTCCCCAGGCCTTCGTCCAAAATACACTATACTTCACGTAGTACCAGTATAAGCACCAGGTAATATATACAAAGGTGGGCGTATGATCCTCCACTAACAGCGGTACATACGGACCTTTAGTATTCCCCAACCTCAATATGCACGCCCTGCGGGTAATAATGTAACTGACCTTGTTTGCTCTCGGTGGCAGTGAGGTCGTCGGGGAGGAGAGGGTTGGCGTGTTTGAGGGGGTGTGACAGGATCACGTGGAGGCGGGGTACGAGTGAAGGGGGCGGGCTGTGGGCGTTCTGCTCCTCAACGCCGTCCATCAGGTCCCCATCCCCACCCAGGAAGGACGAACTCTCATCACTGAAACGTGAAACGTGTGGAATACTTGTCAAACAATTTCTAATAGTCGGATTTAGGGGCATAAGTCAGTGCAAATGAAAAGATAGGAAACTGCGTATGAAATATTCTACTTTTATCTTATGTTTTGAAATAAAATCTGAATACGATTTTGAAATACGACTAAAATCTGAAAATCATTCTTGTTCCGAACAACAGATAATATCTTAGAAGTTCCTAATAACGGGCATAAAATTATTCTAATCACGGTAGAGAGACAAAAAGCAAACAAAAAACAACAGACCTTTCTTGGAACTGAACCATGGCGGGATCATTTGACAAGACGCCAACAAACTCAACCACGTCGTTGACCTTGTAGGAGTCGACGTTCTCATACACCTGGAAAATATTTTATATATCAACGAACGTAATTATCATTATTTTTTGTTTTTAAATAATCATAAATAAAGCAAATGGAAATTAAAGAAAATGATATGAGTAAACTAAGTATGAGGGCTTTACGTATTTTCCCCATGTTATATACAGAATGATTAATTAACGCTCATAATGTTTCTAGGAGACAACGCTAGATACCTTAACGAGAACTGCTGGCCCTTTCTCCCCCGGTAAGGGAAAGTTGAGGTTTGGTGTTGCTGCAGTGCTGCCACCTAGAAGAATGCACGCAAAACGTTGTTACAGAAATTCATTTTCTAATATTGTAGTTATAACATTACTGGCGAAAATGTAGCCAAGCATATGAGTATTTTACACTACTGATTACGCTCTAATATTTTTTCATACAAATATATCAACCGTAACTAAAATATTAAAGATTATAAGCTTCTGGTTCACCTAAGCTATTCCTAATCAATACGGTATGGGTCACTTAGCATTTCGGTCAAGAAGGACCGTCAAAGATATTTCTCTTTAAACTCATTTTATATTTTTGCTGGGTATTTAGAAAGAAATTCAGTCCATCATTTCTGCTCTACCTACTTGGTTTAGGGTCTGTTTTGGTTTTCTTATGGTCCCCGTCGCTCCCCGTTTGGCCAGCAGGGGTCGCCTCGGTCTCCATGTCCACGTCGGTGCTGCCCCCTGGTGTGGCAGTTGCCGCCTCCTCCTCCAGGGGTCGCTTCGATCTGACCGTGGAGGAGGACTTGGACGGGGCCACGTTGGCCTTGTTACTCTCCCGGTAGGCGTGGGGCTCAGTTAAGAACTATGTGTTACATCAGTCTTTGTAATTTATATTTGATAATGTCAACATAACAATCTGGGATCAACTGGCATGCAAGAAGAGAAGAACATTCTAGAATTTTTTTTATATATATATAGATAGATATTCAAAAGTCATCATAGAGATTTAGAAAAAAAATTGACAAATTGAAATAAGCCAAAACTATTACCCAATATTATGAGAGTAATAAGGCAAAACTATTACCCGATATAATGAGAGCTCACGTATAGGAAAAGAGAAAATGTCATCGGCATATCAAATGTTCAGCACGTATCATTACTTGTAAATTCTGGGATTTAGCAATATAAATAAAGTACCAATGATAAGGATAAGACACACAGGGCCTACATTGTGAGATAAAATGACAGATGTGCTGAACTCGAAAATCACACAACACGAAGATTTCTAACACTAAAACGCGATTTACCAATGAATGAATAATTTCTCAAAGGATATTTCTTTAACCCACTCATTTTCGCCTGGTACTGGGACGCAGTAGAGGGTTTGACGATCTAGTGTTTTGTTTCTTTTCGACTCCATCTGTATCTGCCATCCAGGCTAAAAATAGAAGAACAGTTTACAAAATTAACAACTTATGAGATCAAATCAAACCGCAATATCACTATATGACTACATCTTTTTTCCTTTAAGAGAACGAAGGTAACCAGATATTTTGGAAATTGATTTGAGCTAGTTCCTTGGCACACACACTCAAATACTTTTTGACCAAATAAACCACGATAACTATTATTGAACTCAGAATTATCAATACATATTTTTCTGTCTATGGGAATTTTGTTTACGTCGGCGTAATTCATACTTCTATAGATTTACTTACTCGACATTCCGCGATGTCTTTGAATTTCCCAGAGACAAGTTTCTTTTCCCCCGACTTCTCGTCTTCGGTCTCATACACTCCCAAGTAGAACTCTGGGTCGTACATGTCTTGAATCATGCAGCGAAACTTGACGAGTGTGTTTGTCCGGAGATTGTGAAGTGGGGCGTGGTTCAAAGAGGGTACCTGAAAAAATATGTCATAAAGGAACAATTACTTGAGATTACTTCAGGCTGGACAGATTATTAGACATGTTTAAAGAAAGTTATTTAATTTGCTTAGACTACAGTAAAGCAGATAACTATTGAAAAATAGTTTAAATCTCCTAAGATACGATTATTTCTCTGATCGGTTGGGTAAAATAGCAAAACACGTAATTTCCATATAATAACAAAAAATTAACAGAACGTACCCATGACATAGACGCTGTCGATGAAAGGCGTTTTGAGAAGTAATCTTTCACTTTAGCTGAGTGCACCGCTGCATCCTCGTCTACAACACACAAAAGTTTAACACCATCACTGCTTTCAGTCTAACTTCTACGCTTTAAGAGAACCAAATAAAACACGGTTTCTTTGTGCATCTGTGGACCTGTTCATGCATACCTTATTAATTCAATGATCATCACTGGTACGGAAGAAGGTGCTCATGATTTTTCAAAATCTATTTAAAACATTTTTATATCTAAGTAATCAGGGCTTGACAAATCGGGTGTCCAGTGGCCCAAGACCACCAAAAAGTCATACTGGGCCACTGAAATAAGGGCCTGAGTTGCCCAGTGGGCAGCCAGAGTTAAGCCTCAAAATGTGGGGCTGAATATAATGAGCATCCAACCTTTTACCCCTATATCCATGGAATAAACTACATCTAAATTTAAATCCTAGATAAATTGTTATCTTTTTTTTACCTTGTTCTCTTTAAACATTACTGGGCAACCACATTTTGTAGCTGGGCAACAACTTTCTGGACTTTAGTTGCCCAGTGGGCAACCAGGTTTCAAATTGATTTGTCATGCCCTGCAGTAGGAAATGGTGGACTTTCTGAATTTCTGGGATGATGGAGATTTACGCATGTTTTTTCCAACTGTTGATGAAAACAGCCAAAATGGGTTAAATACTCGAGAAAAATGAGAAAATAATTACAAGACTCCTGAAAAAAAGTCAAAGACTTTTTGGAACTCAAATTTTGAAATTCCATGACTTTTCCATTGCTTCCCTTTCCACGATAGTCCTATACATTTTTTTCATTAAGGTAGCACCACCCTGGTGGATTATATGTGAAACGCATCTTTTATGTCTTTTCCTATAGTTAACTTATATGAAATGAAGCATATAGGTTAACCATAGGAAAAGACCTAAAATATTGTTTCAATTAAATATCAGCGGGCGCCACACTTTGATGAGAAAGGTGTAAAAAAAAAGTATGGATTTGTCTTCCTTCTTTTGACTCCTTTCCTAGATCATTCTGATGACTGCAATATTTTGAAGGCAAATAGCCTATATGCTTTTGCTTTACACATATGCATGTGATTAAACTTGATTCCCTGAGAATTTTAGGCATAAATATTGTTTCCTATTTGAGTCATGGAGCAGTAATATTGGAGCCAAGGACTTCAAATCTTGCACACAGTGTACTTATAGCTTAGCACTTTTAATATATCATCATGTTGTATAATCTATCAAGGATCAGGCTTAGCAAGTCTACTTCTAGTCTACTTCTAGAAAGAGATATGTTACGCTCCCAGCGCCACCTGTTAACCAGTATAAAAGGTGTTGCAAAGTGAGGAGCAGGCAGTTTTAGTGAGAATGTCAGCTGAGTAAGTTTAGCAAAGGAGCTACTTGGAGTTAGTACATCGACTCCTGCGCAGCAGACTGGAGTTTACCTATACCAACTACCTCGGACATAGAATTGTGATAGAGCTGAGCACTAGGGCGGTCTAGGATGTGTTGGAACAACTTGTATTCTAAATGTGGTTGATTGCTGATAGGAGATGGGAGGTGGACTGATGGAGACTCATACATGGTGGCTTTGACTCGGGATGAGATGTTTATTGAATAAAAACCCTTTCATATTAAGAGCTCCCTCATCGTTCATTTCTTTTGAACTATTGGGAGGTGAACGAACTAACTTTAAACGCAGTCTGATTGACTCAGACAACCTGGACAAACGACTCATGGATACTTAGTCATATACACATCACGCAGTATTAAATCAAACACTAACAATAGTTCAACAGTTAGCAGAACTTCAATACTTATATTTCTGATTTAGTCTGACTTTTTCCTCGATCACATACCATCCCATGATTTTTCAAGTAGGAAAGTAGGAGACCATTTTCCTACTTTTTTTCTAAAAGGAGAAAAAAAACCCTAAGTGATTGAGTCCTGACATATTTGTATTATGATAGCCGGAAAGTAGATCTACAGAACTTACTCTCTAACAGATATTTGAATGATGTAGGAAAAGTCGGTTGTGGGGGAGAGGTGTCAAAAGTCGGACGGTAGTCAAAAGTCAGACACTTTAGTATATTTTTCATAAAATATGAAAAAATAATTCCTTTTTTAATTTCACTCTGGGAATTGATTATCAATGTGTTTTGTGATCATGTTATAATCATAAAAGCTTAAGGTTTTGATTTTAGAAGTATTCATTATACTTTGCCCATGGTATCCTCTATTTTGTCATGTAAAATACCCATTTTTTCATTGTTTCACATTTTCTTTTTTTTTCATTGTGAAAAAAGTAGGTATTGCTTAAACTTTTAGTTAAAAGATATGCCATATTCAAACTGAACCTATTATGCATTAACATAATGTCCCCTAACTTGTTTTTAAGTCATATAGGATAACAAAAACTATTATTTTTCAAGAAATTGCTTTTGATTATATAAAAATATTGAAAGTATGTAATTATGTGTCCGACTTTTGATGCATGTGTCTGACTTTTGACACAAAATGCAGGTGTTTTGGAACATTCAATTTCAAATGGCCCTTGTGTAAAAGAAATAATGAAAATTCTTTTCGATATTGTACCTGAGAATTTTCCCGATATCTCAATACAAAAAACTTGACAAATTTTACAAGTTTAAATCATAACATTAAGATATACCCAAAAGTGTCCGACTTATAACACTTCTCCCTAGTGAAATCCTACAAAAGTAGGAGAAATGGCATCTCAAGAGTCAGACTGACTCTGACAACTCAGATCACTTCATATACATGGAATAATAGATATTGCCTCTCTCTGTACATTACAAACGGTGCGGTTGTTTTTCTGTACGTAGTAAGACTAACACGTCTACTATCTATTCTTATAAAAATGTTAAGTAATTCTCACTGTATTGCTTTGTACAACCTGCTGCAAACTTAGTCTTAGCCTTAGGCCTTGCACTTGGAAGAAGTTTGAAGACCGACCCCACTTTTGGATAACGTTACTTTCTGGCCCCGCCCCCTTTTTACTTTTAGGTTTCTGCTCTAGCGCTATCCTCTTTATTTTTTTCCCTCTTCACCTTACTCCTCGACTTTTTATTAGCAGTTATTTCAGACCCTCTGTAAGCTTTACTCTGCCTTGGCCCATTTGGGACAAGGCGGTCTGTCACTGTGTCGGGACATTTAAATCGACCGCGGCGGCGCTTGTCAAACGCTCCGACGCAGTCGAAACCAACAATTTCAAGAGAAAAAATCAATAACAGCTTACCAAATAAAGTCTGTACAATGTCCATAGGACAATGAATGTAATCCTCAACGCTTGGCATTTTGATTTGTAATTTGTATCCCAATTTGAGCGAAATGTAAGACTTCCTCAGAATACACAAAGCAGAACGTGCGTTTCCGCGGGAAATAGATCACGTGGCGAACCAAAACATTACACGTCGGCGAGATCTTAGAACTTTTAAATTCCAAGGTGATTTTCCTTAAATCTTAGTGCAGTAGTGAAACATTTTAGATAAAAGTTCTTCTTGAATCAGCATATTATAAAAATAATTTGTAGATTTTATTTTTCGAAAACTTTGAAGCGACTTCCGGTTCCGTGTTGACGCGTACTCGATGATGGCCGACAAGAACAAGAAAGACCCGACGCCGCCTCCGTTGCTGCTGATGCCAGCTTCGGAGGGCCTGACCCTCAATCCGGCTGGAGGCAATAGTCTCTTGATGCCGGTCCTCCAGACGGATTCCTCACTTTTTGGCCCAGGTGAGTACTTTTTCCAGAAACGATCAGGTAAATCACAACAGACGGTACCGTCTCTCACTCGCTTTCACTGTCAGTCATTGATAATCATTGCCAGGGCAGTCCAGCTGTAGAAAAGTGCAGGCCCTTGAAATTTTGGTGATTGGATGTGTCAGGGCTGCTATAAATCATATAGAAATTAATATGTCAATACTGCTAGTACCACAATGCAAAAACATATTTAAGGATAGACCCCACTGATGGGCGGCCAATTCAGGAAAGCATTAATGCTTTTCTTACTAAGTAATGCTCTGATCATCGATTGCTATACATCATCTGAAAGCTCAGATTTTTCTCCATCTATTGATACATCTAAATTTATGATATACCTGGAATTCGAGATTTTATCAAATAAAAACAGATTTTTTTACTTTTATTTTTTGAACATTGATATCTTGGTTAATATTAAACTGGCCTGTATAATATTTTACACACATCTTCATAACTTTCATAAGCAGGGAACCGTGTCTCAAATTTTTGATTAAGGCCTTAGATTTTGTTTTATGATGAAAAACGGCAAAAAACGGGAAACTTTTTGAGAATCTTTTTAAACATCAATTTCTACATTTCATAAAAATTGAACAAGGGCTTATATGAAAAATCTGAGACACGGTTCCCTCCATATATATCCCAAGAATATATACCAAAAATTTCAAAGCTTTAAGTTGAAGATTAACTGAGATTTTCATGTTCAAAAATTAAATTTGAATATTATGATTTTCAGGTTAGCGACTCACTTACAGACCTACTGTCATATGTGTGTTTATAAAAGTTACTTCAATAAATAATGTTATCCATTGGCTATCTAATGATGTTTTCTGTTTTATGATATGTTGAGAAACAAATATTAGGATCATATTTGAAGGGAGTCACGCCATTTATACTCCCATCAGTGGGGTCTATCCTTAAGGCTTGTTTAATTAAATGCTGGGCAACCACTGCACAAAATAAGGGAAAATGCTAGGGCCTAGGCTAATGGGATTGGTAATAACATTCAACAAAAACTGCCAGGGCCTAGCTCTGTGGATCCTTCTATCACGGCAAGCTGTGTACGACGTATGGAGTAGAGAGTCGATCATTTAGCTACCAGATCCCAAGCCAGGTGAATAGAAAATATGCAAATTTTAACAAAACCCGATTTTTGCCACACCAGATTCTCAAAGTGAAAGATTTCAGGTGAGGGCCCCCCCCCCTCAAAAAAATAATTTATTAAAAAAAAAAACCAAAACAAGAAAATTTTCAAATAAAAAAAATTTGTAACGTTAGCCATGATATTTTTTTATATATCAAATATAGCCTTTACATCATCAAAATAGGTATTACCAGGGGTGGACATAAGTCTAAAAATCCACAGGCCAGTCGGCCCCTCAGCTTTCCAAATCAAGGGGCCCTCACCAAAATCTAGGGGCCCTCACATATATATATTCAGATTGTCTTTAAAAACACTATGTTTTATTGTAAAATATATAGAAATCTGTAATTGTTATCCATGATTTTCTAGGGGCCAGTTGGGCCTCTAGGCCAGAAAATCTAGGGCCCTTGGTTATGTCCACCCCTGATTACAGATTCTAAAAATCATTACGGAAGGCCTGTAACATTTATATGAATTAACAGTCTGAGTCTATCATTACAAATAGTTAGATGAAAGAAATCCCAACATGGCGACCCAACTTTTTTTTTGAGGCATGAAACATGTACACAACAATTTGCTTTTGCCTTATGACGAAAGAGAATTTGAAAGAGAAATTTTAGTGGCTTCCCTGTGTGTCTGGTAACAGGCTAGCCTACTATGGTATAGTGTAGTATGTTCTAATAATTAAATTAAAATTATACTTTAAACATAGATTCATTTTCTAAAGTCGAGGCTACAACCCAATTTGTCTGAATGGAAAGTAGGACCTTGGTTCCATAAATATGGAAACAAGAAGTTAAGCTTATTAAAGGGACGTTCTCGTCCGTAGGAACGTGATTATTTGATACGTTGTAACTCCCGTAGCGCGTCGCCAAATTCACGACGTGGCCAATGACATCACCCGATTACGTTTTAACGTCAGAAAACACGTCGCTGGCCGTCACGTCGTCAGGCTTACGTCGGCGTACGTAAGCCTGACGACGGCAGGACAATAATGTCCCTTTAAGTCTTAAGTATGTAACAACTTAAGTTACCTATTTGTTTTTCTAAAATTGAGAAAAAAATAAATTCCAAACGAAATTACTACTGACTCAGCCCTGTGACTTAGTGACGTATAGAAATCTTAGAACACTAGTTTAAATTTGATTTCATCTACGTTAGGTCACGATTAGATAAGATTACATATACCGTGTGTTAAAGTGGTACTAAGAGCATGAAATTTATTTGACATAAGACACAATATGATTTACAATTAATAATAGTCATAATATTATTGTATATAGATCTCCATATCAACATGTTTTTTTTCTAACAACAAGTCTAATATCCACGGCTTATTCCGCCACACCCTCACATACTATGTAACACCCCACTTCCTTTTCAGAGGAGGAAGGGGAAGCGGACAGTTTCCTCGGCCAATCGCCAGCTCAGCAGCAGTCCCCGTACTCCTACTTCCAGTCCCCGAGCTCAGGCTCCGACCCCTTCGCCAATGTTCGCCAGCCAGACTTGCGCGCCACGCCCCCTCGCCATACCCCTACCCCACCCTCTTTACAAGCCACGCCCCAGCCACTCTCTCACTCCACACCGGCGCCACAAACCAGTGTGCCGCAGCAGCCGCCGACTTCACTGGGCGGAGGACCCCCCTCTGCTGGTGGGCCAATGCTAGGACTGACGTCACCGCCACCAACTAGTGGTAAGGGCCTGTGCACAAACTAACCTCTAAGTTATCGCTGGTTTTGGGGACACCTCTATGCTAACCTCAGCTGTAAGTTATGTCGAAAACAGCAGTGTGCAATTTCTTAACCAAGAGACTGCGTAGGTATGAGTTTAAGTTGCAAATCATTTTGTCCCTGATTGCTAAGAATGTAGGTTTACCAGATCCATAATTATACCTAAACTAGAATATTTTTAAAGTAACAGCTAGTTTAAGTTTATTCAGATAGAAATTATACTTTCATATTTGATCAAAGCTGAAGATCTTGTTCCCAATTGAACTATGAATAATTGTGTTCCCTAAGTCTATTTTAACTTAAGCTACATGATCATCTATATATATCCTAACCAGATATGTTTTCTCCCCATTCAGCACCACCACCAAACCAGTTCAGGATGTCTGGTGCACCACGCTATGCTCCGCCCCCGGTGGGCAGTTACGCTATGTCAGGAGTGCCTCCCGGTCCGCCGAGCATGTCGCCCATGCCCCCACCACCAATGGCTGGCGGGCCTCCCCCGATGTGTGCACCTCCACCCATGTTCCCTGGGGGGCCGCCACAGGGCCCACCACCCGCAGGACTGTACCAAGGTAAAGTTAAAGGATTTACAATGAAAGAGAAAAACTAATCCAAGTTATAATTAGGACCATGAAACTATTGTAATTCCTTCGATTATATATGTAGTTTGTTAACAATGTGAGGTAATTATGCATCGAGAGGGACATAATGGTAGTTTAAAAGGAGATCTCTAAAATTCTCCAACTCTTCTTATTCGTATTGCCCGTTACTTGTAGCAGGATAATCATGTTTCTGGAGATGTAGAACATAGAATATGAAATTAGACTTTTTGTTTCCGTCTGACCATTGGGCTAGCTCAAAAAATTATGCACTAAATTTCTGTTTTCTGTTGTATCGTCAAAAATCAATTGAAGTGTCTCGTACGTGGAATATTTCTTTGAAATACATCAGAACTGTAACTAGCCCTCGAGCAAGTAGACTTATTCTTTTCACAAGGCCGATCTTGATTCACTTGAACTTAGGCATTGGGTCAGCGGATATTGCAGTCTATACACCCGTCGTCAATAAAACCGGTGTTACAAGCATGAGATACCATTTCATTAAACTAATGTTTGTTGTTGACAGAGCCGCCACTCCCTGGTGGACCTCCTCCAGTGACCTCTGCGTCCACCTTAATGTCGCCCACGGCCCAGGCGACCCTAGGATCGTTCACCCCAGTCATGCATCACTGGTTCTACTGTAAGAACGTCGAGCTCCGTCAGATCTGGCAGCCCTTCAGCATCTCCGACTCCATCAGGCTGGAGGAGATCTACAGAGATGGTTCGTTGGAAATTATTTTACGCATTTGTATTCCCTTATATCCACTTGTTTGTAGAAAAGAAGAGAACAATTAGTGTCTCCGAAAACCTGAACCTTTTGCCGTGTATACCAAATACTTCTTGTTCAATTGGGCATTCTCTCTTACGTTGTAGAGCTTATATGGGACATTTTTAGAACATAACGTACTCTCTTGAAGCATTGTATGAATGTTATTGAGGGTGCTCTTTGATCGGGTGTTTTTATCAGGGTTTTTCCAGCCGTAATATACATGTCCGACGGTTTTCATATTACGCTGCGTGATTTTTTTGTAATATGGACATTTAATATTATTAAATATCTGTATTACAGCGCTCTTATTTAACAACTTTCCCTTTGACGCAACAGGTTACCAGCCGGACACGTTGCTAAGTGTGGAGGGCGGGCGGTATGACGTGAACATGACGTCCCGGACCCGTCACGCCGTGTACTGGGAGGAGAACCCGTCCCAGGTCCGGCGCTGCTCCTGGTTCTATAAGGCCGACGGCGACAGCCGATTCGTACCCTATGAGGAGGACTTCGCCGCCAGGCTAGAGGTATGAGGCAGAAACTCTCCACCTCTTGGTTCCGTTTCAGTGTGAAAATAAATTGAGACATTTTCTCCCAATAAATGAAAATTGAAGCTATACGGATCTTTTAAATTCTATCATTGTCAGAATGCTAAATTTGCTAAAGTCTTTTTTTTTTTTTTTGACTTTTGAATTAAAATATATGGTGAAGGTGTAAAGAAAGGTTTCGTCTCCTGGAGTAGAAATATGCATAATGATGTAATTTATCCTTCTATCTCGTCATTTCCTAATTCGTGATGGTTCAGATTACCAAGAACTTTTTTTCCCAGTAATATGTTAGTAGTATTTTTTCGTAATCATATTTAGGATGACATGTAAGTAAAACCTCTTGTTACGATTTCAGGAGGAGTACAAAAGCGCCCTATCCAGCAACACCTGGCACAAGAAAATCGAGTTTGGAGGAGGAGAAACAATAATCATGCATAATCCTACCGTCATCGTTCACTTCAAGTCACAGCCCGATGAGTGGGGAACTGTTCAGGTAAAAGAAAATTCTCAGAAAGTCCAACATTGTCATATTGAATTTCATGGCCATATTTATCTCAAACATAATCAACCCATAGTAGGGATATTTAAAATGCGTATTTTTAAATTTGCCATTATCATGCACATATTTTTTCTAAGCGCGTTTACAGGTTATCCATTTGATTATTCTTCTCTGTTAAATGAAGAACAAATGTTTTCATTTTCATGACAACACTTCAATTTCATTTAAAGATCCACATTTAAAATCTTATGCTAACCTTTTCTAGGGCGATGCATCGAGGCCACGTGTTGTAAAACGTGGAATAGATGACTTTGATAACATTGATGACGGTAAGCTTTTTCTTTTAAATTTCTTATTATATTTTCCCAACTAGGAATACATATAGTTAAACATGCTTCTATTTCTAAATTAGATCTTAAAGTGTAAGTTAGGAATTTATTAGCATTTCATGATTTCAAATGTTTTCTCTTTTTATAGGGGAACTACCCCAGGTTGACCACGTAGTATTCGTGGTACACGGCATCGGCTCAACGTGTGATCTGAGATTTAGAAATATTGTAGAATGCGGTAAGTAGATCATTTGAAAAATTAGTTAGCTTCTAAAACAATACTTCTGTCGTCATAAAACGTCTGCCTAATAATACCCTTATAATTGCAAGGTCAACAAAAATATTTCATGAAATATTCAAAAAAATTATTTCTAACCATGTATATTTTTTATACGTCCTACGCCAAGGTTAAAACTATTTTTAAAAACATGGCCTAAACACAAAAATAAGATGTTTTGACTTTGTTTCATCATTATCTCATATTTCCCTGCAGTGGACGACTTTAGGAGCATCTCACTGCAGATTGTAGGGACCCACTTTAAGTCCTACCAAATGGAGGGACGGATAGGGCGTGTAGAGTTCCTTCCAGTACGCTGGCACAACGCGCTCCATGGGGATGCCACAGGGATAGATAGGTACGAGAAATAATAGGATTAACTCGAATGTTTATATCATAACAAATATACACCTACATGCACGACATACGTAAACATTATACTTTTCTTAATCATGAATTTAGTTGAATAATCTACATCATCCTGAAAGTGATGTATTCTTAATCATGAATTTAGTTGAATAATCTACATCATCCTGAAAGTGATGTATAAGGAATTCGTTTGGTTAACTTAAAAAGGAACGTATTACCTCTATCGTAGTCTAAAATCATGACGTTACCTCTCCCACCTTTTAACAAATGAGCTGCTTAATCAGTCTTTCAATCTGTTTTCCAGGCGGTTAAAGGCTATCACGCTAAACAGTATAGGCAAATTACGTCACTTCACAAACGACACTCTCCTAGATATACTTTTCTATGCTAGTCCAGCTTATTCCCAAGTAAGTGCACGTCTTATATACCATTAATTTGTAACAGGTAATCAGTCAGACCAATAGATCATCATAGACTTCATGGCCTTATTTTGACAGATACCCTGTGTCCAAATAACCCAAAAGTGAATTTTGTTGATACGGAATGGCCGAATCTATCAAATATAAATAGTTGAAGTATTCAAATATTTTTTTTGCTATAACGGTAAAATGAATCATGAGCAGGTATTAGAAAAAATTCATAGAGAAGCAGAAATATCATTTTCTGGGAAGAGGGGGGATCTCCCTTTTCCATCCGCATATTTTGTGTGGGCCATCGTTAATTCTTAGTTATTTTCTTATTTTGCAGCAAATAGTAGAGACGGTAGGCCTTGAGATCAACCGGCTATACCAGCTGTTCCTGAGCCGTAACCCTGGTTTTAAAGGCAACATGTCGGTGGCCGGTCACAGTCTGGGGTCACTGATCCTGTTTGACCTCTTGTCACACCAGGGCCAACAACAGGTGAACGGTCAGCCCGAGTCAGCGACAGACGGCCCCGCACCGCCCGAGTCACCCTCACGGGAAAACACACCCAGTCAGGATGTGAGTGGGAATTTATTTGGATGTACTTAATACTATTCATTGATGGCAATAGGTTGTAATTTTCTGGTAATGTACCTCAATCGGGTGGCCCGGATGTAAAAATATTCTTAAAATAAGGTTCACTTTGCCATATAGCTAATATACATGTATTAGGCTAGTATTCATTCATTGTATCACAATTTGATATTCTTTGCCTCGTTTCGTAATGAACATGTAAAAGGTTAGGATGTAAGAAACATACATGTAAATAAACTGGGAGCATTTGATAAAAACAGATCAATTTCAAAGTAACGTAAGTCTCCATAACTATGTTATCCATTTTTCCCTGAGTCAATCAATGTGCTATGAATTAGGTTGAACTGTGCCAAAGGAAGCTCAGTTAATAAATTATATTTTCCTCCCCTCCTTACAGGACTCAATAAGCAGTGAGACGGCGCCAGCCGAGGAGGAGGCCAAGGAGGAGGCCAAGGAAGAGGAGATGACCTTATCATCCGTGCTCGGTAAGCTCAGTCTGGGCGAGTTCGCCGAGACTTTCCAGAAGGAGCAGATCGACATGGAGTCATTGGTAAGTGGGGGAAAGGAGAAAGCATATGCTGGATGCCGGGAACTGAATGGAGTGGACTGCGAATTATCAATTTGAAATAAGTATCAGTTACAGCGATTTATTTCTAAGAAAGTATAATCAGTTGATTGCATTACGTTTGCTCTGATGGGTAAAATTTATTTTCTATCTCACTTTAAAATATCAATATGATAGAAAATGATGTCCGATATGACATGATTCAATATAGACATAATGACCAAAAATGTCGGACAAACGTCCTGTGTTTCAGTTTTGTTTTTCTTGTGTGTGTGTTGCACTGAAAAGATGATTTGCCATGTTTTATTGCCATGCCATATTGCCAAGTACCTCATTATTTCTGTTTAATGTGTTGTCAACGTGTAGGCCATGCTGGATGATTCAGACCTCAAAGATATGGGTATGCCGATGGGACCTAGGAAAAAACTGCAAGGGTACCTCAAGCTACAAAAAGCAAAACAGGTTTGTAATTCATTGACAAAAAGCTTTCTCTCTATCATTCCAGATATTTGCCTTTTGTAAAAAAAAAGATTCTGAGGAAATTGAACATGTAGATTTTTTTTCTGCAACAAAATAAAATAAACCGATGAATAATTGAACTCAATATTTGAATGTGTGTGTCTGTATTTTTGAGATAACGAGTTATTGCAGAGTAATCAATAGACGTTAATATCCATGTAATTAGTCTACCTTAAATTACGCAAATGCTTCCCTACAGAAACGAAAGAAGGAGGAGTCTGAGAAGAAGGCCAAGCAGGAGGTGGAGAGGCAGATGAGAGAGCAGGCCCAGAAACTGGCGCAGGAGGCGGCACAACAAGACCTGGCCAGGATGGCCTCACAGTAAGTAGTCCGTAGTCCTTGGGACACAACGACCACTGCACAAGGAAACAGGGAAAACCGCAGCCAAAAATAATTAGTTTACTGACAGATAACGCTGGGATTTAAAAAGAAATTCCAAGACACGGTAAAAATACAGGGATTGAAACAACCAGATTATCTGACGCATACTGCAAGTGCTTAACCTTCGTGGAACAATTTCCGTTTTTCCCTGTAATTTGTCAAGATAGTTTTGTGCTGAATTACCTGAAGATGGAAATGAATCTGAAAAAACGTGACAGGGAATATTTATGGCGGGACAGGGACAACACAGGGAATGTGAAAGTTTAATTAATGGTGGTCGCCCTACTGTGAAATGTTATTGAAGTATACTCTACAGAAAGACAGATAATCCTGTTTTAGAACAGCCTTACTTATCTAGAATGCATTGGAAATCTGTATCGTGATAAGAAATTTCAAGTATTAGCTACTTTTACAAGAAACTTGTACATTTAATTTCTTTGGGGACTTTCGTGATAGTACTCGTACGTTGATAAACCAGCGAACCAATCTCAGAATGATAAAAAGAAAATTTGTACTTGTATACTTAAGATACTTAATCAGAATTTAGAAATATTTTTTTAACACAAAAGAGAAAAAAATTAGTCATCGAGTACACGATGTAGCAGTTGTCAAACGAGAAAAGTTATGGTTTCCCACTTTTGATTTGCCCATAGAGAGGCTGAAGACGACGGGTATGTATACCATAGTCTTAAAACCATATTCTCAGTTCCTTACTACTGCAACTCTATGAGCCTATAGCAAAATAGAGGCATGTGTCGCTAGTAAGAAAACCTTTCCAGCTGCAGTGACTAGTTCCCACAAGGCGTTGGTTCTATCTTGTTCCCTGTTCGTGTTCACCAGTTTTCGGTCACATTCCTTTAGAACAAGGTCCCCGTGCACTGTATGGTGGCGTTACTGTGTACAGAGAAATAATTATGAAAGTAACTAATGTTAGAACTTGTTACTATCCGGAATTTCTAGCTTTTGGATTGCAGTTGTTTTCCGCAAGGCTAGTAAAGAAGTTCTATATTGTTCATTGGCAGTTGAGTAAAGTTAATTTAATACCGGTATGATGATAGTATAGAGAAGAACTATCTAAAGATTGATTTGGAAGTAAACATCAGATAGATCTGAAAGAGTTATGTTTGGTCAGTGATATTAACTTTACTCGATTGGTCACATGGTGCTCCTGATGCTTGGGTCACTTTCATACTTCGCTATTTGGTCTACAGCGTTGCGATTTCATATACTTATGGTGTCCTTTTAATACAGAGCAAATACTTCGGGTAGATTGCTTTTGTTCTTTTCCTTGTGGTGCTATTAATTTCCTCTTTATATATATCAACATGGAAATAACGCCTTTAATACCCAACACTTTCATGTTCTATAGTATGCCCTAACGCCTGTAGGTTTCATGGAGAAATCATTTACAAAACAAAAATGTTAATTCTATTCTTACGTCCAACTCTTGATATTTTTTCAGTAACCCTCTGCTGAGACAAGCCTCCAGTACGTCAGTCAGCTACGTGGTGGCCAGCTCAGGCACAGGCCTGCCGCTTGTTAAGTACCCGGCCCTGGACTTTAACCCGGTCTGTTTCTTCGCCCTGGGGTCCCCGATCGCCATGTTCCAAACGGTGCGAGGGGTGGAAAGCCTCGGGGAGGAGTTCCGACTACCCACCTGCCCGGGATTCTTTAACATCTTCCACCCGGTGAGTTCAAGGACTTGTAGCACGAGACGTTCTATATGTCAAAAGTCAATCTATGGTTGTAATAGGGATGCCGAAAATAAGTTATAATGTAAACAGTAATGTAATGTTTTCTGATTAGTCTACTTGACTACACTAGTTACATTGAATAATGTACTGATGAAAACATTTTCCGTAATTGAGCCTTGCTTAAAATGTCAAAAGTCAATTTAAGATTGACAGTGCTAAGAAAGGATGAAACGGAAAACTGATGAACATATTACTATAAGAATGAAACGAAAAGCTGATGATCATATTACGATATTAATTGATCAATTGGTAAAATATTTTCTTTTAGATCAAGTATTTGCCATAAGAACCCAAATGTTCATGAGGTTGCTCTTCTGTTTCAGTTTGACCCAGTGGCGTACCGAATAGAGCCGCTAATCACACCCTACTCTCCACCTAAACCCATTCTCATGCCACACCATAAAGGACGAAAGCGACTTCACTTAGGTAAGATAGATATCAGGTTGACGTATCACATTAATTGGTAACACGTTTACATGTCAATTTTGATATACCTTATATATTTATACAAAGACATTTAGAAAGAATAATGCTAAAAGGCTTGTATTCCGCAGTTTTCAATAACCTAAGTTTCGTGCCTATATTTTTCTAATGTAAGATTCCAATGAATACTGAAAGCGTCTTAATTTCTTTAACCAAGTTCTATTCATCGCGCACAATCTTAATTTGCCCTAAACCTAACAACCTATTACTTGCAAACGTCAACAGAGTTGAAAGAGAGCATCAGCCGGATGGGCCATGACCTGAAGCAGCGTCTGATCGACTCGGTCAAGGTGACGTGGAAGACTATCAACGACTTCGCTCTGGCCCACCGGTCGACGCCCAACGAGCTGACCGAGCAGGAGGTGGACTCGGCCATCTCCCAGATCGCCGCTGACCAGGACCAGGAGGAAACCGCCTGTAAGTGGGGTCTTCGTGATTGGTTATAGCAGAAAATATTCTATATAGTTATGTTTTATACCCAACGGACTCAAAGGGTATTCTTATATGTAACTGTCAGTATACAAACCGCAAAGGTGAAAATAACTATTTACTTCTTGTGTAGCAGATGTATCGTGATAAAGGGATGGAATGAGGCTTATTCATGTTGGGATTTTTGACTAGAAATGAATTATAATAACGTGAACTTTTTAAGGCTATGGTGATGCATGTACCATATGTGGCTTTGCTCTGACTATACCTCCACGTAAAGTCGACCACCTCTTATGATCAGCACACTTAAGAAATACACCTTTCATGTTCACTTTTGAAATGTCCCCACTCTTACAGCCATAGCGTCCAGCATGCCGGAGGACGATGTGTTGTTGGGCCAGCTCAACCAGGGTCGGCGCATAGACTACGTGCTCCAAGAGAAACCCATAGAGTCCTTCAACGACTACCTGTTCGCCCTCGGCAGCCACGCCTGCTACTGGTACGTTCTCTTACGCCCCTTACTACCCAATTTAAACTGTAAAGTATTGTTCATCTAGTACATAGCCTTAGTCGTTCCTTTTGAGAGCGTGCGCACTGAAGGTGAAAAGATGGTTATGTGCTTTAATCTCTACCCTAAGCTTTTTTGCGTCATTGTTAATTTTCCAAAATAGATGTAATCATCAGACGTGAAACAAAAGACATTCAATGTGTACCCATAAAACACCATGTGAATGTCATATATAAATTCCATGTACTTTCTGGCATAAACTCCTGAATCTGTAGTACCTAAGCATCCTTTTTCATGATTTAGTAATCTAGATACACCAAACTTGTACTGGTAAGTCAAAATTAAAGACTGGAATGGTGTTTTATGGAACAAGTTCTTTTGATGATTTATGAATTTGAAAAACAGAATTTTCTTGTTGAAAGGGTTTTTAGTATGCCTACGTGGTAGTGTTGTAGGGGTTTGAGAAAAAGATTATAAGAATTTTGGTGCATTGGGCTTTAGTTTTGAAAGCATTATTGTTCAGGAATATTTATTATGTTTTACGTTTTACCCTCCCTTGTATTTTTGTAGTTAAATTCCCAATCGGATGATCAATAGAATTATTGGTGGACGGCTGTTTTTCTATCACAAGTATACCTTCATTAAAATTGACTAAGGAAGCTTCTAATAAAAAACATATTTCAATTTTCATATTGTAACCAATAGCTTAGACAACAGTCTAAGTTGTAAAATCTAAATTAGTGGACCTAAACAATTCAAAATGTTATTCCAGGGAGTCGGAAGATACTGTGCTGATGATTCTCAAGGAGATCTATGCCTTGTGGGGCATTGCCCCATCTCGCCCTGGCCAGCCGGGCCTGCCGCCACCACCACCTATGTACTCCCCCAGCCCGCCCTCGCATATGTCACCCATGTCACCACCCCATGGAGCTCCTCCCATGTCGTTCGGAGCTCCGCCCACGTCTTTCGGAGCTCCACCCACATCCTATGGAGCCCCGCCCACATCCTACGGAGCCCCGCCTACTTCATATGCAGCTCCGCCTACGTCCCATGGACCCCCTCCCCCAAAAGGACCAGGGATGGCTCCGCCCACGTCTCTGCCGATGGGAATGGCCCCGCCCCCTACGAGTATGGCCCCGCCCCCTTGGGGGATGGCCCCGCCCCCTCAGGGAACAGGACTGCCACCTGGCGCTGGACCACCGAACCCTGGTCCGCCTCCCATGTCAGGATTCTTACGGAAATGAGATGAACAGTTTGGCAAGTTACAATTGTGACGTTTTAGAAACTGCGAAAGCCTATCATTTAACCTTTTATCATTTATCGAAAAATTTGCAAATTCTACCTACTTAATTGCTAAAGATCCAAATATCTTTGTCTTTGGTTTGTGGGAAAAAATGTACAAAACCAGGCAGTTTTATTTTCTGACCTCCTGACATTTCTGCTCAACGAAGGTCACCATGTTGACCAACTATTTGGACGTACCATATAAAAACGAAACTTGTTACAGTAAAGACTTGTCTACTTCAAGCCTTCATTCCGAACAGAATATAACTCTTGCCCGAGCCTCAATATGCTACTTCAAGTCAATGGAAAGTGTTATAGTTCTGTGTACAACGACATTCTCAAGAGAAATGGTGTTTAGACAAATTGTTTGCATTGCAAGTATTTCAAAGATGAATGATTTTATAGTATGTACAAATGTCAACTACTTTATTCATTTGTATCTGGTACCTTTTCCTGGTAATGATATCTGAGTGTTCATATATATTTTACTTGCAATAACTTCTTTTACAAATTTAATTTAGTGTGGGGGGAGTGTTAGCACTATGCATAGTTGCATATTGTCCTTTGATATTATCTGCCATCTTCAAGTTGTTAATGATCATCTATGATGCGGTGGTTTAAAACTTATATTTATATATGTTATTGGTTTACAACCTAGTTGTTCATATATTAATTTCCTTTGGCATAAAATGTAAAGCAAGGAGTATTCAACTTAAAAAGATCAGACACAAATGCACGACTCTTTATGCAAATGGAAGTCCATTTGATCTGTAATATTTAGGTTATTTTAGTTTTTAGAAACTTGACTGATATTAATTCAATCAAAAGGGTAAACCATTCTTTACAGTGTTGTGACCTCTTTTATATTTTAACCATTTTAAGCATAACGTGTCTAATATAATCCAAACCATGAAGTATAAACTGACGCCCGAATAGTATAGTGTCCCTTACCATGTTATATCGCTTGTAAAAAGAAAAATGAGGCCTGTATAGTCAAAGCACAACCCAAAATCGTCAATAAACACTAATTTTAACATTTAGAAGGAATGAGGTATGGAGATTGTGATATAAACGTGACCATTTATAGATGTGGTATGCATGTAGGGTTGTTATATATGGTGCTCACAGTCCAACACAAACTAGATCAGCTTATTTAGTAAATCATTTGCCATATTATATCAAATTGGATATTTTATTTGAGGCCTGAATATTTATTTTAGAAAAACAAATATATTGCGGAATGGGAATTCTATATAGCCTCAATGGAATCTACCATACAAATTCAAAACATACCGGACTTCGGGATATAAATAAAATATGATACGACTGCCACATAATCATAGGGTTAAAGCCTCTTTTATCACCCAAAAAGAGAAAACAAAGACAGGTCTTGCGTTGTTAACTGTATTATGCGTTATCCTAGCTATTTCGAGAAGACCTCATTTCACATAGAACCTTTGGTTTATCATATATTTAGCTTATATCATGATCAACCATTGCCAAAAGAAATAGTCTACTTCACAAAGGAAACCCCAACACACATTTCCTAGAGCACACTATTATAGTCCTGTATCGATGAACTGTATTATAAAGGTATATCAACTGCTCGTGTATCATACACGAGTCACATCATGGAGTTTTATACAGTGGCACAATTTAGTATTTACTAATAGACATGTACCATATTGTAAAGGATTTATTGGTTAGGCCACGTGTTTTAATAAACTACATGATTTATTTGATTTTATGTCTGTTTCTTTTTGTGCTGTCAAATTTGAAGTTAAAGGAAAGCTTGCACATAAATTCACGAGGTGCGATTTTTTGTGTAATTAACTTTACTTAAGTATTCTAAAGATATTTCAAAAGTAAAAATCTGAAAATGACAAGATCTAAGGAATTTTTCAGGAAAGGAATTAACTTTTGGGAATTCCCCGATTTTTTGTGATTCCATGATTAATGAATGGTTGTAGAAGGATGTATATTTTGATTTATTATTAGTTGGTTGCATTAGGTCAAATATATATACTTAAGTTAGCATAACTCTTATCACAAATTCTACAGGGATGGGGATTCCCTTCTAAGGACAGTTGGGATTCCCCAGGAACTCTCCTTGCTCTGTCATAAATCAGGGTATTTCCCTTGAAAATTTAATAAAATACAAGTTTTTTAATGTCCCATAATTATGTCTAAACTCAATATTTTCCTTCAAATTTGCTCACATTGATAGTCCAAGTTGTGATTAACATGCCGAATTGAATTCATTGAAAAATACATATCCTGCAGTTATATGAAAGGTTCCCTTTAAGGGTTGAAAATGTTAACTGTTTTACTGCTGTACACAATAGTTTACGCTATAATGGAATGATTTATTGATTGCTTGCTCTACATATATAGAAAGAATACATACAAAATGTTCAACATTAAGTAAAACATAGGGTTTGAATAACGTTTCTGAGAAACGATTCCTTGGAAGGCTATAGGAAAATATCTATCTTCAAAACAAAAATGTAATCGACAACTTACAAAGTTTTTTATTTAAGGTTGAATGAGATGTTATTTGTTAAATAAAATAGAGGAAGTACTATGTTCATGTGATGTATAAAGTGCCACAAAAATACTATAGTTGTCACTGCATATGCATGGCTGGTGGCAGACATTGAGACCCCTTGCTTATTCTCAAATGAATGGATTTAGTCAGGGACATTTCCGGTGAAAATTGGGCAAATCCTGTCAAAATCGAGCATGTGACACGTACAAATTGTGGTATCTAAAGTATTAAAATGACATGGCAAAGGTAGGACAAAGGGGCAAAGGCATTGGGATGTCTTAGGGATGACATTGACATGTCATTGGGATGTCTTAGGGATGACATTGGCATGTCTTAGGGATGACATTGGCATGTCATTAGGATGCCATTGGCATGTCATAGGGATGTCATCGGCATGTCTATTGGATATCATTGGGATGTCTTACAGATGTCAATGGGATGTCATATGGATGTCAATGATATGTCCATAGGATGTCATTGAGATTAAATGGGATGTCATAGGGATGTCTTTGGGATGTCATTGGAATGTCTTAGGGATATCACTTTCAAAGGGATGCCATTGGGATGTCTTAGGAATGTCATAGGGATGTCATTTGGGGTGTCATAAGATGTCAAAGGGATGTCATTGGGATACCTCTGGGAAGTCATTGGGTAGTCAATGGGATGTCATAGGGATGCATTAGGATAGCATTGGGATGTCATTGGCAGGTCAATGAAATGTCACTGGGATGTTAATGGAATGTCATAGAATGGGATGGGATATCTCATTGGCATGTCTCAGGAATGACAATGGGATTTCATTGGAATTTCTTTTGGATGTCTTGGGGATTTCATTTTAATCGCAGAGATGCCAGTTTTCCGTCTTTTGCCGGAAATCCGGTGTTGGAATACTCATAGATCTTTTTCAAATATTTCATTGTTATCAACTTATGAATAGAAGATATCTATCATGTCTTTAATTTTGCATAACATCAAACTGCCGTACAGGTTCAATGTAATATTTACGTCCTGAACCCATTCCCAACATATTAAGAAGTAGGAGACCTCTTTAAGATATCTGCTACCACCGGCTTTTCCGGCCCTGGGCCTCCGGTTTTCTCCCATACCTTCACCATTGCCGGCCTTGGCGCTGGGCAGGGGCAGGGAGATTTGAGATTTTGTTATCCATCACTGTCTCAGACCGGGAGACCTGTAATCTGAGTAGGGTGATAATCGTTTATACAGACGAAGGACAGAGGGAGGGGAAGACACACCAAAAGTTTTAGTGGTAAAATTGATAAAAAGATTTAGATTGAAAATGAAACACTGAATTACGTCTTTTGTATGTGTATGAATAAGAATATACTATTTCTTTCATGCTAATTCTTAAACATTAGATTTCCGGTTTTTGTCTTAATCTTCGCTGGCATCTCTGTTAATGTCATTTCATTGGGATGTCATTGGGATGTCAATGGGGTGTCATTTCACTGCCACTGGCATGTCAATGGGATGTCATAGGGATGTCATTGGGATGTCTTAATGATGTCATTGAGATGCCATTGGTATCTCATTGGGATGCCAATGGGATCTCATTGGCATGTCAATGGAATCTCATTGGCATGTCAATGGAATCTCATTGGCATGTCTTAAGGATGTCATAGAGATGTCATTGGAATGTCTTAGGGATGTCATTGGGATGTCTTAGGGATATCATTAGTTAGAAAGTTCATGCAATCCTCTTTCGAATTATACCATATTCTCTGAGAAAATCAACCAAATGCAAAATCAGCAGTATCAAAATTTGTATTTGAAATACGGATGTCATTGGGACGTCTTGGGGATATAATTTCACTGAAGGGGGCGGGATGGTGTAGTGGATAAGGTCCTCAATTTGCACATGGGAGACCCAGGTTCAAGTCTGGGCAGTACCTGCTACACCACCTTGCCTTTCCGTCATTCTTACACCCATAGATTTGGTAAGCCAATTGGTAGTCAAAAACCAGAGTTGGTCTCGATATAGCTGAAAAATTGCTGAGTGGACCTGAAACTCCAACACATCATCATCATCACTTTGATGTCAATGGCATGTCATTGGGATGTCAATTGCATGTGATAGGGATGTCATTCGCATGTCTTAGGAATTTCTTATGGATGTCATTGTGAGGTCAGTGGGATGGCAATGGCATGTCATAGTGATGTCAATGGTATGCCATTGGGATGGCAATGGTATGCCATTGGGATGTCATTGGGATGTCAATGTTATGTCATTGGGATGTCAATTGGATGTCATCGGATCTCATTGGGATTTGTTTTAAGTTTTCGGTTTCCTCAAACCCATTGTCTCATCAATACATGGATATATACTCAAACTAGTCTTAAATCAATCATAACATAAATATAGTAAGCATGAAAGGGGCGTGTCACTTTGGAGCAACCATTCAGTATATGCAACCACTGGGGGTCTCGTTCACCTAAAACAAACTTATAACATAATCACCGGGTGCTCACGCTTTTTCAAAAATCAGTTTAAGGCCTTTTTAAGACCAGAATTGGACAAATGTAAGACCTATATGCCACATGTAAAGAAAATTATCTTTGCATAAGGTTCGATGTATATAAACACTCAACAAAAGAGTGGCATTTTTCCAAACCCGTCATTTGATTTTCATTTTTCAAATCAGATCCAATTTAAGACCTTTAAAGGGATAACGTTCTGTTCACACTTGTGACCCCTGGTCGGAAAATTTTAAAACCATCAAATTTTCAAATTGCACATGAAAAATTGATTACAACTGACTTGGACTGGAATTTTGAAAGAATCAGAAATTTTGAATGAAAATTTAAAGAGAAATCAATGTTAACTAAATCAGGCACACATGTGCCCCCTAGTGTCAAAAATGAAATATCTCAAAACTTAAAAATCTCTCATTGGATATGATTGGGATCTGATTTTGAAATGAAATTGATAAAAGAAAGTAGCATAATAAAAAATCTTGGGGAACAGGTACAAAAGTTGTATATTGGATTATACAGAAACAATGGATTGATGTGGGTTCATCAACCTCCAGCAATTCAATATCATCTGTGACCCCTGTCTCTTTTGGCTTGTAAATAATGCTATAGACTTTAGGTACATATCCCTTGGGTTTGGTAAAGCTGTAATGGTTTTTGAATTTTCCAGAGCCAGTTAGATAGCAGTACACTGTAAAAAGTAAATGCTGTAAATTTACAGTAAACTTTGCTGGCAGCAAAGTTTCCAGTAAACTTTGCTGTAAAATTACAGCATATGATGTACTGTAAATTGTACAGCACATGGTACTGTAGATGTTTTACAGTAAATAGTGCTGTAAATAAACAGCAAACTTAGTACTGTAAATTTACAGTAAACTTTGCTGGCAGCAAAGTTTCCAGCAAAGTTTACTGTAAATTTACAGTGGACTGTTATTTTACAGCACTTTAAATTAAAAGCCTTTTAACATTAATTTAACATAAAATACCCCCCATAAATCAAAGGAAATTGTTAATTCCCAACCACAAACCAATGTATGGAGGTTGTGGGATGTAATTATGCTAGATTTACTAACACAAACATGCATTGGGTGATGTTGCAGCAAGTTTAAGAGATCATTACTTACCTATAAATTATACTTTACACCAAAAAGGTGTCTATGCATATAGTTTATAATTATCTCGTAATAATTACAATCATTAATATGTATTTCAATAACTTAAGATATCAGATCATTTTATGAGTATGGTATTCACTCTTTGACATCATTAAATGTAATTAATTCATCTGAAAATATGGTGTAAAGTTAATATGCCAAAAACGTTTTTGTACTTTTTACTTTTGCACTCCTGGTGGTCACTGTATTTTACAGTCAGATGCACTGTAAAAGTACATTCTCATTATGTAAATTCAAATTTACAGTACAAATCTCGTAATCCTACGGCAAGTTTATCTGTTTATTTTCCAACAGCAAACATTGCTGTAAATTAACTGTACAATTTGCTGTAAAATAACATTAACTTTTTACAGTGTAGGTTTATTTTTCCCATAGACTTCTATGGTTAAGAACATTTTCTTTCTCAGCCTTTAACTCAGAAAAAAGCATGGTGGCCGGAATAAGTTTTTATTTTATTGTGACCTTCTAGGATAGGTCTAATAAATCTTAAATAATCTTTTAAGGCCTTAAATTTGGGGGAAAAAATCAACTTCGGACCTTTTTTACACTTTGCGCGGGCAACCTGAATTGATATGAAAGGGGCAGTTGCACTTTAAACCCCCAAGGGTCTTGTTGAAATTAGCATGAACGGGGACATGGCATATTGAAGCAAATATGCAGTAGGCCTATGGTAACCCACAAGCCTCATATATACTTACAATCCACCATAACAAAGTTAGCATGAAAGGGGGCGTGGCACTTTGCACCAGACATACAGTATAAACAACCCCCGAGGGTTCTGCACAGCTCAAAATAATCAAAATTTCTAAAATCAAAACTGCGCCTATTAGGAGTAGGGCCTAATTATGCTCTCTAAATACTGTCTCTGCATGCTTGTTTCTTGATTTCTTTTCTTAGTCAGCTCTCATTCATTCCTGAGATTTGGCAATCAAATGGTTTTCTAAATTTCCTCATCACGGAACACAAATCCGAATACATCTATATCACTTTAAAGTCGTTCCTATAATCTTCTGATAAGAAAAGTACTTAAAGCTCAACTTTGGCCCAGATTAGATTTGAAAGAATTTGGATATTTTCTACGTTTCATATTATTGAAAATCTCCTGACGTTGAAATCAAAGACAACTGCGTCATGTTGCTGGGGAGAGTGCACGGGGCGTAACACCTTTGACGATTGCACACTTGACCGACCTCTATAACATTGTGAGATTCTCATCGCCCCTCATGCCGCTCACAGCTGATTACATCTCAAGCCATAAAATCTAAATGAACGAGCCTGATCTCCACAATAGGAGCCCATTGCAGGTGTAGGCACAGCTCGTAGGCCAAGGGAAGCTTTTTCTAGGAGTATAGCGAAGGAAACTGCGGGCCTCCCTATTATAATGTATAAACAGAATGTGTTTGGTATATTAGCTTCATATAGGCACCTTTACCAAACTTCCAATTTGAATATTTTTTTTATTGAATCACTGTTCCTGTTACTTAACAAGTTCTTCCAAAAGTTGTACAATATGTATCATATATCGTTGCATGTATTTATAGGTATACATTGTTCAAATTTTATTTTGTCAACATTTATACAATGTAGCCCCTATACAACTCGTCAGAGGTTTTGTTTGGCCAATAAAAAAAATCATCGGAGAATCTATGTAGTAATATGGGCCTGATTTAGGGTGTATGTTCACCAATATGAATTAATTTCCCGTCGGTTCGTCCGTCATACTTTCTAAAACATTTGAGATCCCCCGCACTTATAAGATTATTGAAAATGTTGGTGGTCTTTCTTTCGGAACGCCATGAGCATTTTACAAGACTTTCAAGATAAGCGAATGATTTACTTTCCCAGCCTCATATAATTTCTCTATACCCGGTGCTCTACCTTTAATACCTCTGATACAGAGACTACTCGTCCTCCACTTAAGACCCAGGAGGAAATGAACGGTACCGTGGCTTACACGGTGTGCGTTCTTATTTGGCAGGTGGAAGCATCTAATTAATTCCTGGTGCTCATTGATACGACTACACACGGGCGGGATCACATGGCACTTACCTGTCCTAACCACTCAAGCCTGAGACTGGCCTTAAAGTGTCGACACAAGGGCTGGCAGTGATATTGGCACAGCCTTGTGCTGTATGTTGTCTTTGGGAGCCCACAGCCTCACTATACACATGGTGTGCATTAGGCTCTATAACACCGTGGATAGGGATCAGTGCGACTTTGAACATTGTTGTAATTGCGCGAGGACATGTTAGTTTCTTCTTGTGCTGCTCAACGCAGACGGCATTTTTCTACGGACTTACAAGTGGAAACATCAAACACAGAGCACAATTGGCCCCATGCAGATCGTTGTTGAATACGTGCTTGTTCCTGTGCGAGTTTAGAGTTAACACCAGGGGAGAAGATCACTACTCATTCCTGTTTCCTTGGACTGAGAAGTACCATTACTCATTCAGTTCTGGCTTATTACATAGAAACCCAATGGAGGAGCAACCGGGTTTCCTTTAAGACTCTAGACACTGGATACAAATTCTACAAATATATTGGATTCTCATACGCCTGCTCTGCGAACTTGATTGTAAGTAGATCTATAGCAAAAGTGGAATGAGTTACAAATTTGTGAAATATTATCCGAAAAGCTCAGTAAAGGCGGTATTAGGCCTACACTACACGACTTGATCTACGATATGACTATTTCGTAGAGAAATAGCACATAATAGGGGCCTAGAGATTAAATTCTGTATAACACATAATTATATACATGTATAACATGTTCCAATGTTTTTGCCAATCTTTTAATAATCATATGAAGCCTGTATGCGAATTTTTCTGTAATAATACGAATATCATCGTATCGCATTGATATCGCAGCCCAGGTTGTACGGTGTAATACCACCTTGATTGTATAATTTATAATCCATTAGATCTTTTCTTAGGGTAGGCCAAGCTTAATTCATAATATTATGAGCTAGTTCCTCTGAAGGAAATATTAACACATCTCATGTATATAATGCCTGTATACTGCATTTTTCACATTAACAGTAGATAAACAGATCGGTATGATTCATTACAATGGACAAGGTTATATCTATTGGCGAAATAGCCATATCAAACTTTCAATGAGCTACTTCACCTGTTCACGTAGGCTGTACGGAAAAGAAAAAAAACGTTTGCCTGAGGACGAACTTATCTCATATTATCAACACCAGCTTTTTCACACAGCAGTGAAAGATATATGAGTTTTAATATTGTCTTTAAAGTAGCGTAACATGAAAAACATTTTCTTATCCACTCCGGACCTTGTGCATAGGGAAAAGATATGCTATAGGCCAGGCATTAATTTTTCAATGAATCTCAAGCTTACCGGGTATATAATTACATTTACATTCTGGCGGTTCTTTTATTCTCTTCATGCACGAATCCAATATGTGTTTTCTCGCGATTAATTTAATATTAATACATGGGCACATTATTTCTTCGAAAACAGGGTACGAAATAAGGCATTAATTCCCGTGGAGGAGTTCTAAGCCCATATCACTGAGCAGTGACTGACGGCTATTATATACAATCTTAGTTCCACTCGTGGTAATATAGCCTTGCCATTCATACGGCAACTCATTTGGCGCGGGTCATATACATGCACTTCACCGCCAACACACAAACCCTTTGAATTCCAAGATATCAAAAAGTTTTGGCAACAAGAAAATATTGTTTACACAAACATAACGTTGAAAACGTACCCATTTAGAAAAAGAAATAGCGTCTATATTTTCAGATGATGTTATGTTCTTTCTATTTGAAAATATATTGTAAAACTCTCATACAAAATCGGAGCTACGTGAAAGTGGGTTAATGTAACTGACCGCCTAGGGCGATACACGTGTTCCTTTATTAAGCATTGACCCATGAAAGCCGGTAACCTTAAGTGTTTGTTTCATTAACTTCAATGTTAGTTCGGGGATCAATAACGATACCTATTCAAACAGGTTTGAAATATTCTTTCTGTAACCATATTAGTCGAGCTATATAATTGAATACACGTTTATCTTTAGTAAAGTTATGTTCCATGTTCCGGGCGTCCCTTTCTCAACATTAAAGTTCAAAAATGGTTAAGCAAGCAAGGCAAATGAAATTTTGACTTAGGTTACTTGTAAATCATTTAGCAGGAACACGGTGGATCACTGGAGGTGGAATAAACAAGATAACAAGATAACAAGGGTGTTTTTATAAGAATGATACATATTCTTTGGATTATCCTTATTCCAAAATGCTGTTTTTCTTAAACCTAAAGTGTTAAATGGATATTTAATTGCTTCAAAATTCTAAAAGTAGTATCAAACAATAGATCCAGGGAGTGGTGCAAACGGCACCCCCCTATCGATTTCCATGATTTGTTCTGATCCCAGAGTGTTCTAATTTGATAATGTCATTAAAGTTGTGTGAATTTTCCGGGGAAAAAATTAAATTTTATTCTTGGAATCTTAATAATCCAAATATCCAGAAATTGGGAAAACGGAATTCCCTGTGAAGTTTGGACTCTGATATACGGCACAGCCCCTATTTGTAAGAATCCTTGATTTGCCCGTTAAAAGTATGATTACCTTAGTTTAGAATTGTAACCTGATACAGTTAATGTATTATCGTTTTCTTTTCTATACTTCAGGAGGAAAAGATGGACTGGTGAAGACAGAAAAAGGATGGATATACACAGATACTAGAAACAAAATCCGGGATTGATTTAGAAACAGATTTGTCTCGAGGCACCGTGCCAATGCACGAAGAACCAAATGAATTACCATCACATGAAAACTCGAGTCTCTGATTGGAAAGTATACTCATGACCAACTACAAAAGGAGGCGTCTATTGTGAGCTAGTTCGGTATAATGAATACCAAGCCCACTTCATATAACATAGTGCGCCTTTCATAAAAGTGTATAGAGCAATATCAACCTAGCCAGGAGGGTTGAGAAGCACTAGTTAGCTCTTGGGCCAATGTTACCCCAGCCAATTATCAGACAGAATACTACCACATTAATGGTGTGTTGAAATTTCTCCTTGTTATAAGTACACAATGCTGCAGTATATTAGAGGCCTTGCCCCAACATGGCCTTTGCCACCAAAAGTGGCCCTTTAAGTGTGGGAATGTGTACCTGGACCTTGAAGTACCTTATAGTAAGTGAGACCAGCACGTGAGGGTCAATATGCTGGAGGTTTTAAACACCTACCGGGCGTCCCTGCCCAGCAGACAGTCAGGGCTGACCGACGACGAAGCCCTTCAAATACTCTACCAGGTGAACTCGCCCAATGGCCATCCTACTGGAGACTGGTCTCCTCCTGTGGGGTGCCGGACTCCCTCCTCCAGGGTGGTGACCCCTATGACCTCTAGACCGGGCACAAAGTCATCCGGAGGGAGCTCCTCCAGGCGACGCCGGGGGAAAAGTGGATCAGCGTCCGCGGCGGGGACTCCGGTCCAGCCCCCAAAGGAGGACGAGGAGGCCTTGCTCACTCGGAAGTTCTGGGAGAATTGGGCGGCGGAGGCCACCAAATCCCTACTCGAGGACCTTTACGAGAAACAGGGCGAAGAGGAGGAGCTGGTGTACTCTGGAAAGTGCGGGCCTGAACCCAAGTTCTACTCGCTGAAACGGTCGGAAAGCTCCGAGTCGGTGCGCACGGACCTCTCACTGCTCGCCTGCTCCGAACACAACGTGACGCGGCCCCCACGAAAAGGGCGCAAGCGACGCAAGAGCCCTGCAAAGCCCAAAACGCCACAGGTCAACTGGGAAGTGTTTGCCCGTGAACGTAAGGGTATGCTGGATAGGTTCATCCAGGCGGACGCCTCCCGGATAGAGGGCTACATGAAGAACCGGACGGCGCCCATCCAGAACGTGCTGCAGAAGAGCAAGGCGACGGACGTGATGACCAAACAGGAGCGGCGCATGTTGATGGACTGTGCTTACGGCCGGGGGTTGACCCTCGCCCAGAACAATAAGAGTTACAGCACCGAGAACATTGTGAGTGTGGCCAAACCCTCCCCTCAGGTGCCACCAGAGAGTAGTCCCCCTGCCCAAACGGGTAGGGGGGTAACCTGGGAGGAAGACGGGAGGAAAGGGGGCAATTACCGCTCAAAACTTACAGAAAGGACGCCAAGCCCAGCAGAAATTGTCCGATCGGTGAACAAGACGCGCCCCGAATCCGCGCTGGCCGCTTTGAACCCCCCGGATGAAGATGACCTTGGTTCCTCCAGGGCGTCCTCTGCCGCCTCCAGCCGCCTGACCTACGCGCACTACCCCCTCCCGGCCCGCTCCTGCCGCTTCGACCAGGGCTCCAGGGCCACGTCGCCTGCCCCTACCATGGTCACCATGGCCCCTACGGTGGCCCACAGGCGCAAGCACAGCACGATTCACGGGCTGCCTGACCTGGAGGGCGTCTTCAGCAGCAAGGTGAAGAGGAAGATCCGCCACACGGTCTCCGACCTGACCAGGGCCACTGGCTTCGGCGACCGCACCGACGTGTGCGCGCCCATCGAGGAGGAGCAGGGGGTGTACACGGACGCCGACTACGCGCGCCACCCGCGATATCCACAGAACATCCGCATCGCGCCGCACCTGAGCAAGGTGATCAAGGAGGACATTATGGACCGGATGGGCCGGCCCAGGAGGCACGAGGTGCGCGTACAGGACCTCCAGTCGTACGACGCCGACCAGCCGGCGCTGGGCCGGTCCCACTGTAACCTGCTCATCTTCAACTGGCTCAACGACGTCACCGACACGGGCTACGACGACCTGCAGGTGCCCGACATAGCCGACCTGGAGGGCCACCCGCCCACCAGGACCTACCCGCCCTTCAAACCAGGCATCGTCGGCGTCGCAAATGGCGGCGCCGACGACGATGCCGACGGCGGACGCTCGCTGCCCACCGCCACCTCCGGCCGCTTCATTGACGATGAAAGCGGAAGTGACGTCAGCAGAAGTGACTTTGATTCCGACGACAGTTTCTATGACTGATATTGATACTGTTTTCGGTTGGGTTAGAAATGTATGCGGTATAGCATAAATTTCTATAATTTCCATACCTGACATAATTATTTAGTGCTACATGACTTCAGTACCGTGTATTGCTCCCCGTGTGCCAAGTGTGTTCCGTACATATTCACCCTAGGAAGAAATTAGCTGACCTGTAGGTGCATATATATACATAGAACCAGTTCAGTGGTTTCAGTGCTATAGGGAAATGCTACAAAATACTAGATATGACAAGTTTTTTGATTACCTGATTATAGTGCATCAAAATGCTTAGTTCATGGATCCATGCTTACTAGAGAAATATTTGTTAGGAAACGTTATCTAATACTCAATGTTTATGAATAAAGTTAGTAAAAACAGTTTTCAGACTGTGAACATTTGTGTTACATACATTAAGTAGCATCGACATTATGGACGGCAAGCGGGCAGAGATGCCACTCCGGGCTCATCTTGGGACAGTTTAAAGCTCATCTTCTTTCATTTAATCAGAAGAAGCTATGGGGGGGGGGGGATAATTTCCCTAAAAATAAGGGTTTTGACCTCAACTTTGTATCCAAGTAGCTTTAAAACCAACATGCCATAATATGGATGTTAGGCAATGTAGGATATCATATGTCATCCACATTCATTAAAAAAAGGAAGAAATAATGACAAAAGTACGAAAAATTGCATCTCAGAACTATTCAGGTGTTCCCTTTTCCTGTCGAAGGTTCACTTTCAGACATATCGTTCATCCTTGAATGACCTGGGAGCTTAAGACATAAACGGATTTCCCCTCGCACTCTGGTGCCTATATCACATCGTATTAAGGTCTTACTGGGGCTATTTGTTACAAGAGGGTCCCCTGCCTCTAAAGGACTAGCTATAATAGCATTAGCATGAAAATAACATGACATAACCCTACTCAGGTTGTAAACGGCGGCACATGAATCAACCTACTCCTAATACCCAAACCTAAGTATTACATAGTCCTCTTTAGAAAGCCGAATATACTGTTTGATTAGACGGGCTCTTGCATGAAAGGAGACACTAAATAAAGGAAATTAATTAAACATACATGTGTCTCATTTGCCGCTGAAACTGCAATTGGGGGCATTACATACACGAAAGTTTGTTTTCTTCGTCCTTCACTAAGTTTGCAAAAAACTGAAAGGGTGACTTTAAGCTCTTGAGCATAGGCCTAGATCTTAACCTTAATTTTACATTACATAAACAAATCATGCAGCCAATTCTATAAATTTGAGACGACTCCATCCAAACTGCAAACCTTACGACAAAAATTATCAGCTTCAAAAATTGTTACCGCTTTTCCCGTATTTATACTAATCACATCACTAGACCAAACAATAACGTTCTATTAAACCATACATTATATTTTATATTACACACACATTTCCATAAGTAATCCTTGCATTAAATTAATCGTAAAATTAGGTGTGCGCTGTATGAGGCTAGGTTCCACATCACAGAAAATAGACATTTGTTGGGGAAACAACCGTATATACATAAAAAAAAGAAAAAAAACCCAACTATACCGGAAAATAAGATTATTTATATGAACCCTAGTTTACATTTCCTGATCTATATATACATAATCTGAGATACAGTTCGTGCTTAGTGAATGACGTTTTTGACATCTGCGCGATATTTTAAATATGATTTCATTTGTACTTTCTGCAAGTTAGCTTGGAAGGAGAAAAGAACGCAGATATGACACTCTGCTTCCTGTTGTCGATCATCAATTTAAAATCATAACTATACAATTAGTAACCATTTAGAAAATACCTTTATTGCCGTCAATACAAAATAATGTCGGTATCCGGACTCCAGTAGTGAAGCATGGTAAAGAAACCCTTAAGGATAATTTAAACTTGAAATGGTATGTTATTATACAAATTATGGCCCTAACTTTAATTTTGCCAAGTTTAATTGGAGACGTTATAATAAGTGGGATAAATCATAAATACAAATGAGAAACAGACTAGACAACTGACATAAGGAAAAAGCATAAGCCAGTCACACCAATCAAAATACTAGTCGCCTACTTTGTATTGTAGGGTCAATAATTTAGTATCAGCTGTATAAATAGGACTATTTTATATCCAATAGGAATACTCTTAAATCAATATAAAATTGTGATTGGGTCTAATTTTTAAGATATGAATTCACGACTATTCACATCACACGTTTTTCATGATGGTCTTTTATTCTGACGAGTATTTACACGTGATGGCTAGAGCTATGAGAGATCAGATCTAGATCACAAGGTTACTTATTAATGGATTTAAGATGACCGGAGTAATTAAGTAAAGTAATAGGACCTTATCTTAACAGTTCTACTGATCGTTCGACTACCTAAACAGTGACATGCTGTTATCAGTATCCAGCATTACACGACGTCTTTACCCCCACATACCTTCGGTATGTTTGCTAAATCTCTACACTGGGTTTTTACTTGTTTCTCACAGAACGACACCTAAATTAATATGAAATATACGCATCAGTTCCATACAATCAAAGTCTTGTAAGGTAGTTAACAATTCACATCACAACAGCTTGAAGACCGGGTCCTAGGTGCCTGTCCCACTTGGTGGTTAACACTACCCAACTCTCAGGTGGTTAGTTATCCTAACAAGTCTCAGTTCAGACTTCTCGGTAACCCGTGGCCTTAAGTAGAGCCGTTTGGCGGGGAGATGGCGACTCTGGATTCTCTGTGGAGACTGGTGTGGGCGGGGGCCGGCAGGGGGAAGCAGCAGTCGCTGGTCGGCTTTACTTGGCCTTGCCCTGAGCGGCCACCTTGTCCATGGCCGCCTTGACGGCCGCCTCGTCGGCCAGGTAGTAGTGCTTCAGCGGCTTCATGTTCTCGTCCAGCTCGTAAACCAGCGGGATGCCTGCCCAGCGAGACGGGTGAAGAAGAATTAGTATTGAGGAAGTTACACATAGTTAAAGTGCGATTATGACAGTGTAGTCCGACATTTGGATCCTGCAGATCTTTCAGTTGTAAATAAAAGTGTACTACTAGTAGTAGTAAATTTCCATATATGCAGAGTTTATGGTTATAACAACATCTAATACTTTGGATAACATCTATTAACCCTTCAATACTTTTTTTTTTGTTTAAACATGGAATCTGAGATTTTTTTGACAAGCTTGGAAGAGCAAACAATTTTTTTTCTTTAATTTTTTTTTTTAATTCTTTATAATCATGGCCTTTCTGGACACATTCGGTTTTCTGATAGGTCCAGCCAATTATAATAAGTATATCATTTAAAAATCACTCTGTGGAAGGACAAACATAATAATACCAAATAATGCATAAGCTTTGTACATTTAACTAATAAAAATATGAGAAGAAAATAAGTGTATAAGAACAAACATAACGATACCACATAATGCTCGAGTTACGTACATTTAAGTATAAAAATACGAGAAGAAAATAAGCCTAAGTACAAGCTGGCAGTTATAAAGCTTTGGCATAATTGGCAATGAGTAGGTATAGCACCAGTTGTTAATGGCTAAATAGATTAAAAAATAATAATTATACTTTAAGCATCCATATTTTCATGTTTTTAACAGAGCAAACTATTATGCTCCTACATAAAAAAGTCTTTTATGCATCTCACAGGCTCATAAATTGTATAATAAATACAGGCATCACTTTTTCTTGTTCTGACATCCCTATTATCTACAAGTAATACATTATTAATTTGTTTATACATAAAATTTAAAATGTGAGCAATACGTCTTTAGCAAGGTATGATTATTTTTGAGGACACATACATAATAGCAGTAGGAAATTAAATTGGTGACTTAAATCATATACATAAGTCTAGATTTTGAAGTTATTGCAATTTGTTCAATGAAACTGTATTCAATTTATAGATAAAGATACCACCATAGTCTATAAACAGTAGTACCATTGCTTTGTACATTCTCAAAGCCAAAATTTCCGTGATACATATTCTTACTTTTTGTAATACAAATATTTTATGCGAGATAAATTTGATGGTGTTATTTATTTGATTAGTGAAATATAAGGTTTTTTCAATTAGAAATGATTAAAAAATAATTATGACTGTGACATACCATGGGGAAAGGGTATTCCGTACTGGTATCTAGCATTACAGTGAATGTCTTTTTCATTCAAATGATATGTTCCTAGAAATGTTAATAAATTCAAACATCAATATTTATTGTGATTCTAAAGAAATTCTTCCTTTTGGTAATAAGATAACTGTCGGTTCTAATATATCATAAATCTTGAACTAAAAATTATATTTTCTACCTGTTTGAAGTCGGAATATCCAGAAGATATTGTGTTTAACATAATGTCTCAATCTTTGATAGAAGTCGCAAAAATGTATTGTTTCCATGACAACCAAATGCCTGCTGTAGGTAAATTATGGAAATACAAAGTTACATCGACATTCCAAATATGGGCATTTTCTAATGAAATAATCTTTCTCGAAGGATAAGTGGGGACAAAAATTTAGTGTAGGATATCTTAACAGTATTTTTCTTAATTAAGTTCTGTCGCCATAAATATTACGCATAGGATACTACTCTTCGGAGCATCCTTTCCTAGTGTTGAGTCACAGTCTTAGCTCTATAAGATCCTTTTCTATGGTGGCAACTTTTCTATTTTTCTTGTGGAAAAAGGAATCAGACAAGAGACATTCTTTCCTGCAAAATATCTGGACCAATCCAGAGTTCCGATTGTACTGGATCTAAACACTCTCTTACATAATTAATGACATAAACAGAAAAGTACTTCAACATACCAAGAAACACAACGTAATTGTAAGACCATGGTTCGTTTGTGTGTACGAATATATAACTTTGAGATTACGTGACTTTGGTGTGAGGGTACATGTCACAGAAAGAGAGAATAATTTCACTGTGAATATATATTTTCCGGAATAAACCAGACCCGCTTATCCCGTATGGAGGAAGTTTATATTCTTTCTGATTTCAGATAATTACACTTTTAAGGCTGTATGCCTTAATCCGATTTCACTCACGATTTTGAAAATGTCAGTATCACGAAGGGGGGATAAGGCTTATCATATAAATGTTATATACCATTGGAAAGGATTATTTAAATGCTCTCTCAGATGGCATGTAGCATTCATTCGTATTCCTGATTAAGACGTAGACATTAACAAATTCCTATGGGCCAAAATCGCCTTGTGGGATCAGATATACATTATATCTATGCTTATGGTGGAACAGAAGCTTACGACTATGACAGGCATGCCAGCCACTGAGTCATTTCCGTGGAACATTAGGACTTAACAATTAAAAAAAAAATCACATTCAAACATACTATTTTTTTCTCCTCAAAATACAGCAGAAAAATCGCCAAAAAAAATCTAACATTTTTGTTGTGTTTTGGCCATCAAATCCATAAGGGCGACCTACCCCCCCCCCCCCCCTTACAATACATATTATCTCATCTGATTGGAACGAGTCTGAAAAAATTACCCAAAATATAAATTTAAAAAACCACGGATTTCTGGCATACCTGCTAGTAAAATCCATAGATAGCAAAATGCAAGCTTTGCAGGATAAAGGGGAGTGAAGAAAGGTTCTTATCATCACTCCCAGTACAAGAACAATAACTCAGAGAGCTGCTACTCACCGGTGGGGATGTTGAGGGCCATGATGGCCTCGTCGGTCATGCCGTCTAAGTACTTGACCAGCGAGCGCAGGCTGTTACCATGGGCAGCAATCAACACCCGCTGACCCTTCTGCTCGGGGCGAGCACGCAGAAAACAGGCAAGAAGAGTCCATCAAGTCAGTGGCCAGAGGTGCTCGCGTCAGACACAAGCCGTTATCACAACATTGAACCCAAACAACGGGGAAAACAACGGCATGGCATTGGGTGCTGGGCAGCAGGCGTACTCATTTGGTCGGTCAATAATCAGGATTCACATCCCACGATTTATACCTCGAGTTATAGTATTTTCGAAAATTGTTTAAGTGTCTTTTTTGTTGAGAATTCCTATTCTTTTTCGTCAGTTGTTAGTGGTTCTTTTAAGGGTGTATCAGACTTTTCTTAGAATTTAATTAAACGAGCTTAAATTCATATACGATAGATGCAAACATGACAATCATTTGCAATGATTGTCACATGTTTCGATTTGTGAGACCGCTGCTAAACAATTCAATCATTTAATGGAAAAGGTAAAGAACATAAAATTGCTTCTCTTCTTTGGGGAGACAAATTGTACAATTTAGTTCCTGCCGCCCAACACAAAACTGTAAAACACAGGTTTGATTGATTTGTCAGCCAATCAAATATTACGATAATTACATCAAAATAAATTGGGTATTTATATGAATGCATTCGATAGAAAATATGAATACTTCAAGCAGGAGAGGAAGAGGACTGCTTTACAACTATCTATTAATGATTCGGTCAAGAGATAGGAAGTTGATTCTAAACTGGAAGACTAGGACAACTCTACCGTCAGAGACAACTTTGAAGGAATTGTCATGCTTGATAATACAGTTATGGAATTTGGTTTTATGAAAGTAGGTGAGGTGGGGAAACTAAGGTATTTTGGCATTGGGATATATATGAATATCCAGATTGTACCCTGGATATATACGAACAATATTTAAACACTGGGGTAAGCTAACGGTGGCGAAAAACACTACGATCATGTGCCATTTATATCTACAATAACCTGGGAATGTGACGCTAATCTGGGTAAGCTAGGGGAGTCGTCTTGTGATAGGAGCTTAACGGAAGCATTGCAGTTTATGAGCTTTGCTGCTGGAACAGAAATTGTGTTAATTTATTTGTAGCGCCACTGAAATTATGATTTGCGAAGCTAAAATTATTCACTTTTTTTTAAGCAATGAAAGAAAAACTTAGATATTCCACTAATTGATTTTTCATTGCAATGACATTCATTTTCGCGTCTAATTTGTATACAGCGCTCCCTCACGTTCCTGACTTAATAATGGTACCACTTTCATTTTTACTAATTGTTTTCTGTCTGGACTAAATTGTACCACCACTGCTTCTAAGGTCTTTGATCAGAGGGTCCATCGGCCGGGGAAGGTTGTGACTCATTACTGGGCCACGTAATCACATGTGAAGGTAATTAATGTTGCACAGAAATGAGGACAACAATGCGGTCTTTTTGAGAGGTGGGACTGTAAATGTCAGCCAAGGCGAGGTACAAACTGCATCCACAGCCTCATGTTAAGTGGAATAGCTCGGGGAAAGAGTAACAGTCATTTTAAAGTCAAATGTCTGATCAAACTTGTTAATCATCAATGCAACATGCAAATAAGATTTAATTGAAAGAAAATGATAAATGCATTCGACGACGTGTTTATGAGTTAGCAGATGGCAAAAAAAACAAACACCATCAAATGATAAAATTTAACTCTGAAAGCAGTTCCAAAGCAGTTGTCAGTCAGGTGTCAGGTAATAAAAATCATGAGTATTATTTCGAAGGTCAGCGATGTCCGTATTGCTTTGTCATGAAGAGTATTATAGTTTTACTGTTTTTCCCTCGGAGAGTATTTAGTTTGAAAAGGGTATGATTACTTCACTTTATATTGCTATCAAACATCATTCTTGTCATCATCTAAGTTAACAACGAATTTCCCCGTTTGCTTGCTGCCGCCCTTATGCATGATTAAAGTTTAATTTAAAGAAACCAAGATAAGAAAATTGGGGCAGTTTCAAATTATGAATCAGCCAAAAAACTTTGGAAAACAACTACCTAAATGGACAAACTTAGAGGCTTGATTCATATCACGCTTCTCATATTTTGAGGGATCGCCAAAACAAATGTTTTATCAAAATATATATCAGTTAGACCAATTGCCAGCCGAACGATACTAACGTAAAATAGTCTGCTAAGTGATGCAGCAGCTACAACAAAAATTGTCCCGTGGGCATTTACTTGCGATATTTGCCTATGTTTGACCAAGTAAAATATACTTTTTAACAGATTAAAAAATGAAGATTTGGGTAAATTAGTTTTTTTTATTTTCAATTTAGCAAAATTAATGTAAGATATAGACAAAGCAACTAAACCGCTGAAGCTTGAATAATATTTAGAAACTCAAAGAGAAACCAAAATCAATCTAACGAGCATTTCAAAAATAAGAACTATCGGTTTTATTAATAAGCAAGTGAATATTGCAGAACAAAAGTGAAAGTAACATTCAATCTGTTTCGCGAACTAAAACTATCCAAAAATGACATGTTTGCCATTCCCTAGCACGGACCTTATGTACACAACAGATTCTTTAGCTCTGTTTTTAAAAGTAAGATCTATTAAACGTAAGAATGCCATCCGTTACTTTTGCCTTACTCCTTTGAATGAATATTAATTGGCTGTATACTATAGGCTTTGGACACTTTCTGAATAGAATAGCTCCCACCACCCTGGTGTCTGAATAATTCCTAAGGATTAAACCTGAACTGACAGGAAGCCACCCGCGCAGAAAAATAAATGTTTGGAAGCTGTTTTCTAGTGTCAACCATAATTCAACTATAAAGTTCAAAAGCCACCACAAAAACAAGGTAACACAAAATTTCACCAGGTCTCTTTTTTTTCCAAATCATCATGACATCATCACATTTTCAGAAAAAAAACTTAATCATAAGAACTTCATGGCAATCTGGAATGTACAAAGGTCCACCAAAAAACCTAGCAGCTATTGAGTGGGGAGAGGGTGGTGGTAGGGGGCGGATTGGACCCTTCTTGACATGACTCCTCCTGCTGTGGTGGGTTAGAGTGGGCACAAAACCAGCGAGCATAGTCTGTTGCCGATGACAGCGGCCTACAGGCGCTGGCTCCTTGGCCGGGTCCCCTCATGTTACATGGTGCATCCCCGCGAAAGGTAATGGGCGAGAACAAAATCACCGAATTAAATGAGGAACTTCAATTTGGTACTCAAACATCCTTAGTGACAAAACAAAAATTGCACAAAAGGAAAACTCGGAAAAAAAGGGAAAATGTCTGACTACGCTACATTGTTAATTCTTCTACTCTATGTACTTTATTTTGAAAACTAGACTTAGGTTTGGGAATACAAATGAGGTGGTCGTGGGAGTTTACGCCAACTGTTCAAAGTAGTATAGATAAGATTAAATCTGGTTTACTTGATTACAAATCTTAAGGCGCTTATGCTACTAATGGTGTTAATACATAAGGGTGACTATCAATAAGCATTTCAAAACTTGTCAAAAATATAAAAAGCAGCTTAAAATAGGTAGACAAGCTCAGAAATTGCATGAAAGTTACATTTATAAAATCTTAAATGTATAACGGGAAAAGGGTATGATAAAACTATAGGGTAGACATTTTGTGAAAATTGTAATGGTGTTAGAAAAATACTTAAAAATTCTTAATCCTAAGTGAATAACTGAGTCGTTTCTCTTACGCACCATGATTTCAGGAACAATGACGTCGTACCAGAAGGGGAGCACCCGGTGAATGGTATCCTTCAAGCACTCGGCCTTGGGGATGAGCTGTTTGTCCACGTACTGAAAGTCATAACCAGTTGCTGTAGTATAACAGAAGTAGGACAGCATGAATTGTCATATATACCGGCATGTAAGGCGTCCAATTATGTGCTTTTCTAAGTGGTTCTGGCCAGTCAAATAGATAAGTAGAGGGCAACTTTTTACACGGTGCGCTCCAGTATTCACGCTCATTCATTGTACTATAACATGTTCACAAATACATTACAAAATATTCAAATATGAAATGTTCATCGTATATTCATGGGTATATAACAGGCAGTTTAATCTGACAAGTTTGTCTCCATCTCTTACTTGTGTAGGGTAATTCTACAGTAAACCACCTACAATCTTTGACACTGTCCCCGCAAAGTGGGAATTGTTTATCAAAATTGCCCTTGCAAATATAGACGATTCGGATGTAGCCTTATATTACCTGGTATTTTGGGTCCAGACCGGGCCACCTCTCGTCGGTCTCCTCCACGGCCGGGGGCGGGGTGTCAAAGGAACGACGCCAAATCTGAAGTGTAGCAATTAATTAAAACGAATGACACATGCAAGAATGTGTTAGGCACTATGCTTTATCATTCGAATATTCATAAACCAGAAAAGATAGCCTATGAATACATCTGATTTTCCCAAGTTTTCCAAAGTATAATTTCATGGGAATTCTGTGGTAGCAGCTTTTTTTCCCCCAGGGAATTGTCCGAAAAACTAGCTTTTGAACACTTACCAAGAATTTGTTCTGGGTGAAAACGACAAAACCTACCGTAGTCAATATCTTGAGGAAAAGAAAGTAGAATTCCGATCATTTCAAAATTCAACGACCATTTCTAACTCTTTCAAATTCCATCACTTTTCGACGACAACTTTAATTTTCTATTCACTTTTTTAGCCTCAGGGTAATCCCTATCAGAATTTAATTTGAATTCACAGGACAAGCTATATAATCCATGGCTAATGGTAGCCGTGACCCACCTTGACCTGGTCCTCGCCGTGCTTGGCGGCCGTCTCGGCCTTGTTGAGGCCCTGCAGCGCGCCGTACATCCGCTCGTTGAGGCGCCAGTGGCGGACCACGGGGATCCAGTGCAGGTCGAGCGCGTCCTGGATGTGGTACAGGGTCTTGATGGCACGCTTCAGAACACTGGTGTAGGCAATGTCGAACTGGAAGCCCTTGTCCTTCAGCATCTATCAAAAGAAGAAGGTCCATACTCTGGTTATGCCTCGGAAATGTAAAAGGGTAGGGTTATTAAAGGGAAGTAGAATGAGGAAAACTAAAAGTGAAATCATAGACATACATAACATTGTTATGTATGTCCATGGTGAAATCAAACAACACAATGCTACTTGCTGGGGAATAAAGAGAGAAAGAGCAAGAGCTATGCAACGAATACCGGTACTAATTTATGTAGGTAGGGGTACACTGAGATATATCAACTGGTTTTAAGTAGATAATTGATCCCCTTGATCCTGGAAAAAATATAATTATCACTGACGCCAAAAGCTTCCAACATTTAGGTCCGTTAAATTAAGGATATCCTCATTTCTCTCCCCCTAACATTTTTGTTAATAAGTGTGCTAAATTATTTAATGTTAGACTATATTTTCAAGACTGAATTCTGAAGATACAGTATGGTATCCAAGAGTGTCTTGACGCTCTATCATGATTGATTATATGATTTTTTTTATTATTATATTGTTTACCTACTATTCTAACAACATATCCATGGGTCCTTGTCATGAAAAATGAAGAAAAACTGTGAAAAAGCGCGGTCAGGCGTTTGAGCTAGAGTATATTGGTGGCCTGAGTAACATGAAGCTCTCCAACACACCGAGCCTGAGGTCTCTATAACTCATGAAAACTCCAGCATTCTAAAAACAACAAAAAAACAAATTCTTTCCACAGTGTTTGTACATGTCTAGTCTACCGTCGGGCGACTAACATTAGATAAAAGCAGACTTTATCAAAGAAATGCCACTGGTGTCTCGAACCTGTGCAATAATCTGAACTTTACTGTCTCATATTTGAATCTGTAATTAATGTAGACGTGCTTATGGTAAAGGTCAAACATTATTAGGCCTGGGCAAAAAACACTCGTCAAGGCTAACATCAGTACTCTCCAGGGCTGTGAAGGAGACCCTGTGCATGTCTATTACTGTGTGGGAGCCTGGAGCAGTCCGCGCCGGCCCCTGCTCCGGAGAACTGGGTCTCCGGAGTATATTTGGGACCTCCAGATCAGGCTCCCAAGCTCCCATACTCCACAGCTGTGAGACTCCCACCTGCCTATTGACCGCCAGGTATGAGGTTTGGGGTAAAGACTTGAATAAAAACAGGCACTGAAGTTACTAGTGGAGCAATTTGCAGTGTTGCACCTGTAACATTGCTATAGCTGTATATAGATGTAAACATACCAATGTATACTATCAAAAACTACACATTAATACCAATGTATCAAAAATAACACATTAACAGTGTTTTAGACTACCTTTATTATATCATACCCTCATACTCTCTAATCAGCTCTTAACAGAAATGCGTAAATGATGGTTAACAAAAGCATTTATTCCATACCAACTTTGTAGCGCCTATACCTTCAGCATTGTCCTGCCCTGTGAGCAAATGTGGAATAACTGATGGTGTTATTGCCCCGCTGGTGAATAATGTTTTTCATGGGTTAATGAGTTATTTCTCAAGGTTATTGGTATAGAATAAAACAAGAACTAACCTTGGGAGCACTCAGCCATGATTATTGCCCCTTGTCAAAGGTCTCGGGCAAAGCCCTCGACCCTTCAACAGTGGGGCAATAATCAAGGCTACGTGCCCCCTTGGTTAGTTCTGTGTATGTATGATGGCCAAAAAAGGAATTGGCCACCTGGGCCGATTCAACAATGATTTCCATATTTTTCATGGGTCCTGATCAAAAATCATAGGCCATTGGCTGACAGGCAGGCGTTAGTCTCAAACAGTGAAAACCTGATGTATTATAGAATTATTGTTTAACTTTAAGGGCAGGGCTCACGGAATTTTAAAATCACTGGGTGTCCACAGGATACCCAAACTGTGACGTATGGGTGTCCGGCACATAATCTAGGGGGTCTAATAGACTAAGCATTAATATTGGGGATTGAATTCTAGTGGACACCCAGAGGGTCCTGTCTGGGTGTCCCGGGGCTTTAGAGGGTGGACAGGACACCCAGGACGCTGGATTGGTGAGGCCTGAAGGGTCTAGTTATTTAGAACTTACGTTTTGGTAGAGTGAGAAGAGTTAGGATTTCTAGACAATTTATTTAGTAATTTAGTCTTTGACTGAAAAGCTTTTGAGAAATCAGCATTTAGATCGCTTCCTAAATCAAGGAAGAATACCGGGTACTGAAATACTTAATAAGGCGGGTGGCGAACAATAATTTCGCACGTCTGCTTGGAGAGTAAATGTTTTTTGAGCTGTACATTTCGATAAATCATAACCAAGATTGTGGCGTGAGAGTCTAGGCTAATAGGGTTTACTATAGAAAATGGCTATTGGTACTTTTTCGCATTGAAAAATGAGACTTTGGTCCATTATTGTGAGCACTTAAAAGAAAAAGTTGAATAACTGGAGATGGACTATTATATTTCAGATAGACAAGAATCATAATACCACATATGCAGCAAGCAATGGGAAAAAATGTATTTATATATTTCCTGACCATATTTACTAAATTTTATCACTGGTAAGTAAAAATAATGAAACTCACACAACGAAGCAAACGCCAGGAACATGTAAAACTTGGCAAGAAACATCCAATGTTTTATCACAATAAGTCAAGTATACTTTCGCCTCTCTTGCAAGTTAGTACTATAATAGATAGACCCGTCCTTATTTTATACAATCGTCATTTTGATAAATTTTAAAATCTTAAACATTGAGCAAATTACTGGCCGTTATTAAACCATGGCTCAAAAGATATATTTTGAGGTTTGCTAGGTTAATTCTCAAGGCTGCAGGCATATATATACTTCATTCCATAAAAAACGAATTACATTTTTTTTTTCATTAATGTGTTCGGCTTCCTTAATTCACTTAGTAGTTCACCATAGATACCAAACCGTCAAATAGATTTTTTTTTTCTAAATATTTTCTTTGAATATTGCATTTAATGTCGCTAGTGCGCCAAAACTGGCAACTCTACTCTACCAACGAGACCCAGAAAGTGTTGAAAATATTCCAAATATCTCCTAAAAACATTTTTAGCATCTTAAATACATGTTCTTGCTGTTTTATGGTTTTCTATGCACTTTAAGGTCAATTTTTTTGGATTTTGGATTTTTTAGGGTTAGGGCAGGGCCAAACAAGTCATAATGTCTGTCCTAGAGCAGAGCTTCCATGAGAGGCGAAATGGTCTTAGGAATTTGTCATTAAGTATGAATAGAACTATGTCAAAAAGTGCATCAAATGTTGTTATGTCTTTATATAAAAATACTAGTTATTGAAGTGATCTGGGAGACTAGATGTTTTGAGGGGTTGATTTTCTCCTAGACAGGCTCTACGATCAGGAAGTCGCCATGCGGTGTGCTAGTTCAAGTGATTGATACTGGGGGCATTCCCACACAGTTAAGACCACTACAATTATATCAATTAAGTGCATTTTATGTCATATTGTTCAAGTTCAATGCATATAACGTTATGTCACTGTTGCCAAGTGCCACAAAGTCCCAGAGACTATCTCCGACCTTTAGTACACATTCACTTGCACTGTTGCCGGGCACCGGTATTATTCTATTTGCACAGGTGGTTTTGACAGACACCATCACTTGTCGAAAAAGATGATTTCATGACCATTTTGAAACTTGAAATTTCCAAACACTTAGCTGGTTCCCGGCAAAATGTACACAATCACTATGGAAAACATCCTCACCGTCTGAGGACCAGCATTTTTTTCTCATAATAAGAGGACTAGAGGCGAAACATCATTCCACGTCTAAAAAAATAGGGTAGGTAGGGTCTAGGGTTACCTGAACACAACAATTTTTTAGGGGGCCTTACCGTTACTTGGTTGTCATAACAAAGCGATACACCAACCTCCCTCATTCATCAGACAGAATCATCGGCCTAGTCATAGACATTTTTGGTCATCAGTAGTAGTAGTAGTAGAAGTTTTATTGACATCTGGGAGTCATATACACTGATCTCATGTGTCATACATATACAGCAATCATATACAAACATACATCAATACAAGTAAACATGAACAGATAAGACAGTTAAACGAAACAAAAATAAAAAAACAAGATGATATTTGCAGAATCAGTTACCAATGCATGGTTATAAGCCGTATAAACCATATACATGGCAAGAACTGGCAACAACTTTACTATGTACAAATCTTTGTGCATTAATTGGACGGCAGGGTAACACCTGAGAACACAGATCTATTTTCAAAATATATACAAGACTTAGAATACACAAACTTTGGCATGGGGTAGCACCATGAAAATGACTAGTTTATGCATCAGACAGTTTATGGTCTAGGTTTGTGATGTACGGATTTCTCTTTTCCTAAAGGCTGTGTACACATACGTAGCAAGAGCTGCCACAACTTTCACATCTTTGTTTTCCATTAATATGACAAAAAGGTCGTCCTTTGTAGTGGATGTAACAGTTAACATTAATGAAGACAGAAGAGTTTCTCTTTCCTGATTATATAATGGGCACTCTAGGAGGAAATGTTTTTCATCTTCTATCAATCCTGTGTTACAATGGATACATATTCTGTCCTCCTTGTTTATTTTTGGTTTGACATGTCTCCCTGTCTCGATAGCTAAAGAATGTGAGCTCATTCTAAAATGGGCAACTGCTGTCATATGCTTGAGGTTCCTTAGTTGTAGCAAGTAATTTTCCATACAGTAATCTTTTTTAAATGTTCGAAAGGTTCTCAGTTTACCATCAATGTTTCCTGTTATTCTAGCCATACATCTTTCCATGTGTTCAGTATGCATCTTTTCTTTAATAATAGCAATTACTTTGATTCTTTCATTGTATGGAGCAGTTACAAGTGAGTCAGGTTCTGAGATGTCTAAGTCCGCTAATAATTTAGTGACCTCTGTCCACCAGTTATTTTGCCCATAATTATGTAATCTTACAAGAGTGTCTAAGGCGTTTCGAACAGGATCGTTTTCTTGTAGGTTTGCCAGTCTTAGCCAATACTTAATGACGTTAACATTTCTTCTAAGTTGTAGAGGAAAACGACCAGAGTCACTCAGCACTGCATCGGTGGGTGTTTGGGGCCTCACCCCTATAGTACTTTTAATGAATCTAAGGTTGAATTTCTCCAATTTCTCATGCTCTTTAACTTTATAACATATCTCAGATCCATATTCCAATATTGGCAGAATTTGACTGTCAAAGACTTTAAAAGACAATTTAGGGGATAATTTGCCTAACACTTCACCACTTAGTTTCCTAGCTTTATGTTCGGCTCTTTGGGCCTGAGTTATGAGGTGATCTGGGAAAGAACCCAAAGGGTCCTTTAGGTGTGTATTAAATATGAAGCCTAAATACTTATATTCTTTAACAACGTCTACTGTACTGTCACCTACTTTGAAAACTAAATCCTCACAATTTTTCTTGTTGAATATAAGGACTTTTGTTTTCGCTAGACTAACTATCATATGCCATTTTTTGCAGAACTCAAACATACCATCAATCTGTAATTGTAAACCTTCTGCAGTATCTGAGCATAGAATTAAATCATCTGCATAGAGGAGATATTGTACCACACTTTCATTTAACACAATTCCACGATTTGTCTGTAAGCAAATTTGTAAGTCATATAGATACTCAGTAAATAGTTTAGGGCTGATCATACCTCCCTGAAGAACTCCACATAGACTGTCAATTTCTGTACTCAAAACACCATTAACTTTTACATTGCACTTTGACCTCTCATACATACTCTGTAAGACCTGGAGAAAGTTTCCGCCCACTCCCCGTTTTCTTAACTTATAAAGTAATGCAGATCGATTTACATAGTCAAAAGCTTTTGTAAAGTCCACAAAGCAGACAAACAGTGGTTTTCCTACAAATTTTTGTTTCATTATTAGGGAATATAAAATATGCCTCAAAGTCAAACTACAAACTCGCTCGCTCCGTAATCATATTTACAGTGGCGTAGCCAAGGGGGGGGGGGGGGGGGGGGGTCCTGGGTGTCTGGAACCCCCTATAATTCCCCAATATATAAGTAAATCATAAGAAATTCTATGAAAATGTAGGTCGGAACCCCCTTAATTTTGCTGGGAACCCACTCAACGACAACGAGTCAATAAATGATTAGTATATTTTGGGGACCCCCTTTGTCTTTGATTTTAGGGCTGGCTACACCCCTGATTTATGTTCTATTCCACTTACAATAGGCTTGTGCGTGGTTACTGGTAGCACTTAGAACGTTGGACTATCTAAGCACATGCTCAGCGCCACAACGCCTCGAATTCAGAGCCATCCTCCTCCCTGTTCAAAATCAAAGGAGTTAAGAACTTGAGTTGAGTGACAGCTCCCAACTGTGAACAGTGGTTCTCACCTGGCCGGCCGATTTCGCTTCATCTTCACCGCTTGGCGCCAAGTCAGCGTCAAACCAGCCACAGAATCGGTTCTCCTTGTTCCACGCACTCTCTCCGTGCCGCACCATTACAATAGTGTACTTCGCCATGGTTATTTCTTGGTTTTTCCCTGCCACCACTTTCCTTCCCGTCCGCCGGCCTCAACAAACGTCCTTGAGAACCACCTGGCAATGTCAGCTTCCCCCGGTCACGTGACTGCAGGTTTCAAGCCTCCTCTACTGGAGAGTTCCCCGTCGTCTGCTCGAGAACACGCAAGCCAGACGGCAGGTAGTCTTTTGTTTATATTTTGCTTTTGACGACTATTCTCAGTACAGAAACATGACATGTATCTTAACAGTATAATGTATAAGAAGCTTATGTGTTTACTGATAACGCCGACCAAGTTTTAATTCATTTCTCTAGGCCTAGGTCATGAAAGGGAGGGGGCGTGGCACATCATCTGGCAGAAATCTGGGATTTAGATCTAGATTTCAGCTTGCACAGTGGCGTAGCCAGGCCTGAGGGGGGTTCCTGTGTGTCTGGAAACCCCTTAATTTCTCCAAAATATAAGTTAAATATAAGAAATCTTGCCAAAATGGAAGTCGGAACCCCCTTAGATTTATCTGGAACCCCCTTTGGCTTTGATTTCAGGGCTGCCGCTGGCTACCCCCCCTGTTGCAGGTGCCCCCCGCCCGCCCCCACTGGCCCCATGGTAGATGGGGCAAATTCCCAGCTAATGCAGCATTTTATTTTATCTCATAGTACCGTACTATATATTACGGGCATATAAAAGAAAGACTACTGTTCCCTCTTTATTGCAATCCATGGCTTGGCAGAGCTTATTGCGGAGAGTAATGAAAATACGTTTGCTAAATTGATCCAAAGTAGATCTAGATCTATGTACAGCGGGATCAGGAGACAAATCGCCCTGATCATTAAAATCATACGTTTTATTTCAGTCAATTAGTGCCGCATGCTTCATGCCAATCCCTATATCTCTCGTCCGTACAAATTGTTACAAGAGTATTCTACATCAGCTGGTTATTAAATTCAGAGTTATCTGTACAACAAATATTGATGGGCCTGTAGGCTACTTTAAATACACTTTCTAAAGCATGACAAATATTTCAAACATTTAAATTTAGTTTGTGTCTGTATTTTTTCTCTCTTTTTTTGTTTGAAATGTTTGGATTTAGATATAATGAAGTCAAGTTTGATTTGTACCTGTAAAAATAACCCGAATAAAAAAAACTATAACCGTAAGCTGGTCACTTAATATATCCTTAAACGAGACAAATCTATATAAATAAAAACACTAACACTTATATTTCCATATTTGTACTTTAAACAACCCAGATCTTTCTAAAGTCACTCATATATTTTATCTAAATGTAAGTATGATTAGATAGAACAATATATTGGACTATATTTCATACATGACAATGAATTCCGCTCTACAAATTGAATATTTTTGTTTATTGATTCCATCTCCTGAGTATACAAGATCTTCCGACAGATTGAATATGCATAATACATGTAATTAATGCAGGTAGCCCAAAATCACCTGTACATGAAAGATTTATTTTGCTATCAGCCTATGGAATTACATGTACATGTGCATATCAGTATCGCTCGTGCTGGACAGCTACAGATTTTGAGGGGATCTTGGCTCATGGCTGCCACCTAGTGGAAAATATGGGTACTAAAGATAGATGATGACAATTAGGTCTCTTCTCTTTCTGTAAGGGTAAGCAGATCTTGAATTTATGGCTAATAGTGGATATATAAAGATCATATCTGATTATACGTCTTCAGTGATAATGTTAGAAAAATTTAGCATGCAACAATGGTGCACTCCCTATCAATTTTACAGTCACATATTTTCACTCTGAAGGCAGTGATGCGACATTGTTCAAACCGATGAATATATCAGAAGCAAGCCGATTTCTGGACAACGGTTTTTCTGTCGTTCCAGAATCGGTTTGGCAATTAAACCGGTTGGTCCTAAAATCATCAGTCCAGAATTGGTCCGATACCCATGATCCAAAGTAAAACTGGAAACTGATTATTTCCTTGTATCCAGGATAACAAATTAATAGGAAAACAGTGGAAAAAATTGGTTCATTAAATTATCAAAATTGTAGAAATATTGTATATTTCATGAATAAAAATTTTCAGTACAACCAGATATATATATCATTAATCTTCTGTTTGATTAAAAAACAGTAAAATATTTGTCGAGAAGCATTAAAAAATATATCCTGTGAAAGAGAATTTATTTTGATATATTGTGGTAACAATTTCGTTCTATGATTCTAAAAAAATGATGAAAAAACATTGAAAATGCATGACATAATAAAATCGGTCCACAATCGGTCCAAAAATATTAAAGTCTAAATAATTTTGTCAGTCCATTGTCGTTTTGAAATCGGTTGGACTTTTTTTCTATTTCAACTGTCGGTTCTAAAATCGGTTCTACAAAATTGATTCTGAAATCAGTCCACTGTCGCTCTTGTTTCGTCGTGTAGTGGATCACCGCCTTGATGCACCATTTTTGGTTCATTTTGATTAAATCAAAATTCCTAATGTGCCATGGGCGTATTGATCACAAAATTAATGTGACACTTATAATTCTAATGAGCATGGCGCGGCCCTAAAATTTTCACTGTATCTTAAATAATCTTAGTCAAGGCACAATGTCATAAACAAACCCGTGATTGAAAAAACTTCTTTTTAAATACGATGTCATGAACAAACCCGTGATTGAAAAATCTTCTTTTTAAAAACGATGTTAGTCAGGATTAATGCGGAAATATATTAAACTCCTGACAGAAACTCTGAAGTTGTCTCGAACAAAAAAATAATAATAATAAAAAAAAAAAAAATCGATGCGACATAAAATATTAATATTGAAAGTTATTTGAGGTAATAACATGGAGAAATCTGAAATCAGACAAACATCTGAAAACTGCAGACTCATACAAAGGTTCTGCTGTGGGCGTTGGGGGGGGGGGGGGGGGACGTTGTCGTTGGTGAGGTTTCACAAGTGGAGCTTTCGCCTATATTTCCAATATAATATAATATATATGTATTTTTTTTCATGCTGAATACATACGTGTGACAAGCACTGCAAAGTAACGTGCAGTCTGCCTGTCCATGTTCACGACTATTGTTTATCCTTTATTACATGCATCAAGTGCATGCACGCTACACCCATTGTGAATAACAACCAGCCATGTATGTTGTAATTTCAGGTCCGTACCCAGGGTCTCCTGTTGGGGGGGGGGGGGGGGGGGGGTGAGGTTCCTTAAGTGGAACTTTTAGTTATAATTTCAATAATTTCTTCTTAAAATGGGGGGGGGGGGGGGGGGGGGGGAGGGTGGCGAGAGTCCCTAAGTGGAACTTTTCATCAATTTCTTACAATTTTTATATGGATTTTTGATTGGATTTTTGAAGGAGAGGTGGGACGTTTGGAAAAAATCTTTTGGAGGGGGGTGGGCCTGGGTAATGTTAAGCTCAACGCTAATTTACTGGTTTAAAACAGTATACTGTTCTATACATAGAACAACTAGCGCAACCAACCAATTACATCACTTAATGCTTTCATGGTGCACCGTAATCCCCCTACTCCGAGAGACCTTTAAAATCAAACACAACTATACAAATACATGCAGGGCATGCAGTCTATATAGGGAAGACATGGACGGCAGGTTTTCTAGGGCACGGCTGTGAATGTAGGTGAATCAAAGGACTCGGGTCATGGCTTATGGTAACAGGCAGGCCTACCTACGTACAGTCTCAGTTCATGGCCAGGTAAGCAACTGGTCATACTTATATTTGACTATATATTCAAGAGCTTACCCTCTGCAAACGATCCAACACAATGCATTAGCTGCATGTTAAAGATCAAGCAGATTGGAACCACCTTTATATCACCACGCCTTAATGCGTAGCAGCACCACCACAGAGGTATCATTTCATCTTGTCTTTTCCATTGGCCTTTTCTAAGGACGTGGATGTCTATCAAATCGAGCAGCAGTTGCCGTGGGCATGTATTATTGATCAGGTTTAGGTGTGGAGTTCGATCGCTTCTTGCACAGGCCTATTAGCATACATACACATTCAGTGCCAGGCTGCTGGTGTCCAGTTATAAGAGAGTCTATGGTTATGTCGACGTGTGAATGCGGGTCTAGCGGCAATTACTTAATCTGAAAATATATACATGGATATCTACCATGACCCAAAGCTAACACCACATTCGAGTGTAACTTCCAGCCACGATCTATTTATTGTTCAGTGGAGATGTGCATATTAATGTAGCAAGAATATTAAGAATTTAAATGTCTATTTCTGGTAAATTGTAGGGTGATGCAATGGACAACCACATCAGCTCCATAGCCTAGATCTACATCTCTATGCGTCTAAGGTATATTATGCTTCCTCATTGCTCTACGACCGATAGGATGCCCTATTAAAAGATCTACAGGTAAGTCCATATATAGATAATCTGTAAAACCTGATTGAATACTTGAGGCGGTGCTACTCATATAAACACTTCTCGATCAGAGGGGATCGTTCTACACTGCATTGGTTTAAACTATATATCCACAGCTGATCAAATATATAATTATATATGCGCAAATATATTTAAGCAATATGTAAGAAAACATGAAAGCTGGTGCCCGGTGTGTACACCAATAACCCATTGCTGGTACCCAGTGGCCCAGAAAAGTGGTTCTTCTCCTAAATTCCCTCATGACTGCTAGTGACGTGCAACTATAAGTTAATGAAATTTGGTTGAACGATAACATAGATATCCATATATAAAAAAACCGGTATTCTTTTATCCCTCTTCATTTCATTTGGAAATTTCCCAAATCTGGAGTTGTGTTAGTATCATATGAACTATTTAACTATACCATAAACATATGGTGCTGTTGTCTAAACTCAAATTATTTGTTTTTGTAATGTGGACATATCATTTCAATTTCCTCAGTGACAATTTTAAAGATGATGACCGACAATAACTTGGTGCTGGTCACCGACATCTCCGGGTTCATCGCCAGCAATGTGGCGCACGTGCTGCAGAGCGCCGGGTTCCGGGTCAGGGGCACGGTGCCCAACCACGACGTCTGGGGCAAGATCAAGAGCGTCTTCCAGGCCAACGAGGACGTGCAGAGCCCGCCCATAGAGCTGGTCGAGGCCGCCATCACCAACGAGACCTCCTGGAGGAACGCAGCCAAGGACTGCTCCTATGTGATTCATACCATATGCCCGTTTGCAAATGCCAAGCAACAGGATGAGGAGAGTGTATTGGCGACCAGTGTTCAGAATGTTATGTATGTCTTAAGGGCGAGCCGGGCGGCTGGGACAGTGCAGAGGATCATACTGACTAGCTCGACGGCGGCCATTGAATATGGATGCATGAACAAATCCATCACCTATATCCACTCTGAAGACGACTGGTCAGATACGACCTCCAAGGACATAACCCTGTATGGCAAAGCCATGACCCTCGCTGAAGAGGCTGCCTGGAACTATATCAACACTCTCCCAGCGGAGGAGAAGATAGAGCTGGTTGTGCTGAACCCCGGCTTCTCCATCGGACGGGCCGTGGTCGGCACCCCCTCACCAAATTTCCATTTAATCAGAGATTTGATGGAGCACAAAATCAACATGGTACCTAAGATCTTCTTCCCCGTGGTGGACGTGGGAGATGTGGCCCTCGCCCACCTACACGCTCTGTCCTCAGAAGAAGCAGTGGGTGCGTATCACACTTTATATCGTAGGTCGGCATCTCATTAGTGTCCTTTCTTTTTCCTTTTATCTGCTATTTCTATAAATTCCATTCCATATTTTCTGTCATCACCATGGCACTATGAGTACAACTGGTTTGGAATTAAAATAAGTGACATCCCATGCAACTCTCACTTCAAATGCACATATTTATCTAACAGGAAAGGTTAATTTTAAAGACACCATGAATAATAGATATCTTTTTTTTTAAACAGTTACAATACAATATTTTAGAAAAATCCACTTAAACATTGGCTGCAAACTTATACTTGGAGGGCGCAGGATAATTCGGTTGTTTACAAATAACACTCACAACTAAACGAACGATTCCATTCTCATATCGAAATCTTTGTTTCAGGTAACCGAAATATCTTGGTTTTCGACACAGTGGCACTGATCGACGTAGCACGAATACTCAGCGACAACTTCAGGCCCTATGGCTACAGGATATCTACCACTATGTTGCCTGACATGTTTGCTAAAGCCCTTGGATATCTTGAGAAATCAATGAGGTCCATTAGATCCCAATTAGGAAAAAAATCCGTTTTTGATAACAGTCGGATGAGAACAATTTTGAAGATAAAGAATCCACGACCTGTTTCAGAAAGTCTGGTAGACATGGTGCATTCCCTAATCAAACATGGAGTGATCACTAGGACTGACAAATATGTTGACGAGAATGGTTTCCAGATAGCTGCTGGACCAATGAGCGTGTAAATCACTGAACATATCATAATTCATATAATTATAAACTCATATTTCCGCTAGGGTATAACATTTATGACCAGTATTTTGTCGTCCTGGAAAGAGCTTGTTTCCTTCTAGATATTTTACATATCAACCTTATAATAATATTAATGTAGATAAAAACTCTCATTCAAGGATAGAGCACCGTGGTTCAGGTGTGAATCGCCTTACTCTCTACATATAGCTCGAAATAAATTGTCTCTAACGAGTATGCTTTATAAAATACATAACTGAAAAATTAATCACGCACCCCCTGAATGACATGACTTTAGTATAGTAGGTAGGTGCCATAACGAATTTTAAACTTACATTTTTGAAAATAAATATCTTAATTCTGTACCAAGCCTACATTCTTGAAAATCTGACCACTTGTCCTTAAGAAAACATTCGCTGGGAAGGGTGTCTTAGTAAACAGATTTGCTAGTTTCCAATCTCTGTAAATAATCGAAAATAAGATTCAAAAAATAGAAAGATTTCCATTATTGTTGGTAAAAGAATTAAAAGACAGCAAACGAGTAGAAAATCTGATACCTTTCCCTTTAAACAAATGCTTATCAAAAAAAGACCTAAATTTGTTGACAGCGCACATCAGTAAATAAGAATTCAGCCGTCAAAAAATAAGTTAAAGTTTTCCTTTCACAGATCTGGTCGCCAACAAGTTTTTTTAATGATCGTTCACATTTTTCAATAAATTTCATTTAATTGTTTGCTCAGCAGAGAAGGTTGTCATTGACACAAGGATGCGTGATTTTTCGTAGCATAACAGTACCAAAACCACTCTGCCCTATCTTTAAGAAACTTACTTGAAGGCTAAGCTTTGTAAAATTAGGTTATTATCATGTAAATACTCAGGCAGTAGTATCACAAAGTGGTATTTCTCATAAATTTTATTTTCTACAGTAACATGAATGTAATATTCATATAGCATATGAAATGCATGTAATATATGTCTCTAACAAGTATTGTTACAAACCCAAAATATCTAAACCATTATCATTGTTTGTCACTCTTTATACTAGCAAAAGAACTTGACTAGATAACAAGTATCTATTGTACAAAATGTATGTAATACTTCTCCCCAACACATCGTTTTCTAATAGAAATAAAGTATATAATGTTTTTAAACAGTACAATACTACGCATACTATAATACTAAAATCAAGGTAGGTAGATAAATGATATAAAAACGGAAGAATCATTTGAATAATTTGAAAATTATATAACAATGGATGCGCAATAAGTGACAGGGCGTACCAAGTTTGTAAATCACTGTGACATCAATTCCAAGAAAGTCTACCAAAAGTGGGTTAAGAAAACCTGAATGGATCATAAAATTATGTAAAAGAAGTCATAGTTTTAAATTCTGATTTGTGAGTGGATTCACATTCCATCTGAAAACTTACATCCTTCGATGCACATATTTACGGGATCCATATTTTTTCGATTGTTCATAGTTCTATACAACGTAACTCAATCACCAGATTTCCAAAATGATAGATATGATATACCACCTCCATCCATGCGTAAAATGCACGTTTCCTTATTACTCTTATTTCCACCTTTATATACATTGTTAGAATACTGAGGTACTTATCAAAATACATTAACAATGTTTGTTTTCCTAACAATAACAAAGGTTCAGAATAGACAAAACTGCAGCATGGTCAATTAAGGATAGTCAATATTGGTCGCTTAATTAAAAGGAGAAAATCATTTTCATTGCATATGAATATGAGTGTCAATATATTGTTCTCAGTTACAATTACAACAAAATAACTGAACCGATAGTAAGTTTCACTTGCATTTTTCATTTGTTTAATATTTTGACTCAGATAAAGTAACATGCACACTCTATTTGTCCTTTTTAAATTACTTCGTAACTCTTTTATATATTTCATATTATGTGTTTTTAAATATCGGCCATGCACAGGAATCGGATGATATTAGGTGATATCTATTCTCCCAAAACATTTTTCAAAACATCAAAACACAGCATTCATGTTTACTACGTATTACTTATCTTCGTCATAAATCAACTTTCTAAACAATCTTGCAATTTTGACAAAACTTCATGACTTGGTCCCATGGCGTGGAATACCAGCATGCATATGTGTAACATACAGAAAAATACATAAACACTATCTTGGTAGGACTTACAAAAGATCATATTGCTTGCCCAAAGGAGCAAAATATGTAAGATATGATTGTGTGGTAACTGTATCCACATTTTAAATTGGCAATACTATTTTTTTATCAATTCCTTAGAATTTTACGTCTATTCCCTAATCACTTTTCAACAGAAATACAATTTTCCCGTGAATCTTACTTTTAATTTGGCGACCAAAGCGATCTCTACGTCTAATGTTGCCTTGATAAAGTATTAATCATACATCGAACTACGTACACAATAGCTTCTACCAAAGATTTGGGTAAACAGAGAATTACGTCCTTTAATAACCCTATTTGCAAAGGTGCAAAACATCACTTTTCATCTAAAGAAACCTAGACATACTTAGATCAAGGATGCTAACTAGAACTGATGAAAATGGCTTGAATCTATTTTCTAATATGTAAAAGAAAAGTTAATACGTTATACTTAGGTTAACATACATATGATAGGCAGACAAGCAAATACTAATTTTCAACAACAGCATTTGCGTAGATATGCAGTTAAACAGCACAATGAATAAACGATTTCGAGGTGTCAGGGATTATGCTCTATGCTCCCAGATGTTTTCAAGTTGATATTCATGAATATATATCAAAATGCAAAGTCGAAACCACCTCAAGTCGTTTCATGTGTGATAACATTTTAGTTGTTTTAGCCTAGTCTTCAAACAAGATTCCACATAACAAAAACTTTGGAATCTTTCCTTGACGGGTAACCAGTTTGTGAGGATTCTTGTGAGATCATCAACATTATGTATCAGAAACTGTGTCAATGCCATGAGCCTTGACATTCTAAAATGATTACTTGGAACGATATAGCAAATGTTGGAAGTTGGTCATGCTATTTAAGAAATATCAGCCAATATAATTTTCATTTACAAGCTTAGAATGGCATGTGACATGTCCCGGCCTACGCTTTGGATTTTCTTAAAAGCTTCTTATCAATTTTCGAAGTAAGAAGTTTGTGAATTGCCTTGTTTAATCATCCTCCTCTTTGTCATTTTTGTTCTTGGACCCATTGTTCATTCGAGATTTTCCCTTTGGCCTCCCTGGGCGGCGCCTTTTGCAAGCATTCTGCTGCCTTTCTATCAAAACTGCCTGTTTTTCTGGACTCTTCAGTTCCTGGACCTTTACATTGGAGTTCTTCTTGGTGTGGGCTTTCCCCGGTGGCCGGCCTTTGTAACCCCAATGCTTCTGGTTGGAGTTTTCATCTGATGTTGTCTTTTTATGCTCGTGGTCGGAGTGTGTTTTCCTCATGTGCCAGTTCAGCGCGGTTCTCTGTCGACACCGGTACGAGCAGAGGCCACAGTGGATGGGCTTCTCTCCGGTGTGGATGAGGTTGTGCACCTTGTAGGCATGTCGCGACTTGAAGCGCCGCCCACATACACTACAGAGGTGGCGCCTCTGGTCCTCGTGGACCAACTTAAAGTGCTGGGTCCCCTTTTGCCTGGTCAGAATCACGTTACACTTGTCGCAATATGTGTGTCGCAGGCCACAATGCTGCATTTTGATGTGTTCCCTGTAGTCCTTTCCGTAATTGCGGAATTTGGTCTGGCAGAATGGGCATCGCGGGCCCTGGAAATGGGTTAGGAAGTGGCTGTTCATAGCCTGGAGGCTGTCGAATACCTTTTCGCATACCACGCAGTGGTAAATTCCCAGTTTCATCTCCTCAGCATGTTTTTCCAGTTTGTGCTTCATACCTTCCCCTCTCTTGAGTTTCTCCCCACAAAGACAGCAGCTGTAAGGGACGATGGATTGTGTGATAGGGATATCTCGAGTTGCAACTTTTGTCAATGTCACATTTCCCTTGTATTTCATGAAGTCGGTTTCACTGTGAACTTTCTGCATATGGGTTTTCATCTGAAAACGATGATGTGCCGTGAAATCGCAGAGGTTGCATGATAGTACGCTACACTCATGACTTTCTTCGCGATGGAAAATATACGTCAAGCTCTGTGGGTGTTTCTCATCGCAATCAGGGCAGAAAAAGAAATCGAGTATCCTCTCCCCGAAACCATTGACTGAATGAACTTCGCTCATATGCTCAGTGAGAGCTGCATCATTACAACAGGCAACATGGCAGATTTCACATGTATTAGTTTCTACTGAGGGGTGTTCCTGTAGTCTGTGTGCACACAGACTCGCCCAGCAGTCGTCAAAGGTACGTTCACACTGATCACATTCAAACACTTGCTTTTTTTCAACATTTGATCCCTCGTTTTCAGAATCACTTTCTTTCCAACGACTTCTTTTGTTTTGTTTTTTGTTTTTCTTGTTGAATCTATTAACAAACTCTGGCTCCGGCTCTGGGTCGGGCATCCAATCTTCGTCGCGTTGGTCGGACTTTTCCTTGGCAGGTTGTTCATCTTCTGAAGATGTTTCAAAGAAGAAGTAGAAATCGTAATCACTGGCCGAATAATGCAATGCTTTCTTAGGCTCTCGTTCTTTCACCATCTTTGACTCTTTGGCTTTCTTCGTATCAACACTTGTGGGTGCTTTCTTAATCCCTTTGACAGTTCTTTTGGTCGTTACTCCTTTTTGTCCACCGTTTTCGATTCTTTGGAGATAGTCATCGATCGTTTCATTATCGTCGGCAATGAAAGCCGTATTAAACACATCAGTTTCTTGAAATAAACTTTTTCTTGAAGATGCTTTTGTGTATTCACGGCAATGTTGATTATCATCGATAAATTTTTCCTCTTGGACAGACGACAACTCTGACAAGTTATCAGCACTTTCTGATGGATGAGAACCACAACTCTCTGTGAATATCCTCGCTCTTTTTGAACGTTTTTCTTTTCCCAGTAGATGATCGTATGGCGATCCCATATCGTCTGCAAGGAAAGCCGTATTGAACACATCGATGTCTTGAAAAAGTTTTCTTTTCTGTCCCTGTTTTTTCTTAGGTAATGCTTTGTCGTTTTTCTCGACGGGTACTGACGGGGTCCTAAAGGCAGAAACGTTATCAAACGTTTCTGACTGCTGAAAAACAGACGTTTTACGATTTATCCCGTTTTGCCAACGTTTCTCCGTTTCTGTTACATCACTCTTTGACGAATCAGTATCATCCGAAATGAAAGCTGTGTTTAACACATCCAGTTCCTCAAAGAGCTTTCTTTTTCCTACATGGCTCTCATCGCCTGTGCGGCTGGTGTAGAGGTCTGAAAGGGCACTTTCCTGCAGCAAAGATGGTTCTTCTTTGATCAAAGTTGGTAGGATTGGCATGTCTAGGGGAATCTCTTTACTGACCCGTTGAGTGTTCTCAGGGGATGCGTTTTCCTTTACACTACAGACCCGCAGTACCTGTTGGGGCTCACTAGATATATCCTTTCCTGGATCACTAACTGTAGAGGTGTCCCCACAGTTACACAAGCCCAACTCCTTGCCGTGATCACTAAGTAAAGATGTATTCTTACATTCACACAATCCAAGCCCACCACCCTCCGTCGGTTCCTCTTTTATATATTTATCTTTCGGTGATTCGGGTTCCTGTTTGGGTTCCTCGCTTTTGCACTTTTCCCAGTTGCTATTGGTTGGTGATCTGTTCGAAGTTTCGTCTTTTTCAAATCCTGACCCAGCCTGGTTATTTGTATTGTCGTTTTCACCCAAAAAGTTAAAGTCATCTTGACAGGGTTCTTCTTTTATACACCTTACCTTTGGAAACTCCACATTACCTTCCGCTGTACTAACACAACTCTGAGGAGCGCTCACATTCGAGTTGACAAGATTTGTTGGTTTAGAAGCATACAGTTTTTTCTCAATCTTACCCCGGAGTTTGTGCAATATAATGTGTCTCTTTGGAAGGACTTTTTGTCGGACGTGGTTGATGAGGGGTCGCTGCTGTGTGGCTGTGGCAGGAGGTGAGGCTAACATGCCACATCTCTCTGAGTCAGCTTGGCCACTGTACGGAAAAGGTGGTTCTTGAACGTTCATCTCACTGAAAAATAAATTTGATACCATTCAATGAACACGAGAACACGGATTAGCAAGCAACGCTTACAACGCTCAACGCGAGGGGCACTGCGCAGTTCATTTAAATAGTCAGATTTTAAGAAAATTTAAGTTATATAAAAAAAAGTAACTGAAAACGACTTCTATCCTCCTTAATTTTGATGTTCATGTACCTTATTTTAGCAATTAATTTACAATTCCTTTATGATGGTACCTTCTTGATACTCAGTTTGTTTCTGAGTACTGTGTTTGAAAACGTTGCAAGGGTACATCTGAATTTGTCTGGAGCATTAGGGAATTACGGCAGGAAAAATAAACTGCATAAGTAGTGATAATTTAGAGGTTAATGCTTCGCAACATGAGTTTAACACCCTGAAATAGTTAATATTTTAATGGAACCCTATAGAATTTGGCACTATTTAAAACTTCACCCCGCCTGCATTTCTGACTTATTTTCGTCCCAGTTTGGGGTTTATACTAAATTATAGTGCCTAAGGAGCAGGGCGGACATTTGATTGAGATTTATTACATTACCAAAGGGTAACCCTAACCACCATACGGCACAATGTTTTTAAAACAAGGGGAATATTGTTTGACGTAAGTTTACTGTTCATACCCCTGCTGAGTAACTGTTGATTGGTTTGTCTGCCCCCTCGTTTTCTCATTGAACTGCCCTGGAGGAATAGTCGAAGTCTGCTGTGGCTGAAGGTTCCGTCCATTTGGTGTTCGGGATGAGGTGATGGGCTGTATGATAATAGGGGTCGCCTGTGGTGAACCCTAGAATTGAACAAGAAATATTAGTACCTGGTACATATCGTTCTGTAATTGGCAAATACCGCAGTGTCCCAAACGAACGGTAAGGCAGTAAAGATGAAAGAGATCAAAGGTATGTAATCAGGGCCAAAGATTGTTTTAGACCAACACACTTAAATTTGGTATTGATGTAAACCTGAACTGTTGAACAACACAATTACTTTTGACAGTGAGTACATCATAACACAATGTAATATATTTCTTGAGTAATTTTCAGGTACACCTACGCACATTTCCGCAGGGTGTACCTTTTAATAGGTGTGCGCCCAGAATATGCACATTTTATTTTTTACTTGTTATTGCTTTATTTTAGTAGGCTACAAGGGCAAGGCCTAGGATCACCATTTCTGAAATTCGGCATTTTAACTATTACCGTGCTGTATGCAACAAAGTAAAACTTCACTTGCCTGTGTTGCATATACACGTTGATGGGTTGTAGGAGTCCACATGGCTCTCCCACCTTTTTGTATTGTAGTAGTCGTACCTCCATGATTGACGGTTGGATATGAAGAATCAAGGACGGGTCGAGAAAGGAGTTGTTTCAAAGTTTCTGAACTATTTTTCGGCGGGTCTAGTGGCTGATGCAGTGAGGGAGGGTCCTGTCTGACGACCTCATAACAGGGAGGGATCCAATTCAGAGTGTAGACTCCAGGATTGATTGTAGAACCTGGTGCGTTCTGCACTAGGAGTTGTTGATGTGGTGTCTGAAGGCATAGAGTGGGGCCTTGGACTCCTTGAGTGCTGGTTTGACCTGGTGCGTTCTGCCCCAGGGGTGGTTGATGTGGTGTCTGAAGGCTTAGAGTGGGGCCTTGGACTCCTTGAGTGCTGGTTCGACCTGGTGCGTTCTGCCCCAGGAGTGGTTGATGTGGTGTCTGAAGGCATAGAGTGGGGCCTTGGACTCCTTGAGTGCTGGATGAGCCTGGTGCGTTCTGCCCCAGGAGTGGTTGATGTGGTGTCTGAAGGCGTAGAGTGGGGCCTTGGACTCCTTGAGTGCTGGTTGGACCTGGTGCGTTCTGCCCCAGGAGTGGTTGATGTGGTGTCTGAAGGCATAGAGTGGGGCCTTGGACTCCTTGAGTGCTGGTTGGACCTGGTGCGTTCTGCCCCAGGAGTGGTTGATGTGGTGTCTGAAGGCGTAAAGTGGGGCCCTGGACTCCTTGAGAACTGCGGATGAAGGGCACATGGGCTCGATAAAGAAGATCTCCTGTGTTTGCACTAAAAGATTCAAGCCGTAACTGAATTTCACCAGTGCTGGGTGAGACACCAAAACCTGATGGTACCAGGAGCAGTGAACCGGGCGGTGCACTGTGGTATGTGCCATGTGAGAGAGGGGTCTCATCTCGCCTGCGCTCATCTCTTCCACATTCTTTTCTATGCATGACTGTCCTGTCGCACATCTTTCTTTTATTCTGCCAGATTTGCTTTCAGTGGACATGTCCTCTTTTCCTCCGCCAACTGAAAAAGATGGTTAGCTCAAAAATTAACTAAATGGGGATGATTAAGTTGTTTTCATGTATTGCCCTAACACGTGACTTATGCTTTATGAATGGTTGCACATACAATTACAACATATCAATTACCATAATGAGGCCATCCTAAAAAAAAAATCTGTTTCCGGTGGACCGGCCGGGTGAGTATTTTATGGCCGGGTGGGACGATTTTTTTTTCGTTTTTCTTTTTTTTTTCGTTTTTCAAAAAATCCACGTTAAAACCTTACCAACAAAAAAAATCATTAAAAAAAAAAAAAAAATCGCGGCCGCCCGGGTGATCATTTTAAACCCCACCCGCTGGACCGGAAACAGAATTTTTTTTGAGGACGGCCTGAAGGTAATGCAGCATTTTTAAAAGTATGTCGAGAACTAAGTTTTGTTAGACAAATTACACCTGGCGAACTTGCTGTTGTAAAGCTGGATTTCAAGTTATTAACGGTTACCATTGCAACATTTTGGGAAAAACACTGAATGATTAAAGCCACCTGGTATTAATACTTTTTCATTTCTCAAAATCTTCAAAATTTAAAGACAATTTGATCTTATCATCATAAACTCAAAATATTTACAATCATTTACCTAAAAATATATTAGATCTACTGTTAGTTTCTTAAACAAGAATAGGCTATTTATGGGTGTTTAGAAGGTCAATTTTTGGTATTTTCAGGAATGAGTTTTGATTTTTGACAGTGACCCCCTGTTTTCTTTATCTTATAGTGTATACTTTGTTCCTATCCAAACATTTGCAGCTTTTGATGTCAAAATTATGAATATTTATTTTTAGATGGGGAAAAATTTGATTGTTCCCATTGAATTTGAAGCCAATGGTAAACTTTTCAAATGCTAATATCATGTAAATGGACATGGTGACGTATGGTCTTTAAAGTTTTATAACAGTGCCTATGCATTCACCTACACTGTAAAAATTAACTGTAAAATATACTGGGAACCACTGTTATTTATGCGGGTAATCTACTGTATTTCATTTTATGGGCAAAAGGTGTATACTCAATGCAAATGGAGGAAATTGAGGAAAATTGTAATGTTATCAAAGTTTTGGAATTAATTTCAAGAAGACCACAAATGCTACAGATAGACTCTATATCTTATAGAAAACAACATAGCCTCTAGTATATGGAACAATTGGTTCTATGAATGTGTCTCTATTTTTCATTTAAGAATTTAGAGTTGAAAATTATAGAATCATTATGTTTCCATAAGGGCAGTAAACTATTTTAATGATATGATGAGTGTCAAAAATATATGAAATTTCAGAATAAGCTTTTTCTCCAATAAGATTTCTAACCCTCGGCCAGCTAACCAGGCCAGATATATGGAGAGACTCTATATCTCATAGAAAACGCAATAGCCTGTAGTATATGGAAAAAATTAGTTTTATCAATGTGCCTCTTAGTTTTCATTTGAGAATTTAGACTTGAAAAGTATGCAATTATTTTGGTAAAATTTTAGCTGAAGGTGCCACAATTTGGATCCAAAACACCTTAAAAAAATAAGAAAATAGGCACAATTTACTGATATCTTTTCTTATGATATAATGAGTATCAAAGACAAAGGTATATCAAAATTGAAAATCAGTTTTTTATCCAACAAGATTTCCAGCCCTTTTTTTTTTTTTTTTTTTTTGTTGTTGTTCATTTTATTTGTACAGGATTCAATTCAAACATTGTGTCTGGTCTCCCATTGTGGTCCTGTGGAGCATTTGGGCACAATTCCGTGCAGGGGTCATCCAAATGCTCTTTTCTGCATGCTGCACCTATGGGACTCGAACCCATGGTGTGCCAATGCCAACGAGTGGTACCAACGCCTCAAGGACGTTGGCCACCCCGACCCCTTGGCCGGGTGGACAGGCCAGAGATGTGACCAGTTTAGGGATAACATCTTCAAAGTTTGGGAATTAATTCTGAGAAAACCACAAAGGATACAGCTGGGGTTACGACTTCAATGTAATGGGGGGCCTAATTTTGATTTGATCAGTCCAGGGGTCATAACGGCCTTCGGCAAAAATATAGGAATTTTTTAGCAAAAATATAGGAAAATATAGGGGTTTTTAGGGCAAAAATATAGGTAAATATAGGAGTTTTCGACAGATATTTTTCAAAGATATTCTTTGATTATATTAGATACAGCCATTTCATAAGCATTAATTTTGGTCAGTTTACAGACTAATTTCAAAATTACTGTGGGGTCTGGGGGGCAACCCTAGGAAATTTTTGAAAATTAACCCCTCAAATATGAAATCTGGGACCCTCTGAGTGAACTCAGATATCTACAATCTGATTAAGAATAGCACCAATTGTAAGGAATCTTGGGCACTTTTAGCCAAATAGGATACTGATTCTTTGGGGTCTGGGGGGCCACCCCCAGGAAATTTTTGAAAAATTAACCCCTCAAATATGAAATCTGGGACCCTCTGAGTGAACTCAGATATCTACAATCTGAGAAGAATAACACCCATTTTACGGAATCTTGGGCAGTCTTAACCAACTATGATATTGCTTCCTTGAAGTTGAGATTTGTATCCACTCTTGAGAATATCTGTTCACTGGGGGGTCCGGGGGGGCCACCCCGGAAAACTTTGAAAAATTAACCCCTAAAATATGAAATCTTGGACCTCTGAGTGAATTCAGATATCTATAATCTGAGAAGAATAACACCCATTTTATGGAATCTTGGGCACTCTTAACCAACTATGATATCGATTCCTGAATGTTGAGATTTATTTCTTCCTTTTGAAAATAGTTATTCACTAGGGGGTCCGGGGGGCCACCCCCAGACACATTTTGAAAAATTAACCCCTTAAATATAAAATCTGGGACATCCTCACCAGTCGGCCCTAACCCTCCCTTCCTGCCCTGAGGGTACTCTGACCCTCCCCTCAAGCTCATGCCCTGACGATCCCCTGACCCTGACCTGATGGCCCTAACTCTCCACTCATGCCCTGAGGATCCCCTGACCCTGACCTGATAGCCCTTACTTTCCCCTCATGCCCTGAGGATCCCCTGACCCTGACCTGGCGGCCCTTACTCTCCCCTATGCCTTGAGGATCCTCTGACCCTGACCTAACAGCCCTTACTCTCCCCTTATGCCCTGAGGATCCCCTGACCCTGACCTTTATTATACTGGAAAGAAAAAAACAACAAAAATACCAAAGATCAGGAGGGGTTAGGGCCAAACACTGAGAGTGTGTCAATTTCATTTTTACACCTCATGATGTTAGTCGTGTGCCAAACATTGTTACTGACTGCCAAAGGGCCAGAAGGGGAAGCAGAGGGCTGGGAGGGGAGGCACAAGGCTGGGATGGGGGAAGGGATGGGATTTCGCCCTCTTATTTTCTTTTCTCCCCTCATTCTTTCTTTCTCATGAGATTTTGTAATATCATTCTGAATGACTTCTCAAAATATTGCAATTATACATGGAACATCGGACTTTTCTGAGAAAAATATAGGAAATATAGTAATTTATTTTTAAATATAGGAAAATATAGGAGTGTACAAATAGCTTAGTACTTTTAATATATTATCATAATTTATAATTTAGTAAGGATCAGACCTAGCAATACTACTTCTGAGAAGAGACATTTTACGCTCCTAGCGCCACCTGTTAACCAGTATAAAAGGCGTTGCAAGGTAGGGAGCGAGTCAGTTAGCAGTTAGTAGAGTTTTAGTAAGAAAGTCAGCAGCATTAGCTGAGCTGCTCGGAGCTATGCCTACCAGCTCCTGCGCAGTATACTGGAGTTTACCGATACCAACTACCTCGGACAAAGGATTGTGATAGAGCTAAGCGCTAGGGTGGTCTAGGATGTGCTGGAACAACTTGTATTCTAAATGTGGTTGATCACTGAGTAGGAGATGGGAAGGTGGACTGATGGAGACTTATTCACTGTGGCTTTGACTCGGGATGAGATGTTTACTTCAATAAAAACCCTTTCATTTTAAGAGCTCCCTCATCGTCCATTTCTTTTGAACTATTGGGGGATGGATGAATTAACTTTGAGCGCAGTCTGATTGGCTCAATAACTTGGATGAACGACTCATGGATAAATTAATTATACACATCACGCAGTCTTAAATCAACACTAACAATAGTTCAGGAGTGCCAAAAAAATATAGGAAAATATAGGAACGTTATGACCCCCTGTCAGTCTGAAATTTGGTATCATGACATTTTAGGACATGATCTGTCAGATTCTGGGTGATTCCCTATGATATCATTTTTAGGGAGGGTCAAACTCAAAAGTTGGATCTCAAAATTTGGAGATTCAGAAAAATATTTCAAATTTTCAGAATTTGACAGAATCACCTGGAATCTAAAACCCCTAGCTTTATGTGATGTTTCAATGATTGAATGAACTTGATGTTGATTGATAATGATTAACGGTGCTTACCGCCAAATTTCACAGCAACCAGCAGTAGCGCAACGACAAGATAATTTTCCTGGCGATCGTTCCTCTTTCGTGTATGGTCTTGTCGACTCCCATAGTTATGGCAGTGGGTAGACGATACTTCTAAGCAACTTCTGGCCTGCTAAACAACTAAAGAGAGTCCGATAACAACCTACTTGAAAAGACCGCGTTCGTCCATCTCTTCCAAAAACTGGTGTTCGGCGTGCAGCGAGCTGCTCTGAACTTCAAGACTGAAGGTCTCACGTGAACGATTTCTTTTTCAGGCGATGAGCCCTTGTGCCCAGAGGCGCCGTTTGGTCTTACGCAGTTACGGAACTGAACATTTCATTTACCGATATTATTTTATGGATCATTATCTCTTTTCAAAGACCAGATTCAATTTTTATCCATTTCTGGCCGGGCACGGAACAGGGTACCGAGTACACACTTGGCGGGCCGCGGAAGGGAGTACACGTGCTCTTGTTTACACTTGTACCGATGGCTGCCATTGGACGCCGCTGTACGAGACGCCGTTTCCTATTGGTCAATTTCAGCGCCTCGTCTTGAAACTCAATGGCGCCAGATCAGAGGGTAAGGATCAAACTCCTTTCTCGCTTCAGATTCCCGTGTAATCATCGCTCCGACTATAGCATTCTGGGCAGTGCCGGGACTACTTTTCGCTGGGATTTGTTACCAGCCTGACTTAATGGGTTCTATAAGAACTACTTTTTCGCGGAGGGCCACGAGCGTGATGCGGTGGCGCAGTACTACAATAAAATTGCTTAACGAAAAAAGGTTATAGTCGGAGCGAGTATTACATTTGGAATCCGACGCGACTAAGGAGTATGGGTAAGGATTTCGGCGAAGTTTGCCTTCAATTTCTTCCTATTTCCATAGGTTGAGACTATCACAAGTATACAGAAAGTAACAAAAGAGGCTTTAGTACTAAGCGGACACATATACACGAACTATCCAATGCCATAACCTTAGATCTAGATCCGATCACCTAAGAAAACTGACTTCGTGTGCAGCGGACGTGCAGACTGACTGACTGCAGTGCCAGTGGCCAGTGCAGCTGGTCAGGTCACTTTCTCGGGCCTCGTGAAGTTAGTCAGGTAGTAGATCATAGATGGAATATTCAGTCACCAGTGACCTATCCAGGGACGAGAACTTAAATTAATATAAGGCAAACAATTTTTTTTGTTGTGTTCAGATAACCCGACCTACCCTAATATTTTGGCCATACCATTTTTTGGACGGTTTTATTTTCAATAATAATAATAATAAGTATTTTATTGACAACAGAGAAGTCATTACAAACTTATGTGTCAGACAGAGTGGTTCACAAACTAGACATAAACAAGCTAGAAATAACTACAGCTACACTAAAACTACACATTTATGACTAGACAGGACTAGACTAGCACAGCACAGTGTAGTGAGGCAAGTCACTACACTGTCTCGGACGGTTGGCATACACAGTTTGCCTCCTTAAGTAAAAAAACAATAAGTCAGGAACAGTACAGGGCCTTGTAGGGCAATTTAGCAGCAACAGAGTTGTGTTTGCATTAGTAGATCTGGATGGAGTATGGTTGGATAAGTGGGGACATTGTAACTCTAAGTGTCATAGTTACTGCTATATGATGTATGGCATGTATTATGATGCCCTCAATCTATCTCTGAAGGCAAGATAAGTGTATCTACTTATATGCTTTAAGACTGTAGGGTCTGATGAGTTCATTAGCTTTATAAATGCCTCCGTCTCTGTGAGAGATTGTAGGCTAGGGATACAATTCTCTAGGCTCTGGAAAAGGGGGGCTCTAAGGTTTTCATGTGCCTTGCAGTTCATTATGAAATGTATTTCATGGTCCACCTGCCCTGATGGGCAGAAAGTGTAGATGTGGTCAGCTGATGGCTTAGAGGGTTTACAGTGCCTACCTGTTTCAATTCCTAGGTTGTGTGAGCTGAGTCTTAGCTGTGCAAACGCACTGCGGTGCAGCGGGTTTTCTACATACATTAAGAAGTATTCGAGGGAGTGTTGGGTTTTAAAAAGCCTATATGTTCGAAGTTTATAAGAGCTTTCCTGATTATTGATTGCATTGAAGAACTTAGTGCTGTACTGATTATAGATAATTTCTGTTGATAAAGCAAAATTTGTATTTCCGTCTAGCTCCTGGCTTTGCCAGAGTAAAGAGTAGTTATGACCAAGGCTGTTGAGTAGTTCTTTAAAGAGAGGGGCCAGTGAAATTTTAATATTGTACATTCTCATATCATATCATAGGTAGAGTGCTTAAGTATAAATATATGACATTATTTTAACTTTGAAGTGATCCCTTATAAAAGAAACCTGTGTCTCTGTATCAGATCACACATTGAGTCCCCTGCACACTTGGCATAGGCTGTCTGTGTGTGACGTCACACAAAATGACAGTTATATTCAAATTTCAAAATTATAAATCCCATAATAAAATATATTTTTGAATTTTTCTTTCATGAATCATTTTATTTGGTCATTCTAAATACTTTTAGGCTCATAAAAAACACTAAGATACATTAGATATTGTTATTTTTCCAGTTTTATCATTTTTCAGCTGTTCTGCTTGTGACGTCACATACAGATAATTGGCCTGTGCAGGCAGTGTCAGATGCAGACAGGGCAACTAAGTTTGATAGAGACAAAATGTAAATAAAACAAAAACTATTAGAGATAAAAGCACAAAATTTGGTATGATTATTCCCTGGATGGTAAAGATCACGGCAATATACTAGTTTATGGTCACTGGCCCCTCCCTTTAATATATGTGCACCAGTTAACATGTTTGTCAGATAGATCTAGCAGTTGGCTATAGCACTTGTGCAGAATATTGTTTGCAGGAAGGGATATCAGTCTACTCCAGTATCTTAGAATATAAACTTTACGCTTTGCCTCTCGTGGGAAGCGGCCAGTCTCAGCATAAACCGCAGCAGATGCTGTCTGTCTACGAACCCCAAGCCATGATTTAATAAATTTCAGATGGAAAGTCTCAAGTTCATTAGATATCTGCAGTTTCGCCCCCATCAGTTCCGATCCATAATCAAGTATGGGGCGAACCTGGGTGTCAAATATTTTATAGGCTAGTCTAGCACCTGCCTTTCCAATGTGGGGATGACAGTTAGAGTAGGCTTGATGGAGAGCTCTTCTACCTTTCTCTGTTAGTTGCGATGGTACTAAGTGGAAAATATTTTTCTTATCACTTGAGATATCAAGACCCAGGTACCTGTAGGATGTTACGATTTCAACTTTTTCTTTGTTGTATGTAAAAGCTAGTTCAGAATAGTCTTTTTGGTTAAAGATGAGGATCTTGGTCTTGGGCATGCTGACAATCAAATGCCATTTACTACAGTACTCCTGAAGTTTATCAAGTTGTTTCTGTAAGCCATCAGCTGAGGTAGAGATAAGCACCAGGTCATCTGCATAAAGTAGATAGCTAATGGTAGAATCTAAAATAGTAGCACCACAGCCTACATCTAGATACTGGCTGATATCAGTAAGAAAGTTAGTAAATAGCTTTGGGCTGATAACACCACCCTGTAGGACACCAAAAGTACTATCAATATTATAACTTAGTTCGCCATTCACCCGCACTCTTGATCTGGCTTTTGAGAGAAGACTGATAAGGACTTTCAGCATTTTACCTGTGACACCAGATTTAGACATTTTGTAGAACATGGTTGCACGGTTAACATAGTCAAATGCCTTTGTAAAGTCTACAAAGCACATATAAATTGGTTGCTGGTTTGCCTGAGCCTGGCAGACAGAGGTGTACATGATGAATAAATTATTGGTTGTTCATGCATTGTCTTTGAACCCATTTTGCAGGGGGTCCTCATGACACAACATCTTATCCTTGAAGGTGAGGCGCTTATTTATGATAATTTCGAAGAGTTTAGGGGCGCTATTCATAAGTTATTTTCCTATAATTATCTGGGTTCAGGCGATCCCCCTTTTTGTGGATTGGGCTAATAATACCCTCTGCCCATTGTTGCGGGTAGTCCCCTTTGTCCTAAATATAGTTAAAAAGTACATACAAAGTATTAGTCATTTCCTCACCTGAGTACTTAAGGAATTCTGCTGGTATACCATCAGGACCAGGGGCCTTCTTTGTTTTGAGTTTTCTCATAGCATTCTCTATTTCAGTTTTACTTATTGGACTATCAAGAGTGTTATATAGGTGTGAGTCCTTTTCAGATTTATCATATCCAAAGTCAAAGGTCTCCATAAAGATTTCTATATCTTTCATAATTGATGTATCAAAGTTCGGCATTACAGGTGGTTCTTTCTGAAGTGAGAAATACATAAAAAAATCATTAAGGTTAAGGGGAGAATTTGTGACACCAGGACTAAGAGATTTCCATATCTTCCAAAATGCTGGCATGTCTGTAGAAGCACAGTCCTCAAGCTGCTCTTTAAGTGACATTTTGTAGGCTCTTTTTGCTTTTTGTACTACTCTTGCATAGTCTCTTTTCAGCTCCTGGTAACGCTCCCTGTTTGTTGTAGTACTGAGATTGTGGTCACGGGAGAAGTCCCTGGCAGTCTTTCATTTATTTCTGCAGTCAGAGTTAAACCATGAGTTCACTGGGAAAGTCTTGTTCACATTATTTGGTTTCTTTTTGGAGCAGATAGGTGCATTAATGTAATTATAGAATACCTCAGTTATACTCTCTGCATTATCTGTCCCATCAGCAGCACAACAGATCAGGGTCTCCTGCAGTGTTTTACAGTTTGGGGCACTGAGGTTAGACTGATACCTGTCGCAGAGATCATCTTTCCATTTAAAAGACGAGAAACAATTTGACTCTGCATTCCTCGTGGGAGCTTGTCTGTTGTTGCATAGCAACTCAAAGGATATAGGACGGTGGTCAGAGTCAGGAAGCAGTTCAGTAATATACATACTCTGGAGTAATGATGTATTGTCACATCTACTTAAGAGATAGTCTACTGCACTCTGCCCATTTGGAGTGAAGCAGGTAAAGTCACCAGTGTTGTCTGTGGGTTCCATACGGCCATTCATGATAGATAAATTGGTGGTTTTGCACAGATTTAAGAGGTCTCTCCCATTACTGTTGATATGTTTGTCTTTCCTAAGTCAGGAGGATCCAGTTCCATGCAATGGTGCAGGATAGTCAGGGTTAGTTCCTGTCCGAGCATTGAAGTCTCCACATAGGAAAATGCTGTTGCCTTGAAGCTCAAATTTGGCGATGTCTTCCCGGAGGATATCAAAGTAGTTATCATTTTCTGCCTGGTAAGTGGAGCCATCTGGGGGGATATAGATTCCACTAATTGTAATATCTTGCCTCAGCCCAAAGAATTTGGCATTAAGAGTGACCCAGATGATGAATTCATGTGACGGTTTAACAGTCACCCCCTTGGCCACCTTATCTGCTATCAGGACACCAAGGCCCCCGGATGCACGTCTTGCTTTAGCATGCTTACGTGGTCTGGCCAGATGGGTGAAGTTGAAGCCAGGCACAGTTGGATTGAATGTTTTATCCTTCCATGTTTCACACAGGAAGGCTATGTCGTACTGTATTAGCAGGCTGTGTATATGGCTAAGTTGCAATTTATCCCCTAGACCATGGGAATAAAATTTAAAACATATATATATATACATATATCACCTAAATTAAAGGGAATGGCATATATTTAATCAACAGACGTATTTTAGATACTTAAAATATATCTTAAGGACGTCTTGCATGTTTTCTCAATCTCACAGAATGTCGGAGCATATTTGTTACATTTAAAAAATAAATGTAAAAAAAATAAAATTTAATTAAATCGACCTGCCTTCCCTATTTATTTCGCCCTACTAGATCTATGTTACCTGAATACAACAATTTTTTGTTGGTGACCTAATCGATATTTGGTCCAAAAAGAAAAAAAAGGGGGTGGGGTGGGGTGGGGGCAAATCTGTCCCTGCCAGCCTAGTGTAAACCAGGAAGCACGGACTTATTTTTAGTTTTTTTAACCTCGACTCGAGCAGTGATTGCCCAATGCCATGGGCATGACAATTTGAGTTTTACCCTTGTATCTTTCATATTTTACTTAGGCTTAGGCTTTAGGGTTTTCTAATGTAGTCTGTGCTCCTTCCTAGTACGGTGACCTCAGCTTGCACGTTCCAGGACAGTCCGTGGTCCCCATGTCGCCCTGTGAAATTTAGAAAATCTAACGTCACCTTGTTGAATTTAGAATGTAATAATTAGATAAATTAATAAGTAAATAGGACACGAAATTAATAGGACACGAAAATATGTTAACTTGAGGGCCTCGAATTGTCAATTGCCTCAAATACACAAATGCGGCCAACAGGTTTGTTTTTTGTCCAGCGGGTTGTCAGAAAAGAAAAACACATGTGAGGTTGGGAAATCTTTCCTTTTCATCTTTTTTTTTGGTTGGGGGGGGGGGGGAGGGGGGGGGTAAGGCTTTAACCAAACCTTTTGCAGAAAAAAGATAAAATCCGTAAATTGGGGGGGGGGGGGAAACGTCCTAAGTCGGCCCTTAAAAAGTCAGTAGGGTGGTGGACAGGAAACAAACCTTTTTTAAAGGGAGGCTTTACATTTCTACTGAACTATTCTAGTGTTCTCATCACGTGATACCAATGGACCAATCAGTCACGATGACTATGTACCTCTTGGATACATGTAAAGGGCAACTTGTTTCATAGGAATAAATCAGTGCCATCTTTGGGACTCAACCATACCATAAACACCCACTTGTTGTTTATTTACACTTACATGTAGTTGAAATAACGCCATGGTGCTAATTGGCATCGGAGGAGATGTCTAGTAGCTGGCCTGGGGGTCCTGGTAGCTCGACCACCAGCAGAAGCCCCAGAAAGCGGGCTTGGGCAGGTGTTCCACATGACCCAAAAATAGATAATGATTTGAGACATGATAACCTGATCATGAAAGTCTACTGGCTACCAGTCTCCCTGGCAACTTTTACTCAAACCCAAAGCCAAGAGGAGGGTGGTGGGGTGGTGCACTGGTCAACGTGCTCAACTTGCACGTGGGGGACTCGTGTTCGAGACTTGGCTGTGTCTATGACACCACCTTACCTTGCCGTCGTTTCCACCCCCATAGATTCAGTCAGCCAACTGGTAAACACAAAAGTGAGTAATCCTGATATAGTTGAAAAACTGCTGATCGGACGTTAAACTTCAACAGTCATCAGCATCATCAAAGCCAAGAGGTCCAGCAAGACCCTGCACCCCAACCTCAAGGGCTTTAACCCCGTTCACATTTTTCCCTAAATCTCATGAACCTACAGATTAGTCGTTTAAAAAAACATCCTACTGTTGCCCAGAAATTATAGATTCCTCGTAATGTCCCATGTGACGTCATTATCCACATGTCGCATTCATCAGGGAAAAAACTAGCCATGTCACACGGTCGATTATAAAGGTCTACACCCATAATCAGTTTGGTGTATGGAAGATGTATAATGATGCGCCTTGTTATCATGTACGCTGCACCCTATTGCAATGGATGATGTGCCTTTTTTTCATATCGGTCTTGTAATTCTCAGGCATTTGGGGTGCTGTAACTCGCGATCCGTATCAAAGTAACTTGATAGAGTATTTGATGTTTGAAAAGACCAAAAATTAACGATACTTTACAACATTTTAGAAACTCATAAAGCTATAGAAATATGTTCCATTAGTATAACTTTAGTCGGTGGAAAGTCGGTAGCCATAAAAAGATGACAAAATTCGAGGGCGAGTGAAATAGCTGCATCTATAAAAATCAGATTGAGAAAACCCCCATTGACAATATTATATTCTTTTAAAACCAACCTAGAATAACTTGTTATCTAACTTTTTCTTATTTCATACGAATCGTGAAGTAGCTCCAGAACTAGGAGATGGACAGGCGTATCCTTGAACTTAAAGATGAGGGGAACCGGGCAGAACTGTCCAAAGTTCTTGACGGTATCTCGGAGCAAGACGTAAGTTCATACGATGAAACCGGAATTTGTGTTTCGTATAATCTGTTATCCTCCGGAATCAGAACAGTGTGCCATGTACAATCTCCTCTACAGTAAATGATATGACATTATTGCCCTTATTCATGAAGTTTCGCCTTAGGTAGATAGAATCGAATTTATGCAACCAAGTTCAATTGTACTTCGATACGTTTAGAATAATTTTGATGTGAAAACTAATGAGGAACGGGATTTGAAATTACGGCTTACACCTGCTGAAATCTTCGGATGTGTGCACCCGTAGAGGGATTATTGAATATGGTGCACTTTAGGCTTATTGGTATATATGTTTGTAATGCATTTTAATATGACACTGCAGAAATATAGTTATACGTTGAGTATTTTTTTGTAGCTGAAAACGTTGATCGACCATCGTGCAGTCAAGGGTCGTGGAGATGCATCGGCCCTTATACGTGCAATATTCTATGGTGAGTGGTCGACATGTGATAAACATCTACTGTATTAAAGTACGGCTTTAGGAATAGAGTAATGCTACATAAAACCAACGCCATGTATTGGGTGGTTTACTAAATACTACTACCAGGGTATTAGTATAGCAATCGCTGTTGCGTCATGGCTGATTTTTTTAATTGTAGGGGCAAGATATACCATTCTTAGGGGCCCCTAGCTGAGCGCAAGCAACGCCATATCTCATTATTATGCATATCTTATTTTATTGCATATTTGTCATTGAAGTAAAGTACATAATCGCAACTCTTACATTTGAACTTGATAAGTATTGCGGTTATGCTGCACAACGCGAGGTGAAAAATACGAAATCGAAAACTTGTATTTACCAAAGATATTTTGAGCATGTGAAAATCCTTTAAGAGGACGCAACAATATATTGGCGTGTTCAGTAAAATAAAAACATTTTCCCCCAGGGTCGGCACCCAATACGACCGATGGGGCCGGGCGCCGGATGACTGTATTCAGACACTGTATTCAACTTCTGCAATCAAACGACCTCAGCTCTAAGGTCGCCTCAGAAATGATCGGCATTTTACTTCTTGAGGTAAGCACACTAACTTTCTCGGCATTAAGTAAACGACACATGGAGTTTGAGTTTAGTGTATAGATAAAAAGTTCCGATATATTGTACACCGTGCTATAGTGTATTTAAATAAGGCCCAAAAAAGATAAATAGTTGCGTGCAGGTTTCATCATGTGAAAAAAATGGGGTAGGTCGGTCGGGATTTTTTCTTTTCAACTAGAAATGTATCCTCGTGGTTTACTGAATGTCATTTTAAACTAAGAAAAAATCTGTAAAAAAAAAAATCTTATAAGTCCTGATGAAGTACTTGGCTATTGTGTTACGATGTAATTATTATTTCAAGCATTCTATATTTTCTGTTACCTTTCTTTTATACATGTATAAAGACAGATGGTTTCCCCGCCTCCTGCCTGGTAGATCTCACAACCCTTTTTGTTGATGCAATAAAGAATGGTGTCGGAACAACTGGCAAGTAAGTTCATGTTTCTTTAGTTTAATACATTTTATTTGAACATTGCTCTCTAAGTTGTATCATGTTTATGTGTCATATATTTTGAAATAAGACCTTCAATGTCCATTTTTTATTACTGGATTAGCGTCAAAGTATGAATAAATACCGATGGAGTCCCAAAAACTGACTTACAGTGGAACATTGTATATTATGTTCTTTTGAATTAACTCTGATATAGTGTATGGACTTGCAAAAAGACGAATATCTAGCAAATCCGTTATTTGATATATCAAAGTTACTTAGCTGATAATGATTTACGCGTTTTCCAGGGCGTTGGAACTGTTTCCCAAGTTGTTGTCAGCTCTTGCCGCTCAGGACGTTGTAAGTGCAGGAAACCGGGAAACAACGGGGGCCGAATACAAGTCGCACATCCTGAACAACCTCTGTTCCGGCAGGTAAGACTTCCAGAATTTCTCATGATCAAAGTCTGTTTTGGATTTGTTCATTTATATCAACTCGACGTCCTATAGGCTATACTGTATGGGGCAAAACTGTAAAAATCTATCACTGAAATAGAAAATATGAAGAATTGTCAAAATTTTATAATGATTTATTCCTGACAAGGGGTGATATATTTCTTTTATTGTTTCTTGTTGATTTTTAATCACTATTATATATACTAAAAATAACCGACAAAATTTTTGTGCAAACGCTATTTACATCATCCCCCAACTTTTACTTTATTTCCTGTTCTTTTTCTTAATTGATACGCCTTGACGCACTTTCTATACGAATATATATGGTTTCATATATATATGCCTATCAGTTTCTCAAAAGAAGAAAAATATTTATCGTCGGTATTACAGATGGGACGCGGGGACCGTGATTCACCTGGCCACCATGTTCCGAGATGTACCTCTCACACCTGACGAACTCAAGTTTATCCTCGTTAAAATGGTGCGAATGTTCTCCGACATCGACCTTCAAGAACTCCCGCCTCTGGTTTACCAGATGTTGCTTCTTTCAACTAAGGTAAATAGTAGTGAATTTCCTTCAGTGTCTAACTGTAGTGAATGTTTCATATTTAATAAAATTATATTAAATTTACATGCATACAACTTCAATATTTAGCGAAAGATCTTTAGAAATGTACATTTACTACCATATGCTATCTAGAAATGTAAAGTCCGCTAATCTGCCTAATAATTACGAGTATATAGTGTTTCACAATATTTTTTTCTACGTCGGTATATAGGTCTTGACTTTGCTCTGTCTATTCAGATTGGTAATGTATGTTAAAGGGAGCCAAAACCAATAAAATCAATGAAAATTTCCAAACTCAAATAATCATGGAAATCCATTCCTTGAGCCTATGCCTGGCCTATGTTAAAATCTAAACCATGAAATATGGTAACAAATCATTAAAAACAAGTTTTTCTTGCTCAAATCAATTAATGTGGATCTGCAAAAATAGGGTTTGTTTACAAACAAATACTAATATTACCATCTCTTGTGGCATTCTACTTCAGTTTGAGCTAGTTTTCACAGCTAATACTTTACTACTGACCTTAACTGGACTCATCTAACATATTTCTATAATTATCTCAGTTTCAAAAACTTTGTCAATTATATTGGTTTTGGCTCCCTTTAAAGGGAGTCAAAATCAATAAATTCAATGAAATTTCCAAACTCAAATAAGAAATCCAATCCTTGAGCCTATTTCTGGCCCATGTTAAAATCTAACCCGTGAAATATGGTGAACAATCATTAAAAACGCGTTTTTCTTGCTCAAATCAATTAATCAATCTTATTGGTTTTGGCCCCCTTTAATTGTTATTTAAACCCGATATATTGCAGCAAAAGAAAGAAGATATTTTCAAATTGCTTGAAAATCAGTTTCGTAAATCTTCAGATTTCTGTCGTGTAACATTACGATGTACGAAATATATATCATAATATGTAGTGTCTTTATTTGTAGGGCCATAAGAAACTTGTGCTGGAAGGCGTAACCTCTTTCTTTGTCAACAGGGACAAACTCATCAAACAAAAACCAGGGACCACTAACTCGGAGTATTCAGAGTGAGTTTGTTGATTTAAAAGCAATAAAATATGAACGACAATAAATGTATGTCGAGTGTAGATAAACTTCGAGAACAACTGATCTACCTGATAGTCAATATTGTTATTACAAAAATAAGATGAGAGGTCATAGCAGCATTATTTCTATAAAATTGCTCCTTAGTTGTTTGTTCCAACTCAGCATTTTCAGGAAATTTCAGAGTGCACCTCTAAATATCTTGTCTTAGAACAACCGAGAACGCCGAAACTTTATCTACTTCCTAAAATCCATAAGAACAAAATACCACCTCCTGGTAGACCTATTGTATCAGCAAATGACTCTCCCACAGAACGCATATCTCAATTTGTAGATCACTTCATACAACCATTGGTCCCCACATTACCTTCTTATGTAAGAGACAGCGGACATTTGATAAATATCTTAAAGGATCTATCCTTACCAGATGGATCCATTCTAGCAACCCTGGATGTAACTAGTCTTTATACTAACATCCCCAATGACGAGGGCATTGATGCGGTTGCAAAATACCTTTTTAGGTCACGGGACCCGTCACTAAATCCTACAAATTCTTCAATTTGTAAACTACTTGAAATGGTCCTGACACTTAACAACTTTGATTTTGATAACAAACATTATCTCCAAGTAGGAGGCACTGCAATGGGCACTAAATTGGCCCCTTCTTTCGCTAACCTTTTTATGGGCGCTTTTGAAGACAAATATGTTTATTCATATAAACTAAAACCCCTTATCTGGAAACGATTTATCGATGATATTTTCTTCATCTGGACTTATGGCCCAGAATCACTAGGCGAATTTGTGGAATATTTAAATTCACAACACCGAACAATTAAATTCACTGTAGAAACTTCCATTAGTGAAATCAATTTCCTTGACCTAACTATCAAGCGATCACTGAGTGGTACTATTTATACCACCTTATATTGTAAACCAACTGACAGCCACAACTATTTACTTTTCTCGTCTGAACACCCACGACATATCCTGAACGGGATCCCATACTCCCAATTTTTACGAATACGAAGGATCTGCACCTTAGATGCAGACTTCGTCCAAAACGCTTTAATGTTAAGCACTCATTTCATAAGACGCGGCTATCCTAAAAGATTAGTCCAATCGTCACTGAGACGAGCTTATAATATGGATCGTGACACACTTTTAAACAAAAACCTTTTGTCAGATCCCTCTTTGAGTGGGAACCAGAAAAATAACAATGATACTTTCTATTGTATCACCACCCACAATCCCAAAAATCCGCCAATTGCAGACATAATCCGTGAACATTGGCCTTTACTGGGCCGATCTAAAACGACACGACCTCTAGTAGATGCTAAGATTATCTTTGGTCTGCGACGCAACAAGAATTTAAGTGATGCCTTGGTACGGGCTTCCACCCGGACCGGTATCAAAAAGCCTGGTTTGGCTGGTCATCCTTGCAACAGACCAACAACCTGCCGTTATTGTCCTCTTATGAACACTAAACATAAAATTAAATCATCCTCAGATGACCGGTGGTTCACACCGTTATACAACATTAACTGCCAAAGCAGTAATTTAATTTATTTAATCACTTGTAAACATTGCAGTATACATTATGTTGGCCAGACCAAAAACCGTCTACTTACACGGTTTCAAGGCCATTTTCATGATATTCAACACAATCATGACACTACGGTGGCTCGACATTTTAATGTGTGTCCGCCTGAAAACCCAGGACTAATGGATGGTTTTGAAATTTCGGTTTTATCGTTTATACGATCACATCCGGGGTCCACCTTGGCACAATTTCAACGAGATAAAGAGGAGAAACGCTGGATGCAGAGGTTATCGTCCATCGTTCCTCAGGGTCTAAACCTCATGGATTAATTCCAGGTTACACTGTTTGGTATATTACCGTCCAAATAATTTCACCTAACCCGCCAGACCGTGTTAACCCGTGACATTACACGCTAATTTTTTAGCGTATGGACATAGTCCTACCACCTTTTGACCAACACCCTTTCCCCTGAGATGGTGATTTATTTTCAATAAATACATCTACTTTGAGGACTTTGCCAATTTTAATTTTAAAATTGGAGGGGGCCTGCTAAATAAATTAATATTGATAACATTCAGTTAATCATGCTTAAAATTTTCTTTAGAATTTCTTCTATTTTTTGTTAAAAATTCGCACCTGAAGAGCCACTTACGGCGAAACCACCAAATACCAACAATAACCAAGACTCAGATGCTAACTCCATTTTATTGGGTTACCAGGGAGACCAAACATTACATCATCCCACTGAGCACAAGTTTACCTGATTCACATCAAAAACTAATGATGTCACAACCCTGGTTGCTACACAATTCTCGGTTGTTATGCAGGTTACCGTTGGCAACTTCTAAGTGCCAACTGTCACTTGGTGTGGTAGTGCTGGGCAGGCTAGACCAACAATCCGTCACTCCTGTTTTTCCAACTCAGCATTTGTAAATGCATATACATGTTTGTCATTTATAATTACTCAAAAAAAACATTTGTAATCACACATTGATCTTGTTCTTGACTAAACTTTTGGTTTGGTGGTATGGTGTTTATGTAAAATTTACGGGGAACTTTTTGCGTAGATAGGTCAGTATCAGCACTACAAGAATAGCAATCTTATATCCCCCAGGAAATAAGGACATGTTTTTTCGGACTTGTAGGATTTATAGTTTATGATAAACAAAACCAGCGGCATCCATGTTTTGTTTTTTTAAGGATTACCGTTTTATTTTAATCAACGTTCCAACCACACATGCGAACTTCATCAGGACTTATAAGATTCTATTTCTGTGTTGTAGGGACATTTTTGACGAGCCGACCGACAACTCGGACCAGCTGCGGCACGTGGAGGGAACCATCATATTACACGTCACCTTCGCCATCAAACAGGACCAGGACTTGGGGCGCGAGTTCATCAAGTATCTCAAGGTGAGACCCTCCTGATTTACATGAAATGGAGCAGCGTTTGCTTGTAAAATAGAATCTTTTGTTTAAAGTATCTCTAGGGAAACTTTTGATTACCCTTAGCATTTATAAGAAGGTCGACAAGTAAATATTAGAATTGATGAATTCATGTCTTACAAGAGTGGCATTCAGTGGCTGTTTACCAATATGTTTATATTTCATACAGGCTTAACAATATATAAAATTCACGTTACTTTTCTCTTCTACTTACGTTAAAATTAATGTCACATACATAGAATAACAACTCGAAAACTATTTCTCAGTCAGGTTGCAGTCAAAGCAAGTGTATGTCACCCATAGATTGATTTTGTATAACCTTCTAATATGTGCGTCAAATCGCTTTTGCGTGCTACAACATTAATCATAAGTTCCATCTCTCTAGACTCACCAGCAGAGCAATGCAGCAGCCGTTCTTGCCCCTTTTAACGTTGCTCTGGCCCTGTCCATCGCCCGCATCCACCGCTTTGAGGACCCCGTGCTGGACCTTTTGAAGGCGACAGTCCTCAAGAGCTTCAAGGACGCGGAGAAGCAGACCTCGTCGCAGTGGGTGAGGGACATGGTCCCGGACAGCTGCGACGTGGCCCACTCCCTGCTCGACACGGTCCACAACAGGTGAGAGTGGGGTCGTATCTGCAATAACAAATTGCATTGATAGAGTATCTCCACTTTCTTCCCCACTCTTTAGATTCACGATTTTCTTTTCATTCTTTGCCTCTGAGCCTGCCTCACTTATCTCAGTTGATACATCTCTCAGTTTCAATCCAGACGCCATAATCCTAACTTCTCCCAACCTAAGTTAATTGAATTTATTCCTAACTCTTTCAAACCTGAATATAGGATCGAATTATATGTACACACATAAATTCCTTGTTTTTTAAGAAACTTTCACTGTATGTTTCCTCATGTTAATATGTATTCAATATTGAATCCTAATCTGCTCATATAAAACATCCACTGATTGTTTTACACAGCGTTTACGGCTGGGACCACGTCAGTCAGGGCTTGGTCCAGCTGGGCTTCACCCTCATGGACTCATTCGGCCCTAAAGGGGTGTTCGGTAAGGTGGTGGCCGACACCAGCTCCCCCAGTCACCGCAGTCCCACCCAGCGGGCCTGTCAACTAGGGGCCAGCATACTCCAGGAAATCTTCAGGGTATTCTATAAAACCTTTACCACGACTATAAATGATTTTCATGTTTTTTTTTGGTATGATTTATTTGACTTCTATAGATTTACTCAAATTGCAATAAATCGGGTATAAGATATTCACGTGCATTTCTGGGCCAAAAATCTAACGAATGAAATATAATCATAAAATAAAAACCACGGATGTACTCAGCACGTTCTATAGTAACTTACAAAATTCATCTAGTAACGTTTTTTCTATTAACAGTGTACAGAAAGGCGGCCGCTGATGAGGTCTATATAAAATTAAGTGTATTACATCTGGCTTAATAATAGGGGTGGCTGCTCACCGACCATAGGATGGCCAGTCTATATGTATTTAGCTTAATACTTAATACAATACTTTGTTATTTCTCCGCGTGAAACTACATGTTTGATTATACAGGTTCAGGAGATGGTTAGAGCTGACATTCTCGAGCAGATTCTAAATCGCGTCGTTACAAAGGCAACTTCCCCAGTCTCACATTATATAGGTATCTATCATTTTCTGTGTAACCGTTATTGGAAGCGTTATTTAGGTGGAGCACTTGCGTATGATTTGATGATTAGATATCATACTTACCATGATCAATCATTTTTTACCTTGATTACTTGCACAACTCTTACCGGTAGTCACACCAATATTATATATCTTCATTCAAATTAATATCTAACAGTGCGATAATTTTTACTAATGACAAATGATATAAACATGTATAGGGGGGCCTTCCATTAATTACGTATGCACCAAGCGGGATGGGGGGTTCTGAAATTTTTGAAAATTTGCATACGTTCCTGTATAAATCCAATGCGTATTTTAGCCAAAGAGGGGGTGGTGGTGAGGGGGGGGGGGGGGGCTGAAATTTGTGAAATTTTGCGTTTGTACTAAATTTAAGGCCCCTAGCTGATAGCCTAGAAATATTGATATATTCAACAAAAATTAATGATGATTCTTCTTCGTCTAGATTTGTTGGCTAGCACTGTACGTGCGGCGCCTCAGATTCTACTGGACAGTTTACCCAAGATCCGCGAGGCCTTTGACTACTTGTCCTACCTGCCGCCGCCCACCGCCGACGGGCTGCTGACGGCCGTACAACCCCTGATGAAACTGTCCATGAGTCTCAAGGACGGCCTCATGCTCACCCTACGGAAAGCCATGTTCTCAAGGTGGGGTGGTGGTTTGGTCGGGAAGCGATGCGCTTTATTTCCCATTTAGACCCCATGTATTTGCAATTACCCGGTAGAAGTAATATGTTTTCCAAGAGTTTTAGCATTTTCTTAATGAACCCATTTGCAGCGGGGTTTCCAAAAGTGAGCACGATTCAGAAATGTCTCCAATTTATGCTCAGATGAGATATATAATTTTCAGAAAAGAACTAAACTGAAAGGGTAGACGATGTCAAAAATGTATGTGCTTGCTGACGGAAGCATGCACTAAACTTATTTCATTGGTTCCAGGCAACTTGAATCACGCAAAATTGCCGTTTCTGGGTTCTTGATGCTGCTGAGCCGTTTCCGTATCTTGGGCGGACTACCCACGAGTCAAGCCAGCCAGTCCTTTACTTCTAGCCAGGTATAGTCTGATATCGCACTCAGTCTTCGTGTCCATGTTAATCATCAATTAAATTAGTCTCTGGCGAACTTCTTCAAAATAGTTTTCGCAGAACGCTGAACGATCGACCCTTTTCCTAGTATTTTCAACACTAAATTACTTGAGGCAATTACCCATTCTTGGCACAAAGAATGATTCTCTAAAACTGGAATTAAACATATGATTCAATATTGAAAGGGTTTATACATCTGTGTATACACATATGATTTATATATCTACAGTTAAGTTCCGTTGATGTTCACACGCCTTACAACACGTCTCTCAACGAAGCCGTGTGTCTAGAGATCCTCGGGACCCTGAGGCGTGCCCTGAGCCAACAGGCCGATGTGCGACTGGCGCTCTACGAGGTATCCTACACCTTCACTCGTACCTTAGGTTCGATAAGATAGAAAATATAATATGACATAATTGTTCTTAAAGTTGATCAAAATATCAAACTATATATTAATCTGAAAAGATGATAAGATAGGTAGAAAATAAACAGATCATGCATGTAATTCACGAAAGTAAATTTGAGATCACCTATCACATATTTTGTTCAAGACCTGTTCCAGGTTTAAAAGATTGTCGATATTCTGGATCTACACATGACCGCTTACTTTCTTCCAGGGGCTCTTTGACGTCTTGTGTCAGAATTCACAGCTTCGAATTCCAATTATCAGCTTACTTCTGAAACAGGTAAAAAAAATATTCTATAAGTTTTTATCGAAACGCCTTTCGTAAAATGTGCTACTTAAACTACTTGTTTCTATCTAACATGGAATTCAAAGTATAGAAATATAGATAAGGCATATTGCTGATAAAATACTTGATTACATGTTTGCGAATCGGTCACATTGACTATCATCTTTTTTGTAGTTCAAGGTATACTATGAAGACAAAACGGACTTCCAACCTCCTGTGAAGCTTGAGCCGTGCATCATCGCACAGGGTGATCAAGTTTTTCTCGGAGAACCATTGGTAAGAATACTAGTGAGATTAAATTCTTGAATCATATACACTACACACGTATCAATATGTGTTAGACTATTTTTATCCAGCATATCAATACTCTTATCAATCAGGCTGTGATTGCCAATAATCCCTACAACACTACGTGTTGTCCTCGGTAAAATTATAATTCTACTTCAACATTACAGGTAAGTCTCGTATAATTCAAAAATATTTTTGCAAAACATGTTAATTCTTACCACTTAATTGTTGTGTTTTCAGTCCCATCTGCTGTGCTGCTTAGTTCTGTGTTTCCTCAAGTCACGAGATCAGGCCGCTGAACAACCCATGGATGAGGAAGATGACGAGAGTCTGATCGAGGCAGAAGAGATTCTGGAGTCTGTGACAAGGCGGCTGATCAAGTCAGAACTTGAGGACTTTGAATTGGTATGAATTTTTCATTATTTGGATTGAAATTTTATCAGTCTAGTATTTACATTCACTTAAAATAGATTTTAGTACAAACTGAAACCTTTCCAGCATAATAAAAATGTTTTTAAAAAAAATTACATAGAAAGGTATAGTCAGTTTTGTTAAATGGAAAAGGCATAATGAGTCTTCAATTTGCTTTTCGCAATTACCGACAGATCAGGATATATACATGATTTTACATTTTTTAAAATCTAACCCTCCCATTCAAATTACAATTGACTTTTGTTTCTTCCTTATTTTACTTTAGGACAGATCAGCAGATTTCTCGACGGCAAACAGTGTGGGTGTTCGCAATAACATCTTCTCAATTCTGGCAGTTGGATGTTATGAAGCGATGATGGAATACAACTTCCATACATCCAAGTTTGAGTATGTATGTCTAGAAATATCTCAGCATATCGAACAATGTTTTCAAAAGCTAGGTCTCATAATATCATGCTACCTGAATAACCCTTTACTAGAAATACCGATACTTAAAAAAGTTTTACTCCTCGTAAAAACATTCCTCATGGGTGTAGATAAAGAATGATTCTCAGTTTACTGGAGACAACACAAATGTAGTGGGTAGCTTTTCCACAATGCCCGGACACAACGCCTGCTAGATATGGGTTACGGGGTGAAAACACAATAGGCTTGGAAATCTCAAAACACAAGGAGAATCGTTTTCCCAGGGTGGCCCAGGGTCTTAAACTTTCTGGCTCAAAATATTTAGAAATTTGGACGTGTTTTATCGAACGACTTTTTGGCTCATTTAGTTCTTGAATGCTTTCACGGTCAGCCAAATTATTGAAAATGGGACAAGAAAATTTGCTGAGATATTGGAAAAATCGGGGCAGTCGCAAGTGAATTCTGAGTGGTCACCCTGGTTATTAATTGTATTACGAGCAACAACGCCAGCAAATTACAGTAACCTTCAACACGAATATCATAGGACAGTATTTTTAAATATGATCACATATTGTTATGAAGCTGTGTTTAAAACGTTACCCAGTGATATAAATAGTAAACTTAAAATCTGACATAATTCTTGCCAAGTATGATATTCATGGACATTCTGTTCAGTGGCAGAAACATTGCAATCAAAATAATTATCCAAATGTTAACTCAGTTCACATGTACCATCTATCTTGCAGACCTGCAGGGATGCAGAATGTTCTCCAGCTGTACGTGGGTTACCAGCGTCTGAGTGACCTTCTCAAGGACAAGAACACGGCCGGCGCAGGCAAACGGGGCCGACCGACAGGGGGCGCCCCAAGCGGCAAACTGACCACTAAGAGTCTGCTGTCCCTGCGCTGTGTTACAGCCATGTTGGCTGCCCTCTACAGGTAGGCAAACCCAAGCAGTGAAGTGACCACTAAGAGTCTGCTGTCCCTGCGCTGTGTGACAGCCATGTTGGCTGCCCTCTACAGGTAGGCAAACCCAAGCAGTGAAGTGACCACTAAATGTCTGTTGTCCCTGCTCTGTGTGACAGCCATGTTGGCTGCCCTCTACAGGTAGGCAAACCCAAGCAGTGAAGTGACCACTAAATGTCTGTTGTCCCTGCTCTGTGTGACAGCCATGTTGGCTGCTCTCTACAGGTAGGAAAACCCAAGCGGTGAACTGACCACTAAGAGTCTGCTGTCCCTGAGATGTGTGACAGCACTGTTGACTGCCCTCTACAGGTAGGCAAACCCAAGGGGTGAACTGACCACTAAGAGTCTGCTGTCCCTGCGATGTGTAACAGCCATGTTGGCTGCTCTCTACAGGTAGGCAAACCCAAGCGGCAAACTGACCACTAAGAGTCTACTGTCCATGTGCTGTGTGACAGCCATGTTAGTTGCCCTCTGCAGGTAGGCAAACCCAAGCGGCAAACTGACCACTAAGAGTCTACTGTCCATGTGCTGTGTGACAGCCATGTTAGTTGCCCTCTGCAGGTAGGCAAACCCAAGCGGCAAACTGACCACTAAGAGTCTACTGTCCATGTGCTGTGTGACAGCCATGTTGATTGCCCTCTACAGGTAGGCAAACCCAAGGGGTGAACTGACCACTAAGAGTCGGCTGTCCCTGGGATGTGTAACAGCCATGTTGGCTGCCCTCTACAGGTAGGCAAACCCAATATGCAAACTGACCGCTAAGAGTCAGTTTTTGCATATTTCTGAGCATCTTAGACCTAACATATGACTTATAAAAAATTGTTGGCTACCATCTTTCAGCGGGCAACGAATAGAGAGCTGTTGTCCCGGCGGACAACCACGTTTTGAAAAAATTGTCGAGCCCTGCCTCGTCAAAGAATCACACAGTTAAAAGCGATTGGAAATATCTATAATATTTGCCACTATTGGGGATAGTAGGGCTAACAAATCTTTCTGATTTGCTGCAAAACAGATCCTGATTCCTAAAATCATGTCACCACTTTCTTGTAAAATGTATTGATAAATTCTAAATTCCAAAAAGAATTGATTAATGTATGATTTTGTTACAAGGGACACGATTTGTGAAGCCTGTTTAACAGATGGACACCTTATATATTTGCTTAACGTTTCAGTGACGTAACTCCTGCCCACCAGGAGGGCGCGGACGTGTTGAGGAGCAGTAAGGACTTCGGTCGGTTCTTACTCGGTGTGATATTGCAGAAACTACGACAGGTAGACGAGAAGGGGCAGTGTGAGGGGGCCCACGGCCAGGACCAGAACAAGATCTTCACCTACTGTACACAGATCGCGAAGTGAGTGTAGAAGTCTTACCTGTATATTCACAAAACAAAGAAGAAATTAACCGTAGGAAAATGGGGGTGTAGATGAGGGTTCCTTACGTCACATGACGATTTAATAAATGCCGATGTTCCATGTCGTCGTCGCTATCATCGAAATCATGTCCAATGTTGATTCCAAGAAATGTCCGTCGTCCTGTCGATTCTATGCAAGCCCCATATCCCATGTGGTTGGCGCTTGTGATAAGCCGTGCCCATGTCGAATTTAAAATATGCCCATGTAGAAACCCATACAAATCGAACAACGGGCTTCAAACATACATAAAAGACTTTTGCTGGTTATCGAAACAAAGTTTCGTTAACCTATTTCCGAAATTTTCACAAAAATGAAAATTACAAGGTTACCTACGTATCCTCCAGTGAAAATCTGAACCCATTAATTTTAAATCTTGCAAAACACGTGCTTTTAACAGAATCACAAGTCATTACTACACGACGGACCTGCAGGCCCCAGAGGGCGGGGAGAAGGACCGGGGCAAGGTGGCCGGGATGTGTCTGGAGGCGCTGGCCACGTCCGTACACGTTGTGTGTCACCGCTACAAGGACCGACTGGCCGAGTTCCTCCGCGACATGGGTGAGCAGCCTCTAACTGAATTCAGAACAACTTTATTTTTGTTCAAGAAATTTCAAGTAGATAATCGTGAGACGTCAAAAACCGTAATTTTACAATTATACCATTGTAATGGGAGAAATTAATTAAAGTTCATGTATAAAAGCTAAATTACTAGACTAAAAATGTCGGTGTTTAAATGTCTTGCAAGAAGTCGCATTTGACGGTGTTTTAGAGTAAATGGCATAACGTTTCGTCTGGGAGATTGATTTTGGTCCAAACCAATTTACTGAACAGTCTGTTCTCCAAAGCGTCTAATAGTAATACCAACTCGTACTATTTCATTTTTTAGAAACGACTAATGGGGCTGACCTATCAGATGACGACGAGATTCACAAACACATAAAGACCTTTCAAGTAAGTTGTGCATAATGCTGTTGATCTAAAAGGACAGTCATTCACCCGTTTCAGTCTAAGGCATTTATTTGGAAGAGTATGCAACACCAATGAAATTCTTGTAGACAGTTTTAATGATGAAGGGATCAGAAATTCTAAAAAAAAGCGCACCTCTCTGTCTATATCAAAAGCGTAAGTCAGGTAATATCTAAAACACCACATGGAATTATATAAGATGCAATATTAACATTTATAATTTATATCATTTGCATCAGATAACTTGACCAGTCCTGCATTTACGGGACAAAATTAGGAATAACTTTAAGGGCATGTTCTTAAAGCTAGAAATTAAGTTGTTCCTGTTCATCGTTTAGCGTGTGGCAGTGTCTGTGCTGACGAGTACGGAGGACGACCGCAGTCTCAAAGAGGCGGTGCCGCTGTTTAACATCATTGGCTGGCTGAGTCAGAGTCTGCCTGTAGCCAGCACACAGTGTGCTCAGGTCCAGAACTGGGCCCAGAGACTGGCACAGGAGCAAACCATCGGTAAGGGATCAACTTCTATTCTCTTTGGAAGAAATCTGTCAAAATGTGCATGATCTTGTAAATCAAAACACCACAACATTGATCTTCCAAGGCTTTGATGCAATTTCAGTTATAGCAGACCGAGGTCAAGTACAGTTGAGGTACAACAATATTTTCAGCAAAGCTTTGGTAACAATATAATGTTTAACACAATTCAGCTTTTCCTACCGTTGAAAGTTGCACAAAATGTCGCTTTTGTTAATAGTTCCTTCATAACGTGCTTTAGTATTTGAAAACTGATGGTTCACTAACGTGTAAGTACAGAATACCTGCTATGCTCTTGACCCACGTTTCTTTTTTCTTTTACAGACGACACAGGCGTCACGAAGTCTCTGATGTCGTTACTCTTCTCCCTCTCCGTCCGACAAACCAACGTGGCGCCGATGCTGAGAGAGATGGCCCAGGACGTGCACAGGGAGCTCGGAGACATAGACCAGGTTGGGCATTTTAATTAGCTGTAAATTAATGAAAATTAACCAATGGTAATCTTCCATGTAGGTTTACTATACAGTTCATAACTGATTTTTTCTCAAAGGGAAGTAAGTTTAAGATTTCTTTACGCAGACGACCGATGTAACTGGTAAAACATATTTCTTTCTTAACTTTATATTCAGGGTTACATCATAGACATATATAAGATGTTATGTATGTCTATGGTTACATGTATTTGCAAGCGACTGACTTCAGACTTTGGTTCATTGGCCCTAACTTACATCCATGCTCTTGAGCTCCGATCAGCTGTTACATATACATGCATATAAACTTATGCACGTAGAATTGATATTTGCCAAATTGTCAACCATTAAAAGTTACCTTAATCATGTATGTAACACCAGCGTCATCCCTTCTGTAGGAGGTCGAGCTGACTGGTGCAGGACACTACGCGACTGTCACTGCCCGTACGGCAGCCCCTACCGTCCTCTTACAGCTACTGGCCCAAGCCGACCGAGAGCTGGACGACACTGAATGGGTCATCTCCCGGATAAAGGCCGACCTCACGCGGCCACCTGCCGAAGGTAAGGCTTATGTATAATATAAACACCAGTAAAAGCTGTTAGTGTTACTATACCACTTGCCGATTATGCTCCATATTTTCCCTACCGATTTGTAAAATTGGCAATGGTAATATGGGCTATCATAGATATCCTATATCTTATTAAAACAGAAAGTTTTGATAAAATAATAAAGAGTCCCCTTTTCCCTTAGCTGAAGAAGAGCCGAGCATCACCCAGCGGGAGGGCCATGAAAAGGGCATCTGTTCGCGGCTAGGTCACGTCATCAACACGTGTCACGAGCTGGTCCAGTCGGCCGTGCCCGTCGGGCCCTGCATCGACAACCTGGTCAAACTGGTGACCCGGCTCTACGGGACACTCACCCAACTCGTCAAATATGTAAGATTGCAAACATCAGGTTTAAGTCTGAATAGGTCAAAAAAATATTTTGGTTTCTCCTAAATTGAGAACTTCAGTGTTTGAATTAGATTTGATTGTATATCCTATGTAACTTAAACTTATTTGAGCCTAAACATTAAGCGTTGCCCCCCCCCCCCCCCCCCCCACCCGACTGAGAAGACAATGAAGTTTAGAAAAGATACATGTATCCTAGAGCATACTTGCCTATTGGAGTTCAAAGTCTAGTCAATATAAGTCGGCATTACTGTATCTTGATATTCGATTAAGGTTTGGCGTAACTAAACTTTATTAATATTCAGGTAAAACTTAAGTCGGACCTTCTCCGAGACTTAGACGAGGCACACAACAGTACTGAAACCGTTAATGTTGAGCCCGTTTAAAAAGAATAAGACATACTATGATTCGCACTATGGATCAACTTGACGTGTAACCTGTAATTACATTGTTACTTTCAGCATCTGGCGCTGTATACACATGGGCCTGGCAACATGACTGCCCGCTTTGAGAAGTTGGTGCGCCTGTCTGGGACAAACCTCACCCAGTTCACCTACGCCATGATCACCTACATACAGGTACGTATAGACGTTGTGCACATGACGTCACATCCCCAAAATTGGGATGGCCGCCATGTTGGTGATCAATGTATCAATAAGCCCATCCCACATAGGGTATTTCCCGGGTTGGACAAGGGTCGGACAAAATTCACGTATAAAGCATCCTTATCTCCTAGAATCAAGGTTACTGAAATAAGCAAGAATTTTTTTTCCCTATATCCCAAAGTAGTGATAAAGCATTATGATTTCTAAAATTTTACCAATTGACAGATTTGCAGGTTAGCCAGCCAATCAAAATGCTGTATTTCAGGAAAAATAGGGTTGGACATTATAGGTTGGGCTGACAAGCTTTAACATTGGTTGCTATAGGAAAAAAGCCAATTTATAAAGCTGCATTTTACAAATTTAAGAAGCAATTTGTCAGCTAAATTGTTTTTGTTATTTTTGTAGTATGTAACTGTCTCCATGGAAAAAGTATCGGGGCAATTTTGAAAATACTTTATGGTAAACTTTAACATTAGTATTAAAGGGATAACGTACTGTTCACAGATGTGCCCCCTGGTGGGAACATTTTAAAATCTTAAAATCTTAAAATTTCACATAATAAATAAAAAACAATTGACTTAGAATGAGAAATTGAGAAAATTAGAAATTTAAGATGATAATTGAAAGGGTAAGTAATGTTAAATGAATCAGGCACATATGCGCCCCCTGGTGGCAAAAATGAAATGTCTCAAACTTAAGAAATCTCACATAAGACATTAGCAGGGGTTGAATTTGAAATAAAATGGATGAATTTTTGTTGTTTCATTAAAAAATTTAGGGCCCCAGATAAGATACATTTATAAAGAATTATACAGAGATAATCACCTGGCAAGTTTGTGTTGACCTCCAGCATTTAAACGACATCGGTGACCCCAATCTTTTTTGGCTTTAAAAACTTGGTACAGACCAAAGGTACATATTTCTAAGATTTGGTACAGCTGTATTTGATTTTGAATGATCTAGAGCAAGTTGAATGTCACTAAATATATTTTCCCCATAGACTTCTATAATCAAGCACATTATCTTTCTTGAGCTCTCATTCAAAAATAAGCATGGTGACATACAGTAGAGGAGCCAGTTTCCGCGCATCTCTAGTTTCCGTGCATTTTACGCATTTTATGGACGCATTTTTTCTCTATGTATTAGATATGCTATTTTTAAAATGCCAGACCCAAAATAATGTCCTTATGCAATTAATTTGTCATTTTTAATGATGTTTGATACATATTTATGTATTCTAAGGCCAAATATATGTTTCAATGTCCTTATTATTAAGGAAAATGACAGGATCCTTAAAAAGTTAATATTTCAGAAATAAGGAGCATAACATCATTTTCTTCAAGAAAAAATATAATTTTCTCTTTAAAAATGTCATGGATATTAGTTTAAAGTGATATACGATCATTTTAATGTCATAAACATAAAATTTCATGGATAATATAGAAAATAGGCCCCTGCGCGGAAACTAAGGACAATAAATTAGGCAGTCTCTAGTTTCCGCGCATTTTTCACCTATTTTTCCGAGATTTCCAAATTTTCAAACATTTTTCCAAAGAAAAGAAAAAGAAAAAATTTTCAAAGCAAGGTTCTATATAATCTTAAGACACTTTCCTAAAATAATATAAACCAAAGACTCAAAACTGAACTTTTTTTCTCTCTTTAACTGAGGCGAATTAATGCTTTTGTCATATAATAAAAATGCATAAATATGCGTATTTCTTCCTTCTTTTCATGAATATATTCTTTAGATTTTCCCTGACAAGGTAGCATTTCTATTTGCATTATTATGAATTTTTAAGAACTTAACAATTATTTTGTATAACGGATATCAATAGATAATCTTTTTCTGATGCCCCATGTATCATATTTTCTTTCTATAAGATATTTTACTCATTTAACACCTAAAATATGGGAAATGCGCGGAAACTGACACCAAAATGCGCGGAAATAGGCTCCAGGTGCGCGGAAACTGAAGAATTAACATGTTAAAGTAAAACCTTAAGATATTGACAGGCGTGCCAGCCGGCCGCCTGTCTATGCTAACCACTTCAGACCTACCCTGTGACGTCAGCCTCCCCAGTTTTCTCTGTTAGTCACCATAGTGAACACCTGTGAGAAAGGCCATGTTTCATATCATTCCGAGACTTGTTCCCAAGACCTTATATTCTCAAAAATGTCATTTATACATGTGAAAACCCCTGAATGGTAAAAGTTAAGCGTACCTATACTCAAATATTAGTATTAATAGGTATTATTTCAATGTTTGTGAATCAAATTTTCGGCGAGGAGCTGCCTGGACTAGTTGGGGCCGTATGCCGCGTCCCCCCCCCCCTCTCCCCACCTCCCGACCTATTTGCCGTCCGCCGCGTCCCCCCCCCTCCCCCTCCCCAGGTCAGGAGGCCCCCCCTCCTCCCAGCGGTCAGGCCCGGTCAGAACTAGGTCAACCCTCCTCCCGTGCCCTCTCCCCGGCCCTGTGATGGTGGACCCCGACAACAGGACCCCGGTCCAACCCTTCACTTTCTTAGTCTGATTTATCCATTATTGTGAAAGTTTAGTGTTTTTAAAGTGTACCATGTTTTGTGACATATCATCCCCTACATGTATACCGATGTGTTAGTCTGATCACCTCCTTATAAAGAAATTGGAGAGTTTGACAGTTGGTTTTACTATAGCATATAGAGGTTCCACGTGGGTCTGTTGGGGTCCTGAACCAGTCTCAGGGGTGGGGGGGTGGGGGGTTTCCCCCCCCGCAAATGACGTAGGCACTGTTGGTGAGAATACATCCCCCGCCTAAGTAAACAAGTGAACCTTGACTGGGTCGCCTGTCAATTCTGGGGGCTTAGCTCTCTAATTGCCGGGATGGCCAGCTTGTTACAAAAATATTTTCAAACTTTAATTTTTTTTATTATGATTATATTCATAGACATCATTCCCCTGAATATGGAAGAACAAATATTAAAAATATAATTTTTTTCTTTAAATATTTTGTTAAAGCTTAACTTCTTGCCCTTAATGCGCGGAAACTGGCTCCTCTACTCTGTCTTTTTTTGCTTGGATGTGATCCTTTTGGATAGGTCCAACAGAAATTGCTGGTTTTGGGATACTGTAATGGATTTAGAATTGTGGTCAAACAGTCCGTTATCCCTTTAACTGGGATGGACTTATTGTAAAGCAAGTATGATTTAGATTTGTATCTATTTTTTCAAAATGGACACTCATCATATCATTATAAACAAGTTTTTTTCCATAAATTGTGGCTATATTTGATAGCCACGTGGGTGTGGTAACCACGTGGTGATCACCAAAATCTGGTCACGTGACCCTTTATGCACAAGGTCTAGATGAGAATTATCCTTGGCTCTTTCTAAAAGTGAATTTTTGAGGGGTTGACCTTTATTTTCAATATCAGAAGCACTGGATTTATGGATTTTGATTTGTGAAAAAGTGAGTCATTTTGAATTGAGATAGCTGTACACGATCTGGTTTATGGAACGATTTTGAACTTTAAATGATGTAAAAGGAGCTAGTAACACGCACTTCAATGTCCTTGCACATAGTACCAACGATAGTTGCATCTTAATAGAGCAATAATTGTGTTTCATTATAGAAACAGTGCACAAAATAAGCGAGGTTTTGGACCGTCCAAGAAGATAACTTTTTGTACTAAATGATTTGTAAAGTGCCTTGCGGTTTCTTTTAGGCCTCTCAGAGCGAACATCTCCAGCAGACAACAGAGAAGCGTAAGAAGAAGGACCGCCAAATATCATCAGCTGTGGCTGTAGCTAGTAAGGTGTGTGAGAAAGATATTACCTATATACACATTTCTTCAAACGATAATTTAAAGTTTGACTATGGTAGAGATAGATATTAGGACACATGATGGGAAAACAGTTATGAACATGGCGAAACGGCCTCGTATCACCTTTGTCTATCCTTGAAGTGCAAAAAGATGTGTATAATTATCTAAACACACCGTGCTTCTCTTATTTTTCACAGGCCAAAGTACTTAAGGAGACAAGGTTCATTCCTTCACTGATCTTCGCCATTGAACAGTACGAGAAGTTTCTTATTCAGCTCACCAAGAAATCAAAGGCAAGTATAATTGTATACCTCATGATTTCTTCCATATTTCTTGGGGACATCAATGTCCAAGTCGTTCCTTGAAGTTATAGATTAATGGTACATTTTACACTAGGGACGTATTAATAGGCGATCCTCCAGGAGCCTATTACTGGGCCTTAAGTCACTTGCATCAGTTGTGATGTCACACAGACCTTTTTGGACAGTGGTTTTCCTATAGTATTGGTTGTCTGTAATGTCATTTTGTCAACAAATTCAGAGGTAAAGTTTACTGTACAATTTTATTGAAAACATAAAAGCACTATTGGAAAACACTTCAACGTTTGTACTTGGGCATACTGAAACAAACTATTTTCTCAAAGCATGATAAATGAGCCTTTTTTGTTAGTGAATTTAAATGTTCTTGCTGCTTTTATGTTAGCATTTCCAGGTTTCAGTAGATCAAAGGCCCAGGCTGTTTATCAACAATTAGGAAGGCATGTGTGTTAATTGATCTAGCACATGATGCCCTTGGGGGCAATTGATCTGGCACATGTTGCCCTTGGGGCATGTGTGTTTTACTGATGTTTACACTGTTTATAAATCTTATACAAACAATCATCCTAGTGAATCTGGCACATGTTGCAATGGGGGCATGGGTGTTTTACTGATGCTTACACTGTTTATCTTATACAAACAATGACCCTAGTGAATGGTCATTTGGTAAACATGTATACTGAAAATAACTTAGTTTAGACAACCAAATCAACCGATACCATTTACTTATCTAACTACTTTGCATGGTTTTGACATGTGAAATTTGTTGGCTTGTTTTTTTTGTTCAAACTAAATTTGTCTTTTGTTTAAACTAAATTTTGCACCCCCCCCCCCCCCCCCCCACTTAAATGAGTCAAAACAATTTAAAATTCAATTACATTACCAAAAATTAATAATATTTAATATTTTAGCTTCCTGGCCAAGCAATTCCAGTCAAACACATTATATTCTGTGGTACAAGATTTTCTATTAAGTCAAAGGCCTATAATATTGAGTTCTAAATGAATTGGTTTGCCCAGGAAAAAAATTCAAAATTTTGTTTTGATTTAAAATTATGACAAAAAATTGAGTTCAAACCCTAGATACAGGGATCGCCGATTGGGTAGCTAGGCTATTAGATGGCCGGGCTCGTGCTTCTTGTTAGATATGAAATTACGTTTGTGCAGTTGGCACTTGGTTTAAACCTTCATAGCTTTTATTGCAACACTCCTAAACATTAAACCGTGTTTATGATGGGTTTGAAATTTCGTCCAACGAAATTATTGCTTATACTTTGTTCTATGCATATTGCAAGTACAATCAGTTCTTTTGTTGACTGGATAAATAAATCTCATCTCCGTTGAATTTTCAAAAGACTAATACACGTTAAAAGTGTTATACTTATCCTGATAAAAAGAAATGGAAAAATAAAATATCTTGTTGGTAGGTACCATAGTATCAAATCGTTCATACGAATTCTACCCCTCGCTCCTCCAGGTGAACCTGATGGAGCACATGAAGCTGAGCACGTCCCGAGACTTCAGGATAAACGTGGCCCAGCTGACGTCGGCCCTGGAGGACCAGGACTCGGGGTCAGAGGAGGAGGGAGACGAGACAGTCGCGGGCCCGGCTGACGAGACCGCCCAACCCGAAGAACAGGACCGGGCAAGCGGCAGTGACAAGGTGAGTTAAAACAGGAGTTCAGCTTTATATTTGTGTAATTCGGATACAAGTTACCCCAGTCTACAGTGTTATCTGATTTCACATTGCCCCTACCCCAAGTAAGGGTCAGACGCTTACTATAATAAGCGCCCTACTCCCGACCCCCGCCATCTTCTGGGAGTAGTCTACAACTTGCCAAAGATCTGGGTAATTGTCTATGACGCACACACATGTAGATCCCGAAGAAATAATCCCCTCAGAGCACGGTGTCATTGTTGACTGCCCTTGATTGTGGGAATGTAAAGAGAGGCAGGAGCACTGATAGGATGTCACTCCGCCCTCACCTTTCAATCAAAAATGTTTTTAAAATGTTATTCAGGTGCTTTCATGATCTCAGTGATTGTAGTTAAATGAAAATTATTTTCTCTATTTCAGAATTCAAGCGATGAAGAAAACGCAGAACCTCCAAACAAGATGGCTCGGTCAGAGCCACCGGCAAAGAAGGGGAAACTTGGAACGTCACTGAAGGGGAAAGGAAGGGGCAAGAAGTCTACATAGATTTTGTTATAGAAACCTTGTTACTTAGTCTTTTGGGCTTGTTCGAAATGTTTTTATATGTAAAAGGGCTTTACCAAGCTATTATTTTCTACAACAGTCCAATATTGCGACCTGAGTAAAAAGTGAGATTGTCGATATTAGAAACTAATGTTGATTAAACTGTCTTCGATACCAAGTAACACGTGTTCATAAAACGTAATCAAGACATTGCGTACGGACCTAATCTTACCTGTTACTTTTGACCAGTTGCAGTTATAGTTAAACATTGAACTTTTACGTGGATTCTAATAAAGAGAAGCCCAAACTTGGCTCCATTATAGTTTATGAACGTTCATAATATTTTGCAAGACATGTAATCAACCTTGGTATTTCTAAAGATACGCGCAAAAATAATCATGTCAGTAATATCCAAGAAAATATCTTTATTAAACAAAGAAAACCACAATTTTGTCTTGGTTATTCTTGCGTAGAAATTGACAACTGAGTTATTGTTTTATCACAAATTGTTCACAGAATTTCGATATTGTTTTGGTACAAAAATAAAAAAAATATTACTTGAACAATCTCTGCGCCCCAAGTCGATAAGTTCATGGTCAAATCTTATTTGGAATATTACAAACAGTTCAAGATCAAAACCAATTATACATTTTAATGTACATGGTACCATTTTTTTCCGCAGCCAACCACATACAAATTATAAGCACTCTTAAATGAAAGAAAATGTTACCAGTATTACTAGGCCATGTGCCATATCTTCCTCAGTTACGTCTCTCATGGTCTACTTTGTATGCGTGGATGGAAATAAATATATATAGCTGAGCTATACAACTATACTGAAAGACATGATGTTTAAGTTCCATTATTTAGGCAACAGTATCTATGCTAGAACAGAATAAAACACGATATGAAAATTAAATTTCATCAGAAATTATCAAAGGCACTCAAATGAAAAAAAAAACACTTTATGGTTTCCTTGACAAAACTGAATGGCGAGATACATTATTAAAAATACTTTCTAGACTGAAGAGATATGCGCAATGCACTGTAGATATACAGAATCCGAGAAGTTGAATGCCATTTCTTTGACAACTTTAATTACTGGGAAACTAGAACGCTTGGATATTGATACTTAGAAACTGCTAAAGTCTGAAAGCAATTTCTCACGTTAAACCACGTTTCACCAAATACAAGTCTTTTTTTTATTATCATTATTTTTTCTTGTCAAAATAATTATTTCATTAGTGGTGCACCGATGGATCCTCATGACAATTTTTGCTGAAACCTGTTTCTCATGTTGCTTACTGAAATTCAGTTGTTTGATATCATTCAAGTACTTGCGGCATGAATTGTCAAACCATTATGACGTTAGTTTGGGTGCATAGTTTGTTTGAATGCTGCATATGCGAGTCCACCGTGCTCAAATGTAGCTGAGATACTGTAATCTAGGGATCTTGGTTGAAAGGCCCAGTGCCTCCCTCAAACCTTGCACACGTAGTTCAAAGGTGAAATGGTGCGCCTATTGTCCAGCGTTGTTAAACCCTACTTGGCTTTGAAAATTCTTCAGTCTGCAGTTCGCTGTTAACCAACGTGGTAGGCCGAGGCAGTATACCTTTCCCCACTGCTGCAGGTAAATGTCCAGGAGATCAGGAGCTACCCAAGGCAGTAGTCCCAGACCTGGTGATGCAGGTAAATATCAAGTAGGGGGTCTGGAGCTAACCAAGGCAGAAGACCCTGACTCAGTGATGCAGGTAAATGTCAATTAGGAGGTCTGGAGCTACCCAAGGCAGTAGTCCCTGACCTGGTGATGCAGGTAAATGTCAATTAGGAGGACCGGGGCTACCCAAGGTGGTAGACCCTGACCCAGTGATTCAGGTAAATGTCAATCAGGTCTGGAGCTACCCAAGGCAGTAGTCCCAGACCTGGTGATGCAGGTAAATGTCAAGTAGGGGGTCTGGAGCTAACCAAGGCAGAAGACCCTGACTCAGTGATGCAGGTAAATGTCAATTAGGAGGTCTGGAGCTACCCAAGGCAGTAGTCCCTGACCTGGTGATGCAGGTAAATGTCAATTAGGAGGACCGGGGCTACCCAAGCAGGGGTCGGGGGCTACCCATGGTGGTAGACTCTTAAGCGGTGATTCAGGTAAATGTCAATCAGGAGGTCAGGGGCTACCCAATGCAGGAGACCTTCACCTGGTAACCCAAGTACATGAGGAGGTTGGGGGCTACCCAAGGCGGTAGATCCTGACCTTGTGATGCAGGTAGATGTCAACGACGAGAAAACCGTCCTCTGTCACATGGATGTCAGATGGCCGCCAGATGGGGTCATCAAAACCCACGCGACACCGGAAATTACCTTGCATATCGAACACCTACAACATAAACAGTATGGTATTGAAGAATAAATAAGTAGGCAGCAAGCTAAGGCATACATAATCATTGTAGAACAATTTTAAAAGGAGCATACAGATGTGCGACTCCTGATTGATGAAAAAGTAAGGAAACTTTTCCTACTTTTTCCAGAACCACCTAAGAGAAAATTTAACTTGAAGGAACAGAGCTCTAACAGTGAATTTTATTTGAAAAGCACTGAACATACTCTAAAACAGGTATTAAAGAGATGTAGAAAAACACATGGTGCAAAAATCTCCAAAGGGTAAAATATCCTACTAAAAAAGTATAAAAAATGGGATCTCTGCATAACAGCTTCAATAAAATCAAAAACGAAAAGCTAATTGAAAACTGCAGACAAACGTGGATATTGTAGAAAAAACTATATTGCTAACCCAATCTATTTCCTGTTCGCACCTCCTACGGCAACAAAGTACATGTATTGCAATTTCAAATGCCAAACGCTGTCTTCGAAAGTTAAGGTGTTTTTTTTCTTATAAAGATACTACATACCTGTACCCGGTTGTTCTTGGAGTCGGCCACAAGGAGGTTACCAAACTCGTCCACGGTGACCCCTGAAGGTTCTTTGAACTGGCCCGGGCCGTTCCCAGCGTTCCCCAACCCACCTATCGTCCTCATCACCTGGCCACTTTCCAGGTTGAAGAAAACTACTGTATGTTCTCCTGAAATGAAGATACAAGAATATCAAAAGCGATACGAAAATGTATCTCTAAAACAGTCGAAGCGTTTTCTTCTCTCTGGCTTGAGGATCATATGCCCCTTCAAATCTAATGTCCCGTATTATACAGGCCTTGGACCCCGGGACATTAGCTGATTTTTTACTCTTAGGCACTTAGAGTGCATGGAAATAATCTTAAAGTCGGACAGTGTGTTTAAGACTACCGGTAATTCACTTTTTCTAAATGCTTAATTAAATTCCCGTTGGATTTTAGCTTCCGACGTTCAGTCGATTTTTCTACAACATATACATATTTATATTTAATGGAAATCAGCACTTACTTAAATCAAATTAATTAAAACGTATAAAAACCGGAACCTACCTAGATTCACAGCAATCAGAGTGTCCTCGTGGACAGCAATGAAGCGGAACTTAGCCAGTCCGCTTGGCGAGTTCAGGGGAGGGAAGAAGAGCCTCTTTATACAAGCTCCCGTCGCTGGATCAAATACTATGATTCCTTTGTGGTGGTCAAGCGTGACTAGGTATCCATCCTTCGTTTTTGCCAACCCTATCAAAACAAACAATCTCAAATCTTTAAGAGGATTTTAATATCAAACAGCTGCAGAGTATTGAGTAGCACTGTCTTACTCTGTGTGCACTGTTGCCACATACCAGACGTCAAAATTCCCTGACATTTCCCTGACGAATTTCATATTTCCCTGACTAATACGATAAGAAAATCCTTTCAATAAACAGCCTTGAAATACCTATAGAACAGTCCTTTCTGCCAATTTAGGCTGGAACCTTCAAAACACAATACCTCAATTTTTCCTTGACATCTCCTGTAGCTAAGGCTATGCTCCTGGCTCACATCAATGCCCCTTAACCAACATGCCTATCAGAAGGCCACAATTTACAAAATTGTATTGTTAGTTTTCATGACAACCAGAAATACACAGACTTGAGAGTGTCATAGTTGGCCAGCTGTTCACTCATGGGTTTGGAAATTCCATTTTTCCCTGATCAGGGTCAATTGCCTCTGACCTTTTTTAAAATTCCAGTTTTCCCTGACAAATTCCAAAATTCCCTGACTTTTCTCTGACCTTGAAAAATAAAGACAACACTTTTCCCTGACCAGTGGCAACCCTGTTGTGTTCTCATTAAAGGGAAATACACTTCTCTGTTGCTCTGCGTTGAAAAACATTACACACCGTATGGTCTAGCAAGGGTCTTTTCCCCTATCTTCATGATGAAGTCACCAGCGGATGAGAATCTGTATATTGCGTTATCGTCCTTGATGAAAATGTCGCCGGACGAACCGACTACCACGGAGGAGGGCCGCCTGAGACTGATCCCCCACTGCAAAACAAAGGTTGTACATATATCTTGAGCAACAATAAAATAATAAGATGTTACGTCGTAGTCCTTCAGGAAATAATATATGATAGGTACTTTTCTTTGCTGGCACATGGACTTGACTTAAATATATACTTATTTTCACTAACAATTACTTCTCTATTGCCTATGAAACAATAAAACAATAAATGAAAACATAAATGAAAACATAGGCAAATGATTTACCTCTTCTGTTTTGAGTTCCATTTTCAGAGTACCAGTCCAACTGAACACCTTGACTATGTTGTGGCCAGTGTCGCACACAACTATATCAGGTTTGTCAGTCGTTTTCGTTGTGGCCAGGCCAATGGGAAAAGCAAGTGACTTCGCAGTGCCTCCAATCTCCACTATCTTCTTCGCTGGTAAATCTTTAACAATAGAATAAAACAATTTTTAAAAGAAACATTTGGATAGAACGTAGTTTGTGTTGCTTTATATTTCGACATATAAGTCAACTATGTCTTTTTGCTTTCTGTTAATAAAAGTTACTATTAATACTTCGACGGCGAAAAGTTTTTACCCCATTAAATGGTGTATTGATTCGAACTGTCGGTCAAGAACTAAACACTTATCAAATCAAACGACGTCTGATAAAAGCTAAGACAGAGACACTTGGCCATTTCATTACATATACCAATCAACTGATTAAACCTTTAATGGAAAATTTTACTGCAATATCATTCATTTACTCAAGGCTGTGTATCAGTACTCAACGACGAGGATATATCGTAGTGTCAATACTTTGACCAGTGGTCAACTACCTTTTTTTTCAACCTAATATAAATATTTTTACAATCTTTCAACATATAAACCGCTACCCCTACCTTGCCCAAGGAACAGGTTCATCAAATTGGTCAAGCAGCTAAAGGGTCGCCTTGGAGGAATCGTTACGAGTGTTTTCTTCCTTTCTGGGACATAGGGCTCTTTTGGTAAGGGGATATTTCTGATCTCTTCTATCCCTACTTCTCTCGATGATTTCAATGGTTTAACTTCTTTAGAACGCCAGTTCTTATCGACATCACTAGGCGATACTTTCCTATCTGAAGTATCTTTAGAGTTGGCTGAAGAGGAAGATTTGCTGGTTTGCCTTTCTACATGTGATTGGGAGGACGCAGATGTCCTTGGACTACTCATAAAGAGATGCCTAGCAACTCCGAGTCCATCGTAAGTTGTTTTTTTGAACATGGTTTCGGACGATGTTAATGTTTTCTTTGAGGAAGTATCTACCCCTTCACCAGAATGCTTTGGGGCAGGCTTGACTTCATCCACCGGCTCAGTCTTTATTTTAATATTTTCACTAAACTCTTTGGGTTGTATGACCATTGGCGAGATCGCCATTGGCGAAGAATCTTGAGTTCTTAAAGAGAACTTATTCTCTTTTCCTTCAGAAACGGTTGATGGTCGGCCTTGGGAAGAGTGATCTTCTAATTTGAGGTTGTTGATCCCAGTAAGAATGTCCTTCTGCACTTTCCCTGGAGAACTGTCCTCAGAACTCAGCCGGCGCGCTCGTGGCCCATATGTGCGCTTACCCTCTGCTGGACTGCGGCCGGAGGGGGAAGGGAGCGGCGGTGACTGTGTTTCATCACCTCGGCCAAGGTCGGCCTTGCTAAGTAAAGGAGCGAGATTATCCTTACATTCGTCTGCTTCTTGAAGGATATTATCAGTTGCCCTCCGTCTCACGGATTGATTACCTTTTACAGTCTTCAGGGTGAGAGGGCACATGTTGATGCTGGTTTCATAGACTTTTACGTCAATGACATAACGCCCCTCTTCCTTGACGTCAAACTTTAACTTGACAGCCGATGACCCCTCCCCCTCTTTAAGTGTATGCGGCACCGCTTCACCGTTAGGTCCTGTGACTGCAGCAGACAGAAGCTCCGCTAGCCTTTCGTTGATTTCTCCGGTAAACCCGGTATCCAAACAGAACACAGCGGGCTGCCCCAGCCTCAAAGTGCCCTTTTTATTTCCCGCCCCATCCTTTAGCACGAGTTCACGGGGGTCCAGTGCCGAGGTCCTCAGGAATCCCAGATTAACATGAGCCTCCGGGGGATGTGGGATGAACTCCAGATAATCCAAGCCGTCCCAGTGGCGGGGACTGTAGTCTGTATCAATGAGCATTTTCAACCTGGCGATCAGCTTCTCCGCCTGCTGGCACGTCACGTCCCCCGCGCGGGCCGTCACCACAGTCTTGGCCTCCTGGAGTAAGCTAAGCAGCATGTTCTTGGCCGTGGTCAGACTGCCCCTCTCGTCTGCCAGCTGCGCCTCCCGCTCCCTCACCAAACCCATCACCGCCTGCAAGTCCTGGGCAGCAACAGCGGCTATTTTCACCTGGAAATCGTGCACGGTTTCCTTGATACGGTTCCTTGCCAAGTCTCTCTTCATGAGGTTCAGTGTCTGCAGACCGTTCAGTTGGTGGTCTGCGCTTTCAATGCTGCTGAACGTCTTCATCGATTTCTGCACTAAGTGAACGATCTCCTCTCGGAACCCCGCCATCTCTGTATGTGAAAATTGTGAGAATTATTTTTAATGAATTCAGTTGTAAAATTTTGTATTTGCTTTGTTATCCCCCTATTATCAGACATGTTCAACAAGCAACAAAATGCAAATTGCTGACCCCTGTGCCGCCCATTGAATGTAATGAAGCTTTAAAATATCAGCACTGATTTATCAGCACTGATTTATTGAGAGGCAGGCCTTAGGCCGCCGACCTTCTCTAGACTCTTTCTACACCAGGTTGTCTCAATGCATTTCAATGGGGGTCAAAACAGTTGTTAAAATTTTGTGACAAATTTTTCGTTCCACTTTTCTCAGTAATGCCAGCATTATAATCTTCAAACTATATGTATTTCTCTACTTCTGTTTCTAGTATATGGTGGTTTGGTTCCAAAATTCTGAAATATTTGGTTGTTTTCTTGTAATTTGGGAGACAATGCATAAGTTTTTTGTTACAAAATTGAAATAGGAATTTCCTATAGTAAGGAAAGTAGGTCATCACTCTCCAGACACAGCAAATCTCTTTTCCCATAGGGATACATGGAGATTGACAAAGAAGGTTTCAGTGTCAAATTCCTCACACTCTCCAGGCACATGTTTAGTACTAAAATGGTAACTTGTTATAATGATTGCACAATACACCGCCTGCCTCCTTCGGTACGGCAGTACCCGAAAATCTAGTTAGAGTTGGGAAGAAAGCCAAAGGTACCCCATATCTACAACAGTTGGTAAACAATACCCAGTTTTGAATTGATTTGAGAGTATCTGGAAATCTCCGGCTACTCTGTGTCTGTTAATTGCAAAAATCCGATTCTTTTTTTAAAGTGATACTGATAAAACTAAATTCCTTTCATCTATACTTATACAACATACATCCATATCATTTGCTGACAACTTAAACTGTGCACCAAGAATGGATTCTGTGTGCTCTTGGTTTTATGGAAACCAATTTAAGACCTATTGAATTCTAAGACCAACTTTAGTAATTTTAAGATTTACAAGTTTATGACGCATATATTATTATTGTATAGAGTTTCATAACCTATGCCTGTTCTGTATGATTATGGATAGTGTTGACTGTACACACACACACATTCAAACAACCTGGTTACCATAGACCTCTAGGCTTTAAGAGACCTTTCCTGCGCCAACTGTTGGGATTTTATGTCACCCTTTAAGAAATATTTGTTGCCTGTGTACCACCCGACACGGTATTTTAGAACCAAATGGCATGTTTTTCTTTTTGGTATTTCCCCCAATCAAAACATAGGCATCCCATGTATCTCTACGATAGGTAAGTCGTGACCCAAGATTTAATTTGTAAATTGAAGATAAACAATCAAGAGAATATTTGATGAAGCTGCAAGATTAGTTAGGCCAAGACAAAATTTGGTGTTTTCTGGAAACAGTAATATATCAATATTTTTCACGATAAGTCTAAAATGAAACCCTTTGGGTTGGAGCAAAAAATTTGGATAGGTCGGGCTACTGGAACTGTAAATACAATTTTTTTTTCTTTTTCATTCTTTCTTTTCTTTTTTTTATTTGTGGGGGGGGGGGGGGGTGTTAGAATCAGATGATCAGACATATATCCTATCCACGTTTCACATGGAAGTTGGAACTGTATTACAATTATTTATTTCCTATTCCTATCATTAAAGAGAATTTTCCCTTCAAATGAAATATAGCTCTGGAATGTAATTTTCCCTCAAGCTGAACAGTGAGACTTCTCAATTTATAATATTTAGCATAGTTATGTACTGACGCGGATGGCCAGTCCATGCTCTTTAGTTTAGGCTTAGCAGCGTCATGTTTTCATCAGCGCACGCTTTAGCTGTAACTCTCTGTCAATGTGAGGGAGTTAGAGGAGGAGTCTATGTGTGATGGATCATACTAAATGGGCGCACGGCGCTCGAGCTTAGTCAGAGTTAGCTGAATGTTGTTGTGACGTAAACCATCCAGGAAAGGTTGAGTCTTAAAAGCTGAGTCCTGGATTTGGAATAGAAGCAGAAAGACTGTATAGAAAGGCAGGAGCGTTGACTGAGTGTGTTTGAGGGGATTCCATCCTTGGAGCTGTTCATTGTCAATTGAGATCTTGTCATGGAACGACAATACACAGGAGATAAATAAATAAAGAACATCCTTTCACGCAAGTGTTACGTCTTACATGATGTGAAACTATGATTATGTATTGGACGACAGCAGTCGAACGCGGAGACTGTGTTAGGAGCTAGCTATCATCCATAATTATCACAACTACTTATGTACACCTGATATAAATGGATAATTAACTCTCTATAGTTCAGATAATTTACAGACACTAGCCCCTCTGACGTCTGAGTTCAAGCCATGCAGGCACGTGGTCACGGACGACCGATTTCGCCCGACCGACTCCGAGCAGATGTCAACACAATTTTGGGACTCACGCACCGGCTCAGTCCTTTCGTGACGAACTGCTGAGGGGATTCCAGCGGCCTAACACATCATAAATTGATATGGGACGATGTATCTGTACTTACTTGTTCCAACCTATCTGACTTTTGCAAAACTGGATTTCAGAAGCCGTCGACGCGGGAAACGCGTTTGAGCTTTTTTTTGTCGTAAACTGCCCAACACGGCCCTCCTTCTTCAACTTGTGAAATTATGCTTATCCTGCTGATGCTTAAAACATCAATATATACTCTAGTGTCATCATGAAGTTGACACTTTAACGTATGCAATAGTTATTTGCTAAATATAAGTTGAAAGTCCTGAGCGCTTCTTTCACTAACTCGAGTAACTATAGTCGGTACCCAATGTGCTGATTAGAAATCGTGAGTTCTACCGCGAACAAGCTTCAGCAGAATATTGCCTCGATGCACAAATATTTCACGAGTGTTCCAAACTTTAAGATTTATACATATATCTAATATATATCATATGATCAAATTATTAAAACTATATATCTAAACATTCATAGTTTTCTTAGGAAGAAATCACACCAGGACCAGACGGCTCGGAGTTGTTGAAAAAGTGCGCGAGGCAACATAGCAGACGACAAACGTTTCTTACGAGCAGACAACATCATCTCTAAACCTGCCAACATCCCTTGTAAATATCCACATAATTATATCCTAAACAAAAGTTATCTATAACTATTTTTGCCACTCTAGACCCATGAGAGTATGAGAATTGAAAGACAAACACTGAAACATTACAAGTTCAGGGACAGGTTCGGCCTCGGGCTCAGCCTCAGACTCAGGGCGAATCAGGCCAGTCAAACTCAAAGAAAGATACGGCAACAAGCCTTTACAACTTACAAGGGTCAAGATAGACAAACTAAGTCAGGGTGCCCACGCTTTTTCAGAAATCTAAATAAGACCTAAATAAGACCTTTATAATACCTTGTGGGTTACCAAAATAAGACATTTTCAAGAAGATTTGTTAAACTATCTAAACATTAATACATTCTACCAAAAATAAGTAAGGACAGGAGACAGGAGGAAAAATCATATCCTGTAATTAATTTAGATTGACTAAAAGTAAGACCTTTCTAAGACCTTTGGACCTAAAATAAGACCTTTCTAATTGCCTTATAAATGGCAAAACCAAAATAAGACCTTTTAAGACCTTATAATAGTATTAATACCTGCGTGGGCACCCTGTAAGTATTCGTCTCTGAAATTGATATAGGAAAACTGCATGAGGATGTGGAATTATTCAGAATAGTAATTGCCATCCCTGATCAGGGGAGGGGCTTGCGGTGCAGATTAGGCACCAAGACAGGCCAAGACTCACTCTGACTCTGAGTCTGACTCTGACTTAGATCTAGTCCGATGGAACCAGTATTTTGATTTCTCGAGTTTGCAGGCTTCCTCAGAGCTCCTCGGGAGGTGCTCTCAGATACACACAGAAAAAACATTTGCCCATAAAACGGGACACCATTTCTAAGCACAGATGATTGAACTTGGTTTCCCCTCGATAAAATAAATACATTTTAGTGTGTTCATTTTTGCCACTAATAGGCCTACACTATGACAATGACATGAATGCAGGGATGTAAGTTTTCAGATTTTTGTCTGATTTCAGATTTTTTGCACATCCTCACCTCAAATATAAATTTCAAACTTAATTTCTGACGTCAGGTTTTATAGCATTTTAAGATTATTTCAGAATTTCTTTCTAGGATTTCAGATTTTTACATTAACCCTGACTTACATCCCTGTGAATGTATGATGTTAGGTCCCTAATGATTATTGACCAACTTAAAAAGAAGTTTACAAATTAAAAACATTTTTTTGGAAAGTTTTCTCAGAAATGGCCATAAAATAATTGTACAATGATAGTAGTAATGTAGGAGTCTGTAGAGGGTGACATGGGTAAAACTTTAGTTCCAGTGACTTTCCGCCAGGTGGCGCCACCGTCAATCGTTTTTTTACTATGGATTTTGGTAGACCTAGTTTCAGTGTTCTCCGCTAGGGGGCAGCACTGAGTTTGGTATTGCGCAACATTATGCAATTCTTATGTAAGTTCTTGGGTCACAAGTGCACAAAGTATCCGCTAGGTGGCGCCACAGTCAATGATTATTTTAATCATGACTTTTAGTTCAAGTGTTCTCCACTAGGTGTTAGCACTGAGATAGGTATTTCGCAACATTATGCAGGGCTACTGTAAATCTTTGGGTCACAAGTGCACAAAGTGTCCACTAGGTGTCTCTCATGTCTGGATGCCTAGATGGCAGCACTGTGCCAGTGAGATGTCACCACATCATCCAAAGATCACATTTCCAAATGATGGTGCAATGTTGGTGGTGACACATTTACCATAAACAGAGTTGGCCAGCATTATACCACCCATGGACCTGTGGTACAATGTGACCATTAGATATCAATACCTTATCTAAAGATCACATTCTAATGATAAACATTAACTAGTATTTCAAATGATGGTGCAATATTGGTGATGATACATTTACCATAAAGAGATTGGACATTACACCACAATAATTGACAATTGATATTCTAAAAGTGATATTGTAATATAAGCATTTCTACAAGTTGATGCAACTTGGATGGATTTGGAAGATCCGACATGGCTATGGGGTTTGGCAACACAACGACAAGTGACCAGGTAAGTCTCAAATGTTATTGTAACTTAAGCTTAGCAGCTAATGGAAAAATAGCCTTTTCATTGTGAGTTATGATAAAAGCAGCCCTGGTGTTCTGCGCTAAATGTCAGCACTGAGATCTGTATTTTCACTTTCCTCATGATGTTAGTTGGCAGTGATGCACCTAGACATCATCATTGTATCCCATAAATATCATTACTCCATTTTAAACATCACATCCCATTAAACAAAATTAATGGTAGCAAGTATATATATTTCAAATGACGTTGTAATGATATTATTGGTGGCGATAAACTATTTTGTCTTTAATAGAGTTGGCATTACATCACATGTAGCTGTGGTCTAATCTTAAATCATGAACAGTTGGGAATTTCTGGGAAATGACCCCATTTTGAATTTCTTACTACAATACCGCGATTTTGTTTATTTTTTTTACTATGGAGTTTGATAGAAATCAATTTCCGTTGTTTTCCACCAGGGGCAGTTTGACATTGTGTTTTTCAGAAAGTGACAGATTTTAACATTGTTTTCTGTAGCACTTGAATTTGCTATTGACATCGGATTCACGAAAAGCTGACACTGTGTTTTCAAAGATTTTTATACCGAAAAAAAAAATTACATTCTATATTGTTTTTTTTTTTTTACAAGAGTAAACTCAATGCAAAGTCAACTTGGATAACAGAGTGATCAATTATGCGTGGTTTAACAAAATTTCGACCATGGCGTTTGAATCTTTTTTTAAAAAAGTAGTTTGACACAGCATACTTTGGAAAGTGACACATTTTAATATTGTTTTCTACGAGTCTTTAAATTTTTGACAACAGATTAAGTTTTTTGTTTAAAAGAAATAATTGTGCCATTGTAAATAGGCATTGTGATGTGAATTCCAAACTTTCTTCCACCAGGTTTCTTTTGTGTAGTGAATTAATTGGAATGATATCCATCCCCTTTTCATGGGATTCTTTATCGCAAAATAAAACGATGAAGACGATCGGACTTGGATTTTTTTTCTCTGACCCAAACCGGGTGGGCAGGCGGTCGCTGAAATGCGACCGCAAAACTTTAAACCTGGCCGAACGCGAAAAAAACGGCGGCCGCAGCGGCGGTAGCAGGGTCATGAAACAAGACCAGCAGGCCCTCAGGAGAAAAAGAAAACAAAAACATAAAAAAGACAAATGTATGTAGTTACAATTGAAATGTCCACAAGAAGAGGGACATGCTCTGATTTGGGAGATTTCTTTTCCATTAGACATACACGTAGACTAAATGATCAAGCAAACTTTGGATCAAAATATTTATTTATTTCAATCACACTTCAGAAATGTTAGTGTGGGTAGCATAGGAAAAAAAAGAATACTCAATGCAAATATGAACACACCCCTGGATCATACCTACTGGATACTTAAAATAATGTTTGACAGTCATGTATGATTAAAAGAAGGGGCCTGCGTTGCTATGACAAAAAAAAAACATCTTCAGTGAGACATTTTGATCACACCCTGATCATAGGCCTATCTATTGGATATCAAATGTTTAACAGTCTTGTATGCAAGCACGCACTTTTAATCTGATTAAAAGAAGGGACATGCATCTCTAGGTCAAGAAAAAAAACTTCAGTGAGATCTACGAATATCTTGAGGGCCACTGAGTCAAACATATATACGTCAAATTACACATTATTTGATGCGAGAACATCTCTAACCTGACACATTCTATACCAAAACACCGGCTACAAGTCTTATTCAAGAAAGTTTCAATTTACAACAGGGAGATTGCTAAGCATGGACTGACACATTTCACTATCTAAAACCTTATCACGTCTCCTACATCACACTATTTTAGAATTCGACATTTTACTTATGCATTATTCAGACACAAAATGCTCTCAAAAAAATACTGCCATCAAAAAACATGAATAATTATACATTTCTTCATAATCATTTTACTCAAAATCACTCTAGATGTGCTTGTACCATAGGTTAATTGCTAAGTAAACCTAGTCAAACGTTCCCACACCTTCAATGTAGGATCTTATTCCTTACAAACACCAGTAACACCCAAAGTACCTGTTCAGTCAAACCTTTAGAATGACAAGGGTAAAGCTTCACCTGAAGCTGTCACGTGTTTTTACATGTATAACTTGAGACCTTAGAAAGCATATGGGTGCCATATGAAACAAACTATATCTAAGAAATTTAAATGAAAGGACTTCAACGTTGAAGTAGCCCATTGATAACCTTCATAACATTAATAGGGAAACATTCTTTCATAAATTCTTACTCTGTTAAATGAAGACATTTTATCTGGTTATTAACAGGAAGGATCAGCAAAAACATTACAGAGATATATTAAACTGCGATGAGAGATTGTATTCTATCAGGATAGACAGAAAAATCTGTTACATGCTACTGTACTTAATTAACGTGACATACCATGGCTTGTAGAAATCATGACAGAAAAAGGTTTCAGATGTCTAAGAATTACTGTCCTATTGAATTATAGAACTTGTTACTGATGCTGTGAGTTGTGAGTGTCAACTAAATATTAGCGTCAATTATAACAAGAAATTGTTGACCAAATGTTTAATGAAGAAACTGAAGTTTGAAAAGATCTTATATTTTGAAAGATTTTAATCTCTTCAGTACCATTTTATTTACATAATAATGTTTTGCTTCCAATGCAGTAGCAGTGTTGTCCTCTTCTATACTGTCCATTTCTTCAGCGTCAAAATATCCTGTATTAGGAACGGCAGGGTATTTTGCAGTCATTTGATGTGATAGTCCCCCTCATTAAGACATGAGGCAAGGTACCTTTAACAGATATCAGGGTTGCTTCCCCATCTTTCAAACAAACCTCTTTTGGAACCTGTTTGAAGAGACAGAGAATGGTAAGAATTACCGAGGGTCATCCATTGTAACTTCAGGTAAGCTATAAGACCTAGATAAGTGCTTTTACATTAGTGTAACAAATAAAGCATACCCTGAGGTAACCAATGCAAAACCGATCTAACAGATTCAAACAAAACTATTTTCCGAAAGGTTCACCTATGAACTTTAAGGACAAAATATATTTTAAGATTTGAAATAAAAACCCAGCTGATGATGTTATCATATCCTGCATCATCACTAAATAATAGCACACAGGTCTATCATGATATGACAGTGTTGTTGATCTAGCTATAGCTTCAAAAAGACAGAAAAAGACACTTTCCATCATTGTACAGCATTCCTTTTATATAAATTATAACTAATATTGTTTGTGAGACTTACAGCATTATATTTAGAACCATTAATGAAATCCAATAAATACAAATGGGTAGTTTGGTTGAGATGCTCAGGAGTCACATCTATGCAGCAAAATCTAAACTACAGACTGTGACATCATAGAAGGCATGAGGCCTACCTGGTTCATAACTATGAGTCGTGTTTAGAAATTTATTATACTGATACTACAGCTTAGAAAATTGAGTAAAGATTTCAGAGAGTAAAATACATATATAGGTGGTTCAGAATTCTTAAATTTCTGTGCTCCTCTGGTTTATATTTTATGAGTACCAAACACTTCATTTGTGTCGATTAATATTGGTGGTGAGTAAACATATTACAAGATATCACTAAACTCGCCACCTCTATATTCATACCAGGGCTTGACAAATCATTTTAAAATGTGGTTGTCTATCAGGGAACCATAGATCTTCACTTGGTTGCCCAGAGCTAAAGCATGGTAGCCCATGAATTTTCTATTAGCCAGATGTTAGTTTATGATGCCTAGAATGTGGCAAATTCAAAAGTCTGTATTTAAAATGAGTGGTTTAATATTAAATGCATAAAAGAATATTTTGGAAGTCAGAGATAAAACGTGGTTGCCTGTTGGGCAACTAGCCCCTTAAACCTGGTTGCCCAGGACTTTTTCCTAGTTGTCCTGGGTGTCTGGGCACCCGATTTGTCAAGGCCTGCATACTTTAAAGGAAAGCTAGCACATAATTGCAGGATGGTTATTTTTCAATGAATTCAATACAACATGTTATTAACAACTTACACAATAAATGTAAGAAAAATCACAGGAAAATTCCCAGTTTACACACACTTATGAGACATTAAAAAACTTGTACTTTACTTCATTTTTTAAGGGAAATCCCCTTATTTATGACGTAGCAAGGGGAGTTATTGGGGAATCCCATCTACCCTTAGAAGGGAATCCCCATTTCTGTAGCATTTGTAATAAAGGTTATGCTCTCTATTCCAAATTAAATATATTTGGCCCAATTAAACTCATAATAAATTAAAACATATATACATCTACAATCATTTGTTAATCAGGGAATCCCAAATTAACTTTAGAAGGAATTCCTATAGCTGTGAAGTAGCAAGGGGAGTACTGAGAAGCCAAGCATTGAGGGAATTCCCAAAATTAAATTTCTTTCCTGAATAATTACCTAGGACCTTGACCTTTTCACATTTTTAGTTTTTGAAATATTTTTAGAATACCTAATTCAAGTTAATTAAATAAAAAATAGCACTTAGTAAATTTATGTGCAAGTTTTCCTTTACGTGTGAGACTGGCTTTGCATTTAGTATAATAAAGTGAAACACTATTGTTTGATTGTAAAGGCTTATTATGATAGTGATGATGATTATTGGAGTTAACATCCATTCAGCAATTTTCCAGCTATGAGGGAGGAAACAATGGCAAGGCAAGGTGGTGTAGCAGGCAAGGTCCAGACTAAAACTACGACAGTATCATAACCTTAGAATATATGTTGATGAAATTATTATAGATCATCCAAAACTAAATTGTGTAATTAAGACAATTTTGTGATAAGTTTTTGTTCATAATATACTTTTGATAAATATAACTGTATCATTTGTAACATGTGGTGTAAACAAACCCCCAAAAAACATACCTTACAATTTTCCTGACAAAGCATTCACTTAATCACGTTTTTGGGCACTTCTTTATCATTTATACTTTTAATCCCCTTAACCCTCCTTTACTGAAACTGTAAGATGAAAATTATCTTGAAAAAAGAAAATCTAAGCATGCTTAAAACCCTCCACACTAAATTCCCTATACATTAGCATAAGAACTAATTTACTAACATTATTTCCCTACCAAATTTTCATTTCAAGGTACAACCAATAGTAGGAAAATCCTTCAAACTTCAGGGATGAAATGGCTTTCCATCCCTGGCTGAATGTTAAATAATAGTTTTTCGATCAACAAAATCACCATACAAGTTGGCCCATCTCAAAATAGCCTACACCCAGGCCAAATATCACTGTTTTCCTATTTTCTCGAGGTGCTGTAACCTTAAGTCATTATCATCTACAGCTCTCAGATATATAAGGATACTTTTGTTTCACTGACCTGTATAATATCATTTTATCATGGCACTTCCTGGTCTTGGTGAGTTTCATCTTGAGTTTCCATAGTGGTCTTGATACAGTAATCGTCGGGCTGAATGCTATACAGACTGAATGAGTCTAGAGAATCAACATCATCTAAAGACATCCTTGACCTTCTCCCAGAGGACATTGGGCTGTTTACACTGCCCCAGGCGTTAGATGCAGCAGAGTCTGTCCTTTCTCTCTTTATTTCCAGGAGGCACTTGACAATGTAGTAGATGACAGTGACAGCAAGCATGACCATAACTGTTATGATTGTTATGATTGCAACATTCCAAATGCATGGTTCGGAAACTAATCCTGGAGGTATGATATACAATGTGGTGTTCATTGCAACCACTTGCATGTATAATCTAAGAACGATGAATGTTTTCAATATCAATCTGTTTAGACAAATAAAAAACCACAATTCTCTCTGACGTTTTACACGGAAGTGACATACAATCTCCAGCATGGGCTTTAGCTTAGCCCTTGTAATCAAACCTTGCTTTGGTGGAGAAGCCAACCCTCTCTTTCAATTATGCTTCAGAGGTGACATCTATGAACTGGTGCCAACCATTGGTTCTTTCACACACTGTCTCTAAGGTGGCGCCACCTTCTGTTTTATGGGTTTCCCAAAAAAGCATTCATTTCGTTCTCACGACTGAACTCATCTGTTTTGTAGTCAGTCTTTGAATTCTGCAATCAACTTGTGTGCCATATGCTATTTAGTAGCATGGGGTTAAACTGTTGCAAGCCTTCTTCTGATGACAAAGATGGACAAGCTGTGTACGGACAACGACACATGAAGGGAACTCCATATTTTCCACCATCTTCCATCTACACATATGCTGTGTCACCGGTAAGTATGTATAGTACAAATATTTTCTTTTATAAAAACATTCAATGGTTTTGACGTACAACTGATCTGTGTAAATTTAGAGATAGAATTTTGGTACCACAGTTTATATTTGATGCATACACACATTATTTGATTTGATTCTTTTTACATTAAAATCAATCATTGAATTAAAAATAGTTTTAACTGCAAAGTAGAAGAGCTGGGAAGAAATAAAGTCACACATTCTAAAGTGTTAGAGACAACCACTGTAAAATGTTGTTAATTTATTATTGACTAAGAAAGATACTTGTGGCTCTTGCATAATGACCGATCATAACAATTATAACTTTAATATCACAGTGATAACTTAGTTATGACATCTTTGTTAGGAAATCTCAATATCTCCTGTTTTACTGTGTCAAATTGAATTCTGTAAAATCATATATGAAGGGGCACTGTAGATCTACACGGGGTAAAAAAATATTTTTTTTGTGGATAAGAAATGGCCCAACAGCAATAAAAGTTGACAACGATTGCATTGGTATTTTACCTACTGATTGCTGTTACAATTGGTATTGTGCAAAGGGCCACAAGTCTAGACAATCAATTAATACGTAAAAATCCTTTTATTTACCAAATAAATAACTGACAGTTATATTTCTATGCTTGCACATCATGATTTACTTATTTTGCATTCTTTTTGTTTTCTTTGTAAAATCTAGATTAGTTTTTAAATGTTATTTTAATGAAGAACAGTTTTCTTGTATCAATTAGTTCATTTTCAATAATATTTCTTTGGTCCACCAATTTTGTTCATGATTTACTTTTTTTCTGTATTGGTCATCCAATCTTATCTATATATTTGTTTCCTTTAGTATCACAATTCTGATGACCATTCCACAAGTGAGTCTTCAGGAAATGAATGCACAATTTGTTGTCCATGGCATAAACATCATCCAGAAGATGAGACATAGGTAAGTTGTCAACCCTAATGTATACAATAATGTTGGTCTGCTCACTTATTTAATTTCTTTAAAACTTTTTCAAGCCTCCAGGGTATTGAACAATTCTGGTTTGGAGCCCCAATAATTATACTGTAAACTATAAAAGATAAACTTATTTAGTGTCTGGCAGTATTCGGATACAAATGAGTAGTAAAGAATTTTGTGCAAAAATATAGTGTGTTAAATGTCTCTTGGCTAAAGAACCAATGTGATATATAATCTAACAATTTTTTGTAGTCTTATGTAGCTTATGTATTTACTGTGCATCTGTTAAACCCTTTCAACCTAATAAGAACATATTTGACCACCACATGGGTGGGGCCCATAAGAAGCAAACCATTTCTATGGATATTTGGTGACTGACAAACAATTATCTAGGTTAGAGCTTAGTTTAATTTACCATAATGTTCCTTGGGTAACAATGATTTTCGTTCCTTAAATTTCATTACCCTGTGACGATCAGTCCTTGTAGAATCTTCTATAGAATTCAACCTATTATACTAAATTTAGACCATGTTTAGCCAAACCAGGATATCAACCACATAATGCATGCACTTACTGAAAGAATTATCAGGGAAAAAAGTTTTCAAAGTGTTTTTTTGTAAAAAAAAAAGATCAACTTAGGTAAAAGTTTAGGGAGATTTCTATGGTATTCAAGAAAATTCTTTAATTTTGCTAATAATTGCTTCATAGGAAATTTGTAGTGGAACATTGTTCTGGGATATTCTAAGTATATAGACAGTTACCAAGTTGCTTTGGTTTACAGGGATAAAATATTCATATTGCAAAATATATTTTCCATGACTTGTGTAGATGATTCTTTTACTTTTCGATATTGTAACCATTTGGTGAAACAAATCACTTTTCCAAAAATTATGACACTTTTCATATTTTTGAAAATTACATAGAGAAATTCTTATCTTATATGGATCAATTGAGGTTACGACAACATAAAACTTAAGAGGCTATGTAAAATTTAGGGGTGTCTTAAATAATTACGTGACATTATGCATCTTCAAATAATACATCTCAGCTTATATAAGGATTATTTGCAAGGGGTCTACATCATTTGAAAACTGAGATCCTTAACTAAAGGAAAATCGTTTCATGGTATATTTTAGGAAAGGAGGGCTGAAAGGGTTTATATATTCATTGACCAAGGTTCATTCTGTGTCAGCTTAGTAGATTTATTTGTCTCTGCTCCAATGTCTATTTTTGCTAATTCTGTGTAATGGTTGTATTGTACTATTTATAGACGGTTACGAGATAAAAACATATAAAGACATACAAATTTAAAAAAATAATCAGTCAAGTCCCACTCTCAACCGCTCTGTGGTTTCATGGTGTAGGGGTTAGCAGCCCTACCTCCAAACCCCTAAGTTGTGGGTTCAAGCCCTGAAGGGATTTTGTCTTAACATTTTCTGCCTGGCGAAGCCACTTGTAAATATATAAAGAAATGCTAAGACTGCCCAATTTTAAGTTGTTGTAACAATACTGCCATATCATAATATGCCTGTGTGACATGATTTAGTGATGACGCAGGATATGACAATATCATCAGTTTAAAGCTTGTTCCGAACTAGGTTCTTATTTCAAATTATGAAATGTATTTTATCCTCAAAGCACACAGGTGTACTATTTGTAAATAGATTTGTTTGAATCAATTAGGTTGGTTTTGCTTTTATTACCTCAGGTCATGCTTTAGTTACAGTTGTTACACTATTGCAAAAGCATTTCAGTAGGTTTTAAAGCATACCTGAACTTGCAATGGATGGCCCTAATTAATTATTCCCATTCTCTGTCTCTTCAAATAGGTTTCAAATGAAATGCAGCAGAAAAGAAGTTTATGCGAGGGATGGAGAAGCAATCCTGATAACTGTATATGACGCTTGTCACCTACCATATAATGACTGTGAAATACCCTGCCAATCCTAATATAGGAGATTTACCGCTGCAGAACTAGATGCTAAAGAAAGACATTTCGATAGAAACAAAAAAAAAACTAAAGAGATTAGATAATTCAAAATATAAGATCTTTTTAACCTATAATTTCTTATTAGACATTTGGTCAACAATCCCTTGTTATGATAGACACAACCAATGTAGTTACTACTCAGAACCAGTAGAAAACTCCGCTCTTAGCTTCTGCTCAAATATCTTTGAATATATCAGAAAAAGTTTTGTACTTCAATAGGACAGAATTTCTTAGACACCTGAACCTTTTTTTGTATCATAATTTCTATAAAACATACAATTTCATGTTAATATAGGTAAGTTTATCTGTCAATGACTCATGACATGGGACTGCAGAAAGCCATAAGTGTTTTTTGTAATGCTTCCTGGTAAAATCTAGGGGGGAAAAACCTACATGTTGTCAGCAAGTTATGAGTGTCACAAGGCATGAAGTTGAAATAACATTTTTTTCTGTATTTTTTCTTTTGTTACGAAGGTTGTCAATAAGCTCAGTTAATGTTGGTGAACTTTCATTTAATAATTTCTTTGATAAGTTTTCTTTCATATAGCACACATGGTATGTTTACTCTTGTCTCAAACTACACCTGTGAAAATCAACAGCATAATATGTCATTACTTAACAGTCACAATTCTGACTGAATTGGTTCTTGTGTGTTACTTTTTAGTTTTGGTGGTTGTAGTGAGTGAGGGCCTACTCTTTCAGTCAGGAGAATCTTTGGATTGTTTTACTTAGTAATTAACCTATTGTAGCAGCACATTAAGACTGATTTTAAGTAAGATTACCATGAAGAGATGTATAATCTGTTTGTTTGATGGCAGCATTTCATGTACAATTAACACTAAGTGTTGAAATTCAAAAGTTGTGTTGCATGGGAGACCTACCATAGTTAATTTGAGAGGTGATAAGGTTTTAGAAAAGGCATCATGTCAGCTTGTGCATAGCCGTCTGCCAGCAGTAAATTCAAACTTTCTTGCATAAAACTTATATAAGATGTAGCAGAATGTGTTGATGACACATAAAGTCCCTTCCCTTGTGCGCATTCACTGTTGAGGATGCTTAGTGCAGAGTTGATGGAGAAATAAAAAATGTTGAAACTGCACTAAACTCAATGACGAAGTGTTAGACTCATTGTTTATTTAACTAAGTAAATAATTCAGCAAATCAACATGTTTCTGCTTGTAATGGCCTTCATCAGGAATCTGCCCTCCTGTGTTTTTTTCCCGACACACCTTAGAATAGATTAATGGAAAGCTAGGGTGACAAACCCTGCAGTTCGGCTTCCCTGTTTAAAATTTAAAATGGCAATATATATTATAAGAAACTGCCCTAGGAGCACTGCATGGTCCCTTTATCGACCCCCGTTTTGTCCCTTGATTCAACATTAGCCCTATTTTGATGCACCCAAAAATATGTAACCATGAATTCTATTGGTCAAATGACACATTGCCACTGCTGACAAAAAGCTAGCCATAATTAATAGACTTGAAATCTGCCTAACACAACAGTTATTTCATTGACATTAATTTTATTCTTTATAGGACACAAAACAGGTCTCGGATATGTTCATTTAATTCTATTTAATTTCAAGCCTAACGTCTTATTCTATATGTGTTGATGTGTTACATTCATGTTTATATTATTCCACTTGCTTAACTTTTATCATACACAGATTAAACAAGTATTTTTTTTTTTGAATATGTGAAAAAGTCAAAATCAAAAAAATATAAAAGTTTTTGTATTCCTCGATGAATTTGAAAATGTTTTGGCTAAGATCAAAAAGCAAAGTCGTCGATAATGTACATGTAAAGGTACAACGGATATTAAAGTTGTAATTAAGAAATGTATTACTAGATCTTTTGTAACAAGTCACAATTAAAATGAGCAACGCTGAAAGTGAATATATACTATAATATGGAATTTAGGAAAAAAAGATTAAAGTTTCCAAAAATAATGAAATTTTTGTTATCATTTGTAAGGAAAACAGACTGTCAAATGTCAGTGGTGAAAGGAAAAAGATAAAAAATATATGACTGTGAATATAATATTTCGTTTATCAAACAACAGTTTTCTTGCAACTGTTTTGTGTTTCAAGCAACTCTAATTAGGTCAGTTTTAAATGATTAACTGCCAAGGAAAAGTATGATTGGTAAGTTCTTTTTTCGAATGTCCCAATGATTCAGGAACAGAACTGGTAGTGTGTCCAATGAACAAAGATAAAATGTGATTTTAAATGTAGATGTGTAAGGTCCAGTAAGTGTCCATGAGAATTTCCAGGGTCAGGAAGAGTACAGGTTCAATTGCTCCATCTTTAATCAGACATCGACATTTGTGAGCCATATCTCTGTGGTAGTTTTCAGGACAGCTTATGACGTGATGGGGCTACGTCCCTGAAAAAAAGAAAAAAAAAGTGTAAGTTGTTCTATGAAAGTCTCATGTAAATGTACATATAATATGTGGCTTAATCGAATAAAAATTGAATGGACTTTACCTCCTGACATTCTACTTACGTATCATTATAAACAGTCATCTGTATCACGTACCATGTCTGAGAAAAATAACAAACAGGGACAGCAAAAAAAAAACAACGAAAATCACAAAATTTTTAGACCATTGATGGTTCACAACGAGACTTCGTCTGTCACTACCAAATGTCAAAAAATGTGTTATAACATCATAGTCTTATTACCAAACGATATAGACAAAACATCATTTCACCTTTATATAGGAAATACAAGCAGGGCTCAACATTAAGCATTGCCCGCCTGCCCGGGGCAGGTAAAAGTTCAGCTTGGGCAGGTAAAACTTAACCTACACCTGCCCGAAGGGCAGGGGAAATTTTTGCCATATAATAATAAACTATTAAAGAGGGGCAGGTGAATTTTAGGGTTGGGCAGGTAAAATTTGACCTACACCTGCCCGACGGGCAGCAAAGTTGCAAACCTTAATGTTGAGCCCTGACAAGGAAAGCAAGAAGGAGTAGTCTATTGCAGCAAGATTCTTTCCTTTGCATTGAATTACAGTAGACTAAATGATAAAGCAAAGTTTTATTTTAATTATTCATTTTAATTAAACCTCAAAATGTAAGTGGTCGAAGCACAAATAAAAGTGGCACTATGCTTATACAATTAACATACATGCCACCTGGGATCACGCTAACTACTCACCAAATCCCCGATGCCGAATCCAGAATCAATCTGGTGACATGATTTCATGATAAATTAGACAAATTTGAAATATATGGCGACTTGTTTTGGTCAAAATGTGTCCAGAATGAAGTCAAATTATAACCTATTTCCCGTCAAAAATCTACATGTATTTAAAATATTTTTGGATCAAAGAAATCTTTGCTAACCTATTTAATATTTGGCTAATCCAAATCGTCATGAATTCGTCAATCTAGCGAGTTTAAAGAAGGGCTTAGCATGAACCCAGGCTACATGGGCAAGAAAAATCTCAATGTCTCTTCTCATTTTTCCGACTTAGTCCTATGTCTATCTGCCACAAACCTTAGCATAACACTGATATCACACTCAAAGCAAAGCACATTGCATTTTCTTGACTCCTGTCTGTGTTTTAAGATTGTAACATGTTCTGAGTTTTATCCCGCTCAATTGAAAGAGGGTAATAATGGATCTGTTATGGTAGAAAAGTTATGGTATTTTTTCTGAATCTGTTTGATTCTACATATTCTTAACAAGTATATTAGAAAAACAAGTTACAGTGACATAACTGGATGTGGGGTCTCTCAGAACTAACAATTCATTCTAATTCTGCTTGTCCCCTGAGTCCCATTAAAGTCTCAAACTGGTTACATGGTGCAGACCTCGCACCGCGACTATAGCATTTATGTGATAGCTCCTGTATGCGGACCTTTCATGAATTAATAAAAGTTAATTTTGTTTGAAAAAAGACAAAAATAAAAAAACAGGTGTTTGGGGGCATAGCCCCTGATTTAAATACATTTTATGATACAACATATAAATATTTTGTATAATGTCCGTGACACAAAGATCATTGTATGAAAATCTAAGTACAGAAAATCTCTATAACTGTACCTACGTGTCTTATGTACAGCCAAACCATTGAGTTGCCCTCCGTACACGAGGTGATTTGCGTGTAGGGGTTAGTCTGAAATTGTAAATATAATTAAAATACAGGTATGTTGTGTGTAACAGGAAATACGCTACCTTATTTGAATTAAAGTATAGATCTAGAGTTTCTGTGTTTGTAGTATCATATAAAAGTATAACATAACTGTAAAACCCCTAATTTAAGCCGTTTGCCAGAGATGGACCCAAAAGTTAGGGTGCGGCTTAAATTAGGGTCCGGCCTAAATAAGGGGTTTTATGGTACTTTGTTTGGATAAAATAGCTTGATTTCAGTTCAGTGAATATCATAAATCTTTTTATTTTACCGGTTATTGTCCATCCTTTTCCTCTTTCGTCGTCCTGGTGTGTTTTGATCTAGTAGATTGTCTTGATGCATTTCTGTAGCTTTATCTTCTGTATTTATTTCCGTCTGTGATGAGATATTCCTAGTGATTGGAACATGGTTACACTGAACCCCGATATCCTTTGTTCTTGCTTGCACATCCTTGCCATGTCCTGATCTGGGTTCAACGTTGGTCCAGTTTTCATTTGTGACTTCAGTCTGTATTTGAGCATTTGCCATAAGTCTATGCTTATTGATTTCCTCTGTTGTTGTATTTTCAGTAGAAATTCCTCGTTGTTTCATTTCATGTGTTCTGTCTGAGTTTACATGATCAGCGCAGCGATGGGGCCGTGGAGGGCAAAATAATTGCCTGCTTGTAAGATGTATCTTTTTTTTTTCAGGAATACAATCAACCTGTTCTACATCTACTTCTGATCCTGTATCAGATAGCTCCAAATCTCTAACCCTTTTTGTTAAGGCATTATTCATGCATTGTTCCTCTTGGTTCTCTGGCTTATTTTCAAGATTATTTAAAGCTTGTTTCAAGTACACTAATGTATCACAAATTTGTGAAGGATTTTCTGAGAACCTTATGCTATCGTCGCATGAGGCTTTCTCAGAGGCAAATGTTCCCATCACACTGTTTTGTGTATCATCATCAAGAATTTCTTCTGAACACTTTACATAGTCCGGTTTTTCAAGCACTTTGTTTGGATCAGATGTCTTGGAGCACTGTGAATTAATTTCAGAGTGTTGTCCAATACTGTAGTGTGCATTTTGCCCGTGGAAATTTGGGTTCATCGTCTTTATTTTTGTCACCTTTGTAAGTATTTGGTCAGAGCTGTATGCGTTTTGAGGCAAATAGTGTGCACTAGTTGGTGTTGCCTGGAAACAGTGTGATTTATTATGAGAGTATTGGATACTACTGCTGGAGACCTGTCCTTCCAGCAATTCTTTTTCAGTCACTACTGGAACCTTTGTAAGAATATCTTCAAAATTGTTTACGTTTATTTCAGCCTGAATGTTGGCATGTCCTGTTTTTGTAAGGATAGCCTCACTCACCATAGGTGAATTTACCACATGAATCACCATACTTCTTTCTGTATTTAATTTCTTTCCTGCACAGTCAAATTTCTCGTCTGTATATGACAATACTTTAAGCTGTGTACCTTTTTTGATCCCTTTTTCTGGCATCCGTGTGTCTGGGGAGATGTTGATGTTACAGCCACTGTCACTCGTCGGAGAACTTGAGTTGTTCGGTGTCGGCCAGAGTCGTTCCCGTAAATCTATCTGTTGCATTCGATTTAGTTGATACAGTTCATACTTCTTCCAAAGCATATACCCAGCCCAAACAGCTGTAGCAGTCACCAAAGCCGTTTCCATGTTTCGCGTTCCATAAACTTTTTTGCTTTCAATCTACCGGAAACGAATAAGTGAAAACACCAGAAGTGCGCTGGTTTCAACATAAAAGCAACCAGCTTATACATCGAAATCATTTACTTTTTTCCAGTAGGTGGCGACACTACTGTGATTTCAATTAAGCTAGTTTCGTGGGTTTTTCATAGGGGGCAGGGCACTACAGTGTCTACAGGTCAAGTGTTGAAATAGGCCAATATGCAAGGGGAGGTGAGGGGGTAGGGGTAATCACCCTTGAAGCAAATATTTGAAAAAAAACAACAAAAAAACGGTATACCTTTCCCTTAAAAAAATCTTTATATAACCCTTAAGTTTCTGAGAAAACGTTAAATGTTTCAATAATTACTGCTCATCACTTCCCTTTTTGTGTTGAAATTATTGAAATTATAAGTAAAACGTCTAATAAGAAACCCTGCCAGCTCACAAAATAACAAAATGTATAGTCATTTCTCCACAAAAGGTGCCAAACGGCTAAAACAGGGTGAAAGTTACAATCTAGATATATCTTCAAATTATTCATATGGGTTATTTGTACTTATATTCACAATCTATTCAGGTATTATGCTTTTTTGAAAGGTATATGTATGCTGATGGAGTATGTGTATTGGTGACACATTTACTTTCACCAAATGTAATAAGAATCCTAATTCATCTTAACAAAATTATGGACATAAACAGGCTCATGAGCTGCGTCATAGTGTTTAACCATGCATTATATGTATTTGTTTTGAGACAATGACCTAGATTTAGGTAAAAATTTTCTTTTTTAATATATGTATAATACCCCATTATATGTATTGTCATGGCATTATATGTATGGTGACACAGTTATTTTTAAATCAACATGGCATCTAACAAAACAGAAAATTGTGTTAGAAAAGTTGTGACAGAGAGTGTCCTAAATTGTGTAACAATATTAAACCCTAAAATACCTGCAGCATCATAGTATAAGTATGGTGCACTAACATTTCTATCATGGTGTTGAAATATTTTGTCACACACTCTATGTATTTTGACATCATGTTTTTAAGAAAATGACATATTTTAGCATTGTTTTCTATGGCACCTGAATTTTTAATTGACATGGCGTTCAACAAAAGATGACGAGATGTTTTAAAAACGTGTACCAGAGCAAAATAAAACAATTCAAACATATTTTGTTGCAGTCAAGTGCTTTGAAACTGTGTTGTTCAGAGAGTAATGTAATTTAGCATAATTTCTCTACGCTACTTGAATTTTAAATCAATATAGCATTCAGTAAACAAAAACCTGTGTTTTAAACTCATGACTCATAGGTTTGTACACAGGAGACATCCTTCACCTGTTCACCATCAATAATTATTAGAGGAGATTTTTCCATTTATGTGCAAAACAGATCCTGAATCTTTGTAGATGTGACCATGTCAAAACCAATAATTTTGATATTATCACATTTACCTTGTGACCTCTATTGCGATGTCAATTCTTAAAGACTTCCATAATCATATTCGTTTTATCATGATTTACAATATTGTCAATATTATCTCTTGATCTAAAGTCCATTCTACAAAGTTTAGTGCTCAAATAATAAATGCTTGCATTGTAAGATGGTATGATAGTTCATCTGTGATTGAAAACAAAGAACCATAATGATTATAAGAACCAGAGGCTTTAAACAAACAAAGAATTGTCAGAGGGCAGAATGGAAAATGTTCATTTCATTTGTGCAAATGTAATTTCTGTTTTTCTCTTAGTATTTAATTTTGCTGCTTACATTTATGTCAACAAAGACATGTAAATATTTAAAGATAACACTGTACTCAGCTTTACAGGTATGTAAGCATCTGTTTCAAACTATATATTATCTACCGAATGAGTGATATATCTACAGAAAGAAAATTGTTTAAAAAAAAATCTATTTTTATCTACTACTTCAAATATTTGACCATTTTGCAAACAAATGTATTAAGATTTTACTGTACCATAAGCACATGATTTATTTCCCATAAAACATAGAACATGTAACACTAAATTATAACTTTCACTTTATAACGTGCTACAATGCTTTCTCTTCTATCAGACTTGATAACATTGGAAAAACTTCCAGTATACCGTGACTATCCAATGTTACATCACCTTTTAACCCACTGTCTACAACACTACCGGCATCTTTGCCAAAGTTTTTATTTGACACCACCGGATGGAGCAATGATATGATCATGTATTCTGATACTAGAGCAAACATTTTCCAATTCCTCATGCTAGGGGGACCTACTGTACAACATTCCTGACACTAGGGGGAAATACTTTCACTGCTCACTGCTTCCTCCTACCGGAATAAAAAGAAAATATTTGTGTATAGATTCAGTTTGCCGCTAGATGGCATAAAAGTTCATGACATCAGTTCATGTGTACTTTCGACAGTGCACTTGCGACCTGATTGCATTGATGAATATTAACCCATCTTCATCCGATCGCGCATGCGCTCTATGTCATGTAATTTATCGAACATCTGCTCGTTGGCGTCATTGTCGACGTCTACCATTACTACACGTGGATCATCAATCGCACAAGTGTTCTCAAGTTAGTGCTTCTACACACTAGCGATTTTTACTGCTGGTCAATTGGTCTGACGTGCGAAGAAACATGGCGTATCCCTATCAGAAAAGTCTGCGGAGAAGTTGCCGCTCGAACGAAGATCTGCTTGACACGTTCCTTTGTCAGAACAAGAAGCCCAAATTGGAATTATCAAAATGTGACAGCACAAGAAATTCTGCAAATGAAATTGATACCATCCCCAAACGTGATGTTCCACTTGACAATTCCGACTCTTCAATGAACACAGCTGAACTACAACGAGCGACTGTTGAGACTAAGTTGCCCCTTGGTCTTTTTCCTCAAAAACCGACATCGCTGGTGAGACAGTCTACCGTCGACCTGTCTGACAGTGACAACAACAACGAAGACCATGGAGCAGCGGCTGAATGTGTATCTGACATATCTGGAAATTCTGATGACACTGACTCTGACAATGATACGTCTTTTTCATCTAATGAGGGTGATTATTGCCTTCATACCATGATAATGTGCCTAAACTGTGGAGTTGCCTTCTCGAAGGAAGACAGTGATGGTGATGAGATGTTTCAAACCATTTGGAACAGCTCTCCAGAGCGAGGTGAACCTGTCAGGTAAGCAAATATTTTTTTCAAAGTAGTGACATATTTTATTTTGGTTACATGATTATGTTCTCTCTTCTTTTTAAATATTAAGTTTTGAAAATCTGTAATAAACGTGATATTCATTGGCAATCCTCCCTCATTTCATTTCTCTTGTAAAGTTTCATGTCTTATATAATTTTGATACAACCATGAATTAATTAATTTACATGTCTTTATAGCTGTATCTGCAAATTTTATCTAGTGAAAATACAAACCAAGTCAATCGATAATATTTCATTTTTAGTGGAAAAATAAAATGAAGAACAATTTACATCGATATCTTAGAAATTGAAATGATTTGACATATCCAAAAGTCCGCGGCCTTTGGCCATTGTCTTTTAACCATTTTATGATCATTTCAATACTTTTACTAGCACAAAAAATTCTTTTTGAACTTCAGAAAGGAACCTGATCCCCAACGTACAGTGCAAGCATCCAACAAACCCGACAAATACGGTTTTCCAAACAATAACTAATATGGTTCTGACAAACTCCAACAACCTGATTGTGGACACTTTCATTCCTCCACGGGAACGTAAAATGGACAATGGTACAACTGCTTATTTCTAAATTTCATTTGAACTAATGAAAATGAAACAACACATTTCAAAGAAGAGACTTTGTGTTTAAACTTAAAGGTTTTGCTTTATAGACTTTATGTTTACAGTCGCATATGTTAATTTGTACATGACAAACTGTCATTTATTATTTTCTTTTTTAAGTAATTACAAAAGTTCTCTCTTCATGAGCAAAGTTTCAAGTCCATTGATTAACGATGTTGATGAATGACCAACAACGCTCAATATTAAAGAAAATGGCTTTTGTTTCTATATCATATTAGAAATAAGTTTTAAAACATTTTGAACAAAGACAAAGTCGTTATCATACTTTCTCCATTAATTTTCATATTTCATTTTTTCTTCCTGTCTTTTATTTACTTTTTCCTATTCAAAAATTTTTTTCAAGACAACTTGTCTAAGTAACAATATTACACTTTAATTTACATCCTCAATCATCGTATTTATATCTGTTTTTTGGCAATTTCTATTATTTTCTATGAACGTGACTTTCCATGACTTACATGTTTGTCAAAAAAGAAACTGTGCACTTTCTGGGTTTTCTGTCATTTATCTCTTAACACTTGTAACATAATATATGTACCAGTGTAACTGGTTTCTTTCATTTATATTTTAACCCTTATTACATAACATATGTAATAGTTTGATTGGTTTCAACAATAATTGTTTTTCCCATATATCTTTGATGTTTTAAAAGATCATACATTTGAGTCATTTCACTGACTTTCTTCAATTGACCAGTGTTCGTTTTTCTTTGATTAAACGTTTTTTTTATGTCAAAATGCCTTTGTCTCTTTACTCAATAGTCATACTAGACTCTTACATTAAATTATCTGACATGTTGATAATGTGAACAAATTATTTTGTTTGTTCCTTTTCTAAAATTTACATTTACAACTTCTAAAACGATTTGCCTATCTTGGAAGCTCTGCTCCAGACGAGACACTTCAACTCATACAATTAAAATACCAATACATTTCACGTTGCATACAAGAGTTCCACAAGACAAAGATAAAAACTTGCAAAATGTAGGATTTGTAGGCTAAGATAATGAACCATGGAAGCAACCTAGTCTGTAAAATTCACTGAGTCTGAGCCACATGTTTGTAGTATCCCTAGGGGGCCTTCCATTTAGTACATACGCACATTCAAAAAAATCTCAGACCCCCAACTCCCCCTTGTTAAAAAGTACGCATTGGATTAGTATTGGAAAGTGCCCAGATATTAAAAAATCGGAGGACCCCCTCCCCTCCCCCCTTGACACTTGCACACTTAATGAAAGGCCCCTAGGGTTTAGAGCTTTAACATTCAGAGTCTCTCCGGGGCCTAGTATTCACAGGTTTTTAGGTTTGTAGGTTTAAGTTATCAGTTTATTGAGGACATATTCTATGTGATTTTCATTCAGAGAAGGGATTCAGTTTGAGCACCTCTTCCACACGTTTTTTCTGGATTAAACTAGACTTGTAATGTTTCTCTTGATCAGACTCAGGCCTAATATCATTGCAAGGGACATTGTTTCTTTGCCCAGTAAGCATGCTCTGCTCTAAGAGTATAGTGTATGAGCACACTTTTATTCAATTTTATGCTTCAGACACTAACATTTTGTCCTCTGATTATCATAAATGTTTTGGTTGAAACTTTACTTATTAGCTAGCTTATTAGCTGTGTAAATGTGTAATTCAATTCAAAGGTGGCACATCGTCACATGATGGACTACCCCTTATTGGCACTCTGGCCTTACATCTGTGATTTTTATGTTTTTGTTTTCTTTTTCTCCTGAGGGCCTGCTGGTCTTGTTTCATGACCCTGCTACCGCCGCTGCGGCCGCCGCCGCCGCATGTGCGCGCGCGCGCGTTTTTTTTCGCGTTCGGCCAGGTTTAAAGTTTTGCGGTCGCGTTTCAGCGACCGCCTGCCCACCCGGTTTGGGTCAGAGAAAAAAAATCCAAGTCCGATCGTCTTCATCGTTTTATTTTGCGATAAAGAATCCCATGAAAAGGGGATGGATATCATTCCAATTAATTCACTACACAAAAGAAACCTGGTGGAAGAAAGTTTGGAATTCACATCACAATGCCTATTTACAATGGCACAATTATTTCTTTTAAACAAAAAACTTAATCTGTTGTCAAAAATCTAAAGACTCGTAGAAAACAATATTAAAATGTGTCACTTTCCAAAGTATGCTGTGTCAAACTACTTTTTTAAAAAAAGATTCAAACGTCATGGTCGAAATTTTGTTAAACCACGCATAATTGATCACTCTGTTATCCAAGTTGACTTTGCATTGAGTTTACTCTTGTAAAAAAAAAAAACAATATAGAATGTAATTTTTTTTTTCGGTATAAAAATCTTTGAAAACACAGTGTCAGCTTTTCGTGAATCCGATGTCAATAGCAAATTCAAGTGCTACAGAAAACAATGTTAAAATCTGTCACTTTCTGAAAAACACAATGTCAAACTGCCCCTGGTGGAAAACAACGGAAATTGATTTCTATCAAACTCCATAGTAAAAAAATAAACAAAATCGCGGTATTGTAGTAAGAAATTCAAAATGGGGTCATTTCCCAGAAATTCCCAACTGTTCATGATTTAAGATTAGACCACAGCTACATGTGATGTAATGCCAACTCTATTAAAGACAAAATAGTTTATCGCCACCAATAATATCATTACAACGTCATTTGAAATATATATACTTGCTACCATTCATTTTGTTTAATGGGATGTGATGTTTAAAATGGAGTAATGATATTTATGGGATACAATGATGATGTCTAGGTGCATCACTGCCAACTAACATCATGAGGAAAGTGAAAATACAGATCTCAGTGCTGACATTTAGCGCAGAACACCAGGGCTGCTTTTATCATAACTCACAATGAAAAGGCTATTTTTCCATTAGCTGCTAAGCTTAAGTTACAATAACATTTGAGACTTACCTGGTCACTTGTCGTTGTGTTGCCAAACCCCATAGCCATGTCGGATCTTCCAAATCCATCCAAGTTGCATCAACTTGTAGAAATGCTTATATTACAATATCACTTTTAGAATATCAATTGTCAATTATTGTGGTGTAATGTCCAATCTCTTTATGGTAAATGTATCATCACCAATATTGCACCATCATTTGAAATACTAGTTAATGTTTATCATTAGAATGTGATCTTTAGATAAGGTATTGATATCTAATGGTCACATTGTACCACAGGTCCATGGGTGGTATAATGCTGGCCAACTCTGTTTATGGTAAATGTGTCACCACCAACATTGCACCATCATTTGGAAATGTGATCTTTGGATGATGTGGTGACATCTCACTGGCACAGTGCTGCCATCTAGGCATCCAGACATGAGAGACACCTAGTGGACACTTTGTGCACTTGTGACCCAAAGATTTACAGTAGCCCTGCATAATGTTGCGAAATACCTATCTCAGTGCTAACACCTAGTGGAGAACACTTGAACTAAAAGTCATGATTAAAATAATCATTGACTGTGGCGCCACCTAGCGGATACTTTGTGCACTTGTGACCCAAGAACTTACATAAGAATTGCATAATGTTGCGCAATACCAAACTCAGTGCTGCCCCCTAGCGGAGAACACTGAAACTAGGTCTACCAAAATCCATAGTAAAAAAACGATTGACGGTGGCGCCACCTGGCGGAAAGTCACTGGAACTAAAGTTTTACCCATGTCACCCTCTACAGACTCCTACATTACTACTAATGATATAGATCGAGACATGTATCTAGTTAGGTAACCCATATTTTAGTATCCAGCAGAAGTATAGAAATCCCGGGCAGGATGAGGATCTACAGATATCGCAAATAATATACAAATAAGCATAATAATATATTTAATCAAATAAAAAATATATCTGTGAATTTTGCAAATTATTTAGGTTTTTATGCGATTCTAAAATAATTCTATTTTGATGCATAAATCATTAAATGCATCTGGCGTTTTTACTGTCATGATACATTTATGCATCTGGCATCCAAAGTGTGGTGCTGCATAAATGCAGCTGGCGTCACTAAAGGGTTAACAATTAATATTAAGGATTAACGACCAAGTATTATTTCACTCAATCAAATTCATAGATATCATATTTATGGAGGGTTGGTTGTATGAAGTTCTTTTTCCAATTGAACAGAGCTCCTTTTATTTCAAGAACGAATGAGTTTCTTTTAGTCATCTGCACAACCTTTTTTTTATGAGGCTTGGGGGTATTTCTGCTCATGGGTAAGATTATTCACCCGTATTTAAAAATTGTCAACAATGTAAAAACCTTTTTACTGCGTAAAAAAAAAAGAACAGCCGGCTTATATAAGAGTTGCACATAAGTTCTTTTTTTTTTAAAAAACCCATCTACATCTTGAAGTTGAATTAACAAACCCAAAAAGTTCCTTCACGTTTTCAGTAAACATGGACAGGAGAGATTCGGAGTACAATCACCAGAGAGAGTTGCTGCGCCTGGAGACACTACAGAATACTTTGAATAGTCTTCAAGCTGATCTCGTTAAGCAGAGCGGTAAGTCCCTTGTGGCATGCATGTTTGGAGTCCCTCGATGGAGCATATCACATATATATGTATGATCATTTTTTGAATACCACAGGGTACCAGTACATCTGTGCCTCTGTAAAAAAAATTAAAAAAATCCGTATTATTTTGTACATCACGTAAAGGGGGCCCCTGATTCGGTCCCGATCACTGATGGCGCCCTGAATGCACATAGGCTGTAGTAGTGCGCCATACTTACGACGTTGATTGATTGCTTCCGAAGTATCCATTACAGAATTTGTGACTGAACCAACTTAGGCACCTTATTCATTTTATGTCAATTGATATTAAAAAAGGATTGCTGATTAGATATTAGGCGATAACTTAATGGAGGGATAAGCCAGAAGCTAGTATTCTAGCATATGTACAAACCTTAGTAGTCTATTTTTGTTTATTCAAATTAAAATATGACAAATACAAATAGTCAGTTTATTTTGATACCCAAAGAGACGAGTGATTTTTCTAGCTTGCATGTTTTCATTTATTTTCTATAATTCCAATTATCATATTCATATAAAGGTATACCAGACAATTTATGAGAATTTCGTTTAGCTAGTAATTTTCCGGTGAAGTTTTAAAAAGAAAAAAAATATTGTTGTCCAAAATGCAAGCAGTTTTTTCTGTCATGTAGTAGGTAACTGGGAATGTGCAACGGCAGGTCTTAAATTTTGAAAGGGCATGGGGTGGGGGCCTATTGGAGAATTCCCCTTATGGCTTTTTTTGTTGGGGGGAAAAAGAGAAAGACTCCATGCACCCCCCTCTAAATTCGCCACTGGTATGGACCCGGGAGATCCTCTATCATTGTACTACTGAAGAGACGACGAAAGGCATGTGCTAAGAAAATGCCGCGTTGTGTCATCTAAACTCTCATTTATCTAAGAAAATACAAGCTATATTATTTTCCTCTTCTTATTCAGTTCGGTGCCACCTACTTCAGGTGGATCTAGCAACTCAATTCAGTCCCGATATGGTGGAAGCTGCTAACACCGCAACTCAAAGTTGTAGCCGCTGCAGTGCCCGACTGGGACAAGTTGTAAGCAATGTAAGCACCGGGAACAAGAATGCACCAAATGTGCCAAGGCAGGATGAGTAACCTCCAGCGCTCTGCACAGAATATGAACATTGGTCTTTCCAGCAAACTTTGCTTCATAAATCAAAGTTAAAATTAAAATGTGAAACTGTGACAAGAAATCATTTGAAGTGAGTATAGTAAAATGAAAAGAAAAAAAAGAATTTTTGAATACGATGATGTGGATATGAAATTCCAAACAATATAAACAAACAAACGTGTGTTGTCGAAATATTCGTTCGGTTTGTCATTGACGATTTGAATACAATCTACGGAAACGGGTGTTTTAAAACGAATATATTTGAACTAGAAAAAATGCACTTCCCATAGTGGAGCGCACATAAGACTAGTCTATGAATGAAATTTATTATAAATAATGTGCTACATATTAGCAATTTCCGCATTCCCCTTTTGTAACAGAAATGTTGGATAAGAATCAACTAGAAAAAAAAAGAAAGAAAAAAGAAATGCCCCAAATGGAAAAAATCTTGGACTGAATAGAACTACCAGTAAGAAAGTTAACAAATGTTGCTGTGTCAGTGTAAATAGTTTATTACGCGTCAAACAGGAATACATTTACATTTCACAAGTACCACTTTTAATCCGAACATTTTCAACCCTGCTGACGTGAGATCAATTTGCTGGTGTAAGCCAAAGACTTCAACAAAACCAATCTCATGAAATGATGTGTACTAGGGGATGCACAAGAACACAATTAGGGGCTGTCAGGATTAGGGGCTATTGGCAGTTATTCTACATCCTTTCATTAATCAATTTAACTATTATTTCAAATTTGTATCGCAATACATTATAACTGAAAAGTCATAACAATTAAAATCATCAACCAACTCTTAAGAAATATTGATAGTAAGTTGGGGGCTGCACACATGTAACTTATAAGCACTATACCAGATCAGTTAGAGTGCTTTTAGGTGCTTCCATAGGAAGAAAACATTAAAAGAACATTTTCGTGGTTAATACATCTATACATAAGGCGTTACTGAGAATACATAATCAGCATTTATCATACCTTCTGGGCGCGAGGACTGTGCCGCGACTTTCATAAATAAGTTCATCGGTTTAAATCCTAAGTCATTCTGGACGTAAGAGGACTGTTCCGAGATTTTCATAAATAAGTCCATCGGTCTAGATCTTGTCTTTCAAAGATAGGCTAACGTTAGAGCTGTGAATATTAGTATGTATTGTGGTATTTTGGCGTCCGCACACTTGCCCGCAACCCTGATCAGAAGCATTGGAAAGGGTGTTACTCACTACTTTTAGTTATTTGTATTTTAATTACCTTGATTCTAAAATATATGATTGAGGTCTTTTTTATATATATATATAACTTAGACGTAAAACTTTGTTCTAGCAGTAAGGCTACCTCGGAATTCAGCGCACTAAGAACTACCAGAACACTTAAAATACATGCACGGGGACTAAAATATATAATAAAACCTACTTTTCTTGACAAGTGTAGCTAAGGAAGACACTAACAATCTACTGCACTATTTGTGCAAAGACACTAAACAAAAAATCTATGAATCTACATTCAACTAAGGCCTCACTTCGTGTTTGCCAGTCGACATGTTTTCTATTTACAACAACTGAGGACTTTCATAGATCTGATAGCCCTTATTTGTCCTACAACTAATGTTAAACGTTAGTTGAACACTGCATGGCACCCTGATTAACAGTTTCATGTACAATGTATCAAAAATGAGGGAAATGTACAGTTAATATTTGCTCCATATACAAAGCTACAATTTGGACATCCACTTATACAATATCTAGAAAGAAAATATACGATTCTCTTACGGCACATTTTGTGAAGGGTTGAAGCATACAAATGATTTTATATATACCATACAATTCTGCGTATAAAATATAGTTCTAGTTAGTTGCCATATGATTTTTACTGTAAATAAGGACACTTTGTTTGATAAAATTCTGTACATGGTTTGGACACTCATCGCTGCGACCGTGTTCCACGTGTGGTCCGGGGCTTAGCGGGGCTTGCTGCTTTTGCTGCTGCGGGTTTGGCCCGAGTTGCCCTCTTCTTTGCAGGGGATTTGGCAGGGGTCTTTACCACTTCTGCAGGTGCTGCCCTTTTCCTGGATGCCGCTGTAAAAAGAAGTGTACATAGATGCATCAAGGAATACAAAACAGCACAGGATACACTTGGACATATTGGAGAACTTTTAGGCTAGGGAACAGTCCCCTATTCCCCTGCTACTGATTATTACCATTAATATATTCTTATGGAGTCAAAGCGACGGATCGGATGTCTTGTTGCCAAGCACTACCACAGCGAAGTGTCAGTAACACTTAAAAGTTATCAACGGTAACTTGCTTGACAACCACATGTTACTTAGTTCCATCCCGTTCTAGACAAAATTTAGATTCAGCAATGTTTCCAATATCTATGAGGCAGGGACATGTCGATGGTATAACTATCAAATCTGCGGTACATACGGAAAAGACCAATATTTTCTTTCTTTCTTTATTTTTTTGACTACTGCTTGAGTCAGCATAAGCCTTTGCATGGCAAATGTGCTTTACCAGCCCACCATCGTCGGGAACTCCCCAGATGCCATAGATATGCTATAGGTGCCCAGGGTGGGGAAAAAAAAAAAAAATCTCAAAAATGTATCTAAAAAATAAAATTGTCTGATTCGTAACCATTGCGCCTATGGGATTGTATTCACAGACGCACACCTATAGAAAATGCCCGGATTATCAACTCAAAAAATACACGCTTGGAATCCCTTAAGAGTAGATACTGCCCTTTCTTCAAGCTTTAGATGTTAGAATTAATCGGGAAAAAAACACAACGGTTGAATACCTTTCTTTGGGGTAACTTCGACCTCAGCTGCCGTAGATTTTGCTGCCCTGGACTTTGCGGCCTTTGTCTTTGCTGGAGTTGCTTTGGCAGGCGTGGTCTTCGCCTTGGTAGTCTTACCCTTCGCGGCCTTAGCCTTTACTGGTGTGACTTCAACTGGTACAACCTTAGTAGCCTGGGGCTTGACTGGCGAAGCCTTTGTCTTTTTGCCCTTGGCTGCCTTGGCCTTGACTGGCGTCGCCTTAGCCTTAGCAGGTGTAGCCTTGGCGGGTTTGCCCCTCGTTGTCCTCGCTTTTTTGGGAGACGGTTCTGGGGTCAAGATTTGAGCAACAGCGGCGGGTTCCTCCTCAGCAGCACGCTTGGTCCCTCTCCTAAAAAGGAATCCCATTTTAGACATTAGAAATGATAACAAATGAAATGATCAATAGATTATTTTGTTATTGTGGCCCAGTGCCGTATAACATCTAAGAAGAAGAATCGTCGGGGGTGTAATATCAGGGATGTAAGTCAGGATTAATGAAAAATCTGAAACCCCATTAAAAGTCTAGATTAATCTTAAAAAGATATAAAACGTCATGCAAGAAATTCAGTTTGAAAATTATTTGAGGTGATGAGAAAAATCTGATATCAGACCAAAATCTGAAACTTATTTGATAAAAATGATTTGGCAGGGTGAATATATTTATACATTCCGTCCAAAAACATCAGGGTGAATATATTTATATTCATTCCGTCCAAAAAAATCCAAGACTTACATCCCTATTATATTGAAGAAATAGATAAGAAGTACCTAAGGAAATCGACCAAGGATGTAATTTCGAAAATACAGAAAAAGGCACGCAAGGAAAATAGATTTGGAATCAATTAAATATATTGGATCTTAAAGTTCGACAACCTCCCCCCCCCCCCCGACCCTCTTCAAAATACTTCCTCAGACCACTGGGACCCATCACGTGTTTGTAACCTCATTTCATTTCTTTCTAATCTGTATGGTCATTACAAAACGGGAGTTAGGTTTTTAATGTTGAAATGTTCTCTCTGGCTAGAGCAACCAAATCTTACCGTGATGCTGGTGCACGCGCAGCCTTGGGAGTAGTAGGCTTTGGGGTCGCACTTTTCTTTGATGCCTAAAATGAAATTGTGCAAGTTCGAGTTTACTGAAAATCATGTGAAAACAATGTTTAAAAAAAACAACAAACAACACCACCAAATGAACCAGGTACAGGATTTGAAGATTTTTTTATTTTTTATTACATTTTAGTTTCAAGAATTTTCCATTAGCCAAGATAATTTTGTTTGCTGCAAGCTATTTAACTGGTAGGTTTTCACGATTTCTTAGGCATAATGCACTTCAAGTTATGAGAACAAGCTCATCTACAACGTTTTATGAAAGAAGGTCTATGATTCTCACCTTGCTGGCCTTGGGTGTAGCTGGAGCTGCCCTGGTTCTGCGACCTGCCGGTTTAGGAGAGGCCTTGACTAAGGGGCTTGTGACCACTGCCTCAGCAGCTGGTTCAGTAGCCGCCTTCTTGCCCCTACTTCTCTTTGCAGCTGGTGTTTTCTTTGGCGAGGCCTTGACGGGAGAGGCTTTGACGGCCTTCTTGCCCCGTGTCGTCTTTGCTGCGGGTTTGGCTGGAGATGCAGCAGGCACTGGAGATGCAGCAACTGCTTGGGCGGCCTTACCGCGACCACCTCGCGTAGCCTTGGGAGTGGCTGGCTTTTTGGGTGTGGCTACCTTCTTCGGAGACTCTACCTCTTCCACGACCTTCTTGCCTCGTGTAGATTTGCTGGCTGCCTTGGGCTTCGCTGGGGAGGGAGAGGCGACCTTCTTACCACGGCCACGAGTTGACCTGGATGGCTGTTTGGGAGACTTGGGCTTCAGGGGAGATTTCTTTGTAACGACTGCCTTCTTAACTGGCTCCTTCACTGGAGATTCGACTGGCACAGGTTCTGCAGTCTTGGACGCTGCCTTCTTGGTAGTTTTCTTAACAGGAGTTGCTTTTGAAGTAACTGTTTTGGTTCCACGTGAGCGACTCGCCCGACCAGCCTTAGGTGTTGCTTTTTTTGGAGTCTCAGGCTTCTTAGGAGTTGCAGTTTTCTTGGCAGCCTTAGTTTTCTTGGGAGTTATAGGCTTCGCTTTGGTACCTCGGGTGCTTCTCGTAGGTTTAGCTGCTTTAGGTGTAGCAGGTGCTGGAGACTTTGCCTTGGGTGTCACAGCCTTGATCGTGACCTCTGGAGTCGTGGCCTTCACTGGAGTTTTTGCAGGAGTGGCTGTCTTTTTGGGTGTTTTCGAAGGAGTGACTGCCTTTTTGGGCGTTTTCGCAGGAGTGGCTGCCTTTTTGGGCGTTTTCGCAGGAGTGGCTGCCTTTTTGGGTGTTTTCACAGGAGTAGCTGTCTTTTTGGATGTCTTTGCAGGAGTGACGGTCTTTTGGGGTGTTTTCTTGGGGGTAACCTTGGGAGTTTCTGCCTTGAGTGGCGACTTTTTCTTTTCTTGTGCTGGTGTCTTCTTGGGTGTCTTTTTAGGGGTTTTTGCTGGAGTAGCGGCCTTTTTAGGGGTCTGTTTAGCAGGACTGGGCTCTGCCATACGGGAACGTTTCGTCTTGGGTTCTGTTGCTGGAGTACTGGCACGTTTCCGCTTTGTTGCTACTTTAGGTGGTTTAGGGGTGGCCATCATCTGTTTGATACCAGCGACATTGGGAGACTTTGGAGACTTTGGTGTCTTCAGCAGCTCACGCACTCCTCCAAGTTTGGGGGAAGCGCCTGCTTTGGGCGTTTTTACTAGTTCTTTTACCCCTACGAGCTTGGGGGAAGCTGTTGCCTTTGGTGTTTTCAGCAGTTCCCGAACACCTGTCAACTTGGGTGATGCCTGAGCCTTCGGAGTCTTCATGAGTTTTTTCACGCCTTGCAACCTGGGAGTCTTCTGGACTTTTGGTGTTTTCATGAGTTTTTTCATTCCTCCAACTTTAGGTGAAGCCTGAGCCTTAGGGGTTTTCAATAACTTCCTTACACCAGCCAGCTTAGGGGACTGCTTGGCCTTTGGCGTCTTCATGAGTTGGGCAACTCCCACAACATTGGGAGAAGATTTTGCTTTGGGAGTTTTCATCAATGTCCTTACTCCAGAGAGCTTCGGTGATGACTTAGCTTTAGGTGTTTTTAAGAGTTCTCGTACTCCTGTAAGATTAGGTGATGCAGTCGTGCTTGGGCTACCGAGCAGTCGTTTAACTCCTGCCATCACCAGACTCTTCCTACTCTTGGAGGATGCTGGAGAAATGGGCGACACAATCATCTCGCCAGGCCCTTCAGGGGTTGGTGGCATGTCAGAATATGGAGACTGGCCTATGGATCCCGGGGTAGATTTACGTGACTTGGGTGGAGTCTTCAGTTCTGGTGTGTTGAACATGTCAGCCAGGCCAGAGAAGCTAGTGTCTCCAGCCCCAGAGGTACGTTTTCCGGACTGCAAAGAAATCATTGTAAATTAAGTATTAATGATACGAATCTGAAGAAAGGTCACGTAGTCCGCCATATATTTATTGCATTTTGATGTTGACACTCACTCTTGAAGGCTATCATAATGTTGAGGAGTAAAAGTATGAAATGCGTGTTAAAAGAAAAAAATTGTTGTAGAGAAGTTACATCTCTTAATGTGTTTAGTTTAATATACTGAATTTGAATCACCGTGTGTACTGTGCAGTCTCAAAAGCAAAAATAGAATACCTTCACTACTGATTTCCTTCCTTTGCGTGCCTTTGTAGCAGCAGGTTTCGGGCTCTTAGATGCAGATTTTTTCGACTTTTTCAGAACGATTGTCATCGGAGAATCGACGTGGCCTGTGCTGGCTGCTGCTCCAATACGAGATCGGACCCTTGCTGGCGTCTGTAATTAAAATACGAGGCTTAGCTAACGTGGAAGTTATTTTACTCAAACAAAAGAAAAAAGTATGTAATCATAGGAGAGAAAACGATATTTTTTAGCAGAAGAAATGCTTGAGAATATGTTAGAATATGACTGTTATCACAGAAGAGAACAAGGAAAGCCCTTAACAAGGAGCCATCATTCACACATATGAAACTTGATTTACCTTGGGGACTTTCGGGGTCTTGGGGCTCTTCTTCGTCTTTCTCTTTACAGGTTTAACAATCTTTCCCTTCTGAACACGACCAGGTGTCTTGGATTTCTTTGCTATCCCTTTGACAACCACACCAGCCTTAACAATATCTGACCAAAGAGAGTCTGCCGCCTTGGCACTAAGGGTTTTTGGTGTACGTGGGGTGTGTCTTGATGGAGGCATAGTTTTGCGTATGGCTGGAGGAAGTTTTGGGGTGGCACCTTTACCATGGATTGCACGAAGAGCGACAGCTTTCTTGAATTCCATGGGTGGTGAGAAAATCTTCTTGGCTTTCAGTGCTTTCCCTGGGGTTGGAGTCTTGCCTTTAGGTGTTCCCTTCTTGGGAGTAGGAGATTTGCCTTTGGGCGTGGACTTCTTGGGGGTAGGAGACTTGCCTTTGGGCGTGGACTTCTTGGGGGTAGGAGACTTGCCTTTGGGCGTGGACTTCTTGGGGGTAGGAGACTTGCCTTTGGGCGTGGACTTCTTGGGAGTAGGAGACTTGCCTTTGGGCGTGGACTTCTTGGGAGTAGGAGACTTGCCTTTTGGAGTTTTTTTCTTGGGTGTGGGGGATTTCAAGTCAGCAAGCAATTGTTTCTTGGGAGTTACAGACTTGGGAGTAGTTTCTATTTCCGTTGATGCTTGTAATGCAGAACTGGGAGACTTTCCTTTTGGAGTCACCTTTTTGGGTGTAGGTGTCTTGGCTTTTGGCGTTGCCTTTTTGGGTGTAGGTGTCTTGGCTTTAGGGGTGACCTTTTTGGGTGTAGGTGTCTTGGCTTTGGGCGTCACCTTTGAGGGTGTAGGGGTCTTGGCTTTGGGCGTTGCCTTTTTGGGTGTAGGTGTCTGGGCTTTGGGTGATGCCTTTTTTGGTGTAGGTGTCTTGGCTTTAGGGGTGGCCTTTTTGGGGGAAGGTGTCTTTGACTTCGGAGTTACTTTCTTGGGAGTAGGTGTTTTAACCAGCTTCTTGGGAGTCTTTGCCTTTGGAGAGGCAGACAATTTCACAAGTTGTGAGATCTCGTCAATTGTTAGGGTTGTCATATTTGATGTGGGAGACTTTCCTTTGGGTGTCATCTTCTTGGGTGTTGGAGATTTTAAGTCCGTCAGTAGTTGTTTCTTAGGCGATTTGGATTTGGGAGTCTTTTTCGGCGTTTGCGATTTTGGCGTCTGCTTCTTCAGTGATGTTGAAGCCGCCACAAAGTGATTTTCAACAGTCTGGACCAATCCAATGGGAGATTTTCCTTTTGGTGTCATTTTCTTGGGTGTTGGTGACTTTCCTTTTGGTGTTGTCTTCATTGAGACCACCAATTTTGGAGATTTCTTAGGTGTTGGGGATTTTGGTTTTGGAGTTGACTTCTTAGGAGTCTGCGCCTTACTTGCTGGGGTCTTCTTAGGGGATGGAGATGCACCTTTTGGTGTGGCCGCCTTCTGGGGAGTTTTTACTTTGGGCGTCGAAGGTTTCTTAGGGGAGGACTTACTCTTGGGCGTTGATTTGTTTTTTCCAGGGGTTTTGATGGGACTTTCCTCCATAATAACGGTGTGATTGACGGCAGCTAGGGAGTGCCGTCCTTTCAACAAACCTTGTGCCACGATCTTTGCCGATCCGGGAAGAGAACGCCTTGGTGAGGATCCACGTTTAATCGGTGTTGAAGGTGGGAGACGTTTGTCAAACAGCTCTGGGCTCATGTTAGGACCAAACGACACACGTTTTCTCTTTGCCATGGATTCCATACTCTCTGTAGACTTTCGCTTCTGACCAGGCTTGGGCGATGCTGTAAATAAAAAAAAGAAGAGTTATTATCATGCCAGTGCTACATGAAAGGTAATCAACCACATGTTACGAAAGAGGAATATGGTTTAATTATTCAACAACAAAATACATATCATTATTGTATCAGAATCTTTATAACTTTTAACACACCGTAGCTGCATATCAAAGTTGTTACGTTTGTCTCATATGAGAATCACTCAAAACTGTATTTCATTAATTTATACCCACTCATTAAAAGTTGTACTCTGGCACACCCTATATCACAACAAGCAATCATGTTACATCTTTATACGAACTGAGCCCAGACAATTTACTGCAAACTAAGTAACGAAGCCTACAATCCCGATCCTTTAGGAAAACTGGTTACAAATCAAACTTGGCCGAAGTTCAAGTGGCTTACCAGCAGCTTTAGCTGGGGTAGACTTTGGTCGCTTGGTAGATCGAGCCTCCTCTTCCTCTCGAACTGGCTCAGAGCGACGCCTCAGATTATCAATACTTTTCCGTAGAGGGGTTTTAGATGGAGCAACGGGACTGTCAACCAACATCTGAAAAACGATTCATATTTTTAATATATACATGTCACTGCATTTGAAACTAGAAAAACTCTTTTAATCGTTGTACATGCGTCTTAATACTTAATTTTAGGTTTGATGTTAGGCCGTCTATATACAGTTTACTGTCCAGCGGTGTGGTGCGTCTCATTTTACTATTCCTATCTCCAGGATTAAGTTTGTCTATTTTTAAACATAGACATGCAAATTAATAAATCTCTACAAGAAATCTCTGAGTGAGATTATAAGAGTAGCATATGACGGTGCAATTTATTGCAAGAAACAGGTTACATCAATGATATAAATATCAAGAGTTCCTTTACTTACTTTCGGTGTTTTCTTTGTGGAACTCTTCTTCTGCGCACTGGCTTTTGGCGATGGGGAAACTTTTGGAGTAGGGGTTCTGGGGGAAGCAGCTTTAGGGGACTTGGGTGTTGCTTTTGGAGAGGCCTTGCTGGGTGTGTTTTTGGGTGAGGCAGATTTAGATTTTGGGGAAGCCTTTGGTGTTTTCGGCGAGGGTTTTGGAGAAGGCTTGACCTTGGGTGACTTTCCCTTGGGCGTGTTTGGCGTGACAGCCTGTAGTTTAGCCAATACTTTCGGGGTTTTAGGAGAACCAGACTTTGTTGGAGTTTTGTTTTTGGGCGACTTGGGTGTTGCCTTTGGAGAGGCCTTGCTGGGTGTAATTTTGGGTGAGGCAGATTTTGATTTTGGGGAAGCCTTTGGTGTTTTTGGTGAGGGTTTTGGAGAAGGCTTGACCTTGGGTGACTTTCCCTTGGGCGTGTTGGGTGTGACAGCCTGTAGTTTAGCCAATACTTTCGGGGTTTTAGGAGAACCAGACTTTGTTGGCGTTTTTTTGGACGACTTGGGTGTAACCACGGCAGGTGATTTGGCAGTCAGCTTCTTGGGGGTGTCTTGCTTGGGGGTCTTAGATTTTGGAGATGCAGCTTTAGGTGATTTGGGTTTGGGTGTGGCAGCTCTAGGTGATTTGGGTTTTGGAGTAGCAGTTTTGGGAGACTTGGGTTTAGGTGTGGCAGCTTTTGGGGACTTGGGTGTGGGTGTGGCAGTTTTAGGAGTCTTGGGTTTTGGAGTAGCAGCTTTGGGTGATTTAGGTTTGGGAGTAGCAGCTTTGGGTGATTTAGGTTTGGGAGTGGCAGCTTTAGGTGATTTGGGTTTTGGGGTAGCAGTTTTGGGAGACTTGGGTTTGGGTGTGGTAGCTTTGGGTGATTTGGGTTTGGGTGTGGCAGCTTTAGGAGTCTTGGGTGTTGGTGTAGCAGCTTTGGGGGATTTAGATTTTGGGGTAGCTGCCTTAGGAGTTTGAGAATTCAAAGTTGCTATTTCAAGGGATTTCGCCTTAGGACTTTTAGGTTTGGGGGTTGCAGGCTTAGGAGTAGAAACCTTTGGGGTTTGTGACTTTTTGGTCTTCAGAGTAGATTTGGGAGTAGCTTGTTGGATTAATTCCAGGGCAGAAGGCGATTTTCTCGCTACTTTTGTAGTGACTGCTTTGGGTGAGCCTTTGCTAGCTGGCGTTTTAGGGGTTAGTGGGTTGAAGACAACAGGTTTGGTGACTTTCGGAGATGCTGATTTAGGAGTGCTTGGCTTCGTAGTTGCAGCATTTGGAGTTTTAGGTGAAAGTGATCTGGGAGTAGCAGCTTTTGGGGATGACCTGGAACCCTTTGGCGTCATAGGCTTCAGTGAGGCGAGTGAAGATTGTACAACTTGCATGTTTCCCTCTTGAGCCTAAAAGTAAATTTAACATTGTGTTTCAGGTCCAAGGAAAAAAAATCAATGTACAGTATCCTTACATTAAGTTCATAATCTATTAATCTAAAGACTGCATTTACACTTATATTTCCTGAGTGAATACGTATAGCTCAAAACAGCTGTCATACACATTTGACCCCCCCCCCCCCCCCACCCACGCTCCGGGTCCACCTCTTGGGTGAAAACTAAAATGTTTTAACTTAGCTTTGTTTGCTCTTACACGAACACCATATTAATGGATAAAATAGGACTCCCAGTCAGTCCAAGTGAGGCCAACGGATAATAGGAAATTATTCTAAATAGATTGCAATGAGTATGTGTTATAAATCGGGTACTCATACAATTTGTACACTGACCTTTGGTGATATTGCTTTTAGCGGAGTCCTTTTTGGGGTACCAGGAGTTTTGTCAGCTTTAGGTGTTGCAGCCTGCATCTTTAAAGTAGAAAACCGTTATTCGACACTGAACAAGTCAGAAATAACTTTTCAGTACGTTTTGTAGTAAAAAGATTAAGATAAATGTGGGGGAGATCAAATAGACGTTCAGTAGGAACTTGGAAATGTATGCCGAGGGCTTCCTGGGGGTTATCGCTTCTCAAATAACTCCCTGGAGGGTGTTCTTTATTTTATTTCACCACTCACTGGTGGAAATTAGTGTTTAAGTACATTATTGGCCATGTCACGAATTTGGCATAAAGGTTGGGAAGTTACAACACATCAAATTTTGTCCGTCTCATGGACGATACCCTAACTTCAAGGCCCTCTGGCCCTTGGTTATGTCCACCCCTGCAGTATTACACTTTTTTTTTACAGCTGAGCTACAAAATTTCCCCATCAACTAGGTTAAGCAAACATAATCAAGCAGTGACTGATACACTTCTGGAATTTTCAAATGATATAACAAGATACATACCGATCCAGGTGGAAACTCAAACCGGAACGACCTGTCGATGATGGTTAAACTGTCTTTGTGGCACACTTTAGTTGTCTGGGTCACGGCCTGATTGTTTAAAAGGGTCGGGTTGACTTGGCTTAGGTTCGTCAAGAATATCTGTGAATAAAAAGGCATATGAAACAAGGACTTAACATCTCTTTATTTTTTTCAAATTAATTTATACATTTTTATTAATTAAATAAAAAGGGTGTCCACGCTTTTTCAAAAACATCTTTGCATGAGGTTTGATGTAACAATACTCAGCAAAACATGGCAATTTTGCCCATCCTATCATCTGATTTTGATTTTTTTTTTAATGAAGATCCAATTTAAGACTTTTTTTTTTTTTTAAATTGCGGCCTTAAGTGAGAAAACCAAATTAAGACATTTTAAGACTAACGAGGGCACACGGATAAATATATAATGAAAAAATATAAATACAGTACTAGCAACAATAATGAATTGTTTGATTATTTTAAGGAACCACCCTTTTATCCTAAAAGGAAACTTACTTGTCCATCTTGATTTACATCAATGCGGCAATGCTCCTTTGAAACATTGGGCAGTTGTATGCGGATGTCGCAATCGTTAGATCTGTTTGAAGTAGAGGAAAGTCCCTGTTATAGATGTAGGAAAAGAGCAATTGGTTTGATAGCACAGTGTCCAGGAAATTATTTTCAGGGCGCCACCTAGGTGCAACTTTGATTGTCATTGCAACCTTTTTGAACAGATTTGTAAAGCTTAGATCAGGGCTCGACAAATCGGGTGTCTGGACGCCCAGGACAACCAGAAACAGGTGCTGGGAAACTAACTACATGGCAACCACATTTAGTATTTACAGTCTGAAAATCTTCGAGATTGTGTCATATTGAACTACTCATTGCTGCTTACAAATTATGTTAATATTTCCATAATTCTAGGCATTCTAAATATCACATGCAATTTAAGGTAAAAATATCAGACTACCATATCTCAAGTTTGAGCAACCACGCTGCTTGGTTGCCCAGTGGTCAGCTGCGTTTTAAAACGATTTGTCATGCCCTGTTAAATTATTGAAGATTAGACACAAAAATCTACCAGCACTGGAGTTGTAGCAGGCACGTATGGCGTCCACCTCAACTATTGGTATTTCCAAATAATTGTTTTTATGTAAAACTATTATCATGGCAGGCTAGGAAAAATCGTCTGATTTTCTGGTCGTCAGAGGACGACCAAAACTTAAAATCTGGTCGTCCACATCTAGTTATAGGTCGTCCCCATTAATAGTACAATCGAAATAAGCCAAGGGTTGATTATTTCATTAAGAAGCTATCAATAGTTTCTATCAAATATCTGGTTGTCAGGAGGACGACCAGAAATTATTTTCTGGTTGTCCACACCAATATTCTGGTCGTCGAGGACACGCGGACACGCAGATTTTCCTAGCCTGCATGGTATATCCAGCAAGCTCCCTCCCCTGCACTACAAGACTCAGATTTCTAATGATTCTATAGCTGCCTGGTTTTGCAAGTATCTACATCGAGTCATATGCAATTATCATTATTACTATACATGGAGAATTGTATTTTAATTTTCTTACCTGCCAAACAAACAGGAGGTATCGGTGAGCGGGAAATGAGCTCCATCTGCACCGCTTCTCTTGATTACAACTATCTTTCCATGCAGCGGCATTCTGAAATACTGTCAAGAAAACTCAGTTAGATACACCTAATCATAGCTAATGACATGTACTTATAGGTTTCCCACCTATGAGTTATAATATCTGTTATATCACATATCAGAGCAGGGATGTCCTAGACAATTCAAAAAACCCATCGGGCCCAGTCTTCAAGGGGCCATTTTTTTGCTACACAAGATTCTTGTGATTCTTTACTCATGGATACTGAAATTGCTTTTTCCCCTGACTAGAGCAGGGCTGGACAAAACCAGGGGCCCGGGGCCCGAGAACATAAACAAGAGGGTCGGGCCCTTAAGTTTTCTAACTAGGGAGCCCAACTGGCTCCCAGAAAATAACATTATTCTAAAGTTATTCATAGTGAGGGCCCCTAGATTTCAAAACTTATGACCACCACTGAGTCAATTTTCCCAGACCAATTCCAAATTCCCTGCCTTTTCCCTGACCTTGAAAAAAATACTTTTTCCTGACCTGTGGCAATCCTTGATAACCGTTTCAGAACCTAGACCTAGTAGTAACAGTTACTAAGTTAGTCTGTTATCTATAGACTTATGAAATTAGTGGCTCTATTAGGCTAAACAGAAACCTTGGGGTTTCATTCTTAGCTTTGTGTTTCGTAGCAACTAAGCTTTGGACGTCTTCGTTCACCTTTCCTTTATTTTTATTTGTGGTTACATTGTTTTGAAATGTTCGTTTCACGAACCGTGAGATTGTTCTATAAGAAAAACTGCAAAGTACAAAAATCTAGTAGGAGCCCGAACTCACTTTGAGGGTCTTATGCCCCTGGACATCTCTACCCCTGCATAATTATACAAGCATTATGAATAAAAATGATAATAATAGAAAAATTTTCCATTTTCCCTGTTTTCCTTGTGTGGTTGGTACCCTGTGACAGGCTTTTGATATTATTTTGATATTTGACATGGCAGTAATGCTATGTTGCCTAAAGAAAGACTCAAAGATTAGACCATATGGTGAGGGTAAAAAATGCGCATATTTGTGCATTTTCAATAATTCACATAACCATCAATTCCCTTAAATAGGAGACAATAAATGCGTGCATCAACTAATTGTTTGTCATAATGATGGAAAAGTATCTATACAATACAAGGAAGGCTGCTTTTAGAATATTTTAATGAAAAAAAATAGGGAAAATTCGTTAAAATTCGTCAAAAATGCGCGAAAACTAGCAACAGTCTGATTAGATGTCATTAGTTTTCACGCAGATATCATGAAAATTAGGCAAGATCATTTAACTATCTGACATCCATAGGATAGTATATCACTTGAAACTAAGATGCAGAAAATATGGGCCATGTATGTTGTTTCTTTAGTCGAAAAATGTATTTGATATTCATTAATCCAGAAAATATTGATTTACAAGGTTCCTGCCATTTTCCCCAAAAGAAGCAATATAAAAAAGTATTCTTGCCTCTAACACGCACAATTTTCCATTAATAATCACATAAAAACTCATCATTGATCCCTGACCATGCCATCGTGGTTAAGGGATGACTGGAGGCTATGTATAGCATTTATAGAAAAAATGCGTTGATAAAAATGCGTAAAATGCGCGAGAACTATAATAGCAATGCGCGAAACTGACAACTCTACAAGTTATAGTATTTTACGCACCTGCAAGTTAATTTTTACCAATTTTGTCGACAAATCCCCTGGAAAAATTAGAGCAAATTTGCAGACAATTGTGATATTTCCACCTGTAAAGAATGAATTTCTAAACAACTTGGAAAACATGTAATGTATATGGAGACACGTTTAAAAAATAATTATCTCTAGGTTTTCTTGATGGCAAACTGCCAATAGTGGCCAATGGTGACCATTAATGGAAATTCTTATGCAAAAGCATTGTGATTTTTCGACATAATTACTCAATATGCACTCTGATAAAGGATAACCTGCACGTTCATTCATAACGTTTAACGGTTACCTGGAGTCTAACAAGATTTTGTTTGCATTGTTTTCAATTTCAGTCTTTACTTGTTTATGTAGATCTACCTATAGATAATATTGTAGTGCTCCACAGACCTGTCAACTCTCCCGGATTTTCCGTGAGTCTCCCGGATTTTGACCCAATCTCCCGACCTCCCTGAAAGAGGCAAAATCTCACGGAAATCAAATGAAACCTGTATTTTCACTAGTAAAACCAGAGAGAAAAAAACGTCCTGCCAACCCTTTACAGGCCCGTATACGGCCAGGTGGGGGCCAGACCTCTGTCTGGGTATCAGAGGGGGGTGAGGGCCGTCAGGTAGCGTCAGGGGCGGATCCAGGAATGGGGGGCAAGATTTGAAAGTAGTATATGAAGACTCAATAGTCAATTGTCCTAAAAAGCCGTCCAGGGGGAGGGTATGGGAGGGGTACCTCCTCCCATAGGGGGGGGGGGGGGGTCTAGATGGGGGGTCCCCATGTCGCATGTCGAATTTAAGAAATGGCCATGTCGCCTGTCAGTATATTTTAAAATCCTCTGTCCTTGTCACTAAGGTCTATGTCCCTTGTCGTTTTTAAGAAATGGCAGGTCAGCCCTCCCTCTCTCTAACCAATCCAAGGTCTACCAGCCCTCACAGGTTGGCCCCCCTCCCTCTAACCTATCCAAGGTCTACCAGCCTTCACAGGTCGGCCCCCTTCCCTCTAGAACACATCTAAGGTCTACCAGCCCTCACAGGTCGGGCCCCCTCCCCCTACCTCTTACACAATCATATCTTGAATGCTATTGTAAGTTTATGGTTAATTATAGTTATAGTGCATTGTCCGAGATAATCACTGTCATTTATATTATTCCTAATGGGTGCTAGTTGAGTGGTAAGTGAGTCCACGAGATGGGCACTCAATCTATAACA